>JAVTVJ010000052.1:6733990-8015788 GCA_034509425.1 Eopsaltria australis | reverse complement strand
TGAGGATGTTTTATCATGACAACAATATGTCTATAACACCAAAAATCTTAAAATAATTATGAATTAATGCTCATTCAGAAGAAGCATCCAAGTCACAAAGGAGTTTGTTTGCACCTTACTCAAACAAGTCTCCGCATAGATATAATTGAGTTCATAACAATTTTTGAGCTACATAAAGAGATTAATTATAGTTTTTAGAAAAAAACATTCTTATCTCAATGAGAAAAAAAATAATCTATTTGGTATTTCCTTTCAATGTTTTCAAGGAATCATTTTTAATTTTCAGATGGTTTTTCTTGTTTCTTTCGATCCTTTCATAGCTGAGAAAGCTTGAGAAGCTTCCACAATCAATCACTCAAGTCCCAGAGTTTGCTACCTACTCAGAGATGCACTAAGGGAAGAAATGGCAAAGCCTTTGATCCTTGGAACTTAAAAAATGGGGCTGGGGGAGCCAATTTGCCCCTCTTTTTCAAGGAAAGAGTTCAGGATTGAAATCTGACAGTGCTCTGACATTTATAAAATGGCAAACAGCAAAGGGTGGGGCAAATTAAAAACAAATAATAAACCAACAGAAAATAACAAAGTGTAATTTGCATTTAATACAGCCTTAAGTCTAATATGGAAAGAGGAGTCCTTAGACTTAGATCCAGGACTGGCTTTAGTTATAGTTCCTTTGTGGGGCTCAGTACTGGCTCAGAACCATTACAGACCTTAAAAAATACTCCTAAGAAACTTGAGATCTAGATCAAACTTGAAGAATGAAGTCAAGGGGGTTTTTAAGTTCAAGAGCACACAGGTTTCACTTGCACTCCAAATAAAAACTGTTGCATTTTGAGGAGTTTCTTCTAAGTTTTAGTTTTGTATTAATTTTTCATATGGTCTTGTTATGCCAAATACACTGTTATAATGATATAACCTGTTTAAATTAACTAAAGCGTTGCCTTTTACTCAGTGGAACCTGACCTGACCATTTTATGATTTTTATAGTAGAATCATGAGCAAAGAAGCAGAGTTTGCATTCCGTATTGGGTGATGGGGGGTCAGAGAGATCCAGCAGAGCTCTGACTGTGTGGCACAGTGGTCATTCCTTGCAAGCAGCAATTGTGTTCTTATTTCCAGATGGTCGAACTGCAGGCAGCCAACAGGACTCAACAACATTGACCTCCACCAGCCAGCAGGACTCAACAACCATCCCTGAGGAGGCACTAGGTAGGCAATCCTCTGTCATTCCAAAGGGAGTTTCCAGAAGCCTGTGGGATTGACTGTTAAGGGGGAGAGGAAAGGGGCTGTGTCTGGATTTTGTTCAGAAGGGAAGCAAACAAAGAAAACTTCTCCCATCTCAGGAATACAAACCTTACCCTGGACACTCCAGGATGAGCTCAGGGGAAGGGACAGGAGGAACAATCCCTCTGGTACCCCAGCACTGCAGGGAGCAGGATGGGCAATGTGCCTGCACAGCTTTTCAAAGGCCCTCCATTGCCAGCCTTTGAACTCAGTGCAATCCCCTGTGGCTGTTTAGGAGCTGCTGAGCAAAAATGGGAAAGGCTGGATCATGTTTGCTGTGCTGCTCCCTGTCTGGCTCCTGCCTGGTGATTCTGGGCTGGTATCAGTTCCAGAGGCTGTGGGGATCCCTGGTGCTCTGGTGACAATTCTCAGCAGGAGCACACAGGCATTTCTGGGGCTGTAATTGCCTCTCTCACCTCTCTTTTGTTGTGGCATCCTTTGGTCAGTGTGAACATGGATTTTCCACACCTGTTCTTCCTTCCTGCAGGCTGCCTCCCACCATGGAAAAAACATGGGAGAAAATGCTACTTCTTTTCTCCAGAGAAGAAATGGAAGGACTGGAAAGCCTCCTGTGGAGAATGCACTGCCATGGACTCAGACCTGGTGATCATTGACAGCAGGGAAGAGCTGGTGAGATCCAAACCCCTGGGGCAGCTGCTCAGGGGGCTGGAGCTGCCTGGCCAAGGGCTGAGCAGTGACACTTGTGCCTGCTCCTGTCACATGTCCTTGGCCTCTAGGACCTGCTGCCAGCCATGGACACCCCAGCCCTGGAAGTGGGAGCAAAGCCCTGCACAGGGAGAGGCCTCCTGGGGCTTGGAGTCCTGTCCCTGGAAGCTTCTGTGCCCAGGCCTGATCCCATGGGAAGGAGCAAACTCCCTGCCAAGCTGGCTGGGGTTTTACAGGGATTCAGCACACAGGCCAGGGAGGTTGAACAGACACTTCTTTGTGAGAACCATGGCTGTGACAAAACCTGAAAAGGCTTTGCCACCCCCATCAAACAGGAAAGTGTCCCCAGGTATCAAGTCACACCCATTAAACTACAAATTACTCCTGTAAGGGCACTACAGGTTATTTTTACATTTATTATATTCATAAGGGGCCTCCAAAAGGGAGATGATCTTCATTAAAAATTGAGAAACTCATCCTCTGGAGCTGTGGAAAGAGGTGCTATGGCTGGATGCACACTGCACTCTCTGTGCTGGCTGTTTAGCACTGAGCCTTCTGTGCCTCTGGTGACAAAAATGTCATGTATTCCAATTATTGCCTTCCTTTCCAGAATTACCTTCTCTCACAATCCAGGTATAAATACCACGTACTTGGTCTCACATACTCTCAAGAGGAGCAGAAGTGGAAGTGGATCAACAACGTGGAACATGACCCAGACATGTGAGCTCATTGCAGCAAGTCCCTGCCATGCAGTGTCTGGGAACAGGAAAATCCCAAAGCTGGAGCAAAGAGCAGAGAGCCCAAGGGAGATCAGGGACTGTGGTTTGGGGGAAGCTGATTCCTTGAGATCCAGGTGCTTCAGCACATGCCTGTGCCAAGGAAAGGGAGCCTTTCAGTGCCAGGGAACACAGGCCTGTCCCATCAGGGTGGCAGGAGAGGACACAGCTGTAGTTCTGCTGGGGAAAGAAGGATCTGACTGGATGCAGTTCCCTGGGGAAAGGAAGGAGACAGGGGGCAGGGACAAGAGAAAGGGTGATGTCAGCACCATTGGCTGGAGGGGAACAAAGCAGGGGAAGGTCTGGATGGGAAAGCATTGCCCAGAAACTTTTGTGGAGATGTGGGCAACAAAAGTGAGGAATGGGAGGGAGATCCCAGCAATGCAGTCCCTGATCCCAATGACAGTACCACAGCTTAGCAGGCAGGCCAGGTGCCACTGTGCCTTTCACTGCATGTCAGGAATGTAATCAAATATGACTTTTTTCCCCTCTTCAGGTTCAATATAAGCAGACCTTATAGCGACTATGACTGCACGGTCATTGGATTTGGTGAAGTAGCAACTGCACCTTGTGGTGGATCCTCATCAACAAGAAATATGTGTGAAAAAGCTGCAACAATGCCAAAAATGCACCAGAAGAAAAGCTAAAAGCAAGAGGTCCAGGCTGGAATGTTATGCCCAGCTTCCTGTAGGGAAAGTGGATGGGATGTGTCTCATTTCTCTTCAGCTGCCTAATCTCTGCTCCCAGGGTCTCCGGCAGCCTCTCTCCAGACTTGTGGCCAGCTCAGCCCACCCTTTCCCTGATGGTGTCTGAGCCTGGATGGATCCCCTCTGGAGGAGCCAGCACTGGCACTGGAGGAGTCTGGGACTGCCTCATGCCAGAGGTGGCACTTCCAGGCAGGCACTGCCAGGAGAGAGGAGTCCAGCCTGGGGACAGGGGTGATCCCAAACAGATCCTGTCTCTCCCAAACACATCCATGTACAGCCCTGTGTTCCCAGCCCTGCCTGGGCACAAGGAGACCCTTCCCAGCTTGGCCACAGCCTGGCTTTGCCTGCAGCCACAAGGGAAGGGCAGCACAGATTTCTGGCTGGGATTCTGTTGGGAGGGACAACCCCACTCCTTGCCAGGTCTTATGGCCAAGATGGACAGGACAAAGTCAGGTGTGGGTGTGGATAAACCTTGCCCTGTCCCAGACTGTCTGTTCCAAGAGCACATGGGACCCCAGAGCCTGTGGGGGGAATGGGAATCAGCACAAGGAAAAGGATCCTACAGCAGCAGAGCTCTGGCCATAAAAATCAACCCCGGTCCTGTTTAGGGAAGGGAAGGAGTGTCAGATTTCAGATCTGCTGGGGAAGGGCACAAGATGGAGACCAACAGAGACCAGCAAGGCCTGAAGAACAGAGTCCCCACAGAAGCTGAACTGGGCAGAAAAGAGGACAATGAAACCCAGTGACCTGTGAAGGAGCTGGTGAGAAGTATGAGAGTGACCCACAGGGAACGGCAACACCGTGCTCTGCCCTTCTTTACTTGGAGATTGATCTCAGTAGGAAATGATGCCTGAGGGCTTTTCCTGATCAGAAATGTTCAAGCCAACAGCAGAAACAAGTGGCACCAGGAAAATAGAGCTGTGATCAGTAAACGGGAACGTCACCAAAGCACTGTCCATGTTCTTCAGTGGCTCTTGTCACCCTGGGCCTTGTGTGACTCCAAGAACTATCCTTATTGTGTCCTTTCAGGAAGAATCATTCCTCCTTTATTGGTGCCTTTCATGGCTGTCTCCTTCAGCTTCAGGATGGAGAAAGCTCTGTGAAGTCCTTGAGGAAGTGACACTGATGGCCTGATTTATCACTGGGGAAAAAATTGCTTAATCAAATATCTATACACAGCATGTTGTGGCCATTGGAAGGGAAAATGGAATCCTACAGGAAAAGCTGTCTCTTTCTACTTGAAAGCACATTTTGATGCCACTCACACCTTCCATCCTCCTCACTGCCTGCTCTCATCAAGATGCTTTGCAAACATATTTGCAGTTCTTTTCCTGATTTTCAATCCCCAAAGAATAGAATAAGAGCATGGAGCTGTAGCAGAACAATTTCATTGTCAGACCCCAGGATCTGCACTGTTATTCCAGAAGGAAGCTGAGCTGGAGGGGCTCTTTGTTTGCACTCACTTTACTGGAGAGGGTGGGAGAGCATTCTATGTAGTGTTATAGATTTCTGCTCCTCCATTTTCATATTCCAGCTGCTGGAATGCGTTCCCTTGGATCAAGTGGGCTCTCCTGAAGGCAGGGTCACGGAAAAGCCACTGGGAGCCACTGGGAGCCACTGGTTCTTGGCTGGAGCCTTCAGCAGGCAGCAGAAGCAGCAACTGTGCACCAGAGGGGTGGGAAGGGGAAGCCACCCTGGGGCTACCATGGAACTGCACAAACTCCATCAAACCCAGAAAGCCACAGGAAGTCTCGGGACTCAGGAGCAACCTCTGCTTGCAAGGAAATCCCTACCAAGGACAGAAATTTGATTGAAAGTGCTTTGTTTTATCTGCCTCTGTGTTGTTCACACTTCTCTGATCTTGTGATCTTAAGTTTTACAATAAACTTTCCCTTTACAGCTTGAGATTGTTGGATTACCTCTGGCATCCCTACTGCAAGGGAAGGGTGAAACATTTCCTCCTCCCTCTGGTGTGGTCAGGGTCTCATCCTGTTAGCGTAGGAAAACACATAATCACAGAATGATTATATGGGTGCTTTAATGAAGGGCCCTGGGAGCAGGGGTCAGTTCAGACTCAAATCAAGCTCCGCCATGGGTTTGAAAATGAACACATTTTATACTACTCCGTACATAATCATCATATAATCATCAGTTAATCATTAATTCAACATTGCTCTATTGGATATATTGTTGTCACTCAAGCATGAGTTTCAACTTTGAGACTGTTTCCATTGCAGATATTGTTTTTACCCAAGCCTAGGTTTCAGCCCCCCTTTTCTACTACCCCCTAACATTTCTCAGGATTGTTGCAAGTGAATTATTATTCTTACTCATATTTCCTACGCAATCGTTTCACTAATCTTGTCGTAAGTAATCGTCATGGAAAAAGCACACAGGTGCGGTTCTCATGACTACACTTCTAACAAAACAACACCTAAGGCCTACCCTTAGGCCTACAAGGCCTATCGATCCCACAACCTAAAACTATTACCAACTCCAAAATCATTTTGACCCTTATGCTATCAATCCTGATGCCAAGGCCAGGCAATCCCTAAGCAATCCCAACCTGACCTCTCGCTGCTTCTGTGCTCAGTGCCCTAGAGGATCCCAGGCTGGTTTAATTCTTGCTGCAGTTGGGCAATGGGTGACAGTCCCTGGGACAGGCCAGGCTGGCAGCACCAGCCCCACAGGGGCACATCCTGGACACAGGCCCAGCTCCATTAGTGACCTTTATTGAGGAGAACCTGTGACAGGGACACCTCCAAGATCTGATCCTCAGGACTCACCCTATTTCCATGGACCTATATTCCAATTGTGTCTCAAGCCAACTGTGGTATTCAGGATACACTTGGTGGAAAAAATGCTCTAAGTATCTTGGCAAAAATCATAGCCAAGGGATTTTGATTTTTTTTTAGGAGAAAACAGTGAATGAAGGCAAGGTTTTTAAAAAAAACACCCCAAATATTAAAAAGCCCAGAAGCTATTGCATAGAAATAACTAAGCAGAGACAGATATGAATAGACTTTTCAGAGACAAGTGGTATTTTATGTAAACAAAAGAAGTTCATGCTCTATTGCACATGCAAACAATTTTATCTGGTTCTAAATGACAAATGTACCAACACAAGGAAAGGACCTCACTGCCAAATGGGCTGGTCAGGGATGATGCACTGCCAATGTAGATTTGCTGTCAGAACAGCAAGCAGGCTTCAGGACATGCAAAGAACACCTTAAAGGTAGCACTGACAGCGTTGCAGACCTCGCAGCAATCACTGGCAGATTGCTTTCCTTTTTAGCACACATTGGACTTTCTGGAACCATTTTGAGTTTGTGGCCGCAAAGGCTTCAAATGTTGAGTGACTTTTCAAGGTGCTAAGTGTGATGTTTGCTCTGTGGTGAGTCACAAATTATCTATAGTGAAATTCTGTTCTTTCTTGGGAAGTGGCCCAAGGGAATCTCATGGGGTTTAACAAGACCAAGTGCTGGTGCTGCACCTGGGTCAGGACAACCCCTGGCATCAATCCAGGCTGGGGATGAGCAGAGGGAGCAGTCCTGGCAGAAGGACTTGGGGGTGCTGTGGGTGAGAGCTGGCCCTGCCCCAGCCGTGTGTGCTGGGACCCAGAACCTCTGTCGTGGGTTGACCCCAGCTAGGTGCCAGGTGCCCACTCAGTCACTCTATCACTCCCTTTTCCACTGGGACAGGGGAGAGAATAATATGGGAAAAAAACTACCAGGGTGAGATAAGGCAGTTTATTACAGCAGGAAAATAAAGAAAAAAAGCAGAGAGTTGCGCGCGCAAGAGCTGAAGAGAAAAAACAATCAGTCTCTACTTCACATCAGCAGCAATGTCCGGACACTTTCTGGGAAGCAGGGCTTCAGCATGCATAGTGGTTGCTCTGGAAGGCAAACATGGAAGACTCATGAATGCCCCCCCTTCCTCCCCTCTTCCTTATATATCTGAGCTGATGTCATATGGTATGGAATATCCCTTTGGCTGACTCGGGTCAGCTGGCCTGCTGGTGTCCCCTCCCAGGATCTTGCCCACCCCCCTCCCCTTCAGTGGGGGAAGGAATGTCAGAGGGACAGCACAGCTTGGCAATAGCCAAGACACTGGTCTGTTATCAACGCCAGCTACCAATACAAAGCACAGCACTGTAAGGGCTGTGAGCTTTACCCCAGTCAGACCCAATACAACCCCCTTGTGCTGGGCTGAGCCCCCAGCGTGAGCAGCAGGAGAAGGGGGATTCTGCCCCTCTGCCCCGCTCTGCTGAGACCCCCTGCAGGGCTGCATCCAGCCCTGGACCCAGCACAGGAAGGACAGGGAGCTGCTGGAGCCAGTCCAGAGCAGGGACACCAAGGGCATCAGAGGGATGGAGCAGCTTTGCCATGAGGAAAGGCTGAGGGAACTGGGATTGTTCAGCCTGGACAAGAGAAGGCTTTGGGGTGACCTCATTGTGGCCTTGAAGTGCCTGAAGGGAGCTTATAAAAAAAGAGGGAGAGAGACTTTTTACATGAGCAGATAGTGACAGGACAAGGGTGAACAGTTTTGAACTAAAAGAGGAAAGATTTAGAGCATATATTAGGAAAAAGTTCTATACTCAGGGGGTGGTGAGGCCCTGGCACAGGCTACCCAGAGAAGCTGTGGCTGCCCCATCCCTGGAAGTGTCCAAGGCCAGGTTGGATGGGGCTCTGAGCAACCTGGAACAGTGGAAGGTGTCCCTGCCCATGGCAGAGGGGTTGGAATTAGATAGTCTTTAAAATCTTTTCCAATCCAAACCATTCCATGATTCTATAATCATTGAGTGATAAAAAGTAATCAAAGATTATTTGGGATAGTGTCAGGCAGGAGGCAGCACTACAGGATCCAACTCTGACTTTTCAAGTCAGTCCCATGAGAGCCCTCTTGTAAAATGCAATGCTTTTTTCCTTAGAATGCTTGCATTTTCTCCCTACATCATGGCAATATTTTAAAGTAATTTTCCAGTGATTCAGTTTGGAGGGTATTTCTGTCTTTGACCTTCAGAAAATTCCTGTCTTGTTTATCAACTTTCATTTTAGGAATTGCCTAGAGGCTTCTTAGCCAAACTGATCAGGGAAAGTGAAGGTGAAGGTCTCAGTTATAAGCATCTGGGGTTAATAACAATAGCAGTTTTGGAGGATCAGATGATTCACAAGTGAGTATGTGACAGGGTTTCTCAGGGTTTTTTGCCAGCCTGGAGAATCTCCTGCAGCTGTCAGAATTACCTTCTGTACTTGTGGGTGAGCATGAAGAGAGTGCTCACTTCTGAATGCTCTGTGGTTAAAAGCCATAGTGCTATTTTTGACCTCAGTGACAGACAGGACTGAATGGCAGGAGCCCAAGCCACTCCTTCAGAGTGAATAAATGCTGAATAAGCTGTTCTTAGAATGCCAGCTGTGCACACACTCATGTTCCTCTGTCTCCTCATATGTAAAACATGCTCTACATCAAACAGGTACTGAACCTCCCTGCTGCCCTAATTCCACACCCCACTCTCATCCTCTGCCCCTCTGCATTCATGTCTTGCAAAACCTCTGGAAAAGTCTCCAGCTTGTGCTCTCTGGACCCATCACCTCTTCCCTCTCCTGGGAATCCTCAGATCCCTAACCTCCCTGAAGCCACCATGCCTTAAGCCTTCTCACACATATCTTTTGGATTCTTCTTCACCCTTTTATCTTTCCTTTTCTTCCCCAATGCCTTCCTGGGAATTTTGACCAGTCCAGCTCTCCCAGTTCACTGCTTAAATGAACTCCTGCTGCAGGCAAAGGCTAAAATCAGCTGCTATTTGAATTACATTTATGGAAGTATAAAGTTTATATGGCTCTTTATAAACTGTAAATATAAACACCTGGAGATGATTTTCAACAACTCACCACTGCTCAGAATCCTTGACAATGAAAGTAATAGGAGACTGCAGTGAAAGCTTAAAGTGTAACCTCACATTCCCATGGGTTTCTGTTTGAGGTTTCCTCCCCAGGTACAGAAGGATGCTTATTTTGGATAAACCACTGCTGAATTCCTCACCAGCCTCGCACAGAGCCCACGTGGTGACTTGGGGAGAGCTGTGTTCCTCAGGCTGTTTGAACATGCAACACAGCCCGGCTCTGTTGTAAATACAGCAGTTATTGTGCAAAACCACCCGATGAAATGGATGATATTAAAAGGAATGAAGAAACTTGTCTTCACAAACAGTGTCTGATAGATAAGACTGGCACCCAGAGATAAAAGAAACAATGGGAAGAATTCCATTGATTAATGAATGGAACCAGATTTACATTTACAAACAAACCACAGGGCTACTGATAAATAAAACTGAATATTGGTATATGAAAGGAACCATGAGAAGGATCATAAAATTCCATAAGGGAAAGACAAAAAGGGGAAAAAGCGGGGATGGGGGGATGGGGGGTCTTAGGTGTTCTGGGATGTCTGTACCTTTCGAATACCTCAGCCAATGGGGAAAGACAGCAGGGCCTGCGGTCGGGAAATTAGGATAAAAAGGAGGCTGCGTCCTCCACAATTTGAGAGACCCCAGGGGAAATGCCCCATGGCCTCTCCCTTTATTCAAATAAAGTTACAGGACTCCTCTGTCTCCTTTTTGGACATAAACCTCTGGTGTTCGTGGTTTATTTTCCTCACAATATGTATGGCTCTGTCTTCCAAGCAATGCTCAAATTTCTATTGCACCTTCATCCCCCCAGCTGGCAAGCTGGCATCTTCAGGCTTTCTGCTCTTCTAGGTAAAGCAAATCACTGGCCAGGTTTTCCAAAGAGGTTTAAGTAATCAGCATTTAAATACTTGATTTTACTCTCCTCCTCCATAAAAAAAGAAGAAAATAAATAAATATGAAATAAATAAAATTAAAAAAAACCCACCCATTAAAAACCCCAAAACATCCAAAAAAAACCCAAACAAAAACAAAAAACCCCACCAGAGAAAACCAAACCAAACTAAACCAGAGCCTTCTGCCTTTGTGTTAGTTCCTGAAATTGTCTGATGTCAGAAGATCCCAGCGAGATCTTGTAGGAGCTGACTTCTTGAAAGCCTCCCCATTTCCTATTTCTCCGGAGTTGCGGAGTGACTGTTCTCGGCCCAAAGCCCCGCTCGGCAGCGAGCCCACGCTGCGTACCCATGCCCCGGGAGGAGGGCGCGTCCCGGGGCGGGCAGCGGGGCCGGGAGCGGGTGAGCCGCTGCGGTCGGAGTGGCCCCAGCGCGGCTGGGCGACTCCGGCCTCGGGAGCTCCATGGGCAGCGCCGGCGGCGAGCGCGGCGGCTCCGCGGGGCGCAGCACGGCCCAGAGCAAAGGTGACGAGCGGGGGACACCGAGGGGTGAGGGGGGTATCCGGGACACCTCTTCGGAGCGCGGGGCTGAGCCGCGGTGCCGGCGCCGGGAGCGCATCCCTGGGCACGGGAAGCCGGGGATGCCGCCCGGGAGCCGCCGCGCCGCTGGAAAACCCCATGCTGGCAGCGGAGCGACTGCCGGGAGAGGGGACCCTCCTTTGGAGCCTCTCGGGACTCCTGGTCCCCGCTACCCCCCCAACAGCCGCATATAGGGCAGTGGCAGGGCGGTGTGTGCTTCCAAAGCCCTGGAAGGGACAGGGGAACAAAAGGAAATTAAAAAGCTGTGGCTGTGGGATAAGGCTGGATATTTATCAGAAGTTTTGGGCTCCAGAACTGGTGGCTTTTCTTATTTCTCTTATCCATGCCATGTTTAGGCACCAGGTCAATATCAGACTTACTGTCCACCGTCATTTTCTGCATGCTCGTTTCTTTCTCTTTTGGTCACTTTAAGATCTGGGTGATGTAACTAAAATTTACAATAACTCAGAGTTCTTGTTAGCTGAGTAGCCTTGTGAAGATAAGCTAAATGTCTCTGCTCCCAGCCTACTCTCCACAGGGAGCTACTTTTCTTTTTGGAACAGTTTTGTGAGTCCTGGGCTCTATTCTCCTGTCAGTTGGTTCTGATTTGTTGTTTTGGGGTTTGCTTTGTTTTGTTTTGTTCTGTTTTTTAATTCCCAACATTAATTTTTTCAGGTCTGTTCTCAAACATCTGGCTGTGGCGAGCTGTCGCTGGAGTCCTTACTGCTGCTGTCATTTTGATTTCATGTATTCAGTTTGGTAAGTAAGGAATTTTAAAAGAAAATATAATTAGCAATAGAAACTACCAGAGTTTGGGGTTCTATACTCAGAGGGCAGTGAGGCCCTGGCACAGGTTGCCCAGAGAAGCTGTTGCTGCCCCATCCCTGGAAGTGTCCAAGGCCAGGCTGGATGGAGCTCTGAGCAACCTGGGATAGTTGAAGGTGTCCCTGCCCATGGCAGGAGGGATAGAACAAAATGATCTTTAAAGTCACTCTCAACCCAAGCCACTCTGTGATTCTATGTTGTTTGAAATTGTGGGCCAGTGCTGGAGAAACAACTTCACGTGCTGCAGCGGGGTTAGGGAGGACTCAGTTTAGTCTTAGTGTACTTTTGGTATCAAGTTTGTAACATCACTGTTGGTCTTAATCCAAGTTCAAGAAAACAAATAACAACTGGAAGATTGTCCTACAAATCTGCAGTCCTTCAAAAATTACACTATAATAAACAAAGTTATTAATTCAGCTGCGAGGAAGCAACGTGCAAAAACTGGAGTTGTTGGAATTTTTAAGCTGTAGAAGAGTCCTTGGGGGATACTTTATTATCATCTTCTCAGCTACTTCTACCAACCTGTCCCTGACCATCCTTTTAAGGATATGTCAAGAGGCAGAAGGGTGCAGGATCCAGAATATACCATCAGTTTACAATAATTATTTCAGCTGGGCAGAAGTAACAGTGCTGTGGCTAGACTGAGATTATTTTAGATGATGCAGTCAGAAAGTAAAACCTTTTCCAGCTGGAAGAAATGGGTAGATTGTTTTTTATCTTTTCCCAGTAAACCCTTCTGTGGCCAAAGACTTTCCTGTGTGTCCTCTCCTGGACCTGTGTCCATCAGGCTGGCTGTATTTCCAGAGGAAGTGCTACTACCTCTCAGAGAGTGAAGCCTCCTGGAACTCCAGCCAGAGCCACTGCTCTGCCCACAACGCTTCCCTCCTGGTCATCAAAAATCATCAGGAGCTGGTAAGGGAACCAAAGGGGGATCCTGTTTTCCCCCCAGTTCACTTCCAGGGAACTGTTTCTCCAGCCTCCTCAGCTGAACAGTTAGGAAGCTGATGTAAGACCACAGTGAGTCACAGCCTGCAGAAGACTTCATGCCTCTTCTCCCTGAAAACAGGAAACATCAGTTTGAGCAGTTGATGGTTTAGAAATGTCTGAGGGCTTGTCTGAGTTAAATTTGGTGCTGCTCACAGCTATAAATACTCATATTGAAGGCATCTATCAGGGTAAACACTGTTGCACTTCATTTATCTTCAATTAAACAACTGTTTTCTCATATTGAGTTAGGTTAATGACACACAAGTTGGTAAATATGTTAATTGTGACCTTTGGAGTCAGGAGACAGCTAGTCAAAGTGCAGCTTGGAGCATTTTTTTCTATATTATACCACAATATTAGGAAAGATTCCATCCTGCACAAAGGCCTAGGAGAATATATTCTTCTATATCTGTTCCAGACCTTGATAGCAGACCTTGATATTTTAGAATAGCCTCTCTCTAGGTCAGTCAACCCTATCCCAGTCACCAGTCTCTGTATATTTAGGTTTTAATATTGTTTCTTCTGCAGGAAAGGCTAGATTGTGCTTTTGCTTTTGCTTTTGCTTTTGCCTTAGATCAAAGACTTTGTATTTTGATAGCTGGACTGAACATGCAGAACTTCTTTTCTCATGTGGGTTTATTCCTATATAGCTTTATGATGAAGATAAAGCAAGACCCATGGATTGGACTCTATAAAAGAAAGGAAGAGTTCTTTTGGGTAAATGGAAAAGCATTAGACAATGAACTGTAAGTTGATGGTTGACGTGGAGGGGTTTTGCTGGTGATACTCGATTATAGGAGAGTAAGAAAGGATAAATAATACAGAAATAGACAGTGACTTGTAGGAAATACCTGCAATTATGTTGAAGGGATGATTATGGAGAGGGTATGGAATGCAATGAAGATTTCACATGGCATTGTTAAAACAGTGGCAGACGAAAGTTAGGGGATAGATTTGTAATGTTGAGAAGCAACATGAAGCAGGCTCATGGTAACAGACAGTAGAGAAAGTAAAAGTTAAACCAAGAGACACCAGGATATCAAAGCAATGAGGGGAGGAAGGGAAGATTACAGTAACACAAATTCCTCATTATAGAATACATTTTGCAAAAGTAAAAAAAACTGAAAACCTGTATGTAATCTGTGTGAGGTTTATGGCAAAGAGAGATTTGGGAGATTGCTGTATTGGGTCTGACTGGGGTAAAGCTCACAGCCCTTACAGTGCTGTGCTTTGTATTGGTAGCTGGCGTTGATAACAGACCAGTGTTTTGGCTACTGCCAAGCAGTGCTGTCCCTCTGACATTCCTTCCCCCACTGAAGGGGATGGGGGTGGGCAAGATCCTGGGAGGGGACACGAGCAGGCCAGCTGACCCGAGTCAGCCAAAGGGATATTCCATACCATATGACATCAGCTCAGATATATAAGGGAAGGAAGAGAGGAGGAGGAGGAGGAGGCACTCTGGACTCGTCCATGTTTGCCTTCCTCAACAACCGTCACGCGTGCTGAAGCCCTGCTTCCCAGAAAGTGTCCGGACATTGCTATTGATGGGAAGTAGAGATTGATTGTTTTTTCCCCTCTGCTCTTGTGCGCGCAACTCTCAGCTTGTTTGTTCTATTTTTTTCCCTGCTGTAATTAAACTGCCTTTTCTTACATTGGTAGTTTTTCCGTATTATCCTCTCCCCTCTCCCAGTGGGAGAGGGGGTGATAGAGTGACTGAGTGGGCACTTGGCACCTAGCTGGGGTCAACCCACGACAACTGCTAAGAGATATTTTCATTTTTATAGTATGTTCCTCCAAAAGAGGCTGCTGGAGGGAAAGGAAGATGTGAATTTATGTTGCTCTGTGGCCAGGGCCTTATGTTCTGTGCCACCAGTGCCAGGTGTGGGGCACTTTGTTCTTCTCCCTGTCCCATCCCCTCAGAGGCTGCTGCAGCTCATCCTGGAGCAGCTGCTGGCAGGAGTTGGTAGAATTACCAGTGATAGGCATAAGCACTGAGATTTCACAAGTCTGAAATTACCTTGAAAAGTGGAAAATTTAAATACTTTTAAGTCTGTGACCTTAGTGGTGATGTGTGACTGTATTCCTTCATCCCCAAGCCCTGAAGGCTTGATTTGACAAAGGCATTTATGTGAGATGTGAGGAGCATGTGGGCACCTCAAATTGAAAACTGCAGCCCTTCCCACTCTCTTGTCCCCTGACTGCAATACAAACCTCCACTGATGCTCTCATTTTCAGTGAGGTTCTTCCGATTCTTAGACTTCTGCCTTGCTGCTTGCCTCAAACTGCCCTTCCTGAAGGGGAGTGCAAACACCTTGATGTCAAAGCTCAAGTGTTATGACACTGGTGGGGATTTGTCCCCTGGCTTTTCCAGAGACCATTCCAGTTTTCTTGGCCTATCTGATAGCATAGGGTCAAAATGATTTTGTGGTTAGTGGTAGTTTTAGGTTGTGGGATCAATAAGCCTTGTAGGCCTTAGGTGTTGTTTTGTTAAAAGGGTAGTCACGAGAACCGCATCTGTGTGCTTTTCCATGACGATTACTTATGACAAGATTAATGAAACAATTGCGTAGGAAATATGAGTAAGAATAATAATTCACTTGCAACAATCCTGGGAAATGTAAGGGGGTAGTAAGAAAGGGGGGCTGAAACTTATGCTTGAATGAAAACAATGTATCTGATAGAGTGGTGTTGAATTAATGATTAACTGATGATCGTAAGCTGGTTATAGTATAAAATGTGTTCATTTTCAAACGCATGGCGGAGCTTGATCTGGGTCCAAAGACCCCTGCTCCCAGTGCCCTTTTATTAAAGCACCCATATAATCATTCCGTGATTATGTGTTTTCTTGCGCTAACATTTTGGCGAGCCCGGACGGGACCCTGTGAGCGCTGCTGAGGACCCCGCGACCTGATCACGCTCCAGCCAGCACCGAGGGATTCTCGGGGAGCCCATCGGCGCCGCGGCCCTCCACCGTTCACGATGTCCCCTGGAGAGGTAAGGTGCTTTAATTCTGGTCTGGTTGGCTGCCTGTAAGATGCAGCGAAAGCTACGCTTGGTTGGGCTAAGGAATTCCTGGTAAATGCCTAGGCGCCATCCGTAAGTCAATTGCGAAAGCATTGCAGGCTCGGCAGTGGTGATTCTGTAGTAATGTGGAGAAGCTAAAAGGGATTTTGGGTGGCAATGCTCCCATAACACGTGCTTCTCCTTTGGGGTGTTTGTTGGTGTTATGATCTAATTATTAAAGTTCTTTAGAGATACCTCTGCCCGAATTAAGGTAAAAGCGAGACCATATGCCAGTCAATAGTATGAGTTTTATTTGAAAGTAAATATGAGAGAGAGAGAGAGAGAAGAAAAGAGAGAAAAGAGGGAGTAGGGAGAAAGATGGGGGGACAGAGAGGGACAGGGACAAAGAAGTATCACCACTCCGTGGGTCCCACTGGTGTCCTGATGTCCTCTTCAGCTGGTCTCGGTGGTGGAAGTCCCCCCAAAAGCACAGAGTGCCATGGGTTAATATACACTCAGGCCAGGTGGAAGTGTGCAGGCATGTCCCCCCGGGGGAGGGGGCAGCCTCTAGCAGCAGACTCTGCTTGCATCACGTGCACTCCTGTGGTGCAAGGCGTCTGGGGAGCACTTTGGGGGGTCTGTGATAGATTGTGACTCCCCCTCAGCTGCCTCTCACGTGAGAGTCCCGTGGATGTGGCTTGTGGGGTTGGGGGGCTCCACAGCTGGGCCAGTTTGTGTAATGGAGGATGAGTGTGTATTGCCTCTGACCAGAGGTTACGCCATCCTCCTCCCCCCTTCAGCTGGGGGCTAGGGCTGTGCAAACTTGGCTTCTGTGAGCTGTGCTTTGCCCCTCACCCCAAACTCAGCCAGAAATGATTCTCAGTACAGCTGGTGGCTTCAGCCTCTGTGGACACATTCCTTTCCTTCAGACTGAGATGATTGAACAATAGGCTTTTCCCTTTATCTAATCTCAGCAGTTTGACTCAGTTCAAGGTCCTAGTCATGTATCTTCAGGGAGGCTTCTCTGATATATCAATGTTTGAGGCATGAACTATTTTCAGTCTCTGACAGTTGGCACATTGGAAAGAAGGTAATTTTGGTCCAGCATTACGTAAGGATAAGCTTATTGATTATTGTAACATTCAGTGGCCGAAATATGCTTTGCGTGACGGGAAAAGGTGGCCAGAAAATGGGTTTTTGCAATCTGACTTGATTTCTCACTTATTGTTGTTTTGTAAGCAAGAGGGAAAATTGAATGAAATGCCATATGTTGATTTGTTTTTCTACTTACGGGAAGAACCGGAGTGGCTGGCAGATGGAGGCTTAACTGTTACTACAGTACCTAACAATGATATATGTGTAGCATGTGTTCAGGGGAGACGTATAGAAAACCTGTCAGTGAATGAAAGTTTAACTCGGAAAGATGACATGGAGGGTGACTTGTTGATAGCTCCTGCAACATCAAAGGGATCTAGCTTTACTTCATCTGGTCCCATTTCACCTAACCCAGCTACTCCTTCCTTTGTTACTGACCCACTTACCCCTCCTGCTCACAGGTACCCCCCTTCCCCATCTCCACCTGCCCGTCAATACCCATCACTGTACCCACCTCTCCCACTGACCCCTGAGACCCCTTTCCCACCTACGCCTCCCTCGGGGTCCCAAGAAAGTTCTCCCCTTCCCCACACTCCTGACCAGGACACCACTGTATTGCCGTTACCCAGAACTAACCAAAGTTTAGTTACAGTATGGGGGTACGGGGGAGGGAGTGCAGAAGGGGTTGATAGCAGTGAAAGTGATGAGGATGGACCAATAGCCCACCGGACATGCTCCAGATTAGCCCCAGGGTGGCCCAGGACGGGGAGGGTTCTGTCGAGAGCAGACAAACAGAAGAAAACAGTAATTGCTCCTTTAAGACAAGGGGTGGGGATGGAAGGGCCAGTTTTTGTAAAAATACCATTCTCTCCAGTGACCTAGTAATATGGAAGCAGTCAGCCGGGACTTATAGAGAGAATCCTGATAAGGTGGCCAGAGTGGTGAAAATGATTATGAAAACTCAGAACCCAGACTGGGATGATATCCAAGTATTATTAGACACCCTAATGGACTCTAGTGAGAAAGAGATGGTGTTCAGGACAGCGAAGGACCAGGCAAGGGAAGATATCCGTCAGGGACTGGTGACAGGGACTCCAGATAATAATTTTCCCTCTGAGGATCCATTGTGGGACCCTAACAACCCTCTTGACATGAGGAAGCTAAGGAGATATCAAGAGTGGGTTCAAATAGGAGTTCAAAATGCTATACCTAAGACTATGAATTGGGCTAAGTTATAGGAAATAAGGCAGGAGAAGGAGGAATCCCCCACTGCATTTTTAGAGAGACTCAAAGAGGCGGCCAGGAAAGACACGGACTTACAGGTAGACACAGAACAAGCCAAAGTCCAACTTGCTCTTATCTTTCTTGGTCAATCACAGGATGATATTAGAAAGAAGTTACAGAAACTGGAAGGGGAAGAGTTAAGAAATTTGGACAAATTACTTGGGGTAGCTTGGAAAGTTTACAATAACAGGGACAAGGAAATTAATAAAAAGCAGGGACAGCTCTTGGCAGTGTTACAAGGGAATTCAAGGGGAGGTGCCGGGGGGGGGGCTGAGGCAGAGGAGCAGGGAGAGGCGGGTTTGGGAGGGGCCCCAGGAAACCATTGGCTTTTAATGAAAGTGCTTATTGCCATCTTCCTGGGCATTGGAAACGTGGATTTCCAAGCCGCCCAGGCTCCCGTCCAGACTACTGCCCAGACCAGTTTGGCCAAGGTAATGAGTTCCAGCAGGAAGAGGTTGCCAAGGTGATGGTATTATATTCTGGAACAGGGCTAACTATATCGCAGGAGCCTTTAGTGACCATACAACTTGGGGGAAAGGCTGTGAAATTTTTAATAGATACTGGAGCGACTCATTCAGTTTTAAATAATCTAGAGGGGCAGATCAGGAACAGATCCACCACAATAGTTGGGGCCACAGGGAAGGAGGAAAATCGGCCATTCCTGCAACCCCTAGACTTGTGCTTTGGGAACAAAGTGTTAACTCATGAATTTTTTTATGTCCCAGAATGTCCCATCCCCCTCTTGGGCAGGGATTTACTGGCAAAGCTGGATGCAGTAATAACTTTTGAGAATGCTGAATTGTTAATGAAAATACCAGAGTCAAACACGGGAAAAATTCTAATGATAAAAGAGAAACCAGTCGCAGGAATCCCTAAGGAAGTGGGAGATGCAGTAATACCCTCAGTATGGGAAATAGAGATAGCCGGAAAATCTAAGTTAGCACAACCAGTCCATGTGGAGCTAAAAGAGGGAGCAAAAACCGTACAGGTCAAACAGTACCCTATAAAACCAGAGGCATGGCAGGGAATAGCAAAGACTATTGATAAATTCCTAAAATATCACATCTTAGAAGAATGTGAATCAGAATATAACACACCGATATTTCCGGTGAGGAAACCCAATGGGGATTACAGGTTAGTACAGGACCTAAGGGCAATAAATGAAATAACCAAAGACATATATCCCGTAGTTGCTAATCCTTATACATTGTTGGCATCCGTGAAGGAGATATACAAGTGGTTTACTGTAATTAATTTAAAAGATGCCTTTTTCTGCATCCCCCTTGACAAAGAAAGCAGGAAGCTGTTTGCCTTTGAATGGGAAAATCCAGAAAACGGAAGAAAGACCCAGCTCGCTTGGACCCGACTTCCCATAGGATATAAAAACTCCCCTACCCTATTTGGGAAACAACTGGCAAAGGAGCTGGAGATCTGGACCAACCAAGGACAGGTACCGAGAGATCAATACCTTTTGTTGCAATATGTAGATGATATACTGATAGCAACAGAAGAAAAGGTGACCTGCATTAAGGTAACAATTGAGATTTTAAATTCACTGGGCATGGGAAGATACAAAGTGTCCAAGGGAAAAGCACAAATTGCCCAACAGACTGTGATTTACCTGGGATGTGAAATTTCGCAAGGACAGAGAAAACTAGGTACTAACCGTATCCAAGCTATTTGTGCTATTCCAGAGCCCCAGAATCTCCACGAACTGCGAGTCTTCTTAGGGATGGCAGGATGTTGCCGCCTATGGATCATGGACTATGGGCTCATTGCCAAACCCCTGTATGAAGCCCAGAAGACACAGCCGTTCAGCTGGGGCAAAGCACAGAAAGAAGCCTTCCTGAAACTGAAAGAAGCATTGACAATGGCTCCGGCGTTAGGATTACCTGATTTGTCCAAAGACTTTCAACTGTTCATACATGAAAGGCAATGCCTGGCACTGGGAGTCCTGACCCAACGTCTGGGGAGCTGGAAAAGGCCGGTAGGCTATTTCTCCAAACAGCTTGACAATGTAAGTGCTGGGTGGCCTGCATGTCTGAGAGCAGTTGCAGCCACTGTGATACTGATACAAGAAGCCAGGAAGCTCACAATGGGAAGACACATAGATGTCTATGTGCCACACATGGTAACCACTGTTTTGGAGCAAAAGGGGGGCCATTGACTATCTCTGAGCAGGATGATAAAATTCCAGGTAATCCTGACCAAGCAGGGTGATGTCACACTAAAGACAACTAACCTTTTGAATCCAGCCTTGTTCTTAGGTACTGCAGCTGAGGAAGGCCCACTAGAGCATGACTGCATAGAAGTAATAGAATACACCTACTCAGCGAGAGAAGACCTGAAAGATGTACCGCTGGAGCAACCAGAGTGGGAATTATTCACAGAAGGAAGCAGCTTCGTGGAGAATGGGACCAGATACGCTGGATATGCGGTAACAACAATCAGTACCGTAGTAGAAGCAAAGGCACTACCACCAAATACATCTGCCCAGAGGGCAGAACTAGTGGCCTTAACCAGAGCACTAGAATTGAGTGAAGGGAAGAAGGTAAATATTTGGACAGACTCCAAATATGCTTTCGGGATCGTCCATGTACATGGGGCACTGTGGAAAGAGAGAGGGTTGCTATCCTCCCAGGGAACACATATCAAACATCAAGATGCAGTTCTGCAATTGATAAAAGCAGTACAAAAACCTGAACAAGTAGCAATTATACACCGCAAAGCACATCAATCAGGGAGCACCAAGATCTGTGAGGGCAATCAAAAGGCAGACTAGACAGCCCGACAGGCTGCTCGAGAGGTGCAAATAACGATGGCATTGATACCCACAAAGCTTAATGTATCTCAATTCAATTTACCTTCAGAACTGAAATATTCAACAGAAGATGAGAAGCTGGGACATCTGCTAAATGCACAAAAGAATTCAGAAGGGTGGTATGTAACTACACAAGGGCAAATAGTGCTACCCCCGTTGATATTGAGAGAAGTCCTACAGATGAAGCACAACAAGTGTAACTGGGGAGCAGAAGCATTGGTAAAATTGCTAAAACGAAGTGTAATCTCAGTACGGATGCTAACAATGGCAAAATCAATAATGTCAAAATGTGAAATTTGCTTGAAAAACAATCCAGTGGCTAGACGGCAGGCACAGCTAGGGAGACTTCGGGTGGGGATAGAACCAGGAGATTACTGGCAAGTAGATTTTGTGGAATTACCAAAAACTCGAGGGTACAAATATCTGTTAGTGGGGGTTGTCACATTTTCAGGATGGCCCGAAGCCTTTCCCTGTCGCACCAATTAAGCAAAAGAAACAGTAAAGTGGCTACTGCAGGAGATAATTCCCAGGTTTGGGGTACCTTTAGGAATATCTTCGGACAGGGGTCCTCACTTTGTAGCTACCATGGTAAGAGAAGTGAGCAAGTTACTGGGAATAGCTTGGGACCTCCACACACCATGGAGACCACAATCAAGTGGACAGGTAGAGAGGATGAACCAGACATTAAAGAGACAGATCAGTAAAATATGCCAGGAAGCCAAATTGCAGTGGCCACAAGCTTTGCCTATACCACTTCTAAGAATTCGGGTGAAACCAAGAAGTGGAATGTCTGTAAGCCCTTACGAGATATTATATGGGAAACCATATGAATCTCCTGAGCCCAACCCAAACATCCATATCACGGGGAAACAAGATGTATATAATTATGTTTTATCTCTTGGGAAAACTCTAGCTCGGCTTCGGAGCACCCTCGTGTGGAATAGGCCGCTGACTCTTGAAAATCCAGTTCACGACATCCTCCCAGGAGAAGTGTACATCAAAACTTGGAACGAGGAACCGCTGAAAGAAAGCTGGAGTGGACCCCATCAAGTACTGCTGACCACTTTTACAGCAGTCAAGGTAGCTGGAGTGGAGCCTTGGATACATTATACGCGAGTGAAGAAAGCCTACCCTAGACTGTGGATGGTGCAACCTGTGGGACCAACGAAACTGCAGATAAGACGTGTTTAAATGTTTAAAATGGGTTTAGTACTTGTGCCAATGCTCATTTTATGGACATTAATGTTACCTGTTGGGATTGATTTTGCTTTAGGATGTGGAATGCAGGAAAATCAACTAACCACTCTTCATTCTAGAATGAAGAGAGAGGTGCAGGCAAAACCACAAGTGATAAAAAGCTCCAGTGTAGAGCAGGCTGAAAATTTGATGATTGGATTAATCAGAGACTTTGCCAAAATGCAAAACACCAGTAGAATAACTGCCTGTCTGCCAATACCAAAAGCAGCAGGGGACCCAATAAACTGGGGAATCATAACGTCAAAATTGCCCAAAATACCAGACCATAAAACAATTGCATGTGAACAGGTACCCAAGTCCAGGCAGGAAGTCAAAGATATTTGGAGGGTAGTTGGGGAGTGCATGAGGCCTATGAGAAAACAGGACTGTCTTTTAAGTCATGGGAGAGTAGGAGAAATCATAGAAGAGGAGACTGAAGATCCTGACCTTGCGGAGTGGCAATGCTTTTTACCACACTATAAAAAGGTTAAGGAAAATGTTACAGAGACTACCTTTGTATGGAAATGTGGAGCAAAAGATAAGAAAGATCAGACGGAACCCTGGGACAGTGCATGGTCCATGAGTATACTTCAAAAATTCCAGTATATGACCAGCACCCCTTGGTGTCTAAAATGGGAAGGCCCCGAAAATGGCACTGACCCAATGGTCACGAACTTTGCCACTAGCAGCAGAATGCGGGCAGATAAAGTAAGTTGGTGGGCATGTAACAAAACTTATGATTGCACATCTGATGATGTAGAAATAAAGCAGGTGCCGGCACTGGCAGTCGCCATGCAGCTTGGTTGTGCCTGTAGAAGAATCAAACACAAACAAGATCATATAAATCACAGGATAATAGTGAGATGTAGTAAAAGTTTAGTTGGCAGCCCAGGACAATTTGTTTGGGCCACAAGTGATGGTACCCGGATGTTGGGAAATGGCCATTTCTGGCTGCACAGACATAAGGTATAAGTGAGCAATCCAGACTCCATAGATAAGTGTTAGGCCTCTGCTCAAGGCTGTTCTCAAAACAACTGTGGGAAAGGGAGACATGAGAGCTGTAAACAAAGTGCAGGTGTCTAGAGATTAGCTTGGCAGAAGAAACTGTTGATGTTATTGCCTTCTGAGACCAGTCTGTGTTTTAATTAGATTAGAGAAAAATCCCGTGTGAAACTTCTGTAAGTGAATAATATTTTGAGCACGTAAGGTAGTATAAGTATGTGCACTGTCTGACAATAAACGAGCTTGATTTATGAACCACATTGGCTCGTCGTCTTGCTCCTCTCGCCGACACCCGGACAACCCATCTGCCTGTCGACGGAAAGGTAAAAGAATTTACTTTAGGTCTCCCTACTTTATGCCCAATTTGGAAAAAGTCCCCATTTTATGGAAAACGTGAGCTTTTGCAGATAAGAACACGGCGAGAGATTTCGAATGATGAAAATCAGGATGAAATTTAGCAAGAACCCTCTAGTGGAGTAAAACTTGAGTGGGCTCTAGAATCTCTGTTCGGCCCTGTAGCAAACTACCGAAACAGAGAAATGATGTACAGACTTACTAGTCAGGTTGAAAGGCTGGCAAGGGTTACCAGGGAAGGATTCGAAAAACTAAACATACAATTACAAGCTACTACCAAAATGACTTTACAAAATCGACTAGCCCTAGATATATTACTCCTGAAAGAACATGGAGTGTGTGGATTTTTAAAAGAACAAGTTGATCATTGTTGCGTCCACATCCCAAATGTAACTGTAGATGTAGAACATGACATCAGTCAGTTAAAGAACATAGAAGATGAGGCACAAGACGAACAAAAAGACATGACTACAAGCTGGTTAGATAAAGTTTTTAAAGAGTTGGGATGGAATGTGAGTTCATGGATTAGATCTCTCATTGAAAATGTAATAATCTTATTAGTTATGTTCCTAGTATTCTGGTTAGTTTACAGCATACTAAAAAGAGAAAAACAGAAGAAAACATCCTGGAACCAAAGAATTATGCAAGCACTGACACGAAGCAAGGCTCCACCACCTGCATTATCCTCGAATTCCTCGAGCTGTGGCAACATCCAGGACAACGCTAATGACAACCCAGGATTTGAAGACAAACATCCTATATAAATTCGGAAACAAAGAACTATATTGAGTGAAAGCATTTACACCTATAAAGTGAAAATACTTTCAATGGGGGGAATGATAGCATAGGGTTCAAAATGATTTTGGGGTTGGTGGTAGTTTTAGGTTGTGGGATCAATAAGCCTTGTAGGCCTTAGGTGTTGTTTTGTTAAAAGGGTAGTCACGAGAACCGCATCTGTGTGCTTTTCCATGATGATTACTTATGACAAGATTAATGAAACAATTGCGTAGGAAATATGAGTAAGAATAATAATTCACTTGCAACAATCCTGGGAAATGTAAGGGGGTAGTAAGAAAGGGGGGCTGAAACTTATGCTTGAATGAAAACAATGTATCCGATAGAGTGGTGTTGAATTAATGATTAACTGATGATCGTAAGCTGGTTATAGTATAAAATGTGTTCATTTTCAAACGCATGGCGGAGCTTGATCTGGGTCCAAAGACCCCTGCTCCCAGTGCCCTTTTATTAAAGCACCCATATAATCATTCCCTGATTATGTGTTTTCTTGTGCTAACATATCCAAAGAGCTTTTTAGCACTTTGATTGAAATCAGAGTTGCTGATGGAGTCCCTTACCTCTTATGTAGGGACACTCATGGTGTGGAAACTGAGGTTTGCTTCCTTTTTCCCCCCACCCCCTGAACCATGGTGCCTGTTGGGTTCTGAGGAGGGTAGAAATGAGAGATAAATTTGTTTCACAGCTTCTGCTGGAACCTTTTAGCTGTACAGGAGGATGTGGAAGTGCAAGGTGGTGGTGCCCATGATGGCACAGCATCCCTGAGAAGGGGAATCCTGAGTTTCAGGTGTATTTCAGGTGTTCTAAGGATGCATTTCATATTAAGTGACCACTAAACAAAATGCAGGAATACTACAAGTCCTGCGTTTTGTATTCTGGGCAAAAGATCCCATTAAGAAAAGACAATCTCCATGGCATTCTCTTCAAGGCACAAAACATCATCCTCCTGTGGTGCCTTGCCTGAGATAAATCAGGCTTTATTCAAAGAGAACCTGTGATGCCCATGGCTGCCTTTGATCTGTTGCAATATTTGATTGTGGGTGTCCAAGTAATCCTATCTTCCCTTCTCCCTGACAGGTTTGAAGTAAAAGGCTCTGGAAGCTGTGCCTATCTGGAGTCCAAAGGAGTCTCAGCCTCGGGATGTTATTTAACCAGGAAGTGGGTCTGTAGCTTGAATATCAACTCAGCACAACAAAGGTGGGCCAAGCCACCACCCGTGACACTCAGAACTCTGATATGATGCCTACACAGGCTATGTCTATACTTCGGGACCTGGGAATGTTTCCCAGCTCCTACCCAGAGGTGAACAAGGTAGCCAGAATTCTCCATCCATGGAGGAAGCCTCTGATTTTTAAAGATACCACTTAAAAGGCTCTCTTCAGCATCTTGATAAGCCATTTTCTTACCCCACTTTTCCAGCTGTTGCCCAGCTGTAGTTTCTTTTTGTTGTGCCATCAGTATTTCTTCCATTTACTCTTCTCTTGTAGGAGCAGCTGCTCTTTCTTTCACTTTTGGGTGTGCAGTTGGAGGTTTTTGTTCAGCTTTTCCTTTTGCCAGGTTGTGTGTGCAGGGATGGGTGGTGAAGTGGGTCTGTCTGGAGGACTGTCAGTGCCTCGTGGATACAGGATAATGAAGAAGTGAACACTGTTGTTTTAGACAGGATCACAGCAAATTCCTCTCTCCCCATTTGATGGGACGAACCTTGCATTTTATCCCATGTTTTGTTAATGTTATGTTACATTAATCTTGTTAAATCCCAGTGATAATGCTGTAAAGCTAATTTATGTAGCTGCACTGCACCAAAAGTTATCCTCACAGCACTTTCTTTAGACAAAAACAGGTCACAATAGATAAGAATATTTCTTTACCTGAGCATCTGCACTGATGGGGGGGAGGAGAGTTGGAACTGGAAGAGTGACAGTGAAGCTGCAGGCATTAATGCATACAGGTAGAAATAGTTCTCAGTGCAAGGAGGGAAAATCAGGAGAAGGGAATGAGAGAATTAACAGCAAGGGATGTTTCTCTGTGTTTTCCTTGTGCCCTGTGCCTGTCACAGTGTGAGGCTTCTGAGCAAGGGGGACATTTCCAGATGGACAATCAGTGTTTCCTTGTGTGGGTGACATTTTCAGCAGCAAGCCCAGTGCTCTTGGATTGCTGGGAGCCTGAACAGAATAAGGGTACAATCCTTCTGATTATCTGAGTCCCACTCATGTCTAGCAGGTTATCCAAAGATTAAAAGTGTCATTTGACCCAGAGGAAGCAAATTTTCCTGGAAGGAATATGTCTATCAAGTTTCTAGAGAAGGAAGATTGGGAAGTTCACCTTCAATATTTTCTGTGACAAAAGGACCTGACTGTAGCAGGACCATGTACATGGATATTGTCAGCAACTTGTGACTTTCAGATGTTTATTTAAATATAATCACTAATTTTGCTGGATTACACTTTTCTCAATTGCTTGTATTCTTTACAGGCACAGTAACAGCACTCTACAGTATGAAAAGCCCAAATATGTATTGATTTATATGTTGGGGGGGAGGTGTTATTCTGCAATGTTTTTAAATTTACCTGGTTCTGAAGGATATGGTATGTGCAATAGTCCTGAAAAGATACTCAATAAATATCTTTACAGAGACCCTGAATTACAGTGGTTTGTATCTTAATATTGGGACATTAAAAGTGTTTTTCATCTCAGGTACCATTTAGGTGAAAAAAAAATCTGAAGCAAAGTGAAATATTCAGCTTTTCAATATGAAAAAATCTTTAATCATAATGTTGGGGCTGACATGAAACAGGACATTTGATCCAAAAAAGAATGCATTTCCCTTTCTAAAACCTCATGGGTCAGACTTTTAACAAAAGGTTGCAATGAAAGCTCTTCTGGAATCTGACTCCTCAGGAATGCAATGAACATCTTCTGTGATGTTAAGAAAAAAAGAGTCAAGCTGCAAACTCTGCCAACTTGCTTTACTCTGAGTGGAGTTTGATGAAGTACTTCAATGGTAATTTCTTTTTCATTTTTCTTTTTAAATCAGTGACTGCTTAAATTGTAGGTAAGAGCTTCAGTAAGGACCTGCAAAAACTTGTTTAATTACATGAATAATAGCAAGAAGGCCCAAATAATAGTAGATGTTTCATAAATATTGTTAAAACCTAAACACCACAACTAATTTGAGAGAAGTCAGCATGCAGGAGTTTGTTTTTCTTGTTAAATTCGGCATGAATCAAGAAAGATCTGCCAGAAAACCAGAAATTGTCAACTCCACTGCATGGAGAAGGATGTGCTGTAAGTATCCTGAAGTGAAAATTTCTCAGCAGTGAGAAATTATCTCTATAAAGCATGTATTATATAGGCATAGATTATTATCTTACTCATTACAAACTCTTCCATTTCCTTTGCTTCTCTGTCTAGAATGAACAAACCAATCCTCTTCCCCTCACGTGCTGTGCTGATTTTGGGGGATTTTTGTTGTTGTTTCCTCTTACATAACAGCAGTTTCTCATATGAGTCTTGACCTGCTGATGCTGCATTCTGCAGTGTGTATCTGTGTTGGGATTTTGTGTTGTTTTTGTTGTTTGAAGGGAAGTCCCTGAGGGTACAGTTCACTTTTTAATCTGCAGCCCCAAAGTGCTGGACATTAACCCTCCCCAGGCACGTGCAGGTGTGAAAAAACATCTCTGTGAAACTGTAGCTGCCTTTATTTGTGTACATCACAGCAAAGGTGAGGTAAAGGCTCTGCATCTCAAAAGCCATGCAAGACTTGTTTCTCTTCCTCATTGCTATAAGGACTTAAATTCCAGTCTGTGCCATTTTTGTTAGAGTAGCACCTTCAATTCATGACATTTCTTCATTCTTTTCAAATATGTGAATCTAATAAAGGCACTAGGCCAGACTGCTCTTAGCATTTTTGTATTCTAGACCCAGAAATAGCATTTATTCATGGCACTTCAATGCCTAAGTAATGCATTTACTGAGTGCACTCCCAGGCATTAATTTTACCAGTCTTTGGCTTTGGTACCTCATCCATACCATAACTGTGGTTGGAATTTACAATGTAAAGGGTCAAAATATAGGTGGAGAGAAAGGTTATCAACTTTATTTCCTAGAACTGCAATGTTGTCTTACAGTCCAAGCCCCTTCCTTAGTTAATCCTTTCAGATTGCAAGGCTCAGAACCAGAAAATGGGACTAATCAACACATTAACCATGAGTATTACAAGTCACTCCATGCCTGGTCTGCTGTCTACACCCAGTAGCTGTGCAGCACCTTTGAATAAGACACTGTCCAGTAAATGCGTTTTTTTCCAGCCCTCAAGTGGCTTCCGTGAGTCACAATTAGACCCCAAGGATAAAAGAAACCAAAACCACAAACTTCAGAAAACACTAAAATCCTGAAACCCAACTGAGAAGTCCTCAGCTCAGCAGCTGCCTGCAGGCAGGGGTGACAGCAGTGGCCCACCTCACCCTTCATCCCCCACAGGGGCCATAATTTCTGCATATCACACAGTTCATATGCACAGTGCTCCTCCTCATAAATATCTCTTCTCCTCTGCCCTTTCCTGAGGCAGCTGCTGCCAAAGACTGTCCGTGTGAAGGCTCAGCACCCTCAAATCCACGTGTGCCAGCTTGCAGTCCTCTTGCAGGACCTGTCTTCTGGCTTCTTAGGGAGCACAGCACAGCAAAGTGCAAATTTCCCTGCAAGTCTGGTAAAATTATATACATCACAAGTTGGTTTATCTGTAAAATGGGTCTTCTGGCAAGAAGCTCTGCCTGTTGTCTGGAAATGTGTCTCAGAGCACAAGCAAAGTTGTGTTCTTCTTACAGATCCACTCCTTTAACATCTGACAGTTATCTGCCTGGATCACATTTTTCCTTCTGTAAACAGCACAGTTCTTGTCAGCCTCAATGCTTTTTAGAGCTGTCCTACTGAGAGACCAAAAGGAATGCAATGGGTTGCTGGGTTTAAACTCAGCACTGGTAAAAATCCTGGTGGTGCTCTGAGTGAGGGGGGTGGGTGATGCCCACTTGATCACCCCCTTGAAGCACAGCAGCCATGCAGGGGTGGGATGGGCACCCCCAGCAGGGACCGCTGGCTCCTGAGGGATGGATGCTTGGGATTATTAATGTTATAAGGATAAGGATCCTTCCCATGCAGCCACAATGCTGAAGAAAGCTGCACAGATCCCAGCTCATGCTATGTGATAGGCATCACCTTCAACAGAGGCACATGGTCTGTACAGGGAGAGAGTTTGTTGGCAGGGATTTCAGCAGAAGTGTGTAATAATGGCTCTGCATTAATAAATACATGAGCTGTGGCTGTGGTTGGTCCTGGAGGCAGAAATCAGTTTCCAAAAGTGCCCAGCAGGAACCTGTTGACCTGGAACAGGCCATGGAATGACTCTGAAAACATACCTGAGGCTGCATGGTAAGATCTGTGCTTTGGGTAATTAGGTCAGATTCAGAGTTGTATTTCCCAGCAGGGATACCACACTTTCCTTTCCCCAAAACTATCCTTTCCCCAGAAATCATCACCTCTTTTCTTTTACTCTATGATCTTCCACTGAACTCCATTTTTTCTCCATGTCTTCAGTGTCCAAGCCAATCCAGATATATTTGGTATCTTTCTCTTTGTTGTCTATAAATTCCTCTGGAACGATTAGGAGGATGTTACCTGTCAGAGGAGCTTTCCCGCTGTGCCCAGGTCACTGTCCTGCCTTATGCACAGCTTTTATCCCCTCACAAGGACCAAGGGCAGGGATGCAGCCATGGCAGAGCATCCCCTTACATCAGCCCACACACATGACCAGCCTCCTCTCTTCCCAGAGCCAAGTGGTGGAAACGGGTAGAAAGTCCCCAGCATTTCCTCCTCCCAGTACAAACTACTCTGGCTTCCACACTTGGCACTTCTTGTGCTTCTTCTCTTCAGCTCTGCTCTGCTGACATTCCCAAACCCAGCTCCTGTGTAGGGAGAGTCAGAGCCTTTACCTGATGGAGCTCTTGCTTGTCTGCATGTACACTTGACATCCAGGCCATTTTCCCATGGAGAAATGTTTACCTGAGACCTGACACACACTTTTGGGACTGCTGCAAGACTCACCATCTCAATTTCATCCTCAGTTACAAACAGCTGGGATTTCCTGGCCAGGCAGTTTTTCTGGCTCTCCTCCCAGCTCCTGGCCTCCTCGGAGAAGTAACATCTGCCCCTGTGCAGCTGCCGCCCAGGGGGACACAGCTCACATGTCATCCCTATGGGTGGACAGAGGGAACCTTTAGCTCCTACAATGGATGGAATTCCTCCCCCTGTTTATGAATCATTGTCTGGAAAGTGTTCTCCAGGACAAGAGGAGGATTGACAATATATGGAATTTCTGACAGCAGCTCCTGGCAGAAGGAAATGTAGCAAAAATACTGGAAACTTTATACCAAAAGAGGAGCAAGACTATTATGATTAAAATGTCAGTTTAGATTCTGTTATCACTGCTCTTCAGGAACACCGTGCTTCCTGGGCAGCACCAGTGAGTTCCCATAAACTGCAGGGTGTCAGATAAATGGGAACAGAGACAGCAGAACTGTGCACACCACACGTCCCCTATGCTGGAAAGGATTGATGTGCCTCACCCTGTCCATCTTCACACAGCTCCTCCATGAGCCATTTCAGGAACTCTGCTGAGATGGTCCCCTCTGAAGAAATGTCACTGCTAGTGCTATTCAGACCATACTGGGGCAAACTTTCTGATTTTCCCACTCTGCCCTTCGAAACTTGAACAGCCTAAAGTAAAAAAAAAAAAAACAAAAAAAAAAAAAAAAAAAAAACAGAGATCGTGGTTAACAACAAGGATAAGGAAATGCAGTCTTTGTACCCAGAGCTGTACTGTGAATGTGAGGATGTCTCTGTGTACATTGCCTGGTAGAGACACGGTTATGAGCAAACTCAGTGAGTAAAGCTCAGTGAGCAAAGCCCTGCTGAGAAGATGTTCATGGAATGGCCTGGCTTGGAAAGAATCTTAAAGATCATCTCATTCCAACCCCCTGCCATGGGCAGGGACACCTTCCACTATCCCAGGGTGCTCAGAGCCCCATCCAACCTGGCCTTAGACACTTCCAGGGATGGGGCAGCCACAGCTTCTCTGGGCAACCTGTGCCAGGGCCTCACCATCCTTACAGGGAACAATTTCTTCCTCATATCCAATCTAAACCTGTTCTCCATCAGTGTGAAGCCATTGCCCCTTGTCCTGTCACTCCAGGTCCTTGTCAATAGCCTCTCATTTCCTTTATTTGTGTATAAGTTGATCCCTTTCAGTGCAACACTTGGGGAATTTTTCTCTCAACTCTTTCAGAGGTTTAACTATGTCTGCAATGAAGGGATGAAGCAAGAGGTAGGATCTACTCACATTGCTTGGCTTGTATGGCCATGACTCCCAGCAGGATGAGCACGAGGACTGCCAGGACCAGCACCAGGTAGAACCAGGCTGAGCACCTGGGCCGGCAGTCTGGAGGGAGGCAGGAGGAAGAGCAGCTTAAGGTCCTGGCACTCTTAAAATTAACACTGGGGGAACAACAGAGAAATCATCTGCCTAAAATCAGTCTGCTGTCAGAAGGATGCAGTGGCATTTTACTTATTAAAAATCTGTGTCCATTTTGCATACATGGAAGTGAAATCAAAATATTTGGTCACATAGAACAAAAGATTTTCAACCTTTAAGAATTTGCTTTTTCTCCTTTGAGTTCTTTTTCTCAAGCATTGCCTCCTCCCACCTATGCCCACACACACCCTGCAGGACATTGCAGAGCAATTCAGGGAGAGTATCAGGGATGGTTGTGGTGTCAGGGATGGGCTGTGGGGTGTTCCTCCTCTCTGCTCCCAAGTGTTTCTGTGCCTGTCCCACAGCTCAAAGTTAACTTCTATAAATGCACAGGAAAATAAGTCCCATACTGACACCCTCCAGCACAGGGAAGTGCATAAAACAAAGAATCTCTTCAGCTATTTGGCGTTCACCCTGTGTCAGAGGGAAACACTCAGGAAGCTGCAGAATCTGAGAAAATTTGCGGTTAAGGTGCCAGTTCCACAAGACACAGACTTGCACTGTCATAGCCTCTGTTTCCCTGACCTTGCCTGCATGAGATGAGCAACTGCTCTATCCTCTGGCTGTCTGAACTACTGGTGCAATGTTCCCTTTCCCTGGCAGGCAAGTCCTTCAGTACAGGGACGGTGACAATCACCAGGGCACTAATGGCACATAGCGACCTGGGTATCACCCTGCTTCCAAAGCCAAATTTGTCCCTGAGGCTCCTCCTGCAGAGACAGTTACAGGAGGGTTCCTAAAAAGCCATTGAATTTTACTACATTTTCCACGTAGGGCACAAAGGGATTTTTAGAAATTATTTTTTGTGGTAGTTTCAAAGCAAATCAGTGAGAGGCTCAAAGTCAGAACTACAATTTAATAGGAAAAATGTAATAACACAAAAAATACTGACAGAGTCAGAATACAACCTGACACCCTGTCCGTCAGGGTGTTGGTAGTAGTCCACTTAGAAGGTGGTTGCAGTTCTCTGGGAGTGATAAATGTGATTCTGTTGAAGCAATGATCCTGTGAAAGGTGTAGTTCTCCTCTGAAGGTCCAGTGGTGGTGTAGAAGGATCTGGTCTTCCTCTGGGAATCCAGTGGAAAAAGCTGCCTGTGGTGCTTCAAATCTCAGTTTATATGCAGATCGGGATACATTGGTTCCTCCCCCTGGGCGGGGCATCTCACAATGGGATGATGAGCCACTATCTGCAATGTTGGGGGTGAGTAAAGTGCTCCATCCGGCCCCAACGACTGGCCCATTAGCAAACCGTTCTGCGGCCATCAGGAACACTGCCCACCCGGCCCCAACATCCCATGAAGATGGTGATAGAATACATACCATTGTAACCTAAGACATTATCCACCCCTTATTCTATCACCATCTATGTGATACCCAAACCAATACCCCCTTTATATATATATATATACATATACAATGAAACTTTACACACAGTTCTCACTTAAAATTAAGTTTCCTTGTGGTACACAATGGGTCTCCTCATCTTCTTGCATTACCCACCAAGTGTAACCAGGTCCTTGAGCAAAAACAAACCCGTGGATGGGTCTGCCTTTGTCTGAGGTGGGACTAATCCAAACAGTCTTTCCTAAAATACTTCTCATGTGTACCACAGGGACTCTGTCTCCGTCCACTGCGTGCAAGGGTTCAGACTGGGCAGCACCAGCTCGATTGATGGAGCCTCGTGTGTTGACCATCCAGGTGGCCTTTGCTAAGTTCATTTCCCAATTTTTGAAGGTCCCCCTTCCAAGTGCCTTCAGGGTGGTCTTAAGTAGTCCGTTGCATCGTTCAACTTTCCCGGCAGCTGGTGCATGATAAGGGATATGATATATCCACTCGATGCCATGTTCTCTGGCCCAGCTGTTTATAAGGCCATTCTTGAAATGGGTCCCGTTGTCCGACTCAATTCTCTCAGGGGTGCCATGTCTCCACAAGACTTGCTTTTCCAGGCCTAAGATGGTGTTTCGGGCGGTAGCATGAGGCATAGCATAGGTCTCCAACCATCCAGTGGTTGCTTCCACCATGGTCAGCACGTAGCGCTTGCTTTGGCGTGTTTGGGGAAGGGTGATGTAGTCAATTTGCCAGGCTTCCCCATACCTATACTTCGACCATCGTCCACCATACCACAGAGGCTTCACCCGCTTGGCCTGCTTGATCATAGCGCAGGTCTCGCGGCTATGGATGACTTGTGAGATGCTGTCTATGGTCAAGTCCACCCCTCAGTCACGAGCCTATCGGTACGTTGCATCTCGTCCCTGATGACCAGAGGCATTATGGGCCCAACGAGCTAGAAATAATTCTCCCTTGTACTTCCAGTCCAGATCCACCTGTGATACTCTCAGTCTGGCAGCTCGGTCCACCTGCTCGTTGTTACGATGCTCTTCATTGGCCCGACTCTTGGGTACATGTGCATCTACGTGTCGAACCTTCACAGTCAGCCTCTCTACACGGGTAGCGATGTCCTGCCAAATCTCAGCGGCCCAGATGGGTTTCCCCCTGCGCTGCCAGTTGGCCTTTCTCCAGCGATTCAACCAACCCCACAAAGCGTTAGCTACCATCCAGGAGTCAGCGTAGAGATAGAGCCGAGGCCACTTCTCTCGCTCAGCAATATCCAAAGCCAGCTGGACGGCTTTAAGCTCTGCAACCTGACTCGATCCACATTGTCCCTCGGTAGCTTGTGCAACTCGTCGTGTGGGGCTCCATACAGCAGCTTTCCACTTCCGGTTAGCGCCCATAATTTGGCAGGAACTATCAGTGAAGAGGGCATATCGTCTTTCACTCTCCGGTAGCTCATTATATGGTGGGGCTTCTTCTGCATGTGTCACTTGCCCCTCCTCTTCTTCAGAAGATAATCTAAAAGTCTCACCTTCAGGCTAGTTTGTTATAATTTCCAGAATCCCAGGGCGATTAGGGTTTCCTATCCGGGTTTGCTGTGTGATCAGCGCAATCTACTTGCTCCACGTGGCGTCGGTAGCATGGTGTGTGGAAGGGACCTTTCCCCTTGAACATCCAACCCAGCACTGGTAGTCGGGGTGCCAGAAGCAGCTGTGCTTTGGTGCCAATTACTTCCGAGGCAGCTCGAACTCCTTCATAAGCCGCAAGAATCTCTTTCTCGGTTGGGGTATAGCTGGCCTCAGATCCTTTGTATCCCCAACTCCAGAACCCAAGTGGTCGTCCTCGAGCCTCTTCAGGTCCCTTCTGCCACAGGCTCCAGGATGGACCATTCTCCCCGGCCACAGTGTAGAGCACATTTTTCACATCCTGTCCTGTTCTGACTGGCCCAAGGGCTACTGCATGGGCAATCTCCTGCTTAATTTGTTCGAATGCTTGTTGTTGCTCAGGACCCCACTGGAAATCATTTCTTTATCGTGTCACGAGGTAAAGAGGGCTTACAATTGTGCTGTATTCTGGGATATGCATTCTCCAAAACCTGACAGCTCCTAGAAAAGCCTGGGTTTCTTTCTTGTTCGTAGGTGGGGACATAGCAGTGATCTTGTTGACTACTTCTGTTAGGATCTGGCAACGTCCATCTTGCCACTTGACTCCTAAAAACTGGATTTCTTGAGCGGGTCCCTTAACCTTACTTCACTTGATGGCAAAACCAGCTCTTAGGAGAATCTGGATGATCTTCTTTCTTTTCTTAAAGACTTCCTCTGCTGTGTTCTCCCATACGATGATGTCGTCGATGTACTGCAAATGTTCTGGAGCCTCACCCTTTTCTAGTGCAGCCTGGATCAGTCCATGGCATATGGTGGGGCTGTGCTTCCACCCCTGGGGGAGTCTGTTCCAGGTGTATTGCACTCCCCTCCAGGTGAAAGAAAACTGAGGCCTGCACTCTGCTGCCAGAGGAATGGAGAAAAAGGCATTGGCAATATCGATGGTCACGTACCACTTTGCTGCCTTGGATTCCAGTTCATACTGAAGTTCCATGTCTGGCACAGCAGCACTCAGTGGTGGTGTGACCTCATTCAGGCTACGATAATCCACTCTCAGTCTCCATTCTCCACTGGACTTGAGCACTGGCCATATAGGGCTGTTAAAGGGTGAAGGAGCTTTGCTGACCACCCCTTGGCTCTGTAGTTTACGAATCATCTCGTGGATGGGAACCATAGAGTCTCTGTGCGGTACTGCCGTCGGTGCACTGTCACCGTGGCGATTGGTACCTTTGTTCTTCAACTTCTAGCAGTCCCACAGCAGAGGGGTCATCTGATAGACCAGGCAAGGTATTTAGCTGTTGGATGTCTTCTGTTTCTACTGCGGCTAACCCGAAAGCCCAACGATGTCCTTTTGGGTCTTTGAAATACTTGTTTCTAAGATAGTCTATGCCCAGGATGCATGGGGCCTCTGGGCCGGTCATGATGGGGTGTTTCTGCCACTCATTCCCAGTTAAACTTACTTCAGCTTCCAATACAGTCAGCTGCTGGTATCCTCCTGTCACCCCAGAAATAGAAATAGATTCTGTTCCCACATACCTTGATGGCATCAGGGTACATTGACCGCCGGTGTCAACCACAGCCGTGTATCTTTGTGGGTCAGATGTGCCAGGCCATCGGATCCACACAGTCCAATAGATCCGGTTGTCCCTTTCCTCTACCTGGCTAGAGGCAGGGCCCCTCTATTCCTGATCGTGGTACACGTTGCTCTCTTCCTGTAAATATGTTCTTGAGGTCCCTTCAAGAGGATTGGTCATATCATCATTCCTATACTGTTCTGAGTTCTGTCCACAAGAGACCGGAGCAGCATTGACTCTAGGTGGGCTTTTTGTGGTAGCTGTTCCTCTTTTCAGTTCACGTACTCGGGCTGCTAAGGAAGAGGTGGGTTTTCTGTCCCACTTTCTCATGTCTTCTCCATGCTCCTGAAGGAAAAATCAGAGGTTACTTCGTGGAGTGTATCTTCTTTCTCTGGCTGGGGGAATGTTGGCTCCTAATAGCAGAGACCTTTGTTGGTTCTGGCGAGATGTGGTGCATTTCTTGCTTCAGCTCCTTTCTGAGTTTCTCTTTGTATTGAGTCTGACTGGGGTAAAGCTCACAGGCCTTACACTGCTGTACTTTGCTTTGGTAGCTGGTGTTGATAACAGAGCAGTGTTTTGGCTACTGCCAAGCTGTGCTGTCCCTGTGACATTCCTTCCCCCACTGAAGGGGATGGGGGTGGGCAAGATCCTGGGAGGGGACACCAGCAGGCCAGCTGACCCCAGTCAGCCAAGGGGATATTCCATACCATATGACATCAGCTCAGATATATAAGGGAAGGAAGAGAGGAGGGGGAGGAGGCACTCAGGGCTGGTCCATGTTTGCCTCCTTGAACAACCGTCACGCGTGCTGAAGCCCTGCTTCCCAGAAAGTGTCCGGACATTGCTGCTGATGGGAAGTAGAGATTGATTGTTTTCCCTTCTTGCTCTTGCGCGCGCAACTTTCAACTTGCTTGTTCTATTTTTTTTTTCCCCACTGTAATAAAACTGCCTTTACTCGCCCTGATAGTCTTTTTCAATATTATCCTCTCCCCTCTCCCAGCGGGAGGGGGAGTGATAGAGTGACTGAGTGGGCACCTGGCCCCTGGCCGGGGTCAACCCACGACACTCTTCCAAGCTCCGGACGTGCTCAGCCAGCTTTGTTTCCACAGATGAGACATGGGTGCGTAACGGGGCAGTGACAGTGTCCTCATAAATTCTTAGTTTGTTGACCAGTACTCCCACCTTGTCCACTCCTTCCCTCCATTGCAGTGTTGCTAGGTAACGGAAGTATATCTCTGGTCCGAGCCGTGCAAATCTCAACCACATCTGTGACGTGCATTGGACATCATCTGGGTTCTTAGGGAATCTCTCATCTTCTGAGAAAATGATCTCCAGCACGGACAATTCTCTCAGGCATCGGATACCTTGTTCCATTGTGCTCCATTTTTCTTGGTGCACCTGGAGGTCTTCTTTACAAAGGTATCTGCCCCTTACACTTGCCAGCAGTTGCCGCCAGAGGCTGAGAGTTTCTTGGGTTTTCCCGATCCCCTGGTCAATGACCACATCCTGGGTCAGGGATCCAAGTTGCCTGGCCTCACTTCCATCTAGCATGGTGTCATTGGCTGCAGCGTCCCAGATGCGAAGCAGCCAGGTCAGGATGGATTAATTTGTCTGGCGGGTGAACTCCCTCCGTAGGTCACGCAGCTCACCCAGGGATAAAGAGCGAGTGATGATCTCTGGCTCCGTCTCTTCTGCTTGGTGCGAAGGTCCAGCCTCCTCCTCATCGGTCGCTGTGCGGGCTGATTTGCTCCTGGTTTTCTTTATCTGAAGGGGGGCAACTGCTACTGGCTTAGGCTGTTCTGGCTTGGTAATGGCTTGTGTGGAGACTCTGTCGTTTCTTTCAGTCTCTTTTTCCTCTATGACAGTTTGTTTAGATATGGTGCTTGTTGTTCTGTTGCTTTTCTTGTCCTCATCCTGAGGATACTGTGCCGCATCGAGCATTGTTCTGACTCTAAGCCTGGTGTACACGGTGCAGCTCATAGAGAGAAAAGAAAACAGAACTGACAGCAAGATTATACAATCTTTGACATCCAAAGGGAACTCAATATTTTCAAAAACTGTTGTGTCAAGTCTGAAAGGCTGAAAGAAACTATTCTCTACTCTTTCCCCTAGGGGCTGGGTGCAATTGTTGAGGAGGCCCCAGATGTAGCAGCCTAGACTAGGACAAGCAAACAAAACTGAGTATATATTCCGAATGGTGTTCATTGCCTCAGAGGTTATCATGCAATAGACATAGTAAACTAATAAAGCAATTTTTATACGATACCCCGGCCTACACAGGAGCATTACTACGGGCAGGTAGTTCCCGGTCTGCGGAAATATATATAGAGCAAGGTACAGGACCCATGTAAGTATGTTGAGTATCATGGTGAATAGGTGGCTTCTAGAACACAAAATTGTAATTCTGACTTTCCTCAGGGCCTGGCCCTACGTTGGGCACCAAAAAATGTGGTAGTTTCAAAGCAAATCAGTGAGAGGCTCAAAGTCAGAACTACAATTTAATAGGAAAAATGTAATAACACAAAAAATACTGACAGAGTCAGAATACAACCTGACACCCTGTCCGTCAGGGTGTTGGTAGTAGTCCACTTAGAAGGTGGTTGCAGTTCTCTGGGAGTGATAAATGTGATTCTGTTGAAGCAATGATCCTGTGAAAGGTGTAGTTCTCCTCTGAAGGTCCAGTGGTGGTGTAGAAGGATCTGGTCTTCCTCTGGGAATCCGGTGGAAAAAGCCACCTGTGGTGCTTCAAATCTCAGTTTATATGCAGATCGGGATACATTGGTTCCTCCCCCTGGGCGGGGCATCTCACAATGGGATGATGAGCCACTATCTGCAATGTTGGGGGTGAGTAAAGTGCTCCACCCAGCCCTGACGACCGGCCCATTAGAAAACGTTCTGCGGCCATCAGGAACACTGCCACGCCCGGCCCCAACATCCCATGAAGATGGTGATAGAATACATTCCATTGTAACCTAAGACATTTTTAAAACATCTTTCAATATTATTTTTAAAAGGCAAGTGTATAATCTGAGAACCCAGGGAAAAAAAGCGGCAGATGTCATGATAAATCAGTCCTTCATTGAGAGAGTGCACGTAAAGGCTCTGGATAACAGGTTTCACTGCTGGGCAGTAGGAAAAACTACATCTATAATTAGTAACCAAACGAAATTGCACAGTACCAGGAGCAGAAATCTCTGCTCTGCTGTTCCCTTGGGGCTGGGGCTTCACATGCAGCTCAGCGTATGTGATGGTGTTTCCTGTAAGGAGAGGGAAACGCTGACATTTGTGGCTGCACAAATCACCAAGTGGAGGAACAACAAAGAAGGCTGAGTCTGTATGAAAAGGGGTGTGTGTTTCCAGGGCTGCTTGTTCAGCATTTTCCTTTTCCTAGGCAAGATGATGATTTACCATTTCCTCCTGCTGTCAGGCAGGAAAAGCCTCCTCCATAAGCTTTGAACTGTTGGGTGCTGTGTGGCTGGAGCAGGAGGCAGGCAAACAGGCTGAGGGATGGGAAAGACCTGGATACTCTCCATGGCAAGCATCCCATCTGTTGCTAAGCCATCTCAGAAGGTACCACAGGAGCTGCAGGGGCACCAGAGCGGTGACTGCTTTGTGGGGCAGAGAGATGCCAAGGGGAAAACCAGCACTCAGAGAAATGCTGCTGCAGCAAGGTAATTCCTGGGAACATTCATGACTTGTGTTTATCCCAGGATATTACAGGTGGTGCCTGTAGCAGCAGAGGAATGGACCTGATGGTTGAAGACATCCTTTTCCAGAGGCACGTTGCCAAAAGAAAACCAAAAATGGCATTAAAATTGCATGGTGTGGGTTAAAGTCACGTGGATTCTTTCTGAACATGTTTTCAATGTAATTTATGTGGGTATTTTGCAGAGCTACTGGTTAGTGTTATGGAAGGTATTTGGACCTTTGGGATACTGCTTTTGGTTCCATAGATGCAGAGATTTTATCAGTCTATACTAAGAATAAACTTCTGTGCTACCACCTTAGTTTGTGACCACCAGGGCTTTTACAAAGAAATGTTGTATTAAATTTCATTGATCAGAGAAAATCTTGGCAGAAGAAGAAAATCTCATTAAGCTAAAATGAGGCAGCACTTCATATGAGAATTCCTGAAGTGTGGAGAGGTTCTACATTAAAAAAAAAACACTGAGAAACTGATTGGCAAATAAGGGTTATTCATATAGGGGAGACAGTCTATGCTTTAGAGAATCTGACCTAATAAAGTGGTTGTTTGCTTTATTTCAATTTATTAGTTTTATGAACTACAGAACATTTGTAAATTAAATGTAATTGTTCTCTAATCAAATACCCTAAAAGTTTTTCTTTTTAGAATGTAAAAATAATTTTCCAAAAACACTCAGGACTTTTAACTTCTAAATGCACTAACCCTGTAAGTGGAGGTACTTCTAAAATACGTACCTTAGACATTCTGCTACTATTAGTAAACAGTTTGTCTCTCAAATGAAAATTTATTCCTTCAAAGAATATCTCTAAGTCTGTAAGAAATAAAATTATCCATGCAAGCTGAATATTTAAACAAAGTTATTCCTTCTATTACAGTGTGTATGGGCATATGGTTATTTGCATGTGAAGTCCTCAGAAGTCAGCAGGGGGTTTTAAAACACCACATAACTGTGGCGGCCGTTGAGGCTACCACTGAGGCCCAGGAAGATCTGGAAGGTCCCAAGGGATCTAAGGGGCCATGGTGGAGAATTGCTCAGGTTTGAAAATCCTCCCCTTCCCTCTGGAGGATAATAGTTTCTTCCACGTGACTGATGTGTTCTTGCTATGCTAATTGTACCCCCCTGATTGGACTGTTTGTTCTCCACCCCTTATGCATATTTATCTGTATCTAGAAGGTTCTGTGCTACTCGGTACTCCATTGGTTGTGGCTCTCTCTCTCCTCCCCTTCCCTCTCCTTATTGGACTGTGTAAGCTTGTCCCGCCTTCCCCCCCGCCCCTGGACCCTCAGTTGATTGGTTGTTTGTTGCTGTATAAAAGTCTGTGCTCTCCTTTGTTCTGGGTCTTCTGTCCCTGGATCCATTTGAGCGAGGAACTGTTAATAAGCTCCTCGGATACCCACACAGAAGATCCCTCCCTTGTTCTTTACCCCTGGACCTGCTAGGACTTGTCTCTCTGCACCCACCGGTAGGGTGGCAGAGTGCCACAGCAGGAGCTAAAGCAGCCCCACCAGAGCGGCTCCCCGTGGGACGCTTCTGGGACACGCTGCCGGACTCTGTCCCCCGGGGCAGTCCCTGTGCAGGCCATAAGTGACGCATCGGAACAGGGACTTGACAAAAGACCCCTGGAGAAGCGTCCCTGGCAGCAGGAGCTGCCAGGAGTTCGCACCCGGTGAGCTGCTTCCCTGAGGATAAGTCTGAGTTTTTTCAGGCTTTCTCTGAGGGGCAACTGGCAACCCTCTCTGGAGGAGAATTGAGAGGATCAGTCGAGAACCAGGGGACCACCACCAAGGGTTTTTGTTGCTCTGGGTGCGGCTGGTTTGAACCGGACCACTGCAGCAGGGATCAGCTAGGGTCCACCCAGTAGAAGTGCAGAGCCCCTGGGGCGCCCTTATCACTTTAAACTTTTTCGTTGCTACTTTTCCCCTTGGTGGGGGGTGAATATAGTTAAGGATGGGATCTGGGTTATCCCGTTCCCAAAGGGAGGTCTATATCCAAGTTAAAGAGACCCTAAAAGCGGGGACAGTTAAGTATTGTAAGAATCTTTTAAGGTGTTTGGTTAAGTGGCTTTTTCTTTATGTTCCTACCATTTCGGTTGATTCGGTTAAGTTACTACGTTTCTGGGATACTGTGGGGGAAAAGTTAACTTTGATAAGCCAGACGGGAGATAGTTCGGTCAGGGATTTTTTTCCTTTGCTTATCATTTATAAATCAGTAGAGCATTTTGGAAGTGGGGGAAAAGGGATAAAAGGTTCGGGATCCCCAGTTAATGTTACCCCTGCCCCTCTATTCTCTCCCTATAACCCCGATCCCGCTAGTGCTTCGCAGGGGGGATCGGGGAGTGGAGCCCATCTAAAGATGCAGGGCTGCCACCATCTCCCTGACACCCCCCGATCTCCTCTGCCCCCTTGTCGGGACAGGCCTGATCAACCCGCTCCGAGGTCACCCTTAGGCCTTCTTCCTATGTCCACTTCCCCAGTTCTCCCCCCCCCCGCCCCAGTTTCAAAATCTGGCGTTCCTGCGGCTGGGCAGCCCCACGCCGCCGCTGCCGCCCGCGGTGCGAACTCGCCGGGCAGCGCGGAGCCCTGGGCACTGTTGCCCTCTCCTGGTGCCTGCCCGCATCTCGGGATGAGCCAGGCGGGCGTGCTCGGCGATGAGTGGGGGTGTGACAGGCAGCGCTGCAGAGCGCCCGACGCCGCCGCCGGCGCCAACGACCTCGTGGCGAGCTCCATGACTTTGTGCTCCTTTTGTACCGGTTTTCCCGCCGAGACCCACAACTCCTCCCATGTCCCATCCCCTGCGTCGACTGGTCCCCTGTGGGATCCCTCCCCCGCGTCGATGGATGTAACTGCTTTGGGTCCCTCCCCTGTCATCGGGAAACCCCTCCCGGCCGCGGCCCCGCCGCTGACGGCAGCGCTGTGGCGAGCGCGAGTGCCCGGACGCCCGGCCCCGCCGCCCCCGGGCCCCGCCAGCCCCGGGTGCTGGGACGCCTTCGCCCCTCCCACCAGAGTCTCCACCCTCTCCACCGGTGGCTCCACCTTCGACATTATACTTCCTGGTTCCCACCCCCCCCACCCCTCCCCATCCGGTTCCCACGCTTTGGAGACCGGAGGGGGGAGGGGGCCGAGATCCGGAGGGAGGTGGGAAGAGGGGGAACTATTCGCGGCACCAGTGACATACAATCGGTTAGGGGCAAACCCGCGGTGGGAACCTTTCCCATATGCACACCTAAGGGAGTTGTGTAAAGTTGCCAATGAGTTCAGACGGGAGTCTTCTTATTTTAAAAGTGTGTTGAATGCCACATTTGCGACCAATGTACTGGTGCCCAATGACATTAAGACAGTGATGACCAGTTTTCTCGCCTCTGCCCGGTACTGGATATGGGAAAGGTCTTGGAAAAGACAGCTTAATGATCTATTAGAGACCTATAAGCAAGACCGTTTAAGGGCATATCTCACTATGAACCATCTGTGTGGGGAAGGGGACTTTGAGAAACCCCAGGAGCAAGCATCTAATTTGTCAGCTGCAGTCTTGGATGATATAAAAAGGGTAGCACAACAGGCATTGCTGTGTTTGCTGTCCACTATTGCTTCTTCGATAGGTTACTCCGTGATCAGGCAAGGGCCTGAGGAGTCATTTGTGGACTTTGTAGACAGATTAAAGGAGGCAGGAGGGAAACAAATAGAGGATACCCAAATGCAAAAGGAACTCCTGCAGTCCCTAGCGAGGGAAAATGCTAATGAGGAGTGCAAGAGGGTATTAAAGGCTTTGCCCATGGACCCCAAGCCCACAATAGAGCACATGGTCGAGGTGTGTGCTGAGATAATGCCAGAGAAACCTATGGTTCCTAAGACCTCCCAGAGAAGGGTAATAGGACTGGCTGCATCACAAGAACTGGATAAGGACAAAAGGAAATGTTTTAACTGTGGCAGCCCTTACCATTTTGCTAAGAACTGTCCCAAGCCTCGCAAATCTAATGTGAGTTCTAAGCCTGTTGTTCCAGGAGGGGTCCTCTGCCCTTGCCACCAGCAGCAGGGAAACCTACAGTAGAGCACGGGACGGCTCTGTGTGCGGACAACAAATCAAGTGCCGTCTCTTCCTGCCCTGATGCCCACCGCACACCAGACCACCAGCCACGGCAGGAAGAAGAAAAAGAGGCTCCTTGTGGTGAGTGCAAGAGCACACCAATTCCAGCATGAGGCACCACAGCACATAACTGTACACCTCAATAAGTACTTGGACACTACCACAGACTTACTTATCATAGGGAATTCCACGACAGGCCCTCCTGAACTGTTTGTCCTGCCTGAGATCCACAAAGTGGATCCTGGCAAAAGGTTTAATATCACTGTGACTTGTACCAGCCCTCCTGGTTTCGGCTTCAGGGACAAGTGGTAGCACGAGCTATCCCGATACCAACAGACTATCCAAGACACCAAAGGACGCTGGCAGTTTGCTGGACCAAGATAGTAGGGGCAAACAAACCCACTCTTGACTGTAAGCTTCACAATGGGAAAGCCACAGCCACCTTGACAGAGATGGTTGACACTGGGGCAGACATTACTATCATATCAAACACCAAGTGGCCTCCCCAGTGGGGTCTCAAACCAGCTGCGGGGATGGTCACGGGAGTTGGGGGAACAACACAATCAATGAGGAGCACAAATAACATAGTCATTGAGGGTCTTGATGGACACACGGCGTCCATCTGGCCGTTTGTGATCCTGTCAGGGTTTACGCTGTGGGGCAGGGACCTACTGTCCCAATGGGGGACTCCGCTAGAGATCCCGTCTCCATCTCGGGATTTCTAGTCGGGGCCACTGAGGAGCGCACCACCCCACCCCTCACATGGACCACCGACAAGCCAGTGCGGGTGGAGCAGTGGCCCCTTACTAAGGAGAAACTCCACACTCTAGTCCCTCATGGAGGAGCAGCTTTCCAAGGGCCACATAGTACCATTTGATAGCCCTTGGAACTCCCCTGTCTTTTTCATCTGCAAGCCAGGCAATGACAGGTGGAGGCTCCTCCACGACCTTCACGAGATCAGTAAGGTCATTGAGGACATGGGTTCCCTGCAGCCAGGTTTACCCTTGCCCTCAGTGCTCCCCCAACAATGGAAATTGGTGGTCATTGATATTAAGGACTGCTTTTTTAGTATACCTTTACACCCATGAGATGCCCCTTGTTTTGCTTTCTCTGTTCTATCTGTTAACCGTGAGGCCCCAATGCGACATTATCATGGGCGGGTTTTGCCCCAAGGTATGAAAAATTTGGCCTGCATCTGCCAGTGGTACATCGCAAAAATCCTGTCAGCCATCTGGAAGGCCTCCCCAAAGGCTATTATCTTCCATTATATGGATGATGTGTTGGTTTGTGCCCCTGACGAGACTTACTTGGACGAGACTTTATCCGGGACCATCCGAGCAATTGAAAGGGCAGGGCTTGAAATACAGCCTGAAAAGGTCCAGCGTATCTGCCCATGGACCTACCTGGGAATCCGCATTGGTGAGAGAACCATCGTGCCCCTGCAGCTGACCATCAAGGACGACCCAAAGACCCTCTGGGATCTTCACCAACTGTGTGGCTCCATCAACTGGGTACATCCGCTGCTGGGACTCACGACGGCAGACCTCGTGCCCTCATTTGACCTCCTGAAGGGCTGCAGTGGTCTGGACTCACCGCGTACCATCACTGTGGAGGCCCAGGAGGCCATCGGTAAGGTACAGCACGCCCTATCCACCCGCAAGGTTTATAGGATGGATCCCAGATTACCATTCAGGTTTACTATACTGGGTCAGTCACCCAACCTACATGGACTCATTTTTCAGTGGGACACAGGGTTAAAAGATTCACTTCTCATTATAGAGTGGATCTTTCTTCCCCATCAGCTGTCCAAGAGTATCACTATGTCACAAGAATTGATGGCAAAATTAATAAAGACAGCTAGGATTTGGCTCTGCATTCTTGCAGGGTGTGATTTCACATACATATACATGCCATTGACAACAGAGGTTTTGGAGGATTTGCTCCAAATCAATGAACACCTTCAGTTTGCCTTGGACAGTTACCCAGGCCAGATTTCGGTTCATAAATTAAAACATCATCTGTTCAACACCACTTTTAATCTGGCCCCAAAAATGATGCAAAGTAAAAATCCATTAAATGCCCTGACTGTTTTCACTGATGGCTCCGGGGCGTCCCACAAGTCAGTAATGACTTGGCAGGATCCCCGAACTCAGAAGTGGGAATCTGAGGTTCAGGTGGTGGAAGGTTCACCACAGATTGCGGAACTGTCAGCTGTTGTCAGGGTCTTTGAAAAATTCAAGGAACCGCTCAATTTGGTCACAGATTTGGCATATGTGGCCGGTGCAACTGCCAGGGATGAACACGCCTTACTGAAGGGGGTGTCCAATCCCAAATTGTTTAACTTGCTCTCGAAGCTAGTTCATCTCCTTTCCCACCGGGAGCAACCCTTTCATGTTATGCATGTGAGATCACACACAGGATTACCAGGACCCATTGCCGAGGGCAACAGAAGGGCAGACGCCTTAGCTATGGCTGTGCAATCTCCCAACATCCCAGATATCTTTGCACAAGCCAGGCTGAATCATCAATTCTTCCATCAAAATGTTCCAGCCCTCATGAGGATGTTCCACCTCCCTCGTGAGCAGGCTTGGGCAATAGTGGTGACATGCTCAAACTGTCAGAGATAACAAATTCTGGCACTCAGTATGGGAGTCAATCCCCGGGGTCTGAGAAGTTGCCAGCTCATGCAAACTGATGTGACCCACTTCTCCCAGTTTGGGAGGTTTAAATATGTGCATGTGTCCATAGATACGTCCTCCGGGGCCATGTTTGCCTCTGCCAATTCGGGCGAGAAAGCAAAGGATGCCATTAAGCATATCCTTATGGCATTCTCAATGCTGGGCGTTCCTGAAGAAGTAGAAACAGACAGCGGTCTGGCCTATGTTTCAGCTAGGTTAAGGGACTTCTTTCAGCAGTGGGACATTAAACACGCCACAGGGATACTGTTGAAGGTTGGATCTGGTTCTTTTCCTCAGGAATTTTTCTCCCATGGGTTGCTAGGACACAAATGACTAGGTACTTAAGAGAAACAAAGCACAAGGCTGTAGCCTTTCTCCTTGGCAGGGTGGGGCAAAATTGCCCCTCATGGAAGCAGAGCCTGGTAACGCGAGATTTGGAGAGACTGAAAAGCAAGGGCAGGGGGGAGGTCACGCTCTCTTGCTCGGGACCCTCGGAGCTGGACGGTCGGAGCTGCTGTCTGCTGAACCCACGGCCCCTGAGAAGCCATCGCGGAGCTGCCGGTCTGTCTGCTGTGAGTCTCTGCCCTCTGCCCCATCCGGAGCCGACCTGCCTGCCACCAGCCCGCTTTTCTCCGCTACATTGTAGCGGGGTTTTTCCCTGCACGTGGAGACCCCTTACCGTCCCAGCTCCCTGTGTCCCGGGATCCTGCTGTGGCACCGACATCAGCTGCCCCTCCCGAGGGTGTGTGGAGCAAGAGCTCTCCTCCATCCCTCCGTGCTTCGGGCAGCCGCCATTCGCCGTGTGCTACCTGAGCTCACGCCGGAGCGCCCCCTGCAGGCACCGGGGAATCACCGCACCCAGAGCGCCCCTGCAGGCTGTGACTAGAACTGCACCAAAGAGAAAAAGTGCCTGAAGCCGAGCAGGCTGCCACTGGGTTTCTGGTTCTGTTTGTTGGTCAACGTTATAGTTGTTGTTATTTGTTATCCTTTGTTTTAGATAGTAGTAAAGAACTGTTATTCCTATTCCCATATCTTTGCCTGAGAGCCTTTATAATAATTCGGAGGGAGAGGGGTTACAGTTTCCCATTCCAAGGGAGGCTCTTGCCTTCCTTAACAGACACCTGTCCTTCAAACCAGAACAGATACCTCACTCCCCCACGGGACAATCGGTCGTAGAAAGGGCCCACTGTCCTGGGATAGTCAGGAGGGGTCAAAATCTAGGAAGTGACCTATGCTGCAGGAAGGGATGCAACTTCCTTCCTGAGAGAGAGAGCCAATAACCAGGTAGTTTTAAGGATTGATATGTGGATAAACTAATTAAAAAGTTGATCCGCCTTCGAGGAAAAATCATATATAAGCGAAGACCCTCTGAGCCTCTTCCTCTTTTGGCCTGCTGCTGTGTTGAGAGGAGGATCTCCCTGCTTCTCTCCCTGGTAAGGCCCGCCCCCTTCCTTCCAAAGGAGGGAGGGGGGCAGGGGGGAAGGGAGGTTTAGAGCTGTGCAGCTGCAGCTGGGCATGGGGGAGGAACCAGCTTGGTACTTGGGAGATACAGTTCAGCCGACATGTCAGCTACATGAGACAGGGCCAGGTCCCTGCTCCGGGCCAGGCAAGGACTGGGCCAGACTACATCCAGTTCAGGCCAGGCCCTGCCCTGTCACTCTGGGCCCGGCCGGCCCTACCAGGCTGAGCCAGCTTCGCAGAGCCAGGCCACAGAGACTCTGAGTGCTTCTGCCATCCAGCTCGGGCCTGTTCAAACAGCCCAGCAGAGACCACGTGATCCTCACACTGCCGGAGAGAGAGAGATTAACTCTATCCATGCCTAGACTAAACTTACAGACACCCATCCTTCCTTGCAGAGAGAGAGGAACGAGTGAGGACATCTACATAAATGCAGCAGAGACTTTACAGTCAGTGAGGAAAGCAAAACCAATGCCTAGAGGGAGGTGCATGAGAAGTGTTTCGAAAGTGAAGCTGAAAATTCTTTTGGAGAATTGTGGTTGGGGACTGAGCTAATAAATTCCCTGTAATATATGAAGATATAGTCCAAAGGGGGGATGTGAGGTTCTAATTGCAGCCAGTGAACTGAAATACCTGAGTAAAGACAAGTAGGTGTTGAAATAAGTACAGCCTGATGAGAAACTTGAACCAAGAGAGGGGAGAGGCTGTGATCCAGAGCCCTGGTCCCGGGGGGAATGCCAGAGAACTTGTGTTGTCAGGAGAACCTGTGTTGCTCAACACAGAAGAAGGGATTTTCTTTGTTGCTGCAATTGAACTGGGCATCCTTAAAACAGGTACCCCATGGACTGTTCATAACCCACTGTAGTGGCTGTGGGAAGGCTACTGGTGTGGGAGGGGTCCACCACAAGCAGATCTTTCTTCTGGGCGGCGGCTGGTGGTGAGGCAGAATACCCATAAAAACTGTATTTTTCTTACAGAAAATCCATGGTATAAACAAAAGAAACTTCTCTCCCTAAATGAACTGAAACAAGAACTATTTCAGAGGTGGTAAACTGACTGGAGGTCAAAGTGTTGTCTTCTGTATGTTGTCAGGGAGAAAGAAATGGAGAGGTAGGGGGAGGAGGGGTGGTCTGAGGGGTTTGTTCTGGTTTTTCTTGTTTTTTTCTTTGTCTTAGGTGTATTAATAAACTTTCTTTATACTTTATAAAGATTGAGCCTGCTTTGCCTGCTCCTAATCCTCACCTCACAGCAAACATCAGGTAAATTTTGGTAAGTGTGCTGGCATTTGGCCAGAAACTTGAATAGGCGAACTGGAACCACTACACCCACCAAACCCTGAAAAGGCTCCTTCATCAACAGTGGGGAGGATCGGAGGACAATACTCCCATTGCGAGACTCTATAAGGCTCTTTTCACCATCAATTTCTTAAATAACTCATTTTCTGAGCCTATCGTCCCCCCTATTCCAGCATTTCACTAATTCGACCCAGGCCAAATTAAAGGAGTAACCGCCGGTGTTGATCAAGCACCCAGGAAGCCACCAAATTCAAGGGCCATTCCCACTAATTACCTGGGGGGGGGGGTATGTCTGCGTTTCTACCACAGCAGGACCAAGATGGGTTCCAGCCAAGGCCGTAAAACCATACATTGAACCTGCATCAACTTCCGGAGTACCTGGCTGCAGCAAGGACATGAAGGATAACAGACCAGACCAAGATGAGACCGCTGCTGCCTGCAAGCGACGGCGGTGCAAGGAAATAACAGCCACAGAAACACCTGAGTAGCACCGTGTCCAGCCGCGTCCAGGCAATGTCGAAACCCTCAAAAATACTCCTTATCCTTCCCCTGATTTTATGCTTTCCTTGTGTGTTTTCCTACCCCTAAGTCCACCCCTTCCCAGACCCTTACTCCAGGGGGGAATCCAGAGGTTCTGTAATCTCTTTCATGATTTTAACAATTGTGTTTAAGACTACTGCAGAATCACCTACCCCAGCCCCATCCACGTCCCCAGCCAAGACCAGCACAGCATTTCCTGCCTCTTCCACCCCAGCTGAAGGCAGGTTCCTGTCAACACCACAGTGACATCTACGTCCCAGACAAGCAAAATTCCCAGCACAGATCACGGTGCCTCTGTCAGTGAATCCACCATGTCCAGCTCCACCAGAAGTGATTTGGGACTTGATGGGACCTTGGGAACTCGAGGGATGGGTTGGCTCTCCCTTTGAAGGCAGTTTTGCAGGAGTCTCTGATGGTTTTGTTAGTTACTCGTATAGGAATGTTTCCGACCATTTTTCGCTGTTTCATGTATAATTGACTGTTTAAGTGTTTAGTCTGCGTACCTTTTGTTGATCAGGAAAGCTTTCTTTTCAAACAAAGAAGGAGGAGATGTGGCGGCCGTTGAGGCTACCACTGATGCCCAGGAAGATGCGGAAGGTCCCAAGGGATCTAAGGGGCCATGGTGGAGAATTGCTCAGGTTTGAAAATCCTCCCCTTCTCTCTGGAGGATAATAGTTTCTCCCACGTGATTTATGTGTTCTTCCTATGTTAATTGTACCCCCCTGATTGGACTGTTTGTTCTCCACCCCTTATGCATATGTATCTGTATCTAGAAGGTTCTGTGCTACTCGGTACTCCATTGGTTGTGGCTCTCTCTCTCCTCCCCTTCCCTCTCCTCATTGGACTGTGTAAGCTTATCCTTATCCCACCTTCTCCCCCCCCTCCCCCCTGCCCCTGGACCCTCTCCTGATTGGTTAGTGTCTTGGTTTGAAGGACAGGTGTCTGTTAAGGAAGGCAGGAGCCTCCCTTGGGATGGGAAACTGTAACCCCTCTCCCTCCGAATTATTATAAATTTGAAATCAAGAGGCTCTCAGGCAAAGATCCCTTGACTTCGCTTTTCTTGATGGCAAAACCGGCTTCCAGGAGGATCATGATGATCTTCTCTCCTTTCTCAAATACCTCTGCTGCCGTGTTCCCCCACACAATGATGTCATCGATGTATTGGAGATGCTCTGGAGCCTCACCCTTTTCCAGTGCAGCCTGGATCAGTCCATGGCAGATCGTGGGGCTGTGCCTCTACCCCTGGGGTAACCGATTCCAGGTATATTGCACACCCCTCCAGGTGAAGGCGAACTGAGGCCTGCACTCCGCTGCCAGAGGGATGGAGAAGAACGCATTGGCGATGTCAGTGGTGGCATACCATTTTGCTGCCTTGGACTCCAGCTCGTACTGGAGCTCCAGCATGTCTGGCACGGCAGCACTCAATGGTGGAGTCACTTTATTCAAGCCACGATAGTCTACAGTCAATCTCTATTCCTCGTCAGACTTGTGCACAGGCCAGATGGGGCTGTTGAAGGGTGAGTGGGCTTTACTGACCACTCTTTGGCTTTCTAGGTCGCGGATCATCTTGTGGATGGGGATCACGGCGTCTCGATTCGTCCGGTACTGCCGGCGGTGCACTGTCGAGGTGGCAATTGGCACTTGTTGCTCTTTTACTCTCAGGAGTCCCACTACATTTGGATTTTCCGATAGTCCAGGCAAGGTGTTCAGTTGCCTGATGCCCTCTGCCTCCACAGCCGCTATTCCGAAAGCCCACCTGAGTCCCTTTGGGTTTTTGTAATAGCCATTCCGGAGGAAGTCTATGCCCAGAATGCATGGGGCCTCTGGACCAGTCACAATGGGGTGTTTCTGCCACTCCTTCCCGGTCAGGCTCACCTCGGCTTCCAACAAAGTTAATTGCTGTGATCCCCCTGTCACCCCGGCAATAGAAACAGGTTCTGCCCCCACATGTCTTGATGGAATTAAGGTACACTGCGCACCAGTATCAACTAACGCTTCATATTTTTGTGGTTCTGATGTGCCAGGCCATCGGATCCACACTGTCCAAAAGACCCGGTTTTCCCGTGCCTCTTCCTGGCTAGAGGCAGGGCCCCTCTAGCTCTGGTTGTCATTTTTTTCTTGGGCGTACATGGTAGAGGTCTCCTCGAGGGGATCTAAGAGATCGTCCTCTCTTCTGTAATATCTGGCATCTCAGTCACGGGAGGCTGAGGCTACCTTCACTTTAGTAGACCCCCCGCCTCGGTTAGTATTTCCCTCCTTGAGTTGCTGTACCCGTGCTGCCAGGGCAGCAGTGGGTTTCCTATCCCACTTCCTCATGTCTTCTCCGTGATCACACAGGAAGAACCACAGCTTAGATCGTGGGGTGTACCCTCTCTCCCTGGCTGGGGGGCGCTGGGCTCTGACTTTGGGGCTTGTGACTCGCACTGGTGCTGCACTCATCTACCTCATCTCCTCCCTCACCTCTCTCATCATCTCCTCTCTGAGGTCTTTGACCACAGCAGAGACCTGAGCCTGTATTGGGCCACTGATCATACTATCATAATTCCTGAGTTTGGTGGCTATGGAGCCCACTGTCTCTCGGTTGTCATCAGCATTAATTGTTGCAATGAAGATGGTGTATTGGGAGGGCCCTAGCTTTGCCAGATTCCACAACATTTGTCCTGTACACTTGACTTTGTCGGGGTCATTATCATGTTGTCCATCCCTCCCAAAGAGTACCTCCAATATTGCCACCTCCCTCAGCTGTTGGATTCCCTCCTCAAGGGTCTTCCATGGTCTTCTATGATGATACTCCTGCATTCTCTCTCTGTTGACAAACCTCTCTCTTACACTTATTAAAAGCCGTTCCCAGAGAGACAGGGGCCCGTCATCTCTTCCAAATACCTGATCAACCCCTGAGTCCTGGGACAAGGGTCCCAGCTGCTTTGCCTCAATACTATCCAGCTGCACGCCCATACCCATAAGGTCCCAGACCCGAAGTAACCAGGTTGTAAAAGGCTCACGACCCCGTCGCACAATGTCTTTTCGTAGATTACGGAGACTGTCATACCCCAGGGACTCAGTAGTGATTTCAATCCTTGGCCTCCCTACTGGTTGAGAGGGCTCTGTTTCCCCATCATTACTCACTGGCTGCTCTGGTTTGATCTTAGTCTTCCTCTTTTCCACAGGGGCAACTGCTACTGGCTGTGGCTGCCCCTCTGATCTGACTGAAGCCTGAGCGGTGATAGTGTCCCTGGGTTCCTCTGCTGCCTCATTAGACTCTCCCTCTTTGGGGTAGGGGAAGGGTTTCCCACCAGCTGGGCAAGTGTATTCTTTCAGCACTTGGCCCATCTCGCGTATCTCTTTCACCAGGACTCCCACCCAATCCGGGTGGGTTGTTTCTGAGGTGGGTTGTGGGACCGGGTCAGACTCTGTAGCAACATCCCTAGTGTCGGGGGCAATGTCAGGTTCTGGGATGGTGTCCCTAGTTTCTGGGGCCATGTCAGGTTCTGTGGCTACATCCCTAGTCTCTGGGGCCGTGTCAGGTTCTGTGGCAGCATCCCTAGTTTCTGGGGCCGTGTCAGGTTCTGTGGCTCCATCCCTAGTCTCTGGGGCCATGTCAGGTTCTATGGCAGCATCCCTAGTTTCCGGGGCCAGGTCAGTTTCTGTGGCAGCATCCCTAGTCTTTGGGGCCGTGTCAGGTTCTGGGGCCCCATCCCTATTGTCTGGGGTAGATGTCAGAGTGGCTATCCAAGTCAGAGCCCCCTTATCCCTGAATGCTAAATAGAGCAGGCCTATCAGCAACACCAGCCACGGTATGGTATCATTAGCATCTAAAGAAGATTTGAACCCCTCGAAGATTGGCGGGATAGGCCCAAAGAGCTGGGTGAAGGGTTGTGAGAACATTTCTTTTGGTGTCACTTCTTCGCAGTAGGTACCATTATTAAAGTAACCCTGAAAACATGTCATTAGTGTGTGGTAGCTGTGAATCCACATGCCTGCCTTCCAGAGGAAGTTGAAAATCAATGAATTCCTCACCTTATTGACCCATGACACAAACTGTATAACAGCCACTGTAGCCTTAGTTATAGGGCCCATGTTTAGATATGGGGCTGCAAATGGGAGAGAAACAGCTGTGACCACTTGCTATACGAACCGGAATAAGCAAGACCACACGGTGCAACCTAATGAGGTTCCTATATCCAGCACACAAAAACTGCGTTACTCAAGAACTGTTATCCTTCTTCCCCTCGATGCCCTCGTGCCCCACGTTGGGCGCCAAAATCTGTCTTGGTTTGAAGGACAGGTGTCTGTTAAGGAAGGCAGGAGCCTCCCTTGGGATGGAAAACTGTAACCCCTCTCCCTCCGAATTATTATAAATTTGAAATCAAGAGGCTCTCAGGCAAAGATATGGGAATAGGAATAACAGTTCTTTACTACTATCTAAAACAAAGGATAACAAATAACAACAACTATAACGTTAACCAACAAACAGAACCAGAAACCCAGCGGCAGCCTGCTCGGCTTCAGGCACCTTTTCTCTTTGGTGCAGTTCCAGTCACAGCCTGCAGGGGCGCTCTGGGTGCGGTGATTCTCCGGTGGCTGCAGGGGCGCTCTGGGTGCGGTGATTCCCCGGTGGCTGCAGGGGGCGCTCCGGCGTGAGCTCAGGTAGCACACGGCGAATGGCGACTGCCCGAAGCACGGAGGGATGGAGGAGAGCCCTTGCTCCACAGACCCTCGGGAGGGGCAGCTGGTGTCGGTGCCACAGCAGGATCCCTGGACACAGGGAGCTGGGACGGTAAGGGGTCTCCACGTGCAGGGAAAAACCCCGCTACAATGTAGCGGAGAAAAACGGGCTGGTGGCAGGCAGGTCGGCTCCGGATGGGGCAGAGGGCAGAGACTCACAGCAGACAGACCGGCAGCTCTGCGCTGGCTTCTCAGGGGCCGTGGGTTCAGCAGACAGCAGCTCTGACCGTCCAGCTCCGAGGGTCCCGAGCAAGAGGGTGTGACCTCCCTCTGCCCTTGCTTTTCAGTCTCTCCAAATCTCGCGTTACCAGGCTCTGCTTCCGTGAGGGGCAATTTTGCCCCACCCTGCCAAGGAGAAAGGCTACAGCCTTGTGCTTTGTTTCTCTTAAGTACCTAGTCATTTGTGTCCTAGCAACCCATGGGAGAAAAATTCCTGAGGAAAAGAACTAGATCCAACCTTCAACAGTTAGGTACTGCTGTATAAAAGTCTGTGCTCTCCTTTGTTCTGGGTCTTCTGTCCCTGGACCCATTCGAGCGAGGAACTGTTAAACTCCTCGGATACCCATACAGAAGATTGCCTCCCTTATTCTTTATCCTTGGGTCTGCTAGGACTTGTCTCTCTGTGCCCACCGGCAGGGCAGCAGAGTGCCGCAGCAGGAGCTAAACCGTCACCACCAGAGCGGCTCCCCCTGGGACGCTTCTGGGACACACTGCCGGACTCTGTCCCCCAGGACAGTCCCCGCGCAGGCCATAGCACATGGCTTCTGCACTCTTGTGCCTCGATGGCATCAGTGTACACTGTGCACCGGTATCCACTAAAGCTTTGTACTTCTGTGGATCTGATGTTCCAGGCCATCGAATCCACACAGTCCAGTATACCCGGTCATCCCTTTCCTCCTCCTGGCCAGAGGCAGGGACCCTCTATTCCTGTTCCTGGTCAGAGTATTCACTGTCTGACCTTTGTGATGCCAAATCAGAGGTTCCCTCCTCAGGACTGTAGGAAACAGTTTTAGTTTTCTTATATCTGGGAAATCGCTGATTGTCTTCTGGTCTCTCTGTGGTAACTACACTGACAGTCTTCTTGGGCGGCCCCTTCTTAACAGGTCTCTTCCCCCTCAGTTCTCGGACCCGGGCGCTCAGCTTAGAGGTGGGTTCACCATCCCACTTCCTCATGTCCTCTCCATGCTCATGCAGAAAAAAACAGAGCTCGTTACGTGGCCTGTTCTTGGGGATTCCTTTCCCTCTGACTGGGGTTGGAGAGGAGCAATCTCTTGGGCTGCCCCTAAGAGTTGGCATGGTGGGTCACAGGGGTGAGGGAGTACCCAGAGTTTCTTGTACATTTCGGAGCCAGGAGGACGCCAACTCTACAGTTGGTGTATCCGTTTGTGGACAATAAAGTGCCACCAAGCTGCTGGAATATGATGAAGGGGCACCTTGAACTACCTTCCTCCACATGGCAAGTGTACAAGGGACATCCTCTGGATCTTTGGTGATGCTACCATCCTTTAGATCACTATAGACAATTTCCAGCACTGCTAATTCTCTCAAGTACTGGATACCTTAATCTACATTGGTCCACTTCCTTAAAAGGATATCTTGCCTTCACACTTGAGAGAAGCCGTCTCCAGAGGCTACAAATTGCTCCTTCCTTTGCAAGTCCTCTTTTTTTGATTTCCCCATCCTTGGCAAGGGATCCCAGCTGTTGGGCTTCATGAGCTTCTAACTGCTGACTATCAGCCCCATTATCCCAGCATCGCAGCAGCCATGCAGGGATCCTCTCACCTGACTGGTGGCTGTAATCCTTTCACAGATCTCGAAGTTCTGATGGGGTCAGGGACCGAGTAACTTCGGTCTCCTGTTTAATCTGCCTCACTCCCTTCGATTCCTTTGCTGAGGGACCTGCCTCTTGATCTGGCCCCACCTCTTCTTCTTCCTCTTCTTCCTCCCTTACTAATCGGCAGCTTGGGCCTGAAACTTGCCATGTCTATTTATTTGTTTTCACTACTAGAGTAATTACTGTAGTTGTTGTGGTTTGGGTTCCTATCTCAGACATAGTTGTTATGGTTTGTATCCCTGCCTCAGCCACAGCTGTAGTTTGTGTCCCTGTCTCAGCTATAGTGTCCTCAGGCACAGTTTGAGTTCCTGCCTCAACCACAGTTGTCTGAGAGTATTGAACAGAGGCCCAGTAGGCCCAGGCCAGCCCCCAGTACAGGGCGAGAAGCTGTTCGCATTAGTGGGAGTAAACAAGGCACCCTTCTCTCAACCAATGGGCCAGTTTGTTAGGGTTATTTACCTCTTCAGGAGTAAACTCCCAGGCAATGGGAGGTGATAACCGCCCTAGGAACCTGCCCAAATCCCTCCATATACCTTTCCACCCAGGAACTGGGTACCTCAGGGCAGATTTTAACAGCTCCTCACCCAAGGGTCGTTTCCTTCTGTACCAGGGAGATGACAATTTCCATGAATTCCATAAGGTAACAACAGTGTTGGCTAATATTATTAATAATATCAGGAAGCTTATATAAGGGTTGACAGTAATCATGGGAGCCTGCAGTAAAAGATCATCCATACTCAAATTCACCTAGGGCAGAGAGAAGGAGTTCTATTCATTCACAGTCATTGTTTGTTTCAACATGTTCCCAAACTTAGCAAAACGAAGATAAGCAGTGTGGCAGCCGAAGGCCGTGTGCCATGCAGGAGTTTACTACTTGAGAGCTGCTATTGATAATTACTAGAGCATGTAATATATATATATTTATATATAAAATCTGCCTTTATCTTGCCCAACATTGGGCACCAAAAGAGACTGTCGTGGGTTCACCCTGGCTGGGTGCCAGGTGCCCACTCAGTCACTCTATCACTCCCTCTCCCACTGGGAGAGGGGAGAGGATAACATGGAGGAAAACTAGCAGGGTGAGATAAGGCAGTTTTATTACAGTAGAAAGCAGAAAACAAGCAGGGATCTGCGCGCGCAAGAACTAGAGAAGAAAAACAATCAGTCTTTACTTCCCATCAGCAGTGATGTCCGGACACTTTCTGGGAAGCAGGGCTTCAGCATGCGTAGTTGTTGCTCAGGAAGGCAAACATGGAAGACTCCTAAATGCCTGCCCCTCCTCCACTCCTCCTTCCCTTATATATCTGAGCTGATGTCATATGGTATGGAATATTCCTTTGGCTGACTGGGGTCAGCTGGCCTGCTGGTGTCCCCTCCCAGGATCTATCCCACCCCCATCCCCTTCAGTGGGGGAAGGAATGTCAGAGGGACAGCACTGCTTGGCAGTAGCCAAAACACTGCTCTGTTATCAACGCCAGCTACCAAAGCAAAGCACAGCACTGTAAGGGCTGTGAGCTTTACCCCAGTCAGACCCAATACACTAAGTCACAACAAGCCAGCACGTTTCAGAAGAAAAGTTGTGGTATCTGGTTGTAAACAAATTAGCTGACCTTTTCAAAGCATATACCTTTCAAGACAGAATCATAAATAAGAAACGAAATAGGCAAAGATAGAGTTAGTAAAATGCCTAGCTTCTAACTTAACTGAAAAATGCAACAAATTTTATTCTATAGCTGAAAGGAATTATTGTTTTGCAAGCACACATCATAGAGGGTGCTGTTGGAGCGGTCGCAAACAATATTTCAGGAGATTTCAGGATGTTGTTCACCTATCAAGCTTATCTGTCCAATGAAATTGTGAAATTCCAGTTGGGAGAATTTGTTCTCTTGCATCAAACTCTACCTGTGTGCCCAGTTTTCAACTAGGTACCATTATCACAAGCTCCTTCAGCACGGAGAGAAGCCAAGTCACCACCTGTCTGGGCTGAGGTTTGTAGGATAGAGCACCCATGGGATGTGAGCAAGGAGATCCACAGTGTCTGTAATGGTCACTGCACAGGACAACTGCCCTCGCCAGAAGAGCTATTCTCCGCTTTGGGTCTGGGGCCTTCTCACACCCTTCTTCAAATTGTAGACATGGCATGGACAAAGATCTTCACTATTACTTCTGTGCTCACACTCCCTTTTGCATGGCATGTATTAATGACTGTCTTGCTATCCAGCTGCTGACTTTTTTGCCATGTTTGCTGAACACATACATAAGCTGTAGCAATTAATCTGGAAGAGGAAATCCCAAGTTTGCTAGGGTGAAAAGAAACATTTACAAGGGCTAAAAAGAAGGTGAGGAGGGAGTTGGGAGTTGGGGGTGTTTCTTGTATAGCCTATACTTGCAACCTACTGAAAATACATTAGTTTGGGGAATGTACTAAGTCAAGTCTAAATTGGAGTGGCTAACAAAGTAAATCTTCCCCTTCATTGCTCTTCAAACATTCCTCATGCTTCTGAGGTCACAGCAAAAACATTTGTGACAAGATGGAATATGACAGATTACTTCTGTGGTTCACAAAAATTTCAAGTCATGCTGTGAAACGATGACTCTGCATTTTAACCCCAGGCAGAAACTTGGGCAGTTTCTCCTGATTAAATTCTTGAAATATGACAGTGTTGCTGTCCTGTTCTTCTGTATGACAGTACATAAGAGAGTTTGCAATTCTCATTTTGAACTTATAATACTAATTTTTGTATTACTTGTCACCTTACTTTTGAACTAGTTGTTATAGCCAACCATTCATTTTACGTGTCCTCATTCCCTTAGTAAGTTTTATTTAGCCTGGATCTAAAATCAAAGTACTAGTAATACATAGATAATAATGTTCTCGCAGTAACAAAATTCAAATAACTACAGCCATTTTTCAGTCCATGTACTTTAGACCAAGTGCTTCCCATTATCGAAGGACATAATTATATTCAATTTTAGCAAAATTTAACTGAGTTTTCAAAGGCCACTATAGCTCGCTGGTTTTTCTGTCCAGCCCGGCGTTGCCACGACTGAGGTAGATAGGGACAGGCGGACGGAAGATCTCGCGATGTGACGGAAAGCAGAGAGCAGCATGGAATCTCCCTCCCTTCATTCCTGCATGATAAGAGATCACCCAAAGTATGCAACACCTCCTAACCCCAGTAGTTTTCCACTCCTTACTAACCCTAGCTATCCCACCGTCCCCTTTCTGACGTAGTGAAGCCCCCTAGACTATTTAACCTCATGAGATAAGATAATAAAGGCCATTTGACCATCCACCACATTGGTGTCTGTGAGTCGTGGACCGAGTAGCTCGGGTGAGGCCGGGCTGCCGTGCTGTCGTTCTTGAACCAGGTCGCCTGCCTTCATAGCAAGAAGGTAACACACGACAGATTCCAGCTGGCTATATTTCCAGGAGTGCCCCTATTCCAAGGCACTCTGGCTGCGTCTCGGAGACACTTAGCCAGAGAAACTGCGGCCTGCGGTGTGTTGCAGGAACGATCCAGGTTAGCTATCAGCTGAAGATGAATAACGAGAGGGCCCTTGGAATGCCTTTAATTCTGAGTGGATTTATTGCAAGGTCTTCACACAGAGGAGAGGCAGGGTCCAAGAGGCCGAGGGGTCCTCAGACACGGCCTTAAAAGTTACCATGTACCACCAATCACCAGGGGGTTTGGGGGAGTATAGGGAAGGCCTAAGGGTATTTGGTCCTATGGGATAGGGAAGGAATGGGGCTCAGGAGATAACAGGGAATAGAACAAAGGCTCTTAGGGGGAGGGAGGAGATGATGGACACTAGCAGTGGCTACTTGGGTTTGTCCTGGGTTAAACCATGGTCACTTCACTTTCCAGGGGTTTCCTATCTCTTTGGAACTTTCTCCACCAGTTATCTTTCTCCTTTTCTAAGTCTTCTCCCCCTGGAGTCTCTAAGGACACATCCACAGCAGCTACATCTCCCCCTTCTGTTTTTCCTAAAAAGGCCCGTTGGATGACGGATAACAAAAGATTTTTAACACAAGCAAGCACACACAAGGTGATGACAATTGTTAGTAACACCCACAGAATGAAGTGGAGGATTCTGACCCCCCACCCTGAAAGTCCCCACTGGTCCATCAAGTGGTCCAGCCAATCTTTGCCTTCTGTCTTCAGCTGGTGAAGTTGATCTTTCATTTGTTGGAGAGTTTTGCGGATGCTTTGGCTGTTGGAGGATAAGTTCAAGCAGCACATGCCTTCAAACTCTTCACAGCCATGCCCGTGGGCTAGTAAGAGGAAGTCAATAGTTGCTTGCCTGGTGGCTTCTTCATCTTCTAGGAGCTGTGTCAGAGCACTCGAGGTCAGGTTGGCTGGCTTACCCAGCCAGCACTCCAGGTGAGAAAGCTCACCGAGGGCTTTCGCTGCAGCTGCCCAGGGTAGAAAAAGAGAGGCAGCTACTCTTTTTGAAAATGACCACCCGACAACTTCGCTGTCACAATTTGGGTCCAAATCCTGGATTTGCCTTTTGTGTCGTGCCAATTGGGATTTGTTCTGCCAATTCAGGATTTGCGTTTTGTCAGGTGCCAGCAGGGTAAGTTTTCCAAGAGTGCAGGGACCCCCTTTAAGACGAGAAGGTATTCCGGCCAATACTCGGTCTCCACAGATGAGGAATACCCCATTAGGGAGCACTCTAGGATCTTTGATGGAGTTGGACCATGTGATTTCAGTATCATTACACCATATGGAATCTGAGTAAGACTTTTTATCAATTGGTGAGACATCTTTGTATGGTCCTCTCTTTCGAGAGGGAGAATCTTGCCAATTATATACGGGGCTAAAGTGAGTGCAATAGTGTGGTTTGGCTGACCCCAACAAATCTAACTCTTGGGGTTCGGAGCTCGCATGAGGAAGGGTCCTCATCCATCTGTCCCAGCAATGGGCTGGGTGAGCTCCTTTGCCCATAGCTTTGAACTCTCTGGAGTCCCCAGGGACTCTGACCAGGCACGTGGACATGGGGTTAGATGCACCATCTGAACTGAGGCACATGCTGTCCTGCTTTAATACTTTTGCTAGTGTCACCCACACATTTTCCTTTGGCTGTTGAGCGAGCCATGGGGACACTCTTGAAAAGGCGAGGGCTAACAGCCACAGAGAGAGATGAGTTGTCTCCATCTTCTGGGTTCTCTGGGGGTTCAGGGTTTCCTTCCTTAACGGAAAGGGAACACACATTAGGGTATTGGGTAATTTTAGAACTTAACTACTTACTAAAAGCATTTCTCATTTTTTCTCTTCCCCCCACCGGGATAGGGTTAGGTTCGGGAAACACACTAGGGAAACATCTGGGGGGAAAACTCTGAAAAGACAGGGGGTTTAAAAACTGTTTCGTCGCTTCGGTGGATCTCTGTCTTCATCCTTGCGGCGTCTTCTCTTCCACGCCGCTTTGTCTTGCTCTTGTTGTTTGTCTGCATCACTGTTTTCAGGGCTTGCTTCTCAATAGGGTTTGATGTTACGCGCTGGTACCCACTTGGGTCCTGCTGAGGTAGAAACACAAGCATACCCTCTTCCCCAAACAATAAGTCGATAGGGCCCTTTCACTTGTCCGCTTTCAAGGTCCTTAACCAGCACTTGTGGTTGTTCCTTTAATTTGGCTTGAGTCGAATTAGAAAAATGCTGAAACACGGGGGGGACAGGTTCAGCAAATGAATTGTTTAAAAAGTTGATGGTAAAAAGAGCTTTACAAAGGTGCTCTATAGGTGATAATTTTTCTGTTTCTCTTTGCTGCTGGTTAAGGAGCTTTTTGATGTTCTGGTGGGTGCGTTCTACAATGGATTGACCTGTGGGAGAATGAGGGATGCGAGTAACATGTTTGATTCCCCATTGTTGAAGGAATTCTTTAAACTTGTGGGAAGTGTATGCGGGCCCATTGTCAGTTTTTATTTCTTGTGGTGTCCCCAGCATAGAGAAGGCCATAATGAGATGTTTCGTGACATCTTTTGCTTTCTCACCAGTGTGAGCAGAGGCAAAGACTGCTCCTGAGAAAGTGTCTACAGATACATGCACAAATTTTGACCGTCCAAACTGGGCGACGTGAATGACATCCATTTGCCAAATCTGGCAACTGTTGAGTCCCCAGGGGTTCACTCCTGGATTTAGGGAGGGGATTTGGTATTTCTGGCAGTTTGAGCAGGTAGCTACTATTGCTCGAGCCTGCTCAAGGGAAAGGTGAAACATTCGCTTGAGAGCTGGGGCATTTTGATGAAAAAACTGGTGGCTAAGTTTGGCTTGTGCAAAGCTATCAGGAACATTGGACATTTGCACTGGCATAGCTAGGGCATCTGCCCTGCGGTTTCCCTCAGCAATGAATCCAGGGAGATCTGTGTGCAATCTCACGTGCATGACATGGAAGGGGTGCTTTCGATGTGACAACAGATACACCAATCTTGAGAGCAACCCAAAGAGTTTTGGGTGGTCTACTTCTTTGAGGAGTGAGTGTTCTGCTCGGGCAGTAATTCCAGCCACATATGCTGAATCTGTCACCAAATTTAGAGGTTCCTGGAATTTCTCAAACACTCTTACAACAGCTGCTGGTTCTGCAATTTGTGGGGATCCTTCTACTACTTGAACTTCAGATTCCCACTCCTGAGTCTCTGGGTTTTTCCAGATCAGCACTGACTTATGAGAGGACCCTGAACCATCTGTAAAGACTGTCAGGGCATTTAAAGGTGTTTTACTTTGGAGGAATTTGGGTGCCAAATTGAATTTAGAATTAAAGAGATGGTGTTTCAATTTGTGACCTGTGATTTGGCCTGGATAACTGTCGAGGGCTAGCTGGAGGGGCTCGTTGGTCTGGAGTAATTCTTCTACATCTTTCATTCGCCAAGGAACATAAATCCATGAAAAATCACACCCTGCCAGGGTGCGGAGTCTTTTTCGGGCTCTTTTAATCAACTGAGCAACCAGTTCCTGTGGTGTTGTAATACTTCTGGAAGGCTGGTGTGGAAGAAAAACCCACTCTATGATGAGAAGAGAGTCTTTCAACTTCTCGTCCCATTGAAACATCAGTCCATGTAGGTGTGGTACCTTTCCTAGTATGATGAACCTGAAAGGCAGTTCTGGAGCAGTCCGATGTGCTTGCTTGGAAGAGAGCGCTTGTTGCACCTTACCAATAGCGTCCTTGGCTTCCGGAGTGATGGAAATTGGCGAGTCCAGACCTTTGCCTCCTTTCAGAAGCTGGAACAAGGGGGCAAGGTCTTCTGTCGTCAGACCCAGCAGAGGACGAACCCAGTTGATGGACCCACAGAGCTGGTGTAGGTCCCGTAGGGTCTTGGGGTTGTCCTGGATGATGAGTTGCTGGGGTGCGATGATTCTTTCACCGATGCGAATGCCGAGGTACAACCAGGGGCAGGTGTGTTGAATCTTTTCAGATTGAATTTCCATGCCTGCACTTTCGATGGCTTTTACAGTCTCTTTCAGGGTGGTGTCTAGTTAGTCTTTTTGAGGGGCACAAACTAATATGTCATCCATGTAGTGAAGAATGATTGCCTTGGGGAAGACTTTTCGGACAGGTGAGAGGATTTTGGAGACGTACCACTGGCAGAGAATGGGGGCGTTCACCATTCCTATTGGTAGTTTTTTCCAGTGATAACACTTCATTGGGGCTTCCCGGTTGACTGAAGGGACTGAGAAAGCAAAGCGAGGAGCATCGCGAGGATTAAGAGGAATACTGAAAAAGCAGTCCTTGATGTCAATGACTACCAAAGGCCACTCTCGGGGGAGCATAGAGGGCGATGGTAGACCTGGCTGCAATGGACCCATTTCTTCTGTCATTTTATTGATTTCTCGCAAATCGTGAAGAAGTCTCCACTTGTCCTTTCCGGGTTTTCATATCACAAAGACAGGGGAGTTCCAAAGACTGTCTGTTGGAACAATGTTGCCTTTGGCAAGCTGTTCTTCTACTAGAGATTCAAGGGCGCTTAATTTTTCCTTGGAGAGGGGCCACTGTTCCACCTTGATGGGTTTATCCGTTTTCCAAGTCAGGGCTGGGGTGGAGTACCTCTCAGTGGCCCCGATTAAAAATTTTTGGCAGGAGGTGGTAATTCTATTCGAGTTCCCCACTGTGAGAGGAGATCCCTGCCCCATAGGGTGAAGCCTGATGGTACCACAAAGGGCTTGACGGAGGCTATGTGACCATCAGGTCCCTCTATGGAGATTGAATTCATGCTCCTCATGGAAGGAGAGGTTCCTCCAATACCAGAAACTGTCCCTACAGAAGGTCTCAGAGCCCAATGCATTGGCCAATCTGCCTTGGAGATGATGGTAGCATCCGCTCCGGTGTCTATCATCCCATCTAGGTAAGTTGTGGCTTTTCCATTGGTCAATTTGCAGCTAAGAGTTGGCTTGTCTTCTCCAACAACCTCTGCCCAGTAAGAACACGGGGTTTGGTGCAGTCGAGGAAAATCTCTAGGTATCACTATGGCCTGTGCTACACAAGTCCATTGTGGAAGAAACCAGGGGGTGTTTGTGCAAGTGACTGTGATCTGGAAATTCATACCGGGGGACACAGTGTGGATTTCAGGTAACACAAACAGTTCTGGTGGTCCTCTCAACGAGTTTCCCACCACTAGAATGTCAGTTCGAGAGTCGATGTTTCCTGAAACTGAAACTGTGATATGATGGAATGTGGGTTTGGTGAAATGGTTTGCAGTAGCACTCACCACGTTCAGACGCGGGGCCCAGGTGTTCGAAGGTCCTGGTGGTTTCGTTGGGGACACGGTGGAAGGGATCGGTGTTGCAGCCTTTAGTTTTGTGTCAACGCGTGGTGCTGCCCCATGCTCGTTGTCTAGTTTCCCTGTGGCTGAGTAGTTTCTGGACCTGTAAACGGCTTGGAAGAGTTGTTAATTTTTCGGGGTTTGGGACAGTTCTTTGCAAAATGGTGAGGAGACCCACAATTGAAGCATTTGCGGACGTCTTTATTATTGTCTGCTGTCACAGCAGCACCCACGGTTTTCTTGGGTGCTCCCTTAACTGGAAGTTGTTGGGGGGAAAAGTCTGTTTGTTCAGGTTTTATGTCAGCACAAAGCTCTAGCATTTGAGCAATTGTTGGCTTTGGATTTTGTGGTAAGGTTTGGAGGAGTTTTTACATTCTATGTTTGCATTTTCTTTAGCTAGTGATCTTATGAACTCTTTCTGCAACTGTGGATCTTCTATTTGTTTCATTACTGCCCCTCTTAATCTTTCCACAAAATTGACAAAACTCTCGTCAAGCCTTTGCTTGATTGCAGAATAACTGTCTGAAGGGGCAGCAGAGGAAGGCAGGCACCATAAAGCTCTTTTTGCTGTATTTTTAATATCAACTAGAACTGCTGGTGGCAAGTTGGTGGCTTGGTCCCTAGGTTTGCTCATGTCTCCTTGGCCACAAAGGTGGTCAATGGTGAAATTTGCTGTTTGGTCATTTACTTTGTAAATTGGCAAAAGTTCTTTTAATTTTTCTTGCCACATTCTTTCCCAGAGCCAGAATTGAGTTTCATTTAGGATACCAGACATCAACGTTTTTATATCATGTGGTACTAGGGTTTGAGTTTCGAAAGTCAGGTTTAACATGTTTTTAAAATATAACGACTCCCACCCGAACTCTTTTGCAATTTTACATATGTCTTTGAGATTTTGAAGGCCCATCGCTTGCCATACCGCGTTCTCTCCTTGAGGGTTGTACTGAACTGGGGCTACCAAAATCTCGGTATTTGTGATTTTCTGACTGGTTTCTTGGTGGCATCTTGATTGACTTCCAGGAAGCATTCCCCCCCTCTCCTGCGATAGTTCGGGAGCAGATTGGGGTGGGCTCACGCTACCAGGTATTGCAGAGGCTGGTAGATGCGCGGGAACCACTGCTTTGGCAGCGGCGGCGTTAAATTGAGCCGGGGCTGGGAACGGCGGGAGTCCATGTGCGCCCGCCCCTAGGGGCGGGACGGAGGCAGGCTGGACAGAGTTTACTGTGGTTGCTAGGAAACCGCCTGGGGAGTATGTTGGGGGTGTGGTGGGCATGGCATTCGGGAAGAGTGGCAGCTGCGGCGGTAGCGGCGGCAGCGGCGCCGGTCCCGGCAGCGGTGGCAGCGGCGCCGGTCCCGGCAGCGGTGGCAGCGGCGCCGGCCCCGGCAGCGGTGGCAGCGGCGCCGGCCCCGGCAGCGGTGGCAGCGGCGCCGGCCCCGGCAGCGGCGGCAGCGGGGCCGGGGCCAAGGCAGGGGCCGGGGCAGGGGCCAGGGCCGGGGCCAGGGCAGGGGCCGGGGTAGGGGCCGGGGCAGCCCCAGCCGGCTGCAGGCACCCGGGCCATGTTGAAGCGGCGGGCGGCGCCGGGGCAGGGGCCAGCTGGGGCGGCAGCAGCGCCGTTCCCCCCGGTGGCGCTGCCCCGAGCCTCGACCAGGCAAGCGGCGCCGGCACGGCTTGCCCCCCCGCCGGCGCAGCCGGTACCAGGGCCTGTGCCGGTGTCAGCCAGGGCCACACGGGCGGCAGCGGTCCGGCTTGCATTCCCATGGCCACGAACGCCAGCGGCCACGGCGCGGCTCCCCCCCCGCGGCTGCAGGGGGTGGGTTCCCAGCGGTGGGCGTTTGCAGCGCTGACGCCATTGATGGAAGGTCAGCCCCTGTAGGAGGAGGAACGGTAACGAACTGCAAATAGTGTGGCACTGTGGGAGGGCTGGGGGAGGCGCCGGGGGCGGGGTTGCCTGGCCACTTGGCCCCGCCCACGCCCTGCGGGCTGGGTCCGGCTCCAGGGACCGCGTGGCCAACGCCATCTTGGCCCTTTGTTTCTTTGTGTCCCTGAGGGTTTGAAATTGTGAGAGTTTTGGGTGATGGAGGGGGCCCGAGGGGGGGCGGGGAGGACTCGGCCGCGGGTTGGTGAAGCTCGGGGGAGGACCGGGGGGTTTGGGGGGGCTCTTGGAGTTTTTTGTCGCTGTTCTTGTCCTGACTCCGCGTTTTTACAAGGGGAGGGGAGGAAGGTGGGTTGGGTGGGGGCAGGGCAGGGAGGCACGCGCGTTCCGAACTTTTCTCCTTGTCTTCTAAAACTTCACAAATTAAAATGAGCAAGGGAAAATACAATCGTAATGAATTATCTCCTGTTTTTGAAAGACGCGTGAGTCTCTCCCCGACCTGATCCCAGAAATCAAGGGATTTTATGGAAGAGAGAGAAACAGAAGGGTGATAGAGAAACACCAACTTTGTAAAAACCTTCAAGAGCTTTTTACTGAAAGCTCTATTAGCAGATTTTAAGATGCTTTTAAGTTGGTACTAAACCTCACGTTCAGGACATGATAACGTCTTACCCATCCTGAAAAATTCTCCCTGCCTGGACAATCCCGAAGTGAAGCCCCAGCCCGAAATACTACCTGTGTGGACCCTTGAACTTGATCCCTTGCTGTTTCCTGGTTTCCTCGGTGACTGCCGTCCAAAGCAGAGCCTTCAGCTGGTCTGAGCCTTCTGTGGTGTCGAAGGTTTTCAGACCCCCTTCTGAAAGTGCTAATAGAACTTAGCACGTCTTCTGGGAAAGCAGCTTCCAACGGGTGAACTCCTGTCCAAAGAGAGGACTGGGACACTCTTCTGGGGCTTGAGTTCTTCTCAAGACCAGACGTTGGGCGCCACTTCTAGCTCGCTGGTTTTTCTGTCCAGCCCGGCGTTGCCACGACAGATTCCAGCTGGCTATATTTCCAGGAGTGCCCCTATTCCAAGGCACTCTGGCTGCGTCTCGGAGACACTTAGCCAGAGAAACTGCGGCCTGCGGTGTGTTGCAGGAACGATCCAGGTTAGCTATCAGCTGAAGATGAATAACGAGAGGGCCCTTGGAATGCCTTTAATTCTGAGTGGATTTATTGCAAGGTCTTCACACAGAGGAGAGGCAGGGTCCAAGAGGCCGAGGGGTCCTCAGACACGGCCTTAAAAGTTACCATGTACCACCAATCACCAGGGGGTTTGGGGGAGTATAGGGAAGGCCTAAGGGTATTTGGTCCTATGGGATAGGGAAGGAATGGGGCTCAGGAGATAACAGGGAATAGAACAAAGGCTCTTAGGGGGAGGGAGGAGATGATGGACACTAGCAGTGGCTACTTGGGTTTGTCCTGGGTTAAACCATGGTCACTTCACTTTCCAGGGGTTTCCTATCTCCTTGGAACTTTCTCCACCAGTTATCTTTCTCCTTTTCTAAGTCTTCTCCCCCTGGAGTCTCTAAGGACACATCCACAGCAGCTACAGGCCACCATATATATTCCTTTCAGAAAAAAAAAAAAAACAAAATAAACAAATGAACAAAACCAAACCAAACTCCAAACAAGTCATCAAGCTTAAACATTCAAAACTAAGCAAGTAAACCAATCCTTAATCTTGAATTAAATAATAATAGAATGAGAATGGCCTTTTATCAAGATGTTCTTTAATGGTAATGGAGAGACACAGGCACCTCCTGTGGCAATTCATGGCATCCCTAAGATAAGAATTGAAGCTAAACGAGATGACTTGCTTTCAGATGTCATGTTATTGAATTTAAAGAACAGAAATATGTACCTTAGACCAGATGTCTGACTTTAAGATGGTGACAGCTAAATGCCCAACCTTATCAACCATCATTACAATTACATTTATGGAAAACACTTCACAACAGACACTGACTGCTTATGGCAGCAGTGCTGAAGACATGCAGGTAATGGCAAAGAGTTTCTCATGCCCGCTGTATGCAACTGTTTGGATGTCCATCTATCTCTATTGATGAGCTCTGCATGCCTTTCAGTGTCTCGTTTTCAGCTTTTACACAGAGTGTCATTAAAGTAAAATGTCACTTGTCCTGATGCACTGGGAAATCAGTCTTACCTAGCTGACTGAAAATAATATAAATACCTGAAGATCTGTTAAATGATTTCAAGTAAACTGTTTTTAAATAATCAGTCAATGACTGTAACTAGAAGAGAAAGATGTTTTTCTGATATCAGAAGCAGTTTTCTTGTCCAGCACTGAAGTGCCTCTTTGAACAGGACATTGCTCAGCACAGATTCAGATGCTAAAATTTCCACTGCTTTCTTTATCAACATTCAGAGATGCAGACTTGTTTACTTCCATGTAGTTATGATGGTACACTACAGAGTATTAAACTGGAATCTCATTAACTGGAGGATCATATGTAACCACATTATTTTCAGAAACAAGCTGCCTTCTGAATATTGTTTTCTATATCCTTCCTCAGCCTAATGACGGGAGGCCGGCATTAGGATAAACCACCCTTATGCAAATTCTGGTATCCTACTTTTATTTCTGTGCATGCTTTCATGCTTTTCTTTGGGCTTACAACCTCATCAACACAGCAAGGGGAAGAGGTGCTTTCTGAGCCACTGCAGCTGCTTGTTCCAGTCCCCCTGATGGCACTTACTGTGCCTGCAGTGCAGTCTGTGGCCATGTGAGCACTTGTCAATAATTTCTGTGAAGTCTGGTGGCCTGACGGCCTCTGAGATGTCTGACTTTGCTGAAGTAGTGATCACATATCTTTTCTACTGCTTACTCTCCTGCTGGAATAAAACCTATGGTAGAGAGAAGTAATGACATCTGAAGTCATTGTTGCCCATTGATACATGAAGGAATGTCTAAGCCCTTGGGTTAACTTAGCCAAATATTCAGAATGCATTGATCAGAATCCAAACAATTTTAACGATGTCTTAAAAATGAGGACTTAAAAATAATAAATGCACTAATTCTTCCCTATTAAGCACCTGTGGATTTTCCAGATTTTCTTTGCAGCTGGGAAGGGTAGATATTAAATAGAGATTCTGTTTATTCTATGATTTCAGAAGAAGTTACCAGAAAACACCCAAAAGATTAAGACATACTACGCTACAACAAAGAGAGAAGGTCTGTATATTTATCTATATGTTTCAGTTAATAAGTAGTTATTGATGACATAACAGGTTTTTTTTAGACTGAGCTGAAGTGTGTTTTCTTACAAGATGAGTTTGGATGCCTGAAATAAAGCATTTTCTCACACGTTTTATATGCCAGTCAAGAAAACTCAGCAGGGATGTATGTATTTTTCCTGAAGTTCATTAAGTTCCAGCATGATCTGCAAATATTTATCTGTTGCTTGTCTTGTCTTTTATCATAGACGCTTCTGAAAGATGCTTTGGTGAAATTTGTCTTTTCTTCAAGGAGATCTAACATCTTGAGTTGTGGAAGAACATTTCTTGGTAAGTCCATCTTTCTCAAAAAGAGATTTCAACAGTTTGTCTCACACTGTGTATTTGTTCAAAGTGCAAGAGTGTCACTGCCCCAGGGCTCAGCTTCCATCTTCTTTCTCTCTCCTGGGACCCAGGTATCCAACCAGAGTGCTCTCCAACAGATTAGCTGTCTTCACGGTCAACATCAAAATTATTTGTAACAACATCAGAGGTCTCTGATATGTCTCATCTGTCAGAAGCAAGATGAGTGACAACCACAACAGTAGTCACTAGAGGAATTGCTCCAAAAGCCATCATTGAATCTGTTTTAAACACACATACATATATATATTCATAAAGCATTGAGTCATGATATTTAAGTTACTGTTTTTCCTATGTTCATAACTGAATACTATTTCTTATAAATACAAGTTCCTTTCATAATCCTTTAACTCAAAACACTTGTGTACTGACTGTACCACCACACGAGAGAAGATTTTCACTGGGTTGTACAAAGGCATCTTCATAGGGTAGGTCTTGGCAGTGGTGTAAAAGACCAGCCTGTAGGCACAGAGTTTTTAAATGCAGGGCAGGCCTAACACAAATTATTTAAATATGGGATTTTTTTTTTCTGTGTGACGTATGGACTGGTGAAACTGAGAACCAACAAGATTTTCCTCAGTCTGAGGCACCGTGAATTCCAATAGTATTCTAGCTTTATCAGTATTCAAGCAGAGGAATAGATGGCTGTAGTGGGTTGACCCTGGCTGCATGCCAGGCACCCACCGAAGCCACTCTCTCACTCACTTCTGCAGCTGGACAAGGAAGAGAAAATATAATGCAAAGTTCATGGGTTGAGATAAGGGCTGGGAGAGATCACTCATCAAATACAGCCACAGGAAAAACAGGCTTGAATTAGAGATAAAAACTGAATTTATTGCTAACAAAATCAGAGCAGGATAAAGAGAAGCAAAATAAACCCTTCAAAACACCTTCCCTCCCACCCCTCCCCCCTTGCCAGCTCTACCTCCTGATGCCTTTTCCTGGTCTTGGAAAATCCCAGACACGGTTAGAGGGTTGGGGATCTATAGGAGTGGTAGATATAGAACAAAAGCCCCTGGACCGCTCCTGGTGGGGGAGCCGGAGTGCCACCCCTGCATTGGAAAACACCGTGGTCTAGCCCTGAGCTGGACCACTCCCCCGAGTTCCTTCCAATATGTTGTTATTCGTTCAGTGGGTTATCAATCCAAGTTTAGATATTCCCCTTATTCTGGAAAGTTCATAATTCTCTTAGATATGATTCGCTGTGTACCCCTGACTCCTCTCCTGCTCCTATCCTGTTGGTTGTACCTCCCCAGCCTCTCCCTAACTCCTCCCCAGTACCCTTTTGTAATTGGTTGATCAGTTCCGTTATAAGCCGTTGCACGAGCTAGCTCGAGGCTTTTTGGCCCCGGGATTCAGAGACATTAAACCTTCCTCTGTTACCCAGCCAAAGAGTCGCTCTCTTTTCTCCGCGGTCCGTCTGTGACTCGAGGAATAACCTGCGACCCACCAACGCTCCTATTCCCTGGCGAGGCTGCGTGTCTCTCCTGTCCGTCCACCATCCGGTTAGGACGTTCGGGGTAAACCAGGCGAAATAGGAGCAACCATCGGCAGGTGGTTCGGAGGAACCCCAGCGGCAGAAATCGTGTAGAAATATTTCTACAATTGGCGCCCAACTTTGTGATTCCTTGGAATCACAAAGGACTGCTTGCTTCCATCAGCAACGACGCGTTGTGGACCAAGCCCCCGCAAGACCACCTCCTGTTTTGGAGGGGGGATCTTGTGGGCGAGCAGCGACCTCTCGCACGGGGTGCATGAGAACCGCTCGCCGCGGAGACCCTCACCCCACGTTTGGATCTCTGTTAGCAGACCGGACTGTTTTTTCGTGTCGTGTGTCTTCGGGACCACATAGAAAGGCTTCGTGCCGGAAAAACTGCAGCTGCGTCGGACCGAGAAGAGCGGTAAGCTCTTGGAAAAGTTTCCGCTACCTTATATATTTTTTTTCTTTTTTTCGGGAGTGAGGGGAAACCTCCTTCGACAAAATGGGAATCCATTTGTCGAAAAAGGAGAGAGAGCTTTCTTATTTGTATTATACTGTTAAATTTAGGTTGATTGGGGCTGGGGAAAATTTTAATAAGAGACTTTTGAAAAAGTTTATTAAGTGGGTAGTTAAGTTCGTGCCTTATAGCCACCCTTCCATTGTTTTACAAATTTCTTTTTGGGACGGAGTGGGGAACAGGTTAACAGAAATAGCAAACTCAGGGGACGATTCGGTTCGGGAGTTTTTTCCGTTGCAAATTTTAATTTACCGCGTTTGGGCAAATAACGGGGAAAGTTTAAAAATTGTTGAAACCCCCTCCTCTGACCAACCCCTCGCTGCCCTCGATCCTGTACCCTCCGTCCCGGGCGGAGAACCTGCGGAGGTATCCCCCGATAGCCGCCGGCACGGGGGAGAAATCCGGAGCATTAAAAGCCCCGACCCCCGTAGCGGCTCCACCAACCCTTTCCGCCCCGAGATTAGCTACCTCGGGACGGATCCTACCCTTGCCCTCACCCCTCAGCCCATTTCCCCGATTGCGCCTGTTGCGTCTGGTCTCCCAAGTTATGTCAGTGATAAAGAAATTACTGCTGCGCCACGCCAAGATGGCTTCGGCGACTTTAGAACCCCGCCACGCCGAAATGGCGTCGGCGACATAAAATCCGCGCCACCACATAATGGCGCCGCGGATGGGTGGGCGCAATGCGACACTCATGGCGCGGGGCGCGCAGGCGCGGGAGTCAAAAGCGGGAACCCTTTCCTCTCCACCCCTGGTCCCTCCTACCCTCCGTTGGTTGGCTCTTCGTCGGCCCCACCCCTTGCGGCCGAAGGTGTCAATCCGTCGGGCACCCTCCCTCCCTCCCAGCGCCACCCCCACACCTCCCCCACCCCTTCGGTCCCCAACCCAGCCCCGGCCGCCGCGCAGCCCACCCATCTCCCGACTCCTCCCGCTGTGAGCCCCACCTCCCTTCCGGGTTCCCACGCTCCGGGTTCTGGTTCCCACGGGTCCGTACCGGAAGGGGGTAGCCCTGAGGCATGCATAGCCCCGGCCGGCACCACGGCATTGCCGATCGCTGCGCCGGTCATTTACAACAGGCAGGGGGCTAACCCTAGATGGGAACCGATTCCCCAGAGGACAGTAAAAGACATTTGTAAAGCGGGGAAGGATTTTGGGAGAGACTCTGCCTACTTTAAGGGCCTTGTTACTGCCACCTTTGAGTCATCAGTACTAGTGCCGAAGGACATTAAGACCTTAATGGCAAGTCTCTTGATAGAATCACAGTATTGGATCTGGGACAAAAAGTGGAAAAGGGAGTTGCACAAGTTGTTAGAGAACTATAAAACAGATCCTAACAAAGCAGCCCTGACAATAGACCATTTAGCGGGAGAGGGAAATTTTACAAAGGCCCAAGACCAGGCCTCGAATATTCCTGAAGACGTTTTACTCGATGTGCAAACGGCAGCAAAACGCATCCTGTTTAGCATTCCTATACAAATGGGTCCAGTTAAAAGCTACACTGAAATCAGGCAAGGGCCTGAGGAGAACTTTGCTATATTTGTTGATCGCCTCCGGGAGGCAATGGCTAGGACTATCACGGACCCCAAGATGTTAAGGGAAATGCTAATCGAACTGGTACGCCAGAATGCCAACGACGATTGCCGTCGAGTAATCGACCTGCTACCTGCAGAGCCCCCTCCCACGATTGAATTAATCACGGAACGATGTTCCGAGATAAGGGCAAAACCGGGAAAAGACAGCAGAGACTCACAGGTAAAAGTTAAGCCAACAATATTTGCAGCGGACTCTGACATCCGTCCAAAATTAAAATGTTACAACTGTGGACTCCCTGGACACTTTTCCAAGGACTGTAAAAAACCAAAAGTGACCAAACCAAAACAATACCACAATAATAATGCCACTGCCTCTTCCAGTCAAGTGTCGTTACAACCGCAATACCCGTCTGTGCCGCAGAACATCGCGTCTTCGCCCTGGGGACCCTTTCCACCAATGTTCCCCTGGTGGATGCAGCAGCCCCCGGCGATGACACCGATTTCGGGAAACGGGGAGAGGAGCGCGGGGCAGAGTCGCGCTCCGGAAACAACAAATTAAGGTCTGCACCAGAGAGCGACTCCGCACCGACACCAGCGTCGAGTCCTCCACATACCCAGTGGCAAACGCAACCAGAGGTGAAAAACAGGTACCAGATAGTCACAAGCTATGTCCTACACCTAACCACAAATGACTTTCGACACATAGCAGTGACCTTAAAAGATGCACCTGACATATCAATGACAGTCCTATTAATAGGGGATTCCAGCAGAGGCCCGCCGGGGATATTCGTTATCCCAGAGATAAAGACATATCGCCCAGGCAAAGACCTTAGCGTTACCATCTGCCCGAACACCACTCCATGGTTCTTACCAAAAGGGACCTGGATGGGACAAGCTATCCCCTTACCAGACAACATCCCACGGGACGTTCAAACACCATACGTGTGGTGGACTGAGGTCGTTGGTAAGGACAAACCCATGGTTGACTTTAAACTCGCCAATGGACATTCCGCCGTAACCTGTTACGGTATGCTTGATACCGGAGCGGATGTCACGGTAATATCGCAAGCAGACTGGCCCCGAGAATGGGGAACCAAAGAGGCACCAAGTGATCTCTACGGAGTAGGTGGTACAGTGACACCTAAAAGAAGCTCCGTAGACGTTCTAGTGGAAGGGCCGGACGGCCATACCGCCTCAGTCCGACCGTTTATTATACCACTAGGGTTTAACCTGTTAGGCAGAGACGTGCTCTCACAATGGGGAGCAAAATTAGAGATTCCACCTCCACTAGTTCCAAGGGGTTTTTAGGTGGGGCCACTGTGGCACGCACCACTCCACCAATCAAGTGGCTCACGAACACACCTATTAGAGTGGAGCAGTGGCCCCTGAGAGGGGATAAACTGCGTGCCCTCCAGGACCTTGTTGTGGAACAATTAGAAAAAGGAAACATAACCCCTTCATCCAGCCCTTGGAACTCACCTGTGTTTGTGATAAAAAAAACAGGGAAAGATAAGTGGAGGCTCCTCCATGATCTAAGAGCCATCAACCAGGTCATGGAGGAGATGGGACCTTTACAGCCTGGTCTCCCATCCCCAGCGATGCTTCCAAAAGGATGGCCCATCGCAGTGATTGATATAAAAGATTGCTTTTTTAGTATTCCCTTAAATCCAGCAGACGCGCCCAGGTTTGCCTTTTCCGTCCCGTCTACAAACAGGGAACCACCGATGAAGAGATACCATTGGCTCGTCCTCCCACAGGGAATGAAAAATTCCCCTGTGATTTGCCAATGGTACGTCTCCGAGGTGCTATCCCCAATTCGAAAGGCATTCCCGAGAGCCAAGATATTACACTATATGGATGATGTCTTGGTCTGCGCGCCAGAGCAAGACTACCTAGACTCTGCGCTGGAAAAGGTGATACAAGCAATCGAGAAGGCGGGGATGGAGATCCAACCCGAAAAGGTTCAGAGGACAGAGCCCTGGAGGTACCTTGGGACGAGGATTGCGGAGAATACCATCGCACCACAACTGCTGAAGTTAGAAGAGCATCCTAGGACTCTCAGGGAACTCCACCAACTGTGTGGCTCAATTAACTGGATCAGACCCTTTTTGGGCCTGAAGAACACCGACCTAGCGCCGCTGTTTCAACTCCTAAGGGGCGGACAAGTGCTGGATGACCCCATCAGCATGACCCCAGAGTCGGAGGAGGTCATCAGAAAGGTACTGTTGACAATCCACACCAAACGGGCACACAGGATTAACCCGGTTCTCCCTTTCCGTTTCACCATTTTAGGGAAAACACCAAAATATCATGGGTTAATCTTCCAGTGGGACGAGGGGGTCAAGGATCCACTCTTGATAATAGAGTGGGTATTCTTACCCCATACACCGTCCAAGACCATCACAAGGCCACAAGACTTGGTGGCAGAGCTCATTACACGAGCTCGGCGTCGGCTCCGCACCCTAGCAGGGTGTGACTTTACGTTCATAACTGTGCCTTGGAAGACAGACCAATTCGAAGATGTCCTCCAAGAAAGCGAAAACCTCCAGTTAGCTCTGGAAAACTACCCAGGCCAAATCAGAAATGGAAAGTTGAAACATCATTTGTTCAATACAGAATTCCAATTGGCACCCAAATTTGTCCAAAGTAAAAGCCCAATTCCGAACGCGGTGACAGTTTTCACTGATGGCTCTGGGTCTTCACACAAGTCAGTTTTGACTTGGAGAGATCCAGAAACCCTCGAGTGGGACGAGGAAGTTCATGTTGTGGAAGGTTCTCCACAAATTGCTGAACTAGCCGCAGTAGTCCGAGTGTTCGAGAGGTTCGAGGAGCAACCTGTCAATTTGATAAGAGATTCGGCTTATGTGGCCGGAGTAGTGTCCAGGGCTGAGCACTCGTTGTTAAGAGAGGTTCCGAATCGTAAACTGTTCGGGTTGCTTGCGAGATTATTAGAGCTCCTGTCCCACCGCAAGCATTCCTTCTTTGTTATGCACGTGAGGTCACACTCAGGCTTGCCAGGATTTATCTCAGAGGGAAACGCGAGAGCCGATGCCCTAGCCATGCCTGTACTTAAATGTAACATCCCAGACATCTTTGCACAGGCACGCTTGAGCCATCAATGTTTTCATCAAAATGCGCCGGCCCTCCGGAGAATGTTCAACCTTTCTCTGGAGCAAGCCCGAGCCATAGTGGCCACATGCCCGAGCTGCCAGCAGTACCAAGTACCAGCATTCAATCCAGGGGTCAACCCAAGGGGGTTGAACGCGAATGAGAAATGGCAAACTGACGTCACCCACTTCTCCCCGTTTGGCAGACTCAAATTCGTACATGTGTCAGTGGACACTTTCTCGGGAGCCGTGTTTGCGTCTGCCCACACGGGGGAGAAGGCACGAGATGTCAAAAAACATCTGACTATGGCATTCTCTGTGCTAGGGGTGCCCAAAGAAATCAAGACTGACAATGGTCCTGCATATGTCTCCGCCACCATCAGAGGCTTTATGCAGGACTGGGGGGTCGAACACATCACAGGCATTCCGCATTCTCCCACCGGGCAGGCCCTGGTGGAGAGAAAACACCGCGACCTGAAAAGAATCCTTATACAGCAGCGGGGAGAGGCAGAGGGGAAGTCGCCCGTTGAGCGCCTCTGCAAGGCTCTGTTCACTCTAAATTTTCTAAATTGTTCCGATAGTGAGCCGACTCCCCCCGTATTTAGGCACTTTACGAATTCGGCGAAGACAAAATTGGCAGAGAAACCACCTGTGCTGTATAAGGATCCTGAGAGTCATCAAATAATGGGGCCAGTGCCACTAATCGTCTGGGGGAGGGGATACGGTTGTGTTTCCACCCCAGGCGGACCGCGCTGGCTCCCGGCAAAAAACATCAAGCCCTTTCGGAAAGAATGCCCTAACCCCGCTGAGATTCCAGAAAACGACAAAGCTACCGTGTGGAAACGCAGGAAAAAGAAAACATAACTCCACCTGAAGAATCCGATATCGACAGACCCGACCAGACTCGACAACCAGACACGGAGAAACAGCATTTAAAAAAGTTCTTGTTACCCTCGTTGACGTTTCCCTCTCCTTCTTACCCTCTGTTCCTCTCCCCGAACCTTCCTTCCTTTGCTGTCCCTCCATACCTATCCCTATAATTACCCCCATAATTGTGATGTCATTAAAAGAAAAGAAGGGAGATGAAGGAGGTAGAAGGGAAAGTGAAAAGGAAATTGGGGAGCTGTAAAAAAGACTAAGTAATAATCATGTGTTTTATTAATATCAGGAAAATGAAACAGATGAAGAGAACCCAGGTGTTGGGAAATGGCCATTTCTGGCTGCACAGACATAAGGTATAAGTGAGCAACCCAGACTCCATAGATAAGTGTTAGGCCTCTGCTCAAGGCTGTTCTCAAAACAACTGTGGGAAAGGGAGACATGAGAGCTGTAAACAAGGTGCAGGTGTCTAGAGATTAGCTTGGCAGAAGAAACTGTTGATGTTATTGCCTTCTGAGACCAGTCTGTGTTTTAATTAGATTAGAGAAAAATCCCGTGTGAAACTTCTGTAAGTGAATAATATCTTGAGCACGTAAGGTAGTATAAGTATGTGCACTGTCTGACAATAAACGAGCTTGATTTATGAACCACATTGGCTCGTCGTCTTGCTCCTCTCGCCGACAAATGGTGACCCCGACGTGCGGGACGAAGACGCGCGGGACCTGACCGGCGGGATCGGGAAAGCACCGGTAGCAGCGACCGGGGAGCGAAGATCTATACCCTTTGCGCGGCGAAGGGGGGATCCGATCGCTTGGACCTCGGAGAGGGGTCCGCCGCCCGAGAACGGCTACACTCGGAAAGGCTGCGTGGCGATCGCGATCGGCGCATAGACGCGGCGCGGAAAGACGCGGAGGGGCCGGCGCGGAGGGACGCGGAGCCCACAGCGATCAGCCTGGAGAGGTTAACCAGCTGGACGGAGATGGATTCGCAGGTAGCCGTAGACTTATTAACACGCTTTTTGGAAAAGCGGGGAGTTAGCAAAGACACCTTAAAACAGGTGACAGGATTAGTTACGTTAGGAGTAGAAAAGGGTTGCTTCAGGGACCCTAATACGATCTTTGACCTGCCTGAATGGCAGAAATATGGGGATCAGTTGTTTGAGGGAATTCTAGACAGCAACAAAGCATGCGCGAAACTTGGGAAGCCCTGGAGGGAGGTAACGACCTGTTTGCAAAGATACCAGGCAGAGAAAAAAGTTGCAGCCGTAACCACGGCAAAACTAGAAGGAATCACGGAAGGGAGCGGGGGGACTCCGGGAGGTGAGCGCCCTATCCCGGGAATTCTCGGCATTGGTAACGAAACGCCCAGCCTGCCGGCAGTAGGGAGGTGTGTGCTGCGGGGGGTGCACGGCTCGCCGCCCGAGCACGGCGTTGCCCCGGAGGCGGCCGCTGTTTGCGCGGAGCAATCGGCCGCCCCGGCGCCCGCGCCGCCGGAGCCGGAGGAGGGGTGTCCGCCCCTCCCCTGTGCACCGGCCGAACCCCAGGAGGAAGATCAGCCGGCTTTGCCCCCCACCCCGGGCGATTCTATGCCTTCTCGCCCGGTGCGAGGAAGCAGTGTCCCTTCTCGGCAGGAGCAGCCGCCGGCGCGCCAGCCGCCGCTCGCGCCCCCCCCCTCGCTGGGTGGAGGTGGAGGCGGGGGCGCTGCTCCGTTTCGCGCGGGGGAAGGGAGACGCAGAATTAGCTGGGCGAAGGTAGAACAGAAAGCTTTGGAAGAGGGCGATGAAAAACTAGCTCAGGACGTTAGAACTTTAAGCCGAGGAGAAGCGGCGTTTCCAGTGCTCTTTGAGTCCCTGCAGGATGATAGGGTATCCGCGGCTATCACAGCTGGGGTGCTGCAGTGGATGCAAGGGGCACTGTTACGCCAGTGTGTTTTAGAAAATTGTAATCAGCAGACGCTGCCCGCAGACACCTCCATTCAGGTCATGTTAAAAAAGATGAACCGAGTGCCAGTGGGAATGCAGACATTTATAGCAGAAATAGTCACTGCCATGGGAGACAAAAGAGGTGAAATGATAGCCCCTGCCAGACGCAGGCCCTTAGCACAGAGGCGGGAGGGTCGCGCCTAGGCAGAGAGCCCCGGTGCTTCAGGTCTGGGGAAGAGGACGGAAGGGATGGAGATAGATGAAGGACAGCTGACAGTCCAGGACCTCTTCTAACTTATCATCTCTGTGAGAGAATTGAACTGTGATAATTCCGCTATGCGGAATCTCCTAAAATGGACTTGAGACTGTAGATTAACCCTGAGAGCGAGAGTGGCCTTTCAAATACCCGGCTGAGAGACAATTAAAAAGGGCGCTGTGAGACATGTTCAGTGATAACCGGACAGCCGCCCCCGAGACTGTGAAAACAGCTTTGCAATCGGACTCGCTTCTACAATCCGTCAGGGAAAAAGGGACAGAAAAGTGATGAAAGTGATGTACTGGAAAAATTTCTACATATTTAAAAGGTTAGAGAGCTCGACCCGCGAGCCTCCGACGGCGCCCCCCCCATGCCACATCCCCCAGAATTGGGGGGAGATGGCCAGAAGGAGCAAATTGCTGCCTGGGAACAGTGGCTGGACATCAGAGAACAGAGCCTCCAGCTCCTGACCATCATGGCTGACTGAATCCTTCTCGCTTTTCTGTTTATTCATCTCTATCTGAATCCGAGGAAGTTACTGCTCCTCAAAGTCGTTGAGAACTTTCAGGACCTCTCCTTTTTTCTTCTTTAGCTGCAGATGCATCTCCTAGAACACTGCTTCCAGAGTTCCAGGGAAAGGTGTCCCCCCGCCCTCCCCCCCCCGCAGCGGTTTCGGATTTCTCCCCGCGGCCGCTGCAGTAAGCGGCGGCTCCTGCCCAGCGGCCCCTGCCCTCGGCTCCAGCGGCATCTCAGTGCGCCGGGGGTGGGAGGCTGTGGAGCCGGCAGCGGTGGTGACACGGCGCGGCAACAGCCACGGTTTTTCTGTGCGCCGGGCGGGCAGCGAGGAACCTCTTTTCCCAGCATCGACTAAGTAACAACAGTTTTCCCTAGCCACAGGGACCGCGCGCAGCTCGCTTGCTGGCACCGGAAAACGGGAAGGAGAGCGCGGCCGCCCGCCGTGCTCCAACAGTACCGGCCCAGCACTCTCTGAGCCTGCGCCCTCGACCGCCGGTGCTCCTGAGTCAACCCCTGGGTGCACTTTTAATAGGTCGTTTTTTTCTGCAAGTATCAAAGACTGTTCATATTGTCTCGTATACTTGCTGCTGATTTTACTGGTGGAATTTGTGTTAACAAGAAGAAATCTGGGAAATCTAGGTTGCTACAAGACTTGCACTTAGTCAGTGCAAAAAGAAAAAGGGGGAGAAAGGGAGGACGGAGAGAGTGAGAGTGCTGGAGTGACTGTTTACAAGCATCCAGCCCACAGCAACAATTCAGCAAAAACAAAGGATTGAAAACGTGGCAGAACTGATCCAGAGGGGATGCAGCAGAATTGTACACCTAACAGGCCGGTGCCAAAGCGCAGCCGAGGCCGAGCAGAATAAGGAAGTTTGGGCGAAATGTAAACTGATTAATAAGCTAGAAGAAACATTTGAATAAATAACATGTGCAAACTTGCAGACTATATATTAGGAAATGTTTAAGTTAGATTTTCCTTGAAGGACTCTTGAGAGTTAAAGTTAAGTAGTGTATCTTTTATCAAAAAAAAAAAATAAAAAAAAAATAAAAAGACAAGAAGATTGCTTGTTGGAGCATAACTGAGCAGTTTGTTTCTTATAGTGATAGTATTAGAATAAGATTTCAAATATTTCTGTCTTGATTTTTTTCATTCTGCAAAATCCTGCATGTTTTCGAGTGGTAAGCCTTAGTAGCAGAATTTGTCAGGAAATGTATACCTTTGTATTGTTTGTTAATTAATGATGGGAATTGTCTTGCTAGATAGAAATGAATGACTGGAATTGTAATCTGTTCTTACTGTTTTTCCTGTTTTACTTTGGTTCAATGAGTGTTTGAGTTTTATACCTGCAGCTGAATTTGGAAGTACAGTGATCTCGGAGAAGATGGAGCAAAGAAAAGATGGATCTGTGTGCTTGCAGCTTGCAACACTGTTTTCAAACATATCCCAAGCGATCACCCCTGGTGTATTAGTACTTATAAATATATTGTTAAAGTTTAAATGCTATTAGGTTTATTAAGTTCTGTTACAGTTAAGTATTACAACTAGATTTTATAAGAGTTAACTACAACTATACATAGCTATGTGTGTTATAGCAAGGATTAGGTTCTGTTAAGATTACGTACGTAAACTCATGCATATGCAATCTTTTAATTATCATGTTCATGGTACCATGGTCTTTTTAGTCAAAAGTATTTGGTAAAGTCTGTTATTTTACAGTCTGCACAACCTGTGTTATGTTTATGTAACTGTCTCTATTATTTGCTCAGATTTAAGTAACCTTCTTAGTTGTTGTTTCTAACAGTTTTCTCATAAGATCTGTGTTAGGGAAATCCCTCCAGTTGGAGTCCTGGCCCTGGCCAAGTCTGGACTCTCCCTGGTCGGACATCTACCAATGGACCCAGGTGTTTCTGCATCCAAATCGTATTTAAGTCGGGTTTGACTTAATAATTGGAATTTATATCAGCTGGATCCTTTTTGGGGTGGACTTGGAGACCCTATCCGGAAGGGCTTTCCATGTCTTCACTGAAACAAGGCAGCTGTTGCAGACCCTGGATGTTAGCATAGTATTCTAGACTTCAGTAAGGTATTAACCTAATTGACAGCCTTCAGAGACGAAGCAATTGAGACTAATTCACAAGATCACCTTAGAATGTTTAGCACATAGGTGTTGGAAGTATTCTTATGTCTAGTTATGTGTGTTTCTTACTGCGCTACCTATGACAAATGGCTGGTAATGCCATAAACAAACTCATACTGATTAAAACAGAAAGGGGAATTGTAAGGTTGCAAGTATGTGTGTTAAATCACGAAAAAGATACAGATAATTGTACACTTAAAGTACGCCTTTAAGAGACTGGTTAACAAGCTTAAGTTTTAAAGACTGATTAGTGAACTTTGTAAAAATGGAATTGATAGTTTTAGTAATTATTATAATCATAAGTGTATTATTGCCATGTGTAGTTAAGTATTTGATGAATACAGTAGAAGAAAAAAAAGGTGTAAACCAGGCCTGGATTGCTCAAAGAAAAGAAGGGGGATATGTTGGGAAATGGCCATCTCTAAGTGAGCAATCCAGGCCCCTCAGATGAAAGCAAGGCCAGAGAAGCTCATGGTACCTTTCACCAAAATGCGAAGGGACTTTTTCGCCAGTTTAAAATAACAATGCAGGAAGCAAAAGACATTGTAAGAGCCCGCCCCGGCTGTAGCCGCCATGGCCCAGGGCTGGGCTTGGTGTGGGTCCCCGGGGCTTGGGCCCGTGTGAACTCTAGCCTTTCAGTGTATAGAGACACTCATGTATGGTGCAATTATACCTCCCACAACATTTCCCATTCTACTAATCAACCCTTGAAATTACCTAGTGGCGTGTTTTTCATTTGTGGAGATCGAGCCTGGCCAGGTATCCCCTCCAAAATAAAAGGGGGACCCTGTTCTCTTGGAAGGTTGACATTGCTGACCCCCAACACCTCGATGATTCTTAATAAGCTTCGACAGCACCATCTCAGGCGCTTGAAACGCTTTGTACACGGCTTTGCTGCTGATTGCAAATCTAATGTCGAGTTTTGGTCGCCTGCTGCTATTATTGCAGCCTCCTTCCTTGCTCCAGGAGTGGCCTCGGCTGGGGCCTTGGCCCAATTGAACAAACTAGGTTGTTGGCTCTCCAAACAAACAAATGCTACATCTAAAGCAATTTCAGATTTGTTGCTTGATGTGGATTCGGTGAGACACGCCACGTTGCAAAATAGAGCCGCAATAGACTTTTTGTTGTTGGCACAAGGACATGGGTGTGAAGAATTTGAGGGAATGTGTTGCATGAATCTCTCTGATCATTCTAATTCAATACATGCACAGTTAAAAACTTTGACTCAGCTCACCCAGCAATTGCAAGTGAGCAATGACTTAGGAATAGCTAAATGGTTGTCCTCATTGGGCATCACAGGTTGGATCCAAACCTTGTTATTTGAAGGCCTTCGATTGTGTGTTGTTGTTATTGTGTTTATAATAATTGTTAAGATTGTGTATAGCTGTTTAATGAAACAAGTAACCAAGGTGACCCACAATGTTTTGCTTGCAAAAGAAGAACAAGGAGGAATTGTTGAAGAATGGCTCCATGACCAGGGCCATGGGTCGCTAGAGGGCTTGTGCAAGGAAGACCCAGTTTAACTGGGAAAAGACTGAAGTAGATAATAAGAGTAACATTGCCTTTAAGAAATTGATTGACTGATATAAGTTTTAAAAATAGATGATGAATGAAGTTTATTAAGATAAGATTAATAGTTTTAATAGTTATTACAATCATAAGAGTAAAAGTGCCATAAGTTCAGTTAAGTTTAAGTGTTGCTAAATTTAAGTGATGTTAGGTTAAAGTTATTGATTTTAAATTCTGTTAAGCTCTATTAAGGTTAGGTTCTGTTAAATTTAAGTTCTGCTAAATATAAGTGTTAAGTTTAAGTGAAGTTAAGTTTAAGTGATTGTAGGTAAGTGTTAAGGACTGTTAAAGTTAAGTGCTGTTAAGTTTCATTTCTGTTAAGTTCAAGTGTCAATTAGTTTATAATGTTAAGTATTTGATAAATAATAGAAAAATGTAAACATGGTCTGGATTGCTCAAAGAAAAGAAGGGGGATATGTTGGGAAATGGCCATTTCTGGCTGCACAGACATAAGGTATAAGTGAGCAACCCAGACTCCATAGATAAGTGTTAGGCCTCTGCTCAAGGCTGTTCTCAAAACAACTGTGGGAAAGGGAGACATGAGAGCTGTAAACAAGGTGCAGGTGTCTAGAGATTAGCTTGGCAGAAGAAACTGTTGATGTTATTGCCTTCTGAGACCAGTCTGTGTTTTAATTAGATTAGAGAAAAATCCCGTGTGAAACTTCTGTAAGTGAATAATATTTCGAGCACGTAAGGTAGTATAAGTATGTGCACTGTCTGACAATAAACGAGCTTGATTTATGAACCACATTGGCTCGTCGTCTTGCTCCTCTCGCCGACACCCAGGGAGCCCTCATGCCCATCCAGATCATCCTTTACCTTGCCATCATGATGACCATCACACCAGATAGTAGAGGATGGGTTGTCCCACAGCCAAAAGAAAATGTTTGGGTGACACTTGCTAAAGCAATAGAACAGGATAGTATGTGTTTGAACATACATTCAGCACACGACCCCATGTCGACCTGCCTGGTGGGGATTCCTGAGACATGGCCTGAAGGTAATGCCTTCTTTTCGGGCATTCGCCAAACCCGCAGTTGGGACCAGTGGATGCAGACGTTGCCATCCAAAAACACCGAGCCCCAGGAATTAGACCTGCTGGGGTCGGCACAACCAATTTTCTGCACCTTCTTTGCCGAGCCTGGAGTTTCTGGACGCCGGAGGCGGATGTTGTTCGGTTCCCTGGGAGACTGGGACCGGAGAAAGAGCCGGCAAATTCAAAAAGATTCACCACAGGTGCCAGCCAAAATTAGACCCGAAATTTCCAAAGTTGAAAGATTGGCTATACCTCCGGTAGTAGAAAGGGAACTTGATGTTACCCCGAATAATTGGCAGCTGTATAATATAAAATCTTGGTGCAAATTTGCAAATTTTACATGGTCTGCATCCACCAATTCCCCCAAGAAACTCCCCAAAGGGATTTTCTTGATTTGTGGCGATCGTGTGTGGGCAGGAATCCCTTCTCGTCTCAAGGGAGGACCGTGTACGCTCGGCAGACTTTCCTTGCTAACACCAGGGATGGGCCAATTATTAGCCTGGAGAGACCACGCCAATGAAGCACAGCAAAAACGTTCCACCCATGAATTAGACTCCAATTGTGATGAGGATGTGGTCTCATGGTCCTTCTCAAAAAGGGTTGCGGCCTCAGTGTTTTTGCCGTGGGTGGCGGGGGCCAAAGCCTTGGGTGAGCTTACTCACCTGGAGTGTTGGCTAGGAAAGCACGCCAACTTGACATCTCAAGCGCATTCGGAGCTCCTTTCGGACGAGGAATCTACCAGGCAGGCAACGCTGCAAAACAGGGCGGCGGTCGATTTTTTACTCCTCGCACACGGGCACGGGTGCGAGGACTTTGAGGGGATGTGCTGTTTGAATTTATCGTCGAATCCGAAGAGCATCCACGCGACAATTCAAGAAATGCGAGACCAATTGCACCAGCTTACAGCAGAAAGCAAAGATTGGCTGCAACATCTTCTGGATGGGATGGGACTGTCATCGTGGGCTGTTGGACTGATAAAATCTTTGCTGTGGGTTCTCATCATCATTGTCATAGTTTTGTTGTTGTTTGCATGTTTGAAAGGTATTGTTGTGAATCTAGTTAAGAAAGCGTTCTTATATAAAAGAAAAGGGGGAGATGTAGGAGTGGTAGATATAGAACAAAAGCCCCTGGACCGCTCCTGGTGGGGGGGCCGGAGTGCCACCCCTGCATTGGAAAACACCGTGGTCTAGCCCTGAGCTGGACCACTCCCCCGAGTTCCTTCCAATATGTTGTTATTCGTTCAGTGAGTTATCAATCCAAGTTTAGATATTCCCCTTATTCTGGAAAGTTCATAATTCTCTTAGATATGATTCGCTGTGTACCCCTGACTCCTCTCCTGCTCCTATCCTGTTGGTTGTACCTCCCCAGCCTCTCCCTAACTCCTCCCCAGTACCCTTTTGTAATTGGTTGATCAGTTCCGTTATAAGCCGTTGCACGAGCTAGCTCGAGGCTTTTTTGGCCCCGGGATTCAGAGACATTAAACCTTCCTCTGTTACCCAGCCAAAGAGTCGCTCTCTTTTCTCCGCGGTCCTTCTGTGACTCGAGGAATAACCTGCGACCCACCAACGCTCCTATTCCCTGGCGAGGCTGCGTGTCTCTCCTGTCCGTCCACCATCCGGTTAGGACGTTCGGGGTAAACCAGGCGAAATACGAGCAACCATCGGCAGGTGGTTCGGAGGAACCCCAGCGGCAGAAATCGTGTAGAAATATTTCTACAGGGATCGTTTACCTCAGTATTTTAATAGGATCCCATTCGATGCATTGCTTCACCCAGGTGACACGCATCGCAATGCACCCTCCCTCCCAGTCAAGTATGCAATTAAAAACCTTACACATTAGCATATCTAACAAGAGGGCCCAATAACGGGGCCAGGGTGGGCTAACTTCTAGCTGTCGTGGTTTTAGTCCGCTCATTCAGGTTTGTGGCTAAATGCTAGCACACTTACTTAAATTTACTTGATTGCTTGTTGTGAGATAAGGATTAGGAGTAGGCAAAGCAGGCTCAAACTTTATAAAGTACAAAGAAGTTTTATTAATATATCTAAGACAAAGGGAAAAAAGAAAAAAAAAACTCAAGAAAAAAAACCAGAACAAACTCCCCAGACCACCCCTCTTTCCCCACTGTCGTGGTTTTAGTTCGCTTATTTAGGTTTGTGGCTAAATGCTAGCACACTTACTTAAATTTACTTGATTGCTTGTTGTGAGATAAGGATTAGGAGTAGGCAAAGCAGGCTCAAACTTTATAAAGTACAAAGAAGTTTTATTAATATATCTAAGACAAAGGGAAAAAAGAAAAAAAAAAACTTCAAGAAAAAAAACTAGAACAAACTCTTCAGACCACCCCTCCTTCCCCACCTCTCCATTTCATTCTCCCTGACAACATACAAAAGACAACACTGACTTCCAGTCAGTTTACCACCTCAGAAATAGCTCTTGTTCCAGTTCATTTAGGGAGAGAAGTTTCTTTTGCTTACACCATGGATCTTCTGTAAGAAAAATACAGTTTTTATGGGTCTTCTGCCTCACCATTAACCGCCGCCCGGAGTAAAGTCCAGCTTAATGGTGGACCTCTCCCACACCAGTAGCCTTCCCACAGCCACTATGGTGGGTTATGAACAGTCCACAGGGTACCTGTTTTAAGGATGCCCAGTTCAATTGCAGCAACAAAGAAAATCTTTTCTTCTGAGTTTAGCGACACAGGTTCTCTTGACAACTCAGGTTCTCTAGCATTCTCCCCGGGACCAGGGCTCTGGATCACAGCCTCTCCTCTCTCTTCGTTCTAGTTTCTCATCAGGCTGTACTTTTTCAACACTTACTTGTCTGTACTTAGGTATTTCAGTTCATTGGCTGCAATAAGAACCTCACATCCCCCTTTGGACTATATCTTCATATATTACAGAGAATTTATTAGCTCAGTCCCCAACCATGGTTCTCCAAAAGAGTTTTCAGCTTCACTCTTGAAGCAACTTCCAATGCACCCCCTTTTTAGTATCAGTTCTGCTTTCCTCACTGACTGTAAAGTCTCTGCGCTGCACTATGTAGATGTCCTCACTCGTTCCTCTCTCCGCGAGGAAGGATGGATGTCTGTGAGTTTAGTCCAGGCATGGAGAGAGTTAATTTCTGTCTCTCTCTCTCTCTGGCAGTGTGAGGATCACGTGCTCTTTGCCGGGCTGCTTGAACAGGTCCGAGCTGGATGCCAGACGCTCTCAGAGTCTCTGCTTGGCTCTGCCAAGCTGGCTCGGCCTGGTAGGGCCATCTGGGCCCGGGGTGACAGGGCAGGGCCTGGCCCGAGCTGGATGGAGTCCGGCCTGGTCCTTGCCTGGCCCGGAGCAGGGGCTTGGCTCTCCCTCTCGTGTAGCTGGCACACCGGCTGAGCTGTATCTGCTGAAAATTCCAGCCGTTCCTCCCCCATGCCCGGCTGCAGCGGCACGGCTGCCGTAAAACCTCCCTTCCCCCCCCCCCCATCCCTCCTTTGGAAGAAGGTTGGGGGTGGCGGAAGCGCTTGGGCCTTACCAGCGAGAGAAGCAGGAGATGCCCCTCTCTACACAGCAGCAGCAGGTTCAAAGAGGAAGAGCGTCAGAGAGTCTCTGCTTATATATGGTTTTTTCCTTGAAGGCAGACCAACTTTTTAATTGGTTTACCTACCTATCAATTCTTAAAACTACCTGATTATTGGCTCTCTCTCGCAGGAAGGAAGTTGTATTCTTTCCGGCATTCCTGCAGCACTGATCACTTCCTAGATTTTGACCCCTCTGGCCTAACCCAGGACACTAGCTTACAGAATCTGTCCTACTAGGGGACCTTGACTTCTTATGACAGTGGAATGATTGGTCTTCTAACTCTACAGTTCTGGGGTGTTTAGTCTCCCGGCCTGCAGGACACCAAGAAACCAGGCTAAGTTATCAGACCTAAAGGATTACAAGTATGCATGCTAATACTTGTGGATACAGAGAACTGTGTAAAAAAGTATATAGAAGAAAAAGCAAAAAATCCTTTCGGCATCACTCCTTCCCCAGAGACACAGGGAGACAGGGAATGGGGGTTATGACCTGTTGTTTTTCCTGCTGCTCAGGGAGGGGAGTTGTTCCCCTGTTCCACTGTGGGGTACCTCCCATAGAAGACAACTCTCCATGTCTCCAGACAGCTGCAACGTGAGTCCATCCCATGGGCAGCAGTGCTCCCCAGACTGCAGCAGCATGGGTCACTCTTCCACAGGGTGCAGTTCTGCAAGGACAGGCTTCTCCAGCTGAGGATCCTTTCTCCATGGGCCTCCCACAGGGTGACAGCCTCCTTTCAGGCATCCACCTGCTCTGGCATGGGTCTCCTCCACAGGCTGCAGGTGGATCTTTGTATCCCCTGTGGATCTCCATGGGCTGCAGGGTCACATCCTGCCTCACCATCAGCTGCAGAGTAATTTTGGTTCCAGTGCCTGGAGCACCTCCTGCCCCTCCTTCTCCTCTGACCTTGGTGTCTGCAGGGTTGTTCCCCTCACATGTTCTCACTCTGCTCTTCTCTGGCCACAACTACAACTGCACAATAACTTTTTTCTTTCTTCTTAAATCTGTTATCACAGAGGTGTTATCACCATTTCTGATTGGTTCAGCCATGACCAGTGGCACATCTGTCTTTGGAGCTGCCAGGGATTGGCTCTGCTGGACTTGGAAGAAGCTTCTGGTAGCTTCTCACAGAAGCCACTCCTGTAGCCCACATGCTACCAAAACTTGGCCATGCAAACCCAATACAATGGCATATAATAGGCTTCAGATATTATTGTAATACTAACCTTAATATCCTATAATAAATTTAAAGGGTTAATCTATATAATTCATCCATTTGAGGAAAATAATAAACCAACATGCCCTTCCTGATGGTGACTGAAAGCGAAGACTCTTAACACAAAGCTGATGTCTGGTGTTCACATAGAGCAATCAAATTCAGTTAATTGTGACTATTCTGAAAGGACTTTTCAATTTTAGTCTACATATTTTGATCTCATCAAGTCATGAGTCATTATTTTCTATTATGGTGCTGTATTTTTTCCACTATTTTCCTTTCACCCTTGGCTCATTTGTATGACAAGCTGGAAATGTGCATTCCACAGTGAGTGACAGCATTTGTCTTAATGGATGGAAATTGACTGCAGGCCACCCTTGCAAAATAGCACGTAGGAACACTCCTGCATTTTTGAGAAATAAAATATTCTCTAGTGTTGAAACAAATGGCAAAAGCAGCCCTTAAAGTAAAGCCACAAGCTGTAGGGCTTCTAAATTCAAATGCTTGTTTTGAATCCTAGGTGATGAGCTGAACTGAGGAAGGAGCAACTTAATCAGATCACCCAACTTTTTTTTCTCTTGAGCAAACTATATTTTCCGATCTTTTTCTGAAGATTGAATCCTAGACTGCTCAAGGGTGGTAAAGTCCTCAGAAAGTGGATCAGAGAAAGCTCTCCGTTTGGATTCATCTTGGAGTATGTTGACAGACTTTTGCCCTTGCTTTGAGATTTGAAGTTGTCTACAGAAATTCCTGAACCTTCCCAAACCATCCACAGGGCAGGAAAATAGACCTGCAGGGTACCTGATCTTTTAAATAAGCAGTAAAAGTGAATGAGTAATTTCTAGTACTTTTAAAAAAAATCTTTGTGGTTTTCCCCATTCAAAGCAAGAATACTCTGCTCATGTAATAGGGGATATCAGCCAGTGTTCAGCCAGTCCACAAATGCATATCTGGTTTGGTGCTGGGAATTTGTGTTGGCTGGAGAGCCTCCAAAATGGTCTAAATGGCTGCCTTGGTCAAAATGTTTTAACCAAAGTAAAGCCTCACAAGTTCCAAACTGTTGATTCAGACATCGTATGTGCTCTAATTGGTGGAAGGTTGTACTTACTACAACCAGCAGTGTTGTCAGACTCTAGCTATGCTGAGGGTAAATACTTCAAAATAAAAAAACATTCCTCATGGTGAAATAAGAATTCAATACAACATTGACAATTTGCTTTACTATTCAGCAACCTGGCCATTGGCAATAAAGAAATCATATCATTAAATTAGATTTGGCATGCATATTTTGATATTTTGCAACATGTTCAGAAATAGTTTTCCTTTCCAAAAAGAGAACAGTGAACAAAATTACATCACCTCTATACAGGCAGACCATATTAAGCATTACATTTCTTCAGGTAGTAACAGCAAGATAGGAACTCACTTTTTTTAACTATATGAGATGATCCTAGAGTAAATGGGGAAAATATTTCCTTTTGGCAGAGAATGGAATGAGATTATTTTGATTTAATGAAGAAATGTCATTTAATTGCTTGATCTAGGCTTTTTCCCTCTATCATGTTAGATATTTAATCCTGAATGTAAGTAATTCTAACTGAAATAAAGTGCTTTGATTTGAAATGTTGTTAATTGAACTTGCCAGCTAACCAAGCTTTTAAAACCAAATAAAATAACCCATAAATTAAACAATAACTGACATGGAAGTCGTTGGTATTGCTCATTAGAATTCTACTGCCGAAAATCTTTGGTTGGTTAATTTTAAGTGTTTTGAAGTAGATAAAATGCAATGCAAAAAAATTTGTGATGTCTCATTGAAATTAATGTTATTGAAAACTTTAAGTTTAGTACTTTTACTGAAAGGAACGAGCCAATTAAGTACTGCTGAAGTGTTTGAAGCAGGTTGTGGGACCAGTTTACAAACCCAAGCTCATTGCCAAGAAAGAGGTAGTTAAATTTGTGTATGTGATTTGTCTACATTTCTAACTGTTCATTAATCTATTTGAATTGCAAGTCTCTCACTATGATCCAATACAAAAAATCCCTTAGTTGGTGCATGCAGTAATTATTTGCAGTGCTAGAACAGAGTTAAAAGTGCAAGAAGGCTGTTATGAAGGATTTATGACCTTTTTTCTGTCTTCGGTGAGTGAATTAAATCCAGTCTTAGTGTCAGCTTTCCTTAAAGATGGACAGAACTGTGACTGAGTATTAATGAAGCACCAGCTGTGATGGATGCACTCAACCACTTACCCAAACCAGCAGTAGTTTGGTACAAGCTCCAAAGGAGGTAAAGCCGTGTTCTGTAGCTGGGCCAAGAACCTCTCTAGGAAACCCACAAAGAAATGGAGTAACACAGTGAGCATTGAAGCTTTTGCATCTCTGGTCTCTGCGTAAATCATTCTAGCTTGATTATAACTTGATTTTCATTTGTATGTTTCTTCTATGTAGCAGAAAATGGAGCGAACCTTGTCATCAGTATTTTTTTCATCATGCCTTTGCAACATGATCTTAAAACCACTTTTGCTAATCTTGTTGACAGTGTTTCTTTAAGTGACATAGATCACTCACCCAATACAATTTGGCATAGTCAGCAGGATCCTAAATCAGGACTCATGACACCAGCAGACATGGGCAATATAAATGAAGATGAGAAAGAAAATTCAAATTTGCAAGGCAGATGAATGCAACACTACATGTAACTTCTACACTGTTTTTCCTGCTTCTGGAAATTAAGGTCACCATCTAACAAGCTCCAATAGTAATTGTTCTGGAGAACTTCAGAGGGAAGCTGTTTGGTTCCAGTCATATTTTCTAACTCTGAATGAAGTGCTTTCTTCTCCCAGAAGTAGCAAACATCAGAACAGATTAAGTTTCTTTTGATGTTCCTGTTCTTCTGGAAGCAACCTGGAAAATTATGATGTTTTTCTTCAAGACCTCAAGCTGAGGCAGCAGCACCAGGGAGCTGGTGGATCAGAGCTCAGACTGGTAAGCTAAAACTGCAGTCATACTGCAAACCAGGGCCCCACTTCTCCTTTCTATTTCAAACCTGTGCCACGATATTTAATACCCCTGTAAAAACAATTAACTCCTTCAGATAGTCATACCTGCCTCCCCTAGCTCTCTTCCATGGAAGTCTGGAGGCTTTTCAGTCGGACAATTCTATATTTTTTTAAAATAAAATGTTAAGGAAAAAGTTATTTTTAATTCCCAAAAATAGCACTCCTGCTATTATGAAATAAGATGGGATTTAGGCAGAGCTACTTAGTTGTCAGTTGTTTGTCATTCCAGGGTTGTTCAAGTGTTAGGTGAAGTTTTTGCAACGGAAGGTCTTGTGTGCAAGTGGTGGGAGGGGGCAGATATTTTGCCCTGAAGTTCTGTGGAGATTATATGCAGAAGGTAAAAATCAAAATCTAATTACAAGTGATGGATGGAAAACAACTTCCTACTTTTTAAAAATGGAGAAACCACTGCTTTGAATTCTTTTTGCCTTACATTTTCATAGAATTTGATGGCTGGGGCTGGAAGATGCCTCTGGATGTCATTTTGTCCAATATTCTGCTCAAGCAGGGCCAACAAGAGCCAATTGCCCAGGACCATCTCCAGATGGCTTTTGAATACCTCCAAGGTTGCAGATTCCACAATTTCTGGGCAAGCTGCGCCAGTGCTCTGTTACCCTCACAGTTAAAAAAGTTTTTCCTGATATTTAGAGGGAACCTCCCGTGTTTCAGTTTGTGCTCATTGTCTCTTGTCCTGTCACTGGGCACCCTCCCTTCAGGTATTTATTTACATACATTGATAAGCCCCCCAAGCTTTATCTTCTCCAGGCTTGATATACCCAGCTCTGTCAGCCTTTCCTCATGGGAGAGATGCTTCAGCCATTATTTGTCTTTGTAGCTCATTACTGGGCTCTCTCCAGTAGGTCCATGTTTCTTGTGTACTGAGGAGCCAAGAACTGGACCAAGCACTCTAGGTTTGGCCTCAGCAGTGCTGTGTAGAAGGGAACAATTGCCTCCCTCAGCCTGCTAGGAGCACTTCTGCTAATGAAGTTCTGAAAATCTTAATCACCTTTTCAGAAACAGCATGTTGCTGGCTCATGTTCAACCTGGTGTCCACCATGACCCCCAGGTCCTTTATTGCAAAGCTGCTTTTCACCTGGGTGATAAGAAGCACATTTTTCCAGAAACCTTAATACTTCCTTAGAAAAAGACTTTGCTGGCTGATAATATTTCAGGGAAAAATGCTAACAGCCCACTATTGTCTGCTCTCAATGATAGTGCCCTCCTGGAAAGAAAACCTTGTAGATGTCTGTGACAGCGCGGCAGAGTGCCATGAAGAGCTGTTTCAGGTCTCTGTGCCATACATTCCCATGAAAATAGCAATAACAAAAACTTTTCCTGCTGATTAATTGTTACAGCCTTTTCCTACTGAGTGAGGGTTCCTTGTGACCTGTTCTTTGCTCAGTAGCAGCCCTTAGATCAGGTTGAACACAGGTTTGCTTTTCCTTTTAGCTCATGATGGCTTTAAGTAAAATCTCCTCCCTTAGTACAACCCCTGTGCTTTTTCAGTAACTCACTTTTGCTTTACCTCATGGTAACATTCTATGTAACTCATAGAAATGAGTGCTATTTTGCTTTAGATTCCTTTGAGGATGATAGAATTATCACAACCCTTTAAAGGTACCATGGACATATTTTTGCAAATTATTAGGTTTATTTGAGCCTTCCATCATCATGATAACCTGCCTGTATTAGTCAAAAAAAGAAAGGAAATAAAGGCCTCTTTTGCAGTTGTTGCTCAATTGACACCCAGCGCTTAGAACCTCCTCCTGACTTTATCTCCTCTTACCAGTCCGTCAGAGTACAGGGTTTCTTCATTATGCTTCCAATGTCTAAACCAGTTAATGTTGTTGGCCTCTAACAAACAGAACCAACACCCACATATTTAAATATATTTTACAGACTTGGCCTGCATTTCCAGGATATACCTCTAAATTCTTACATGGCATCTATACTACAAAATTCTTTTCAGAAGGGGGGCAATCATTGCTGCCCATCCCTGTACAATACTGATATGCTGTTCTGCCTGCCTGATCACTTACTACTGAAATATATAGTATTTACAGGCATCAAAGAAGTAAAATCCTTACATAAGAATGAGAAAGCCATTCAGTGAGAACCAAAAAGAAAAAGGAAAGCTGAAAGATTTAAGAAAGAACACATAACAGCATGCAGGTTCAAAGGAAAAATACTGAATCCTATATCTCATCTTCTAAGAAGAGCTACAATTTTGCCACCTTATTTAAATTGTATTTTGGAAAAAGTCTTTGAAAAAATTGCTTTAAGCTGCTTGGATATGTTTTTCAAACGTGCAGAGAATTTCCAAGTCCTTTTGCTCAAGCATCAGGCTCATGTGCAAAATAATCCCCCCCAAACACATCTCTCTTGGAGGTGAAATTCATGTGTTTCTTGCCTTGCCCCCAAACAAATGCTTTTGTATGAGTCATTTATTGTGTAACTATTAACCCTCATTGAAATGCACATCTAAACTGACACTTACCCCTGATTTTTTTTAGAAGCACATGAGGGTGTGGGTGATACTTATTTGGATAGCACCTTGCAGCCTGGAGGCTTTAAAAGTGTTTTATTTACATAATGTCTCATTTATTTTGTAAGAATTACACTCTCCCCATCACTTCTGTGATCTTCTTTGGCATAGAAAATACCCAACAGCTGTTTATCAGCCTACAGAAATGCTGTGTAATAAGTAAAAAGAGATTGTGCATCTGACTGAAACCATGGAGTGAGTCAAGAAGGAACACCATCAGGAGAAAAGAAGGAAAAAAGCAGTCACTGGTCTTCCAACTTTCATTTGTACAGTCCTGCAGGTTGCTGGTAGACAGAGAATCAGATGGGAAAAAAAACATTCACTATGTTTCCACCCAAGATTTGTACAGCCATGCTGGTCACTGGCAGGCCCAGGGCACTAAGGCACAGGAGCCATCCTGGGCACTGGCAGGCCCAGGGCACTAAGGCACAGGAGCCATCCTGGGCACTGTGTAGGGAGCAGTATTTTGCATAACCTGAAAAAACAAATGCATAAGCCAAGATTCTGAGAAGCGACACATTCTTTGGCTGTGGAATAGAAGGTATTTTTAAATTCAGTGGAGCCTGTATGTTTTCTTCAGAAGCAGATACCTATGAGGGAATGAACACTAATTTCACCACTGGGTGCACCTAGTAAAACCACAGGAGAGTCCAAGGAATAAATTGCAGGAGATAAATTGCAAAAACCTGTGGAAATTTCACACCTGCTGAAGTAGTATTAATTTTTAAAAATTGTTTAAAATAGGTTAGTATTCTTCATTTTTGATTAGTATAACAGCACAGGAGAAACATCAAAACTTTATTAGTTGAAGTGGCTGGGTGATCTTAGAGTTTAAACATGTTATATTACCTCAGATGTACAGTGAGACAGATATTTCTAGAACAATAGGAAAAAAACCCTGCTGGTATCTTACAGGTAGGAGAGTATTTGTGCATAGAGAAATGCAATAAAATTTGAGTCGTGAAAATTGTAGCTCTTGCTAATTATAAGCGACAGAACTTATGAAGTGTAGTATTAAATGCTGTGGGGAATAACAGAAACTTTACTAAAAGATAATACATTGTTCAAGATACGGTGTAAGTAAACATGTTGAAAAGCAATTCATGGAAACTTGCCTTGTGTTGCAGTTTAGAGGTTTGGGGAATCGAAAACCGGGCGGAAACACCAATTTGTAGTGGTTTTAATTCGCCTATTTGAGTTTTTTGGCTAAACGCCAGCATACTTACCAGAATCACTTGATTTTTTTTGTTGTGAGATAAGGACTAATAGTAGGCAAAGCAGGCTTATACTTTAAGGAATATTAATAAAAAAAGAATTTATTAACAGACTTAAAACAGGAATAATGATAATCAGGAGTCAGAACAAAACCTTTAGATCTTTCCCCCCCCCATCGCCTTCCCTCTTCATTTCTTTCCCACTGACCATAAAAAAGGCAACACTTCGACTTGTAGTTAAATTACCACCTCTGGAAACAGTTCTTTTCTTAGTTCATGTAGGGAGAGAAGTTTTCTCTTGCTCTATTATGTTGATTCTCCATAGGAAACATAGTTCCTATGGTTGTCAGCCTCCCAGTAAGCAACTCCCCGAAGGAAAAGATTTGCTTTTCTGGAACCCTTCCCACTTCAGTAGCTTTCCCAGGGCTACTACAAATGGACATATGATGGTCATTGAGGTACTTTTTTGAGGATGAATATTTCTATTACAGTGGCAATGAAATCCCCTTTTCTCCTTATTGGCAACACAAGTCTTCTTCTATTATTCCCAGGGCAAGGAAATCCTATAAACAAGAGTCTTAGCCCACTGCTTACAACCTAGAACATTACATCCCCCTTTTTTTTTCACCTCTTTTAGACCATTGTTCATATATTACAGGGTATATTATAGCCGAGTTTATCAACATGTTTTTACAAGAGAATTTTCAGCCTCAAAGCACTCCTCATCTCTTCTTTTTTTAAATATAAGCTTTGCTACATTCATTAACTTGGAGTCTTTATGTTGTACCTGTTGTAAGGGTCTTCATTCCTTTTCTTTCTGCGTGGGGGGGGGAAATGGGTGCTCTAAAGTCCCATCCTGATATTGAAAGAAAACAGTTAATTTGTCTTTCGGCCGGGCGATGGTCACATGACTTTTGCCCGCGTTGTTCAAGTGTAGCATGCTCAGTGTTTGAGCTGAGGGAGAGGAGTTCGTTTGCGCCATTCTCCATCCAAGCCGCACCTCAGCTGCAGGGGTTGGCGCGACTGTGTCCGAACTATAGGGGTCTGGCCAAGCTCTCTCTCTCACTGACCTGTGCTGCGGGGCAGCAGGGGCCGCATTCAAGCTTTACGGGGCCGCTCCCAAGCCCTCTTCCTGCCGCTCCACAGGGAAAACCGGCCCAGCCCGGGCTAGGCAGGGGCAGAGTCAGTAAGGCTCCTTGGCCGGGGACAGCAGGATGAAGCCTCTCTCAGCTCGGGCGGAGCCGAGCGGAGCCAATTTGGTTCCCTCTCGCATGGAGCTGCCATGAGGAGCTGAAAGACTGGCCCGGGCTCCCCCTCCTCTCCCCCCTCCACACTATCCCGGCTGGCAGCCCCAGGCCACGTGGCCTGAGGGTACCTCACCAGACGCACGAAGGGGAGAGAAAGCGAGTCTTTCCTCAGTGAACCAGAAATTTAAAAGAGGACTTCTCCAGGTTCTCTCCTGGTTTTTTGAGTTCTGGAGGCAAAAACTGTAATACCTTCTTTTGGATACCTCATTTCCGGCTCCACCTCCTTTCTTCTGTACCGGGAGTTTTTGACTACGGTTACTCCACGACACCTTGACATACAGAAAGGAGTGAAAATTAACTGAGCAGACATTGGGATGGCAGGCTTTGTGGATTTGTCTATTCAGGAAGAATATTTGGAAACAAGTACTTTGCCATTTATCATTATCAGCTATAATTGAAATTGGGGCAACTAAACACTTTGCTCTGAAAGTGTGAAAGCTGTGTCATCAGGTATTGGGCTAACACAACAGAGGGCCTTAATGTTCACTGACAAGAAAACTTTGGAGTATTTAACACACTCCCTCATCAAAACTCAAGGTAGATTATTAAATATGATGGTAGAATATCTGTGTAGGGGGAGAAAGAGCCTCAGTCACAGATTTTGTATCTTTTTTAGCAGTGCATCCCTTGCAAAGGTCTTCCAGGCGCTCTTGTCACAAATGCACGCCGGTAATTTTATTTTGGGATTCTAGCATCAGTCAGGCATATTCAACCGATTACAAGAAAATGATAGAATATCTCAGTTCTAGAGCACCAAAAAAATTTAGCTATTACATGTAAACACTAGTGATTAAGGAAAGACAGAGATACAATTCCTAAGTTATTCTTGTTCTCAAGGATGAGGGGTTTTTTGTTCAGTGGTTTGAAGAGTAGCTGCTCTCATCTATCTTTCTTGCCTAATGGCAGAGACTTGCAGGAGGACATGATGGCTTGCTGTGAGCCTACAGCCTGAAGAATACCAGCTCTTTATCTGGCTTTCCCTTTCTAAATTTGTTTCTACTAAATGATTTTCTTCTTCACCTATCAGACTCTTCTGTTAATAACAACATTCAGATAAACTACAAAGACTGATACAGAACAAGAACTGCACATTAATTTCAGCATATGGTCTTGAAATTTAAGGATGACGTATCTGATGAAGAGGTGTTTAGTCATGCCAGTCACAAAGATCCCCTCTACAGACAAGGGAAAGAGTTCATACTTCAGGAGGGTCATGCCTTCCATCTAAAGACGAGGTTTAAAGTACCTTTCAAGGTGCCTGACTGTCCTCCATCAACTGTAAAGAAGATCAGATGACAAGCTTTCACTATGTGTCTGGGCTTTTGATTGCTAAAAATAAGATAATTCCCCAGCTGAAGTGAGACAATTCCTATCTTTGGGGTCCAGAACTGCTCTTGATATATTCTCTCCTGGTGAGAGGGAGCGTTCAGATAATTAGCTGGGCTGAAGGAGGGCATTCATCTAAACCAATACTGAAGAAAGGTATGATGTCTGTGGTTTCTTCATTTCAAGATGCAGAAAGCTCCAAAGGATTAGATGAACACTTCAGAAAGATGGGGTGGGTTGTTCTGTGAAGATGTTATCCTCATCATAAAGAAAAACATTTTTTGTAGCCAAAATTCCAAATGGTGAAAGTTAAGTGAGCTGAATCTCATTAATATGACCGCTCAGATGGAAATGAGTCACTGTTTAAGGTATTAGTGTCAAAGAGGAGGGGCTGGAGAGGTTGCCTCTGTGAGAAGAGATCAGGGGCTACACAGCCCATCCCAGCTGTCTCCAACAGTCCTTCTGGCAAAACACGGCCAAGCTGCCAGTTCCACTGGAAAAATGTATCTAAGAAGGGGCATGTCTTGGTTTGAAAGACAGGTGTCTGTTAAGGAAGGCAGGAGCCTCCCTTGGAATGGGAAACTGTAACCCCTCTCCCTCCGAATTATTATAAATTTCAAATCAAGAGGCTCTCAGGCAAAGATATGGGAATAGGAATAACAGTTCTTTACTACTATCTAAAACAAAGCTAACAAAATAACAACAGCTATGGTGTTAACCAACAAACAGAACCAGAAACCCAATGGCAGCCTGCTTGGCTTCAGGCACCTTTCCCTTTGGTGCAGTTCCAGTCACAGCCTGCAGGGGACGCTCTGGGTGTGATGATTCCCTGGTGGCTGCAGGGGCGCCCTGGCGTGAGCTCAGGTAGCACACGGTAAAGGCGGCTGCCCGAGGCAGAGAGGGATGGAGGAGAGCCTTTGTTTCACAGACCCTCTGGGGGGGCGGCTGGTGTTGGTGCCGCAGCAGGATCCTCGGACACGGCGAGCCGGGATGGCAAGAGGTCCCGGCGTTCAGGGGGAGCCCAGTTAAAATGTAGCAAAAACTCGGAGTGGCGTGAAGGAGCGGGAGAGAGACAGCGTGGTGGCAGGCAGCTCATCTCCTGATGGGGCAGAGGGAATAGACTCACAGCAGAAAGACCAGCAGCTCCATGCTGGCTTCTCAGTGGCCGTGGGTTAAGCAGGAAGCAGCTCTAACCGTCCGGCTCTGAGGGGTCCCGAGCAAGAGTGCCACCTCCCCCCCGCCCTTGCTTTTTCAGTCTCCAAAATCTTGCATTGTCAGGCCCTGCTTCCATGAGAGGGATTCTGCCCCACCCAGCCAAGGAGAAAGGCTCTAACCTTGGTGCTTTTTTCTCTTAAGTACTCAGCCATTAGCTTAGTCATTAGTCTCTTAGCAACTCATGGGAGAAAAAATTCCTGAGGGAAAAAAAAAACCCAAAAAAAACTAGATCCAAACTCCAAGAACTGGATTGCAAGTCTCATAAATATGTTATTTACCTGCTGATAGGTGGCCTAGCCAGAATTTGCTATATTGAATTCAGAAATTAACACTAGAGAAATCTCACCAGCTATAAACTCACATCATCAGACTCAAGACATTTTTTTTTCTTATTTTAAAAATATATCAATATATCTGAGCTGTGGTTCTTCCTGTGTGACCATGGAGAAGACATGAGGAAGTGGGAATAGAAACCCACTGCTGCCCTGGCAGCATGGGTACAGCAACTCAAGGAGGGAAATACTAACTGAGGCGGGGGGTCTACTAAAGTGAAGGGAGCCTCAGCCTCCCATGACCGAGATGCCAGATATTACAGAAGGGAGGACAATCTGTTGGATCCCCTCGAGGGGACCTCTACTATGTAGGCCCAGGAAAGAAATGACAACCAGGGCTAGAGGGGCCCTGCCTCTAGCCAAGAAGAGGCACGGGAAAACCGGGTCTTTTGGACAGTGTGGATCCGATGGCCTGGCACATCAGAACCACAAAAATATGAAGCATTAGTTGATACTGGTGCACAGTGTACCTTAATACCATCGAGACATGTGGGAGCGGAACCTGTTTCTATTGCCGGGGTGACAGGGGGATTGCAGCAATTAACTTTGTTGGAAGCCGAGGTGAGCCTGACCGGGAAGGAGTGGCAGAAACACCCCATTGTGACTGGTCCAGAGGCCCCGTGTATTCTGGGCATAGACTTCCTCCGGAATGGCTATTACAAAGACCCAAAGGGACTCAGGTGGGCTTTCGGAATAGCGGCTGTGGAGGCAGAGGGCATCAGGCAACTGAACACCTTGCCTGGGTTATCGGAAAATCCACATGCAGTGGGACTCCTGAGAGTAAAAGAGCAACAAGTGCCAATTGCCACCTCGACAGTGCACTGCCGGCAGTACCGGACGAATCGAGATGCCGTGATCCCCATCCACAAGATGATCCGCAACCTGGAAAGACAAGGAGTGGTCAGTAAAGCCCACTCACCCTTCAACAGCCCCATCTGGCCTGTGCGCAAGTCTGACGGGGAATGGAGATTGACTGTGGACTATCGTGGCTTGAATGAAGTGACTCCACCATTGAGTGCTGCCGTGCCAGACATGCTGGAGCTCCAGTACGAGCTGGAGTCCAAGGCAGCAAAATAGTATGCCACCATTGACATCGCCAATGTGTTTTTCTCCATCCCTCTGGCAGCAGAGTGCAGGCCCCAGTTGGCCTTCACCTGGAGGGGTGTGCAATATACCTGGAATCGGCTACCCCAGGGGTGGAGGCACAGCCCCACAATCTGCCATGGACTGATCCAGGCTGCACTGGAAAAGGGTGAGGCTCCAGAGCATCTCCAATACATCGATGACATCATTGTGTGGGGGAACATGGCAGCAGAGGTATTTGAGAAAGGAGAGAAGATCATCATGATCCTTCTGGAAGCCGGTTTTGCCATCAAGAAGAGCAAAGTCAAGGGACCTGCTCGAGAGATCCACTTCCTGGGGGTAAAATGGTAAGATGGACGGCGCCAGATTCCCACGGAGGTCATCAATAAGATCACTGCGATGTCTCCGCCAACTAACAAAAAGGAAACTCAAGCTTTTCTAGGGGCCATAGGCTTTTGGAGAATGCACATTCCAGAGTACAGCCAGATTGTGAGCCCTCTCTACCTAGTCACCCGCAAGAAGAACGATTTTCACTGGCGCCCTGAACAGCAACAAGCGTTTGCCCAGATCAAGCAGGAGATCGCTCACGTAGTAGCGCTTGGCCCAATAAGGACGGGACCAGAGGTGAGGAATGTGCTTTACTCTGCAGCCGGGAACAATGGTTTGTCCTGGAGCCTTTGGCAGAAGGTGCCTGGAGAGACTCGAGGCCGAACGCTGGGATTCTGGAGCCGGAGTTACAGAGGGTCTGAAGCCAACTACACCCCCACAGAGAAGGAAATCTTGGCCGCCTATGAAGGAGTTCAAGCCGCCTCGGAAGTAATTGGCACTGAAGCACAACTCCTCCTGGCACCTCGGCTACCAGTGCTGGGGTAGATGTTTAAAGGAAAGGCTCCCTCTACTCACCACGCCACCAATGCCACATGGAGTAAGTGGATCGCACTTATCACACAGCGCGCCCGCATTGGAAATCCGAACCGCCCTGGGATCCTAGAAATAATTACGAACTGGCCAGAAGGTGAGAGTTTTGGTCTCACTGATGAAGAGGAGCACGAACAAATGACCCGGGCTGAGGAGGCTCCACCATATAATCAACTGCTAGATGAAGAAAAGTGCTACGCCCTTTTCACTGATAGTTCCTGTCGCATCATAGGGATGAACCAGAAGTGGAAAGCAGCTGTGTGGAGCCCCACACGACAAGTTGCAGAAGCCACTGAAAGAGAAGGTGGGTCGAGCCAATTTGCTGAACTCAAAGCTGTTCAGCTGGCCCTAGACATTGCTGAGAGAGAGAAGTAGCCAAAACTCTATCTCTACACCGATTCGTGGATGGTAGCCAATGCTCTATGGGGTTGGCTAGAAAGGTGGAAAAAGGCCAACTGGCAGCGTAGAGGAAAGCCAATCTGGACAGCTGATGAATGGAAAGACATTGCCACTCGGGTAGAGAAGCTACCCGTAAAAGTCCGCCATGTAGACGCCCATGTCCCTAAGAGCCGAGCTAACGAAGAACACCAGAACAACAAGCAGGTAGATCACGCCGCAAAGATTGAGGTGGCACAGATGGATTTAGACTGGCAACACAAAGGGGAGCTGTTCCTAGCCCGATGGGCCCATGATGCCTCAGGCCACCAGGGCAGAGATGCCACCTATAAGTGGGCACGAGACCGAGGAGTGGACCTAACCATAGACAGTATCTCCCAGGTGATCCATGATTGTGAGACGTGCGCCGCGATCAAACAGGCCAAGCGGGTAAAGCCTCTATGGTATGGTGGACGGTGGTCCAAATACAAGTATGGAGAGGCTTGGCAGATTGATTACATCACACTGCCCCAGACACGCCAAGGCAAGCGCTACGTTCTCACAATGGTGGAAGCCACCACAGGATGGCTGGAGACCTACCCTGTGCCTCATGCCACTGCCCAGAACACCATCCTGGGCCTTGAAAAACAGGTTCTTTGGAGACATGGAACCCCTGAGAGAATTGAATCCGACAATGGGACTCATTTCAAAAATAGCCTTATAAACACTTGGGCTAGGGAACATGGCATCGAGTGGGTGTACCGTATCCCTTATCATGCACCAGCAGCTAGGAAAGTTGAACGGTACAATAGCCTGCTCAAAACCACCTTGAAAGCACTGGGTGGGGGGACGTTCAAGAACTAAGAGACTAATTTAGCAAAGGCCACATAGTTAGTGAACACCCGAGGTTCCTCCAACCGGGCCGGGCCTGCCCACTCTGACCCCTTGCGAACAACAGATGGAGATAAAGTTCCAGTAGTACACATGAGAGGTATGCTGGGAAAGACTGTTTGGGTAAACTCTGCCTCAAGTAAAGACAATCCCATCCAGGGGGTTGTCTTTGCTCAGGGACCGGGCTGCACCTGGTGGGTGATGCAAAGGGATGGAGAGACCCGATGCATACCTCAAGGAGATCTTGTTTTAGGGTGAACTACTTATGACACTGCGCTTGTATCTGTATCTGCATGTATGTATATACCTCGAAAGTTTAAATTTGATGTAAGGTGTTTGCATGGGAAAAAATTCGGGGTGGAGAATGCTGAAGGTTGGATCTGGTTCTTTTCCTCAGGAATTTTTCTCCCATGGGTTGCTAGGACACAAATGACTGAGTACTTAAGAGAAACAAAGCACAAGGCTAGAGCCTTTCTCCGTGGCAGGGTGGGGCAAAATTGCCCCTCATGGAAGCAGAGCCTGGTAAGGCGAGATTTGGAGAGACTGAAAAGCAAGGGCAGAGGGAGGTCACGCCCTCTTGCTCGGGACCCTCGGAGCTGGACGGTCGGAGCTGCTGTCTGCTGAACCCACGGCCCCTGAGAAGCCAGCGCGGAGCTGCCGGTCTGTCTGCTGTGAGTCTCTGCCCTCTGCCCCATCCGGAGCCGACCTGCCTGCCACCAGCCCGCTCTGAGTTTTCTCCGCTACATTATAGCGGGGTTTTTCCCTGCACGTGGAGACCCCTTACCGTCCCAGCTCCCTGTGTCCGAGGATCCTGCTGGGGCACCGACACCAGCTGCCCCTCCCGAGGGTCTGTGGAGCAAGGGCTCTCCTCCATCCCTCCGTGCTTCGGGCAGTCGCCATTTGCTGTGTGCTACCTGAGCTCACGCCGGAGCGCCCCCTGCAGCCACCGGGGAATCATCACACCCAGAGCGCCCCCTGCAGCCGCCGAGGAATCACCACACCCAGAGCGCCCCTGCAGCCACCGGAGAATCATCACACTCAGAGTGCCCCCTGCAGCCACCGGGGAATCACCACACCCAGAGCGCCCCTGCAGCCACCGGGGAATCATCACACCCAGAGCGCCCCTGCAGGCTGTGACTGGAACTGCACCAAAGGGAAAAGGTGCCTGAAGCCGAGCAGGCGGCCACTGGGTTTCTGGTTCTGTTTGTTGGTCAACGTTATAGTTGTTGTTATTTGTTATCCTTGTTTTAGATAGTAGTAAAGAACTGTTATTCCTATTCCCATGTCTTTGCCTGAGAGCCTCTTGATTTCAAATTTATAATAATTCGGAGGGAGAGGGGTTACAGTTTCCCATTCCAAGGGAGGCTCCTGCCTTCCTTAACAGACACCTGTCCTTCAAACGAGGACACTGACTTAAAGTAGGTTAGGAAATCCCTATTAGGTGCCTGGGCAGTAAGCAGAGAACACAGAAATTGGAAGGTGTAATGGGTTGACCCTGGCTCAATGCCAGGTGCCCACTCAGTTGCTCTATCACTCCCTTTCCCACTGGTAGAGGGGAGAGAATAAGATGGAGACCAACAAGCAGGGTGAGATAAGGCAGTTTTATTACAGTACAAGAAAGAAATAAGCAGACATCTGTATGCGCATGAGCTGAAGAGAAAAAAAGTCAGTCTACTTCCCATCAGCAGCAATGTTCACACACTTCTTGGGATGCAGGGCTTCAGCACACCTAACGGTTCATCCAGAAGGCAAAAATTGAAAACTCACTGTATTGGGTCTGACTGGGGTAAAGCTCACAGCCCTTACAGTGCTGTGTTTTGCTTTGGTAGCTGGAGTTGATAACAGAGCAGTGTTTTGGCTACTGCCAAGCAGTGCTGTCCCTCTGACATTCTTTCCCCCACTGAAGGGGATGGGGGTGGGCAAGATCCTGGGAGGGGACACCAGCAGGCCAGCTGACCCCAGTCAGCCAAAGGGATATTCCATACCATATGACATCAGCTCAGATATATAAGGGAAGGAAGAGAGGAGGAGGAGGAGGAGGCACTCAGGGCTGGTCCATGTTTGCCGCCTTAAACAACCGTCACGCGTGCTGAAGCCCTGCTTCCCAGAAAGTGTCCGGACATCGCTGCTGATGGGAAGTAGAGATTGATTGTTTTTCCCTCTGCTCTTGCGCGCGCAACTCTCAGATTGCTTGTTCTGTTTTTCTCCCCGCTGTAATAAAACTGCCTTTTCTTACCCTGATAGTTTTTTTCAATATTATCCTCTCCCCTCTCCCAGTGGGAGAGGGAGTGATAGAGTGACTGAGTGGGCACCTGGCACCTAGCTGGGGTCAACCCACGACACTCACAAATGCCCCTCCCTTTGTCCTCTCTCCCTTAGCTTATATATCTGAGCTGATGTCACATGGTATGGAATATCCCTTTGGCTGACTGGGGTCAGCTGGCCTGGTTGTGTCCCCTCCTAGGATCTTGCCCACCCTCATCCCCTTTGGTGGGGGAAGGAATGTCAGAGGGACAGCGCTGCTCAGCAGTAGCCAAAACACTGGTCTGTTATCAACACCCGTCCAGCTACCAATACAAAGCACAGCACTGTAACGGCTGTGAACTTTACCTCAGTCAGACCCAATATGGAAGGAAAAACCTAGAAGAGAATAAAGAGGAAACAAAGGAATATAACTGTAGTTCTAAAAATAGAAAATCAGAAAAAAGAACAAAAAATAAACTTGTTTTTTAATGCAATGAAGCACTGAGCAATTTCCAAAGCAAAATATGTATGAAGATGACACTTCATTGAGAGATAGGAGCAGAAAGTAGCAAAAAGGCCTTTATCAACTGATTTCTCGATACCATGAATCTATTAAACTTTTATGGTTATCAGTGAAAATTAAAAGCATGAAGGTGCTAACAGTGGAATAAAACTTCAAGAAATTAGACATTAGAGTTAATAGTCTGAAATTATTTAAATTTCATAATACTGGAAGTACTGCTGTAGTTTTGGTGTGTGTGTGTGTTTGCATGGTGGTTGTTGTTCTGACCAGCTCTTCAAAATTTACTTCCAAATACCACATCCTTGGGACTTTAGAATTGGTATAACCGGCACTGATACTGCTTTTCAGAACTGTGTACTGTGACCAAACAGTAACTGCAGCATCTTGTCCTAACCGATGAAACACTACTAGGTGGATCAAAGTAATCTGTCTTTTAATAGTTTAATTCAAATTTAAAAACTCTGATTCTTTTTTACTTGCTTGTTTGTTTTCCATTTTCTGTTGTTCTTTAAGAAATATTTCTTTTCCCCAAAACAGGCTTGTATTTTAATATGTAACTTCTTTCAATATATTCATATTTGTGAACAATCTTGAATTAGGAAATCCAGGAGATTGCTTTTCCTGAAATCCAGTCACTGTTTCAAGTCATCACTAAATTGTTAAATTATATTTAGAGATAAGAATTCAAAGTTGTTTTACTTTAGATGTCTCGAAGCCAAAAGCCAACAGATTGGTTTCCACTATTCTTTAAATTTGTCTTCCTGTAAATTTTAAGTTACCCTTCTGTCCCTCCTTAACTCAGATTTCACTTCTTGTCTGCAAAAATCAAATTCATTATCTAGTGTGCAATAAGCCAATAATTACACACTTGAGAGAGGCATTGATTATTTATTTCAGAGTTGTGCAAACCTGAGTGCTCGGTGGTATTCCACAAATCAAGCACACCCTTAACTTTCCATGCCATTATTTATACACAGAAATTCAGTGTTAGCAACCTCACAAGTACATGATTGTCTGTGATTGGTTAGTAATTTCCATATAAATTACATAATCCCATCTAACTTCTATGTATGCTCAGGGGAAGGGTCTTCACCTGGGCAGGGGTCTTTTTGACCTGTAGGTGTGATTTTTAGTATTATAATGAAGATAGCTCAGCTATAGGGATACATGGACCTTGAGTATTTTGCCAAGTTGGCAACATATACATCAACATTTTGATTTACTATATCCTTAAAGCTTGTTAATTTCAGGATGTCCTTGACTAATGGATGCTAACTACCACCTCTTCTACTGATGAAGTTTCCTTTCTTGCTGATTAGGCTTAAAAGTATACAAAGATCAAAGAACATCCTGACTTAAGATAATTTGGACTTATTCCACATTTTGTAACACCCTGACCATCAGTAAAAGGTGTCTGTCCATCATCATATCTCTCCCCCTGCCAGCACTGTGGAGCAGTTTTTTTTCTTGTCTTAGTTTGACATAAATTAAAATTAGCTTGTATAATGCCTTTTGATTAGCAGCAGAAGGAATTCTATTAAAAGGAGAAAGAAGTAGTATTCTAAAAGTGCATGTTCATCTCATAAAAAGCTTATTCTGTTTTTAACTGCTAAGGAAATAGAGACACTTCTTATTTGGGCAATGCTGAATACAATTCTCATCAATTCTCATTCAATCTCAGTCCTCCTTTCCCAGTTCACCACATGATATATTAGGTAAACAGCCCAGTATAAAATGCAAGGAAATTCTTTAATCAGCTGATTTGTTGTCCACTAAGTCACCCTTATTCTTAGAAGTTAGTTGTGTATGACTGCTGAGGGGGAGGAATGCTGGTTTTCCATATCTTGTTCCTTTTATATTTGTAATAACTGAATGTTTATAAAGAGAAGGCTTATTTTATAGTTGTTGCAGCCTGTTTTGGGGGGCTGGGAGGAGGAAAGATGGGGGGGTACAGGGACAGACACACACACACACCCCCCCCCACACACACACACACACTCCCAGTATGCTTTCTTCTGAAAATTTAGCAATTCTCTTGCTATTTTCCCATAATTTGATTCATTTTAGATCATGAGTGTATATAACTTACTCATACAGGTTTGTCACTCTTCTGATTTCGAGTACAAATCTTCAGTAGTATTCTGTATTTGTCCTAGTTGTTTGAAATAAGCTGTAAATCATGTATGTAGCAACATATGTAGCAAGACTCAGCAAATAGATTAAAACTTAAAAAAACAAAAAAACAGAATTTCAAGACCAAAGACGAGATGAGGTGATAGAAATTCTGAACAGAGAGAAAGAATAGAAAGATTCCTATTTACTGAGATAATAGTGTGAATAAAACAACAAAATTAAGTAGGACTAATGCTTAGATAGTAGAGTCCAATTGGAAACTGCCTGTCTACTGCTTAGGATAATCAAACTGATGAATGTTGGGGGTTTTGGTTTGGGTTTCTTTTTAATTTTTCTTTTCCTTTTTTTCTCTCTAGACTTTTAAAGAGTGATTCCATCTAAGAACTAGCAGTCATAGTTCAGAAGTTCAGGGCTCTTTTCCTGTCTAATGCTACTGTTGTCTGCAAAATCGGACTTGTTATCCAGTGTGCAACAAGCCAATAATTACACACTCAAGAGAGACATTGATTACTTATTTCAGAGTTGCACAAGCCTGGGTGTTCAGTGGTAATCCACAAATCAAGCACACCAACTATCAAAACTTTTTTCTATTTATACATTTTAGCAAACAAAGGAATTAGTGTTGATTGGCTACAAGTTACATTGTTCTCTTATTAATTAGTATTGTATCTTCTATCCATTAATGATTCTGTCATTTCTCATGCTAATTGGTCCACACGCTCAGTCTTTCTCTTCTTTTGAGATGGTGGGTTTCTTGGGTTGGTGGTTGTGATCTGCCCCTACCAGAATTACCTTTTACCCACTTGGAGCTGATTTCAGCACAGTTGCTGAGTTGACTTTATTAGTTTCATCCTTATCTTGGGAGCTCTACCAGATGTCTCATAAATTCTGCATTCTTTGTGTCCACTATCAGTGGGCATCCTTTTTTCCCAAGCTATATTAACCTCCCCCCCAGGTCTGCAATCATTGAAGCATGTCAAGCCCTAAACTTTGTTTTTCTAACACCTGGACATCACTTAGAGCTTGTTGGCTGCTCTCTGTTTCATGGATTAAATCTCCCTTCTTGTTGATTAGGCTTGAAAGTTACAAAGATCAAACATAAAAGAACATCCTTTCTTAAGAAAGTTTTTACATATTCCACATTTTGCAACACTACTTTTATGGAGCTATTTAATGTCTTCTGGAGAGTAAAGACAAATTCCACTCAAAGTGAGATAACAGCACTTAATTTATTGCAATTATTAATGAACTAACCAGGATGTTGCATTCTGGTTCTAGAAAAGCATTACACCTGTGGTTTGCTATAATAAAGGCAGGATTTTCACAAAGTGAGCCCCATAACATCAGTAGAAGATAACTGTTGTCTATCCAGTTACACTTAAGCATGCAGCATTTTCAATTTAACCTTTTTAATTGACTAAAACAAGTCTTAACCTCAACTCAGGAACGGGAAGGGAAACTTAATGCACATCTCGTGTGGGGTTTTTTCCTTTTTTTTCTTTTGGACATATGAAAGTAGAAGTGTCCTGGTTCCAGCTGGGATAAAATTTATTTCCTTCTCAATAGGTGGTACAGTGCTGTGTTTTGGATTCAGTATGAGAATAATGTTGATAACAAACTGATGTTTTGACTGTTGCTAAGTGGTGCTTACCTGAGTCAAGGACTTTTCAGTGTCTCAGGCTCTGCCAGTGGGTGGGTGCACAAGAAGCTGAGAGGGAGCATGGCCAAGACAGCTGATCTGAACTGGCCAGAGGGATATTCCATTCCATACAATGTCATGTTCAGTATATAAACTGGGGGAGTTACCTGGAAGGGGGGGCTGATTACAGTTTGGGAACAGGCTGGGTATCAGTCTGCAGGTGGGGAGCAATTATATTGTGCATCACTTGGTTTTTTGGGTTTTATGTATTTCTCCTCTTTATTACTATTATTATATTTTACATTGTTTCAGTTATTAAACTGATCTTATCTCAATCCACAAGTTTTAGGTTTTTTCCTGATTCTCCTTTCCATCCCACCGGGGTGGAAGTGGAAGTGAGTGAGTGGCGGCATGGTACTTAGTTGCCACTTGGGGTTAAACAAGAATCATAGAATTATAGAATCACAGAATGAGTTGGAAACAAGAATCATAGAATTATAGAATCACAGAATGAGTTGGAAGGCACCCATAAGGATTCTGGTAGTTTGAAAGCAAATCAGTGAGAGGCTCAAAGTCAGAACTACAATTTAATAGAAAAAAAAAGTCACAGTACAGAAACACTGACAGAGTCAGAATACAACTTGACACCCTGTTGGTCAGGGTGTTGGTAGTAGTCCACTTAGAAGGTGGTTGCAGTCCTCTGGGAGTGACAGATGTGATTTTGTTGAAGCAGTGATCCTGTGAAAGATGTAGTCCTCTTCTGAAGGTCCAGTGGTGGTATAGAAGGATCTGATCTTCCTCTGGGAATCCCGTGGAAAAAGCTGCTTAGGGTGCTTCAAATCTCAGTTTATATGCAGATAGGGATACATTGGTTCCTCCCCCTGGGCGGGGCATCTCACAATGGGATGATCGGCCACTAGCTGCAGTCGTTGGGGATGAGCAAAGTAAAGTGCTCCCACCTGGCTCTAATGGCTGGAGTTTATCAGTGAGACTCAATGAGCCGTTAGCTGCAGTCGTTGGGGATGACTAAAGTGCCCCACCCGGCCCCAACGACCGGCTCATCAGCAAACGTTCTGCGGCCATCAGGAACACTGCCCCACCCGGCCTCAACATCCCATGAAGATGGTGATAGAATACATACCATTGTAACCTAACACAAGGATCATCAAGTCCAACTCCTGGCCCTGCTCAGGACACCCCAATACTTTTTTTTCTTCCCCTATGCATGAAAAACATGAAAGGTGAATGTATCATCTTCCAGGTTTAATGTTCAGAAATATAGGTAGTGTTATGTCTAGTTTATAGCAAAACTTTGGAGATCTTGGTTGCAAGTTTTAATGTAATTCTACTACCTGGGACCTTGTCTAAACTCAGAATTGTCTCATTTTAACTTAAGGTATGACTTTAAACTGAATTTAGCTAAACTGGTTCAAAACCTTTCACTAATATTCTCAATTTGATTCAATTTGGCTTGAGCCAGTATTTTGATCTTGATGCAAAATATTCGCTGGTCACTGCAAGTTCATTTTCAGTTGTGTGTGGCATGTGTTTTTTTCATTTATTTTGGTTTGTGGGGTGTCCTAGGGTTATTTTGCAAATTTAAGTGACTACATTTGATGAAATCAATTACCTCTGGGAAAAAAATCACAAACTGGAGATGTCTATTCAGAGCTGGGAAATAAGGTGAAATGAAAACTGGTAAGATGTTTGACTTGAAGTAAATCACATCTATTAGATTGAAGGCAGAATTTTCTTCTTTTCAGATACGTATTAACAAGAAACAATTAAACTGTTTTGAAAATTACAATATTTGGAATTATTAGGAATATAAGGTATTTTAAATTATATGGAAGAATGCTCAGAATTTGACTTATAATAAATATTTACAGCACCTGGTAAAGTTCACATTAGTGGTCTGACCTGGCTGTTTGGAGTCAAGACTTCACTGGAAGGAGAGCTGTGCAAGATTTCTATCTTTTTACCATCAACCCAAACCCCCAGATCTCTTTCTGCAGGACTGCTCTCCCACCTCTCGTCTCCTAATTTGTATGTGCAACCAGGATTACTCCATCCCCATCAATCATAATGATTATAGAAAGAGGAAATAAAAGCACAGGAGGAAGGAAGTGGGGAAAAAAAAAACAAGAGTAAAGAAATTACAAATTAAAAGAAGTTCAAAATAAAAACAGCCTATGGAAGAGTAAGAACTCAAAATGCTTTGCTAAATTATTTTAATTTTCTATGCATTGTATATAAGATGTATTCTGAACTATCTCAATTTGAACACACAAATGTTGACATGTTTCAGGGTATTTTCTACCGTGACACTTTCAATATAGGCAAATAAGCTCTCTTTTTCATTCATCTGTACCAAAATTAAGATTATGAAACTACCATTAAACCTTGCTTTTTACTTACTTAAGGGTTTTTATGAATTTGTATTCTTTGTCCCTTGGGTATCCTCAGTTGACCTAGTTTAGGGCAAATGTTAGGAGGAAACCTCCGAGGGGGTCTCCTCTAGACAAGCCAATTCCAGCCACCCCTCCCCCAAACCAGTTCGGGAAAAGATTTCCTTAGAGAAAAAGTGGAAAAAACTATTTATTTAACAAGCAGAATATTCACAAGCATGGGAAAAAAAATTGAATGATATAAAACAATGAAACCTCTCCTTTCTCCGAAGAGATGGTGGATCCAGAGAGTCCTTCTGTGGGTGTAGCTGTGTCAGCCTCAATCCCTCCAGAGACTGGGGCCGATGGCCAGGCCCGGCTGCAGAGTCGGGGGCAGGGGGGGGATCCCCGGAGGATTGTCTTGATGTCTTGGACCACAGAGATGCTGACCAGTCCCAGAAGAAAAAAAAAAAAAAACAGCAAAAGAAACAAAGTCTCTCTCTCCCTGCAAAAGCCAAGAGATCTCCGAGAGCACTCCGCTGCGAACTCCGAGAGCACACAGAGAGCTTATCTCTATTTTTCTGTCCCCGCTTCGAGCGCAGTCTCTGAAGGAATTTCTGGGGGAGTAAGGTGTAACTCCTGTAGACAAACTGTGTGCGTTTCCTCTCCCCCCCCTTTACTCTCTTCACTCTCTCTGTCTCTCTGGGCCTAACTTAAAGCTACAGAACTTAATACCCGGCATAAGCAGGACAGATGATTGGGGATACAAGCATCATACGGTCAACCCAGGACATTCCACCCCTTATCCCCATATCGTCAGCTCACTACCAAAACTACTATTTTCTGATTCTAAACACACATACATTATACACACATATATGTATACATATATACAGTATACAACTATATATAGTATACAGCTATATATAGAAAATGGCAGTGAAATTCAGCAAATAGTGATATTTAAACATGGTTCTCACCCAATAATCAGATCTTCCTGGGGTACACATCATGTTGTTCCATCTTTCTGCATTATCCACCATGTGTAACCTGGTCCCTGAGCAAAGACAACCCCACAGATGGGTTTGTCTGTATTGGAGGCAGAATTGACCCAAACAGTCTTCCCTAACAGACCTCTAACATGAACCACTGGGACCTTTTCTCCATCTACTGTGTGCAGGGGCTCGGATTGGGCAGGCCCTGCTCGGTTGGTAGAACCTCGAGTGTTAACTAACCAGGTGGCCTTTGCTAAATGCTGTTCCCAATTTTTGAAAGATCCCCCACCCAATGCTTTCAAAGTGGTTTTTAACAGTCCATTGCACCTCTCCACTTTGCCTGAAGCTGGTGCGTGGTAGGGGTATGGTACACCTATTCAATACCATGTTCCCTAGCCCAGGTGTTGATAAGGGTGTTCTTGAAATGAGTCCCATTGTCTGACTCAATCCTCTCAGGGGTACCATGCCTCCAAAGAACCTGTTTTTCAAGGCTCAGGATGGTGTTCTGGGCAGTGGCATGAGGCACAGGGTAGGTCTCCAACCATCCCGTGGTGGCTTCTACCATCATGAGAACATAGCGTTTACCTTGGTGTGTCTGGGGCAGTGTGATGTAATCAATCTGCCAAGCCTCTCCATACTTATATTTGGACCACCGTCCACCATACCCTAGGGGTCTCACTCGCTTTGCCTGCTTAATTGCAGCACACGTCTCACAATCATGGATCACCTGGGAGATACTGTCCATGGTTAGATCCACCCCTCGGTCTCGTGCCCATTTATAGGTGGCATCTCTATCCTGATGACCTGAGGCATCATGGGCCCATCGAGCTAGGAACAACTCTCCCTTGTGTTGCCAATCTAAGTCTATCTTTGACACCTCTATCTTTGCAGCGTGATCTACCTGCTTGTTCTGGTGTTCCTCATTAGCCCGACTCTTAGGGACATGGGCATCTACATGGCTGACTTTCACAGGTAGCTTCTCTACTCGGGCAGCGATGTCTTTCCACTCTTCAGCAGCCCAGATTGGTTTTCCCCTACGCTGCCAATTGGCCTTCTTCCACTTCTCCAGCCATCCCCACAGAGCATTGGCTACCATCCATGAATCAGTGTAAAGGTAGAGTTTTGGCCACTTCTCTCTTTCAGCAATGTCCAGGGCCACTTGAACGGCTTTGAGCTCAGTGAGTTGACTTGATCCACCTTCTCCTTCTGTAGCTTCTGCAACCTGTCTTGTGGGGCTCCACACAGCTGCTTTCCACTTTTGTTTCATCCCTATGATACGACAAGAACCATCAGCAAAAGGAGCGCAGCGTGCTTCTTCTGCTGGCAGTTGATTGTACAGTGGAGCTTCCTCAGCCCGTGTCACTTGCTCTTGTTCCTCTTCATCAGTGAGACCAAAGTTTTCACCTTCAGGCCAATTTGTAATTATCTCCAAAATCCCAGGGCGATTCAATTTTCCAATGTGGGCGCATTGTGTTATGAGGGCAATCCACTTGCTCCGTGTAGCACTGGTGGCATGGTGGGTAGAGGGAATCTTTGCTTTGAACGTCCACCCCAGCACCGGTAGTCGGGGTGCCAGGGGGAGTTGTGCTTCCATGCCAATGACCTCTGAGGCGGCTTGGACTCCCTCGTAGGCTGCTAAGATTTCCTTCTCTGTTGGAGTGTAGTTGGCTTTGAACTCTCTATAACTTCAACTCCAGAATCCCAGCGGTCGGCCCCGAGCCTCCCCAGGCTCGGGGCCGAAGGATCCATGATAGACCATGGCTCCCGGCTGCAGAGTAGAGCAAGTTCTTCACATCTGGTCCTGTCCTGACTGGGCCAAGCACTACTGCATGAGCAATTTCCTGCTTGATCTGGGTGAAGGCTTGCTGCTGTTCAGGACCCCACTGGAAAGTGTTCTTGTGGGTAACCAGGTAGAGAGGGCGCACAATCTGGCTGTACTCAGGAATATGCATTCTCCAAAAGCCTATGGCACCTAGGAAAGCTTGTGTTTCCCTCTTGCTGGTTTGTGGAGATATTGCTGTAATCTTGTGGATAACCTCAGTGGGAATCTGATGCCATCCATCTTCCCACTTTACCCCTAGGAACTGGATCTCTTGAGCTGGTCCCTTAACTTTGCTCTTCTTGATGGCAAAACCAGCTTTTAGGAAAAACTGGATAATTTTTTCTCCTTTCTCAAACACTTCTGCTGCTGTGTTCCCCCACACAATGATGTCATCAATGTACTGGAGATGTTCTGGAGCCTGACCCTTTTCCAGTGCAGCCTGGATCAGTCCATGGCAGATCGTGGGGCTGTGCTTCCACCCCTGGGGCAGCCGATTCCAGGTGTACTGCACACCCCTCCAGGTGAAGGCAAACTGGGGCCTGCATTCTGCTGCCAAAGGAATAGAGAAAAATGCATTTGCAATGTCAATAGTGGCGTACCATTTTGCCACTTTGGACTCCAGCTCGTACTGGAGCTCCAGCATGTCCGGCACAGCAGCACTTAATGGTGGAGTCACTTCATTCAAGGCACAGTAGTCCACAGTCAATCTCCATTCCCCTTCAGACTTGCGCACAGGCCAAATGGTGATGCCTTACGAAAGGCTGGCCTGAAACAGAAGGTGGACCGAGTTAAAAGAATAAAAGAAGTATTTATTAAAACAAGGTACACTTTGGGCCATGCAGGAGTCTCGCAGAGACTACACCCAAAAATGGACGCCTAGCACGTGTTTTTGGGACAGATATACCTTCGGTCCATCTGCATATCAGAAACCCTTTGTCCAATTACAGTTTCAGGTCCTGAAGTCCCATCCCCAGCTTGTCCCTTTCTTCTCTTCGCTGCTGTCCATGGATGTTTACATTTTGGGCTTTTGGAAAAAACAGTATATCCTTGAAACTCCAGCCCAGAGAGAAACTGTTTCGTATAAATGACAGTAACAGAACACTAGATGACAATTTATGGAGTCTTAGAGTCATATACTAGAGCAGTCCTGATGTAGAAAAATAAAAAGTTAAAACCTAAGGCATCAATGGGACTGTTGAAGGGTGAGTGGGTTTTGCTGACCACCCCTTGGCTTTCCAGGTCACGAATCAGCGTGTGGATGGGAATCACAGCATCTCGAGTTGTTCTGTACTGTTGGTGGTGCACTGTCCAAGTGGCAATTGGCACTCGTTGTTCTTCTCCCTTCAGAAGCCCAACTGCAGATGGGTTCTCTGATAGTCCGGGCAAGGTATTTAATTGCTTAACACCCTCTGTCTCCACAGCAGCTATCCCAGAAGCCCACCTGAGTCCTTTTGGGTCTTTGAAATGCCCATTTCGGAGGAAATCTATGCCCAAAATGCATGGGGCCTCTGGGTCAGTCACAATAGAATGTTTCTTCCACTCATTTCCAGTCAGGCTCACCTCAGCTTCCACCAAAGTCAAATCCTGTGATCCCCCTGTCACGCCAGCGATAGAGACAGATTCTGCCCCCACATGTCTTGATGGGATTAATGTGCACTGTGCACCAGTGTCAACCAAAGCCTCATATTTTTGTGGTTCTGATGTGCCAGGCCAACGAATCCACACAGTCCAAAAAACATGGTTTTCCCTAGCCTCCACTTGGCTAGAGGCAGGGCCTCTCTAAGCCTGGTTATCCTTCTTTTCCTGGGTGTACATCTTGGAGGTTCCTTCAAGGGGATAGAACATGTCGTCATCATCATACCTGGCAGATCGGCTATGGGCAACTGGAGCTGCTTCCTTTCTGGTGGAACTTCCTCTCTGAGTCTTGGCCTCCTTCAATTCACGTACTCGTTGTGCCAGAGCAGGAGTGGGTTTTCCATCCCACCTTCTCATGTTTTCCCCACAATCATACAGGAAAAACCACAGATCATGTCGTGAAGGGTACCTTCTCTCCTTGTCTGGGGGATGTCTACGTTTGGTAACAGAATATCTGAACTGTAGTGCTGAGATTTGGAGAAGGTCCTCTTTAATCTCATTTCTCAGTCTCTTGTGATTCTCTTCCATCTTATCTTCTATTTTCTGTAGACGTTCTTCCACAGCTGCAATTCTTGCATGTGTTGGACCATGCGCGGCATCTGCATATGCTCGGAGTTTCCTCGCCATATCAAGCACAGTCTCGTCTCCATCATCCGGCTTCATTATTGCTAGAGTATTAGAATGTTCTTGTGGCCCAAGTCGTACAAGTCTTCGCCACATTATGAATGTACATATTACCAAGTCTGGATTCCTAGGCGTATTTGGATCCTCTGAGAAAACAATCTCTGCCACTGCCATTTCTCTCAAGCGTTGGATCCCTTGTTCTATTGTTTTCCACTGGGTTTGCTGCATATAGAGATCGTCTGTACACAGGTATTTGTGTGCCACAGCTCCCAAGACTCGTGACCAGAGACTCTTAGGGCGAGCCCCCTTTACCGTTTCCTGGTCGATAACTGGTTCATATGACAGGTGTCCCAAGTGCCTCGCTTCAGTACCATCTAGAAATGTAACATCGCCTGCGGCATCCCAAAGACAGACTAACCAACTAACTATAGATTCATCAGGTCGTCGAGTGTAATCCTTTCTTAGGCCACAAAGGTCCTTCAGGGAAAGAGACTCAATAGTGTCTTCTGCTCTTGAGTCAGTTGCTGCCCCTGAGGGTCCTCCCCCGCCATTGCCATCATCATCATCATCATCATCATCACCATCATCATCATCATCATCATCATCATCCACTGGTCGATCAGTTTTGGTTTTGTGCTTGTCCTGCAGCAGCGACTGCCAGTGGCTTAGGCTCACTATCTGTTTTAGCTACTGGCTTGGGCTCACTGTCTGGTTTAGTTGCAGCCTGAGTGACTGGGGTATCTACTGCAGCCTGAGTGCCTAGGGTGACTACTGCAGCCCGAGTGACTGGGGTGTCTACTGCAGCCTGAGTGAGTGGGGTATCTACTGATTCATCTTCCTGGCCCCCTGCCTCTATCTGCTGCCCTACAGTATCTAGCAGCGTGTGATAAGCATATGCCAGGGCCCAGCTTATTGCAATGATCCTTTCCTCCTTAGAACCATCATTACACTTCTCTCTCAGATATTTCGCCACCTCAGTTGGGTTCTGTATTTGGTCACATGGAAAGTCCCATGCTATGGGTTCTGAGAATTCCTTCAAGATCTGGCCCATATCCTCCCATTCCCCACACCACTCAGGATTTTCCACAACTGGGTCCATTACTGGGTCAGGTGTCTCCTCAGTCCCTCTGGACATATCAGCTCTGATTCTAGAAAAGTTGTAAACCATATAGAGGAAACCTACCAGCTGAAATATCAGAAGGGTGGTATCTTTGGCATCCAGGGAAAACTGAACATTCTCAAAAAATGATGTTACAGATTGAAAGGAGAAGAAGGAAAGGAAAGGCTGGGAAGCCTCACCCCCTGCTCCTCCTCTAACAAACTGGGTGCAATTACTAACAAACACCCAAAACATGCTACTTAAACTAGGACGCAGGGTAGGATGGAGAAACAACAAACCATACATATTTTGAACAATCCCCAGTACCTTTGCTACCTCTCTATAAATCATTATCACCATGCCCAGCAAAACAGCAACTTTAATCCGTGCCCCTCTACTGTAAAAACTCCGTGCCAAGGACAATACTGGAGCTATCTGTGGATAGGAAAAGAAACTTAGTGAAGTGGTTCAAGTTCACCTATTCAAGGTTCTGGCCAAATGCCAGCACATTTACTTAAATTTACTTGATGTTTGCTGTGAGATGAGGATTAGGAGTAGGCAAAGCAGGCTCAAACTTTATAAAGTATAAAGAAACTTTATTAATATACTTAAGACAGAGGGAAACAAAACCAAGAAAAAAACAGGACAAACTCTTCAGACTACCCCTCTTTCCCTCACCTCTCCATTTTTTTCTCTCTGACAACATACAAAAGACAACACTTTGACCTCTAGTTACTTTACTATCTCTGAAATAGCTCTCGTTTCAATTCATTTAGGGAGAAAAGTCTTTTTTTGTTTACACTGTGGATTTTCTGTAAGAAAAATAGTTTTTTTATGGGTCTTCTGCCTCACCATTAGCTGCTGCCCGGAAGAAAGATCGGCTTAATGGTGGATCCTTCTTGTACTAGTAGCCTTCTTACAGTCACTATGGTGGGTTATGAACAGTCTACAGGGTACCTGTTTTAAGGATGCACAGTTCAATTGCAGCAACAAAGAAAATTCCTTCTTTTGTGTTGAGCAACACAGGTTCTCCTGATAACTCAGGTTCTCTGGCATTCCCCCCTGGGACCAGGGCTCTGGGTCACAGCATCTCTTCTCTCTTGGTTCAAGTTTCTCATCAGGCTCTACTTTTTTTAACACCTACTTGTCTTTATTCAGGTATTTCAGTTCATTGGCTGCAATTAGAACCTCACATCCCCGTTTTGGACTATGTCTTCATATATTACAGGGAATTTATTAGCTCAATCCCCAGTCATGGTTCTCTAAAAGAATTTTCAGCTTCACTCTCGAAGAACTTCTCATGCTCCTCCCTCTAGGCATCAATTCTGCTTTCCTCACTGACTGTAAAGTCTCTATGCTGCATTTATGTAGATGTTTTCACTCGTTCCCCTCTCTGTGCAGAGTAAGATGGGTGTTTGTAAGTTTAGTCCAGGCATGGATAGAGTTAATCTCTCTCTCTCTCCCCGGCAGTGTGATGATTACGTAAGTGCTCTCTGCCGGGCTGTTTGAAAAAGTCTGAGCTAGATGGCAGAAGTTCTCAGAGTCTCTGTGGCCTGGGTCTGCGAAGTTGGCTCGGCCTGGTGAGGCCATCTGGGCCCGGGGTACACAGGGCAGGGCCTGGCCCGAGCTGGATAGAATCTGGCCAAGTCCTTGCCTGGCCCAGAGCAGGGGTCTGACCCTGTCTCGTGTAGCTGACATACTGGCTGAGCTGTATCTGTTGAAAATTCTAGCCAGTTCCTCCCCCATGCCTGGTTGAAGCGGCATGGCCACCCTAAACCTCCCTTTCCCCCCTCTCCCTCTTTTGGAAGGGGCGGGGGGGGGCCTTACCAGGGAGAGAAGCACAGAGATGCTCCTCTCAACACAGCAGCAGGCCGAAAGAAGAGACTCAGAGGGTCTCTGCTTATATATAGTTTTTTTCTCAAATGCGGATCAACTTTTTAATTAGTTCACCTACACATCAATCCTTAAAACTACCTAGCTACTGGCTCTCTCTTCCAGGACGGAAGTTATATCCCGTCCTGCAGCATAGGTCACTTCCTAGATTTTGACCCCTCCTGACTAACCCAAGACACCTAGGGACCAGTAAGCTATAAACATCTCAAACAAGCCTAGGGACAAGAGAGACATGGCTACCCCCACGCAGAGAGACACCATGAACTCAAGCAACATGGCTACTGACTGCTTTATCCCAATACAGAGTCAGCACAACCAAAATGCAATCAGTACAAGTTTATTCCACTTCCTCAAGCCATGCGTTGGGCGCCAAAATATTTGTCCTAGTTTAGGGCAAATATTAGGAGGAAACCTCCGAGGGGGTCTCCTCTAGACAAGCCAATTCCAGCCACCCCTCCCCCAAACCAGTTCGGGAAAAGATTTCCTTAGAGAAAAAGTGGAAAAAACTATTTATTTAACAAGCAGAATATTCACAAGCATGGGAAAAAAAATTGAATGATATAAAACAATGAAACCTCTCCTTTCTCCGAAGAGATGGTGGATCCAGAGAGTCCTGTGGGTGTGGCTGTGTCAGCCTCAATCCCTCCAGAGGCTGGGGCCGATGGCCAGGCCCGGCTGCAGAGTCGGGGGCAGGGGGGGGGGGCCCGGAGGATTGTCTTGATGTCTTGGACCACAGAGATGCTGACCAGTCCCAGAAGAAAAAAAAAAAAAAACAGCAAAAGAAACAAAGTCTCTCTCTCCCTGCAAAAGCCAAGAGATCTCCGAGAGCACTCCGCTGCGAACTCCGAGAGCACACAGAGAGCTTATCTCTATTTTTCTGTCCCCGCTTCGAGCGCAGTCTCTGAAGGAATTTCCGGGGGAGTAAGGTGTAACTCCTGTAGACAAACTGTGCGCATTTTCTCTCCCCCCCTTTACTCTCTTCACTCTCTCTGTCTCTCTGGGCCTAACTTAAAGCTACAGAACTTAATACCCGGCATAAGCAGGACAGACGATTGGGGATACAAGCATCATACAGTCAACCCAAGACATCAGTAAATAACACAGATTATTAATTCTCTCATCTGAGTTGTAAACATGAATATTTGTAAATCTTCAGTAAATTAAAGCAGGTAACATTTGTCCTATTTCAGTACAAACTGTATTCAAAGTAATACCATACAGCAGTGTAAAATGATATAGTCAGCATAAGACAGCATATAAACTAAGAGCCATGAATGAGGAACATCTCTGTCCTTTTATTTGATTTCTGCTTGAAGTCACTACTTGATTGCAGTGCAAAATGTTATTTCATAATGCCCCTCAATCTGCTAGTTAATAGGACGATGCATCACTAGCATGTATCAAAGTGCTCTCCTGGATCAGAATTCAACATTTTGTAGGGTCAAATTATAATGTGTTGATTCAAAGGAATCTACTCCACAGGACCGTGCTGTAAAGTAAAGCACACCTTTATTCGCCAGGCTGGGAGCACGCAGGGGTTAACACCTCTATGTGGGTGTCCATCATGGTCATGTTACAGAGATTTTTTATACTTTTGCAAGTTGTTCAGTATACGTTTACAAGTTCGTCACCCGCCCTTATTTTGGTCACTTATCTAAGGTTACAGCTCTAAGGGGTCTTACATGACTTGTGGTTTCCTTATCTTAGGGTTACAAACACAGCACACTATTCTTAATACATTTATCACATCTATTTTGCTAATACACACCTAATTCTACTACTACACATTACTACATTAGTTATGCTTCATTTATAATTGTTTATTGATTATATCCCTATTCTCTCATTACATTTTTCTACCCTTTTGTGACAGTTCTTCTATTTGTCATTAAAACGGCAGTTAGCATGTCTTATCGCTTAGCCCTTGGGGCTAGGCCCTTGCTCTATAGACAAGCGGTTAGCCAAGCCCATTAGCTTGCATTCCATTCCCTTATCATCCTAGCCCATTCGGATTTGTTTCTTCAAGAGCAGTTAGCGTTAAGCATAGCATCTCCTATTCACTTATCATCATAGCCCCAGGGCTAGGTTTTTGTCTTGCAAAAGCAGTTGCGGGCATAGCAGCCAACACCAAACTTTTATTAGTCTATATACTAAAGCACTTATGTTAAAGGAGTTCTATGTTTCATATGTTAAAGGAATCGTGTGTTAAAGGAGTCCTGTGTATCAGCGTGGAAAAGGAAACAGCATGACCAACGAAAGGCTTAGTGGTTAAATATGCCTGAAATATTTTTTATTGTAACAAATTGAAGCCCTAGGACACACAAAATTTGGTATAGGATTTAGCCATTTTGCACTTTAAAACTTTTTCACAGGTTTTTAATTGGTTTAGTAAAAATTTATTGGACCAATTTAAATAGTTTATATGAAATTATCCCAGTAGTAGACTAAGCCAACAAAGGATAAGGAAGAAAGGACATTTGACTCTAGAATTCAAAGCCATCCATATATTTGATACTAAAACAGGGATATGAATGTGAAAATTACTATCTGATGAATAGGAAAACCACTAATGTTTTGGGAAAGGACCTAATTTGGTGATACTAAATTTAAGTATGGGTTAAGAGGGGTGGTGGTAGTGTGGTATGGGGGTTTTTTGGTGTCTTTTTTTTGGTCTGAGTTTGAGGAAAAGCTAATTCCCAGCTATGGAATGCTTCCATAGTACTTATAGTTTTAAAGTAGTAAAAGATTGTTATTTGAGATATTAAGTTTTACCCTTAAGTTGATGCTAAACAAGTAACCTAGAAGCAAAAGGCAATTTTATGATCTCTCTTTACATAGGTTCATAAGCTGTATGTAATTTTTCTCCCTCTTTTTAACATGTAAGTCACACAGGTCATGATACAGCTTTGTTACTTCATACAATATCATTGTGCATTATGTTATATGCAAGTAATAGTGTAATTATATGTAGGGCATCAACACTAATATTATAAAACTCATAATAACATTTTGATGCATTTATTTGGATCTTCAGAGTACTGGAGTCACCTGATTATATCGAAAATTAATTTAAAACTTCCACATGGCAATTTAAGGAACTATTTGTCACTCTCTTTCAGATTTTAAATCTTTAAACTACCGCCCCTAGCGCGCAAGCGCACCGAAAGCGGACTCACGCCCGGGAAAACAGCTCCCCCTTTCTAGTAGCTTCCTCGATTCGGGGCGTCATTAGAGCGCGCCGCGGGTCAGTTGGGTTGTTTCTGTCTGCCGTTTTGAGACTGAGTCCGTGGCGCGGAAGAGTCGGACCCTACCTGCCATGTCGGAGAGTGCGGAGAGTTCTGCGGGGGCCCACAGCTCCTCTGAGTCCTCCGCTCAGGGCTTCGCTGCTGCCCAGCCGCGAATCATCAAAATCACGGTGAAGACTCCCAAGGAGAAGGAAGAGTTCGCTGTACCCGAGACCAGCAGCATCCAGCAGGTGAGGGGTTGGGGGCGGTGGGTGGGGAGCGCAGCCAGGGCCAAGAGCCTTGGTCTGTGGTTTCCGCCTCCCACGCTGGAGGGTGAGGGCCCTTCGCGATGACAAAGCAGCTTCTGCTTATCCGACCTGTTCTTGGTGCTGTTGGGCGATTATCGGGGCTGGTTTGCCTTGTGGAGGGCCGCTGATAACAGGATATTTGGAGTGGTGAAGAAACCTTCTTCGTCGTTTCCTCCACGGCTCCTCCCTGTTGCGATGCTGAGAGCCGGCCCGGGAGGTGGACATAGCTCGTTTCGTAATTCTGAGTTGCCCTGTTGAGCTGACTCAGTCTGGCACTAGGAGGCTCGCTGGCTAACTAGTACAACTGTAGAAAACGTGTAGTCACCTACGTGGCGGTGCTATAGTGCCAATAACTATCTTGATCTAAAATTGGCTTTAGAAACAGCGAGTAAGCTATGGCAATGATCTCTTAATTTTAGAAAAGCCACGTCTTTAGACTGTACAAAACTTCCACTACAAATTAAGCACAGCTTTTGCAGTGCTTCAGTGTAGTACTGTCTGATAACTCTGAATTGTTAGGGTCTTTGTTCTAAGTTTTTATGAAAGATAGTATCTCGTTCTGCCTTTGTTTCAAGAGAAAAAGTGGCACCTACTGAATCATTGACAGCATTTCCTGCAGCACTTCAGGTTTTTGGAGGCCTTCCATGGGAGTGTTTACCAGGACTTAATTTGTTTAGACTGGGAGGCTACAAATCGTAGGAAAGGTGTGGTCAAAGCATAAGGCAGATATCTATAAAGCTAGTCTCCCCTATTTGTGAAGGATGTAGATATTGCTATGCTAAAATAATTGAAAAGATGATGGTCCCGGAAGGATATTCAGAGCTTATTTCATTTTGTATAAAATTTCTCTGAAACTCGGTGAATGCAGCTTGACATCATGTTGGATTTTTTCGTGCAGTTGGTAACTGCAAACCTCACCAAAAAATTGATTACATATGTAAGAGTGCAATTGATGTATTGAAATTGAGCTTTAAATCTTTAGTTGCTGATGAGGCAGAAGACATTTGTTTTTAGAAGGGAAATGCAGAACATGAGTTAAAAAGCTCTGAGTGATCTTCTAGCCAGAGTGTGCCTCCTAATTTTAAAGTTCTTTGCAGTTCCATTTCGGTTTTTTATATAATATGCTGGTTCTAATTTAAGGATCACATTTGACCTGAAAAACAGTTTGATTGCAATAATATTGGGGACTTCAGGAATTATAAATAAATTCGTTTAAGATGTGAGTTCCTAATAGATCTAACTTTAACAGCATAATTTCAAATGTGAATCCCAATGGGAGTATCAGGTTTTCCTAGTAGATGGTCGTCTTAAAAACTGAAATAGTTGCACAAGCTAACAAAACCATAAATTTTTATTGAAAAAACTAATTTAAAAAAAGTGATTAATTGAACATATTGCTTTAAAATGTCTTCATTGTCTATAGATATCTTAAACTTTAAGTATTGTCTTGGTATCTCTTTGAGCTCATATTAACAGATTAGATATGCAGTTGAATCTTCCTGTGAAGTAAGACTGCTGCTGCCCCTGTGGGTCTACCATTTGCTTTGATTTCTGGACAAAGTTACAGCTAGCACAAAAAAATATGCAAGACTGTAGTGTGGCTAGTAGTGGCTATTTTGCTTAAACAGTCAAAATAAGTTGCTGTTAATAATAAGCATTACGTAGCATAATAACAATAGATGTGATGTTTCTAGAGCCAGCCTTGAAAATAGATTAGCCTCTAATAAACAAATTGAGCATCTGTTCAAATGCATATGGGATCAGCAAGAGGGTTATTCTGTTGTTATAGGCAAGCCAGAAATGTCTGCCCTGTTTGGGGGGGAGGGAGGAAATGTCTAAATTTGTACAACCTAATAGCTTTTATTTTGCTGTGCATTCCTATAACTAGTATTATGACTTAGTGACTTGGTTTTGTTTACAGTCACTTCAGAATTAAGCAAAAAAAAACCCCTCTAAGACTTTTAGATAAATATTTTGGGTTATGTGGCCTAAATTTAGGACTGCACAAAGTGTATTTTATGTTGCTCCATTGATGTAAGTCAGGTTTGCAACAGTTCAAATTTGAGGAAGACTTCAGTAATATAGGGTTTGTTATTGCTGGTTCTACGTCTATGACTGTGGGTTCTATCCATCCTACACGTCTTCCAGGACAGGAGGGCTGGTGTGCTGTCAACTGGTTCCTACATCAAGAGCTCATGACTGGTGTATCTGGAGCAGTCCATCTTCATTGTCCATGGGAGTTATGACATACAGTGGCAGTGCCATTCAGTGATCAATATTATGCAATTCAACATTACAGACTATTCTCCCCCAAAAATCAAATCCTCTTGAGTTACACGTGTTTCGCCATCCCTCTGCATTACCCACCAAGCGCACACAGGTCCTTGAGCAAAAACAATCCCACAGATGGGTTTGCCTTATTTTGAGGCAGGACTGATCCAAACTGTCTTCCCTAACACATTTCTCATATGTACCACAGGGACTTTATCCCCTTCTATGGTATGCGAAGGTTTTGATTGGGCAGGGCCAGCTCAATTGGTGGAGCCTCTAGTGTTAAACTAACCAGGTGGCCTTTGCTAAATGTAGATCCCAGTGTTTGAAGGTCCCACCGACAATTGCTTTCAATGTGGTTTTTAATAGTCCATTGTACCATTCAACTTCCCCAGAGGCTGGTGCATGATATGGAATACGATACACCCACTCAATCCTGAGCTCTCTGGCCCAGGTGTCTGAGGCCATTTTTGAAATGAGTCCTGTTGTCTGACTCAATTCTTTCAGGAGTGCCATGTCACCACAGGACTTGCTTTTCAAAACCCAAGATGGTGTTCCAGGCAGTGGTATGAGGCATGGAGTACATCTCCAGCCATCCAGTGGTTGTTTCCACGATTGTCAGCATGCAGTGCTTGTCTTGGCGTGTTTGTGGCAGTGTGATGTAATTGATCTGCCAGGCCTCCCCATATTTATGTTTTGACCATCATCCCCCATACCACAGAGGCTTTACCTGCTTGGCTTGCTTGACAACAGCACATTTCACAGCTATGGATAACCTGGGAAATAGTGTCCATGGTAAAGTCCACCCCTTGATCATGAGCCCATCTGTTTGTTGCATCTCTTCCCTGATGACCTGAGGTGTCATGGGCCCACCAAGCCAGAAATAATTCACCCTTATGTTGCCAGTCCAGATCCACCCGAGACACTTTAATCTTGGCAGCTTGATCCAATTGTCCATTGCTGTGATGTTCTTCTGTAGCCCCACTCTTGGGTACGTGTGCATCTACAGCCAACTTCTCTACCTGGGCAGCGATGTCTTGCCATAATTCAGCAGCCCAGATGAGTTTCCCTCTGTGCTGCCAATTGGTCTTTTTCTGTCAGTCCAGCCACCCCCACAGAGCATTTGCTACCAACCCATGAGTCAGTGTAGAGGTAGAGTGCTGGCCATTTCTCTCGTTCAGCGATATCTAAAGCCAGCTGCAGGGCTTTCAGCTCTGCAGCCTGACTTGATCCACCTTGTCCCTCAACTTCTGCAGCTCACTGTGTAGGACTCCATATGGCAGCTTTCCATTTTCGATGTATCCCTACAATATGGCAGGAATTGTCAGTGAAGAGAGCATATCACTTTTCATTTTCTGGTAGCTGATTATTTGGTGGGGCCTTCTCAGCACGTTACTTTCTCCTCCTCTGATGATGATGATAGTTCAAAACTTTTGCCTTCAAGCCAGTTCATAATGACTTTCAGGATCCCTTGGCAATTGGGGTTTCCTATTTGAGCTTGCTGTATGATCAGAGCGATCCACTTGCTTTACATAGCATCAGTGGCATGATGTGTAGAAGGGACTTTTCCTTTAAATATCCAGCCCAGCACTGAAAGTCGGGGTGCCAGTAGGAGCTGTGCTTCCATGCCAATCACTTCTGAAGCAGCTCAAACCCCTTCATAAGCTGCCAGTATCTCTTTCTCAGTTGGGGTGTAACAGGCCTCAGATCCTTTGTATCCCCAACTCCAGAACTCCAGGGGTCATCCTCGAGTCTCCTTGGGTACTTTTTGCCAGAGGCTCCAGGAATGACCATTCTCCCCAGCTGTAGTGTAGAGCACATTTTTCACATCTTGTCCTGTCCTGACAGGCCCAAGGGCTACTGCATAATGATCTCCTGTTTAATTTGTTCAAAAGCTTGTTGTTGTTCAGGACTCTACTTGAAATAATTTTTCTTCCATGTCACATGATAGAGAGGTCTTACAATCTGACTGTGGTCTGGGATACGCATCCTCCAAAAACCCACAGTGCCTAGGAAAGCCTGTGTTTCCTTCTTGCTGGTTGGAGGGGACATAGCTGTTATTTTGTTGACCACATCCATTGGGATCTGATGATGTCCATCTTGCCATTTTACTCCTAAAACCTGAATTTCCTGGGCAGGTCCCTTAACCTTACATTGTTTTATGGCAAAACTGGCCTTCAGGAGGATCTGGATTATCTTCTCCCCTTTCTCAAAAACTTCCTCTGCTGTGTTGCCCCACACAATGATGTCATCATTGTACTGCAAGTGTTCTGAAGCCTCACCCTTTTCCAGGGCAGTCTGGATCAGTCCATGGCAAATAGTGGGACTGTGTTTCCACCCCTAGGGCAGTTGGTTCCTGGTGTACTGCATGCCCCTCCAGGTGAAAGCAAACTGGTCTGCACTCTGCTGCTAAAGGAATGAAGAAAAAATGCACTAGCAATGGTGATGGTGGCACCACTTTACTGCTTTGGACTCCAGTTTGTACTGAAGTTCCAGCATGTCTGGCACAGCAACATTCAGTGATGGTATGACTCTGTTCAGGCCACAATAATCCACTGTCAGTCTCCATTCTCCCTTGGACTTATGCACTGGACATATGGGGCTATTAAAGGGTAAGCAAGTCCTGCTGACTACTCTCTGGCTCTCCAGTTCATGAATAATTTCATGGATGGGGGTCAGAGAGTCCTGGTTGGTGCAGTATTGTCAACAGTGCACAGTTGTAGTAGCAATCAGTACCTGTTGTTCTTTGACTCTCAGCAGTCTCATAGCAGAAGGGTCCTTTGAGAGCTAAGGTGTTCAACTGTCTAATTCCTTGTCTCCATAGTAGCTATCCCAGAAGCCCAACAATGCCCTTTTGAATCCTTGAAGTACCCTCTCCTGAGGTAATCTATGACACAGATGCCCAGGGCCTCTGGGCCAGTCACAATGGGGTGTTTTTGCCACTCATTCCCAGTCAGGCTCACTTCAGCTTCCAGTACAGTCACTGTTGGGAACCACCTGACACCCCAGAAATAGATATGGATTCTGCTATTCTGCTCCACTATAGCTTGATGGCATCAGGGTACATTGTGCTGCTCCCTCCCCCCCCGTCCCCCCCCCCCCCCATCCCCATCCCCCCTCTGATAGGAGGCAGGAAAGGCAGAGATCATGGGTTGAGATAAGAACAATTTACTGGAATGTAGTGTATGAAAACGAGACTCATAAGCTGAGAGCAAAATGAATCTGTTTATTGCAGAGTTAAGACAGTACTTATACACTTAGTGTGAGAATCTTTGTTCAGTCCTTCACACAACCCGGTTGCAGGCCTGTAATAAAGCCGTCGGCCTGATTGTTATTTTCTCAAGGTTTGCAGGCTTTGAAGAAACAGGATGCCTTTCCTGTTCTTAGATATTGTGTAATCTAAGTTCTTCCATGCTTCCCAGGAATTTCCTGCAGTGTCAGACTTGTTTCTTTCTCACACTGGAACCAGTAACGAGGTAAGAAAACAAACAGGAGCAGTAACAATATTAATAACAAAAATGTACCAAAGAGAGGGTGATTCACATGCAAAAATGCTCACCATGGACCTGGGCAACAATGAACAAAGGGCAGTTGGCTTTCCCCCTCCTGCCATGTTGAAGCCAGCGTCCCTTACCCTCTGCAATGACTTGAGGTCCTATAGAATAACAACCCAGCTATGCCCACATATCTCCAGCCTCTGCCCCCTCACAACTACTGAAAAAAATTAACTCTGTCCTGGCCGGAATCAGGACACCGGTATAAAGTAGACTTAAAAGATGTTTCTCTAAGAACTGGAACCAACTCTGTGAGCAGACTGCTAACTGAAAAAATGCTACCTGCTACCCAGGCATAGATATTTCTTGCCTCTGTTGTATCTCAGACTCATTTTTTGAGGTTCTGTTTTGTCTCTTACTATGCTATAAACATTTTCAATTTGGGACTTTCCTTCAGAGTATTAATACAGTGAGGGTTTCCATTTTCTGGGGGATTTTTAGCCCTGCCTCTTATACAATTATTTAATAATAAGTCATTGCAAGATCAATGTTTGGGGTTCCTCTATGAGAGTTGACTAGGATGTTTGGAATAGGATTCTTTTAAAAATCAAGATGACCGTACTACTTGAAGAATGTTAAATATTGTTGACTTCTGGAGGGCTTTTCAACTGCCTAAGATCTGTTCGGAAACATTTAGTCTACTGACTAGCCATGTTGAACAGGTTTATTTGATTTTTCTTATATTTTCCTTTTTATATTTTGCTTTTTCTGTGAGACTACTTTTATGAAAAATAATGAATCTCAGTCACAAGTCAGTCAAAGTATAACATGGTTGTTATTGGTTAAGAAGGCAGGAAGAAATACAATTGCTTTTCCGGGTTCAGTTGTTTTAATGAAGGTATGTTTAACAATCAGCTGAACTATGTGTCTGTTCACTGTGCCCTGGGCCAGAAGCAAATTTTGTGTAGCTGTCATGAGTTGGATGAGAGAGCAGAGCCGATAAAGAAATAATTTTTGACTGTGTGGAAAGGATTGCTAGTTTGACATGTGAAAGGTAGCAGTAATATGTCCAAGAAGGAAGGATACTGCTCCTTTCAGTGCCTGCACAAATGTGGACTGAAATAACATGTTTTGTTGCATTCTCAGCATGTCAGCAATGGATTGTTTCTAGATTGTATATAGCAAAACATATTGAGCAAGTAGATTATTATAATAAATGTGAGCAAAATAGTTCTTCCTTAAACTATTAAAAAAAAAAAATTCCGTATTCAGTTGCATAACTATATAATATTAACTTCTGTTTAGTTCAAGGAAGAAATCTCTAAGCATTTCAAGTCCCACACTGATCAACTTGTTTTGATATTTGCTGGAAAAATTTTAAAAGATCAAGATACTTTGATTCAGCATGGGATTCATGATGGACTTACTGTTCACCTGGTCATCAAAATGCAAAACAGGTAACCTGACTGATGAGCAATCTTATTTTTACCTCAAAGCAGTAAAAATATTCTTATTTCCTAGTGCGATAGTTTTCTGTTGGGCAAACCTAGGTTTGTCTAAAATGTATTCAAAAGCAGTACAAATACTCCTGCTATTAAACAAGAGAAGCAACCCCAAAATATGTAAGGTTGTGTCCCTAGATATCGTATATACACTTTTTGAAAGTTAATGTTATCTTCTAAACTAAACCATTACTATTAAATCACTTGAATTGGTGTCTTAGTTGCAATTGGTGCAGAATAACAGTCTAAATACAATCTGAATAGTCCTTGATCTGTTTCACTGTGTGGTAGCACCCATGCTTATGCTTCTGCAATAGACACATATGGTGAGCATATGAACTGGGCAAGCAGCCTTTAGTGCTTGTGCTAGTTTATGATGGCGTTAACTTTGTGTAACTACATTGTTGCCATGCTGTTACAATCTTAAAGAATATTAAATTTCTGATACTAGTCTTGTGATGAAATAAGACTTTAAGTTAATTTGATGCTCAGTGGGGTGACCTACTAACAGTATGGTATGGAATAGATCCTGTGTTATAGATTTTGGTAGCCTTCTCTCCTTTAAGGATAGTATAAAAAGATGGTAACAGTTGGAGTGATGCCCATCCATTTTCTTAGTCTTAAAAATTACTGTTCTGAAGAAGTGATGAAATTATAGCTATCTGAGAATCAGTATGATAGAGGTTGAAAGGGACTCTTGGGATCATCTGGTCCAACACCCTTGCTCAAGCAGGGCCACATAGAGCCAGTTGCCCTGGAACATGTCCAGATGGCTTTTAAACATGTCCAAGGAGGGAGACTCCACAAGCTCCCTAGGCAACCTGTTCCAGTGCTTGGTCACCCTCATAGTAGAAAAAAAAGTCTTTCCTGATGTGCAGACAGAACCTCCTGTGTTTCAGTTTGTACCCATTGCCTCCGGTCCTGTCACTGGGAATCACTGAAAATAGCATGGCTCCATCTTTGCACCCTCCCTTCAGGTACTTATATACATTGATGAGCTCTCCCCTGAGCCTTCTCCAGGCTAAACATTCCCAGCTCTCTTAGCCTTTCCTCATAGGAGAGATGTTCTAGTCCTTTTATCATCTTTGTGGCTCCTCATTGAACTCCCTTCAGTATGTCCATGTCTTGCTTGTACTGGGTAGCCAAGAACTAGTCACAGGACTCCAAGTGTGGCCTCACCAGTGCTGAGCAGAGGGGAAGGATCATCTCCCTTGACCTGCTGACAACACTCCTAATGCAGCCCAGGATACCATTCGCCTTCTTTGCAGCAAAAGCACATTGCTAGCTCATGTTCAATCTGGTGTCCACCAAGACCCAGTGCCTTTTCTGCCAAACTGCTTTACAGCTGGGTGGTCCCCATCCTATACTGGTGCCTGGAGGTTGTTCCTTCCCAGGTGCAGGAGTTTGCACCACTTCCCCTTGTTGAACATCATGAAGTTCCTGGCAGCCCATTTCTGCAGCCTATTGAGTTTCCTCTGGATGGCAGCATGACCCTCTGGTATATCATCTATTTCTCCCAGTTCTGAGTCGCCCACAAGCTTGCTAAGGGTACACTCTGCACCATCATCCAGTTCATTAATGATGTTAAACAGGACCAAACCCAGTAATGATGCCTGGGGTCCACTGCTAGTCAGTGTCCTCCAACTAGATTTTGTTCCACTGATCATCACCCTCTGGATCTGGTCACTCAGCCAGTTTTCCATTCTTCTAATCCTGCCCCTATTTTTTCATCTTCTCCATGAGGATGCTATGGGAGACACTGTTGAAAGTCTTCATGAAGTCCATGTAGAAATTATCCACTGTTCTCTCCTCATCTACCAGGCCAGTCATTTCATCATAGAAGTTTATCAAGTTGGTCAAGCATGACTTCCCTTTGGTGAATCCATGCTAACTATTCCTGATGTCTTTCTTGTCCTTCATGTGGTTTCCAGGATTAGCTGCTTCATCACCTTCCTGGGCACTGAGGTGAGGCTGGCTGGCCAGTAGTTTTCTGGGTCCTCCTCCTTGCCCTTCTTGAAGATAGGAGTGATATTTGCTTTTGTCCAGTCTTTGGACTCTTCTCCTAGTCACCATGATTGATCAGTATCAAGAGTGGCTTTGCAATGACATCTGCCAGCTTCCTTAGCACTCATGAGTGAATTCCATCAGGGCCCATGGACTTATGTATGTCCACTTTGCTTAAGTATTCCCTGCTCTGATCCTCTTCCACCAAGGGTACATCTTCCTTGCTCCAGCCTTTTTCCCTTGTCTCAGGGGCCTGGTATTCCAGAAAGCCAGTCTTACTAGTAGAGGCTGAGGCAAAGACAGTAAACAGTATCTCAGCCTTTTCTGTGTCCTGGTGTCCTATGTAAACAGGTCCCAAGTCTCATTAAACAGCAGTTGTACGTTTTCCCTACTCTTCTTTTTGTCACCTATGTACTTAAAGAAGCCCTTCTTGTTGTCTTTGACATCCCTTGCCAAATTCAATTCCATTTGGGCTTTATCTTTCATAACTGTATCAAAGAAAGAGAGACTCAGACAATATCTTTGTATTCTTCCCAGGTTGCCCAGCCTTGCTTCCACCTCTGTATACTTTCTGAGTTTGGCCAGGAAGGTATCTAGAGTTTGGAGGGGTTTTAGAAATAATAAAAAATGTAAATTAGGATTCTCAAGTATGATACTGTTCTTGTATTAAATGTCATTATATTAAATGCCAGACCTTGTGTACTGGATCTGGTTCAAATGGAGTTTTACTTTCATCATAGCAGCCTATATAGTGAGATGTTTTGGATTCTTAACCTGAGTGTTGATAACACTGATGTTTTAACTATTGCTGAACAGTGCTTGTACAGCATCAAGGCCAGTAAGTAGGCTAGTGTCGGGAAGGGGACACATCTGGGACAATTGAACCAAGCTAACCATAGATATTGCATACCATATAATGTCATTATAAGCAATAAAACCAAGGGGAAACTTTTCTGAAGTAGCTGTTGCTTGGAGACTGGCTTGACAGTGGTCTGCTGGTGGGAGGTGGTAAGTTATTGTCTTTGCATCACTTTTCTGTTTTTGTTGGGGGTGTTTTTTTTCTTTACTTATTAAACAGTTTTTATCTCAACCCAGGAGTTGTTCTCACTTTTGCCGTTCTGATTCTCTCCCCTGTCATGCCTGGGGTGAGGGGAAAATAATGTTGTAACTGGATGGGGATTTAACTGGTTGGGGTCAACCTACCGCACCTTGTTCAACTTGTAATTTTTTAAACTTGCTTTTTATAGATCACAAGACCATCCAGGTCAACAAACACACACCACTGGCAGTATTACTACCACATCAATATCGAGCAGTAATACCTCAACACCAACTTCAACAAATATCAATTCTTTTGCCTTGGGTAAGAATATTTGCTAGATAACATGGTGGCTATCTTGGTTTCACTTAAGTATCTCTGGAGCTTTATTCTAATGTAAATGGGACTTAAAAAATTATAAAATAACTGCTTGCAAAAATCTGTGGTGTTGATTGGAATAAGTTTTTCATCAGTAAGTTATCAGAGGTAAGTTGTTTCCTTAATTTTTATGTACAGAACTTGAGGCTTGTGCTGTTTCATCTTCAGTAATAAAGTGCCACTGATCTCATATTCTGGCACTATAGGTAATTAAACTCCTTCCAGTCTCCTCCTCCTCCTTAACAGTGCATTTGAATTGGCCTGAAGAGAGTATTGAAGTTGGACCCATAGCATCACAACTTGGAACAGAAGTACCAGTTATTCCTACCCTACAAACCAGTATTTCCCAGGTTCTGAGTCTGCATTATCAATCTTCTCTTTTAGGAACAGAAACAGAAGGCTATTGATTTAAAAATATTATCTCTTTTCATAGTTGCTGCATTTTGTTATTCATGCTCTTTGTTTGCTTTCTTTTTAAAAAACAAGGAAATGAAACAACAGAAATCTGTGTTAGGCAATTGCTTTAGTTGTAAACAGTTCTCCAAATTGACTAGTACCTTCTAAAAATGTAAAACTTTTGTTTGCTGAACTCTGCAAAGGAGAATTTAAAGCATTATTAGTTCTTGTTGCATCAGCAAAAAGAAGAGTTCTACTTTTTGTTTAGAATAGAGTATGCATCATGTTAAGAGATTCCTCACGATGATGGTCTGTCTATAAATGATTATTACAAATGTATTGGAAAGTGTTGGGAATTAACCTGAGGCCTCAAAATTCAAACATCCCTTGTACTTCAGCTACAGTAAAATAGAAGAAAAGCTGTTAGAATTGTAACAAGTTATATTTTGGATGCAGTTTGGATTTCTAGATGTCTCGTTATGTAAAGAAGCAAACTCTTAGTGGATGACTCCTTAACAGCCTTGCAAAGATAGAATATCCATTGAGTTTCATTATTTTGAAGTATGAGTTATGTTTATGTACTTTGTACTTAAAAAGAACCTGGATAAGTTTAGAAGCTGAAAGTTTAATTTTTTTCCTTTCATCTTAAAGGTGGCCTTGGAGGTTTGACAGGCCTGAGTATCATGGGCTTAAATGCATCAAACTTCTCAGAGTTGCAAAGTCAGATGCAACGACAACTTATGTCCAACCCAGAAATGATGGTTCAGATAATGGAAAATCCATTTGTTCAGAGCATGCTTTCAAATCCTGACCTGATGAGACAGTTAATTATGGCTAACCCTCAAATGCAGCAACTGGTACAGAGAAATCCAGAAATCAGTCACATGCTGAATAATCCAGATATAATGAGACAGGTATGTAGAAAGAACTTTCATGACCTTTGATTATATTGTAACTGGGAACAAAAGAGCAATAATTGGACATGCTTATATGAGTGCTGAAATATTGTTGAGGAATTTAGGCTTGTTAGACAATCTGTAAAAGGTCACTATAGGAAATGGATGCTTTATTTCTAGCTGCTGGTGTCTGAAATAAGATGATAATTTAAAAAAAAAAGCATAGTTTTGAAAGATGCCAAAGACTGTATAATCATCTATTCTGAATTTAGAGTTGAATGCCATGTGAAATCTGTTATCTAGTCAACAGTGAGTTTAATATAAATTAATAATTCTCCAAAATACTGCTTATTTCCAGTTTATATAACTGTGAGTACTTTTGATTGCTTCTAAAGTTATGTAAGGTTATGTGACAGAAGGCATCAAGAAACAAGTGGAGGCTTTGGGAAATTTAGGTATTTATTTTTCAAGTTCACATTATAAGATGCATGCTGTATTGATGTTAGAAATGGAAGAAGCATGTTGAGAAGAGACAAGAAAGAACAGGATGGTACATTCAAGAAATTTTTCTTCTGTTTAGTCAATGCTTTCTGATTCAGCTAGCATACTGACAGTTGTGGCAGAATGCTGTCTAAATACAAAATTCTATTGACTCCCCTCCCACTAAGCTGATGTCTTGATTTGGCTCTAATCCTAATTTCAAATGGAGTTAGACATTAGTAACTGAGATACTGTTAAATGCTGATGTTTTCACTTTAGAATGGATTTTTTTAATTAATGCAAATTACATGTTCTATTTCGTTAGACACTAGAACTTGCTAGAAACCCTGCAATGATGCAGGAAATGATGCGAAACCAAGATCGAGCCTTGAGCAACCTTGAAAGTATACCAGGTGGCTACAATGCCTTGCAACGTATGTACACAGATATTCAGGAGCCAATGTTGAATGCAGCTCAGGAACAGGTGAGAAATTATTATAGGGGCCACTGAAAGTAAGTGGGTTTTAGTTGTTTGTTGGGGTATTTTTGGTTGTTTTTGTGTGGTCTTATGGGGTTTTTTTTGTTTTTTTTCAAAAATGAAAGAAGATAAATAATGTAACTTTTCAAATTTGTACTTGACAAAGCAATTTCTTGAAGCTTGAAGTCAATGTGTGATTTGTTCCCATGCTCTTTTAAACTTGAAGGGATAAAGATTGTTATGTGAGTTTGATAAGCTATTTTAATGTTAATAAATTTTTTGTTATATATATTCTAAATTTATGTTTAATTCTTGGACTTATAAAACTACTGAGGTCCAGGAAAAATTAAGAATGTGTTCAGTAACTTGGAACCTAAGGTGGGAAGTAAAAAGGCTTTGAAATTTTTCCAAGTTGGAAACCATTATGCAAGATATAATCTTATTTGATCAAAGTACTAGTGTAGTAACAAATGCTGCATTTAAAATGAGGTGTGATTAACGGTTTCTTTTCCTTGTTGGAGGTAATATCTCTTTCAATGTTGGTATCTTTTCAGAATATTTACAATGGCTTATTTTAGGATGTTGATTATAATTGATTAAGAGCCATTAACATTTGTCTTCATGTGTAATTTTGGAAAAGTAACTTGATGATTCTAGCAGACTTAAAAATAGTTGGCTAATAGATAATATGTCTTTGTTTCTCCTTCTGTAGATTGGAGGTAACCCATTTGCTTCCTTAGTAAGCAGTGAATCATCAGGAGGGGACAGTCAGCCATCTCGTACAGAAAATAGAGATCCTTTACCAAATCCCTGGGCTCCTCAGTCCAGCTCTCAGAATTCCACAAGTACCAGCACCAGTGGTGAGAGCAGTGGCAGTAGTAATGTTGGAAATAGCACCTCTGCTAGTACGGGACAGAGCTCAACTATACCAAATTTGGGACCTGGACTAGGAGGTGTGTCTGTTATTGCAGTTGCATATATTTGCAAATATTCAGGAGCTTGGTGAAGTGATTCTGTTATTAGAAAGAGATGTTTTGATTAAAAATTTGTATTGTTGTTTATTTCCATAGAGCAATAGACTAGTATCAGTCCTCTGTGGAAAAACAAGCATGAAAAATAAACCAAGAGTGCTAACAATACCTGTATACTGCCTTAAAATAACAAAAGTAGGGAATCTGTATGTGAATGATATTTTTTTCTGTTTGGAGACAAACAGGAAGACAGTTAATAATGTAGACACTTAGCCTGACTGCTTGTTCTATATGACCTCTGGCTTAATTTGTTTCTAGGGCAGATGCATCTGTGTAAGCAGAACCATGTTGAGATGTATTTAAGGAGCTAAATCTCATTAAAAAAAAAAACAAACCAAAAAAACCACACAGTTGTATCCCAGTTCTAGGCAGTCTAATTAATTTGATTATAGTCAAGATTTTTACTAAAGTGACCTTTTACTTTTTTTTGAAGTTGGTACATTCAACACACCAGGAATGCAAAGCTTGTTCCAACAGATAACAGAAAATCCACAACTTATGCAAAATATGTTGTCTGCACCCTATATGAGAAGCATGATGCAGTCATTGAGCCAGAATCCTGATCTTGCAGTACAGGTAAATGCTTTTAGTGTAGCAATGAGTTGTGTGCACTGAAGTGACAAAAGGAGTTGAATTTATGATACAGTAATATTTTCAATGCAAAATAACTGTGCCAACTTCTCATCAATAACCTATTTGTTGCAAATGGTCCAGTTTCTAAATTATGTTAATATCTGACTTATTGAAATTATTACCTAGTTACCTTTAGCAGTCTGTTGCAGTTTCTTCAATTTGTAGTTGGACATCATGTTAGGCATTTTCTTGTAACAATTTGTGTTTGTGTATGTTTCATACAGCTCTATAATTTTGTGGCCTAGCATAAGTATTTGTTAAACAAAACAAATACTTTGATTATAAATCAAATAGATCTGCTAGTAAATAAATAATCACCTTAATTTGGGAGGACAGAAGTGGAGGGGAAGGATTAATGCCATATTTAGCTGTTATTCTGGTTTTGATTTCTCACCTGTGATCCTTGCTTGCAATAAAAGTGCTGATACTGTTGTTTTATGAATGGTGTTGTAGAAGTGCTTTTCAATTTTGCTTTCAGCAAAAATATCCAAAGTCAAATCTTGAATGGAGATAATATTATTTTGTATATTAAACAGTTAATTGGAAATATCCCAGGCTTTTTGCAAACAATATTTACAGGGAAACCATCACATCAGTTGTCGAGGTTGACTAGAAAAGGCTTTTCTTGTTACATAAGTTAGGTTGCTTTGGTGAGGAACTAGCAAGGATTCACTTAAAAAGTTTAATGCCACCACCTCCCCACCCCCAAAAAATACCTCACAAAACCACACCCAAAAAAAAAACCAGACACAAAAAACCCAAAGAAAAAAAATGAACAGCAAAAAAACAACTCCACACTACTGATTATTTCAGCCAATTCTCAGGGTGGTGGTTCACTGTTTCAGAACAAGTTTTGGTCAAAGGAGAAGTGGGAGATAATTACTCTGAGGTTATCATACTCTTATATTTTTATCCGATTCATAAATGGTAAAGAGTTGTCTTAAAATCCACTCTAGTATTTACTTTTTAATCTACTGCTTGATCCATGATATCAAATATTTTTTGCCCATAGATGATGTTGAATAATCCTTTATTTGCTGGAAATTCTCAACTTCAGGAGCAAATGAGACAACAGCTTCCTACTTTCCTTCAACAAGTAAGATGAGATACTAAGTGTTGTTAATAAATGTCTGAAATTTAGCAATTTTTGCAATAAACTGCTGCCTTCTCTTAATTTCACTTAAAACTACATTCTGATATGTGTATTCTCATTAGCTTTAGACACTGAGTTGCATTATCCCTTGATAATTAAATGCTTAATTTATCTCTCCGTTTCAAAAGTTAAATTGGGCTTTTAGTGAATGTTTTTGTCTGTGACTCGCACAACTGTTTTGATTTGCTCTTGTGCCTTTGCTTAGAAGTAATGACTTGTTCTTATTGCACACCAGCCAGAGAGAAGCTGTTTCCTACATGATTTCTTTGGCAAAATAAAGAAAAAAATATTATTACTCTTCCTACTACTAAGATAAGCTTTAACCGTACTTTTCTCATGCCTCCTGCACCCTGCCTGGTTCTTTGGGGTAAAGAGATTTTGCAGCATGCCTTGAAAGATGTAAGTCATAAGCTAATTCAAAAGAATTAGAATGGGTTCTGAAGATGTTTGCCTATAAAGATTGCCTTACCACCAACTTTCCCTCTTACACCACTGTGGTTGTAGCCCTGGTATTTCCTTTATGTCAGCTGTCACAGTGTACACAAGGACCATGTCCTTTAAATAGGACTAAGCAAAATTTTTAGGAATTAAAAATTTAATCCACACTGGATTTCACTGGAGTTCCATCATTAGGCACTCTTTACAATTCAAAGTAAATGTGTATTGCCAGGATCTCATTGCATGTAGGCAGTGTAATGAGTAAAATAAATAACAGTGTTATGAGTAAAATAAATAACATGAATTTCATGCCACTGATGATTGTCTAATTCTCCAGTCTGCCTAGATCCCTCTGCAAGGCCTCCTGTCCCTCAAGAGTCACCAGCACTTCCCAATATAGTATCACCAGCACACTTCCTAATGGTGCATTCACCTCCTGCATCCAGATAATTGATAAATATATTGAACAGAACTGGGCTTAAAATTGAGCTCTGAGGAACACTGTTTGTGCCTGATTACCAAGCAGATGTAGCCCCATTTGCTACAACCTCTTGAGCCCTGACCTTTTTCCAGTTCTTCACCCAGCACACCGTGAACCTACTCATACCACAGTTGGAAACCTATCCAGAAGGGTGCTGTGAGGGATAGTATCAAAAGCCTTCCTAAAATCCAGAAAAACTACATCTACCACCTTTCCCTCATGTACTAGGTGCATGTCCTTATCACTGAAAAATGAGGGTTCTTGAATAATGTTTGCTAGTATGTTTTGCAGAGTAGATGTTGATGGCACTACAGATAGGAACACATGCACAAATTATCTGTTATGATCTAATTATTAAAGTTCTTTAGAGATACCTCTGCCCGAATTAAGGTACAAGCGAGACCATATGCCAATCAATAGTATGGGTTTTATTTGATAGTAAATATGAGAGAGAGGAAGAGAGAGAAAAGAGGGAGTAGGGAGAAATAAGAGAGAGAGAGAAGAAAAGAGAGAAAAGAGAGAGTAGGGAGAAAGATGGGGGGGACAGAGAGGGACAGGGACAAAAAGGTATCACCACTCCGTGGGTCCCATTGGTGTTCTGATGTCCTCTTCTCGGTGGTGGAAGTCCCCCAAAAAGCACAGAGTGCCATGGGTTAATATACACTCAGGCCAGGTGGAAGTGTCCAGGCTTGTCCCTCTGGGGGAGGGGGCAGCCTCTAGCAGCAGACTCTGCTTGCATCACATGCAGTCCTGTGGTGCAAGGCATCTGGGGAGCACTTTGGGGGGTCTGTGATAGATTGTGACTCCCCCTCAGCTGCCTCTCACGTGAGAGTCCCGTGGATGTGGCTTGTGAGGTTGGGGGGGCTTCACAGCTGGGCCAGTTTGTGTACTGGAGGATGAGTGTGTATTGCCTCTGATCAGAGGTTACGCCATCCTCTTTCCCCCTTCAGCTGGGGGAGGGATGTGTAAACGTGGCTTCTGTGAGCTGTGCTTTGCCCCCCACCCCAAACTCAGCCAGAAATGATTCTCAGTACAGCTGGTGACTTCAGCTTCTGTGGATGAATTCCTTTCCTTTAGGCTGAGATTGAACAATAGGCTTTTCCCTTTATCTAATCTCAGCAGTTTAGCTCAGTTCAAAGTCCCAGTCAGGTATCTTCAGGGAAGCTTCTCCGACCAAAACTTTACATCAATGTTTGAGGCATGAACTATTTTCAGTCTCTGACAGCCACCCCGTGACTCAAACATTGTAATTAATGTCTCTTTCTCGGTTATCTTCAGTTTATGGGTTGTCCACGGGGATGATACCTACATAGCGGATAGGAGAAAAGATAGGAGAAAAGATAGAAGAAGCAGAAAGAATAATACAGGTAATTATACAGCGTACAATAGCTGTTTCAATCATTAAGAATATAAATCCAATTGCAATTATTAATCTAATTTTCATTAGCTATTGTCCCCAGCCTGTTAGTCCCAAAGAGTGGAGTATGGACATCAGCTGGGAGTTGGAGTTTGCTTTTTGAAACTCGTCTTTGGGTTGGAGCGATTGGAAAAGTTCTGATGTTTGATCAGCAATTTCTTTTATCTTGGCTCGAGCTTCTTCAATTGACACTGTGGCATTGTGAAAAGTAACACAACATTTAGTTTTAGTAAGCTTTAACATTTTACATACACTTTGCTCTTTTAGTAACAACATGTTTAATGCTAAACAATTTTGTAGGGCTATTTTTGACACTTGTTGGACTTGCAAGTCAAGCTCTCTGAATGCATACCTGGTTTAATCACTGAGGGTATGCACCCGTGATGTGAGACTTTCTAGAGATTGGTTGTAGTTTTAGACTTGATTTGGGTAAATGGACAGGAGTACTATCCCACATTTTAAACTAGCATGTTGAGTTAAACTCAACTGTGAATAAAACTTTCTATCAGAACATCCTCAAGCTAATCCAAGCGGTGCAGGATAGTTGCTTGTCTTGCAAGTCCAAGTGTCATCATAATTTATTAAATACATTTGGGGAGATGATGCGATCTTCAATAGCAATGTACTTTTCCCAACCCCCTCAGGTATGCCAGTTTCTCTGGGGCTCAGTGAAATGTTGACTTTTGGATGAGACATATTACACATATTTTGACTGTTACACTCTTGCTTATTATTATGATATGCAAAATATGTATTATTAAACATATCTATATATTAAAGTTACAATTATTTTTAGAAATGAAATGACAAGACATAGTGGGCTATAAATTATGCGAAGGGTTTCTTCTTCATTTTCTCGAGTTTAGATTTTTACCTGTAAAAGATCAGAAAAAGAAAACTCGGTTTGCTCTCGAACCAGGTTAAAAGGACAGGATAATTTATTTTCTCCAAGGTTATTTTATAGACTGACTTCAGGACAATTCTGATTTTACACGAGACACAACACAAGAGTACTATAGGGGTGTGGGTCCCCTCTAAACAGGAGTTTTTGGCTCCGCACAAAGTAGGGGTGTGGGTCCCCTCTATTTTTAGGTTTTGCACAACACAACAAACAGGAGTTTTTAGGCTCCGCACAACACCACGTAATAGGAGTTTTTAGGCTCTGCACAAAGCACCAAGGAGAGGCTTTTACTACAACTACAGACAGGAGGGCCTCCCCACAAGACACAAGCAGCAGAATTGGCTTCAGGACTGAAACCTGCCAATTCTGGATTTACACAACAAAACACACTAAAGGGAATTAAAACTTTACAACATCTTTAGGAAAAGTTGTATCAGAATTTTCAAGAGTTCAGTCTATTACAGGTGAGACATTAAGCTCTACAACCCCCCAGAGAAAAATTACAGTAAAATTTCAAAGCATGCCGAATTTTGGGAGAGGAGACAATACTATTATGAAAGGCACTTTGGGTCAGAGAATGCCATCCTGCCGACTACGCCAGAAATGTTAAGATATAATTATTAAAGTTCTTTAGAGATACCTCTGCCCGAATTAAGGTACAAGCGAGACCATATGCTAATCAATAGTATGAGTTTTATTTGATAGTAAATATGAGAGAGAGAGAGAGAAGAAGAGAGAGAAAAGAGGGAGTAGGGAGAAATCAGAAAGAGAGAGAGAGACGAAAAGAGAGAAAAGAGAGAGTAGGGAGAAAGATAGGGGGGGACAGAGAGGGACAGGGACAAAAAGGTATCACCACTCCATGGGTCCCATTGGTGTTCTGATGTCCTCTTCTCGGTGGTGGAAGTCCCCCCAAAAAGCACAGAGTGCCATGGGTTGATATACACTCAGGCCAGGTGGAAATGTCCACGCTTGTCCCCCTGGGGGAGGGGGCAGCCTCTAGCAGCAGACTCTGCTTGCATCACGTGCAGTCCTGTGGTGCAAGGCGTCTGGGGAGCACTTTGGGGGGTCTGTGATGGATTGTGACTCCCCCTCAGCTGCTTCTCACGTGAGAGTCCCGTGGATGTGGCTTGTGGGGTTGGGGGGGCTTCACAGCTGGGCCAGTTTGTGTACTGGAGGATGCGTGTGTATTGCCTCTGATCAGAGGTTACGCCATCCTCCTCCCCCCTTCAGCTGGGGGAGGGCTGTGTAAACGTGGTTTCTGTGAGCTGTGCTTTGCCCCCCCACCCCAAACTCAGCCAGAAATGATTCTCAGTACAGCTGGTGACTTCAGCTTCTGTGGACAAATTCCTTTCCTTTAAACTGAGATGATTGAACAATAGGCTTTTCCCTTTATCTAATCTCAGCAGTTTAGCTCAGTCCAAAGTCCCAGTCAGGTATCTTCAGGGAAGCTTCTCCGACCAAAACTTTACATCAATGTTTGAGGCATGAACTATTTTCAGTCTCTGACATTATCATGATCAAAGAGCTTTCTCTATTAGATAACTACTGTTTAAGAAAAGTTTTAACCAATGTCTTTCCATGAATAAGGAGAAATTAATACGAGTAGTGTCAGGAAAGTTAATCCTTAAACACAAGAGGTTTATGTCCAAAAAGGAGACAGAGGAGTCCTGCAACTTTATTCGAATAAAGGGAGAGGCCATGGGGCATTTCCCAGGCAATCTCTCAAGTTATTGGAGGATGCAGCCTCCTTTTTATCCTAATTTCCCGGCTGCATTTCCCTCTCTCTTTCCCCATTTACTGAGATACTTGAAAGGTACAGACTTCCTGAATTGCCTAATACAGACTGCCTTCTAATGTGTACCCCTCACCCCTTTTTTTTTCTTCCTTGTGTCTCTTCTTATTCCCTAAGTCCAGAGATTTAGCACAGCCTTGAGTGAGTAACAACCTGTGTCAATTAGTGGAATTGCTCTGGAATTTATGGTTCCCCCATTGCTTCTTTCACCTGTCAGTATCTGGCTTTATCTACTAGCAGGCTCACAGTTTGTAAAGACACCTCCTCATTCCTTTCAATCCCTCCTCTTCTTATTTTCTCAATAATTGTCTTTACAAACCTTAGTTATCATTGACTTAACTTTCTGTTCTTGTGTCCTTATGTGTTTTGCAATTATTTGCAGTGACACCATTTTCTGTCCTTTTGTAGCCATTTCTGGATCTGTAGGCATGGCTACTACTTGTATTCCCTTGATCACCTGCTGAATGAGCTGCACTCAGCAAGGTGTCATGCACGGTAAAAAGATGTGAGTTGCTATAGCACATAGGAGGAAAAAAAACATTTGTTTAACCCACAGTCCACCAGGTAACCACAAAAACATGTCCCATTCTCATCCTTTCCACGTTTGCACCGGTACATGAGCTAACTTTCTTATTCCCTTTGTTATTTGTTTCACCACTTTTCCATTGTCATCTATTTGCAAACAGCAGTTTCAGCCATTTAATTTTCCACACATTCCCCCTTCTTCTGCTAATACATAATCTAATCCAATACCATCTGATGTTGAAATGTCGCTGTAGTGGTTTCAGTTCGCCTATTCAAGTTTCTGGCCAAATGCTAGCACACTTAGCAAAATTTACCTGATGTTTGCTGTGAGATGAGGATTAGGAGTAGGCAAAGCAGGCTCAAACTTTATAGAGTATAATAAAAGTTTATTAATACACCTAAGATAAAGAGGAAAAGAGAAAAAAACCAAGAACCAGAACAAACTCCTCAGACCACCCCTCCTCCCCCTACCTCTCCATTTCTTTCTCCCTGGCAACATACAAAAAGATAACACTTTGACCTCCAGTCAGTTTACCACCTCTGAAATAGTCTTTGTCTCAGTTCATTTAGGGAGAGAAGTCTCTTTTGCTTAGACTATGGATTCTCTGTAAGAAAATACAGTTTTTTATGGGTCTTTAGCCTCACCACCAGCAGCCGCCACCCGGGAGGAAAGATCTGCTTTTGGTGGACCCCTCCCCCCCAAAAAACCAGTAGCCTTCCCACAGCCACTACGGTGGGTCATGAACAGTCCACAGGGTACCTTTTTAAGGATGAACAGTTCAATTGTAGCAACAAAGAAAATCCCTTCTGTGTTGAGCAACACAGGTTCTCCTGACAACACAAGTTCTCTGGCATTCCCCCGGGACCAGGGCTCTGAGTCACACCCTCTCCTCTCTCTTGGTTCAAGTTTCTCATCAGGCTGTACTTATTTCAACACCTACTTGTCTTTACCCAGGTGTTTCAGTTCATTGGCTGCAATTAGAACCTCACATCCCCCTTTTGGACTATTTCTTCATATATTACAGGGAATTTATTAGCTCAGTCCCCAACCATGGTTCTCCAAAAGAATTTTCAGCTTCACTCTCGAAGAACTTCTCATGCTCCTCCCTCTAGGCATCGGTTTTGCTTTCCTCACTGACTGTAAAGTCTCTATGCTGCATTTATGTATATGTCCTCACTCGTTTCTCTCTCTCTGCAAGGAAGGATGGGTGTTTGTAAGTTTAGTCCAGGCATGGATAGAGTTAATCTCTCTCTCTCTCTCTCTCTCTCTCTCTCTCTCTCTCCAGCAGTGTGACGATCACGTAATCCCTGCTAGGCTGTTTGAAAAGGCCAGAGCTGGATGGCAGAAGCTCTCAGAGTCTCTGTGGCCTGGCTCTGCGAAGCTGGCTCGGCCTGGTAGGGCCGGCTAGGCCCAGGGTGACAGGGCAGGGCCTGGCCTGAACTGGATGGAGTCTGGCCCGATCCTTGCCTGGCCCAGAGCAAGGGGCCTGGCCCTGTTTAATGTAGCTGACATGTCGGCTGAACTGTATCTCCCGAGAGCCCAGGCTGGTTTGTTGCCTTTTCCCCAACCTGGAAAAGAAACTCGAGATCATTTTAGCAAGGAGGTAATATAAAAGGGGATCTTTATTTTGAAGGTCTTCAGGAGCAGTTATGGAAAGGTGTCCATAAAAGCCCACCCCCTCCAGGGGTGAGTAAATATTTATAGCTTTTAGGAAATTAGCATAATTGATTAAAAGCACCAATTAGGAGAAGAATTGGTGATTCAATTCCCCCCCAGGTCCAGCCCCTTCTTTGGAGCCCTCCTCTTAGCACTGGCTCTACTTTGTTTATGAAAATGTACCTCAGAGTTGTTCTCGGCCTTGGTTCCCAGGAAGAATCGAGATAGGACAGGGCCTTGTACCCCCCTGGGGCTTGGAGCTCTGGAATTTGTTTTGTCTTTCTGCTTAGGGAAAGGCCATGGAAAAGTACTGGAAAAACTAGCTATTAATACAGTAGGCTCCAGAGCTACAAATATATGTGCAAAGAGTACAGAGCACATATAAAAGAAAAAAGGCAGAAACCAAACGGCATCAGGTTCCTCCCCCATGCCCAGCTGCAGCTGCACGGCCGTTCTAAACCTCCCTTCCCCCCCTCCCTCTGGGGAATGGGAGTGGGGAAAGAAGGCCCAGAAGGCCTAGCCTTACTGGGGAGAGAAGCAGAGGAGCTGCTTCACTTTCAGCAACAGCAGGCAAAAGAGGAAGAGACTCAGAGGTCCTCCGCTTATATATGATTTTTTCCTTGAAGGCGGATCACCTTTTAATTGTTTTACCTATATATCAATCCTTAAAATAACCTGGGTATTGGCTTTGTCTCTCAGGAAGGTAGTTGTATCACTTCCTGCAGCATAGGTCACTTGCTAGATTTTGACCCCTCCTGACTAACCCAGGACAATCGCATTCCTCATTTGAGTTGATTTGTTGGCAGGAAGGTCAGGAGCTGGAGCTGTGTGGTTGGTTATTATTTCAAAGACTGCTTGTAACCTAATTATTCACTTCAAATTATAAATGGTTTCTCTGGCACCTGATATTATTTCATTTGGATTCTAAGTGGCTTTTCCGTAGTGTTGTATGATTCGTTCAGGTGGCTATTCATTTTTTCCCCCCATTTTTGGGTGCTCTCTCCAGCCAGGGCTGCATCAATTGACTGCTCTTGCCTAATTAGATCATCATATACCTTGATTCCTAACTGATTTCCCTGAACTTGTGGTAGCAAAACGAACAACCGTCTAATATACCCTACATAACATATCCCTGACCAGTTTGGAGGTAACCTGTGATAAGCATGTTGGCCACCAATCCAATAATGTCCTTTCAAAGCTCATGTTCTGTCAGCAAAGGGGACTTCCCAATTTTCATCATCAATTGTTGGGTCAAAATACAGCTTGCTTCCTGGGCCTAACAGTTCTCCAACAATAGTTGCCCTACCATAAGAATCACAATATTTGCATTTCCAAGCTCTTACATGAGGTTTCCATCTACAGTTACGACCCAGATCTGTTTTGTTAGATCTGGACCAGAACTTATTAAAAAGGGTTTGAGTTCCATTCCGATGTTTCCAATTCCACTGATAGTCACAGACACTGTGTCCTACTTCTGGAATTATCTTGGGGGCAGCTTAAAAATAAATGGTAAAAAACCCCATCCCTCCCCCACTGCTTTACAGCCTTTGAAATCCCTTTGGTATTTATGGTAGAAACACCTTACCCAGGTAGTAATAGTGAGTTTAACATGCGTTTGATTCCATCTGCCTCCATATTTGGAACAATCATAAGGAGGGCAGTTAAGGGTCCAACAATCTAAACCCAAAGATTAAAGTCCAGTCACAAACACTTTTCCCCACATATATGCCTCCTGTTCTATTTAGACAATAAATGCCTTTTTCAGAAGAATGAAACTGCCATGGACTTGCTTTCTCATCCCAAAATCCTGTTCTGTTACAGTCCTCACTCAGGGTGCTAACCCACCATTTAGGTTCGACTGGGCTGGCCACCCATGGCCAGTCTTCAGATCCTCCTGGCCCTCCACAGACCCAACAATTACTAAGGTTAAAGTTTTTTGCTACTACTTCTCCTAGGACTAAAAAACGATTCTCCCATCTCTGGCCCAAACCTAACTGGCAATATAAAGGTAAGATTATTAATAAAAACATTCTAATGGTGTAATCTAATCACCTAATCTAATTCTCATGTTGTCTTTCACACTGCCTGTGGCGAGTGAAGGCACAGAAAAAGCTTAACATAAAGAAAACAATGACAGCAAGGATTAACCCCCCCAATGACCTGAGATCCAAAAGGACGGATGCCCATACAGACTATTTCAGCAGACAGTCTGTGGGTAGGCACATGGGGCCTCCACTGATGTTGACGCACTGGCTGTGGAGTGTCAGTTGTGGCCTCCCGTCCTTCTCATGCAGCCGAGATGTCCAAATGTCTGGGGCTTTAGAGACTTTGACCCAAGTGTGATGGGTCTACTTGTGTTCAGCTGTCTTGATGGCTGTTTCTGTGGTCAGTAACACTTGGAAAGGTTCACGCCACCTTGCCACCAGTGGTGCTTCTTTCCACTCCTTAACTAGGACCCAGTCTCCTGGTTGGATGTTATGAACAGCAAAGTCCAAGGGCAGGGTCTGTGCCAGCTGAACTTCCTGTCGAAGAGACTTCACAAGAGACAGTATCCTGGCCACATATTGTTTTAAATACACATCACTTATTTCCATACCCACCCCACCCCCCCACCCCCCCCCCCCACTAGGTTGAGCATTACAAGGGTAAGAAATTCCAACATCAATTCAAAGGGAGATAATTTAATATCTCCTCTGGGTCTGGCCCTTATTCTTGCCAAAGCCAGAGGCAAGAGCCGTACCTGTGGCACCTTAGTTTCTATCACCAGTTTCAAAGAGTGTTTATTTCTCCATTCGTTCTTTTTCACCTGGCCTGAGCTCTGGGGGTGCCAGGGGCTATGGAGGTTCCATTGTATTCCTAAAGCAGTCATAACCCCTTGAAGAATTTTTCCTGTAAAATGAGTTCCCCTATCTGAGTCTATTGCTTCCACAATCCCATATCTTGGAATTATTTGTTCCAAAAATACTTTAATAACTGATCCTGTAGTTGCTGAATCAGCTGGAAATGCTTCTGGGCACCCTGTTAGCTGACATACTATTACCAGAAGATATTTAAACCTTGCCACTCGGGGCATTTCAGTAAAATCCACCTGGCATCTTTGAAAGGGGTGTACAGCCCAAGGCCTCCCCCCTCTGGCAATTTTCTTTGTAACACCGTTATTGTCTTTTGCACAAATCAAGTAACCTTCAAAAGCTCACTTTACCTGAATAAAAAGACTCACAGCAGTGTACCTTCTGAGGAAGACTTCTGCCAATCCTCAAGAACCCCAATGGCTCCCTTCATGGACTTGTTTTAATATTTGTAAGGCCAGAGCTTTTGGTATCCACTGTTTACCATCCCTTGTAAACCAATTATCCCCTCTTCCCTCTGCTTCACTATTTTTCATTATCTCACTTTCTTCTGGTGGAAAAGACAGTTTCTCTGGCAGCAGTGGGGCTACTGGGAGTGAGGGGAGGATCTTAAAAATTTCTGGCAACAGTGCAGCTTTCTGATCCTCTTAATCAGCCAGTCAGTTACCTATTGCTTCCTCTGAGTACCCTGCCTGGTGTCCCCTAATATGTATTATTGCCACCCCTTTTGGTAAATTCACCACCTCCAATAGGCAAAGAATTAAACTCTCATGAGTTAACGTTTTTCCCCTGCAGGTTAATAAACCTCTTTCTTCCCATAATTTCCCAAATGCATGTATTACCCCATATGCATATTTAGAATCAGTAAACACATTTCCTATCTTGTCCCGATATAGTTCACAGGCTCTCAGAAGGGCATACAGCTCTGCTGTCTGAGTTGACCCTGTCACTCGCTTCCTTTCTATCACCCTTGAAGACCCATCAATAAACACATTTTCTCCCTCAGGCCCTGGAGTGTCTTGTAAATCTTCCCTAGCCTGGGTCTGGAGATCTATCACTTGAATGCAGTCATGGGTTTCTTCCTGGCCTCCCTCTTCAGGGCCGTTCAGACAGGAGACTGCGTTAAACCCTTCCCCATTTCTCAATTCTAATTTTTCCTGTTTCATTAAACAAGAGTCATACAGCAATAACTGAGTGCTGGTCATTCACTCAGAGGTTCTTTTGGTTAACAAACCTTTAACTTGATGTGAAACTTTAACAATCAGAGATCCTCCCATAGTCAGTTATCGGGCCTCAGTTACCATTAAATTAGTGGCTGCACAATTCTGCAGACAATGAGGCCAGCCTCTGGCCACTGGCTCTAACAGCTTAGAAAAAGAAGAAACAGGCCACCATGTTCATCTGTGCTCTTGTACCAAAATTCCTTTAGCATGGCCCTGTTTAACATTCTCATATAATTTAAATTCCTTTTCTGAGTCTGGAAGTGCTAAGATTGGCTTTAACCAATTTGTCTTTAAATTTTCTAGAGCTTTGCTCTCCTTCTGGGGTCCATGCCACAACATTAGGACAGTTTTGGGTTAAAAAGTCATAGAAAGCTCTGGCTAAAAGAAAAATCCTCAATTAATGCTCTGCAGTACTATACCAACTCTGAAAAACTGCCATAACTTTTTTTAGTCTGAGTAATGGTACTTGTAAAATTCCTTGTATTCTTTTTGGATCAATACACCACAGACCTCCAGTCAAAATGTGTCCCAAATATTTAATTTTTTTTCTACCAAATGCACTTTCTTTTCAAACACTCTAAGTTCCTTTTTAGCAAGAAAATTAAGCAGCCTCACAGTAGCCTCTTCAACTACCTTTTCCTGTTCCCCTCATAAAAGCAAATCATCCACATACTGCAACAACCTAACTCTTGAGGGTGGAGTAAACTCTCTTAATATTTTCTGCAAGACTTGCCCAAACAAAACTGGTGACTCTGTATATCCCTCTGGGAAGACTGTCCATGTCAATTGTTGTTTTATCATTTTCTCTCCTTCCTCCTGGTCCCACTCAATGGCAAAATCTTTACTGTCCTGGGTAATCAGACACCCCCAAAAAGCATCCTTCAAATACAGTACTGAATAATACTGATGTGAAGAAGGGATCTGATTCAGGATGGTATAGAGATCTGGAGCTGTGGGATGCCTTGGTTTGGCAATTTCATTTATTCTTAAATCCTGCACCATTCTGTAGGTTCCATCTGGTTTCTTATCTGGCAGGATAGGAGTGTTTTAGGGAAACATGCATGGCTCCAAAAGACCTGTCTTTAGCAGGGCCTCAATAACAGGCTGTAACCCCTTCCTTCCTTCCTTCCTTTCCTAGAAAGAGGGTGTTGCTTTTTAGACACCACTTGTCCTGGTTGCTTCAAAGTAATTTAGAGAGGCTCTATATCTAATTTTCCATATTACCCTGAGGCTGCCCACACTTCTCAGACATTTTGCACAAAGTTACCACAGTGTTAGCCTCTGTATAATTTTTCACAATGCTAATTTGCATTCTCACTTTAGCCATCAAATCCCTTCCCAGTAAATTACAATCACAATTAAGAACAAACAGAAATTCCTGCATTTCAAACCTATTCCTCACATCTACTAATAGTGGTTGAATAAAATGCACCTGCTCATCCTTTCCACTCACCCCTTGAATAATCAATGATCTTTTTGACAATTTCCCCCCCTTAGAGAAAATTCAAAGTGGCTCAAGAGGCCCCTGTGTCTTATCAGGAAACACACCTCCTCTCTATCTGGACCCATCTTAAAAGTTAGCAAGGGCTCCAGTGTTGTGGGTCCCTGGTATAATGAGAGCCCCTGACACCCCTAACAATCCATCACCATTATCCTCTGGACTTCCTCCTCTTGAGGATCCAGCTGTTTCTGTGGACATTCCCGCTTCCAGTGTCCCTCTGCCCTGCAGATAGCACACTGATTCTTTCCCAATCGCTGTTTGGGTTGGCTCTCCCCTGCTGAGAAGGGAATGCTTCTGCCACTTCCTTGCAGCCGACCCCATCCCTTCTATCCTGGGGGACCCCTTGGGTCCTGCGGTTTATCCCTCTGGGGCTGTGTCACGATCTGCTAAAACAAGTGGGAGTCGTGATGATTCGTTAACCGAATCTCAGAGTGCAAAAGAAACAGGGACAAATATTTTTAGTTTCAATCAAAATCAAAAGCACTTTTATTGAGGGCCAACAACATGATTATGCGATAGAGGAGAGAGAGAGATAAAGAAACAAAGTGTAGAGAGAGAAAAAGAGGGGGTTATAGCTACCAACGACGACGAAGTCCTCATGGTCCGGAGACAATAGATTTTGTCTTCTTTCCGTGGAGAGATCTCGTAGGGGTCTTCTCAGAAAGCCCCTTTATAGTCTTTTTGAAAGTGGGGGGCAGCTGGCCAAGAGGTGCAGGAAAAAAGTCCATTGTTTTGTGGTGCCGAACAGGTGTACAGTACAAACCATCCTGCACCATCCTCTCAAGAACGATGCAGTCTACCGTGACCTGCACCAATTTTCACAGGAATGTGTACCAGTTACACCCCTGCACATGGCAGACATCCCACCTCGATCTGTGTAGAATTTGCGAGTCGGTTTCGGACAGTCGACACAGACAAGAGATCTCTGAAGTCAAGTTTTAGAACATGAGGTTTATTGTGAAAGGGCGTGGGTGTCGGAGACCTGCTAGGGGCTGCGAGACGCAGCCCAGAGCAGGTCAGAGAAGTAAGAAAGCAAGCAAGAGAGGAGAGTGAAGAGAGGGGATCGAAGAGAGCGAGCTTGTCGTTTACAATACAATAAATCATCTTCTGTGCTGAATATTCTGATTTTCATTAACCAATCTAGAACAAGCTGCAAATCTTATAACATTTGCATACAGCCTATGAGAACTATTGCATTACCATATGGCGTTATATTTTAAACCTTAAAAACTGCTTTTTCGACCTTCTGCCAAGTTGGTAGGGTCTGCTCTGACCCTTGGACCTGTCTGCAAGCAGAGGGTATTGTTTAATCAAAAGGGGGATTACCTGCAGGCAGCCATGCCATTGTTTTCCAGTTGTTCAGTAACTGGGGTTTAGTATCTCAAAGCTTGTCTTCATTTCAATCTCGCTTATAGTTTCTACATTCTCAGCATCTTTTGCTAGGTAATCATATTTATAAGGCTTTCCTATTTCATCTTCCCCAACAGATCTGGCCTGGACTTCTTTGTGCAAAAAGTCCTCTTTCCCCTTTGGGGTTTTTTTTTTGGGTTTTCAGTCTCTGTCCTTGTCGATGATTGTGAGGCAGATGAGGGATTTTCGTGCCGTCTCTTACAGGCCGTTACTACTCTGCCATCACCTTTGCCTTTGCCTTTTCCTCATCCCTTCTTACATACACTTGCTGTATCTTTCTAACCAGTTCATTCAGGGACTTATTCTGTTCTTCCTCTAGTCTCCCCCGCTACTGCCTGTTGGTACTCGTTTTCTCACAGCTCAAAATCATTCATTTTCCCAGTGAACCAAACAAAATCCTTAAAAGAATATCCTAATCCTTCCACATACAATCTGCGTTTCCCAGATATTCCATCTTCCTTCTCCTTGTGCTCACCCCCTTCACCATACACTGTATATCAGTCAGCCCCTGTCCTTCTCCCGGTTCCAAACGGCTCCACCCCCCATCGCTCTACCAACAGCCAACTTGTCCTGCAGCTTCATGAGGTCTGGGGGCCACTGCTACCCCTGCCCAGGGGTGGCAGGGTCAGGCACTGCCTGGCACTGAGCCCTGGCTGCCCCACAGCCCCTACAGGCCCCCAGCCCATGCTCCCAGTCCCACACCTCCATGTCCGGTCCTGTTGCTCCTTGCCTCAACCATATCTCTCTATACTCCCCTTCAACCAATTCTTTCCCAACATACCAACACCATCCGTCCATATTCTGTTGTCAAGACCCCTTCTCAGCTCTCCTTATTGCCCTCCCGGACATGGATTATCAAGACTTCTCGACTTTCCCTTATTGCCCCCTTTGGGTATCCATGTCCTTAATTACCTCTGGGAGAATATGTAAACTAACGGAATATTCTTCCAATGGATTCTTTGGAGATATTTTGGGATCGTCATCCCTTTTGCTGTGGGCCCTTCCCAGCTTTACCTTTGCAACCCTCCACGGGTGCCCTCCCAGGTTTACTCCCCGAAGATCCCATTTTACTACCCAGTGAGATTTTCAGTGGTCCTTCCCTGCAGACTCTTCACGGACCCCCCTGGTCCACCACTCATCTGTCCCTTGGACAGTCTTGGGTACCCAATCTATCGCCCAGTGCCGACTGCCACCAAGGGGAGCTGATTGCCAAAACTGGGTGAGGTGCGCCTTCAGCTCTGCTCGCTACTTGCCACCCCCAGATGGTGGAAATATCCCGGAGCAAGTCCCCAAATTGTTCAGGAAAATTAATCCACAAACACAAGAGCTTTATGTCTAAAAAGGAGACAGAACGGTCCTGTAAATTTATTCTAATAAAGGGAGAGGTCATGGGCATTTCCCATGGGGTCTCTCAAATTGTTGGAGTATGCAACCTCCTTTTTATCCTAATTTCCCAGCCACATTTCCCTCTTTCTTACCCATTGACTGAGGTACTTGAGAGGTACAGACTTCCTGAATCACCTAATATAGACCTCCTTCAAATGTGTACCCCTTGCCCCTGTTTTTTCTTCCTTGTGTCTCTCTTCTTTTTCTTTAAGTCCAGGGATTTAGCACAGTCTTGAATGAGTAACAGTCTGTGTCAATTAGTGGAATTCCTCTGGAATTTATGGTTCCCCCCATTGGTTCTTTCACCTATCAGTAGTTGGGTTTATCTACCATCAGGCCCACAGTTCTTTTGTAAAGACACCTCCTTCTCATTCCTTTCAGTAGATATAAGTGAAAAAATAACAGTTTATTAACAAGCAAAAAGTAATAGTAAGTAATCACTAGATACAAAATTGCTAAAGCTCATGAACTCCCTGGGAGCAAAGAGAAACAAAATGGCAGAGTACCCCCCACAAGATTGCGGCCCTCACAGCTGACCACATGGTTCAAAAGACAAAGGGAAAATTGCAGACAAACCCTTCCCCAAAGATGGCGCCCTCCACAGGCAACCGCGTGATCTGGGATACAAAAGGGAAATGGCGGACAAACCCTCCTGGGAAGGTAGGAGCTTACAAAGAAGTTCTAGTGGCAGATGAAAACTTCCAGTGTGTGTGAGGTCAGTGCTGCTGCTTGCTACCTCCTCCTGCCACCCACTGGACTCTGCTGGATTTGATGCTTCTGCCTTGGGTCCCTGCTCCATTGGAGTGGGGAAAACCTGATCACCAATGAGCGGTGGCTCAAGCCTGGACCAGCTCAGTCTTCGCACTGCCGACAGGTGTTGTAAAATTCACTCTGAAACAGTTTCTGATTGTGAAATGCAGCTTCTCAAGTTGCTACTGTTGCGAGCCCCTCTGGAGAGGAGCCTCCGCCAGTGCTGCCTCAGCTCTCCCAGCAAAAGCGACAGGGAAAGGCAAAAGGCAAGAGAGAAACAAAACCCCCCCCCCCCCATGAAGCGGAGCCTCTGCCTTAAGCAAATTCCACAGTGCAAAAGCAGGTCTGCTTAGGTGACGTTTTAAAGGGACCCTGGCAACCCCCCGGCTCTTGCAGTTCTGTTTCCATCTTTGGCGCTTGGTCTTGAAGAGACAGTAACAATTTTGGGCACAGATAGATATGAAATGCAATAACATTTTGGGTTACCCAGGACAACTACTTAGTCAGGTTTCACTGTATACAGCCCTGTTTTTTACCAGTACTATTATATAGGAGACTAATTTAGAATTATGTTGAACTGATATACTCCTATGGCTTTGAAAGATGATGAAGTCTACCAGAAGAATGTGGCCGTTGGCTTGGGCCAGCCAGCTGACCACCAGGGTTTCGGACAGCAGCCCTACAGTGTTTACAGCCAGCGTCCCCGCGGGTTCCCTGCCGTCAGGGCTCTTGCCCTTTACCGCGGGCTCGTCCACCCTTTTTGGTAGCCACTGAACCGATGAGCTGGAGTATGGGGGGAGGGTTCTCTCACCTGGGATAATAGAGACACCCTGTTGCAAGCTCTCTGGGCACCCAGGTGAAAGACCCGGGGCACCTTCTGCATCAGACTTTTATTGAGGGATTACAAACCAATCACTGATGGGCTTGGGGGAGGAACTAGGGAGGGGTCGGGGGACAGGAGCCAACTGGGAAAGGAAAGGGGAGGAGAAGGGGAGACTGGCAGGGGATAATACAATCAAGTACTGAGTTCTGGAGCCTAAAGGTGATAAGACAGGAGAGTGGCAGCTGAGGACAGTGTAGCCAGCCCCCGGGAAGCCTGGCCCATCCACAGGGCAAACCACCCTGGGCTCTGCTCCAGGGGAGTCCCCAGCCCCGGGCTTCCTAGTGGGGGGAAAAGGGTTTTCTGGGGACTTGGATCCACCACAACAGAAGAAGTAATGAAAAATACTTTTCTTTATGTTCTCCTTATTTAAAAGAAGTCTAAAGAGCTCATTGGTCATTGATCAAAATTTCCTCAAAAATAAACAATCTGATGGATTTAATGTAAACATTCAAATACAAAGTTGAAAATCAGGAAGTTCTTAAAGGATATCAGATCCTATAAAACATCTGGTAATAAAGGTCAGCTTTGAATATCTGTATATTATTCAATTATGAGTTTCTCTTCTGTTTTTAGATGCAGATTCCTGACACATTATCAGCTATGTCAAACCCTAGAGCAATGCAGGCTTTGCTACAGATTCAGCAGGGCTTGCAGACACTAGCAATGGAAGCACCAGGACTTATACCAGGGTAAGAATTGGTCATACAAATGTATACAAGAACTTTTCTCTTGGGTTTTGGGTTTTTTCAGCTTTTGCCTTTCTTTTTAACACATAAAGGTTTATCCAGTTTTTACAGACTGTTTCTCTTGCATTTTTTAGTTTCACTCAACTTGTTTTAGAATCTAACACTTTGGTCTGCAACACACTTTTAAGCAATGGTCTATGGTCTTGTTTTAATGCTTTACTTGTCATTCATTTTTTATTTGACAGAATTTTTACTTAGTAATTATATCTTATGGGAAGAGATGGTAACTAAGCTATTTTCTATGTTAGTGATGTATTTCTCTGTCATTTGTGCAGATTCAATCCTGTTTTAGGTGGATTGGGAAGCACTGGAGCTCCTACAGGGTCCACTGTACCTAGTTCAATTCCCAGTGAAAATACAAGTCCAGTATCAGGGGCCACTGAACCTGGTCACCAGCAGTTTGTCCAACAAATGTTGCAGGCACTTGCTGGCACAAATGCTCAGGTAAAGTAGATCACTGTATTCTTGTATGTGTGTGGTTGGTGATTTTTTTGTTTGGGTTTTTAAAAATATCCAGACACACAGAGAGCACCACCACCCCCCAGTCACCATCACCCCCACACATCCCCTTCCCCACTGTAAACCAACAAAATGCTTCTGGTCAAAGGAGAGCAGAGGAAGATTAAAAGTGATGTTCTAGCTGTGCAAATAAATGCTGGGAAAGCATCACATTTGAGTAAGTGTCCTCTGAATGGTTGATTGATAGGTACACCTAAATTCATATCCTTGAGTTTCTGAAATGCCTGGAAAGAAGGAGATTAAGGTGTTAAAGGGAGGACTGGTTCCCTGGCAAGTGAAATGTGGTCTCAGACAAGAAAAGAACTTAAGCATACTGAACATCATTGTCTCTGTACTTCTGTGTTGCTGGTTGTAGCTCAGGTTATTTGGGGCCTGAATTTGTAGCATGCTTCCCTGACATCCTGCAGTTTCAGATTGCACAATATACATTGTGTTAACATACCAAGTGGGATTTAGGCTTTCTGGAGAGCTCCAGAAGTCAAGCAAAGGTGGTAGCTTTGTGAAACAGCACCATTACATTGTGGTACATATTCAGTGTAATGGCAAACTGCTGGGAAAAGGGACAGTCCTGTTCTTACCTCTGTTGCCACAGAATAAGTCAGTTCAGCTTGCTGATCTGACAGAAAAACTTATGTAACCATGAGGAAGTGGTGGTAAGCATAGCTATAGGAAGCCCTGTTCTCATAGATATTTTTAGCCTGCTAGATCTTATGCTACCAATTCAATATTCTGTTTGTTTTTTCTGGGGAAGGGAGAAGCAGATGGGGGTGAGAGGAATATTTACATTTCAGCCAGTATGTTTGCATTTTATTAGTTTAGAATTATATGCAGTTTTAAAATACTGCTAGGAATTTCTCAAAGCAGAACAAAAGGAAAATTAGCAGGTGCAAAAATGTTGTGTTGATATGTAAACAGTCTCACTCATTTCAAAATGTGGCTTCTCAGTATTACTTTAACCTTATATACCTAAAGCATATTATTTTCATATACTTGGTCTGTTTCACAAATGCCTCTGAGGTGAAGACCATACAACTGAAATTACTGATAATTTTGCTATTACTTTATGAGCAATTTATTTGAGCAAGATCAACTCATAAAGCAGAGCTGTCACTTTGCCTTATGCTGAACTTTTCCTAACTAGAATTTTGGTAAATTTAGTCAAATATTTGGAGCATTAAAGAGGTAACTTTTATGTCAAGGAAAAAGAAAGAGCCTACCACATTCACTGTTGCCAACAGTGAAATTCTCAAAATTTTACTATTCCACATTACTAGATTAGATTAATTAATTTAAAAAAATGTCTGCATGCACATCATTAAAAAACTGTTCTTGGGACACATCAGATTTAACTGTTCCTTTTTTATTAAGGAAGCAGCTGCTTTTGTAGTTAAAAAATGTCACATAAGTGAAGATACTCAAAATTTGAGGCTAATCTGACTTGTTTGATCAATAATTCAGCTGTGAATGAAATTTGGGGAATTTGAAAAAAGATGCATTCAGAAATTAGAACCTCAAGAAGTGGCTCTGAACTAGCTATGTTTAAATCCTGCACTTTGCCAATTATGTTTTATTATTTTATAGCTTGAGATTTTTCTTCTTAGCAGTTACAAAATCCAGAAGTTAGATTTCAGCAACAACTGGAACAGCTGACTGCAATGGGCTTTTTGAACCATGAAGCAAACTTACAAGCTCTAATGGCAACAGGAGGAGATATCAGTGCAGCTATTGAAAGGCTCCTTGGTGCTCAGCTTTCATAGCACTGTTTCTTTAACTTGAAAAAATGTAATTTATTTTTGATAGCAGTCCTTAAATCTTTTAACAGTTGCTTTATTTCATTCTGTCTCTTGAGTTTGTCTTGTTTTAACCAAGTTATGCATTTTAAGGTCAAGTGCAGTAGTTTTCTTCAAATAGGGAATTGATGCATTTTCAATCAGTTCTTGCGTGCATCACTTTTGTTCTTCATTTCTTATTTTTTTGAAACAATATCAGCTTTCACAGTTGATTAAGCAGGTTTTGTCTGACTTGCAACTGTCCAATTTATTTATTACTAAACCATTAGCATTCAGTAGTAATTTATGTAGTATACAAATTAAAAAGGAAAAAATTGAAGGCTATTACGTGTGGGTGCCAGTGATGCTTATGGTGATTTTGGCGTGTATTTTTTTGCTAGAAAAACGCTGTAAGATTTAGACCACTTTGAGTAATCTACCATTTTTGCTTTTATTTTTATCAAGTATAAACACGACATATACAATGGAGACAGCTCATTTCTATAAATTTACACATTGCAATAGAATGAAATTATAAGTAACCAAAAAAGGCCAGGGGAAAAAAAATTGTGGTAAGGCACAGGGCTTAATGTAGAATCTTCCAGCATATTTGGTAAACATCTCACAAAAAATGCTTGGGCAAGTTCATTTAAAATATATTAGAATTGCTGTTCTAGTTATATCTTCACATCTAGCCACAAAGAAACCTTCACTGTAACATTGTCTCATTTCAACATTGTTACAGATTAACTGTAAATTACCTTTGTGAAAATTAAAGGAGTACTGCCTTGTGCTCTGAAACTATCTCTAAGGCATTTCGTCTTGTTTCATTGAGATTCTAACATGCATTATGATTTGTATTTGGAAACATTACTTTCAGCCATTGTCATGTGATATTCTAATTACTTTTAACCACCATGTAAAAAAAATCTGTATATCTCTTGAGTTTTTATTGGTAGTTACCTCTTGTGCACAGGTAATAAATTAATTTAAAAGTATTTAAGCATCTTGTTTCAGTGTGTTTGCAAATGGTGATTATCCAGCATTCAAGATGACTGACCTTTTAACTGTTAGCTTTGGGACTATTTAGAGATTTTGGCTAAGATTAACAAAAAATACTTGCAAGTATAAAATGGAGGACAGAGAGGAAGGGCCATATGATACTGAAGACTATTTAGATAAAGTGAAAGAAGTGAAATAAAGCATTCTTCTGTGTGTTACAGAATAGCACTTGCTTTTTATTGGTCTGGTGTCAGTGTAATTGTGAACATTCTGATTTAATTCTGGTATTACATTAGACACTTCACCTGAACAGTCTTTTCTTTTGGTACATATATAAAGTCAGTTTGTTCTAAAAACCCATTGCTTGCAAATGGTTTAAACTTACTGGCCTTGACTCAAAATTGTTAATAAGTTAAATGAAACAAATTTATAATGGGATATAAAGAAGGGTGTTGAGTACACTTTCTTTTAGACAAGCCAAGCATGCAGATTTTACAGGGAGTAACTGTTGTATTCTTCTCTCAGAAGTTTTTGCTGTCCAGTAATCTTGGCTTTTACTTCAGCAGTAAGTAAATAGATCAAATACTGCTGATGCACAGTACTGGGTAAAGTTCAAGAAAATATATTGGTTGGCAGGCCTCTCTGCCTCTTGATCAAAGTCTCATAGATAAGCAACATAGAATATTAAATAAAGCAATTAAAATAGAATTTCATGGTAATTTGAGTTTTATGCAATCAAAGCCTTTAAAAATACTTAAAGTTTGGGTAGGAAATTATTATTACTTTTGTTTCCTAGTCAGTGATAGTAAACCTGCAAGGCACTAGACTGCCATAGTGCCTTCTTTTTGAGTAGGTCTCTTTCACTGTGCTGAGCATGAGGCTCTGATAGGAAAGTGATAGCAAGTAGTTTCTGTAGAATAATCACTACTTTTTCACAATTACTCTTAGGCTCTTCAAAGTAACTAATTTGACTGGACCTTAGAGTATGCCTTCTAGGAATTTTGCTTTCAAAAAGTGAGCTATCTAGTCATTCAGAAGGTATATCCTTCTAAAAATACAATCCATAACTTGCAAAAAGGCAACTGTCAAATGGAAAGGGCAAAACTGAAGTAGGGAGGGCAGAGACTTTTGCCAAGCTTTACTAAGATACTGCATCTGAACTCCATTGAACATTTTTTTGAGACAAGATTCACATCACCTATGCAAGTGTAGTGGTTTGAGTTTGCCGATTCGAGTCTCTGGCCAAATGCCAGCATGCTTACTCAATTTGTGTTATAAGGATTAGGAGAAGCAAAGCAGGCTCAAACTTTAAAGAATATAAAGAATGTTTATTAGCAAATCTAAAAGAAAAAAAGAACCAGAACAAACCCTCAAAACACCTTTCCTCCCCCTACCTCGTCATCTCTTTTCCACTGACAGCACAGAGAGACAGCACTTTGAATTTTCAGTCAGTTTACCACCTCTAAAATAGTTTTTTCTCAGTTCACTTAGGGAGAGGAGTTTTCTCCTGCTTTATCATGTTGACTTTTCCACAAGAAATAGTTCTCTCGTGGATCCAACCTCACAACAAACAGCTGCCCAGGAGGAAAAATCTGCTTACAATGTGTAAGTCCCTCCCATGCTTAGATAGCCTTCCCACAGCTACTTTTCAGTGGGCCACTGTAGTTTATGGAGTACAATTTTAAGGATGAGCTGTTCTACGGTAGCCGCAAAGAAATTTTTCTCTTCTTCTATCTCTGGCAGCATAGGTCTTCTTCCTCTATCCCTGAAGCAAGGGACTGGATCACAATTTCTTCTCTGTCTCTGTTCAAGCTTCTCATCAAGTCACAGCTACTTCAGTGTCTACTTGCTTTTCTACAGGTGCCTTGGCTTACTAGTTGTAGTTAGAACACTTTCATCCCCCCATATATCTCAATAAGTTGCAGGAAATTTTAGCTTAGTCCATCACTATGGCCTCACAAAAGAAGTCTCAGCCTCAAAGCTGAGGCATCTCCTCATTCTCTCTTTGGGCTTCAGTCTCTTTCTTCACTGACTTCGATGCTTCCATGTTGTGTTGTCTAGATGTCTTCATTCCTTTTTTCTCTCTATTCGGGTGAGTATTGATGTCTGCAAGTTTCATCTGTGTACTGAAAGCGTTAATCTCTTGCTCGGGCCTCTGCGATGGTCACGTGGTCTCTGCTGGAAGCAGCTGCGTTGTTCGAAAGAGCTTGAGCCAGGTGGCAGAAGCAGCTGAGATCTCAGTGGCCTTGCACTGCGAAGCTGGCCGGGCCTGACTTGGGGTGGCAGAGCAGGGCCCGACTCCGCCTGGCTCAGCCGGGACCCTGCAGCAAAACAGGGCCTGGCAGGACTGGCCAGGATACTGAAGAACTGGCGTGTTCAGCAAAACTAGATTTTAAAAGTCCACACAGCCAGTTCAGGGCTTCCTGTTCTCCTTCAAGGCCCCCCCACCCCCCCCCACCCCCCGCCATGCCATTCCAGTTGGCAGCCAGGCCATGCGGCCTGGCTGGCCTTTACCAAGCTCCAGAGGGGGGAGGGCAATGACTTCTCCCTGCAAGCAGGAAGCACAAAAGAGGAAGTATCATGTCTCCCTCCTGTTCTTATATGAGTTCTGGAAGCGGAAACTGTAATATCTCCTCACTGGACAGGTCACTTCTGAACCTGATCCTTTTCCTTCTTTACCGGAAACCTCATTTAAGGTAAACCCATGACAGTAAATAAAAGATGCAGTATTTTAAGTCAAATTCTATTAGAATTTAAGAAAAAGTAGAATTTGACCTAAACTGTACAATGAACCATTGAGCTAAGTTTGCTACTTGAGATGCAATTAATAATTAATTTAACTATGTAACTACTGTCAGCTAGTAATAACAATTAGTAACTGAGTAGTGGTAAAACACTGTGCCATATTTAGTATAGGAGAACTTTTGGTTTTGTTGGAGAAGACTTCAATTGTTAAAAGTGGCAGTAGGCGGAACAAGGTTTGTAGTAGGGGTAAAAATGTATTGTCTTCAATAATAAAAGATACATCACACTTGGTTTAATGGCATGATAGAATCTTTGCACACTCTCAACACTGTCTCCAGTCTTTCAGGCACTCACTTTTGAAGATGTCCAATTTCTTTTTGGTTATAAGGGTTTGAAATCTAATATTACTGCTTGGTAAATATGTCGTGCAGCTGCTTTTCTATCACTGTAGTTTTGTGAATTATTTAGTTTTATTGTGTCTAAAAAAAGTAAGCATAACTTTGCATTTAATAGTGGGTATATTAAGAACACTCTTTGCTTGTAAAATGGTATACTGGGAAAATAGGAAGACTTAATTAAAAGCAAAGGTACCACAAGAGGATTCCATTGCTTTAATTTGCATAGTAACTAAATTTGCATGGCAAAGTTAAGAAGAATAACCTATGCTAACTGTATATAGGGATGATCCTATTCAGGTCTGGCTTGTAGAATCTTACATAAACTATCTACAGAGTTTTCATGAAGTTTAGCTAAAGAGGCATCTCTTGTTTAACAAGGACTTAAAGCATTTTGGCAATTGAAAAGAGGATTTTAACCTTAAATTTTGTGAGTTATGTAACTGACTATATTCAGAATTTGCTGATCACAGAAAAGTTGAAATATGTATTTGAAGTTGTTTGATCTTCGCTTTAAAACAGCTCTCTGAAAACCTATCCATAAGCATATATTGGACTGGGTATAGACTGAGATGGAAGAGCAAAGAAGGCCAGAAAAGGGAAGAAGGTCTAACTATGATAATAATGAGTTTGTTTTGTGGTGTTAGTATTTTTGCGTGGTTTTGTTTATTTTAGAGAAGGAAATATCCATTAGTCTTGTACTGGCTGATTTGCTCTCTGCTGCATTTCATCAATGGGTATGCTGTACATGTGAAAGATACTAATTCAAAGTCTATATCACAGAATCACAGAATGGTTAAGGTTGGAAGAGACCACCAGTGGGTTCATCTGGTCCAACCTCCCTGCTCAAGCAGGGTCTTCTTAGAGCGCATTACACAGGATTTCATCCAGATGGCTCTTGAATATCTTAATGAGGGAGACTCCACAACCTCTCTGAGCAACCTGTTCCAGTGCTCGGTCACCTGCACAGTAAAGAAGTTCTTCCTCATATTTAGATGGAACTTCCTGTGCATCAGTTTCTGCTCATTGCATCTCATTCTATTGCTTAGCACCACTGAGAAGAGCCTGGTCCATCTTTTGACACCTCCCTTCAGTTACTTAAAGACACTGATAAGATCCCCTTTCAGTTTTCTCCAGGCTAAACAGGCCCAGCTCCCTCAGCCTTTCCTTGTAATAGAGATGCTTCAGTCCCTAAATCATCTTTATTGCCCTCCACAGGAACTGCTCCAGGAGCTCCATGTCTCTCTTGTACTGAGGAGCCCAGAACTGGACACAGAACTCCAGATATGCCTCACCAGGTCTGAGTAGAGGGTCAGGAGCACTTCCCTGACCTGCTTGCAATGCTCTTCCCAATGCACTCCAGGATCCTATTGGCCTTGGCCACAACGGCACACTGCTGGCTCACAGACAGGTTGTTGTCCACCAGGCCCCCCAAGTCCTTCTCTGCAGTTGTTTTCCAGCAGGTTGGCCTTCAACCTGTGCTGGTGCCCAGGGTTATTCTTCCCCAGGTGCAGGACCCTGCACTTGCCCTTGTTGAACTTCAGACAGTTTTCTGCCCATCCCTTCAACCTGTCTGGGTTCTTCTGGAGGTCTGCACAGCACTGTGGGGTATCAGCCACTCCTCCCAGTGTTGTCGTCAGCAAACTTGTCAAGGGGACATCTGCCCCTTCAGCCAAGTCATTGATGAACAAGCTAAGCAACCTGTCCAGAAGGATGCTGTGAGGGACAGTATCAAAAGCCTTCTTAAAATCCAAAGAAACTACATCCATCACATTCCCTTCATCTACTAGATGTATGTCCCTATCATTGAAGGATATCAGATTAGTTAGACAGGACTTCGCCTTTGTGAACCCATGTTGACTGTGCCTGGTGATTGCATTGTCCTTTAAATGTCTTTCAATAGCACTCAGTATGATATTTTCCATAATTTTTCCAGGTACTGGGATTAGCCTAACAGGCCTTTAGTTTCCTGGATCTTTGCAGTAATTAGACACTAGGACTTCACACAAGAGGACAGCAGGCAAAGACTTTAACCTTCACCTTGCAGTGTTCTTGTGTAAAGACAGCTATCACGCAGTGAAAATTCCTTAAATACCATTACACAGACAGGATATGTCATATAAACAGGAAAGATGTTCACCAGAGTGTTCCCCAATCACCTGGGTTATTGCACAGTTTTTACCTATTATGGTAACAGGTAAACAATACCCCATAAGGTCACAAACTATAATCCTCACTCCCAATAGGTCCAGAAGGCCACAAACCCATAATTCTCTCTCCCAGCCCATCCCTGGTGACCTGGATATGCTTCCATGGTCACCTCCGGGCCTAGGACAGAGGCTTATTCTAGGCTTTCCAGGTCTGCTCTTCTATTACACACATAGTGTACTGCAACACTAAAGTGCTTCTCTTAATCAACTTCTCTGTTTTCTGTAACTTGCCCAAAGTAGTGGCATTATTCAGTCTCATTTAGTTAGGCACCATTAATCTGCATGACCAGTTTTCTCCTGGCATCTTTGCTGGCCTTCATAATCTGTTTGCTCATACTCCTCCTATGTCTGTTTCCTTTTTTTACTGCCATCAGTTTGCTACTTCATCTACTTATTTAAAAAAATTATTACCTCTTGGCTATGTCATCTTCATGCAGGAGTTCCTGCCCTCCTTTTCCCATTAGATTCCTCTGATGTGGGCTGTCAGTATAGTGACAATAATAGCCTACAGTGCAATCTTTAGATCAAAGAGTCTATGTTTCTATTTGAGTCACTGTTTTTGGATCTATAAAATGCATTTACTATAGACACCTGTCTTGAGATCCTTCATAGTTCCCCATTGATGCCTTAAACAACCTAGAAATAAAACAAGACACTTTTGAGATAATTTTAGTATAGGAAGTAATATAAAGGCTGGTCTTTATGGGAGGCCTCCAAGGATCAGATGTAGCAAGTAGGACACAGACCCAGATTGGTGTTGTGGTGGTCCAAGCCCCCAAAAACCCTTTCCCTCGCTAGGAAGCTCTGGGCTAGGGACTCCCCTGGGGTAGAGCCCTAAGTGGTTTGCCCTGTAGATGGGCTGAGCTTCCCGGGGGCTGGCTACCCTGTCCCCACTTGTCTGGCCACCTGTCACTCTCCTGTCTATCATCTTTAGGTTCCAGAAAGTTCACTGTTACTCAGTAGTTGATTGTGTTATCCCCTTGTCAGTCTCCTCCTCCCCCTTCCCTTCCCAGTTGGTTCCTGTCCCCTGATCCCTCCCTGGTTCCTCCCCCGAGCCTGTCAGTGATTGGTTTGTAATCCCTCAATAAAAGTCTGATGCAAAGGAGCTCCGGGGTCTTTCGTCTGGATTCCCAGAGAGCTGTTAACCCTGCGTTACAGTGTCTCTATTATTCCGGGGCGAAAGAACCCTCCCGCAATACTCCGGTTCTTTGGTTACAGTGTCCACCGTAAAGGGAGACACGGCCAGGGACGTAAGGACCTGACAGCAGTGGACCTACTCAGGTTGGGGACACTCGCTTGTAGCCGCCGTTGGGCTGCTGTCCGAAACCCTGGTGGGCAGTTGGCCGGTCCACACCATTGGCCACAGACTGGCAGGCAACCTTAATCGTTTATTCAAAGAAATGAGCTGGTTTTATACACTTTTCAAAGCACAGTATTTCCTTGCATGGTAATTCTCACTACCTGACCTATCCCATGTTGCCACATCAGCAGCATGCCTTCTTAATGTCCTTCTATGGGGTGATCACGTGCTGTTCACCCACCCATCAACTTCTGGCCGGCTCCTCTTCTGCAGGGGTCTGCCAAGTGACACCTCCTCTCCCCAAGGTTGCTGCCATGTGTTCCTTTGTTCTGCCATGTGCTCCTTTGTGCTGCCATGTGTTTCTGCAGGTGCATCCCACAACACACACCCCAACTCCATCCCATCTCTCCTCACAACTCCTTCTTTTTTGTTTTATCATGAAACAGAACACTTCTAACATTAGAACATGTTTGGCCCACCACCTGAACTAAACAAGCTATGTTCCTCACAAAAGCAGTATATGAGTAAACAGATAGAACCTTGAGAAACAACCTAAATATTGTCCAAAACTTTTACCATCACCCAGAGTCTGCAATTGCTGGCAGTCCCATTTCACAGTGAACACTTGGAGAGCCTTTCCCGGGCAAGACTAGCAGGTTTACCTCGGAAGGAGGATCCAGCTTCGGTAAGATCAAATCAGCAAGTCAAAAAATTACTTCATTACACTTTTAGGGCAGAAATACCTGGGTCTGATCGTATAATCCCCCATCAGTCAGTGTTAGGGCTTGGCCAGAGCCTCAAGCCTAGGCTGAGAGTTTCCCTGTAACACCTGCAAAATTGCTTAAAAACTATATTAATAACAGTTAGGAACACGACTTCAGAGGAGTTTGTCTTCCCCACAAGCTGATTATGAAGCTGGAGTATCCAAGGTTGGTCGGACCACTCTTGCAGGTGCCCATCTTGGACTGGAACCTGTGGAAACACAAGCATATCCTTGCGCCCAGGTTATCAATGGAAAGGGGCCTTCCCATTTTCCACTTTCAAGATTCCTAGCAAGTACCTTATCTTTTTATAAGTGAGCCTGTGATTTACCAAAGTGTTCTGAATGCAATTAAAAATTTAAGAATGTATAAGGCTTTCGTGGAGAGTATATCCCATCTCTGCACCCCTCCTTTTTTGCTTTAACAATTATAACATGAACATCTTTCTACCCACCAAATTCAAGAAAATGGGTAATATAACGTAGATTTCTTACTATGAACAGTAAAACAATAAATCTAATAAAACAACAAGCACACATTGAGCAAAAATAAACAAGGTAATATTTTCAGCTGCCTAAATACTTTACCATTAAACAACTATCTTACAGCTAAAGCCTTTTCTAAAAACTCTGTGTATTAACGCTATCTGGATCCAGAAACATACTACAATCACACAGTTAGCCCCAAATCTCTCTAATAAACAGTCATGTAACATGAATTTTAACTATGAAATGGAATGCAAACATACCGACTTCACATCAGGGAACCAGCTAGGTGGGAACTATTCTTCCACTTTCTTCAAGTGGGAAAAGGGAATTTGGAAAAAACATATCACTTAATTTCTGCTTGAAAGCATAGCTTACAAATTAGAATTATTACAGGGGCATCTATAATAAAAAACAACTAGTACAATGCGGGGGATCACAAGGTGGTAATTTTAACAGTGAGGGTCCAGGATAGCAGCAACATTTTAAATAACGAAAATTGTAGAGTTTTAAGGACCAGCTGCGGCAATGACCTGCCAATCCTGCAGTCGCCCCCGCACAAGCCAGTGCAGTTGTTGCAACTTCTCCTGAAGAAGGGGCCACCTGTCTACCCAGGTCTTTTCTCCAGCAGTGTCAGCTCCCAAGGGTCTGCATGTAATGAATGAGTAAATGAGAAATGTTGGCTTTTCACATTTGCTAGTAATAATAATATCCTGTGTAGAAATAGTGTTATGATAAAATATAGTTAAATAGAAACAAGATTGTAGTAAAATTATAATCTCAAGATAATTGTGATATATTGAAAAATGTAGTCATAAATATATAGCTATAAACGTCTTTTGAGTTGATGAATTACAGAGCCAAAGGATCAAGGCATCTTAAAAAAAAATAAACAAAAAAGAAACAAGGAAGATAACACCACTCGCCACAATTCACAGCTCTCAAAGAAGCCTCTGCCTGACACTGTCCAGATACCTGAAGAGGCGCCATTCCAGTGAGAAGGGGGGGCAGAGACCAGGGAGAAAAGGGTGTGTGGAGTGTAAATTTTCTTCTGAGCTTAATGAATATGTAACAGTTAAAAGTATTTAACCCATTGTAAAATGAACGAAAACCGTGCCTTGAGCAAATATGCTATGCACCCAGCGCTGTTTTTGCCTTTGTTCTACTAATAAATGTTCAATATTATTCTTCTAAAATTTTTGTTCGTGAACCTGTTTTTAACAATTTGGTGATCCCGATGTGATACTCCGCTAAGGCCTGCTTTCTTGCTGGGAAGGGGGACGCCCCTAACATCTTTCTGTAGCCCAGGAGGACAGCGGCCACCAGCAGGTAGTAATCAGAAACATGTCCTAAATTGTAGAACAAAGGCAAATTTTTTTTGTGCTCAGCTCCCTCGAAGGGAAACACGGTGAATCGCCCATAATCCTTGTACGTATGAAGACCTGAACAAGAAAGCAGGATTTCAGTAAGTTCTTGTGTGGGGGGTGTGTCACGATCTGCTAGCACAAGCGGGAGTCGTGATGGTTCGTTACCGGAATCTCCTAGTGCAAAAGAAAACAGGGACAAGTATTTTTGCTTTAATCAAGATCAAAAGCACCTTTATTGAGTGACAACAACACGATTATGCGATAGAGGAGAGGAGATATAGGGTTGAGAGGGAGGGAGAGAAAGGGGGGTTATAGCTACCGTGACACGACAAAGTCCTAGTTGTCCGGCTTTCATGGATTCCGTCTCGTCCGTGGGGAGATCTCGTAGGGGTCTTTTCAGAGAGTCTCTTTATAGTCTTTTTGAAAGCGAGGGGCAGGTAACCAAGAGATGAGGTAATCCTCCCAGAGACGAGGGGCAAATGGCCAGGAGGTGGGGGAATAAGGCCCATTGTTTGGGGTGCAGGTGCAGCTGCACAAAGAGGATCGTTCCTGCACAGTCCTTTTTGCCCTGGTAGCAAGAGCGACACGGTCTCACAGGCATGTGTACACCTCTGCACCTGGCAGACATCCCACCAGGGTCTGACCCAGACTTCTTTGTGCAAAAGTCCTCTTTCCCCTTTAGGGTCCTTGGGTTTTCAGCCTCTGTTTCTGTAGATGGTCATGAGGCAGATGAGGGATTTATGTCCAGTCTCTTACAGGGCATGAAGGGGGGAATGAATGGAGAGTGCATAAGACGCGGACCGGATAGCCGGATTGCGGAGTGATTTTGGGGCCCTTCTAACCGCGTTTCTGTCGCCTCGCGAGAGGATCGTCCAGTGTAAGAGACGGTACGAAGATCCCTCATCTGCCTCACCATCATCGACGAGGCCTGAGACTGTAAACTCAAAAAACCCCAAAGGGGAAAGAGGACGTTTTGCACAAAGAAGTCCAGGCCAGACTGAGGTGGGATGTCTGCCTAGCCCAGGTGTGCACAGACTGGTCAAAATTGGTGCAGGCCATGGTAGACTGCATCGTTCTTGCTGCTAAGGCAGAAAGGACTGCGTAGGATGGTTTGTACTGTACACCTGTTCGGTACTACAAAACAGTGGGCCTTATTCCCCCACCTCTTGGCCAGCTGCCCCCCGCTTTCGAAAAGACTATAAAGAGACTTTCTGAGAAGACCCCTACGAGATCTCCCCATGGAAAGAAGATGAAATCTATTGGCACCGGACCACAAGGACTTAGTCTCACCCTTGGTAGCTATTTACCCCTTAGCCCCCTCTTTTTCTCTCTATACTTTGTTTCTTTATATCTCTCTCTCTCCTCTATCAAATAATCGTCTTGTTGGCACTCAATAAAAGTGCTTTTGGTTTTCATAGAAACTAAAATTCCCCATTTGTGTTTCTTTTGCACTCTGAGATTCGGTTAACGAACCATCACAACTCCCGCTTGTGTTAGTGGATCATGACAGCCAGTGACCAGGCAAAGCAAGAGAAAAAGGCTGAATGAACCCCCAAAATTATTCCTTCGGAGTTAAAACCCCTTGGTAGAGATCTTCAGACAGGAATTCTTAGGATTTGAACACCTTGGTGGAGTTCTGGAATAGGGACTCTCAGGAGTTAAACACCTTGGTAGGAATCTTAGGAGTTAAAACTCATAAGAGTTTGGATTCCTCAGTAAGGGAGCAATTTCCTAGACGGTCCACTGGGAAATCTGATTTAAAGCGGGGAGATTTTGGCTTTGCACTGCAGATTGACTGGAGGTTTGATTTTGAGGTTTAGTTCCTTTTGTTTGGCCTGATAGTATAGATTTACTAGTGACTTTATTACTGGTAATTCAGTGTTATCAGAGGTTTGGTTTAGGTTTGGTTTAGGTTTGGCTAGTAGAATAGTTTTCTCTGTTGTGCAGTCCTCTTACCCTAAGGGGAGAGAGTCATTTGGGAAGGTAAATAAGAAATTTATAAAGGTGTATAAGAAGTGGAGTACCAGGTAGGGAATTAAAACAACAACAGAGAAATCAGTGAGGCACGTGGGGAAGTTTAATTGTCACTACTGGGGTGCTTCTGGACATTTCAGGAAGAATTGCCCACGACGCGCCGAAGACATGAAAGCATTTGAAGGAGAGGTGGCATGAGGGTGTCAGGGGCTTTTTATACTGGGGATGGAACATCAAACTGAGTCCTTGATAAAATTAAAATAGGTCCCCAGGAGGAAGAAATGGAATTCTTAGTAGATTTTGAAGCTGATAGATCATGTGTATTGAGGACTCCCGAGGGGTGTTGTATAGGTAAAAAGGTTATTAATGTAATAGGGACAAAGGGAGAAGGGTTTAAGGCACCTTAGGCACCTTTAGTCGAGAATATACAGGTGGAAGGCCCTAACCAATTCGCCACTGGAGACTTATTGTTAGTTCCAGGGGCCGGACGGAATCTATTAGGGCGAGATTTGCAATTATTATTAGGTATAGGTGTACTCCCAGAGGAAGGAAAAATGAAAGCAAAGGTTTTAACTTTAACTACTGAGGATGAAAGTAGAATTGAATCAGAGGTGTGGGCATCAGAAAATAATAGGGGAAGGATAGACATGAAGCCAATAGAAATAACTATAGAGCATCCATCTCACCCCATAAGGGTCAGGCAATATGCAATTTCCAAGGAGGGAAGGACGGGGTTAAAACCAGGGGTTGACAAATTGCTGCAAGAAGGGACTTTGGAAACCTGTATGTCACCTCACAATACCCCAATTTTACCAGTAAAAGAAGGCTGATGGAACACAGAGGTTAGTTCAGGATCTAAGAGAGGTTAACAAAAGGACACGCACATGGTTCCCTGTCGTTTCTAACCCATACACCCCCTTGAATCATATCCCTCCCTACAGTGTGATAGATCTAAAAGATGCATTTTGGGCTTGCCCACTAGCAGAAAATAGCAGGGACTTCTTTTCATTTTAATGGGAAGATCCTGAGACAAGAAGGAAGCAACAATTACTGTGGACTAGATTGCCTGAGGGATTTACAGAATCCCCAAACCTGTTTGGACAAGACCTAGAATCTCTCCTTATGTCTTCTGAGCGAAGTGAGGAGATAATTATTTTATAATATGTAAAAGATTTATTAATATCAGAATCAGATGAGGAAACGGTTCAAACCACCACTGTTAATCTGCAGAATTTTCTTGGGGAAAAGAGGTTGCGAGTTTCAAAGAAAAGAACTACAGTTTGTAGGACAAGAGGTGAATTACTAAAGACATTGGCTAAGTCAGGGAAGCAAAAAGCTGGATCCTGGAAGGGTGCAGGGTATATTATCTCTTCCCCCACCGCAAACCAAAAAGTAAGTTAGAAAGCTAGTGGGATTACTGGGATACTGCAGGCAGCAGATTGAAGAGTATAGCAAAATAGTAAAATTTTTATATGAAAGGCTGATCGGCAAAGATTATTTCTGTTGGACACAGGAAGATGAAAATTATTAGGTCCTGTGACCAGAGGATGGCCAGTTTGTGTAAAATTGCTCAGCCACTGGCCAGTCCAGTCTTGTGAACTGTAAGCCCTTAACAGAGCCCTAAGGTTATTAGAAGGAAAACTGGGGATGATCCTTACAGACTCAAAATATGCATATGGAGTGGTACACACCTTTGGGAAAATCTGGGAGGAAAGGGAGTTATTAAATTCTAGGGGAAAGGGGTCAGAAATAAAACCCACAACAATTCTGAGGATAGAGAAAGAATTGGAACGAGAGCAGCAACATGAGAAGAAACTTGAAAGAGAGAAACAGTTAACAGCAAAACCTGCAAAGAGGACCTGAAAGCAGTGCATGCAACAACTTGTCTGAGTTAATGATTTCTGCATTCAATGGAATTAAGGCAGACTTTGCTTAAATTGGGCTATGGCTGTTGCTAACAACAGTCTACTCTGTGGTATTATAAATTCCAGAATGGTAACAATAGAGTTGGGAACATTCACAATTTTAATTTCAGTCAAGTCACCTTCTTTTGTAATGCTATGCAGTTTGATATTATTATAATGTAAGTTAACTTATATATATATGTATATGTATATGTATATAGGAGAACTAGGTATCACATTTTAAGCATTTTAAGTACCTATACATTTTTGTTTTCATGTGTTCTTTCGGTGTTTAGAATTCTGAGAGATATTTGATGACTGGCACATGTTTTTCAGACAAAATGCAGAATAATTCTGAAAGTTCAGTTCTCATCACCAGACTTCAGTGGCTGCATTTTCACTGAAATGACTTTGTTTCAGGCAATTGGGATCTGTCTTTGATCATAAATACTGATTTCTTGGACTACCTTAGTTTGATTCATCTCTAATGAACTGAAGACAGTACCAGGGTATTTGCCTAAAGGTTCACTTCATTGCAGCAATTTTTTTTGGTCATCAAGTAACTTAAGAACAGCTTTAAAGTAACTTCTGAATAAGTTCCCAGCTGAAATGACTGGCAGGGAGGAAGAAGAACACTAAAGATTGTCCAAATTGATGTGTGCACAATGCAAAGACTATTGGATTAGTGCTTCCACAAACATTTAAGTCAAACCAGGAAACTGTTGCTTCTGTAATGGTTTATTAAGAAGACTTGTGTGGTCTAAGCATATATTGGTGGGATAAGAAGTTGTAATTTCTTCATCTTGTGTGACAAAATAAAACGTAACCAAAACTAGAAATTTCTACTTGATGTAAAATTCAGCCACCTGTAGGAAAACTACTTCATTTATTGTTTTTCCCTTAACAAATGAATCATTTGCAATTTAAGGCTATATAAGAGATTTTTGTTAGTGTCCTCACCCAAATTGCTGATTATTAGTGTGTACTGATGATGAATTTGGAATGGAGGTTGATATCCATTTCTCTGAATGTAATTCCTATCTTGCAGCACTTAGTGTGAACTCCCATTCAAATGAATGTACAAGTTGTCTAGACTAGTAAAAGAGCTTTACATTATTTGTTTCTATAGTCTAAAAAACTAGTTATTTTATATATGTGTTTCTTTTCAAGTATATGTGTTTCCTTTTAAGTAATAATGTAAATGATGTGTTTCAAAGTAAGAGAAAGGGTAAACTATGTAAAGTTTTCCATAAAATATGTGTAGGAAGGTATCACAGGGACACAGAAAATTTTACTTTTTCTTCCATTTTAGATGACTCACATAGTGTACACCTACCTGAACTTTCTGTATTGTAATTTTCTGAACTCCTAAATTCCTGTTCTTAATATTTGTCATCTTTTTCTGTGAGATATGTATTATAACAAGTACCCATCCATCATGCAAGATAAACTGCGATAATGTTTTGGGGCAAGGAGAACAAACTACTTAAAGCAGTCTGAAAATACACTGAAATACTGTTACTGAAACAGTATTAGATTAAAACTTTTCCCAGGTATTTGTCCCTGAAAGCTGATTCATGGCTATTAATTGCCAGTGGATTGTTGGCCTCTGCTGTGGTTTATATGTATTTCTAAGAGAAATGTAAAGAATTTCCACAGTCCATTTTTTTGGAGCAGAATGCGCATAACTAAATGTTGTCTAAATATTTTATTTTGCAATGTAATTTCACAACCAGATTCTGGGAACTAACAATCTCTGCTAAGTGGGAAGTACCTAAGGAGGACTGGGAAAGCACAGTATCCTGGATAATAGAACATCGGCCTAAAAGGCAGCAGGACACTTAGTGCCATTAGCATAAGAATGATGCAAATTCCCAAGGGACCAGAGGGAATCACGACCAACCGAAAGAATCCACGTGTGGCTTCCCTGCCCAAAACACCCCCACTTAAATCATCAGGCATGGGTATTGTGCGTGTCAAATGCTCCAACAAGTGGTATTGCTCTTCCACAATGAGACATTCCCAGTGTCTGAACTGCTGAAAGCATAAAGAACAAAAAAAAAACAAAACCAAAACCAAGCAGATGCTGTGATAAAACAAATTTTGTGTGGGTGGGAATTATTGACACCCAAAATATGGGAAATTCCCAAGAAAAGGTGGGAGCAAGAATTATGCGTATGTGCAGTGTGGTTTGCATGGAAATGGTACAAACGGCACAGGGAGAGCAAGACCGGGTTGGCCCCTGTACCTGCCTTAGACATGGTCCGACCACGAGCAGCAGTCTCGGAGGGCAAGAGACGAGGGGGTGCATGCTATACCTGACCTCTGAGTACGACCATGGCAATCATAATTATCGCATGTATTCTTACATGGGTAACCTGTTGCCTTCTGCTATGAAGGCAGGCGACCTGGTTCAAGAACGACAGTACGGCAGCTCGGCCTCACCCGAGCTACTCGGGCCACCGACACACAGACACCAATGTGGTGGATGGTCAAATGGCGTTTATTATCTTATCTCATGAGGTTAAATAGTCTAGGGGGCTTCACTACGTCAGAAAGGGGACGGTGGGATAGCTAGGGTTAGTAAGGAGTGGAAAACTACTGGGATTAGGAGGTGTTGCATACTTCGGGTGATCTCTTATCATGCAGGAATGAAGGGAGGGGGGATTCCATGCTGCCCTTTGCTTTCCGTCACATCGCGAGATCTTCCATCCGCCTGTCCCTATCTACCACAGTAACCCCTAGCAACACAAGTCCAGCAAAGCTCTGCACCAAAGGCAATTCCCTTATACGACGGAGGCGACAGAGCAGCTGTACCTCTCATCTGACCTGGCACACGACAATGAATAACAAATGCTATTATGAAACATCCCTAGAAATTTGTAATTATAGGAAACTCTCACTATGGGTAGCTAAATTAAAACCTTCAGAGGAACACCAAGTTGGATTACTGTGTCTGAAGGGACAGCATGTTTCTTTTACTAAAGCAGGAATGCGAGGCATTTCAGGTAGTGGGGGTGCACAGGATAGAATTAAAAAGGTACTGAAGAAACAAAACAACCATGAAAATCCTCTCAAAGAAGCCCGATCAATCTGTAGAAATTTCGAAGGCAACAATGAGGCTTAAATAAAGATTGTAATTCAAGCCAACAAAATTGACAAGAAATAAAAGGGGGAAATTGTAATGAATCAGTAAATGAGAAATGTTGGCTTTTCACATTTGCTAGTAATAATAATATCCTGTGTAGAAATAGTGTTATGATAAAATATAGTTAAATAGAAACAAGATTGTAGTAAAATTATAATCTCAAGATAATTGTGATATATTGAAAAACGTAGTCATAAATATATAGCTATAAACGTCTTTTGAGTTGATGAATTACAGAGCCAAAGGATCAAGGCATCTTAAAAAAAAATAAACAAAAAAGAAAGAAAAAAGAAACAAGGAAGATAACACCACATGCCGCAATTCACAGCTCTCAAAGAAGCCTCTGCCTGACACCGTCCACAACGTCCACAACCTGAAGAGGCACCATTCTAGCGAGAAGGGGGAGCAGAGACCAGGGAGAAAAGGGTGTGTGGAGTGTAAATTTTCTTCTGAGCTTAATGAATATGTAACAGTTAAAAGTATTTAACCCATTGTAAAATGAACGAAAACCATGCCTTGAGCAAATATGCTATGCACCCAGCGCTGTTTTTGCCTTTGTTCTACTAATAAATGTTCAATTATGAAGAGCCAACATTTATCATTTACTCATTCATTACAAGGGGACCCAGAGCCATCTTCTGGTTCGCCTCCTGTTGGAAAACATACCAGTTTAAAAATATTTTTATATAACTCTTGCCAGGTTTGTCAAACTTCGCCTCAGGGGAAGAGAACTAAAGTTTCTTTCCAGTTTCTTTCCAGGACATTGCTTCCCTAGGTGAGGTCTGAAGAACTTAACATCTCAATGAACTGGGAGTAGGCCAAAAGATAGAGATAACAACTATCAACGGTCATCAACAGACCATCAACTCCAAACAACACCCCTGGCTAGCTGGAGACACCTGGTCTGCAAGGAGAGGAGTAAGAATGAAGATCTAATTAGCATCGGAGGGGAGGAGATTCCAGATCCAATGGAAAACCAGATACTGGGGGTTGCTCAACTCCAGGCCAATGAACCCTGACCCATTAGTTCCTATGAGTTTTGACTGTATAAAATATCTGAGAAATCCTGTAAATGTCATGGATCATGGAATAATCCTGTCTGCACACCCGGGCTATGTGTGGATGAGATGATTTCTGTGGTGCATCCTGGCCAGAACAACACCCTGGCCAGAATAAAGTAATGCCTTGATTCTCTAACATTAAAAAGTGTTGTTGGAGGGTTTTAATCTTTCCCGCCATTTCGGTGACACTCCCACAGCCCCGACAGACTTACGGTCGTTCACTGGCAGCGCAGGAGGGGTCGGCACGGCTGCCGCAATGGCACTGGCCTCTTTGTCCAATCCCCAGGTACTGCCATGAGCACTTTGCACACAGTTCGCCACCAACACAAAAGCTCCGCCAGCGCTCTGCCACCTCACCGAATGCGGTTCCACAAAGCGTAAAAAATATTAGTAGTGTCTAAAGTTGAATCACAGTCTTTCACCCAGAACAAGAGTCTGTTCAAACCTGTAGATGTAACTTTCCTGCCATGTTTCTTTAAAATCTGTCCAAACGTCTCTCCAACGTTTTGTTCTTGGGAGACACCATCTCCCATTGTTGCGCAGAATGAGACCCCGAAACTTAAATTGTATAAGTTAGGAGGTAGATACGTTTAATTGATTTTAATCAGCGTTGAGGCATGTGCCCTATGGAAACACGTGTTTTCAGCCGCTCTTCTATATTTATTTCCTAAAGTATTACATATGCCTTAGATTTCCCAATACCCCTATACATATTCATGACCTATCCCCACTTAGTATTATAATGAGTTCAAAAGTCATTTCGATATGCTTGTGCAGGCACAGTTCCACCTCAGGCCACTTGGTAGTGGTCGTGAGTGAGGGTCGAGATGAATTAAGGCCAGTCTTCTTCAGGGTAAACTTTGCACCTTGGTCCTTGGCGCATGTTCTCTGGTGTCTTGGTCTAAGTCCAAGCTCCAAGGCTGATTTCGCCCAGTTTTGGGGTCCAGAAAGCAGGAACCAAGTTACGGTTTCTTCCTTCTCACAGTAGTCTTTCATCCTCCTGCCTTACTGTAACAGGCATGATGGATGTTAAGCAGGTGGCCCATAGTGTTTCAGCAAGCAGCTCCTCAAACTATTTCTTAACCCTTAATTTTTTTGTATCAGTCCCCCCTTTTCTATAAAAGCCAGTAAATTCTTTTACTAATACACAGATTCCTCTTCTAACAAGCTTCTGTGGTGTCTCTTAACGTTTTACCATGTGCATTTGATACAGAATTAGGATTGCCATCTGTTGCAACATTCTCCAATTCCAAAAAAATAACAGATAAAATAGGGCTAACACCAGCTGGTATCATTAAAACAACAATGGGGTGACACAACATATTCAGAATGCCAGTTGAAGCAGGTGACCATCCAAAAAGTGCATCCCACCAGTGATGACTTGCATCTTGTTTTACTCTTTTCAAAACTCTGCTAATTCCTTCTGTGTCGTGATGGATTGTAATCAAAGAGTTTTTCCCATTTTCCCGGACTTCTTTCAGGATTTCAGTCAAGTCCTGGTGCTTTACCAATTGTCTTACCAATGTCAGGTTCATTCCAATGGATGTAGGTACTAGTCTGTGATAGATAGTATAATTAGACTTTATAAATTGGTGGGACACAATTGGCGCTAAATACAAAAAGTCACACCCAATAATCTTAACAAAATTAAAAATACAAAAATTAGAATAACTCCTAACAGCTAAAGTTACATTTTCACCATTGTAGTGGTTTTCAGTTTGCCTACTCTAGTTTCTGGCCAAATGCCAGCACACTTACCAAAATTTACCTTATGTTTGCTGTGAGATGAGGATTAGGAGTAGGCAAAGCAGGCTCAAAATTTATAAAGTATAAAGAAAGTTTATTAATATACCTAAGACAGAGAAAAAAACAAGAAAAACCAGAACAAACTCCTCACACCACCCCTGCCTTCCCCCACCTCTCCATTTCATTCTCCCTGACAACACACAGAAGACAACACTTCAACCTCCAGTCAGTTTACCACCTCTGAAATACCTCTTGTTTCAGTTCATTTAGGGAGAGAAGTCTCTCTTGTTTATACCATGGATTTTCTGTAAGGAAAATACAGTTTTTTATGGGTCTTCTGCCTCACCATTAGCCGCTGCCCGGAAGAAAGATCTGCTGGTGGATTCCCCCTTCCACCCCAGTAGCCTTCCCACAGCCACTATGGTGGGTTATGAACAGCCCACAGGGTACCTGTTTTAAGGATGCACAGTTCAGTTGCAGCAACAAAGAAAATCCCTTCTTCTATGTTGAGCAACACAAGTTCTCCTGACAACACAAGTTCTCTGGCTTTCCCCCCGTGACCAGGACTCTGGATCACATCCTCTCCTCTGTCTTGGTTCAAGCTTCTCATCAGGCTGTACTTTTTCCAACACCTACTTGTCTTTACCCAGGTATTTCAGTTCATTGGCTGCAATTAGAACCTCACATCCCCCTTTTGGACTATTTCTTCATATATTACAGGGAATTTATTAGCTCAGTCCCCAACCATGGTTCTCCAAAAGAATTTTCAGCTTCACTCTCGAAGAACTTCTCATGCTCCTCCCTCTAGGCATCAATTCTGCTTTCCTCACTGACTGTAAAGTCTCTATGCTGCATTTATGTATATGTCCTCACTCGTTTCTCTCTCTCTGCAAGGAAGGATGGGTGTTTGTAAGTTTAGTCCAGGCATGGATAGAGGTAATCTCTCTCTCTCTCTCTCTCCCTGGCATTGTGACGATCACATGGTCCCTGCCAGGCTGTTTGAAAAGGCCAGAGCTGGATGGCAGAAGCTCTCAGAGTCTCTGTGGCCTGGCTCTGCGAAGCTGGCTCGGCCTGGTAGGGCCGGCCGGGCCCAGGGTGACAGGGCAGGGCCTGGCCTGAACTGGATGGAGTCTGGCCAAGTCCTTGCCTGGCCCGGAGCAGGGGCCTGGCCCTGTCTCATGTAGCTGACATGTCGGCTGAACTTTATCTGCCGAAAATTCCATCTGGTTCCTCCCCCATTCCCAGCTGCAGAGGCACAGCCGCCCTAAACCTCCCTTCCCCCCCACCCCCTCCTTTGGAAGGAGGAGGTGGTGGGGCAGGGCCTTACCTGGGTGAGAGGCAGGGAGATGCTCCTCTACACAGCAGCAGGCCAAAAGAGGAAGAGTCTCAGAGGGTCTTTGCTTATATATGGTGTCGCCCTGATTTTTGCAGAGTGCTGTGTTTATACTTTGTAATAAAAGTTCTCATAGATTTTGTGTAAATATAGTCCATGTTTATGTAACCGGCCAAAGATTGTTTTGTACTTTTGGTATTGTTTTTCATTCCTTTTCCTAAGGCGGAGAAGGTGGACGGACTGTGTTCCTAACCTATGGAATTGGAGAGGTGGTAACCTCATTGTCCAATCCATGATTGTCTATGAAAAGATATATAAATGAATGAATAAAGAGAGGCTGGGCTCTTCTTCTCTCTGGCCCGGCCTTTGGTGGCTCTGACCTGACCTGAGTTGCCTGATTCCTTCGTGTCCGACCGTGCGACAATATGGTTCTTTCCTTGAAGGCGGATCAACTTATAATTGGTTTACCGACATATCAGTCCTTAAAACTACCTGGTTATTGGCTCTCTCTCTCAGGAAGGAAGTTGTATCACTTCCTGCAGCATAGGTCACTTCCTAGATTTTTACCCCTTCTGACTAACCCAGGACAACCATCTATCCCCAAAAATGCACAAGCAGTTCTTAAACATACACAACCCTGACTGATATATACAAGCACGGTTTTCTGGGTAGTGTCTGGGTGAACTTCAAAGTGACAAATGCCTTGTTCAGTATCAAGACATATGTCTTCAGCATCAATCGTGTTACTCTCACAAATAAATCCTTGTTGTTCTCGCATAACACAAGACTCTGAATTTACAGTTTGCCATTTCTCTTTTACTTTCTGAGCCCATAACCTGTGTTCAGAGGGATAAAGTATTATTTCCTCGTGATTTAGTCCTAATGCTATAATGGGATAAATAACATAAATCATGGCGTTATGTATGGTAAGAACAAAGGCTGTGGCCATGTTGGTAATAGGATCATAGGTAAAATTCACTAGAGTCCACCAAGATGGGAGCTTCTTTTCTTCATCAGTGGCATTGTCCCAAACAGCCTTTTGAATTTCAATAGGGAAAGCACATTAATTTCCTTCCCTTATGATTAAAGAAGCCACTGACTGCATCCATAATTGTGCTTGTATGCTACTGAGGGACAAATATACCTTGTCTTGGACCACACTGAGTGCATTAATTATTAGGTTATGAACTTGCTCTTGGGTTTGTTCCCAACTTGGCAATATTTTAGAAACTTGCCACTGATTGGTTCCTAATGCCAATAAAGAAGACTGCAAGGGTTGTCTCAATTTTGTTAAGTCAGTAGTTGCAATGGCCAACTGTAGTGGTTTGAGTTCGCCCATCTGAGTTTCTGGCTACACACCAGCACACTTACCAAAATTTTCCCAATTTTGCTGTGAGATAAGGATTAGGAGTAGGCAAAGCAGGCTCAAACTTTCAAGAATATAAAGCAAGTTTATTAATAAACCTAAAAAAAACCAAACAAGAAAAACCAGAACAAAACCCTCAGACCACCTCTCCTCCCCCCACCTCTCCATTTCTTTCCCACTGACAACACAGAAAAAGACAACAATTCGACCTTCAGTCAGTTTACCACCTCTGAAATAGTCTTTTGTCAGTTCATTTAGGGAGAGAAGTTTCTCTTGCTTATGCTATGGACTTCTCTATAAGAAAATAGAGTTTTTATGGTTTTCAGCCTCACAACCAGCAGCTGCCCAGGAGGAAAATCTGCTTGTTGTCGAAGATGTCCCCCCCCCCCACCCCCTACCCCACTAGTAGCCCTCCCACAGCTACTACAGGGGGTCATGACAGTCCATGGGGTACCCTTTTAAGGATGAGCAGTTCTATTGCAGCAGCAAAGAAAATCTCCTTCTTCTGTGTCTAGCAACACAAATTCTCCTGGAAACAGAAGTTTTCCAGCATTCCCCAGGGCAAGGGACAGATCACAGCATCTTCTGTGTCTCGGCTCAAGTTTCTCATCAGGCTGCACTTACTTCAGTATCTGCTTATCTCTACACAGGTGCCTTGGCTCACTGGCTAAAGTTAGAACATCACATCCCCCCTCTGGACCATTTTCTCATATATTACAGGGAATATTTAGCTTAGTCCCAACCGTGGTTTCACAAAAGAATTTTCAGCTTCACTACTGTAAGAGTCTGGATGGAAATCCCTTGTCTGCCTCACGACCATCGACAGAAGCAGAGGCTGAAAACCCAGAGACCCTAAGAGGGGAAAAGGACTTTTGCACAATGAAGTCCAGCCAGATCTTGGTGGGATGCCTGCCAGGTGCCCAGGTGTACAGCAGAGCTGTGCTGCTGAGCTGTGCTGCAGAGGTGTGTTGACACATGCCCATGAGAACTGTGTCCGCCCAGCTACTGGGGCGGAAAGGACTACACAAGAACTATATGTCTTGTACAGCTGCACCTGTACCCTAAAACAATGGGCCTTATTCCCCACCTGCTGGCTACTTGCCCCTCGTCTCTGGAGGGATTGCCTCATCTCTTGGTTACCTGCCCCTCGCTTTCGAAAAGACTATAAAGAGACTCTCAAAAAGTACCCCTACGAGATCTCCCTACGGACGAGACGGAGTCCATCGGATCCGGACAATGAGGACCTCGTCGTGCCGTGGTAGCTATTAACCCCTTTCTTTTCTCTCTCTCTCTCTCTCTCTCCTACATCTCTCTCTCCTCTATCGCATAACCGTGTTGTTGGCACTCAATAAAGTGCTTTTGATTTTGATTGAAGCAAAAAATACTTGTCCCTGTTTTCTTTTGCACTCTGAGATTCAAAGTAACGAACCATCACGACCCCTGCTTCTACGAGCGGATCGTGAAAACTATTGAAGCACTTCTCATGTTCCTCCTTCTAGGCGTTGGCTCTGCTTCCTTCACTGACTTTAGTGTCTCTATGCTGTGTTTCTGTAGGTGTCTTCACTCTTTCCTCTGTCTGTGCAGGGAAGGATGGGTGTCTGGAAGTTTCATTTGGGTAGTGAGAGGGTTAATCTCTCTCTCTTGGGCCTTGCGATGGCCACATGGTCTCTGCCCGTGCTGTCTGAGAAGAGCATTCCAGCGTCCTGAGAACAGCGTTCCCGCATCGGATCTGAGGGGGAGGAAAAGCAAGGGCTCGGCCCTGCCTGACCATGGTTAGAATTTATGACCCAACTGTGTGTAAACCCTGAAAGGCTCAACAGCGACTCCAAACCCCCCTTCCCTCCCTCCCTTTGGGATGGGGGGGGGGGGCAAAGAACCAGTCTTACCAAAGAGAAAAGCAAGGGACCTGCTTCTCTCTGAAAAGCAGGAAGGCCAAGAGAAACAAGCTCAGAGGTCCTCTGCTTATAGAGGATTTTTTTCCTTGAAGGTGGTTTCACTGTTAATTGCTTGGCCTACATATCAATACTTAAAACTACCTGGTTATTGGCTCTCTCTCCCAGGAAGGAAGTTTTATTACTTCCTGCAGCATGGGTAATTTCTAAGATTGACACCCCTTGGGCCACCCCAGGATACCTACTTGCTCATTAATATTTCTGAATTGATCTGATTTAAAACCCCTAATCCAGTTCCTAACATTCCAGTTAAATCCCTTCATGTTCTGCCCTTAAAAAGTGCTTGCCTTTGTAACCATGTTTTCCAGCCCTCAAAGGATGTCTGTATAAGAGGGGAGCAAGCTGGCTGAATCTCAGAAATATTAATCTGCATTGATAATTCTACTCATTTCAAAGACCACTCTGGGTTAAACAACAGTAACTGTTGACCAGTATTTCTCACTACATAAGGCCCAAATTCATAAATTCTGGGTTCAAGTTTAAATAGTGTGGTTTGGGTTTGAGGTTGTATGCTGGCATATGTTGTGGGTCTAGATATAGTATTTTTTTTAAACTTAAATGAAAGCCTGTTAAAATTATGTGCCCAAAGACAAACCGCTTCTATGGTCTGTACTAATGTAAAATTATATCAACAATCCAACTCACTCAAATGGCTACAAATTTCCTTATGCTTGTCTGTAGTAAAAACACTGATTTGAGTTGCATTTCTATGGTTAGTCCCATTAATCATTAGGCATCCTATCTTGATTTTCTCTCCTACAGTCCCTTGAAGTTGCTATATCTTTTGTTTTTTCCATTCCTGTTTTGCATATACCTGATTTTCATGCATGACCACAGTTAACAGATTTAAGTTTTTTATATCAGAGTAGTTTCCCATGGATCCAGTAAACTTCATAAAGGCTTGGGACCAAGGCCACTCAGTATTGCTCTGTCTAAAGGTAATGAGTTTGGAGGGCTCTGCTGGGACTTGAAGTCAGACTCTAGTAACTCAGCTTGTGTTTCGAAAACCAAAATTCCATCCTTGGTTATTAACAAAATTCAGCCGGCACTGCACTATTACCAATCGGGTTGCTGTAAAATTGTACCAACATACTGAGCCTATTACATATGGGCTGCCTCCAGTACAATTTTGAACTTCCAGCATTTGTTCCTCTGGTTCAGTTAACACCTGTATCACTGTTGATTTCCCATACCCTGTGCTTCTCCAATAATTTAGTGTCCCAGAAGTTGTAAATCCTATTTGAGTTGGCTCCTTTGTAATGTTAAGGTACTGGTTTACTTCGTTCTTTTTATTTGTTTCAATCGTCCATTTTATCTTTTCCAATTGGTTGTTGATTCTGTAAAACCACAATTTTAAAGGTTAAGTTTCACCCTGGTGGTGGATTTTGGGTTGACATCAATGCATATATTCCCCCTTAAAACCAAATATTGTCTTCTTGTCTATAAACAACTTCCCAACCTAAGATTACTAATATGACTACAAAAGAAATAGTTTCTTTTCCTAATATTTTCATTTAGTCCAGATAAATTTCAATTTCAGTTCATTATCACCATGGGTCACTCCCCAAGGGGCCTCCGGGTCCTTCTTGACTCTAGAATGATGGATCCAGGAGTATTGTTCCTTAATTCTGATTGCAGTATAGGTGGTAAGGAGTACCTGCAATGGTCCTTCCCACTGTGGTTCCAAAGGTTTTTCTGTAAAAGACAACATATACGTAATCTGCAGGTTGTATATCATGTACAGGGCTGTCCAAACCTTGACTTTGAGTTCCAGCTACATGCTTTTCAATTTTTCTGAGTTGTTTACTCAATGCTATCCTATAAGCGGTCATCATTTCATGCCCAATTTGGGTAGATATTCCCTTCTGTACTCCATATGGTCTCCCATAGAGTATTTCAAAGGGACTTAATTTTTCTTTGGTTCTCAGTTTAGTTTGAATCTGTAGCAATGCTAACAGAAAAGATTGGGGCCAAGGCAAATTGGCGTCTTGCCCTAGTCTTACAATTTGTTGTTTGATCAGGTGGTTCATTTTCTCTACTTGCCCACTGGATTGAGGATGATATGGAGTATCAAGCTCCCAGTCTATGCCCAGATGGTGGCTAATTTTTTGCACCACCTTTGAGATAAAGTGTGGTCCTCTGTCTGAGGATATTGCATCTGGAACTCCTAAGTGTGTTATCATTTCTTGCAGTAACACTTTGGTCACTTCCCGAGCCTTAGCAGTATTGGTAAGGAAAGCTTCTGGCCATTCTGAAAAGGTATCTGTTAATACCAGCAAGTACTGATACCCCTCTTTTCTTGGCAATTCTGAAAAGTTGATTTGCCACTGTTGTCCGGGTCCATGGCCCTTTTCAATTTGGCCAAGTTTTGGTTTGGGAGTGTTTTTGGGGTTAGTCTGGAGGCAAAGGTCACACTGCTGGGTTACCTGCGTAATGGTGGCATATAGATTTCTGGCAATAATTCTTTCAATTAAATAGTTATGCAAAGTGTCTATACCCCAATGTGTTTTCTGATGTTCTCCCCTCACCAATGACCATGTCAGATGAGACGGAACAATTAGCTTTCCCTCTAGAGTGGTAGCCCTTCCTTCTTGGTTATATGTTTCTTTCTGATATTCAATTAGTTTTCTGTCTTTCTTATTTTCTGTTGGTTTACGTTCACGGGAGATCTGTCTGTCTGGGATCAAGGCTCCCTCAGTTGTTATCTCACCTTTTGCTGCTTCTTTTGCCTCTCTGTCCGCCAGCTCATTTCCTTCTTCTAATTCTGAGCTCACCTTCTGGTGTGCTTTGATGTGCAAAATTGCTACCTTTTTGGGCAGTTGGACTGCTTCCAGCAGTCGCATTATTTCCTGTGCATGTTTGCTGTTTTTCCCCTGTGAATTCAGCAGTCCCCTTTCCTTCCAGATGGCTCCATGTGCATGTACAACTCCAAATGCATACCTTGAGTCTGTATAAATGTCCATTCTTTTTCCTCTTGCCATTTCTAAAGCACAAGTTAAAGCAATTATTTCAGCTTTTTGAGCAGAGGTGTTTGTTGGCAAAGGTCCAGATTCTATTACCTCTCTGCAGGTGGTAACTGCATACCCAGCGTGTTGTTTTCCACTGATGATGTAGCTGTTTCCATCAGTGAACCAGACTTCTGCGTCGTCTAAAGGGATGTCTTTCAAATCTGGGTGACTGGAGTATGTGGCCTCAATGGTCTCCAGGCAATCATGGTGTACCAGCTCCCCTTTGTTTCTGCTGAGAAAAGAAGCTGGGTTGACAATTTTAGTTACCACTATTTCTACATCATCTTGCTCTACCATGATGGCTTGTGTCAGAGACTGAAAATAGTTCATGCCTCAAACATTGATATAAAGTTTTGGTCAGAGAAGCTTCCCTGAAGATACCTGACTGGGACTTTGAACTGAGTCAAACTGCTGAGATTAGATAAAGGGAAAAGCCTATTGTTCAGTCATCTCAGGGAAAGGAATTCGTCCACAGAGGCTGAAGCCACCAGCTGTAGTGAGAATCATTTTCTGGCTGAGTTTGGGGTGGGGGACAAAGCACAGCTCACAGAAGCCAAGTTTGCACAGCCCTCCCCCAGCTGAAGGGGGGAGGAGGATGTCATAACCTCTAATCAGAGGCAATACACACTCATCCTCCAGTACACAAACTGGCCCAGCTGTAAAGCCCCCCCAACCCCACAAGCCACATCCACGGGACTCTCACATGAGAGGCAGCTGAGGGGGAGTCACAATCTATCACAGACCCCCCAAAGTGCTCCCCAGACGCCTTGCACCACAGGACTGCACGTGATGCAAGCAGAGTCTGCTGCTAGAGGCTGCCCCCTCCCCCAGGGGGACAAGCCTGGACATTTCCACCTGGCCTGAGTGTATATTAACCCATGGCATTCTGTGCTTTTGGGGGGACTTCCACCACCGAGAAGAGGACATCAGAACACCAATGGGACCCACGGAGTGGTGATACCTTTTTGTCCCTGTCCCTCTCTGTCCCCCCCATCTTTCTCCCTACTCTCTCTTTTCTCTCTTTTCTTCTCTCTCTCTCTTTCTTATTTCTCCCTACTCCCTCTTTTCTCTCTCTTCTTCTCTCTCTCTCTCTCATATTTACTATCAAATAAAACTCATACTATTGATTGGCATATGGTCTCGCTTGTACCTTAATTCGGGCAGAGGTATCTCTAAAGAACTTTAATAATTAGATCATAACAGCTTGGTACTTCAGAAACCTTTGTGGGGAAAGCCAGTGCCCACCTTTCACTTCTAGCACTGCGGACACTGTATGGGATACTTGCACAGTCATTTTCTGGCCTAAGGTGAATTTGCGTGCTTCCTGGATGTTCAGCACAACTGCTGCAACAGCTCTGAGGCATCCAGGCCGTCCTTTAGCCACTGCATCTATTTTCTTAGAAAAATAAGCAACTGCCCATCGGTACAGGCCCAAATCTTGTGCCAGTATTCCCAGGACAGTCCCCTGTTTTTTGTGGGAGAAAAGAAAGAATGGTTTACTCATGTCTGGAAGTCCAAGAGCTGGTGCTGACATGAGGGCATTCCTTAGCTGGTTAAAAACTTGTGTGGCTTCTTTAGTCCATTGGAGGTCTCCGCTTTCCTTTTTAATGAGCTCGTATAAAGGTTTTACGAGCAACCCATAGTTGTAAACCCATAACCTGCACCACCCTGTCATCCCCAGAAAAGTCCATAGTTCTTTCACTGTCTGGGGTTTTGGGGTTTGGCATATCGCTTCCTTGCAATCCTGCCCCAAAGTCCGTTGTCCGGCGCTAACTTCATAGCCCAGGTAAATCACCTTTTGCTTCACCACTTGAGCCTTTCTCTTAGATACTCTGTACGCTTGGAGTCCCAGAAAATTTAGGAGGCTTACCGTCCAGGCCACACAAGCCTCTTTTGTTCGTGTAGCTATTAGGAGGTCGTCTACCTACTGTAATAGCTTCCCTTCTTCTGGTGGAGCTTCTTAAGATTCTAAGTCTTTTGCAAGCTATTCCCCAAACAAAGTGGGGCTGTTTTTGAAACCCTGTGAGAGTACCGTCCAAGTGAGCTGAGTTTTTCATCCACCTTTAGGGCTTTCCCACTCAAATGCAAAGACTTGCTGGCTGGCTTTGTGGAGAGGGAGGCAAAAGAAGGCATTTTAAAAATCTAAAACAGTAAACCAAACTAACTCTGGGGTTAGGCATGTTAATATAGTATATGGATTTGCCAGTAAAGGATAAAGATCTTTTGTTATTTTATTAATGGCTCATAAATCTTGTACCACCCAGTACGACCCATCAGGTTTACAGATGGGTAGGATAGGAGTGGTAAAATCAGACTGGCATTCTTTTAACAGTCCAAATTGTAAAAAGTTTTCAATGACTGGTCTCATCCCCTCTCTATCTTCCTTTTTCAGGGGGTATTGCTTTATCCTGACTGCTTGTTACCCTTTCTTAAGTTTAATTTGTATAGGGGGTGCATTCTTTGCTCTCCCTGGCACGTTAGTGGCCCATACTCCAGGAAACACCTGATTTATTATTTCTTTGCTAATCTGCTCTCCAGTCTCAAAGGTTGTTAATATTAAACTTAATATTTCTATATACTGTTGATCATTCACCTCCGGAGTAATTTCTCCATTTTTAAAAGTGATAATTGCTTGTAATTGCTCTAATAGATCTCTTCCTCAAAGTGCCTTTGGAGAATTGGGCATATACAAAAACTTGTGAATGCTCCATCGTTTCCCAAGTTTATATTTTAGTGGTTTACAAAAATATGCTTTTTCAGATTGGCCAGTTGCCCCTTTTACCATGTGTCACGATCCGCTAACACAAGTGGGAGTCATGATGGTTCGTTACCCGAATCTCAGAGTGCAAAAGAAAACAGGGACAAATATTTTTGCTTTAATCAAAATCAAAAGAACCTTTATTGGGTGACAACAACACGATTATGCGATAGAGGAGAGAGAGAGATAGAGGGTTGAGGAGGTGGGAGAAGAGGGATTATAGTTACCGTGGCACGACGAAGTCCTCGTTGTCCGGATCCGATGGATTCCATCTCATCCGTGGGGAGATCTCATAGGGGTCTTTTCAGAGAGTCTCTTTATAGTCTTTTTGAAAGCGAGGGGCAGGTAACCAAGAGATGAGGCAATCCTTCCAGAGGCGAGGGGCAACTGGCCAAGAGGTGGGGGAATAAGGCCCATTGTTTCAGGGTGCAGTTGCACAAAAGTAGATCATTCCTGCGCCGTCCTTTTTGCCCTGGTAGCAAGAGCGACACGGTCTCACAGGCATGTGTACACCTCTGCACCTGGCAGGCATCCCACCAGGATCTGACCCAGACTTCTTTGTGCAAAAGTCCTCTTTCCCCTTTTGGGTCCTTGGGTTTTCAGTCTCTCTGTAGATGGTCATGAGGCAGATGAAGGATTTATGTCCAGTCTCTTACACCATGACATAAGCATTCCCCACAGGCATTAAGGCTTTATTTAAAACTGGATATGTGGCTCCCGTATCAACCAAAAATTCTACTCCTCCTTTGTTTTCCCCTAGCTTCATTATAACCAGAGGGTCTGCTAGGGAAGATTTACCCCCTGGTCCTCTTCAGTCTTCTTTTACGTGTGCAATCACTCTCTCCCGGTGTCGTCTTCATTGCCGATTGCCTTGTTTCCTTTCTGGGCATTCATTTTTCCCATGAGCAATTTTCTTGCCAACTGAACACTGATCTTTATCTAACCAGGGCAGACCTTGTCTGGGTGGTCTCTGTCTAGGTGGTCCTTGTCTGGGCAGTCCTTGTCTGGGTAGTCCTTGCCTATGCTTTCCCTTTCCCTCTTCTGTTACCACTGGTACCAGTTTCTCTATTCCTTTCTTGTAGCTCTCTACTTGATTGCTACATGCTCTCCATGCTTCATCTAATAGGGTTTCTAAATTTCTTGCATCTGCTCCCTGAAGCTTCTGAAGTTTGTGTGCAATATCTTTAGTGGATGCCCCTAAAAATAGGGATACTAACTGTTGCATTCCTACCTCAATCCCAGGGTCTAGTGATGTATATCGGCGCATGGTGCCCCTCAGTCGATCCAGGAATTCAGATGGTGACTCAGAAGGACGCTGCTTAACTTCATACAACTGACCAATTTATGGTTTTGGGAATGGGTCTCTCCATCTCTTTTGCAATCCATTCTTGGTAATCTTTTAATTTCTGCATTTCTGCTGTTCTGTCTAACTGCCAGTTTGGATCCTGAAGCAGAAAATATTCCTTTATGTCTTGCTGATGTAATTTATAATAATCTGCTAAATTCCCTGCTGTCGTTAAAACCAGTTGTTTCTCAGATTCCGTCATAGTATCCAACAATTGCATATCACTCCAATCTGGGTTATGTCGTTTTATTATAAACCGTAGGCATTTAGCAGTGACAATCGGATCACTCCAATAATTTTTAGCAACTTTTTCCCACACTGTATTGGGTCTGACTGGGGTAAAGCTCACAGCCCTTACAGTGCTGTGCTTTGCATTGGTAGCTGGTGTTGATAACAGAGCAGTGTTTTGGCTACTGCCAAGCAGTGCTGTCCCTCTGACATTCCTTCCCCCACCAAAGGGGATGGGGGTGGGCAAGATCCTGGGAGGGGACACAGTCAGGTCAGCTGGCCCAAATCAGCCTAAGGGATATTCCATACCATATGACATCAGCTCAGTTATATAAGGGAAGGAAGAGAGGAGGAATGGGGGGGGGGGGCATTCATGAGTCTTGAATGTTTGCCTTCTTGAAGAACCATTACGTGTGCTGAAGCCCTGCTTCCCAGGAAGTGTCCAGACATCGCTGCTGATGGGAAATAGACTGTTTTTTTTCTCTTTAGCTCTTGCATGTGCAGGTCTCCGCTTGTTTCTTCTTTCTGCTGTAATAAACTGCCTTATCTCACCCTGCTAGTCTTTCTCCATATTTTTGTCTCCCCTGTCCCAGTGGGAAAGGGAGTGACAGAGCAACTGAGTGGGCACCTGGCACCTAGCCAGGGTCAACCCATGACACACACCTCCAGGTCAAATGTAGAAAAAGGTACTTTAACTAACCTCTTTTTTCCCTCTGGTCCCACTGCCTCCCGTAAAGGTGCTTGTAACACATTTTCTGGTCCAGGATGAGATGGGACTGTCTGAAGGAGAGGGAGCTCAAGTCAGAGACAGTGTTCCTTCTGAGTCACTCTCCTCCTCCTGTCTTCTCCTAGAGGGAGGTTTGAGTAAACAATCGGTTACATCTTGTTCCTGTGCCACTGATAAACTTTGTCAGGTTTTGTACATCTCTGGCCTATACTGCATGCCAAACAACACCGTTTCATTTTTCTCTTGTCATTTCTATTTTCTCTTTCAAGGGCTAACACCATGGGGTCAGAGGGAGGCCCGATCCCACAATCTTTGCCATTCAGGGTGATTCCGGAGAGAAAAAAAGTAGATCAGCATAAGAAACCTCTTCCCATTTTCCTTCTCATCTCAAAAACATTAGCTGCAATAGGGTATTATAAACTAAAGTCCCATTAAGTGGCCACTTTGCTCCGTCGTCAAGTTTCTACAAAGGCCACCATTGGTTACAGTACTTAACCAGAGTTCCCCTATTTTCAGTGCCTCCAATTCCTGTAATTTTTTTCCAATGTACTAAAACATCCTAATGGGCTGGCTCTAGGGATGTCCTTGCTCTGGCCAGTCCCCATCTTCTCTTTAAATGTCTTTTTATCCACTTCTGGTCACCTGCGTAATATATTAACCACTCTTTGTATACCCTCCTTGCCCTTCTTTTTTCCCACTTTTCCTTTTTGTTTATCTTACCAAATTCCTTCTCACAAAATTCTACAGTCTCCTTCCAATTTTCTTCAAGCACTATCCAGTTTCTGGGGATACAATGTTCGTGTCCACACATAAACCTTATAATTCCATCACGACTATCAGCTGTACATGTTAGATAGCCTTCCCACAACTGGGAAACAGCATATCTTCTTTTCCTACAAGTGTTACACTGCACTAAAATCCCCTAATTTTTACAGCTCCACAGAGTGCTAGAATCTGGAGCTATACTCCTGAAATACAGCCACTAGGTAAGGGAATGTGTTACAGCCAGCTTATACTTATTCCTCCTTAATTTTTACTTCAATCTCTAACAGGTTTTCCCCAGTCTTCCTTCCACACTATTCTCATCAAACGTGGAGTCAGATGGTTCTTTCCACACACCACTGCTAAAATATCTGCCTTATCAATCTCTGCTCTAATTGCCTGACAGTCATCTCTAGTAAGAGTTCCACTCCGTGTTTCCCTCTCGTGACAAAGAGCACGTATTTCACCTTTTACACAAAGTGGACAACACTTCTCAGGCTTGTCAGATGGATGGCTATTCTGACAATACCACTGTCTCTGACACCGGGCACACTTACAAAGTGCCCAAGCAACACAGGGTCCTTTGTGGTTACAATTCGGAACTGCCTTCCGCTCAGTAACTGCCTTAAGCAAATAAACTATTAACACACAAACGCACACGCGTTAAATATCACCATCCACATTTAAACAAACAACAATACACCTGGGGCCCCTCACACAAACACTCAAATAATCAAGCTTACCTTCATTTTTCCGTTTTTCTCTGATTTAAACTTCACCAGTAGTCAGTCAGTTTCTAGCTTCTCCCCTAGCTAAGTTGCTTGCAAGCCCTGCAAGCAGCCCTGCCGCTGGTCCCCTTGGCTGGGCAGTTCCGCATGCCTGCTTGCCTGCCGGCCTCTGCCGGGGTAGCTTGCAAGCCCTGATCCAAATCAAGCAGCCCTGCCACCGGCCCCCCCTTGGCCGGGTGGTTCTGCCTGCCTGCCTACCAGCCTCTGCCGGCCCTCCCCTGGCTGGGGTCACTTGCAAGCCCTGTTCCAATTCAAAATTAGGCCTATGCTGCATGCTAGACCTCTCTATGCGACTTATCAGCAGCCCTTAGCCATGTGCACGTCTTATTGGCACCCTAAATTTTAAATGTACCGTTTATCTGTAATCCCAGCAGATTGTTTTCTGACCCCCCCCCCCACCCAGTGAGTGGCCGAGAGGAGCGGAGTCCCTCCCAGGAAAAGCCTGGGGGCGCCACAGGGGGTCCGCCCCTCAGCCGGTCCCGCAGCCAGGCAGATTTTCTCCTGGCTGGCTCGCCAAAATGTCGCACGGAATGAGACCCCGAAACTTATATTGCATAAGTTTGGGGGTAGATACGTTTAATTGATTTTAATCAGCATTGAGGCATGTGCCCTATGGACACACGTGTCTTCAGTCGCTCTTATCTCTACATTTATTTCCTAAAGTATTACATATGCCTTAGATTTCCCAATACCCCTATATATATTCATGACCTATCCCCACTTAGTATTATAATGAGTTCAAAAGTCATTTCCATATGCGTGCGCAGGTGCAGTTCCACCTCAGGCCGCTTGGTAGTGGTCGTGAGTGAGAGTTGAGATGAATTAAGGCCAGTCTTCTTCAGGGTAAACTTTGCACCTTGGTTTGGTGCATGCTCTCTGGTGTCTTGGTCTAAGTCCAAGCTCCAAGGCTGGTTTCGGCCAGTTTTGGGGTCCAGAAAGCAGGAACCAAGTTACGGTTTCTTCCTTTTCACAATAATCTTTCATCCTCCTGCCTTACTGTAACAGGCATGATGGATGTTAAGCAGGTGGCCCATAGTGTTTCAGCAAGCAGCTCCTCAAACTATTTCTTAACCCTTAATTTTTTTGTATCACCATTGTTCTCGGCTGCTACCCTCCGTCCTGCTGAAAGGTTGAATGGCGCCATGAGCTTCCTTTCAGCTCCCGAGCTTTTTTCAGCTCCTGGGTTTTTTTTCAAGCCCCCCAGACTTCGTTTCAGCCCCTCTGTAAAGTTCAGCCGAGCATCACTACCGGTGCAACCTCTAGTTGTCTATCATGTCTCTGTTCAAGATGCCATTTATAGCAATTGGGGCATGGACCCAGACTGGCAGGCAACCTGAACCATTTATTCAAAGAAATGAGCTGGTTTTATACACTTTTCAAAGCACAGTATTTCCTTGCATGGTAATTCTCACTACGTGACCTATCCCATGTTGCCACATCAGCAACACGCCTTCTTAATGTCCTTCTATGGGGTGATCATGCGCTGTTCACCCACCCATCAACTTCTGGCCGGCTCCTCTTCCACAGGGGTCTGCCATGTGACACCTCCTCCCTCCAAGGTTGCTGCCATGTGCTTCTTCGTGCTGCGACGTGCTTCTGCAGGCGCATCCCACAGCCCGCACCCCAACTCCATCCCATCTCTTCCCACAGGCAGATATGGAAAGTACCCACAAATGCCCACCCCCACATGGGGTGAATACAGTTTTATAAGTTTAGAAAATTAGCATAACTGACAAAAATCACCAATTAGGAACACAAGGAGTGAGGCAATTCTCTCTGGTTCAATGCCTTTCTAAATCCTCCCCCCTCAGACAGCAACTAAACTTTGTTTATAAAAATATGTCTCAAAGAGCTGGTCTCAACCTTGGTTCCCATGGAGAACCAAGATAGGATAGGGGCCTTGTACCCCCACTTGGAGCTCTGGAATGTGTTTTGTCTTTCTGCCTGTCAGGGCAGGGAAAATACTGGGGCTAGCTACAAATACAATAATAGGCTACAAATATATGTGTAAAGAATACAGGGAATATATAAAAGAAAAAGGCAAAAAAAATCATTCTGGCAACACCATCATCTTAGTGACCTTAATAATGTCACCTCTCGCTAATAAAAATCCTGAAATTAACTAGTTGGTACTTCTCTATTAATACTAAATTACAGACATAATATCTTTAAAAAATAGACTTGCAGATGTGTGTTTTTTGAGAATAATGATTGGAAGGCATATTATAGAGCACTACTGTCTTGGGTTACAATGTAAGGTGTAACCAAAGTATGTATTCTACCACCACCTACATCACCTGTTGAACTGTTAATGGTGGGTCATTTGTAACAGCTGCATATCCCACCTGTGAGCTGGGTGCAATGTTCTCTTTGTCTTCACGTGATAACTACACCCAGCCTAAGGGGGTCATCTCTGCCAATAGGCCATCAAGGACTCCCCAGAATATCCTATGACTCATAGGATTACATCATTCCATTGCAAAACTCCCCACCCTGGGGGAGGTACTGAACATTCCTGCCTGGATTTGAGGATATATAATCTCAAGGTTTGGGGACTTGGAGGGACCACCACTGGACCTCCAGAGAAGGACCAGACCTTTCCACAGGACCACTGCTTCGACAACACCATATCTATCACTCCAACGGGACTGCAACAACCATTTGATCAGACTGCTACCACCACCCTGACCAACAGGGTGTCAGGTTGTACTCTGATTTTTTCGGTTTAAGCCACTGTTTCTGTACTATTGCCTTTATTGTAACTTTCCTATTAAATTGTAACTGACTTGAAATCTCTTGCAAGGTATTTCTGTGGGGTTAATTCCTCCCGCTGGTTTACCTTCAAACCAGCACAGATACCCAGAACATGAAATAAAAAGGGTGAAGGAAGACTTTCCCTTGGTTGAGGGGGATTGGGTCAGAGAACACCTTGGCAAACTTGTGTTGTGGTTACAGGAGAAAGAGTGCCAATATGGGTGTAATCAAACTGTGTATTCTATCCTCATCTACATAATGAACTGTTAACGATGGGTTGTTCACAATATGCTCAATGTACACTCAACCCCTCCAGGATATAAGGTGTGTGTTAAAATGAGAAGAGGCAAACCCTGCAAGGAAGGGTAATGTTTCTTTATCTTTACAATGACTCAGCTAGGGAAGCAGCAGCACCACCACTGGATGTCCAGAGGAGGACCTGAACTTCCACAGGGCCACTGCTTTCGACAAGACTGCAACCATCACTTCAACAGGACTGCAACCACTGCTTAATTGGACTGATACCACCACCCTAACCAACAGGGTGCCAGGTTGTACTGTGACTTTGTGGGTTGAAGCCAGTTTTTCTGTATCGTTGCATTTATTGTAATCTTTCTATTAAATTGTAACTCCAACCTGAAATTTCTCTCAAAGTATTTGTGTGGGGTACATTTCTCCCCCTGGTTTACTTTCAAACCAGCAGAACTTGACATCCACAAGTCTATGTGCCCTGAGGGGATGCATCCAGAAGTGCTGTGAGAGCTGGTGGACACCATGGTGAGGCTGCTCACAATCATCTTTAAAAGGTCGTGGTGATCAGGAGAGGTGCCTGAGGACTGGAAGAAAGCAAATGTCACCTCAGTCTTCAAAAAGGGCAAGAAGGAGGACCCATGGAGCTATCAGCCAGTCAACCTCGCCTCAGTCCCTGGAAAAGTGATGGAGTGCCTCATTCTGGAGGCCATCTCTATCCACATGGAGGATAAGAAGGTGATCAGGAGTAGTCATCATGTATTCACTAAAGGTAATTCATGCTTGACCAACCTGATTGCCTTCTATGATGAAACAACTACCTGCATGGAAGAGGGGAGAGCAATGGATATTGTCTACCCAGACTTCAGCAAGGCTTTCAACACTGTCTCTCACAGCATCCTCATAGGCAAACTCAGGAAGTGTTGAATGGATGAGTGGACAGTGAAGTGGATTGAGAACTCACTGAATGGCAGATCCCAAAGGGTTATAATCAGTGGCACAGGGTCTAGTTGGAGGCCTGTCACAAGTGGTGTCCCCCAAGGTTCAATACTGGGTCCAGTATTGTGTGACTTATTCATCACTGACATGGATAAAGGGGCAGATATCTCCTCAGCAATTTCACTGATGCCACAAAGCTGGGAGGAGTGGCCCACAGTGCTGTGCAGGCCTCCAGAAGGACCTTGACAGGTTGGAGGGATAGGCAGAGAACAGTCTGAAATTCAACAAGGGCAAGTGCAGGGTCCTGCACCTGGGGACAAATAACCCCAGGCATCAGCATAGGCTGGAGGCCAACCAGATGAAAAGCAGCTCTGCAGAGAAGGACCTGGGGGTCTGGGTGGACAACAAACTGTCCGTGAGCCAGCAGTGTGCCCTTTTTGCCAAGAAGGCCAATGGGATCCTGGGGTGCACTGGGAAGAGCATTGCCAGCAGGTCAGGGAGGTGATCCTGCCCCTCAGCCCTAATGAGGTCACATCTGGAGTTCTGTGTCCAGTTCTGGGCTCCTCAGTACAAGAGAGACATGGAGCTCCTGGAGCAGGTCCAGCAGAGGCTACAGAGTTGATGAAGGAACCGGATCATCTCTCTTATGAGGAAAGGCTGAGCGAGCTATGCCTGTTTAGTCTAGAGAAGAGATGTCTGAGAGGGAATGTATGGGATTTACATGGCCTGGTTTTGGTAGTGGGGGGCTACCAGGGTGGCTTTTCTGAGAATCTGTTAGAAGCTTCCTCCATGTCCAGCAGAACCAATCCCTGGCAGCTCCAAAGACGAACCTGCGCCTGGTCAAGGCTGGGACAATCAGAAATGGTGGTAATGCCTCTGTGATAACATATTTAAGAAGAAAGAAAAAAAAAGTGATTGTGCAGTTGTAATTGCAGCCAGAGAAGAGAAGAGTGAGAATATGTGAAAGGAAAAACTATGCAGACACCAAGGTCAGTGGAGAAGGAATGGGAGGAGGTTCTCCAGGCACCGGAGCTGAGATTCCTCTGAAACTTGTGGTGAAGACCATGGTGAAGCAGCTGTGCCACTGCAGCCCATGGAGGTCCATGGGGATGCAGAGATCCACCTGCAGCCCAAGAAGGAGACACGTGCCAGAGCAGGTGTATGCCTGGAGGAGGCTGTTACCCTGTGGGAAGCCCATGGAGAGAGAAGCCCTTGCTGGAGCAGCCTCTCCTTGAAGGACTGCACCCTGTGGAAGAGTGACCCATGCTGCAGCAGTTTGGGGAGGGCTGTTGCTCATGAGATGGACTCACATTGGAGAAGCTCACAGACAACTATCTCCTGTGGGAGGGACGTCACAGAGCAGCAGGGGAATGACTCCTCTCCCTGAGCAAAGGAAGAAGCCACGGGTGATGAACTCACCATAACCCGCATTCCCTGTCTCCTTGCACTGCTGGGGTAGGAGGTAGAGCTGGGAAGGAGGGAGGGGTGGGGGGAAGGTGCTTGTAAGGGTCTTATTTTACTTCTCATTATCTGACTCTGATTTTGTAAGTAATAAATTAATATCTCTAATTTGAGCCTGTTTTGCCTGTGACAGTATTTGATGAGTGATCTCTCCCAGTCCTTATCTCAACCCATGAACCCTTTGTTATATTTTCCCACCGCTGTCCCGCTGGGAAGGGGAGTGAGACAGCAGCTTTGGTGGGTGCCTGGCATCTGGACAGTGTCAACCCACTACAGGGGACCTCCTTAATGTGTATAAATATCTAAAGGGGGGGTGCCAAGAAGATGGAGCCAGGCTCTTCTCAGTGGTGCCAAGCAATAGGACAAGAGGCAACAGGCAAAAACTGATGCATGGGAAGTTCCACTGGAATATGAGGAAGAACTTTACTGTGCAGTGACCAAGCACAGGAACAGATCATGCAGAGAGGTTGTGGAGTCTCCCTCACTGAAGATATTCAACAATGTCCTGGTTTGAAAGATGGATTTAAATTAAGGGATAATTTTATTAGGCATGTCAGACATGAGAGATTTATAACTTCCACTTGTTTTCATGTTTGATATCTGAAAATTACTTTGCATACTAGCAAGTCTATTTATTCCTTGTCCCTGCTTGCAGAGCAGGAACTGTATTACCTGAATGAACTATGCCTGCAAACTCACAGTGAGTTCAGGGCCTCACAACTTACAGCCTCTGGAGCATGTGCATCTATGCTGCTGGTTTCCAAGCAGGGGTGTCTTCTTTCTGTGTTCATTTGGTGCTGTGGGTACCAAGCATCTTGTAATGTCAGGGAGATCCTATTGTCCTTCACCAATGTCCTAAGTACCAATTTGTATTTGTCTTGGTTTGAAAGACAGGTGTCTGTTAAGGAAGGCAGGAGCCTCTCTTGGAATGGGAAACTGTAACCCCTCTCCCTCGAAATTATTATAAACTTGAAATCAAGAGGCTCTCAGGCAAAGATATGGGAATAGGAATAACAGTTCTTTACTAATATCTACAACAAAGCTAACAAATAACAACAGCTATGGTGTTAACCAACAAACAGAAGCAGAAACTCAGTGGCAGCCTGCTCGGCTTCAGGCTCCTTTCTCTTTTGGTGCAGTTCCAGTCACAGCCTGCAGGGGGCGCTCTGGGTGTGATGATTCCCGGTGGCTGCAGGGGTGCTCTGGGTGTGATGATTCCCCGGTGGCTGCAGGGGGTGCTCTGGGTGTGATGATTCCCCGGTGGCTGCAGGGGGCGCTCTGGGTGTGATGATTCCCCAGTGCCTGCAGGGGGTGCTCCGGCATGAGCTCAGGTAGCACACGACAATGGCGGCTGCCCGAGGCAGGGAGGGATGGAGGAGAGCCTTTGTTTCACAGACCCTCGGGGGCGGGGGGGGGGGGGCAGCTGGTGTCGGTGCTGCAGCAGGATCCTTGGACACAGGGAGCTGGGACAGTAAGAGGTCCCGATGTGCAGGGGGAGCCCAGCTACAATGTAGCGAAAAACTCGGAGCGGCGTGGAGGAGCGGGGGAGAGACAGGCTGGTGGCAGGCAGCTCCCGATGGGGCAGAGAGGAAAAAACTCACAGCAGACAGACCGGCAGCTCTGTGCTGGCTTCTCAGTGGCTGTGGGTTCAGCACACAGCAGCTCTGACCATCCAGCTCTGAGGGTCCTGAGCAAGAGAGCGACCTCCCCCCCCCACCCTTCCTTTTTCAGTCTCCAAAATCTCTCGTTGTCAGGCTCTGCTTCCATGAGGGCGATTCTGCCCCACCTTGCCAAGGAGAAAGGCTCTAGCCATGTGCTTTGTTCTCTTAAGTACTCAGCTATTAGCTCAGTCATTTGTCTCTTAGCAACCCATGGGAGAAAAATTCCTGAGGAAAAACCTAAATCCAAACTCCAGCAAAGAACCATCTGGATGCAGTCCTGTGCAACACGCTCTGGGATGACCCTGCTTGAGCAGGAAGGTTGGACCAGATGACCTACTGTAGTCCCTTCCAACATTACGCATTTTGTGATTCTGTGGTTCTGTAATTCTGTGTTTCTGTGAAGAACTAGAAGAACTTGCACATTATATGGACATAGGATTTTACCCTCTTGCTGCCCAAAACAACAAAACTAGAGGAAGACAGGAAAATCAGCCTTTGATGAAGTTGAAACCTCATTTGCAAATTAACCAAATGCTTGAATTGGCATTAAAAGCTGAGTGGAAGTCATAGAATGAACTTGAATGATAGCTTAATTTGATTATCTTGGCCTGAGTCAGAAGAGTGTAGACAGCCCTGATAGGTGTTAAAGCCCAAACACTATCTTCATATTAGTGATTCAGCACAGAAATTACTACAATAAGAATCTCCTGATGGAAATGCTCATCACAAACAGAAAGGGATTAATTTTTTTTAGCACACTGAAGTTGGAAGAAAGCATTTTTTGTGTCCTTGTGTGGTATGCAGAACACCAGTGATGCCTTACGAAAGGCTGACCTGAAAGAGAAGCTAGACAGAGTTAAAAGATTAAAAGAAGTATTTATTAAAACAAGGTGCACTTTGGGCAATGCAAGAGTCTCGCAGAGACTACACCCAAAATGGACGCCTAGCACCTGGTTTTTGGACAGATATACCTTCAGTTTATCTGCATATCAGAAACCCATTGTCCAATTACAGCTTCAGGTACTGAAGCCCCATCCCTAGTTTGTCTCCCTTCTTCTCTTTGCTGCTGTCCATGGTTGTTTACATTTTGGGCTTTTGGAGAAACAGTATATCCTTGAAACTCAGGCTTAGATAGAAATTGTTTCATCTAAATAACACTAGCAGAACATTAGCTGACAATTTATGGAGTCTTAGAGTCATACACTAGAGCAGTCTTGATCTGGAAAATATAAAAGTTAAAACTTAAGGCATCACCAGGGTGTCCTGGTTCCAGCAAGGACAGGGTCAATTTTTGCAGTAGCTAGGAAGGGGCATGGCCAGGACCTGTAGGTTATTCTTTACATTGGGGACAGGAGTTTCTTCCAGGGAGAAGTGGTTCCTTCCAGTCGAGTAATCATGGTGGCGGTTCTGAGCCAGAGTGAGCAGTTGGGGTGGCTTGGCTGCAGTCAGGTTGGGCTCTGCAGTGTGCATTTTTCCATTTGAATCACTCTTTCTTTCGTGCATTGTTGTTATTAATATTGTTGCTGTTACTGTTCATTTTCTTATCTCATTGCTGTTTCCAGTAAATTGTTCTTATCTCAACCTGTGATCTTTGCCTTTTGTGCCTCCAATTCTCCTCTGCAGCCTTCCACAGGGGAGGGGGGAGCCAGTGGAACATGGTTTTAGTGGGAGCACTAAATTGAAGAATACCATTCTTAAACCACAACACAGGGTGTCCCACAATTTTGATTAAGAAAACTGCATGCCTTTCAGCTGAACCTCCTTCAAAGTATTTCTCCTGTCTGACTTGGTTCACATCAGTTGTTCTTCAGCCAAGACCCGATTTGCTGTAGGCATGATAATGTTTTTGATGTGGTCATGGTTAAATTAGTTGAAAATATATAGGTGGACGCTACATCCATGCCACTGATATGAATATTGTGAGATGGCATACAGAGGTAGAACTCCAAAAGGAAGGACTTCTCAAGAGATGATTACCCTTGCTGCTCTCCCAGTCTTCTTGTAAACATCAGTGACTGTGGAGGCCGGTGGGCTAAAGTCCCTCCCCAGGTTAGGGTGACTGAAAAGGCTTCCCCCCAAGATGCTCTGTTCCACTATGCTAATGTATCCGAGTTCTACTTCCCCCATTGGCCCGTTGGCCTCCCCACCCCTTTCATACCTTATATGTTATCTACCCTAGAAAGTTCTCCCTTTCCTGTTTCCCCATTGGCCCCTGCTCCCTAGTCACTCCCACAGAGTCTCCCTATTGGCTCCCCTGCCCTAACCCCGCCTGTGTACTGCCCCTGCACCCTCAGGCCATTGGCCCTGATGCTCTCTCCACCCCCATACATAACCTGATCCCTCAGTTGTTTCCAGGTCTTCGTCCTTGTCTTTGCCCCTGGATCCTCATATGAGCTGTTGGATTAAACCTCACCATGGAACTCCAAAAAAAGACCCCTCTCAACTCCTTGCTGTTCATGTGTCTGTTGAGCTATTCGGTGTGTACGTTAATAACTGTATGCATATGAATGTGTGACCACTGAACGACTCTGACTGGAAACACTCCCGGAAAGTTGCAACTCATCACCATCGGTCCCAGTGACCCTGGTGTAGGTGTATCTACTTCCACTGCATCTTGCTGCTGTATCAGATACAGTCCACACAGTCCTACAGCTGTGCACATCTGGACAATACTGATCTCAAAGGTTGAGATGAAGAATTTGAGAACTAGGATAAAAACATACTCCGTTCTCTTGCTTTATGAGGAAAAGATGAGGAAAGCCTCAATTCTGACAGGCTTCAGAAATGCAAACAAGTATCTTCATTGAGACAGCCATTTTTGCCATAAATGTTTAATTTCAAATACATCTTTTCATTGACAATCTCTAAAAACTTTTTCTATCCCCAACAAAAGATTTCTGACCTGAAGAAAGAAGAGCCTGAAAATCCTGAATCCTGCAGTCCATTAGGGATTTTTTTATTGCCACTGATGTTACCTGGGACGTACACACACACTAGTGATAAACAGCAATACAAATAACTAGTCATGGATGACTGCATATGTGGGAAATATTATTACCCTCAAGTAGAAGATTTCTGTTCCCCCCCACTCCAGCAGAGAGACAACGTAACAATTGATCACTTTTTCATTCAGTTTTTCAATCACAGCTAACACAAACAGTAAGATAAAATCATAAGTAATGAGAGTGGAAGGAAAGGGAGAAATGTGTCAAATTACTTAGCTAGGAACTGAATCATTGTACATTCCTGAGATGGTCCAAAACCTCAAATCTGAATTCCCTCACACCTTGGAAAAATAAGAATTTGTATGTGAACTTTGTGGCTTGGCCCCTCTCTAAAACTCACCCTACTTCATGAGTCACAGATGCAAGAAAATGAAGCAGAATCATAACATTGGCTACAATATCTTAAAAGAAAATAAATTAACCAATTAAACTAAAAAGAGAAATGAGTGTGACAGACATTTTCTTCTGCATTTATGTCAAATCTTGCTTTGAAATAAAGGGCATGAGAATAAGTTCAGTCTGTCACAGTGATAAGGACAGTAAAACAGAACAGCACAGCTTTGGAGAAGTCAATAAAGGATGTAACTTAGGCAAACAGAAGTCATGCAAAACACAAGCAGGCTGCCAGTTTGATGCCTTACAGAAGGCTGACCTGACACAGAAGCTAGATATAGTTAAAAGATTAAAAGAAGTATTTATTAAAAAGGCCTTTACAAGGTACACCTCGGGCAATGCAAGAGTCTCGCAGAGACTACACCCAAAATGGACGCCTAGCACCTGTTTTTCGGACAGATATAAGTTCAGTCCATCTGCATATCAAAAAGCTATTATCCAATTACAGCTTCAGGTAGTGGAGTCCCATCACCAGTTTGTCTCCCTTCTTCTCTTCGCTGCTGTCCACGGTTGTTTACATTTTTGGGCTTTTGGACAAACAGGGTGTCCTTGAAACTCAGGCTTAGAGAGAAATTGTTTTGTCTGAATAAAATGGAAGAACAGTGGCTGACAGGTTATGGAGTTTTAGTGTTATACATTAAAGCAGTATTGATCTGGAAAATATAAAAGCTAAGATTTAAGGCATCAGCTCAGCTCTGCAAGGCTGACAAAGTAGAAGTTATGCAAAACAATGATATTGTGCTTACGCAAAAGTGGGGGTCAAGGAACAGCCACCTAAAAAGGACATCAGACGTTGAAGACCACTGAAGATGATCCCAAAAAATCATATAAAGACTTCCAATAAGGGGTATGACTATGTAAAATAAAGCAATAAATATGCATCAAGTAAGTGGGGATAGCTAATGAATATGTAATCAGTGTATATGGTAAAAACCTCTGTTTACCTGACGCTCAGGGCACTCAATTAGAAGAAGGATTCTCTGAGTGACCAGTGCACTGCAATAAAGAATGCCTGCTTTCTAATACTCAAAACTGTGTTAGAAAGTTTCGATCTGGCTGATTTCAGCATCATTTTTGGTGACTCCAGATGGAACACTCTGCCTAATCTCCTGTGGATCCAAGGGATCTCTGGATCTTCACGGTGGCACCGGGACTTTTCTGGAGATCACAGATCCCCTGACCAGTCTGGGACATGGGTAAGATCCCATTTGATAATAAGGCATTCTTCTGAGAATCCTGCCCACATAAGATATGTGGATCTTCCAGTGCATTGGGTGGGTTATTTGATATTCTGGAATTTGGTATTTGACTTGGATTTATCAATTGATAATTGTTTTGCATTTGTGTTTACATCTGTATTGTAACGTTTTGGTTCTACTATTCAGAGATGGGTAGTAGACAATCTAAAGGGGGCATTCTGAAAAAATCCCCCCTTGGTTGCATTTTGGGCCATTGGAGAAAGATTGGTGGGCCCCCTGGGGGAACAGCTACCAGGGACAATTTGATTAAGTATTGTAATTAATGGTGGCTGTTGTATAAACTAGACTGCAGAACAGTGGCCACAAAATGGAACCCTGAATTACAATACATTGCTACAGTTAATGTTGTTTTTAAGATGGGAACAGAAATGTGATGAGGTTATGTATGCTGATATGTTTTTCACTTTGCAGAATCATCCTGAATGGCAGAAAGATTGTGGGTTGAACCCAACCCTCTCAGATCCTTTTGTGCTGGCTCTTGAAAAGGAGAATCAAGGAAAAGGGTTAAAATGGTGTTGTTCTATGTGCAGCATAGGACAAAATTGTTCTAAACATCTCCCTAGTAAGGAGGACGATTTAGATCTTATGGTCAGGCTTAATTGCAGGTTGGATGGGGGAACAGATAATCAGGCTGCCGAGACTAATATTATGAGGAAACTGGCATGTGGAGGTAGATTTAGCATGTCTAGAAGAGAAGATAGAGGATAGTGAGGATGTATCGAGGAGCAGGGGGTTTTAGTCCAATTGCAGGGAGTAGAGCTAAACACAGAGATGTGACAGTAGCTCCCCTCCATCAGGTGGTAGGTATGGATGGTCCAATCACAGAAAAAGTTATATTTTTCAATAACAGACCTTAATAATTAGACTTCACAGATTGAAGTACTATTAAGCATCAATGAAGAAGGCACATCTGAGGTTATCAACACTATTTGTGTTTTTCTGAGCAGAACCAAAGCAGAAACCTCAGAGCACTGAGAAGGATTCTGGCAATATTTGAGATGGAATAGAATAGTAGACAAAACTACGCTGGTAAAGGATAGCAAATAAGGGGGAAAGAAAGAGGCAGGCTAAGGGAAGGTTTAGAAGGAAACTTAGGCAGAGGAAGAAGAAATTTGAAAGGTGAGGCTGTTTTTTAAAGAAATGGCATATTAAAATACTAAGTATTATATTAAAAACAAAAAACCACGTGAGTATATTTTGAATTACTGTGATAAACATATAGTCTTGGCTTTCACAAATATTAAAGTGGATGCTGTGTGTTGTGCATTATAATATAATGTTAACTTTTGCAGAAGTAGCTGCAGTTGTGAAATAATAACTAATGCTTTTATTTTTGTAACTAATTGGCAATAATGAAAATAACTCAGATATATTTGTGAAGTAGCTGATGCTGATTTAGAGTACTTGTGGTTAACTTAAAATAAATAACTGAAATAGCCAAAACCGTCTGCGTGGTCAGATAACATTTGAGGAACGGACATGATGAGGACCCCTGCTACTGACACTTCGACTATCAATAACTGTCACCTGCTGAAACCACAGAACAGAGGGCCATTGTGAGGAGGTGACACACAACCCTCAAAACCACATCCACGATTACTGCACATTCTCTAAAAAGGTGGATCAGGGGATGAATCATGGTAAAGAGTTCCTGGAACATGCAAACGATTTCAAATAAATGTTTGAATATCTGTAATCTTTATGAATATGTATTTGACCGCTGCAATAGAGAGGGTATATAAGAAGAGTTGCTATGGTTAGCTGGTGTGCCTCTGGCTACAGCTACACACCCAGAGCTGTTACTTTTGCTTTATTGATTTGCCCCCTATTGTCCTTTATTAAATTTTTAAAAATTCAACTGAGGAGTGGGCTCCATTTCTCTCAATTACTAAATTTTGATTTACCAGGTTAATATTCTATCTCAGGATTCTGAGAACTATGCATGAGATTTACTTTCTGGTTTGGTTTTTCTTTTTTTTTTTACATCAGAAGAAGCCCCTCATAGAATTCTAGTTTTGTAATTCAAAGAGCTGCTTCTTTTGTTTTATATAATGCATGGACATGAGTCCTGGTCCTGTGTCCACTGCCAGCTACTAATTCAACATGATATCCTTCTTGGGGAAGAATAACCCCAGACACCAGCACAGGCTGGGATTGACCTGCTGGAAAGCAGCTCTGCTGAGAAGGACCTGAGGATGCTGGTGGACAACAAGTTATCCATGAGGCAGCAGTGCCCTTGAGGCCAAGGACAATGGAATCCTGAGGTGGATTCGGAAAACATTGTTGGGGGTTAGGATTTTTCCTTTTGTTTCCTTCTCTCATGGAATTTTTTCCTGTTTGTTGCTAAGAGACAATAACGACCGGTACTTAAGAGAGACAAAAGGTGTAGCTAAGGGGGAGGGGGAGGAATGCAGCTGGCTACATTATCTGTAGCTGAGGGGCATTCTCAAGAGAAGGGCAGAGATACAATGAGATTTTGGGCCGGAGGGTGAGTGGTTGGGTGCAGCTCCTAACTCTCGCTCTCTCGCGCTCTCTCTCTCTCTCTCTCTCTCTCGGCGTCGGAGGGGAGACAAGCTGCAGTTGCCATGGGAAGAATTCGCCACCACTGCAGGGTTCCGTCTCCTGCTGTCTTCTATAGTAAGTGGAGCTCTGCTCATAAGAATGGCTGTTGAACTGGGACTTTATTAACACCCTCACTGGAAGGGACCTTCACTGTCGGCGAGAGGAGCAAGACGACGAGCCAATATGGTTCATAAATCAAGCTCGTTTATTGTCAGACAGTGCACATACTTATACTACCTTACGTGCTCAAGATATTATTTACTTACAGAAGTTTCACACGGGATTTTTCTCTAATCTAATTAAAACACAGACTGGTCTCAGAAGGCAATAATATCAACAGTTTCTTCTGCCAAGCTAATCTCTAGACACCTGCACTTTGTTTACAGCTCTCATGTCTCCCTTTCCACAGTTGTTTTGAGAACAGCCTTGAGCAGAGGCCTAACACTTATCTATGGAGTCTGGATTGCTCACTTATACCTTATGTCTGTGCAGCCAGAAATGGCCATTTCCCAACACTTCACCATCTACTCGGGTGCCTCAGAGAAAACCTGGGACCCTGAGCCCCTCCAAGGGAGCCTCTCCTGGCCGCGTTCAGGAGCCTGCCGTTTCTTTGCCACTGCTCTGGGGATTTTTGCTGCACTATAACCCAGCACCCTCTGCCTGCCAGGACACCTCGCGGCTCCTGCTACAGCTGCAGAGTTTCTGATACATTTTGTTTGCATCACCAGCACCTCTGCCGTTCCAGCTTGCTGCTTCCGAGATTTCTGCTACAGCTCATCTCACCATCCGGAGGGGCACCGGGACCAGCTGCCCCTGCGAGGTTGTATAAAGGAAACCCCTTTTCCATTTCTTGCGCTGGCTGTGCCACCATTACCCACATGAGAGAGACAGCTGAGCTCGGGCCACAGTGCCCCCTTTCAGCTGCGGAGGAATCATTGCACCTGTCCTGCCTAGCTGGGAGCCAAGAGCGCCCCTGCCGGCTGTGACCATAACTACACCAACAGGGAAAGTGCTTGACAGCTGAGAGAAGGCTGCTATTGGGTTTCTGATTTTGTTTGTTGTTGCTGCCATTGTTGATGTTTGTTTGCCTTGTTATACATATACATACTAGTAAAGAACTGTTATTCCTTTTCCCATATCTTTGCCTGAAAGCCCTGTAATTTCAGAGTTATAATAATTTGGAGGGGAGTCACATTTTCTATTCCAAGGGAGGTTCCTGCCTTCCTTGTCAGACAACTGTCTTTCAAACCAAGACAAGCATTGCCAGCAGGTCAAAGGAGGGGATCCTGCTGCTGTACTCAGCCCTGGTGAGGCACATCTGGAGTGCTGTGTCCAGTTCTGGGCTCCTCAGTACAAGAGAGACATGGAGCTTGGGATCTTATGGTCAGTCCTGCTTGCAGGTTGGATGGGAGAACAGATAATCAGGCTGCTGAGACTCATATTATGAGGGAACTGGCATGTAAAGAGGTGGAGAACTGTCTGCCGTGGGAGGGACCCCATGGTGCAGCAGGGGAGCAACTCCTCTCCCTGAGCAGTGGGAAAAGCCTCGGGTGATGAACTGTGCAACAACCTCTGTTTTGATTTCTTCTTAAATATGTTATCTGTCTTGGCTTAGAGACAAGTTTAGGAGAAAATGCTCTGGAATGAGTGTTTCCTCTAAAGAAAAAGGACTTCAGGAATCCCTTTTCTGCCAATGAGAAAAATTAATACCACTGAGTAAAAGTGAAAAAAAACCAAAACCAAAACCAAAACCAAAACCAAAACCTTGTTTATTGACAAAGTGCCTGCAGGGCATGGGAAAACAATTGAATAAATGCTAGATATTGAACCGTCAGAACCTTACCCCACACACACCCTGTAGTGGTTTGAGTTTGCCAGTCTGAGTTTCTGGCCAAACGCCAGCACACTTACCAAAATTTACTCAGTTTTGCTGTGAGATAAGGATTAGGAGTAGGCAAAGCAGTCTCAAACTTTAAATAATATGAAGAAAGTTTATTAATAGATCTAAAAAGAAAAAGAAACAAGAATCAGAACAAAACCTTCAGAACACTTCTCCCTCCACCTCTCTATCTCTTTCCCACTGACAACACAAAAAGACAACACTTTGAACCTTCAGTCAGTTTACCACCCCTAAAATAGTCTTTTCTCAGTCCATTTAGGGAGAGGAGTTCCTCTTGCTTATACCATGGACTTCTCTACAAGAAAATACAGGTTTTTATGGTTTCAGCCTCACAACCAGCAGCTGCCTGGGAGGAAAATCTGCTTGTTGTTGAAGATCTCCCCCCCTTCCCCACTAGTAGCCTTCCCACAACTACTACAGGGGGTCACGACAGTCCATGGGGTACTTTTTAAAGGATGAGCAGTTCTACTACAGCAGCAAAGAAAATCCCCTTTCTTCTGTTACTGGCAACACAAGTTCTCCACCATCCCCGGGGCGAGGGACTTGACTACAGCATCTTATCTGTCTCTGCTCAAGTTTCTCATCAGGCTGCAATTACTTCAGCATCTGCTTATCTCTACACAGGTGCCTTGGCTCACTGGCTGCAGTTAGAACATCACATCCCCCCTCTGGACCATTTCCCCATATATTACAGGGAATATTTAGCTTAGTCCCAACCATGGTTTCACAGAAGAATTTTCAGCTTCATTATCGAAGCACTTCTCATGCTCCTCCTTCTAGGCATCGGCTCTGCTTCCTTCACTGACTTTAGTGTCTCTATACTGTATTTTTGTAGGTGTCCTCACTCTTTTCTCTCTCTGTGCAGGGGAGAATGAGTGTCTGGAAGTTTCATTTGGGTAGTGAGAGGGTTAATCTCTCTCGGGCCTTGTGATGATCACATGGTCTCTGCTGGGCTGTTTGAAAAGTTTGAGTTAGGTGGCAGAAGCAGTCAGAGTCTCGGTGGCCATGCTCTACGAAGCTGGCTTGTCTATGCGGGGCCGGCCTGGCTCGGGGTGACAGAGCAGGGCCCGGCCCGAGTCGGATGGAGCCGGCCCGGCCCTTGCCTGGCCCAGAGAAGGGGCCCGGCCCTGCCCACTCTAGCTGGGATGTCGGCCAAACTGCATCTGAGCCAAGAGCTCAGGCTGGGTCCTCCCCCACACCCAGCTGCACTGCCGCTCCAAACCCCCCTTCTCCCCCTCCCTCTGGGGGCGAGTGCAAGGGCCCAGTCTTACCGGAGAGAGAGAGAGAGCAGGGGACCTGCTTCTCTTGCAGCAACAGGACAAAAAGGATCTTTTCCCAGGTGTCTCTCTCTTAAATATGGTTTTTTGGCTGAAGGCAGATCAACTTTTAATTGGTTGGCATACTTATCAATACTCAAAACTAGGTGTTTATTGGTTCTGTCTCTCGGGAAGGAAGCTGTACTACTTCCTGTAGCATAGGTCACCTCTGAGACTGTCTCTTCCTGGGCAAACCCAGGACACATCCCCACCCACAGCACAACAAAAAACCCAAAATGCCAGGGGAAGAAACAAACTGACTGGCCGCGTGGCAGGGGGAATAAAATGGCGCCAGCTTTATTGTCTCAGGGAAGGAAAAGAAGTTCACGCAGTAGCTCAGGCAAAACAGATGGGAACCTGTTGAACCTCTGGCGTTGGTTTCCTCCTCACAGCAGATGAAGCTCCTGCATTTTGGTGTCCTTTCTCTTGTTGGTTCAGCTTTTCCCAAGGTCTCGGGCCAGGTGGAGTGGCTCCAGTGGTCCTGGCCAATCGGCTCCTGGTGATTGTCTGATCTTGGACCAAAACCAAGCCAAACAGTTCAAGAAAAAAACCAAAAGCTGTTGAAGGATTGCTGCTGCAGTGTCTCCAGGCCAGGGAAAGGGGAAAAAAGAAACTTCTTGCTTAAGCTAACAAAAAGCCAAGCTAGCTAAGCAACAAAGTAATGTCTGGTTCGTGCCGCACCCAAGCATGCTCTGGAGTGAGTCTTTGAACAAAGACTGCGCAAGAGCCCCAAGGTTCCCGCCCCTCCCCTGGACCCACCTTAAAGTTACAGCAACCATTTCTGGGCATAAAGCAGACAATCAGGAATAGAGTATCATCACAAAATCATGCCAAGACATTACCAGAGAGGCATTACCACCATTTCTAAATGGCCCAGCTTTGGCCAGCAGCACATCCATCTTTGGAGCCATCGGTGATTGGCTCTGCCAGACATGGTGGAAGCTTCTAGCAGCTTCTCACAGAAGTCACCTCTATGGCCCTCCCTCCCACTACCAAAAACCAGGCCGTGCAAATCCAATACACATGCCTAGAAGAGACGATAGAGCGGGTAGTGAGGAAGTATCAAGGAGCAGAGACGATAGAGAGGATGTATCGAGGAGCAGGGGGTTTTAGTCCAATTGCAAGGAGAACTAGAGCTAAACACAGACATGACAGTAGCTCCCCTCCGTCAGGGGGTAGGTATGGATGGTCCAATCACAACAAAAGTTCCATTTTCAATAACAGACCGTAATAATTGGAAGTCAATGGCTGGAACCTACCAAGATGACCCAGACAAAATGGCAAAAGCATTTGAAATGATGATTAAAACACAGGATTCAGACTAGAAGGATACAGATATTATGTTAGAGATGATGTTTGATAGCACAGAAGGAGAGATGGTTGTTAAAACAAGTAGGAGGTTTGTGGAAGAGCAAATTTTGACAGGTAACTTGCCAGGTACATTGGACATTAATTTTCCTACCGTGGATCCTGAGTGGGACCCTAATGTGCCCATGTTTAGAGAGAGATTAAATAGATATCTACAGTGGATACTATATGGAATTAGACATGCCATACCAAAGGCTGTCAATAGGTAAAAATTATTTGAAATTAAGCAGGATTGCAAGAAATCACTTACCAAATTTTTATATCATCAGAAAGAAACAGCTTGAAAATATAGTAATATTGATCCTGAAATAGAGGAAGGAAAAACTCAATTAGCCCCCATATTTGTGAGGCAATTCTCGGATGATATTAGAAGGAAATTACAAAAGGCTCAGGGACAAGACCAGTATGATTTCAGGAAGCTGTTAGATTTTGCCTGGGGAATTTATCAGAATAGAGAAAACCAGCAAGAAATATCTAAACAAAAAGTAGTTGCAGTTATGGAAGGAATTTCCAAATGAATGGTGGCCCCAGGAAAGGAAGAGACAAGGGTGTGGACAACGTACCTCAACCTCCCCCATGGGAAACTTGGTATTAATCAATGTGCATATTGTAAGAGAGACAGGCATTGGAAAAGGGATTGTCCTCAGTTGAAACATAAAAGGCCCCCTCTTGTGGTCATCACTGATGATGGCTGAGGGGGACTGGGCGATTCTTCCCTGGCAGAACCTCTGCTTACAGCTAAGCTGGGGAATGAGGAGGTAAATGAGGAGGTAGAATTTTTAGTAGATATGGGACCTAGTTACTTGGTGCTAGGTACAGTAAAAGGAAACTTGAGTAATGATTCTATAACAATTGTTGGTATAACAGAGAATCATGAAATTCAGCCATTTTTCAAGTCCATTGATTTTAAATTAGGAAAACAATGGATGACTCACCAGTTTTTGTACCTACTCAATTTGCCAAAGCCTCTCCTTGGGAGAGGTTTATTGGAAGAACGAAGTGCTGAAATCAAATTTTAAAATGGCAAAATACAGGTTATTATTCCAGAACCTAATTACATGGAAGCCTCTATTTTTGCATTACAGTCTCTGAAATTGGTTGTGATCCATCTGCCAGTATCACTTGTGGATGCAGTGATTCTGATAGTCTAGGCTGGAGAGGTGCCCGGGAGATCCAAAAGAGCAGAGCCTGTAAGAATTAAATTGAAACCTGGAGCCGAACCAGTAAGGCAAAAGCAATACCCTTTGAAAATAGAAAGTCATTGGTTATTACCCTTCATTGAAAAAATTATAAAATACAGCCTATTGAAGGAATGTGAATCCTAATTTAATACCCTTATGTCTTGGTTTGAAAGACAGTTGTCTGACAAGGAAGGCAGGAACCTCCCTTGGAATAGAAAATGTGACTCCCCTCCAAATTATTATAACTCTGAAATTACAGGGCTTTCAGGCAAAGATATGGGAAAAGGAATAACAGTTCTTTACTAGTATGTATATGTATAACAAGGCAAACAAACATCAACAATGGCAGCAACAACAAACAAAATCAGAAACCCAATAGCAGCCTTCTCTCAGCTGTCAAGCACTTTCCCTGTTGGTGTAGTTATGGTCACAGCTGGCAGGGGGTGCTGTTGGCTCCCAGCTAGGCAGGGGGCACTGTGGTGTGATCTCAGTCGCTTCTTCATGTGGGTAATGGCAGGTGAGCTGGTGGAAGAGAGCGAAAAGGGGCTTCCTTTACAAACTCATGGTGGGCAGCTGATCCTGGTGCCTCTCCAGATGGCAAAATGGGCTGTAAGCAGGAACCTCGGAGAAGCAAGCTGGAATGGCAGAGACGAGCACACCCTGAGATGGGAAACAAAATGTAGCAGAAACTCTGCAGCCGTAGCAGGAGCTGCAGGGGTCAGGCGGACACGGGGTATTGAGTTAAAGTGTAGCAAGAGGCCTTGAAGCAGCAGCAGAAAACAGAGGGGCTGGGTGGGGAATTGCACTGCTGGACAGCTCTCGGGCAATGGCTGGCCCTGGGGTCAGGCCATGCAGAGTCCCTGGTGGGGGACGGCAGGCTCTAAGGGCAGCACACACTGGCTCTGGTCTCCCAAGGAAGCAGAGGAGCAGAGAAGCAAGCCATCAAGCCCAGTAACAGTGCCAAAGGAAAAGAAAAAAATGAAACAGGCAAATACTACAAGGCAACAGTATCTCCAGTCAGAGGCACTGTGCTGCGTGACTGCCAAGACAATTGTCCCACCAGAAGGAAACCATAGCCCCTTGCCTCCCCAACCCTCACAGAATCTCAGGCTGGCTCTCACCCATTGCAATACTCCCAGCATCGGGAGGGTTGTTACAGTGGTTCGGAACCAGAGGACTTCCGGACAGGTTCCACGGACAGAGGGTTTCCCCCCGGAGCTCCCAGGGGCAGCAGTTGGACCACCAATCCACGGACCCAAGCTCCTGCTATTGGTTACTGGACTTGTCTGTTATGTATTCCTGCTCTGGGAAATTCCCTGTCACTCCATAGTTCATTCGTTGTTCTCTCTGTTCCCCTCCCCTCCCTAAACCCCATTTGATCATGTACCCCAGCCCCTCCCCTGTATTGTCCCCTGCCCTCATCCTATTGGGTGTTGTTCCTCCCTTAAATACCGATGTAATAAGCTGCTCTTGGCTCTTGGTCCATGTGCTCCCTTTGGAGGTAATAAACCTACCAAAATCACATACCAAGAGACCTCCTTCTCTGGTAGTTCTTTGCTGTTTCACCACGCTCCGGGGGCAACATCTCCCCGGACCGAACGCGGGCCAGCTGTGCTCATAGTCAGCACTCCGAGGGTGCCTTCCCGAGGGCGAACGGCATCCTAGGATAGGGCTAGGACTCCGCTGCCGGTACCAGGGTGGGACTGAAGCAGGGAACGCAAGAAGTGGCGCACCGAACAGGGACTCCGACCTCTCGGGGTTCCCTGCGAGCGACCTGGATACGCAGCAGCGGTCCGGACTGCGCCTTCGGGACGTCGCTCCCCTAGCGAGAACTTCCGCGTTTTAGCGGGGGGCTTGCAGGGGCTGTCAGCAACCGTTCTGGAGCGTCTGAAGTGTGTACGCTAGCTGAACGGACTGACGAGACCAGAGACCCTTGCTCTTTTGGATGTTTCTCCTTCCGGAGCCGGTGACGGCAACTGAAGCCGGGATCGAGGAACCAAGACCCGCACGGAGCGGTGAGGTTTGGCGGCTGCGAGGCGCGGTGGGAAAGGACCAGGATCCGCGCGCGGCGGCGAAGCTCGGTGCCCGTGATAGCGGCGGGAAAGCCACCGAGAACCGAGCGCAGACGGTGAGGTCTAATCCGCGATAAGCAGCGGGAATCAGGCTCGAGGGAGAGTTTTGTACCATATAAAAAGAGCAAGGAGGCTTTTATTCGGAGACAATGGGTATTAAGCTGTCCCGAATAGAGCAGGAGTTTTATGTCCAAGTTAAAGAGACCCTAAAGTTAAAAAACAGGAATGCTAATAAGAAGGCTTGGAAACGTTTTGTTAAATGGATCTTTGCCTATGTCCCTCTTGCTTCTGCTTCTTCTGTTAAAACTCTGAGTTTTTGGGAGCTAGTAGAAAAATGTTTAGAGGCAGTGGAGAGAGGGGGTGATGTTTCTGTCCGAAAATTTTTCCCGTTGTTGATTGTAATTTGTTATACTTTGCGTAATTGTCCTGAAAGTTCGAAATCCCTGACTGACCCACCCCACGTTCCTAATTCCCCTTTTCCCAATCCCTCTTCCCCACTACAGGGAAGTGCGCCCCTCAGTTCTCCCCACTATGAGACTGATTCCATCATAGCGAGCTTCACCCCAAACCCTTTCTCCGAGCCCACAGCCAAACTCGCGCCGGCTGCGCTCCCCCATTGTTCCGAGTTTAAAGATGGCGGCGGCCTCGTGGCACTGTGCCTACACCCCTGCGCCCAGTGCGCAGTCTCACGCCGAAAGCCCGCCAATCCTCCCAACTCCTCCCACGGCTCCTTCCCCTTCGCGTCGATTGGCCCCGCGTCGGGTTCCCCCCCCGCGGCCGATGATGTCTTCGCGTCGGGTCCCTTCCCTCGCGCCGGAGGTCCCTGCCCCAGCCCGAGGGAGATCCCCGCCCCACCCCGCGCCTGGACTGCTCATATCAACTGCAGTCCCGCCCCTAACCACCGCCCACTTCCAGATCCCCACGCTCCCTCATTCACACCCCGAGACTGGGGGCCGAAAAGTGGAGAGGCTGAAGCCTGTGATGCAGCCAGTCAGCCAAGCCTTACAGTGGCATCAGGTGTGCACAGCCCTCAGGGTAACAACCCACGATGGGAATCACAGTCACCTGCAGCCTTGCGAGAGCCTTGCAAGGTGGAGAGAGAGCTTGGGAGAGATTCTCCTCACTTTGAAGTTGTGCTGGTCCCATCTGACATAAAAACAATCCTGACAGGCATTTTAGTTAAGGTTCAGTATTGGGTGTGGGAAAAGATATGGAAGCAGCAGCTTCAAAGCCTGCTGAACAGTTCTAATCACCCTCCACCTAAGTCTTCCACAGCCTCCTGGACACCACATGCTCCATCCCATTCGGGAAACGGATCGGCACCGTGCTCCTCAAAGAAATTAAAAGCTGAATCCACTGTGTCCTGCTCTCCATCACCACCCATGCCACTGGAGACCCCATCAGAGGTGATCCCAGATGACCAGTCACTTGAACCACGATGGCTGAAGTTAGTAGGCATCACAACTCTCCACCCAACACATCCACCAGAGCAGATCCAGTCGCATCCACCAACAGACGCTGCTCCACAGAGATCAGCGTGGAAGAGAAGGAAAAAGAAAACTCCAAACTTCGACAGTCATCAAGAAAATCACTGAGACCCTTCTTCTTGATATCTTCCCCTTAGACTCTCCTGAAACCTACCCCATGTACCTCCCATACCCCAATCATTCCCAGTCCTGTAGAGAGACAATGATTTAACAATGTTTGTTTGTTTATTTGCAGATTTTCAAGACTTTGCTTTGGATTTTAGTTATTATCTTCATTGTACTAACAAATCACTTTCTTTAAGTAAAAAGACAGGGGGAGATGTTGCGGTGGTTCGGAACCAGAGGACTTCCGGACAGGTTCCACGGACAGAGGGTTTCCCCCCGGAGCTCCCAGGGGCAGCAGTTGGACCACCAATCCATGGACCCAAGCTCCTGCTATTGGTTACTGGACTTGTCTGTTATGTTTCCCAACTCTGGGAAATTCCCTGTCACTCCATAGTTCAGTCGTTGTTCTCTCTGTTCCCCTCCCCTCCCTAAACCCCATTTGATCATGTACCCCAGCCCCTCCCCTGTATTGTCCCCTGCCCTCATCCTATTGGGTGTTGTTCCTCCCTTAAATACCGATGTAATAAGCTGCTCTGGGCTCTTGGTCCATGTGCTCCCTTTGGAGGCAATAAACCTACCGAAATCACATACCAAGAGACCTCCTTCTCTGGTAGTTCTTTGCTGTTTCACCACGCTCCGGGGGCAACACCTCCCCGGACCGAACGCGGGCCAGCTGTGCCCGTTGTCGGCACTCCGAGGATGCCTTCCCGAGGGCGAACGGCATCCTAGGATAGGGCTAGGACTCCGCTGCCGGTACCAGGGTGGGACTGAAGCAGAGAACGCTACAAGTCTCCTTTCAACTTCAGTCTTCAGGTTCACAGTTCTTTTCATAATTATTTTATTTTACTTTACATATTCTGTCCCCACACAACTCTGTTAGGTGCCATCCTAACATGGGAAAGCTAAATTTACTCCTTCAGGAATTCTGGTGTAATATTTCTTGTCCAAACCATACTGATGTAGATGAAGATTCCTCCCCTGATTTCATCAGACTACGGGTTACATCCAAAAACATCAAGCTAGACATGAAGTGTGACTTGAGAGTCTTGCAATATAATTAGAAGAAGGCACATAAGACTTTACAACTTTGACTGCTCTCCCATGGATACATCGAGTAAACTTGGGAAAGTTACTTCTCCTCTGTGCCTGCAGTTCCCATCTGACAATGAGGTGGTGACTGTTTAGTTCCTGCTCCTCAACCAGGCTTGTTTTTATTTCATTCAGAAAGACAATGCACTCACAATTGAGCATGCATAACTGGTTCACTATAGAAAATGTTGATAATTAGTTTCCCCACTAGGATATATACAAGTGCCTAAAATCAATAGCATGAGATATTGTGACCACAGCATTGATAACCACAGGCTGAAATCTGGGAAGGGCATGAGACCAAAGAACAAAGGTAGAGTTAGATCTTAGAGTCCTTTAGGATTTGGAATCCTGAAACATCTGCGTTTACAACAATGTACTCAATCAACAATAGCAAAACTGCAAATCATAGTACGTTTTTATAGTAAATGCACTGACAGGGGAAAAAAAAGACAGGAAGATAATTCAATCATGTGAGGAAACTTCAAAATCAGAAAGTCATTATTTGCTGCTCTTACAGCTGGTTGAACATCTGAGTCAAAGCACTCACAAGTCAGGGACTTTGGATGAGCCATCTGAACTTCATTCCAATTAACTCCAGATGCTTCTGAGCCAGGGTGTACTGGCAGTGTCTCATGCAATGAGTCTCTCTGGCAACTAGGATGGCTTCCATAGTTTGCTTCAGAGGTTGTGAAGCTGCATTTACATAGTCCAGTTTTTAAAGATCTATCTTGACACTGCAACTTCTTTTTCACTTTCCCTGAGGCTCAGTAATGTCAGTCACACTTCTTCATATATAAGCATCTCTTGTATATTTTTGCTTCATCTGTAAATCATTATTTCTCCCCTCAAAACACCAATTATTGAAACACACCCATGAGGGACAGAAATTAATAAAAATTCCTATACTTATATATCCTTGCCAATAAGGAAAGTTGGACCAAAACACTCGACCAAGCTTCATGTTATATCTCTTAATCCATCACAGTTAGAAGCAGATACTCTATGGAACTGGCCTGTCTCCAACACATCAGCCCTTAAAAATGAAATCATCATGATGAGTATCTGCTTTTCTACATAATTTGAAAACTTTCAAATGGTACATAATGTGCAAATATGGAAGTCCAAGAGGAGTCGGTTGCCAAAAGATTCATGGCTGCAAAGACACCCAGTGGGCAAATGAGGCCAAGGTTGCTCTGGGGATGACTTTTTCAGAGGGTTCTTAATCACTATTATTGAGAAATCAAGAAAAAAAAATATTTCCCATGGCTGGAGTTGTGGCTAGGCAATATTATGGTGACAAAGGAGGTATGTAAGCATGTAACACACAGTAAGTTAAATCTTGTCTGGAGTGAGTTGCCTCCAGAACTGGAAGCAGGATAGCTGCACGAGCATGGCTCTGAGCCCAGACTAATTAGCCCTGCTGAGAACATGTGAACATGGTTATTTGGCTTCCGGGACCCGGCTAGGGCAGCTGAACGGGAAAGCAGGACACTGCCAGGACAGCTCCAAGGGCTTTGGAGAGAGATCAGTTATCCACACAGTACAGAAATACCAATAACGATAATGGGCCAGTTATCCTTAGTCACAGTAAAGGCATGGCTAGACTATTTCCAGGACAAGAAAAACACCTCTTAACTCTTACATACAAGCAGCCAGCCCTGTGGCAAAGCCCACCAGAGACTCTGGACTTGAAGCTGCAGAGGAACAGCTCCCTCCTGCCATTCTGGGAATACAAATTGCTTTAAGCACCAGACGGGAGGCAAGGTCACAGCCTTGAACTCTGATGATGTTCATGGCTTTGGAAATAAATTACATTACCCAAAGGTGGAATGCAGGGTGTTTCCAGGGCTCTTGACTCAAGAGCTCTTAAAATGATTACATTCCAGTGTGCTTAGAAAGTAGTTTAACCAAGAGGGCTGTGCCTAATTGCAGTATTCTTTTCCCCAGGTACAGCTTGGTATATATAGGGGTGGAATGGTATTAAAAAAAAAAAAAAAAAAAAAAGAATAAAAAGACAAAGAGCTCACTTGTTCCCACTAGAACAAAGGCTGCTTCTGGATACCGAACACTTTGGGAAATATGGGAAAACATCAGGGGCTGAAGTCTGGTTTTTTGGCAGTTGAGGTCTCAGAAACCAGCATCTAAGACTGCACGCCGTAACTTTTGCAATACATCACCAAAACCATTAAAGAGAGGCTTGTAACACAGCAAATGCAAACCTCTGTAATAATAAACAGGATTTTCATACTGTAGCAGAGAGACTTCTGCTTTTGGCTATTTTCCACTTCATTCCAATAGGATGAGGTTGTAACTATGAAAAGATGTGTTTTTATATAGATAACAAACAAACAAAAGCTCCAACAACTTTCCTCCCTCTTCAAAACCTTTTCTGTGACTCCTCTATGTTAGATTTTTATTTCTCAGTTTATCTGAGTGGGGAAAATAGGAGGGGAAACTGGGTCTTTTCTAGGGCTATACTTGTACATATATGAGGTTGTCAATACACAGAATTACAATTCTGCCATCATTCAGTGGTGGATATGTAGAAAAATGTATCTGACTTGTTACTGGACTGCACAGGGCACACTGCATGGATGCTGACACTGTATTTTTTTTCAAAATCTTGCTCAATGTGTAATGACTGTGTCCTGTCTTTACCTGATGCAAAGTGGTTCAGCACTGCGGGCTTGAAGACAATGGAGATGTAAAAGCTTATGCCTGTGTTTCTAGAAAAAGAAATAACTGGATCCATGCTCTTAAGAAGTTAAGGTCTGTGTGATCATTTAATATACATATGTGTAACTGCATGCATTACAAAAATAAATTTTGCTGGCTAATCTTCAATAGTAGCTTTTCTTTTTGGTTATGGCCTTACCTGAAAAGAAAGCAAATAACCCCAAATATTGCAATTTATGTAAGTATGAACACACCATAAGTAGTGTCAGGTATTGCAGATAGCGCAATGATGCTTCTTCTGCCTCGCTCAAACCAAAAACAGGAAATGCCATTTGCCATGATAAATGACACAACTGGTTCCGAAAGTGACTGTTAAAAGCACTTCCTCCCCAGTGCCAGTGACACAGAGCAGGTGACGTAAACCCCGAGTGCTGTGCGGAGCTGCAGCGGCTGTGTTCCTGTAGCTCAAGCTGCAGGGCTCTAGGTGAAGATGGTCTGATGAACAGGACAAGTGACAGCTGTTGGACTCTGGCAAACAGCTGTCAGCAAGAGCACTGCACTCTCCTGGGTCTGAAAGTAGCTGGGAAAGGGGAATGCTTTCCAGAGAAGATTTTCCCTAAGGGAGAGGATCACTGAGAGACCATATTGTTGAACCCTTAAAAATTAGCCGAAGAATAGGCTGCATTGACTGAGCTTCTTATTAAAAACAAAGCCTATTCTAATTTCAGCATGTGTTTCTGGAATTAATGGACAGGAGCCCTAAGGCACGGTAGAGAGCAATTGAGTTCTAGCAGAAAAAAACTGTTTACACCAAGCAAATTATTTCAGAAGTTGCTGCACTCCTCCCATTCACTGTTACTCTCTGCTTAACATGGAAAAAGGCAAAGGCTTAACTTTGTGCAGTACAGGTCACATTAATGAGACAGTGCAAGTAAAAATTGCTGTTATCAGTTGTTGCAATCAAAGGCATTGTTCCCCTGTCAGAGACAATTAAGCACAGCAGATGTTTCATACCACAGCACAGATCCAAAATATCTCAGTCCCTAAACAGACAAGTCTACTTGCATATTTAATTTATATTAAATAGTCATAATAATTTTATTTTATTATAATAATTAGCAATATATTTTAAAAAATTTTTTGCTAATTAAAACAAATATCATAAAAAAGGAGTCTGGATTATCAAGAGAATTCTGCAACCAGTGAGAAGTGCTCAGTAAATAAAGAAGACAGTGCAGAACTATTAATAAAAATCACCTTGTTTGTCAGTTTTCAATGTTTTGCTTTGACTACTAAAAATAAAATTCATGACATTTTTCCCGTTAACACGATTACTCTACAAATTCATTCTCATTTGAGGTATGATTATACACAGTCATTAGGATTTCCTTATAATGCATTTGCTTTTATTATGATAGCTTATCTCCCTTTTTCTCTAGGTAAAGGATGCTGGGTTTCTCTAGCCAATATATCTTAGTTTACTACACTCCCTCATGTGTCTTGGCTTGAAAATGTTGTCTATCAATTTCTCCTAATGCATTAAGTGCTTTCTCATAGTCAGCAAATGCCATGTCTAGCAGCAAATCATATATGTTTGCATTTCCATTCTGCCATTAATCACTCTGCTGTGAAGTACCCAACTAAAGATTATCCATTCTTTCGTCTGGCTAAAAACCTACTAGAGAACTGATTTATGAATGAATGTTTTGTTATCTTAACACTTTAGGTCAAGGACAGAAGTGTGAAATGGCTGTGGCCACTGAAATCTCAGTTGGAGCTGGGAGTTTGGTGGACTGCAGAGCAGCTGCAGATTTACACATCCATACACTTGTCCACACTGTTTTTCAGTGTGTCCACAGCTGAATGAGTGCTCTTCTCCCACACACATCTTATTGCAGATCACAAATGCCTCTGTTCATTTACTAAAATTCAAGTTTCTTTAGAAAATAATTTTCACTGCCAGCAGAGTCACACTGCTCAGAAAATGCAAGTCAGTGAAAGCCTCTGAACAAAATATCATAGAAAATGTACCTACTTGTGTGAATGCTGTGGTGTTGCTGCTACCTAATTTGTCACATGAGAGAAACATTTGCTCAAAGCTGATGTTTACTATGTTATTAATATGAAGGCAGCTTTCAAGTTCAATTTTCTTGACTTTTACCAGTGATTCCTGAGGACCTAAGGACAGGATGGGAGCACTTACACTGACTGCTTCTGTTACTACAGAATAGAGGAACAGAATGTCCTAGAGGACAGGGGAGTGGATAGAGGGTGTGTTTGACACAGAAGTCCACAGACCCTTCTGCTACTGTGCTCAGTACAACCATCAGGCTGTTAAATAGCAAACTACTCTGTCTGCTGTCTTCATGTGCAGGAACATTTTTTTCTTCTCATCTTTTGAGGAGGCTTCTGCCCTTGACAGAGGTGCTTCTCCAAGAAGAGTGAAGCTCATGAAAGCCTGAGTCTATATATACCATTGGGGTACAGACCTTTCATTAGGGGCAAACCCAAGCAGAATGAAGGAGAAAGTGAAGGAGCAATAATTTAAAAGAGGTAAGGCACCAGACAAATGAACCTTTTACACTGCAGGAGACCCAGGGTCTGGTTCCTCCTGGTCAATGGGTCAAGGATTGCTCTTCTTCCCAAGGGTGGAAACCTCCAGGCACATGTGGGTGTAGCTCAGAAACTTTTTTATCCTCCCTTTACCCCAGCAGGTTATCAGGAATGTGCAGATACAAATGACTGACCCCCAGCTCTCAGTAATGCCCAGGAATGATGTACAGAGCCAGGCTGAAGGGATGGGTTTGTATATCCATGCATTCAGTGGGCACTTTCCACAAAACCCCAAATACATTGCCACTGTGTACACTTCAACACAATAATTCTCACTGGAAGCTCATGAAACAAAGCACGAAGTTGCATTGAAGGTCAGTATTTTACTGTTTGGACACAGGATTATGGCTTATAAACACACTAGCTTTTTCAAAAAAGGTACACAGTCAATATCAAGTCTATTTTTTGAGAAGTAAACTTCAGATGCCGTTAGTAATCTATGTTCAGAAAAATTACTACAATGGCTCATTGGGTAACAAAGGGGAAAACACTTTTCTCACAGAAATAAACCAAATTTGTTTAGCCTTTATCTTTAAATAAGGGGGAGAGAGAGACAGAGAGGGAGAGAGAGGGAGACAGAGAGAGTTCTCACCTTACAAACTCTCCCAACTCTGGAAAGGATTGTCTTGTCAGATGTGCCACTATCTTGTGATATTTCTCGAAAAAATAAGTAGATTTTATCATCATCTGGGTTATAGGTATCTGGGATGGGGAAAGTTCCAATGAATTTCGCTCCTAGAAATAAAAAAAAAAAAAAAGGAGATTAAAAATCTGAAGAAAAGACTTAGTACTTGCTGTTAAATCTCTGCATTTATGTTACATTTTCCAGTGAAATAAAAATATTATATAGATATGTAGTAGCGAGTTTCTTACTAACTCCAAGTGAAAACCACTATGGAGTCTGAAGTATTTACTCTTACGCAGATGTTTCTGTGTATAGATCTTACTACCACTTGCAAAAGTATGCAGCACTGGTTATCATTCTGTTTGAAAATAGAGTAACTCAGTACAAAGTATTGCCACCAAAATGAAGCTAAGTAGATTTTCTGAAATCACCTGGTAGAATTTAAATTCATTTAATTACTCATTGCAGCAGTTATGAATACAGAAATATACTACTGTTTACTGGAGACAGCTTGCAAAGGAATGTTTCCCATGTATCTGTGATACAGCATTCTCACTTTATCTACCAAATCCAACACAGTGCCACACTGGGATTCCCCAGTTAACACAGCAAACTCCAAAACTGGCTGGTCAGTCTTAGGGACACAGTTCCTTGTGCTTGAAAACAGATTGGCTATATCAATGTAATGGTTTGTTTGGGTTATTTAAATCTGCTTTTCGCAAGAAATGCCTTGTCTTGATATGCTGGGCCATTATATTATTTCTGGTGTCTGCTTGCATCTTACAGGCATGCTTACTGGGCCAAGATGTTCTTCATTGCTCCCAAGCTCCCTCATCCATGGTCTCCAATCCTGCTCTACTTGCTCACTAGTTGAGGGGTTTTGTTTTCAGTCTTGGGGTTGTTTGTCTGTTTTCTTTTATATTTTGCACTTCGATTTTGCAGAGAAAAAATCTGCAGCAGAGCAGGCAACAACCCTGCCCTGCACAAGTGAACCAGCTACTTGGGGCAGTGATTTTTAAGACATTTCCCAGTGTGCTACAATAGATGAGCCCTTCTGAGGGCACTTGGATCAATGATGTTATCGTGGGTTGACCCCGGCCAGGGGCCAGGTGCCCACTCAGTCACTCTATCACTCCCCCTCCCGCTGGGAGAGGGGAGAGGATAATATTGAAAAAGACTATCAGGGTGAGTAAAGGCAGTTTTATTACAGTGGGAAAAAAATAGAACAAGCAAGTTGAAAGTTGCGCGCGCAAGAGCAAGAAGGGAAAACAATCAATCTCTACTTCCCATCAGCAGCGATGTCCGGACACTTTCTGGGAAGCAGGGCTCCAGCACGCTTGGTGGTTGTTCGAGGAGGCAAACATGGACCAGCCCTGAGTGCCTCCTCCTCCTCCTCTCTTCCTTCCCTTATATATCTGAGCTGATGTCATATGGTATGGAATATCCCTTTGGCTGACTGGGGTCAGCTGGCCTGCTGGTGTCCCCTCCCAGGATGTTGCCCCCCCCAATCCCCTTCAGTGGGGGAAGGAATGTCACAGGGACAGCACAGCTTGGCAGTAGCCAAAACACTGCTCTGTTATCAACACCAGCTACCAAAGCAAAGTACAGCAGTGTAAGGCCTGTAAGCTTTACCCCAGTCAGACCCAATACAGATGTTTTTCTTTAAAAAGAAGTGGCTATACAAATACAGTGCAAAGAGACCCTTGACTCTAAAATACATTCTTTCAGCAATAAAATACACAGTCTTTGTCCCCCATTATCAGGTAGGCTGCAGTAGAAAGCAATAAGGAGGGTGGTGTAAGAATGCAGAGCAAACAGAGCACACTGTTTATATGGGGGAATACTATTATCAGCTTTCAATATATCTTCATGCCTTTGTTCTTTTCATAATGATTGTTACTTTATATTAGACTGGAGGAATTTTCGCCATGAACTCTACAGTACACACAGAAGAAAAAGAGAGTCCTTGATTCAAAAGTTTGCTGTCTCAGACAAAATGGGATGTGTTTAAGTGCTCAGTGTGCACCTTTGTGACAGAAGAATAAATTTATGGGTGAAAATAGCCACAGTGTTGCTTCCATTTTAAACCTTTCTGACACTAGAGAATGGTGTCAGCAGAAAAAATAAAACGATGCCGGCATCAAGATCTATAAATTTAAGTTAGGATTTCAAAATGAGCTTGAGGAAAATATTCAATTACCACTCAGGGCCTGTAAGGCTACTTTGAAGATTAGATCTCTAAGCATGAATAAATACATAAATATGCTTCCACTATGGTTTCTTAAATATGTGGTTAGCAAAATAGCCATTTAAGAGGAAACCTGTGAAATTCTTCTATACCACGTTTTTGAAAGGTACATCCTTTTTTTTTCTTAATCCACATTCACAGAACAAAACACTGAATATATGGGGGGTTTAAGATTAAACTTCATTGCTTTCCTTGGCAAGCCAAATGCAAAAATGGAAGTCTCAATACCAATTCCTGGAACAGATTTAGAAGAATCTCTAACAAATTAAAGGAACACAAATATTTAACAATTTTAAATCACAACTGAAAACACTGAAGTTGAAAGTTAAATCCAAATAAAAATACATTGTAAAAGATATAAAGACAAAGTGGAAACAATTAAATGGAAGAGATTATGATCTGAAAAGCACATTATGCTCTGCAAGTGAGATCTTTGTCTCATCTTTTCTAACCCATCTATCCAACATATAAAAGTGCATTTAAACCATCTGTGAATTAGGCTTTTGGATTCTTTGCATGGGAGAAAAACACTAATGATGATTTTAAACCACTTTTTGTTTTCACATAGACAGAGCTATCCCCCCCACTATTTCCTTCAGCAGAAGATTTTCCCACATATGAAGTTCATGGCTAGATTGCATGTAACCAAACTGGGGATTAAAGGCACCATGAGCTCTGGCAATAGATGGTACAGGTGTCGCTTGTGCTTTTTTAAACATGCTCATGTGGTCTGGAGGGAAAAGCTGATACAGCTGGTCCTTCACTGCTGGGCTGGCTATTGGGTACCTGCTGGCCATCACCCGCTTCTGAAACCAGCAGTGATTCTTGGCAGTGCAACCTACAGAGAAGTCAGGCTCAGGAAAAGAGGACCACAAAGGAGTGGCTGTCCCAGAACATGAAGAAATGAAGAAGCAACTCAAAACAGTGGGAAGCAGCACCTCTGTGTAGTTGGGCTGCCAGAAATATGTGGCATGACAGAATGCAAAGGACAATGCTTACCTCATTTACCAGAACCACCTAGAAGTCAAGCTCCTAACCCATTCTCAGCCAGGTCCTCTCTCAGGGAGGGGCAAAGTGACAATGAATAATCCTATTTTAAGACAGATTCCTACAATAGGCGGGGTGAGTCACCCCCTGGAAGTGTCACCTCTCTCAGTAAATTACAGAGGCAAGTGAAAGGACTGAGCTCAGACAGGATGCTAGCTTTTGCCTTTTAGAGTTAAGGGAGCTGAACCCCATCCAAAGTTTGCAGGATATAAAGAACTCATTGCCTCCAAGACTTTGCCCTGGAAAAGACGACTGAATTGCTATAAAAAAAGTGAAAAGAAAAAAAAAAAAAAAAAAAAGGAGATTAATGCAATTCAAGGAAGCCCTTGTTCCAGCTATGGCCTTCTCTTCCTAGGAAGGAGGGAGGAATGTGCAGCTGTTCAGGGCATGCCTGTGTGTAGGGCTGGTGGGGTGCTCTCCTCTGCCCACAGGGCTGGCATGGGGCAGACTCGGTTCCAGTGGGTGGCTTTGCCATCCAGAGAGGGGCCACCAGCCCCATGGGCTTCGTCCCCAGGTGAGGCAGCTCTGGGGAGCAGCTGTGGGAATCCCTGATCCCCCAGCCCTGTTCCCCTCTGCTCCAGTGCCACCCTTTCGGGAGTGTGAGCACGTGTGAGCCTGAGTCATAGGAAAGATTAGCTGCCTTCCTCCTTCCCCCTCTGTGGAGCTGCTATTCAGTCATTGAGATTAGGACATGTCTTAATTAGTCAAGATAGAGATGCCCTGCAAGGAACTGGAAGGTATCGCACGAATTTTTCCCTCATGCTTTGTCTTTACCTCCCTTCCCTCAGGGAAGGACAATTCTGTTTCCAGAAACAGAATAAGACTAAACTTTAAAAATATTAAGGTGCATTACAGCAAAACTTCCTTGGCCCTCTGGAAGAAAACAAGCTGCACATTTTATGCTTATCCTAAGTAAAACATGAGTCATGCATGGTAATAATTTATTTCCAATTGTACAATTATTCAAGTATGTACAACTTTTCCTGGAGGTCTAACACATGCTTGGTAAACGGGCAGTAGATTTAGGGAAGAGGGGATTTAGATGAGATGGGAGTTTTAAACCTGAAATCAAGTAAATTTTTTCTTTATACCAATATCTGCTGAAAGCACAGAAGTATGTAATTGGTAACATTACACAATAAACTAGAAATATATTGGCCACCCTATGGCTTATTGCAGAAATGATGCCGTCACTTCAGGTTCACTTAAAATTTTCTCCAACCTTAAAAGGACTGTTTCAAAATATTAAAAGCACCTAGTTTATGTCTATGCCTCTTAGTATAACACTGAATGGATTGTGTTTGTGAAGTCTTAGACAGAATTGTGGCTGTAGGGTTTTATATGGCTGGAAACAAGGTAAACCTGAAGAATATATGGGGTCTTCAGTGTTTATATAGTGTGGGGCAATTTTCACCTCACAGTCTAGCACACTAAAGCTGTTTTTCAGACCCAGACATATTAATATACTGTTCTCCTTAGAAAACATTCACAAACACAGACACTTTAAGAGAAAACAGAATAAATCATGAATCAATCTAAAAGAGAGAGGAAGGGCAGAAACTGCCCCCCACCCCAGTCTCCAAACTAAAACATCTAAGCACTTCTAAAACCTACAGTTTATTCTGTTTTCTTGTACTGTTCCCTTGCCTCAAACTGCTCATGAAGAAACAATAATAACAGAAAGAAATCTTTGGAACTGGATTTTTAATCTACAAGTTTTTTTGGACTGGGAACTGAACCCTGTAATGCTCATCAAGGTGGATCTATACTAATGATAACACCAGATGCTCCTCAGGGCCAAACCACAGTAAATCTTTCTTTTTAGCTTATTATTGCATCCCTTAGGAAAGCAGCATCCCATCCACCTTTGCATGCTGAGCATCTGCAGGCCATCAGTGATAAAACTGGATATGCAGTTGCATGGCTAATTAGAATTAGAGAACTGACTGCTGGAAAGACCCACCTTGGTTCATATCACTTACAGCCCATTTCTGCTCTGCACTGCACAAGGGGTGTGTGAAAACGAGAGAGAGATAGGAGAGGTGGGACAAGAGAGATTTTCAGCACAGGAAATGAAAGTGGGATAGATCAGCAGAGTCAGATGTGAGATTCTTCAATCTCCTACTTGAAAATGTAAACATGACTTTTAAGTGGCTTTTCCTTTTTCTCCTCATCTCACAGCAAAAATCCTGGGGTTATGGAGTTACATCTAGATAGAAATTTAAGGCAACAATACAGAAGAAGGAAGAGAAGATGTAGGGAAAAATTATTAAGAAAAAAAGAACATTTCCTCTTGTTGAGGTCTCCAAGAGTTAAGAGGCAAAATTATCCTTTTTAGAAGTTGTCTGCTGGGAAGACAACCCTGTGGTCAGCAGGCCCTGGCTTTACACTGCACCCATAATAGTTACACAGGCATCCTGAGCCAGGGCCAGTGTTGCCACATCTTTAAAGACAGCTGACAACTAAAAGGGGGATGCTTTAATTGAGCAGGGTTAGCCTGTGAGTGAAGTTTTCCATGTTACTCTGTGTGTGGTTTGAGACTGGCTGGGTGCAAATGCAGCCAGTTTTTCAGAGGGTTTACTAGCTCACAGTGTTTTTTAACGGGCAAGAGAAAGCAGCGTTTTGCTTGGGAAGCTATTTTAGTGTGCCCTTAGTGGTTTTAAAATGATCCTCACAGCAACAAAGGGTATTTTTCCCCCTAAAAAAAGAAAAGAAAAAAAAAAACACCTCCTACCAAAAAATGTGGGATTTCTAGTCTGTCGTTTCAACATGCTGTATAGAACAGCTTCTAACAAGTGATTGGAAAAAACAGTTAAAAAAAATTATTCCAATGTTGGAGGTTGGATTTAGTTTTCCTCAGGAATTTTTCTCCCATGGGTTGCTAAGAGACAAATGACTGAGATAGTATCTGAGTACTTAAGATAACAAAGCACAAGGCTAGAGCCTTTCTCCTTGGCAGGGTGGGGCAGAATCGCCCTCATGGACGAAGAGCCTGACAACACGAGATTTTGGAAACTGAAAAGCAAGGGCAGGGGGGAGGTCACACTCTCTTGCTCGGGACCCTCGGAGCTGGACGGTCGGAGCTGCTGTCTGCTGAACCCACGGCCCCTGAGAAACCAGCACAGAGCTGCCGGTCTGTCTGCTGTGAGTCTTTTCCTCTCTGCCCCATCGGGAGCTGCCTGCCACCAGCCTGTCTCTCCCCCGCTCCTCCTCGCCGCTCCGAGTTTTTCGCTACATTGTAGCGGGGCTCTCCCTGCACATCGGGACCTCTTACCGTCCCAGCTCCCTGTGGGGGATCCTGCTGCGGCACTGACACCAGCTGCCCTCATGGGTCTGTGGAACAAAGGTTCTCCTCCATTCTTCCCTGCCTCGGGCAGCCGCCATTGCCGTGTGCTACCTGAGCTCACGCCGGAGCGCCCCCTGCAGCCACCAGGGAATCATCACACCCAGAGCGCCCCTGCAGGCTGTGACTGGAACTGCACCAAAAGGGAAAAGGTGCCTGAGGCTGAGCAGGCTGCCACTGGGTTTCTGGTTCTGTTTGTTGGTTAACATTATAGTCGTTGTTATTTGTTAGCTTTGTTTTAGATAGTAGTAAAGAACTGTTATTCCTGTTTCCATATCTTTGCCTGAGAGCCTCTTGATTTCAAATTTATAATAATTCGGAGGGAGAGGGGTTACAGTTTCCCATTCCAAGGGAGGCTCCTGCCTTCCTTAACAGACACCTGTCCTTCAAACCAGGACATCCAAGAAGACTGGATATAGAAGCATTTAAGTCATGATATTATTCCAATTGTAGGATTACACACAGATATATAGATCAAAGACAGAAACTATGATTAGGTCTTATGCTCCTACTCTTCCCTTAATTAGCATTTTCACCTCTGTGACTTTTCTCAAGTGCATTTCTCTCCCACTGAGCTTTTCAAAAAAAGCCTACGTAATCCAAAGACTCCATGATACAGTATCTATATTTATAGTTACTGAACATATATTTATATAAGGAAGGAGCTATTAACTTCAGAGTGGCAGGGACAATGCAAATGACAACAGCATATGTTTGGGATCTTACCAGTAAGCCAGTAATGCTCAGAAATGTCAGTTCTGATGTAATGGTGGTCATGAGAAGGGCCCAGAGAACGTGTCAGAGCAGTGTCTTTGCCAAGGAAATCAGAAGCCGTTCCAGCATAAAGATACTCATCTGCAAATGAAAAAGAAATACAGCTGTGGCACAAAAAAATATTAAGACTATTTATATTTTGTTGGGTGAACAACACCTGTGTTTAATTGGTCTATGAACTAATTTATTGCTTTAAAATATTAATGGGTCCCATTTTAATGGGTTTTTTGGTTCTGTGAATTTACTTACATTTAAATGAGAGTGATATTTGTAATTATATATCTGAGAAGCAACATAGTCAAAGCCTAATTTTCAGATCTTTTAGGCACTCACAAAAGTAAATTTCCCAGGCTTTAATGGGAACTGGGCTCTTAAGGATATAAAGGTCTATTTAATCTGAATACTCTGTCCCATGCACCTGGGATTCATGGTGAAGACATGGCCACCCATCCATTCCAGCTACCTCTTGTGTCCCAGGATTGCCAAGGACCTGATGGCTTTGCTGCTCCTAAGCTCAAAAACAGGATGGATGCTTCCCCATTGGAATGTTGCAGCTTGGCACATTCCTGGCGCAAGGACCTCCATCCAACACTTAATTCATGAAGAGGAACTCAGGCACAAATTCAGGGAATTTGTGTTAATGGCAGGAATATGGCTACAGACACAAATTGTCATCATTTTAACACAGAGTGGTCTTGCTAAAATACATGACACATCTTGCTTTAATAAGGCAGCCAGAATTTGCCTCACATTGACACTACAGCTATAACACAGTGCAGTGAGCTGCAATTGCAGCCACTATTTGCTCTTCTGCCACTTTAGTGGGCAATGAAAATACTAAGAAATACACGATATTCTCTGATTCCCTTCAGATCTCAGCACTTTTCAAAAAAAAGCAAAGAAACAGAATCACTGGGAACATTTTTTTTTGCCACACAGTGCATTTTAAAATACTGTTTTTTCTGTAAAATAACTAGCTGTATTGATTGGAAGAAGTTTTTGGGTTTTTTTTATGACTTCCCTAGAATTCATAAAAACAAAAAAAGTTCATGTTCATAAATGATAATCTTATAAAAAGCTATATGATACAGAAAAAATCCCCTTCCAAAAGTTCCTTATCCAGGTTTTCTGATACTCCTGGGTTGAAACATTTCACAAGATCTTTTAGAGAGAAGCCTTTGTTGAGAGTGAATGCAGAATAAATACCATTCAACACTGATGTTTGTGCTTTCATTTGCGAAAGATGTAAATGCACTTAAAATAAGATCAAGAGGGAAAAAAAAAGCAACAAACCAACCCACAACCCATGATCCACAAGCACTTTATTTGTCCAAAAAAAGATCTATCATCTTTCTTTTTACCTCATTATTATTGTTACTTCTGTATTATTTCCATGACAGTTGTGGAAAGCACATCTTTCAGACAGCATGTTACCTTTGTAAAGGAACAACACTGCATTCTGAAAGGTATTTGTCATGATGAAGAATGGGCAGGGTAATTGGTGTTTGCTAACTGACAGGCACTGGGTGATCAATACATCTGAAGGGCCAACAGAAATTCCCCATCCTTGCTTAGGCTCTGCTGACAAGGCATTTTCAGCACTTGCACTTCTCTCAGCATTTGGTATCTCACATTCCAAGTTCCTGTTATGTCCTGAACAGTTTTGGTGAGTGGTAATTTGTAATAGAGGATGGATGATCAGCAGGTGATTTTTCAGTCAAAAAGGCTAGTTTTTCAAATTTATCTGTGGGATTTACTTGGAGTGATATATCATGTAGTACTCAGATTACTTATTTCTACAAAGAATAAAAATTACTCAGTTGCATTAACTTACATATATGAGTGAAAATGTAGTTAGATATTACTTAGCTCATAAATGTATAACTGAATAAAAATTGTTCTCTGAAGGATACAAGTAATCTTTATTGCCATTTGGCAGATAAATAAAAGTAGACAGAGAGAAGTGACACGCCAAGGTTACTCTGCTCATCAGTGGCAGAGATGGGAAATGATCTCACCTGAGCTCCAGGGCAGCATCTTATGCATGAACTATACTGCTCTCCTAACTAATTTGGGAATAAGGTAAGCATCCAAAGATAGACAAAAAACACGTTCTCTGGTCAGAGCTGTAAATCTTTACAGTGGTCCTTGCACATTATTGTGAAGCACTTGACACCAGGCACAGTCAAAAAAGGGATACTAGAACACCCTGACCATTTATTTTATCTAGCCCAAAAATTGTTATGTAGCAAAGTTCATGCCTTAGGTAGCTAAAAGTCAGCAGCTTCTTAATTTCACAAGATTTAATGTAACAGTCAAAGCACTAGAGTGCTACTGAAATTAGGCAATGCTGTAATAAATCACAGAGTTCTATTGCTTGCATAAAAAAAAAAAGTTAAAAAAAAGTAAAGTTTCTGGAACCCTGTTTTAAAAATAGACTTCACGGTCATTAAAGAGAACTAGGGGTCTCAGAAGAATAAGCACTGGCTTTAATCTATTGTTTTTAATAAAGGAAGTCCTGCCCCATCTGTAGGGTCAGAATCAGAAATCATCTATCTTATTATCTGAGAATAAAGACTGAACATTAGTCATATTCTTTTTATAACACAGAGTGACTGATACTTCAAAGCACTGTCACCACCGCTCTTTGGCTGTAAATGAAAACGTCATGGTGCTCCACTCTTATCTTGTATTCATATGCTTGACAGACAAGTTAAATGAAAATTGTCCAAAGCTATGAACCAAACCATGAGAAAAGTAGCTCTTATGGTGATTTGAAATCCGGAGGTCAAGCTGACATTCCTTGACCCCAAATGTCAGACCACACAGCGCTGCAATGCACACAGCAGGCAGAGTGCAATATCTTGTTCCTCGGCTCGAGCTTCAGAAGTGGCTGCTCGAGTAAATAGAAACCTCGGAAACGTATTTATGGAAATAGTGCATGTCAGCAGACTTCAAAGGGCAGAACATATTGATAATTGCAGAAAGAGGCCCACAAGGGCTTCAAACACTCTCTGTCCATGTGGGTTTTTTTGTTGTCCTCTTAAAGGAGCAGTGACTGGGTGAGGGTGAAGCTGCCTTCCTGCCCAGCTGACAGAGGCTTCACAGCCGTGCTAATGCCTCTGTTTGCACTGCTGCCTTTCCAGCCCTCTGGTGTCTGCAGCCTGAAGGCTTCCTCAGCTCTGAGAGCACAAACCAGCACTGAAAACATGCCCAGCGCCAGAGAAGTTCCAGCAGTGGCATCTGCTGAGCCCCTGGGCTCACACCAGAGCTATCACAGGTCTGAGGGCAGCACGTGGCTCTGGTGGCTCCTTACCTGCCATCACTGAAGCAAAGGGCTGCTGGGGATCGAATGGGCATTTCAACCTGCCAGACTCCAGGCTTTGGGTATCCAAACGGAACACCATTTCCTGAGAATAAACACAAATTCATTATCCTGGTGAGGCTATGTCAGAGACTGAAAATAGTTCATGCCTCAAACATTGATATAAAGTTTTGATCAGAGATGCCTCCCTGAAGATACCTGACTGGGACCTTGAACTGAGCCAAACTGCTGAGATTAGATAAAGGGAAAAGCCTATTGTTCAATCATCTCAGTCTGAGGGAAAGGAATGCGTCCACAGAAGCTGAAGCCACCAGCTGTACTGAGAATCATTTCTGGGGTGGGGGCAAAGCACAGCTCACAGAAGCCAAGTTTGCACAGCCCTACCCCCCAGGTGAAGGGGGGAGGAGGATGGCGTAACCTCTGGTCAGAGACAATACACACGCATCCTCCATTACACAAACTGGCCCAGCTGTGGAGCCCCCCCAACCCCACAAGCCACATCCACGGGACTCTCACGTGAGAGGCAGCTGAGGGGGAGTCACAATCTATCACAGACCCCCCAAAGTGCTCCCCAGACGCCTTGCACCACAGGACTGCACGTGATGCAAGCAGAGTCTGCTGCTAGAGGCTGCCCCCTCCCCCAGAGGGACATGCCTGGACATTTCCACCTGGCCTGAGTGTATATCAACCCATGGCACTCTGTGCTTTTGGGGGGACTTCCACCACCGAGACCAGCTGAAGAGGACATCAGGACACCAGTGGGACCCACGGAGTGGTGATACTTCTTTGTCCCTGTCCCTCTCTGTCCCCCCATCTTTCTCCCTACTCCCCCTTTTTCTCTCTTTTCTTCTCTCTCTCTCTCTCTCTCTCTCTCATATTTACTATCAAATAAAACTCATACTATTGATTGGCATATGGTCTCGCTTGTACCTTAATTCGGGCAGAGGTATCTCTAAAGAACTTTAATAATTAGATCATAACAGGCTACAGAGAAAAACTCACTTAGACAGCCTGTTCTGCTAACGTACTAAGTGAAGGTGTGTTAGATCAGTCATCTCAGCATTCATGTTTACAGTCTGTGTCTGTTTTATATCTGGGTTTTTTCACTTAGTGCTTTACCGTATCCTGGTTACTCTATAGTGAAACACAAATCTTTAAAAAATACAATTATTTTCAGAAAAAAAAGATATGCATTGTTCATTTCCACTCCAATTAAAAGCTGGATTGTGCTTCAAAGGCACTGGCTTCTATTTGGGAAAGTGCTGATAGACTGTGTTGCAACAAGAGACCCTGTAGGGATTCTGGCTGACTCTGAAATTTCTGCAGGGACTGCTGAATAATGTTCACAGCAGAAACAGTTCAGACCCTTTTAAAATGAAAGCAGCATATGCTCTCTCTTATTATTTTTAACAAGGTTAATGATAGAAGAGATATCAGAGTAGTTTCTTCCTTGTATTTTCCAAATACAGTGTGATTAATTCCTGAGGCACAGAACAAGGGCATAGAGGAAGATAAAGAAAGTAAGTTATATAAAAATTATTCCTGATGTTTTCTGTGAAAAATCAACAACTTGATTCCTGTAGGCATTCATTTGAAGCTTTATTATAGTTTTGAATTGCAACAAGGATTCTTGCCCTTTCAATGGTTTCCTGAAAGTTCAGTTAACTTGAAATCCATAGTGAGTCCTGCTGAAGGCAAATTGATAACTCAGAGTAAAGTGAACTCTCTGCAGGTTTAGAGACTTGATCTTCAGAACTGTGCTACCATTAAGAGAAGGGAGATTGCCTACAGAAGTGCTTTTAACATATTTTCCTTTAACATGCTTTCCTACCTACAGTGATACTTAAAATCCCACTAGTAGTCAGAAATCCAGTCAATGTATTGTAGAGACAAAAATTTAGAAGCTAGTTTAAAAAAACCAAAATACCTCCATTAATTAATGGATTAAAAATGGATGAAGTGATTTTAATTATTTTTTCCATATCTCTGCCTTGCAAGAGGCCAGGAGAGTACCAATGACGAGCAAATATGTCTAAAGATGGCCACATAGTAATGATTAGACTTCACAACACATTAATTCAATTCATCCTTAATGCACATCAGATTACAAATAACCAAACCTTTCTATGTTATTGAGGTGCCTCCTAAACTCTCTAGGCTCAGAAGACAAAAACCCAGGATACTGAATAATTAAGCTCCTTAAGAGAAAAGAAAAATCAATTCCAATCTCGGAACATAAATTCAATTTCCTCCAGCAATCTTAGCTCATACAAAGCAGAATTCAATCAGCAAAAAAATATTGTTACCTTCCCAAACCTCTGGAATATCAGGGAAACCAAATTCTCAGGCTACTGAAGTGAGCACAGCAAGGACAAAACTAAAATAAAAACTACGCTTTTTTTTCTGACAATGCTAGTGTCTCAATGTCCTTTGTTCTAGGATGTGCAACCCTGAGCTGCCCAGAGAACTCTTGCCTTGTCACATGCAAAGAGTCTGTCTGCAAGCCCAGCAGTACTCAGGGGACCAAGGGAGTTATAGATCAACATCAAATATTTCAGACTTCACCCAGAAAAACTAATGGACACTACCAGGCATTCACACAGAATTAACCTCCTGCTTTCACTTCGGGCAAAGCTTTCAAAGAAAAGAGCATCCCTTGGAGAGCTGTGGCTAACAGCACCAACCGGGCCAAGCCTCTTCTTCAGTGGCCAAGAGGAGTTTTGGCAGCTACTTGAGCAATAACAAGACGAGGACTTTAATCCGCTTTAATTGTGTGATCCCGTTGGGGATTTGTACTACTTCAAAAGCAGTGTCTGCTGTGGTTTTGAGTCACCTTATCCACACTGTTTTCCTCTCTGTTTTCACAGTGCTGGCACTGGCCAGGAGAGCACTGTGCAGATCCACCAGCAACTTTCAAAGGTCAGCAGAGCCTCCATGAGGCTATCTCAGGGCCTGGCTCTCCCAAGCATCCCACATCTTCCTGAGAGGTTGCTAATTACCAGATATTCATTATCTGTTCTTATAACCCAGAGATTTAAAATTTTTAAAAAATTTTAAGAAGGTGAGGGAGGGAAGAAAGAAAAAATACTAAGAGAATGGATTTGCGCTAAATATCCTCTAGGACTCCTGGCTTAAGTTCCTATAAGGAGACATTTTCAACTGCCTCTCAAATTCACATCACTGGGCATATCCTGTTGCCTTCTTGCTATGAAGGCAGGCGACCTGGTTCAAGAATGACAGCACGGCAGCCCGGCCTCACCCGGGCCACTCGGGCCATGGACTCACAGACACCAACGTGGTGGATGGTCAAATGGCCTTTATTTCCTTATCTCATGAGGTTAAATAGTCTAGGGGGCTTCACTACGTCAGAAAGGGGACGATGGGATAGCTAGGGTTAGTAAGGAGTGGAAAACTACTGGGTTAGGAGGAGTTGCATACTCTGGGTGATCTGTTATCATGCAGGAAGGAAGGGAGGAGGGTTCCATGCTGCCCTTGCTTTCCGTCACATCGCGAGATCTTCCGTCCGCCTGTCCCTATCTACCACACTTCCCCCCCCCTTTTTTCACAAATGAATGAGGTAGTCATAGATACATGTATTGAAGTGAGGTATGAGGTAGTAACTTGACAAGGGAAAAGGGGTTTGGTATACCTGAGTAGATTTCGCAAGGCAAGTTAGAAAAGTCTTGCGATTCACAGTGTTTACAGTTTGGATTACAGCATTTGTTGATGTTCTAAAAACAGAATGTTGGCCCATTCCAGACGGGTCTGGATAAAAGAGATTAGTTTGTTCAGCAGGCATGGTCCAAAGGTAAAAGCTAAAAACAACATTGCCAATGGACCTACCAAGGCGGAAATTAGTGTGGTGAGCCATGGTGATTGATTGAACCAGGACTCAAACCAGCTCTGTTGGGCTTCCCTGTCTTTCTGTCTCCGAGCTAGCCTATCTCGGAGCTCTGCCATGGAGTCTCTGACGACTCCTGTGTGATCTGCATAAAAGCAGCATTCCTCTTTCAAGGCGGCACACAAGCCTCCTTGTTGCATGAACAAGAGGTCTAATCCTCGCCTGTTCTGCAAGACCACTTCTGAGAGTGAAGAAACTGATTTCTCTAGAAAGGAAATGGATTTCTCGATCCTCTGCAAGTCTTCATCGATGGTCATTTGTAGCTGAGACAGCCCTTGGTGTCGGGTCGCAAGAGCTGAGACACCCGTGGCCGTTCCGGTTGCTCCCAGGCCGAGCAGCTTTGCGATAGTTACACCTGTTAACAGTGCTCTCTTGTGGAGCCGGTCGGGTTTCTCAAAGAGGTGGTACATCTCTTCGTCGGTATGGTACAGGACCCTAGGAACAATTAGAACTTGGACACAAAAGTCAGTGGAATCATTGAATTTTGCAAGAGACACACAAGGACTCACTCCAGATCGCTGACAAACCCACATCCCAGATGCGGATGGAACCACCCACTTATTCTTTCTGTTGGGCTTGACAACTTTGGTGCAGATGTTGCCTTTCTTTGCTAAGGTTGCACTGCCAAAACATCTGCCTCGACCCGTGACTTGACTCAGGGTGATTCCTCTGCGGGGAGTATCCCACCTGCACTGGTGAGGGGAGTCAGCTGTGGAGTAACTGAAGGGGGTATCTAAAGCAATTCCTTCGTAGAAAGGGGGTTTGATGTCATAGCAAAGCCAGCAGGAATCAGTTAGGTTCGGGTTGGATTCGTTCAGGGAAAGAAAGGTAGCTTCTAACATACGAAAGATTGGGTCAGGGTCAGACTTGGCTAAACTACTTGTCTGGGAGGCATCTGCATGACCGATCAGGGTATCAGTGACTTTTGTGGGCAAGACTTTGGAGTGGGTTGTGTTTTTCCCTTTCAGTACATCTTTAATAACTTTGTTTGGCCCAACCGCCCGGGATGCAGGGGGTTGGAGCTTGATAATTCGCACATTCACCCACTCTTTTGATCCCTGAATGACTACTGTCCACGTCCTGCCTGTGGCCCAACTAGGGTGATCTGGTTGCAAAACGGTCATGTTATAGTCAGTGCACCTCTGAGATTTAGGGATTTTATGATAGTTTCGATAGTATTTTTCCTGAAGGATGACAGGTTGTTTACAACTAGTTGGAGCCCAGGTGAACTGTAAAAATTCATTGGGCTTTTGAGGTTCCCACCCAGGCCTCGATGGTCCGGCATTTGTAACAATGGTTTCACAGCCCCAGTACCCACAATATCCCCACCCTGGATAATTGCAGTACTTCTTCCCTGGGTTTGAGGCTGGGCACCAATAGGATAGATGTATACTTGTAACATGAGGGGAATAGAGGTTTACTTTTGGTTTTCTAGGGAACAGGTCGGAAATGCGGATCACAAAGGATGGGGCATTCGGTGTGGTGGTTTCTTTGAGCACCTTGTCATTTGACAGGTGTTGCATGACCCACCTGAATGGCTGATGAGAGTAATGGTTTGGACTGGCTTGTCCCCTGGTAACAAGCCCCAACAGCAAAATCACACAAAACCACTGCTGACGTCTGGTTTTCACCGGTACAGAATTCTTGGGTGCTGCCTGACGGCTTGGAGGTCTGTCATTTTCCTCTGGAACAGGGGTGTACGCTTTACGAGGGTGTCCCACGAGCATGTCCTGTAAACAGAAACTCACAGTTCTCATTAGTCTCATTCTGCTCATTCTGAAGGTCTGGCTTTACTGACCTCAGTGGACACCACTTGATTTTGCCTTCCTTTCTGACAGCTGCGTACCCCCGCCCTGTGAGTGCCAGTCTCCAGCCCCGTTCCCATTCGCCTAGTTCATTTTTAATTATGACTTGTGGGCCCTCCTCTAATGCTCGGGTGGCCCAGTGTTTTTGAGCGGGACAGTTTGTTTCATCCCCCCTAGAGAATTGGTTCAGTGCTAGCAAAGCGGTTGCTAGTATACGTGCTTGGTCCCCTGAGGGAATGGAATTTTCAAAGCCTTCTGCTTTTGCTAGTACTTCTAACTTGGCTTTCAGGGTCTGATTTGCTCGCTCAACAATGGCCTGCCCAGTGCTGTTATATGGAATACCTTGCACTAGAGTGATGCCCCATTTCGAGGCAAATTCCTGCACTGGTTTGGAGGTAAAATTGGAACCGTTGTCAGTTTTAATCTGTTTGGGGATGCCAAGCCACGCCATGGCTGTCAGCCAGTGCTGAATTGTGGCTCTAGAGTTAGTTTTGGGGTGCTGCGTGGCCACAATCACTCCGCTGTAAGTGTCCACTGTCACTGCAAGCCATGCCCGAGGCTTCAGCAGTTGACATAAAGTGAAGTCTGATTGCCAGATTTCTGAGGGCTTGAGACCTCTTGGGTTGATCCCACTGGACCATAGGGGTAGCTTCTGGCAATGAGGGCAGGTGGCCACTACATGTTTTGCGTCTGCTGCCGAGATCCCGCATCTCTTCGCCAGTGCCTTGGCTCCGATGTGGAGTGACTCATGTAATTGACGAGCTTTCTGCAGTGTCCACACTCCCTTTGCTGCGGCGTCCGCCTTGTCATTGCCGGTCTGGAAGTAACCTTTAACTGGGTTGTGGCTGTTGATGTGGATGACAGACACGGTGCCCTGTCGCGAGGAGAGTGCTTCTTCCAGCATTAGAGCTGCTGCAGATGTTGACACACCTGGTCCTGACATGGCTAGGCAGAGCCTTGCCACGAATATAGAGTCTGTTACAATGTTGAGGTGTTCTTCTTGGAAGAGTCCACACGCCAAAACCACTGCTGTTGCCTCCAGCTGTTGCACTGACAGTGTGGGGTCACGTGCTTTGATGCAGTGCCACTGTTCTCCCGTCTGCCACACCGCCGCTGCGGTAGAAGTTGTGGAGGAAGCGTCTGTGAAGACCGTCGGTCCTGGCAGCGGTCGGTCCGCGACCTTCGGTGGCACGTCTATGTCCACAATGGTCAGTAGCTGGGTCCAAGGTGGTTTGGCGGAGTAGGAGATTTCTCCTGCGAAGCCTGTGAGAGCAAGGGCTAGGTGCTCCTGTGTCGTGGTTGATTCTGTGATTGGCTGCTTGCGGAAGGGAAGGTGGATTCTCGTCGGCTCGGTTCCCAGGTGTCTCAAGGCAAGTTTCCTGCCCTTTGTGATGAGGTTGGCGATGCATTCGATTCCTGGGGAGAATGCACGAGCTGGTTTTCCAAGGACTATCCACTGGATCGGTCGGGACTTCTCTGAAGGTCCTTGGGCTAGTGCTCCCACTCCTCCCTTCGGTGTGAAGTGGACGTATAAATCAAGCGGCATGCTTGGGTTCCATCTGGCAAGGGTGCTGGTGGACATCTGATGCTCGATGAAGTCAAGAGAGCTCGCTGCTTGTGGTGTTAGTTGTTTGGGTTCCCAAGGGTGCTTGCCTTTCAGGAGCTCATGCAAGGGGTCCATGATCTCAGGAGGAATCAGGACGATGTTACAGAGCCACTGCAGGGATCCCACAAGGCGCTGCACGTCATGGAGCGTCTTGATGTCTCGGCGGACCTTCACCTTGGGGGGTGTCACGTAGGAGCTTGTGATTCCTACTCCCAGGAAGGTCACGCAGGGTCCTTTCTTGATCTTCGCGCTCATGATCTCGAAGCCGTTTGCTTGGAGAGTCTCCGTGATTGTGGACACTAAGTGATCCACTTCACTTGCTGATGGTGCAGCGACGAGGATGTCATCCATGTATTGGATGATGGTTGCAGCGGGATAGGAGTGTCGGACTGGCATCAGTGCTTTGTCCACGGTGATCTGGCATATGGAGGCACTGTCCACGAACCCTTGAGGTAATACTTTCCATTGAAAGCGAAGGTTGGGTCTATTGCCATTTGGGAACATGACAGAAAAAGCAAAACGTTCTTTGTCTTCAGGGTGCAGAGGTATTGAAAAGAAACAGTCCTTAATGTCCAGCACTGCGCATGGCTGGCCTTCGGGGATAGCTGAGTTCATGGGCAGCAGTGTCTGAACTGGGCCCATGGGTCTGGCTGTCTTATTTACTTCTCTCAGGTCATGGATGAGGCGGTAACTTTCTCCAGACTTTTTGGGGATTACAAATACAGGGGTGTTCCACGGGCTGATGGAGGGTTCTATGTGACCCTTTTGTAGTTCACGGTCAACCAGTTCCAGCAAAGCTGCCATTCGAGGCTCTGACAGGGGCCACTGCTCCACGTATACAATTTCCGATGATTTCCAAGTCAATTTAATTGGCAGTGGTGGATGAACTGCAGTGGCCCTCATGGTAAATTTGTCATCCTGACTCCTAACAGAGCAAGGATGTCTCTTCCTATCAAAGGTGGAGAGTTCTGTAGAATGTAGGGGTAGATTGCCACTGTCTGTTCTGGTCCCTTTTTTGTGTGAAGTGTTATAGCTACCAACTGGGTGCTTTTCCACGCCCGGGATGGCCCTCCCACACCATTCACTGGGGGGACTTCTGTAAATTGCCAATGTTGTGGCCAATGTGCTTGGGGAATAATTGTACAATCTGAACCCGTGTCTGCCCAAAACTGAAGCCCTATGACGTGGGGATCCTGACTGCCATAGAGGCGGCATGTTCCCCACACTATCAGGGGCTCTTTCCCTACTTTCATGGCCAGGGCCACCCAGGGGTTCCGCTCTGGGGCGCCCCCTGCTGGCCCTGTGGCACAAGTGCAGCTTGTGGCTGTGGTGGGTGCAATGGTGCTGCTGGCGGTGCTGTGAAACTCTGCATTTGCACCGTTTGTGTGGGTGCAAGACTGGCTGTCTCCTGCGGGGGCATAGGGAATGAGGGTCCCCCACCCCACTGGGGGTTGGCATAGATGGGCCGCCTTGCATTCGCAGCGGGAGGAGGCTGGGTGCGGCCCGCACGCCCCCTCCCCCTCCCGTTTCCCTGGGGTCGGGATCTGCATTCCTTAGCGAAGTGTCCCTTCTTCCCGCAGCTCCAACAGGGCCCTCTCACGCGCGCTTGAGATGGAGGCCCCGCCGGGGGAGGCTGGGATTTGTGGGGACAGCCCGTTGTGATGTGGCCTGCCTGTCCACATTTGAAGCACGCCATTGCACTAGTTAGATCACGTACGACAGCCTGAAAAGGGGTTAGCTGTTCTTCCCTAACTACATGTTTGATCATATCAGCCAGGCTGGCTCCTATTGGAACGGAGCGCAAGATTTCTTTGGTAACAGTGTTACTTTGTTGCCGCAAGCAGTCTGCTAGAACGGGTCCTTTTGCCGCCGCAGGCAGGGTAGAGGCGTCTACTGCTGCCTGTAGGCGGTCTACAAACTTTGTGAAGCTTTCACTTTCTGTTTGCTTTATGGTGGACCACGGTGAAGGCTTAGCTATCACACGCGATGCAGCACGAATGGCTTCTCTGGCAGCTCGGGTTGTGGCCCTGACTTCCTCAGCTCGCAATTGTGCAGCTTGCTGCTGAGGTGTAATCATCTCATCATGTTTCCCTGTCAGCCTAGATAAACTCGAGCCATGCAGTGGTTGCCCCGCCCCAGAGGACTGGGCTAATAGGCTCGCACAATTGTCTGTCCATTCCTGTTTAAAAACAATCATTCCTGCCCCATCAAAAATCATGCGACCTATTTGTCTAATATCAAAGGGGAGCAGGTTCTCATTGCTAAAAAGGCCGTCTATGAGAGTGGAAACAATGATGGAATCCATCCCCTTTTCTGAGATTGCTTTGACAATCGTTTGTATATCTTTGGGGTTTATTGGGTCATATACTTGTTGTTGGTTCCCGTTTTGCCCGGTGGTTCTCACCGGGAAAGCATGGACTGCGGCTGAGGGCACCCATTCTGCACAAGCCATTTTTATCTTTCCCCAGTCGGTGAATTTGTATTGTGATTGCTTTCTGGCGTGATTTAAAACTTTATTCGTTTTCGTTTCAAATTGTGATAGCTCTGCTTCTTCCGACTCTGTGTCCCAGTCAGTTTCCGATAACTCAGCAGAGCTAGCGGAGCTGTTGTCGGACTCAGAGCTGGAAGTCGACTGCCAGAGCACTTCCGGGATTCCGTGCCTTTTCTCGTGGCTCCGACCCCGCTCCTCCCCCCGGGGGCGGTGCCGGTCCCGCCCCCTGGGCTTGCCCTGCCTCCCATAAGGGGAGGGCTCTCCTTTAAATGGTAATGGCATTGAGCACGGCTCTTGACTGGGCATGCGCTCTCTGCCGCTCTCCCGTGCCCGCGCGTTTGCAGCTCTCTCCTCCCACGCATGCGCAGCGGCGAACACTCGCAATCTTTGTTCGTTCTGTTCGTTCCCGCCAGTGAAAGCCTGACCCCGCCCATCTCCTTGGTCGCCCGCGCCATTTTGAACTGCATAGGGCGGGGGAGGGGGGTTCACCCGCGCTCCCTCTCTAGCTGCCCTCTCGGTTTCTCTGGCTTCGGTTGCCAATCCCTCCCAAAAAGATTGCGCGGATTGCTGTGCTTTCAGCGTTGGATCGCTAACCGGCGGCGGAGGGATGGAGGGGGGAACCGCGGACGTTTGGGAAGTTTCCGCGGCAGGGGTTGGATCCGGCGGGCTCGGCGGGAGGGTCGGGAGGTTTTCTGGGGGCCCCGGGGCGTTTGGATTCGGGTTCGGGGAGGAGGGAAGCGCGCCCGGTCCCCGCGAACCCCCGCTCTCAGATAGACCGCTCTCGGAGTCTGTCTGCGTCATTGCTCCCACCCCCAGCTTAGGAGTAGCTAATAAACATGCACGTGCAGCTTTCCAAGTCTCCTGTTGTTCCAGCGCTTGGCGTAAAGCCGTTTCTACTTTCCCCCACGCTTTGAGACTTTTTCCACTGCCCGAGACTTTAGTTTCCTCTGCTAAAACATTGGTACATTTCTCCCACACCTCTGGGTGTAATATTTCTGCTGGACGCTCAATCGCCCCAAGCTCCAGGAGTTTTGCAATAGCAATATGAAAATCCTTGAGCTTACACTTAATACCCCACTGCTTATAAAGTAAACTCACGACCTTTGCAACGGTCTCCATCGTGACCGTGGGTCCTTTGGGGACGTCTCCCCCGCCTGAAGTCAGCTTCGCTGCTTAGGCCGCTGTGTCTTGTCCAGGCGAATCCCGTAGCCCGAGCTCCTCTTCTTCTTCCCGGGTTTCGGCACCACTATGTTGCCTTCTTGCTGTGAAGGCAGGCGGCGTGGTTCAAGAACGACAGCACGGCAGCTCGGCCTCACCCGAGCCACTCGGGCCATGGACTCACAGACACCAACGTGGTGGATGGTCAAATGGTGTTTATTTCCTTATCTCACGAGGTTAAATAGTCTAGGGGGCTTCACTACGTCAGAAGGGGGACGATGGGATAGCTAGGGTTAGTAAGGAGTGGAAAACTACTGGGTTAGGAGAAGTTGCATACTCTGGGTGATCTGTTATCATGCAGGAAGGAAGGGAGGAGGGTTCCATGCTGCCCTTGCTTTCCGTCACATCGCGAGATCTTCCGTCCGCCTGTCCCTATCTACCACAAGAAGTTAGAAAGTTATCGGGAATGGATAGCCAGAGGGATGGAACGGGCTATACCTAAAACCATAAATTGGTCAGAGTTATATGCTATCAAACAGGGGCCTTCTGAGATACCATCTGAATTTTTGGATCGACAGAGGCGTGCGATGCGTCATCATACACCTCTAGATCCCAGAGATGAAATGGGAATCCAACAATTAGTGAGCTTATTCTTGGGCCAATCCACAGGGGATATCAGGTGTAAACTTCAGAAAATAGTAGGGCCTGAGTCAAGAAACCTAGAAAAGCTACTTGATGAGGCATGGAGAGTATTCAGTAATAGAGAAGAGGGATATAGGCAAAATACGAAGAAAGTTATGATAGTGATGTTGCCTTTTCCCCCAGCCTGGAAAAGAAACTCGAGATCATTTTAGCAAGGAGGTAATATCAAAGGGGATCTTTACTTTGAAGGTCTTCAGGAGCAGTTACGGAAAGGTGTCCATAAAAGCCCACCCCCTCCAGGGGTGAGTACATATTTATAACTTTTAGGAAATGAGCATAATTGATTAAAAGCACCAATAAGGAGAACAAGTGGTGATTCAATTCCCCCCCATGTCCAGTCCCTCTTCTGGAGCCCCCCTCTCAGCACTGGCTGTGTTTTGTTTATGAAAATGTACCTCAGAGTTGTTCTCGGCCTTGGTTCCCAGGAAGAACCAAGATAGGACGGGGCCTTGCAACCCCCTGGGGCTTGGAGCTCTGGAATTTGTTTTGTCCTTCTGCTTAGGGAAAGGCTATGGAAAGGTACTGGAAAAACGAGCTATTAATACAGTAGGCTACAGAGCTACAAAAATATGTGCAGACAGTACAGAGAACATATAAAAGAAAAAAGGCAGAAACCAAACGGCATCAGTGAGGGAGGAGAGAGGAGAGGGACACAGACAAAGTCAGCGAAAACAGAGAGGTCTACCCTGACTAGATAAAGATTAGTGCGCGTTTTGTAAAGAGTTTGGGCACTGGAAGAATGAATGCCCCAAACGGAAGAGGGACCAGGGAAAAAGAATGGTTGCCTGTGCCAAAGAAGACTGAGGAGGACCGGGAGATCTTACCCCAGCTGATCCCCTGGCTGTAACAATGAAGCTGGGGAAGGAGGGAAAAAGGGTGGAGTTTCTAATTGACACAGGAGCAACAGACTCAGTACTGAATAAAGCCCTGGTGCCCGTGGGGAGGGATTATGTTATGGTACAAGGAGCCACTGGCCAATCTGAAAAGGCTTATTTCTGTAAACCCTTAAAATATAAATTTGGGAAACAGTGGGGCATCCACAAATTTTTATATATGCCGAACTCTCCAAAGGCTCTCCTGGGAAGAGACCTATTAGAGCAACTACAAGCAACCATTATGTTTAAAGATGGGGAAATTATTCTGGAGGTAAATGATCAGCGATATGTGGAGGCGTTAAGTCTGATGTTGACAACCACTGAGACTGGGGAGGAAATCAGTGAAGAAATAGTTAGTCAGGTGTTCCCTGGAGTGTGGGCTTCTAACGTGCCGGGAAGGGCAAAGAACGCACCTCCTATAGTAATTAACCTCAAGGAAAGAGAACACTCAGTCACAATTAAGCAGTGTCCTTTGAGAAAAGAGGACAGAGAAGGAATTAGACCAGTGATTGAAAATTTTCTACAACTAGGTTTATTGAAAGGATGCCAATCTGACTTCAACACTCCTATATTACCTGTTCGGAAGCCCGATGGGTCATATCGAGTGGTACAGGACTTAAGGGCTGTTAATAAAATAACTGAAGATCTTTACCCAGTGGTAGCAAATCCGTACACTCTATTGACATGCTTAACACTAGAGCTAACTTGGTTTACCATTTTAGACTTAAAAGATGCCTTCTTTTGCCTTCCTCTCCATGAAGCCAGTCAGAAAATTTTTACCTTTGAATGAGAAAATCCTAAAAGCGGGCGTAAAACGCAGCTCACATGGACAGTTCTTCCTCAGGGGTTCAAAAATTCCCCCACCTTGTTTGGGAAACAGCTTACAAAAGATCTAGAAGCCTGGGAGACTCCACCAGAAGAAGGGAAGCTGTTGCAGTATGTGGACGATCTCCTTATAGCCACTAAGACAAAAGAGGCATGTGTGGCATGGACGGTGAGTCTTTTAAACTTTTTGGGGCTCCAGGGGTACAGGGTATCAAAGAAGAAGGCTCAAGTGGTGAAGCAAAAAGTAATTTACCTAGGGTACGAAGTTTGTGCTGGACAACAGACTTTAGGGCAAGACCATAAAGAAACAATATGCCAAACCCTGCAACCCCAGACGGTAAAGGAGCTGCGAACCTTTTTGGGGATGACAGGATGGTGTAGTTTGTGGATCTACAACTATGGGCTGCTCGTCAAACCCCTGTATGCACTCATCGCAAGTGGGAACGGAAATCTCCAGTGGACCAAGGGAGCTACTCGAGCCTTTTCTCAGTTGAAGGATGCCCTTATGTCAGCCCCAGCCCTAGGACTCCTGGACGTGAGTAAACCATTTTTTCTGTTTTCACATGAGAAACAGGGGATTGCCTTGGCAATACTAGAACAGAACTTAAGCCCATATCAAAGGGCAGTGGCCTATTTATCCAAGCAGCTGGATGCAGCTGCCAAGGGATGGCCGGGATGCCTCAGGGCTGTAGCAGCAGTTGTGACGAATATCCAGGAAGCGCGCAAATTCACAGCCAGAAAATGACTGTGCTGGTGTCCCAGACAGTGTCCTCAGTACTGGAAGTGAAAGGTGGGCACTGGCTTTCCCCTCAAAGATTTTTGAAATACCAAGCCATTGTGATAGAACAAGATGATGTGGAAATAGTGGTGACTAATATTGTCAACCCAGCTTCCTTTCTCAGCAGAAATCAAGAAGAGCCGGTGCAACACGATTGTCTGGAAACCATCGAAGCCACCTACTCCAGCCACCCAGACTTGAAGGACACTCCTTTCGATGACGCAGAAAACTGGTTTACAGATGGGAGTAGCTACGTCATCAATGGAAAACGACATGCTGGATATGCAGTTACCACTAGCAAAGAGGTAATAGTATCTGGTCCCCTACCCACAGACACTTCTGCACAGAAAGCCAAGATAATCGCCCTGACCCGTGCCTTGGAGATGGCAAAAGGAAAGAAAATAAATATCTACACAGACTTGAGATATGCATTCGGGGTTGTGCATGCACATGGAGCTATCTGGAAGGAAAGAGGACTGTTGAATTCACATGGGAAAAACATTAAACATGCACAGGAAATAATGAAACAATTGGAAGCGGTCCAGATGCCCGAGAAAGTAGCGATTATGCACATTAGGGCACACCAGAAGGTGAGCTCGGAATTGAAAGAAGGAAATGAGCTGGTGGATAGAGAGGCAAAAGAAGCAGCAAAAGGTGAGGTAACAATTGAAGGAACCCTGATTCCAGACAGACAGATATCTCTCGGAGGTAAGCCCGAATACAGTAAGAAAGATAAGAAACTCATTGAGGACCAAGAAGGAACATATAACCAGGAAGGATGGGCCGTCACTGCAGATGGGAGGCTGGTTGTCCCTTCTCAGATATTATGGTCCTTAGTAAGGGAGGAACATCAGAAAACACAGTGGGGAACAGAGGCCTTGTATAGCTATCTAATTGAAAAGATTACTGCCAGAAATTTGTGTGCTACTGTCACCCAGGTGACCAGGCAATGCGATCTTTGCCTCCAGACTAATCCTAAGAATACCCCTAAATCGAAACTTGGTCAGATTGGAAGAGGCCAGGGGCCTGGGCAACAATGGCAGGTTGACTTTTCAGAACTTCCAAGAAAAGGGGGGGTACTGATATTTGCTAGTGTTAACAGATACCTTTTCGAGGTGGCCAGAAGCTTTCCCCACTAGAGCTGCCAAAGCCCAAGAGGTAACCAAAATATTGCTGCAAGAAATAATACCACGCTTCGGAGTTCCAGCCACAATATCCTCAGATAGAGGACCACACTTTATTTCCAAAACAGTGCAGCAGGTGAGTCGCCACTTGGATATAGACTGGGAACTCCACACTCCATACCATCCCCAGTCGAGTGGCCAAGTAGAAAAAATGAACCATTTAATTAAGCAGCAAATTGTGAAACGAGGGCAAGAAGTTAATTTGCCCTGGCCCCAATCTCTCCCATTGGCATTGCTATGATTCCGAACGAAGCCAAGAACTAAAGAAAAGTCAAGTCCCTTTGAAATGCTTTATGGGAGGCCATATGGGGTGCAAAAAAGAATCTCTACCCAAATTGGGGATGAAACACCACCTATTTAGTGGCCCTAAGTAAACAACTTTGAAAAATTGGAAAGTATGTGGCTGGAACTCGGAGCAGAGGGCTGGATGGACCTGTGCATGACATACAGCCTGGGGATTATGTGTATGTTAAGTCTTTTACAGAGAAGACTTTGGAACCACAGTGGGAAGGACCATTCCAGGTGCTACTGACAACCTACACTGCAATCAAGATCAAAGAACAGGGCGCCTGGATTCATCATACGCGAACGAAGAAGGCCCCAAGAACTCCTTGGAAAGCAACACTGGGTGATAATGAACTGAAACTGAAACTTACTCAGGGAAGATGAATGGACTCTGGGTAGAAATGTTAGCTTGGAGAGTTGTATCTCTCCTGATTATAGCCATGACCATAACCGCAAGACCATGTGTGTATCAAATATTTGAGCACAATGTCTGTCAAGGAAAGGCTTATGACTCCCACTCTTGCAAAATGCTGTTCCAGATGCTAAGAGTCATGAATGCATCTGTTTGGGAAGGGAAAGATGTTTGGGGTTGCGAATATGCATTCTTTCAGGACGGATTCCATAAGTCCCGCCAAAAACCTATGGAGTTAATTCGAATTGATTCCGGATGCTGCGAGACATGCTTATCTACTTGTCCTGAATTTAGGCTTAAAATAGAAGGGTGCGCAATTAAGGGTAATAACTTGGACTACAATATTACTCAGGATTGTGTTATACCCCAAGATGGTGAAATAAGTCAGCCAACCCAAAAACCAGAAGAGGCCACATCTGCTCACACCCAAAACACCCCAAGGAAAACAATTCAGCCTATAGTCTCCAGAATTGGACCTTATGCAATTAAGAAGGTAGGGATCCAAAGACTGCTACTGAATCCAGAATGGTCCTTGAAGCAGATAGAGATGGAGATGCAAGTAAATGCTTCAGCTATCTGATCAGAGTGCACTCCATTCCTTAAGACTTCCTTTATGGATTGGACCATTTGGTTACAGAAACGTGCACCTAACATTTTTAGGCAGAAGAGAGACTTTACAGGAATACTCGGAACGGGACTGGGGATCCTGAATACAATGAACTTAGAAGTACTAATGAACAAATTGGCTGCAGCTGAGAGTGATGTGGTTAAATTACAGCAACCCTTACAATCCTCACTGCTAGCCCTTGGCACCAGTCAATGGAAGTTGTCCAAAATTTTACCGGAGTGGGAAGGGATGCAAGAACAGGATCATAGACTAATAGTAAATACCATGGGTGCAGCTAGTGAAAATATGTCTCTAGCCCTTGGATGTGTACAAGCACTAATATGGATGCAATCAGTAGCTGCCTCAGTTATCAGGGAAGGTAGTGAAGGCACATTCCCTGCAGAGGTCCACAAAGTTGTCTGGGACCATGCCTCCGATTTAGAAAGAGAACTTCAGCCATGGTGGGTTTTAGTTAACTTCACCTATGATCCTGTAACCAGCACGGTAACGGCCTTTGTTTTAACTATACATAATGTGTTGGTGAGTCTGATACACCCAATAATTCCCCTAGGACTAAACCATGAAGGAACCATCCTATATCCCTCGGAACACAGGATGTGGGCACAAAAGGTGGAAGGGAAATGGAGAACTATTAATATAGAGTCCTGTGCCACGAGGAAACAACTTGGATTCATATGTGAAGGGAATATAAATAGTGATCAAGATACTTGCCTGGATACAGAACAGAGTATTTGTCACTTTGAAGCCCATTCAGTCAATCAGACAACCCTGCTGGTATACATAGGTCAAGGTTGTGTGTGTCTCAGAACACCATGCTCTTCGGTAGTGGTGGGTGGACTAATCATAAATGAAACTCAGTCCAATTTGTGCATTTGTAACTTTGTCAGAATTGAAGGATGTGACTTTTCTTATCAGGCACCAGTAGTATCCCATCAATATATAAAGGCAAACCTGACCACGGTACAGGAAATATCACCTGTGCCCATAGGGATGAATCTAACTTTAGTTAAGCAACTATTGAAGCACGAGGATTTAAAGGAAATTCTCAGAGAAATTAGAGATATGAGAAAAAGGACTCTGATCACAATACATCCATGATACAGAAACCATACGAGGAGTTTTCAAAAGATTGAATACAGACGCATCTCATCATTGGTGGGACACACTTTTTAGATGGTCACCAAAGGTGACTGGACTCCTCAGTGCAGCAATTCATCCAACTGTTGTTTTACTAATCCTGGTTAGTGTAAGTTTGTGTATGTCCATTGTCATGCTCTTTTGGAATTGGAGGATGCTACAACGAATGGAGGTACTAACCTCACTGTCAAAGGTACATGGTAATGCCTTAAGAGATACATATCAGGGAAATGGAGAGAAAGAATTTTTGTACTAAGTAAAAGAATTTACTTATTTTCTAGAAAAGGGGGGACTGAAACAGGGGATTTAAGAGTTAAAAACTTGGAGTAGATGAAACAATAAGATTTATTATCCTGTTCTCCAAGGACAGAGGGGAGGCTGAAGAGATAAGGGGGGCCCTTCGAAGGACATCTGGTATCTATCAAAATGTTGCTGACCTCAGAGTAATAAAAAGGGGCCACCACGGCAAAAGAAAGAACACGCATGTGCAAAACTCGTGGGGTCAAAAATTCACGTGAGGTAGAATCCTCTTACTTCATCCTTTCAAGCCCCCAGACTCAAATCAAGACCACCACCTCAATAAAAGGGACGGATTGCGCAGCCGCAACTGATTTACATACGAAGCGGAGAACAGGCGGGGACAGGTAATAAATATGTATAGGCGTTATAGAATGTGCATGCTTTTTGTAGATAAATAGGTAATTAGAAGGTGTAAAAAGGTACGCAAGATTTGGGAAGGTGCTCTCCCCCTGCGTCCGGCGCTGAATAAAATACGTACCTACTTTACAACTCAAATAAGTTGTGGAGTCTTTATACCACGTCTCAGGAGTTACGGTCGGTTCGTGCCGCTGCTTCGGCGCCAGGGACGGGAATCCTTGCCCTGCTCCGGCGCGGGGTCCCTCGCATGGGGTCAGTCCTTGCCCTGTCCAGCGGGGGTCCCTCCCCAGCCGTGCGGTCATTCCTCGGCCCGGCCCTGAGGCGCGGGGCAGTGGCGGGGCAGCCGCGCTCCGGCCCCGTCAGCGGCACGGCCGCTTCGTGCCGGGCAGGAGCGGCAGAAGGAGCCGGGCGACGGCGGGGGCTGAATCCCGTCCGGAGCAAGAAGAACAAGAAGGGGCCGGGGCGCCTGCGGTGTCCGATCGCCGACAGCAGCCGCGGGGAGGCCTCGGGGAGCGGCGGCGGGCGGGGCCCTGTTGGAGCCGCCCCGAGGGGTTTGTGCCACCCCTGAAGGGTCCCTGAAGGAGCCGCTGCGCGGGACCGGCGAGGTGGGAACGACAGAAAATACAGAGAAGAGAATAAAATGCAATGAAAGAGCCTCACTAAGGATGTCTCCCATGCCCGCATCTGCAGGAGCTGCCCCGAGGGACGGGCGGGAGGTGAATAAAATAAAATACAGTGAACAGAGTAAAAGAGAATAAAAATCTGCACCTGGCGACCGGTGTCACTGAAGAGCCGCACTGCGGGACGGGCGGTGTCGGGTGGGGCCAGAGGGACAGCGTCGAGCAGCGCGGGAGGTGTGTATTATAAAAAAAATTACAGGTAATAGAATAAAACTCAAGAAAAGAGCCTCACCAGGGATCTCCGCAGTCCCCCGTCATGAAGAGCTGCATGGAGAGCAGCGAGAGGCGGCGGAGTTGAAAGAGCCGCACCGGAGGGGCGTGGGATGGGAGGTGGGGACAGAATAAACTCTAGAGAATTGAATAAAAAATAACAAAAAACCAGCACCGGGAGTGGCCGCTGCCCGACTAAAAAGAGCCGCACCGAGGCACCGTCGGGGCAGCACCGGGGAGTCTCGGCCGCCCCTTGTCACTGGAGGAGCCGCAGCGAGGGACAGGCGGGGCGCGGCCCGGATCGAGCCCCTCCGGCTGCGCCACGAGCGGCGACCCCGCGGGACCGCGCCGGGGCCGAGCGGCGGCGGCAGCCGGAGCCGGGGAAGCGGCTTCGAGCGGCGGAGACGAGCGGCGGAGACGAGCGGGGTGTTCGCAGCCAGCTCCGCTCAGACCTCACGCACCGCGCTGGGGCCGCCGCGCACTTTTCAACCCCGGCCTCCCCTACGGCCCGGGCCCCGCGGCTCCCGCTGCTGCCGCCTCGGCCCCGTGGAGCCCAGAAACTTATGATCTCCTCTGCCCCCAGTCCCTCCCGGGCACCGCCGGGCAGTAGCGCAGCTCCCGGGGCTGTGTCTCGGCACCGGCTGCTGCCACAGGGCACACGGCTGCCGCACTTGGGTATTAAACCCGACACATTTGGGGAGGGGGGACAGCCCCAGAAACCAGGACTTTGCCCTCGGGAACTTGTAGCTGCACGAGGGGCATAAAGGATCCCCTGCAACCACCAATGCACCCAGCAGCGGCTCTGCCCCCCTAAGAACGGGGCTGTGTTTGGGACAGTCGGATGGCTGGGATGGGTCTGCAATGAGACAGCCACGTGTTGGGATGAAGAGCTTAGGGGAATCCCGTTACTGAGGAGGTTTTGGGGCACCCTCCAATCCTGAGGGATGAGTGATTAGGAGAGGAGGGGGCACATCTGGCTCTGATATTGGAGTGGGCCCCCAAAGGAAAGGACGTGGAGATCCTGTATTAGGGAAGATCCAGAAGCTCTCCACCAAATTGAGGGATTCTAAAAGGCTCGTGGAGGATCCACTTTGGTAGGTTCTGACGCCACCCGCCACGCTTTGAACTGGTCCGGACTGGTGCTCCCAGTGCCGCGCGGGGCGGGGCCGCGGGGACCCCCCCCAGGGCACAGCGCGGCTGCTTTGGGGCTGGCGGCACCTGCCCGGCGCTGGGGATGGGGCGTGTGGGGGGAGCTGAGCCTGGACTGGTGGTTCTGGTGGTGCTGGGAGCTCACCTGTCTGGGGGCCAGCGGGACTCGGGTGAACCTGGGCGTCTGAGGGGTGTGGGGGAGACGATGGGAACATAATGAGGGGAGGGGTGGAAGGGGAGGACGAGGGCAGGAAATCGGAGCTGAATTGCCCGAGTAGGAGTCCAGCCTAGGGGTCTCCAGCCGGACTCCCCCTCAGCAAGTGGCTCCCACAACCCCTCAGCCTGCCCTCAAAATCCTTTGGGATCCCCCATCCATCTTTGCGTTCCCTCCTCCAAGATCTCCAGGCTCCTGAGGCGAGACTGAAAGGAATGAAGAAACTTTTCTTCACAAACAGCATCTGAGAGATAAGGCTCGCATCCAGAGGTAAAAGAAACAATGGAGAGAATTCCATTGAAATTTACATTTACAAAGAAACCACAGGTCTACTGGTAAATAAAGCTGATTATTGGAATATGAAAGGAAACAAGAAGGACCATTCCGGGAAAGGCAAGGGGGGGGATTATACACTGGGAAAGGGGGAGGGTCTGTATTAGCCGAATCCGGGAAGTCTGTACCTCTCGGGATATCTCAGCCAATGGGGAACGACAGCAGGGCCTGCGGTCCGGGAATTAGGATAAAAGGAGGCTGCGTCCCCCAAAATTTTGAGAGACCCCAGGGGAAATGCCCCATGGCCTCTCCCTTTATTCGAATAAAGTTACAGGACTCCTCTGTCTCCTTTTTGGACATAAACCTCTGGTGTTCATGGATTACTTTCCTCACAAGACCAAAGGGGACCGAGTCCCCAGCTAGACTGACTACAACCCTCACATTTTTTTCTCCACGCAACAATTTCCCCTCTTTTTCCCTTCCCGAGTTCCCCCACAGCGGATGGGAGCAGCCAAGAGCCCAGCGCAGCCCCGGCCTGAGCGGCCCCAGCTTCATCGCTGCTCCTCCCGCGGGATGCGATGCATTCACGGGGGAGGGGGACCCTGGGCCTGGGGGGAGGAGGAGCAGGGATGGAGGAGAAGGGATGAAGGAGGAGGGCGAGAACGGGCGGAAGCAGGAGAAGGAGGAAGTGAACAGGGAGCGGGAGGAAGAGGAGGGATAGAGGAGGGGCGGGAGCAGGAACAGGAGGAGGAAGAGGAGGCCCCACGTGCGTCCATCGCTCCCTGTATCTGCAGCCCCCCGCCCCGGGAGCATCGCCCCAAGCCCGCATTCCGCAGGTGACCGGGGAGGGGGAGCTCGTCCCAAATATCTTGGGCGGTCCCTGGGAGGGTTTTTTGGGGGTTCCCGCTGGCGGGTCCCGGCAGAGCCCCGGCCGTGGGCGGAGGATGCGGGGTATGCCCCCGCATGAGGGTTGGTCTCCCTGGGTCAGGCTCGGGATCCACGTGGCGATCGCCCGGTGCCGGCGGGGTCTGAGGGGGACACCGGTTTTGGGGAACCCCCGAGAGAGCCGGGATTGGGGGAAGCCCGAGAGCCACAGATTGGGAAGAGCGGGAAGGGGCGATCCCGGAGCTGGGGGAGCCCTGGCAGGCTGAAGGGAGGGGGAGGATGGAGAGCGGGGGAACCAGGGACCCCTTGGACACCGAAGTTAGGAGCCCGTAAAGGGGGGACCCCTGGGATTCCCGGGACTCCCCCGTTGGCCCAGAGAAGGCAGGAAGCCCGGATAGGGGGGACCCCAAAACACGCAGGACCCCCAGAAGCCCGGAGAGGAGGAAGGACCAGGAGCCCAAAGCAGAGAAAAGAGAGAAGGGGAACTCTGGGGAGTTTTTTTTTTTCTTCACTGAATCTTCGAGCTTTTGTTTTGAATGTGGATCTATTGGGCTGAATCTTTATTTTTGGGGGGCCGTGTTGGGGGAGAGATGAATCTTGTTCTTTCTGAGGTTTATTCAGCTAAATGTTGGTGATTTGGTTTCTGCAGGAGGGTGAATCTTAGTATTTTGGAGGATTCTTTGCCTGAGTGTCAAACTTTTGGGTCTTTTGGGGCTGTGTCTTGATATTTGACAGGTTTATTTTGCTGGATCTTAATTTCTTGGAGGTTTTTTTGGACACAAGGTACCTGGTGACTTCTGGAGATGAAGTTGGGCAGGAGGACCCACCAACCCAAGACGCTCACCCTTTGTTTTCCCCCCGAAGTAGGATTTATCAGTCGCAAGCCTTGGCTGGATGGAGGAGGAGGCTTTGAGGAAGAGGAAGAACCTTGCAGAAGAGGCCATTTTGAGTGGTTCCAGGGCACAGGAACCCAGTGGGGAGGAGGAAAAGCCCCAGAGATCCCGCACAAAGAGGGGTTCCAAACCCAGGCCAGGGAGCTGCAAGGAGAAAAGAGCCTCCCTGTGCCAGGAAGGCGGCCGGAGATGCAGGCAGAGCTCAGAGCTGGGGGAGAAGGGAGGTGGGGAGAAGCCCCACAAGTGCTTGGAATGTGGCAAGGCCTTCAACTACAGGTCTGACATGAGCCGGCACCAGATGATCCACACTGGAGAATGGCCCTTTGAGTGTGGGGAATGTGGGCAGAGCTTCAGAGACAGCTCCAGCCTGATCAAGCACATGAGAATCCACACTGGAGAAAAGCCCTACGAGTGCTTGGAGTGTGGGAAGAGCTTCAGACAGGACGCCAACCTGATCCGGCACCAGAGGGTCCACACTGGGGAACGGCCCTATGAGTGTGGGGAATGTGGGAGGAGCTTCCATTGCAGCTCCAGCCTGAGAAAACATCAGCTCATCCACACCGGTGAGAGGCCCTACGAATGTCCTGAGTGTGGGAAGAGGTTTCATACCAGCTCCCATCTCCTCGTGCATCAGCGGATTCACAGAGAGGAGAGGCCCTTCCGCTGCCCCGACTGCGGGAAGGGCTTCAAGCAGAACTCCACCCTCGTCCTGCACCAGCGCATCCACACTGGGGAGAGGCCCTACGAGTGTCCCCAGTGTAGGAAGAGATTCTCCAGGAGTGCTCACCTGACCAAACACCAACGGAGGCACCAGTAAGGGAGTCCCTGTGAGTGCACCGAGTGTGGAAGGAGCTTCCTGTGCTGCTCCAGCTCCATCCCCCATGGGAGGATCTGTGTTGGATGATCCCCAGTGACCCCGCTGGCTGCCCTGTCTCCAGGACTGTTCTTGGAAGGTTCTGACTCCCCGAACAGCCTGCTACATGTCCCCCTGCAGTATGCACATACACACGATTTTTTTTTTTAAATTAGTAAAACCAACCAATACTCTTAAATCCATTAAGTCGTTCTTCTTTTTCTCTAAGTTCAGGAATTTAACACGGCCTTGTCTGAGCTGCAGTCGATTAGTGTCAACTAGTACCATTTTCTAGAAGTGATGGTTTCTTTTGTTAGTTCCTGTCCCACAAGTGCCTGGCTCTGTCTAAAGCAGACTCCTGTGGTTTGTTTGTAAAGTCACATTCATCTCATTCCTCCCACCTGGCACTGCTGGAGCCCCTCCCCTCCTGGCGCTCACAGGTGCCACCAAATGCGTGTCCAGGTCGGAATCTCCCCGCCTGCAGCTTCCAGCACCCGCCCTGTCCCGGGCTGGGCCTGGGCTGGTGGCAGCGAGGCCGACAGAAACCAACACCCATGGGGCCACCTGGGAGGGCGGGACGCGGTGAGACAGGGGGGATGGAGGGGGAAAAGGGGACGGTGGGACACCTAAATTGAGTGGGAGGTGGAGAGGATCCCCCCAAAGGAAGAGCGGGAGGGGCTGAGGTTTGGGGGAAGGTGAGGAATGGGTAGGAGCGGGTGGGAAAGTGGGGAAAAAGGGGAAGGTGAGACTCCAGTACTGAGAGGGAGGGGGTTGGGCTTAGGGGATTGGGAGGGAAAGGGTGGTAAAGGGGAAAAGCAGGAAATAGGACCCCAAAGGTGAACTGGTTAGGGTTAGGAAGTGGCTGAAGGTGGGAGGGGAGAGGATGTGGAAGGGGAAATGGGGAGAAGGGTGGAAAAGAGGAAGTGGAATGTGGGCAGGAGGGTCCCGTGGCAGCCATGGGGCACAGGAGGTCCAGAGTGGGGATCTGGGGTGGCCTCCGGAGCTCTGGGCTTGATGGGGGGGGCTGTGGGCTGCTGTGGGGGGACCCCCTGACCTGTCTCATGAACACTCAGGGGTCTTTCTGGTAAAGCACGAGAGTCACTTCATTAACGGCACGGAGAAGGTGAGGTACGTGCAGAGGCACATCCACAATCGGGAGCAGCTCGTGCACTTTGACAGCGATGTGGGGGTTTTTGTGGGGGACACCCCCTATGGGGTGAAACAGGCGCGGTGCTGGAACAACAAACCGGGAACACTGGAGTACGTGCGGACTTTGGTGGACGATTACTGCCGGCCCAACTATGTGCTTGATGCCCCGTTCAGCGTGGAGCGCAGAGGTGAGCGTAGATCAGAGCGTGTCCCCTCGGGCCCTGCCCTGGCAGTGACCCTGGAGCCTCTCAAAACCTCCCTGGGAATCGCCCCCGAGCCCTCAGCCCTCCTTGTGCCCATCCCCGGGGACTCCTGCCCCCCTCAGTTCCTCCCAGTCCATCCCAGTGGCTCTCCGCATGTCCAGCTCAACCAGGCGTGGAGCTGACGTCTCTCAGCCAATCACAGCGCGTGTCTTTGATGACTCCTCTGTTGCCAGGCAGACCCGCAACGCCCCGTGCCCCGCGCCGGACTCGGCCTCCCAGTGTCGCGTACTTCATTCCCAGTCCCTCCCAGTGCCACACCAGGCCCTCCCAGTGTCCGTACAATCCTTCCCAGTGCCACCCCGGTCCCTACCACTCCCTCTTAGACCATTCCCCGTCCACTCCAATTCCTTTTCAAGTCCTTCCAAGTCCACTCCCAGACCTACAATCTCTCCCAGTACCACTCCAGTTCCTCCCAGTACATTCCCAGTCCCTCTCAATGTCACACCACTCCTCCCCGTCTCTCCCAGTGGTCTCCAACCATCCCAGTGTGTACCTGCTCTATCCCAGTGCCCTCCAGTGTCCATCTCGCTGGTGCCCTCGAGCTCCCAGCCCGGCCCCAGCCACCTGCTCTGCTCCCTGATGGATTTCTACCCTGCTGACATCCAGCTGAGCTGGTTCCAGGGCCAGCAGGAGCTGTGGTTGCACCGACATTGTCCCCAACGGGGACTGGACCTACCAGCTCCTGGTGCTGCTGGAAATCCCCCCCAGCGCGGGGTCACCTGCAGCTGCCAGGTGGAGCACGTCAGCCTGGAGCACCCCCTGAGCCGGCACTGGGGTACGGCCCGGCCCCCACAGCCACGGGGGACTGAGGGAGGGACTGGGGGGCTAGGAAGGGGATTGGGATGTGCTGAGAGTAACTGGGAGGGAGTTTGAGAGAGCCTGGGTTAAACTGGAGAGAGGCTCGGGGGACTGGAAGGGCTGAGAATGAGTTTGAAGGATCTTGGGGAGGGTGGGATGGGGTTCTGGGGGTCCTGGTGGGCGCTGGGAGGGAGTTTGGGGGTGCTGGGTGGAACTGGGATGGAGTTTGAGTGAGCCTGGATGGGCTGGGAGGAGATCGAGGATGGGAAAGCAGGACATGGAATGAGGTTGTTTTTGCTGGGAAGAGACTGGGAGGGGTCTTGGTGAGTCCTGGTGGGGCTGGGAAGGGTCTCGGAGAATGTTTAGGCATCCTGGGGTGGTGGGGAGTAGCTCGGAGGGGGCTGTGGGATCCTGACAGGGACAGGAGGGGCTTTGGTGGGTTTTGTGAAGGCTGGGAACAGACTGGGAGGAGGTTACAGGGGATCCTGGTTAGGCGGGGGGTGACTGGGAGAATGCTTGGAGAGGCTTGGGGTGTCTGTGAGAGGTTTTTGGGAGTCCTGACCCCTGCGGACCCCCCAGAGATGCCGCCAGACGCAGCCTGCAGCAAGATGCTGACAAGGATTGGGAGTTCGTGTTGGGCTTTGTCTTCCTGGCGCTGGGGCTCAGCTTCTACCTGCACAAGAAGGTGAGGGGAGTCCCGGGGGTCGTGTCCCCCCTCCCCCGGAGCGTGTGCGCTCCCCCAGGGGTCCCCAGCCCAGTGTCACCCCCTTTTCTCTGCCCACAGAGCTCCTAAACTTCGGCAGCCGCAGCCCCTCCTCATAGCCTCGGGGCCACCGGGACCACCCTCTCCGTTCCTGAGCTGATTTTGGCAGGGTCGTGTGTCCCCTCAGCCCCACTGGCCCCACCCAGCTGCTCCCAGTGTTCCCAGTAATGCTTCCCATTTCAAACCAGTCCTGTTTATTGGGGGCAGTGGAGAGGAACTTGCGGGGTTCTATGGGTGTGGGGGCCCAAACCAGCCCCAGGATGTACTGGGAATGGGGACTCCAGTGTCCCCCTGACCTGTAACCCTACTCTGGGGGTGCTTGGGGGCAAATGAACCCCAACATGGCACACAGTCAAGAAAAGAAAAAAATCTCCAAATAAAAAAAAGTAAAGCTAAAACCTTGAGGACCGCAGTGTCACTTCCTTGATGACAACAGCTGGGTCAAATTCCTGAACAGGAACATCTACAACTAGGAGCAACTTGGGAACAGGGGATACTCCAAAATTTTGAGGTGGGACTGACTTTTGCGGTGCAATTGAGCCATTTCCAGGGCAATGGAGTTGTTTTGAGGCACCATCGAGCCCTCTTGGCTTTTGGGGTGCAGAGATGTGAGGGACTGAAATGTTGGGGGTCAATGGCTCAAAGCAGTGGCCATTGGCAAAAGCACTGGGGGCTTTGCTGGCCATGGGCACAGGAAGCGCCCAGGGCCACAGGGGGTGAACACCCAGCCCCGCAGGGGACGAGCCACGCTGGCAGCCAGGGAAGGGCAGAGGCCCAGCACAAGCAGATGCTGCCAGCTGGGACAGGCCTTTGCACCAGGGCAATGCCCTCCCTTACACAACTGCCTCACCTCTGCAAACTCCCCTGCCGAAGGCCCGGGACATTCACACCCAGCCCTGCAGCTTTCCATCCCTTCCCATGGGCCATACCTGGCTCAGCTGCGCTGCAGGCACAGGAAGGGCCACATCTTACAAGGGGCCATGAACCATCAGAGCCCCCCAGAGTGCCCCGGCATCCACAGTGGGACATCAGACAGTGTAAAACTCCCACGGGGGAGGTACCTGGGTGTTCACCCAAACCTCAACCAGTATTAACCCACAGAACTTGGAGCTTCCAGGGCTTCCCCAACCCCCAGGGATCCGGCCTGGGACCATCACTTAGGTCAAGGACAGGGACATTGTAAAAATCAAAACCTAAATTTTCGTTGCCACATCCAACGCTGGTGACTGTGTATCTTTCTATTCATCTACTTCCTTTCTTTTTCCTTCTACATTTTCCTAAGTGTTACTTCTGTGCTTTCGATATTACTGGAGATGTGAACCAAAAGGGCTCCAAACCCCCTTTAAAAAGCAAACAAATGGTTCTAAAATAAAGCCTTCAGAGATAGACTTACAAACACAGATCAATCACTGTCGATTCACTCTAATCTGTCCCAGGGGATCCATTAAGAAGAACCTGAGCTGCCCTCGCCTTCAGGGGTGGGACAGAACAGGAGCCAGACACAGAAGCTTCTGGAAGCTGCTCACAAAAGCCAGCCCTGGAGCCCCTGATACCAAAACCTGGCCACACAAACCAAATACACTGGATCCAAACATGGATCACCCAGAACAGGGGTCACCAGGGCTCTGTGCAGCGGGAGTCACTGGGGATCACCCAATGCGGATCCTCCCATGGGGAATGGAGCTGGTGCAGTGCACAAAGCTCTTCCGACACTTGGGGCTCTCACTGTGCTTTCATTACTGGTGCCTGTGTTGGTGTTGGGTCAAGGCTGAGCTCTGGGAGAATCTCTTCCCACACTGGGGACACTCATAGGGCCTCTCCCCACTGTGGATGCGCCGGTGCCGGGCAAAGCGGGAATTACGTTTGAAGCCCTTCCCACAGTCGGGGCAGCGGAAGGGCCTCTCCTCTCTGTGAATCCGCTGATGTCTGAGGAGCGTGGAGCTCGTCTGAAACCTCTTCCTACATTCAGGACACTCATAGAGCCTCTCCCGAGTGTGGATGTGCTGATGTGCCCTCAGACTGGAGCTGCACAGGAAGCTCTTCCCACATTCCCCACACTCATGGGGCCATTCCCCAGTGTGGATCCTCTGATGCCGGAGCAGGCCGCCGTCGTGTCTGAAGCTCTTCCCACATTCCAAGTACTCATAGGGCTTTTCCCCAGTGTGGATTCTCATGTGCTGGATCAGGTGGGAGCTGATTCTGAAGGTCTGCCCACATTCCCCACACTCAAAGGGCCGTTCTCCAGTGTGGATCATCTGGTGGTGGATCAGGTGGGAGTTCAGGCGGAAGCCCTTCCCACATTCCCCACACTCATGAGGCCGTTCCCCAGTGTGGATCATCTGGTGCCGGCTCAGGAGGGATCTCCAGCTGAAGCTCTTCCCACATTCCAGACACTTGTGGGGCTTCTCCCCACCCTGAGGTTTCTCCACCAGCTCTGAGCTCTGCCTGGATCTGTGGCCACCTTCCCAGCACAGGGAGGGTCTTTCCTCCTTGCAGCTCCCTGCACTGGGTTTGCAGCCCCTCCTTGTGCTGCATCTCTGGCGTTTTTCCTCCTCTTCCATTTGGCCAAGGGTTGGGAATGACAAATTCTGGTTTGGGGATAAAAACAAGGGATGAGTACCTTGTCTTGAGAGTTCCAGATGCCCAGGTCCAGCTCTAGAAGTCTCTGGGGGTTTTGTGTCCATAAAAACACCAAACCACAAGGATTCAGCCCAAGAAAACCCTCCCAGGAGTTCCCCCTGTCTGATCTCTCCACTTTTGCTTTATGGGGGTCTCCCTTCCCTGAGCTGATTGGGATCCTGTGGCTCCTGAGGTTCCTCCACTCCGGAGTCCAGCTTAGGGGAGATCCGGGGGGTTTTGGGGGTCCCAGGGGTCCCTTCTTACCTCACTCTTTGATCTGGACTTCCAGGGATCCCTGTGGTCCCTCTTTATCCAGGCTCCCTCCCACTCCAAGCTGACAGAGATCACCCAGCTCCGAGATTGCCCCTCTCCCCTCACCCCAGCCCAGGGCTCCCAATGTCCCCCTCCACCACTCCTCCAGGAGGACACAAAAACCAACATCACCCTCCCACCCCCGTACCAGAAGATCACAACATGGAGTCCTCGAAATATCCCCCAAAGGAGCATTTGTGGCTCAGCTTTGGGGTCACGCATGATCCAAACAACCCCTACTCCAAAATGAAACCCTCCCAGGGACCCTTACGATACTTGGGCTCAAACCCAGAAACCGTGAGCTCAAACAACCCCCAGGAAAAAACGCTGCTCGGGGACCCCCCGAGAGATTTGGGGCGAGCTCCCCCTCCCCACTCACCTAGAGTATATGGGGGGGAGGGGGGGGCGATGTCCCCAGATCCGTGGCGGACAAAGCAGGCAGCGACCCTCGTGGGTCTTGCGCTGCTCCACCTTCTTCCTGCTCCTCCCCTTCCTCTCTCCCTCCTCTTCCTCCCGCTTCTCCTCCCCCGGTTCCTCCTCCATCGCTCCTTCTCTTTCCTAATTCCGCCTCTGTCTACTCTCCGGAATTATTTCTCCTCCTCCTCCTCCTCCACCATCCCTTCTCTAGCTCTCCCTGGACCTAGCACCCACCCTTGGTCCCGCCTTTTCCCAAGGCTGTCGCATCCCGCGGGAGGAGCCTGAATGGAGCCGGGGCAGGTCGGGCTGGGGCAGCGCTGGGCTCTTGGCCCGGCCTGGGCGCCCCCCACGCGACCCCTCCCCAAATTCCTGTGGCAAAACAGGGGGTCCAAGCGCCTTTTGGGGTTTGCTGGTGACGTTCTGGGGTTCAGGTGCCTCCCAAAGCCCCCCCCCAGAGCGGGGTGACTCGGGGGGCACACATGGGGGTCCCCATTCCCAATCCATCCTGGGGCCGGTTCTGCCCCCCCGCCAATCACGGCCCTGGACAGGGGGGCTGGGAAGAAACCCATGACTGCATTCAAGTGACAGAGCTGCAGACCTGGGATAGGAGAGATTGAGGAGACATTCCCTGGCCTGACGGAGAACATGTGTTTATGGAAGGGTCTGCAAGGGCAGCACAAGGGAAAAGAGACCCAAGACACGCTGTTGTTAAGGAAAGGGAATGACACAAAGCGCAGGTCACCGCCCCCATGCTCAGCTCAAAGCCCGCAGCTGGGTGTGCTTGCAAGAGCCTGGCACTGAAATGCCCTGAGCACCAAGGCTTCAATATCTTCTGCTAGCAGCGTGGCAGCTCACAGGCTGGCACAAGCATTTCCCACTGCTGCAGCCACCACTGCATCAGTTCTTCAGATATTTTTAGAACCAAGAATTTCAAGATGAGGGATCGTGGAAGCAATAGACTCAGAGAGGGGAACTCATTCTACAGGAAAGAACCTGTAGGGGGTAATGGCTGCTTTAGGAATACAATGGGACCTCCAAAACCCCCGGCACCCCCAGAGCTCAGGTCAGGTAGAAAGAATGAATGGGGAAATAAAGAAACACCTTTTGAAGCTGCTGATAGAAACCAAGATGCCATGGGTGCGTCTTTTGCCATTGGCTTTGGCAAGAATAAGAGCCAGACCCAGGGCAGAGATTCAATTATCTCCCTTGGTATTGGTGTTTGGAATTCCTTACCCTGGGAATTCTTATGGATGTGTCTTCAAGGGCAGGAGAAGGGAAAAGAGCCACAAGACACACTGTTATTAAGGAAAGGGAATGACACAAAGCAAAAGGAGGAGGAGGAGTTTGTAGAAAATTTAATGACTGAAACTGCTGTTGTCAAATAGAGGACAACTCAAAAGTGGTGAAACAGATAACAAAGGAAATAAGAAAGCAGCTCATCTACTGGTCCAAACATGGAAAGGATGGGAATGGGACATGTTTTTGTGTTTCCCTGGCAGAGCATGGGTTAAACGAATGCTGTTTGTCCTCTTATGTGAAACAGCAACTCTCATCTTTTTACCATGCACACACCTCGCTGAGTGCAGCTCATTCAGCAGCTGAGCAAGGGGATGCAGGTGGCAGCCAGGCCTCCTGATCCAGAAATAGCTACAAAAAGACAGAGAATGAGGTCACTGAGAATAATCCTAAAACCAGAGAAGACCCAAGAACAAGAGATTGAGTCAACGGTAATTACAAGTTTGTCAAGAAAATTACTGAGAAAATCGGAAGAGGAGGGACTGAAAGGAGTGAGATGAATGTGTCTTTTGGAACAGATGGTGTGAATCTCCTTGCAGATAGGGACAGGGACTTGTGAATAAGGAAGCAACAGGAGAAAAAATCTATTTCATAAAATGACACTAATTGAAACGGACTGCTGCTCAGCCAAGGTCCGCCTAAATTCCTGAACTTCGAGAAGAACAAACATTTAACAGAGCCATGAATATCGGATGTTATACAAAAGGGGGGTGCACATTAAGGGGGACACGCAGAAGGCGGATCGGGAAGTCTCGACCTTCCAAGTACCTCAGCCTGTGGGCAAAGGGTGAGGGACACGCGGCCGCCAAAATTCGGATAAAAAGGAGGCTGCGTTTTAGAGACGCCATGGGAAATGCCCGGTGGCCTCTCCCTTTGGTCACGAATCAAGTTCCTTTTACAGAACTCCTCGCTCTCCTTTCGGGACACAAACCTCTGGCCACGCCAATCTTCCCGCACACTCCCGGCGACACGGCAGCCACCTCTGTGCCACCGACAGCAAGCGGGACGAGGCAGCGCTGCTCCGGCAGCGCCTCCTGCCCAGGCAGCAGCGGCAAGGACAGCGCGGGCAGCCGCTCCCGCAGCGGCCTCAGCCCAGCGGCAACACGGGCCGGACACGGCACAAGGAAGCCGCCAGAGACCCCTGCTGCCGCCCCCTGGGCCCGCAGCGAGCCCCGAGCCCCGGCAGAAGCGAGCGCGGCTCCCACCTGCGCTGCCGCCGCCTCCGAGCTCCGCCGATGCCGCCTCCCCGGGCCCCGGCCGCTGCCGCCGCTGCCGGGCCCGCACAGACGCTCCGCCCATGGCGCCTCTGCTGCGCCGGGGCCGCCACCGGGGCCGGCCTTGGCCCCGCTCTGCCCAATGCAAGCGCCACAAGCACGAGTGAGATCGGCACAATCACACAATGGCAGCCAGGCCCGCGCTGGCCCAGCACAGCCCCATCCCCCGCACAAGGCCCGCGGCTCTCTCAGGCCCTTGGTGCTTCCAGCCTTGGGCAGGGCCCGGCCCGGGCACGAGGCCAAGGAGCCGCTGCTGCCCTGAACCGCCGCCAGCTCGGCCTGACCTGGAGCAGCCTGTTCCTGAGGGACTGTGTCCCGTGGCAGGGACCCCGGGCTGGAGCAGCACAAGGATTGCTGTCCCTGAGGGGGCGGCAGTGCCATGAGCTGAGTGTGACCCCATCCCCGGTGCCTCTGGCTGGGGAGCAGGGAGGGGATGGGGGATAAAGGGAAGTCCGGGAAGGAGAGAGAGGTGGGGGTAAGGGGGTTTTGTAGGATTTATTTAACTAGTCATTCTCTTGCTCTGCTTTGTTTGATAATAAATTGAATTAATTTCCCCAGGTCAGGTGTGTTGTGCCTGTGAGCAGTGACTGAACTCTCTGTGCTCTTATCCAGACCCTCGATGCTTTCCTTCTGTGTTCTGTTCCCCTCTCCAGGCTCATCCCTTCTCCAGGCTCTCCTCACTCCCGGCTCTCGTGGTCCCCTCTCTCCACGCCCCCATTTCAGGCTCCGGGGCTCCCTGAGCTCCCCCCTTTTCTCTCTCCTCCCTCTCAAGGCTGCTCCCCTCCCCTCCCCCCGGCGATACCGGGCGATCGCCACGTGGTTTCGGGGACCCCGCACTCCCCTCCCAACGCCGGGGCTCTGTCGGCAGCCGCCGCCGGGACATTCCAAAAAAAACACCTCCCGGGGACCCCGCAGTGTCCACCCAAAGGGGATTTCGAGTCAGCTTTGGAGTCCTGCAAGATCCAAACATCGCTCCGCCCGCCCCATCTCGACAAAAAGAAACAGGGACCTTAAAGATACTTCGGGTGAGCTCCAAATATCCTTCCTAAGAAACCCTGCCAGGACCGCCCAAGATATTCGGGGCGAGTTCCCCCTTCCCGGTCACCTGCGGAATGCGGGGCAGGGCGGTGCTCCCGGAGCGAAGGGGCTGCAGATCCAGAGAGCGATGGATGCACCTGGTGCCTCCTCTCAGGCTGCTCTTGCTCCTCTACCTCTCCTCTTCTGCCCTTTTCCTCCTCCTCCTTCTCCTCCTCCTCCATCCCTGGGCTGCGATCGAGGAGCTCTCGGGTGAGCGGGGAGGGGACGGGACCCGGTGGGAAAAGGGAGCGTCACCCCCAAACCGAGCTGGGGGGGAGCTGGGGTTTGGGTGCGCGATGGGAAAGGGGAGGGAGAGGGGGGATAAGGGAAAGTGGGGCAGCGGGAAGGGGGTTCCCAAAGAGGGTCTCCCATTAACCCCAGGCCCCCCAAATCCCCTGCCTGTCCTCCCAACCCCTCCCGGCGCTGTGGGGGCCGGGCCGTACCCCAGTGCCGGCTCAGGGGGTGCTCCAGGCTGACGTGCTCCACCTGGCAGCTGCAGGTGACCCCGCTCCAGGGGGCCGGTTTCCAGCAGCCCCAGGAGCTGGTAGGTCCAGTCCCCGTTGGGGACAATGTCGGTGGCCACCACGTGGCCCGAGAGCTCCTGCTGGCCCTGGAACCAGCTCAGCTGGATGTCGGCAGAGTAGAAATCCATCAGGGAGCAGAGCAGGCGGCCGGGGCTGGGCTGGGAGCTCGAGGGCACCAGCGAGATGGACACGCTGGTATGGGCAGGAGGCTTGGGGACCCCCCCAGTGCAGACCTGCCCATCCACCTCGCAAGGTGCCGGGAATCGCTGCAGGGATGGAGTGCTGGGCGAGAGGGAAGCACCCTGCTTCCATCCCAACCCCACCTTCCCTGTCCCCTCCCCCCTTTCTCATTGTTCCCCCAAATCACAGACCTCCCAACTCAATTTGGGGGTCCCAGCCCGCTCTTTTTCCCTGTTCTTCTGTCCCTTCCCAATTGTCCCTCCAATCTCCAACCATCCCCTGTGCTTAGTTTTGAGGATTCCAGGCCCCTCCTTCTAAATCTGGGGTCGCATCCACCCTTTCACTCAAATCAGGCAGCTCCTGGCAACCTTTTTCTGGGAGAAATCCCTGAGTGTGAGATTTTTGGGGTGTAATTTGAAGGGGGACAGCTCTGTGTGGCTTTCCCCTCCCCGTTGTGGCCACTCGCCTACTCACAACCCTTTGGGAGTGCTGCGATTTCCTTCCTGGGGACAAGGACGTTCATTCCCTTCCAGGACCCAATGCCAGGCTGGGGGTCCAGATCAGGGGGATCCTTGAGCAGCTGCCCCAGAAGCTCCGCCAGGGTCTCCCAGTGCAGCCGGAGCCGCTCGGCCTGGGGTCCCTAAAGCCCTCAGGAGCCCCCAAGTCCCTCCCAGGAACCCTCAACTCCCTCAAACCCAGCATCCCCCACAGCCCCTGCAAGTTCCCCCTGTTAGAAATAAAGGGGGGAAATTCGTGCCCGAAAATGTTTTATCAAAATGAAATAAATAAAAGGGATTTTTTAGTGGTGACCAGCTGGAGAGCACACAAGAAAAGGGTGGTGGCACTCGCCCGGGAACCAATTTACATCTCAAAAATAGTACTACAGAGGACAACGGCATGCCAAGAGTTTCCTGGCAAGGATGATAACCAAATTGATCAACCATCTCCGGAGGATCTCCTCCCCGTCCAGGTGCTAACGACCAGACCAGACTGAGATAAGGACCATCACAAATCATCAGATAACACCTCCGGATAATGAAAATTCCATCAAGCACAGGATGCATTTTTGTCCACCTCAGCTTCATGAATAGCATGCTTCATGAATATGCTGAGTGACAGAAATAATATCCCAAATCCGGACTTCTCGGTCAGAACTGTATATAAACTGGCCGTTGGAAGCTGTCAGTGTGAATGGAGGGAGGTCTGATGCGATAGAGGTCAGATCTACGTTCACCCAGTTCCAATCCCGGGCTTGGTACTGTCTCCGTTTCGATCGTGGCATTGCGTGTCCGAACCCTCGGACGCGAAATAAAATTCTATCTTTGCCTAACCTTAAATTGGGTGGGTTTTTTTTCTTTTACTTTTTTATTCATAACACCCCCATGGCACCGGCCATGGCCATGTCCCCACATGTCACTGGCCATGTCCCACCACGTCCTCACCCATGGCTCTCTCCCCACCACCTTTCCATCCCTGTCATTGTCCCCAACGTCTCCATCCATGCCCGTGTCCCCCCATGTCCCCACCAATGGCCACGTCCCCGTCCATGTCCCTGTGTCCCCGTGTCACTCTCCATGTCCATGTGTCCCCATGTCCCCACCCATGGCTGTGTCCCCCCATGTCCCATGGTAAAAAGATGAGAGTTGCTGTGGCACATAAGAGGACAAACAGCATTTGTTTAACCCATGCTCTGCCAAGGAACCACAAAAACGTGTCCCATTCCCATCCTTTCCCCATCTGGACCGGTACATGAGCTACTTTCTTATTTCCTTGGTATCTGTTTGACCACTTTTGAGTTGTCATGTATTTGCAAACAGCAGTTTGAGTCATTTAATTCTCCCCAAACTCCTCCTCCTTCTGCTGATGGATAATCTGATCCCATCCCATGGGGAAATGTCGCATTCCTCATCTGAGTGCATTGATGGGCAAGAAGGTCAGGAGCTGGAGCTGCCTGGTTGGTTACTATTTCGAGGAGAGCTTGTAGTCTAATGATGCAATTCCAATTCTAAATGGGTTTTCTGGCTCCTGGCATGAATTTGTTTGGGTTCCCAGGGTCTGGTCCATGGTGTTGTAGGATTTGTTCTGGGGCCGTTCATCTTTTCCCCATTTTTGGGTGCTCCCTCCAGCCAGGGCTGCATCCATTAATTTCTTTTCTCTGATGAAATAATCAAATACTTGGATTCCCAACTGATTTCCCTGAATGTATGGCAGCAAAACCACCCCAGAGGTCTGACACATCTTGTGTAACATAGTGACAGCACATGTTGCAGTGGGGACAGGGATGAATCCCCCTCACTTATTTTTAGTGACGTTTTCCCAACATTCTCCGTTTGCTGTTTTCCTTTGCAGCTTAACCAATTTCTGTGGCAGAGTCAGAAATGCTCACAGTGGGCTCTGCCTTTAGCTGTGCAAATTCCGTGTGTGGGAGCAGGCAGAGCTTGGGGTGAGGGACAGAGGGAATGAGCCCAATTCCTCCCGCAGGCAGGAAGCCCCTGGTGCATTGTGCACTCTTTTCCCCAGCAGTGTTAATTTGCATTTCTAAAGCTCTTTCACTGAGTGCCTGGAGGGAAGCTTCTCTTCCAGGGCAGCCCTCGGGTGCCTCACACCTTCCCCCCCTCACCTCTCCCTGCATATTTGGTATTTTAAACAATATTCTGTTAACTGTTTACAAGGTAAAGGGCTTTTGAACTTCTTCTGGTTTTTCAAAATGCATCCTAAATGTGGGCATCGAAAAACCCACACCAAAATTTTGCCATCACTTGCAGCCATGAACACACACATGCACAAAAAACCCCAAAGTAATAAAGATTTTTGCTACTTCTTCTCCTAAGACTAAAACTTGGTTGTCACACCCATGCCACAATCCTAACTGACAATATAGAATTAGGATTATTAAGAAAAAACATTCTAATTCAGTAATTTTATCGCCAAAATTAAGGGAATAACCAAAACTCTCCAGAAACATTTCCAGACCTAGTAAATCAAGGCATTACTTTTTTCCGGGCAGGATGTGCAACAGAAATCACTTCATCAACACATAGCCTGGGTGGGCAGAGAAATTCATTCCAGGACACATGAGTTTTACCCGATTTTTCCTAAATTTTCTACAGTCTAAACCCATAGAAATGCCTTGCTTTAATGTTTATTGCTTCCCCCTTGGGTAGATCTTAGAATTTGGTTTACAATTAGACCTGGATTTCTTTGCCTCTGATGTTAATTAGGTGCACACTCCTGGATTTCCTTCTCAGCCTTTTCCAGACCAGGTGTCTCCAGCTGTGCCGGGGCATTGTCTGGGGTAGATGTTGGTTGATGTTTGCTGATGGGCGTTCATGTTCTGTTGATGGTCGTTATCTTTTGGGGAATCTTTTGGGCCATTCCCAGTCTGTTGAGATGTTCAGCTCATCTCCCTTGAGTACTGTAACATCCCTTAAAAAAACCTTTCAATTTCTTTCCCGAAGGCAAAGGCAAACCAAGCCTGACTGGAGAAATACAATTTCATAAATTTTAAACTTGATATATTTTGCAACAATCTAATCCCACCCAGGCCAGTGTGAGTCTGATTGAGAGCCAGAGTCGAATTCTCACGTTGTTTTCCACAGCCCCTGTGGCGAGTGCAGGCACAGAAAGCACTGAAGCTCAAGGAGTGGCCCCCAGTGGCTGGAGATGCCAAAGGAGGGTGCCCAGGCAGACGATTTCAGCAGAGGATGTGTGGGCAGACCCAGGGGCTTTCCCCGCTGTGGAGCCCTGGCTGCTGCTGCAGTGCCTTCAGTGCAGGCTCAGTGGCGGCCTCCCATCCTCCTGCTGCAGCCGGCAAGTCCAAATCTGCGGGGCTTCAGACACCTTGAGGCCAGGCTGAGGGGTCCCCCCGTGTTCAGCTCTGCTGGCGCCTGTTTCTGTGCTCAGGGACACTTGCAATGGGCCACGCCACTTGGCCACCAGTGCTGCTTCTTTGCACTCCTGGAGCACCACCCAAAGTCCTGCTTGCATGTTGTGAGCAGCAAAGTGCCAAGGCAGGCTCTGTGCCAGCCGAGCTTCCTGTGCAAGAGATTTCACAAGAGACAGGATTCTGGCCACACACTGCTTGAAACAGACATCCCTTATCTCCAGCCCCACACTAGGTGGAGAATTACCAGGGTAAGGAATTCCAGACACCAATTGCAAGGGATATAATTGAATCTCTGCCGTGGGTCTGGCTCTTATTCTTGCCAGAGTCAATGGCAAAAGCCATACCCATGGCATCTTGGTTTCTATCAGCAGCTTCAAAAGGTGTTTCATCATTCATTCTTTATATCCAATCAAAACTCTGGGGTTGCCAGGGGTTTTGGAGGTCTGTCACAATCCACTCATAGGAGCAGGGGTCGTGATGGTTCGTTACTTTGAATCTCAGAGTGCAAAAGAAAATGGGGACAAGTATTTTTTGCTTTAACCAAAATCAAAAGCACTGTATTGAGTGCCAACAACACGGTTATGCGATAGAGGAGAGAGAGAGATATAAAAGAAAAAGAGAGAGAAAAGGAAAGGGGGGGTTAATAGCTACCACGGCACAACGAAGTCCTCTTGGCCGGCTTCGATGGATTCCGTCTCGTCTGTAGGGAGTACTCGTAGGGGTTCTTTTTGAGAGTCTCTTTATAGTGTTTTCGACAGCGGGGGGCAGGTAACCAAGAGATGAGGCAATCCCTCCAGAGGCGAGGGGCAAGTGGCCAGGAGGTGGGGAATAGGGCCCATTGTTTTAGGGTACCACTGCTAATGTACAAGACATATAGTTCTTGTGCAGTCCTTTCCGCTCCGTTAGCCAAGCGGCACAGTTCCATGGGCATGTGTCAGCACAGCTCTGCAGCACAGCTCTGCAGCACAGCTCTGCAGCACACCTGGGCACCTGGCAGGCACCCCACCAGGATCTGGCCGGACTTCATTGTGCAAAAGTCCTTTTCCCCTCTTAGGGTCTCCAGGTTTTCAGCCTCTGATTCTCTAGATGGTCGTGAGGCAGGTAGGGATTTCCGTCCAGGCTCTTACACCACCCATGGCTCACGATCGTCGTCAGGAACCTGTAGTGTTGTCTTGATATCTTCAGGAGTCTGTAGCGTTGTCTCGATGTCTTCAGGACTCGTCCGTGCTGGTAGCATACCCCGGAAAACAGAGACAAAGGAGAAAGAGATAAAGAAAAGAAAAGGAAAAGAACAAAAGGATAAGTAATTTTAATCACATAAAATTTTGTTTAAATTTCGACAGGGCAACAATTGCCTTATTATTGTAAGATTACATTAATAATTATTTGGATAAAACCAGTTTAATTTCTTATTATAGCTTAAAATCATATTAATATTTGATTGAATCATTATACTTTGGGATTACATTAATACCTTAAAATTACATTAATTTATTGAATCACAAAACAATAAAAATACCTTAAAATTTCATTAATAATTGATTAAATTACAATGATCAGTAAAGTATTTATCTATTTTCTTATTATACCTTAGCTTGCCTTGTATCAATAACGTTAGGGCTGTCCACAGAGGATGAAGCATCAACCAGATTATGCATATTCATTATAGATGTCAAATGTGTTATTCGTTTCATCATTCTCCAATTCATGATATACAAAATAGCCAACAAGACAAAACCAATCAAAACTAAAATCAGGAGAACAATGATGGGATGACACAATTTATTCAGGACCCCTGTGGCAGTAGGTGACCACCCAAAAAGGGTATCCCACCACCTGTGTTCGGCATTTTTCCTTACCCTTTCCAGAACACGATGTTTTTCCTTTACATTGTGATGAACAGTTACCAAGGTTTTCTGTCCATTCTTCTTGATCTTTTCCAAAATTTTGATTAAATCTTGATGAAGCAACGATTGCTTTACCAAGGTAAGGTTCATCCCAATGGGGGTAGGTACAATTTGGTGTATAAAGTTACAAACACAAAAATTGGAGTGATTTTAGTATCCATTACTAAGTTTTCTATAACTACTCAGTCACAAGCAGTTTTCAAGCATGTACATCCACTGCCTACATACACAAGCGCCGTTTCAGGATTCTCTTTAGGATGAATTTCAAAATGACAGATATTCTGTTTTGTGTCTAAGCAAATGTCCTGAGCTCTAATTGCATTACTTTCACAGATCAGCCCTAGTTGTTCCCGGACAATACAAGTTTCTAAATCAACAGTTTGCCATTTCTTATCAATTTGACGGTCCCATTGCTTATGCTCAAAAGGATAGAGAATAGTTCCATCATGATTCAGCCCTAATGTAATGATAGGGAATATTGAATGCACTGAAGCATTACACATGGTTAAAATTCACTAAGTTAATATGTTTGATAACAACCACTGGTGGGTTAATGACGACTGCAGTGGTCATTGTAATTTGGTTAAATCTCTAATTGTGACAGCCAATTTATTCATTAATTCTTCTGAATCAATGCTATTCAAGATTCCCAATCCTGTTCCCACAGCACCGGTTATGTCTCTTTGTGTTAAAAGGTGAACAAGCTGGCTGAATTTCTGAGACATTGTTTTGCATTAGCAATTTAACTTGTTTAAGAGACCATACCTGGTTAAACAATATTTGTTGTTGGCCGATTTTCCTGATTCTATATGGCCCAACTTCAAAAATTCTCAGGCTTAGCATAATCGGTGGTTGGGTGGTAGGTATTACAACATGAACTTTGAGGTCCCCCCAGTATCTTGTATTGTTTTTACCATACATGATTTTATGGGAAAATTGTGTAACAGTTAAGTTTAGCAAAAAGTTCAGCAATTAATTTACATTGTCTTATAACATCATCACCTCATGTTACCATAAAGGGAGGGAAAAACATTATTCTTGTCATCCAGCACAAGGGGGGTGCTTATACCATGGTATGTGACTGCTGCACTCTGGGCTTTGCTATGGCATTTATTTTAAATCTATAAATTCTTCATGTCCCTCGGAGTTCCCCTGTGAAAAGTAAACACAACAGAGCCTGCCACCAAGGGGCAGAAAAGGTTAAAATGATGGAATTATCCAGCGTGTATTTGTCCAATGCTCCTTCCCTAGGGCATCAGAGACTGTCCATGCATTTTGCTGCCAAAAAGAAAGCCACTCAATCCATTCCTTAAACACAGCATAGAAACAAGTATAGATACAAACAAGAAAGATATTCTGTACTGCACATTGGAGAACACTCCAAACAGCTATCAGCTCGCCAACTGGGGCACTGCTTTCCCCCTCTGTTTCACCGGAGGAAGTGTGGAGGGCTACCTTAATAACTGAGGCAGGTTTGTCTTGGCTGCTACTCAAGCTTTCTTGTACTGCCAGGTTTTTACAGCTTCTTCAATTATTGAGAAAGTGTTACAATAATGTTCAATCTGAGCATCCCACTTTCTAAATGAGGCCCTCTGGGCCACCCCGTCAGGTGGGGGAGTCCTGGGTAGAAATTGTTTTAATAACTTTGAAAGGGTCTCTTAAAACAATTGGTTGTTGTTGTGTAATTTTCTCCACTACAACGAGGGCTAAGCTAACCACAAACAGCCCCTTTTCCCAGACAGTGTATCTTTTTTCAGCATCTCTGAAGCCACATCAATAAAAACCAACAGGCCTCGTCGGGCCCTCTGGGCCTCACTGCCAGATGTGAACTGACAGCCCTGAGGAAGCAAATCCCCATTCCACTTGGAAAGGATCTGTACGGTGAATAGGGCCTAGGGCTTGGTCAGCTGTTGCTTCAAAAATCAGTAATTGTAAGGCTTCATCTTGAGAAGCATCCCATTCCCATTTCACCCCTTTTCTCAGCAAGTTATAAAGAGGTCTGGCAATTATGGAAAAATCAGGGATGTGTTTTCTCCAGAACACCAATAACCCTAAAGCATGTTGGAGATCTTTCCTAAATTCAGGCATTTTAATCTGATCTAAAAAGGTTAGGGTATCAGGTGGGATATCCTTCCACCAAATTCCCAAAAACCAGTTTACCTGGTTTTGAGGACAAAGCTTTTTGGGTCGTTGCCTGGACTTTGAAGGAAAGGCTGCTTTGGCTCACTCCCCAGGTTCTGAGGGAGGGGTTGCTTGGGCTCACTGCCCAGACTTTGAGAAAGCAAGGGGGGTCCACTGGGTTTTCTATTGTCTGGGTTTTCACTGTGAGGGACCCCAATGTCCCTGCTAGCCAGTGTTTCCTCTGATTTCTCTTCTGGGGTTTTTACAGGTCCACATTTTCTACTGTAATTAATCAGATCTTCTGCAGCCTCACTACATGTATAAACTTTGCAATCACCAGCAGGTGAATTCAAGTGTGAACCCGACAGCTGAGAGGGTGTAGAATTTGGGGCATTCCCGGGATCAGTAGATCCAGTTTGGCCTGTCGGGTTTTCAAGGAATCTTTCCAGCCTCTCTACGGGGCCCACAACTGCTATGGTTTCCTGTAAGACAATCGCTGTGGGTTTGAGTGATTCTGGGGGACCCTGAATTAAAGGGGTCTTCATTTCAGGTTTCACAGGCAGTTGCATAGGGGATTAATATTCAGGAATCAACTTCCTTTCATGTATCCTTTGCAGACAAGCGGCTTTGTGGACGCTTTCTGGAATTTGGTCAGGGGTACTAACAATAGCTAAAGGGTCTCCCCTTTCTAGAGGGTTGAGTCCCCCAGCCCAGTAAGCTGCACGTTGAGTCAGGGACCATGTGTAACGTCTGTCTCCAGTTGTTAAGCAAACTCCATGTCCCCAGTATCCACTGACTTCCTGTTCAGTTAAATGAATTTGATCTCCTCTGGTGAGTGACGCTCAGAAGACATATTCTGTTTCAGATTTGTGGGGAAGCCACCCATATTCTTTTTTCAACTTAGCTAGTTCTGCAGCAGTAAATGGAATTTGTTTAGTGGTGATACGTGGATCATAATCTTCATCATTGAGATAGTTGTATTCTGTCTTAATCAAAGGTCTTATATGAGGACAGTAGTGTTCCCCACAATTTTTGACTTGCTTTAATTCTTTGTGGGGGTAAAGTGATTCCTTTTCCTCTGTGTCTTGTGGTGAGACAGTGTTCTTTGGATTCTTAAGGTGTTTCTCTCTCGAAGCATCTTGTAACAAGAGAATATAATTCTATTTTTCCTCTAATTGTTTCTGCAAAACTTCCACTAGGTTTTGGAGAGAGTCTATTATTGCTTCCTGTTCACTGCACTGCTTAAAGCGGTGATCTATAGCTGATGTAAGACATGCTCCTAGGACAGAGCAGATTACAGCTTTATTTCAGACAGGTTTGAATTTTGACCCATGCTGTAGAAACTAAATTCTATCAATCACATTTTCTAAATTGAACCAGTTGTTTTGTGCCCACTCTTCCCCTCCTGGAGAGGGTCTGGCATTGTGTTTTGCTAACAAAGCATAAAATGCAGCTGTGTCTTTTGTTCTAGTGTTTGAGGTCATGTTTTCGAAGGGATAGTGAAAACCTCTTTAGGGAGGTAAAAACTTAATTGCATCCACAACCCAGAGAACTGGGCTGTGTCTCCCTTCGCTTCCCTAAAGTGGCAAAGAGACTAAATCTACTTGGAGGCTCTGTTTAGTTACTATCCGCTGTCTCTCCTAATACCAAGTAGGCCAAACTCCTTACACATCCATCTTTTAAAAAGAAACACAATGCTCCCCCTTTTGCACCAAGAGATTCTTTTGTGAAATTCTGAAGACAGAGCCCTCAACAGAGTATAGGGGTGCTTTTCACCTAGGCATGTGCAGTTTGTGGGAAATTCGAGATGCCCCCCTTGCTTTCTAGACACCGCTCACCCTTTCGGAGTGTCGGGCTAGGTGCGGCTGGAGCAAAACGGCCTTCCCCTGTTACAGACGACACAAAACCTTGCAGCCCCTTCTGCCTCAGAATCCTGTCCGTGACGCCAGTTGATGTCACGATCTGCTAGGAGAAGCGGGGTCGTGATGGTTCGTTACTTTGAATTTCAGAGTGCAAAAGAAAGAGGGAAAAGTATTTTTTTGTTTAAATCAAAATCAAAAGCACCTTTATTGAGTGCCAACAACACGATTATGCGATAGAGGAGAGACAGAGAGATATAGAGTTGAGAGAGAGAGAGAGAGAGAGAGAGAAGGGAGTTGTAGCTACCACAGCACGACGAAGTCCTCGTGGTCCGGAGCCGATGGATTCCGTCTCGTCCATGGGGAGATCTTGTAGGGGTCTTTTCAGAGAGTCTCTTTATACTCTTTTCGAAAGCGAGGGGCAGGTAACCAGGAGGTGAGGTAATCCTTCCAGAGGCGAGGGGGAAATGGCCAGGAGGTGGGGGACTAAGGCCCATTGTTTTGGGGTGCAGGTGCAGGTGCACAAAGCAGACCGTTCCTGCGCAGTCCTTTTCGCCCTGGTAGCAAGAGCGACACGGTCTCACAGGCATGTGCACACCTCTGCACCTGGCAGGCATCCCACCAGGATCTGGCCGGACTTCATTGTGCAGAAGTCCTCTTTCCCCTTTGGGGTCTTTGGGTTTTCAGTCTCTGTTTCTGTAGATGGTCGTGAGGCAGATGAGGGATTTCTGCAGTTTCTGACAAACGATGAATGTCAAAATTCCCCACAATGTCCGGTTCCCTCCCTCCTCTGCCCAGCGCTGCAGGGAGAGGGGATGGGAGTTACGGTCGGTTCGTGCCGCTGCTTCGGCGCCAGGGACGGGAATCCTTGCCCTGCTCCGGCGCGGGGTCCCTCGCATGGGGTCAGTCCTTGCCCTGTCCAGCGGGGGTCCCTCCCCAGCCGTGCGGTCACTCCTCGGCCCGGCCCTGAGGCGCGGGGCAGTGGCGGGGCAGCCGCGCTCCGGCCCCGGCAGCGGCACGGCCGCTTCGTGCCGGGCAGGAGCGGCAGAAGGAGCCGGGCGGCGGCGGGGGCTGAATCCCGTCCGCAGCAAGAAGAACAAGAAGGGGCCGGGGCCGCCTGCGGTGTCCGATCGCCGGCAGCAGCCGCGGGGAGGCCTCGGGGAGCGGCGGCGGGCGGGGCCCTATTGGAGCCGCCCCGAGGGGTTTGTGCCGCCCCTGAAGGGTCCCTGAAGGAGCCGCTGCGCGGGACCGGCGAGGTGGGAACGACAGAAAATACAGAGAAGAGAATAAAATGCAATCAAAGAGCCGCACCAAGGACGTCTCCCATGCCCGCATCTGCAGGATATGCCCCGAGGGACGGGAGGGAGGTGAATAAAATAAAATACAGTGAACAGAGTAAAAGAGAATAAAAAACTACTCCGGGAGGTTCCTGGCGCCCCGGATCACTGAAGAGCCGCACTGCGGGACGGGCGGTGTCGGGTGGGGCCACAGGGGCAGTGCCGAGGAGCGTGGGAGGCGTGAATAGAAAAAAAAATTACAGAAGAAAAGAGCCTCACCAGGGATCTCCGCAGTCCCCCGGCACTGAAGAGCAGCACGGAGAGCGGCGAGAGGCGGCGGAGTTGAAAGAGCCGCACCGGAGGGGCGTGGGATGGGAGGTGGGAACACAATAAACTCTAGAGAATTGAATAAAAATAACAAAAAACCCGCACCGGGATTGGCCGCTGCCCCACACTAAAAGAGGCACCGAGGCACCGTCGGGGCAGCACTGGGGGATCTAGGCCGCCCCGTGTCACTGAAGGAGCCGCAGCGAGGGACGGGCGGGGCGCGGCCCGGATCGAGCCCCTCCGGCTGCGCCACGAGCGGCGACCCCGCGGGACCGCGCCGGGGCCGAGCGCCCGCGGCAGCCGGAGCCGGGGAAGCGGCTTCGAGCGGCGGAGACGAGCGGGGTGTTCGCAGCCACCTCCGCTCAGCCCTCAGGCACCGGGGGGGTTCCGGGGATTGTTCGCAGCCAGCTCCGCTCAGCCCTCACGCACCGCGCTGGGGCCGCCGCGCACTCTTCAACCCCGGCCGCCCCCATGGGCCCAGGCCCCGCGGGTCCCGCTGCCGCCGCCTCGGCCCCGTGGAGCTCAAAAATCGATCCCAGGCACTAAAAAACCTTTCGTTCGCAGCGAGGGCTGCGGGGTGTTCCTTATGATCTCTTCTGCCCCCAGTCCCTCCCGGGCACCGCCCGGCAGTAGCGCAGCTCCCGGGGCTGTGTCCCGGCACCGCCTGCTGCCACAGCGCACGGGGCTGCCGCACTTGGGTATTAAAAGCGACACGTTTGGGGAATGGTGACAGCCCCAGAAACCAGGACTTTGCCCTCGGGAGCTTCGAGCTGCACGAGGGGCATAAAGGATCCCCTGCAGCCACCAATGCACCCAGCAGCGGCTCTGCTAAGAACGGGGCTGTGTTTGGGACAGGTCGGATGGCTGGGATGGGTCTGCAATGAGACAGCCACGTGTTGGGATGAAGAGCTTGGGGGAATCCCGTTACTGAGGAGGTTTTGGGGCCCCCTCCAATCCTGAGGGATGAGTTATTGGGAGAAGGGGGACACACCTGGCTCTGATATTGGAGCGGGGCCCCACAGGGAAAAGTGAGCACAAAGCCCACATTTTTTTCTCCACACAACAATTTTCCCTCTTTTTCCCTTCTCGGATTCCTCCACCGCGGATGGGAGCAGCCAAGAGCCCAGCGCTGCCCCGGCCCGAGCGGCTCCAGCTCCATCCCTGCTCCTCCCGCGGGATGCGATGGGGTTGGGGGGAGGGGGACCAAGGGTGGGCGCCGGCCCTGGGGGGAGGAGGAGCAGGGATGGAGGAGGAGGGACGAAGGAGGAGCGGGAGAACGGGCGGAAGCAAGAGAAGGAGGAAATTGAAGGGAAGGAGAAGAAAGAGGAGGGATAGAGGAGGGGAGGGAGCAGGAACAGGAGGAGGAAGAGGAGGCCCCACGTGCGTCCATCGCTCGCTGTATCTGCAGCCCCGCCGCCCCGGGAGCATCGCCCCAAGCCCGCATTCCGCAGGTGACCGGGGAGCGGGAGCGCGCCCCAAATATCTTGGGCGGTCCCTGGAAGGGTTTTTTGGGGGTTCCCGCTGGCGGCTCCCGGCAGAGCCCCGGCCGTAGGCGGGGGATGCGGGGTCTCCCCCCGCATGAGGGTTGGTCTCCCTGGGTCAAGCTCGGGATCCACGTGGCGATCGCTCGGTGCCGGCGAGGTCTGAGGGGGACACCGGTTTTGGGGACCCCGCGGGAGAGCCGGGATTGGGGGAAGCCCGAGAGCCAGGGATTGGGAAGAGCGGGAAGGGGCGATCCCGGAGCTGGGGGAGCCCCGGCAGGCTGAAGAGAGAGGGAGGATGGAGAGCAGGGGAACCAGGGAGCCCTTGGACACCAAAGTGGGGAGCCCGGAAAGGGGGGACCCCTGGGATTCCCGGGACCCCCGGTAGACCAGAGAAGGCAGGAAACCCCGGTAGAGGGGACCCCAAAACACGTGGGAACCACAGAAGCCCGGAGAGGAGGAAAGACCAGGAGCCCAAAGGGAACTCTGGGGAGTTTTTTTTTTTCACTGAATCTTGGAGCTTTTGTTTCGAATGTGGATCTACTGGGCTGAATCTTTATTTCTGGAGGGCCGTGTTGGGGGAGAGATGAATCTTGTTCTTTTTGAGGTTTATTCAGCTAAATGTTGGTGATTTGGTTTCTGCAGGAGGGTGAATCTTAATATTTTGGAGGGGTCTTTGTCTGAGTATCAAAGTTTTGGGTCTTGTGGGGCTGTGTCTTGGTATTTGAGGGGGTTTTTCTGCAGGATCTTAATATGTTGGAGGTTTTTTTGGACACAAGGTACCTGGTGACTTCTGGAGATGGAGTTGGGCAGGAGGAGCCCCCAACCCAGCATGCTCACTCCTTGTTTTCCCTTCAAACCAGGATTTATTAATCCCAAACCTTGGCTGGATGGAAAAGGAGGCTTCGAGGAAGAATCTTGCAGAAGAGGCCGTTTTGTGCAGCTCCAGGGCACAGGAACCCAGTGGGGAGGAGGAAAAGCCCCAGAGATGCCACACGAGGAGGGGCTGCAAACCCAGCCCAGGGAGATGTGAGGAGGAAAGACCCTCCCTGTGCCAGGAAGGCAGCCAGAGATCCAGGCAGAGCTCAGAGCTGGGGGAGAAGGGAGGTGGGGAGATGCCCCACAAGTGCTTGGAATGTGGGAAGGGCTTCAGGAAGAGGTCCTCCCTGATCCGGCACCAGATGATCCACACTGGAGAACGGCCCTATGACTGTGGGGAATGTGGGCAGAGCTTTAGACATATCTCTGACCTGATGCAGCACCTGAGAATCCACACTGGGGAAAAGCCCTACGAGTGCTTGGAATGTGGGAAGAGCTTCAGCCGCAAATCCAGCCTGATCCATCACCAGGTGATCCACACTGGGGAACGGCCCCATGAGTGCGGGGAATGTGGGAAGAGCTTCCTTTGCAGGTCCAGCCTGAGAAAACATCAACTCATCCACACTGGGGAGAGGCCCTATGAGTGTCCTGAGTGTGGGAAGAGGTTTAAGATCAGTCCTCATCTCCTCGTGCATCAGCGGATTCACAGAGAGGAGAGGCCCTTCCGCTGCCCCGACTGCGGGAAGGGCTTCAAACAAAACTCCACCCTCATCCGGCACGGGCGCATCCACAGCGGGGAGAGGCCCTACGAGTGCCCCCAGTGTGGGAAGAGATTCTTCCAGAGCTCTCACTTGACCCGACACCAACGGAGGCACCAGTAAGGGAAGCCCTGTGAGTGCCCTGAGTGCAGGAAGAGCTTCGTGTGCTGCTCCAGCTCCATCTGCCATGGGATGATCTGTGTTGGATGATCCCCAGTGACCCATCTTGGGCAGAGCCCTGGTTACCCCCATTCTGGGTGATCCCCGCTGTGTGTGGGGAAGGTGGAGAGATTTCTTTCCCTTGTCCTTGTGCTGCTGTGATTTGATTGGGAATAAATTCCCTCCCTGTGCCCAGGCTGGGTCTGTGTTGCCCCTGATGGTTCCTGGGGTGGGATCTCAGTAGGGCCCAGTCGCTCCCAGTCACACCCAGTGTGATCCCATTGTGGGCTCAGACTCTCCCTGGATGGTCCAAGTCACTTCCAGTTTGAAGCCGGTCACTCCCAGTCCCTCTCTGTAGGATGCCATTTGCTCCCCACATGGTCCCAGTTGCTCCCAGTTACCCAGGATGATTCCTCTCACTCCCAGTATGATTCCAGTAGGATCCCAGTCATTCTCAGATACTGACAGAAATATGACCCCTGTCAATTCCTGTCTCTCCCAGTGTATCCCAGTCACCTGCAACAAGCTCCCAATCACTCCCAGGATGTTCCCACTCCTGATCTCTTGCAGTACATCCCTGTTGCCCTCAGTGCAGTACTCCCAGTTGCTCCCAGTAGATTCCAGCATGATCCCAGTTGGTCCCAGCCACTCCCAGGTACCCCCAGGGTGGTCCCAGTTGCTCCCAGTATGATTGCAGACTCTCCCAGTATATCCCAGTCACCCTCAGCATGCTTGTCATCATTCCCAGTCACATCCACTTGCCTCAGTGAGGTCCCAGCTCCTCCAGCACAAACCCAGTAATTCCTAGTTACTTCCAGTTGCTTCCAGCATGATCCCAGTTTCCCCAGTTCTGCTCCCGGTAGCCTTCAGTGGGGTTCCAGTTCCTCCCAGTATAACCAGTTTCTCTAATTGTGCTCCCACTCCCATCTGCATGGTCCCAGTGTCTTCCAGTTGCTCCCAGTGTATCCCCAGTTGGCTCCCAGCATGGTCCCAGTGGCTCCCAGTCACTCCCTGTATGGTTCCAATCACTCCCAGTGTGATCCTGGTCACTTCCAGTCACTGCCAGTATGATTCCAGTATGGTCCCAGTCACTTCCACTGTGTTCCCAGTCACTCCCAGTCACTTGCAGTAGGATCTCAGTTACCCCCAACATGGTCCCAGTTACTCCCAGTGACACCCAGTATGATTCCTTTCACTCTGGACTATGGTCCCAGTCAATTCCAGTATGAACCCAGTCCCTCTCAGTCAGTCCCTCCATGATGACATTTGCCCACACTGAGATCCCAGTTGCTCCCAGTAGGATTCCAGTATGAGTCCACTCACCCTCAGTATAATCCCAGTAACTGCCAGACACTCCCAGTTTGAATCCAGTTTGGTCTCTGTCATGCCCAGTATGATCCCAGTCACTGCTAGATATTCCCAGTATTATTCCAGTCACTCCAGGTATGACCCTGTCAGTCCCAGTATGATCCCATTTGCCCCCACATTGTCCCAGTTGCTCCCATTCACTCCAACTGCAGTTTTGGTGCCCTCCAGTAAGATCCTAATCCCTCACATTCCATCCCAGTACATCCCAGTTGCCTTCAGCATGCTTCCAGTTGCTCCCAGCAGCCTTCAGCGTGGTCCCAATGACTCCCAGTATGACCTATGTTACCTCACTTCTGGTCCCAGTGGGTTCTGGTCCCAGTCCAGGTGTATCCCAGTGTCCCAGTCCCGTCCAGTCCATCCCAGCCTGTCCCAGTCTCTTCCCAGCAGCTGCTGCTCTTTCCTGGATCCTGCTCCCCCACCCTCCGGAGCTGCCGCCAGACGCCCCCCCAGATGCTGACAGGGGTCAGGGGCTTTGTGTTGGACTTTGTCTGCCTGGGCTGGGGCTCAGCCTCCCCCTGCAGGAGAAGGTGAAGGGGGGGTCCCCAGAGGTTGTGTCCCCCCCAGAGTGTGTGTGCTCCCCATGGGGACCCCCATGCTGGGGTCACCCCCTTTTCTCTCTTGCAGAGCTCCTGCCCCAGCTCCTGCTCTTGCCTGGGAGGGGGCTTTGGAGAGCACCACTGGAACCCCCCTGAATCCCCATTTCGGGGCACTGGGACTCTGCTTTCCCATCTCTAGGAAACCCCTGCTCCCCCTTATCCTGCACTAATACCCCCTGCACTCCCTTTTATGGAGGGGTATCCCCCTCTCCCAGTCACTGGATCCCCTGTCTCCGTGACCCCCGGGACCCCCAGACCCCCTTTCCCGGCCATCCCGGGGCACCTCAGACCCAGGCCTCCCTTTCCTGAGAAACCCGGACTGGGCACGGGGCTCTGCAGCCGCTCTGGGATTTATGATCACCCAAAGAAAGGGTGGGAAGAGAAGAAAGAGGAGAGTGGGAATCAGGGAATTGGAGTCATTGCACTCAGTCCTGCTCTGCTGGGGGTGGGGACCCTCAGCCACAGGGAAAATTGGATCTGCTGCTCCCGGTGCTACCCCTGGCTTTGGGCTGAACCCAGCGGGTTCCAGGCAGAGTTTGAGCGCAGAGCCCAGGAGTTCAGCAGAGCCGTGTAACGACTGAGGCACGGACCCAGACCGACAGGGAATCTGAATCGTTTATTCCAAGAAACGAGCTGGTTTTATACACTTTTCAAGGCACAGCATTTCCTTACATGGGAATTCTCACTGCTATGTGACCTATCCCATGTTGCCATGTCAGCAACGCCTTCTCCAAGTCCTTCTCTGGGGTGATCCCGCGCTGTTCATCCGTCTGTCAGCTTCCGGCCGGCTCCTCTCCCACAGGGCTCTGCCCATGACACCTCCTCCCCCCAAGGCTGCTGCCTTGTGCTCCTTTGTGCTGCCATGTGCTTCTGCAGGCATGGCCCACAGCCCACACCTCAACTCCATCCCATCTCTTCCCACAGCTCCCTCTTTTTTGTTTTATACAAACACTTCTAACATTAGAACATGTTTGGCCCACCGCCCAAACCAGACAAGCTCGACTCCTGACAAAAGCAGGTTATGAGTAAACAGATAGAACCTTGAGAAACAACTTAAAATTGTCTGAAACCTTTACCATCACCCAGAGTCTGCAATTGTCGGGGAGTCCCATTTCACAGTGAAGACTTGGAGAACCTTTCCCAGGCAAGACTACCAGGTTTGCCCTGAAAAGGGGGTCCAGCTTTTATGTCAAAATGACTCACTTACACTTTTAGGGCAGAAATACCTGGGTCTGATGGTACAGTCCCCAGTCAGACAGGGCTGGGCTTGGCCAGAGCCTCAAGCCCTGACTGAGGGAGTTTCTCTACTGTACCTACAAACTTGCCTAAAAACTTTATTGGAATTATTTGAACATGACTTCAGCAGAGTGTGTCTTCCCCACAAGCTGATTCTGAAAATGGAGTACCCAGGGCTGGTCAGACCACTCTTGCAGGTGCCCATCTTGGACCGGAATCTGTGGAAACACAAGCATTTCCTCACCCCCAGGTTATTAACAGAACGAGGCAACCCCATTTTCCACTTTCAGGATTACTAACCAGTACCTGAGCTGTTTCTAAGTGGGCCTGTGATTTACCAAAGTGTCCTTGGATGGGGCTTGGTCGTTCTGAATGTGATTCCAAACACTGACAACATCTAGAGCTTTCTGCAGTCTTTCGTGGGGTGTTTATCCCATTCCTGAACTCCCTCTTTTTTGTTTTAACAACATGGACTTGAGAGTGCTATGGGCCCGTTCAACAATGGCTTGACCTGTAGGGGAATGTAGAATATGGTGACATGGTGCACTCCCCACAAATGAAAAAAGTCAGCTCTCTGTTTGGATGTAGAGGCCGGCCCATTATCAGTCTTTATGGATACAGGTACTCCAAGGGCTGCAAACGCAGACAAAAAATGACCCTGGGCGTCTTTTGCACATTCACCTGTATGTGCAGAGGCAAAAATACACGTCAAAAAGGTATCAATCATAACATGAACGTATTTCAACTTACCAAAGTCAGGGATATGTGTAACATCAGTCTGGCAGATTTCTAGAGCTTGAAGTCCCTGGGGATTAACTCCGAGGGTAGGCAAGGGTGCTGCCTGGTGACAGTTGGCACAGGCTTGCACAATTTGCCGTGCTTGCTCACGTGGAAGCTGAAATTGTTTTAGAAGAGCTGCTGCACTCAGGTGAAAAAACCCATGTGACAGACGGGCCTGAGAAAAAACATCCGGCACAACAAGGGCCCCAGCTAAGTGGTCTGCACGGGCGTTACCTTCAGAGATGGGGCCAGGAAGGCCGGTTTGGGAACGTACATGGAGGATATAATACCTTTTCCTACTCAACTGCCCTGCAAAATGCAAATGTAGCAATAAAGAAAAGAGCAATGAGTGGGTTACTTCTTTGATGTAAGCTACTTCTATTCTTGTCACTGTACCTGCAACATAAGCAGAGTCAGTAACAATGTTAAACTTATCTTAAAATGTTTCAAAAGGCCTGACCTCAGCTGCTGATTCTACCAATTGAGATGAGTTCAGGGTCCCCTTTAAGTAACTGGAGTTTTTCTGTTGGAATACCTAATAAAGGTTGTACCCAATTAATTCTTCTCAGGGGTGTCTGAAATTACTGAGGGGGAACACTCGAGATATCAATTACAGTTGCAAATGGTGAACAGTTTGATTGAAAATTTTCCACCCTAATATTTCCAAGGGGCTTCTTCTTGTACCTTTTCATTTGCTACTTTAAAACCCTTTTGTTCTACTGCTTAAAACTTCCCTGTGGTATCTTTGGTAGAGTTCAGCAGTATTAATGGGAGGCACAGAAAATGCAGATCAAGGGGCATCGTGTTCACAAAGTGGTATGGTAAAAAACCAAACTTTTAAATCAATTCCTATTAGGGTCCAGGATTGTGGCAACATTGCAGGAGACAGTAGCCCTGGCTGTAGGGTTCCCAGAGGCACAAGGACATTATTGATTTTTCTAAGATCATGCAGCAATCGCCACGTCCCTCTCTTTTTCTGAATAACAAAATCCGGAGAATCCCACAGGCCAGATTAGGGAACGACATGGCCAGCTTGCAGCTGTTCTTGTACAAGCTGGTGCAAATGTTGCGGCTTTTCCTGAGAGAAGGGCCGCTGCTCCAGCCACACAGGACGATCTGTGGTCCAGGTTAGGGCCAGGACATGCTGCTCAGCAGTGGCCCCTGGGAAAAATTTGTTCCCAACAAAGGACCCCATTGGCATCCCCGGAACAAACCCTCTTGTTCCAGGGGCATTCGCATCTCTTGTGACCCAGCTTCCTGAATGGAAAGCAAACACTCGATCCGGAATGAACGCTCATCATAGCAAGAGCCTCCAAAAACAAAGTCAGATTATGACAGGCAGTGCCGATTCCCTGACAAGCCTTAAGCATTTCTGTGACTGTGGGGGCTCACAGGGCCCTTAAAACCTCTTGACAGTCAGGGTTAGTGCTTTCCACTGCTAACTGCTTCAGTAACATTTCTCACATGGTATCATTGTCTATTTGCTTATCTAGAGTGGCTTTAACCTATCTAGAAACTGAATAAAAGGTTCATCGGCTCCCTGTCTTATGGTAACAAATGAGGCTGTAGTATGACCATTGTCCAGCACTTTACAAAAAGCCTGCAAAGCTTTGAGCTCCTTTGAGTGCTGAAGCGCTTCCGCAGGCAGCTGAGCCTGGATTGCTGTCAGCGCATATCGGCCCTCCCCCATAGGAGTTTCAGCACCAACAGGTGGCAAAACATGCTCTCCCACAGGGATGAGTACATCTTTATAGGTTTTAGGAAATGAGCATCATAGATAAAAATCACCAATTAGGAGGACAAGTGGTGATGCAACTCCCCCACAGGTCAAGCCCCTCCTCTGGAGTCCCCTGCTTGGCACTGGCTGTACTTTGTCCATGAAAATATACCATGAAGAGTTGTTCTCAGCCTTGGTTCCCAGGAAGAACCAAGACAGCACAGAGGCCGTGTACTCCCCAGGGCCTGGAGCTCTGGAATTTGGTTTGTCTTTCTGCGTAAGGAAAGGTTGTGGAAAATTCCTGGGAAAACCAGCCACTAATACAATAGGCTACAGAGCTACAAATATATGTGTGAAGAATACAGAGAACATAGAAAAGAAAACCAGGCAAAAACCAAATAGCATCACCTTCACCTGCACCCAGGAAAGCCTTGCTCTCTGCCCAGGAGCCTGACAGCGAGCCAAGCAGCCCTGGCCATCACTGCTGAGCCTTGCCTCTGCACAGAAGGAAGGCGCTGCCTGGGGGGCAGCTCTTGCAGGCAGCTCCCACAGCAGCCTTGGCTGGAGAGAGGGGGCCGCCAGGCACAGGCACCTCTGGGCAGCCAAGTTGCCTTTGGCCAGCAAGGCTGCAGCTGCCTGATCAACACACCATGACCTTGTCGTTCTCGGCCAGCATGGCCTTGAAGGCAGCTGCTCCTGCTGCGCTGGGCTCAGCAGCTTTGGCCCCAGGCCCACGGCCGGGTTGCTGCAGGGCACACGGCTGGTGGCCACGTGCTGGCCCTTGTGTGGCAGCAGTGCCAGCAGCTGCTCCAGGAGGAGCAGGTTGGCAGCAGGCAACTTCTGGGCCACCCTGAGGGAACAGGAAGGCAACGTTCATCAGCAGGCCCGTGCTACCCACAGCTGCCCCCAGAGCTGGCCCCAGGCAGGGGCAGCCAGTGGCTCTTGCGCAGCTTTGCAGGCGCTCTCAACCAGTGGCCGGGGCTCCCGTGCTCCTGCAGGAAGGAACTGCAGCGCTGCTGCCCAGCTCCTGATTTGCCCTGAGCCCACGCACAGGAAGGCTCCCCGTGCATTGCCCCAAAATGGGACTGCCCAGTGGCAAGAGCGAGCTGCCCAAAGTCACAGCCTTTGAAGGGGACCGGCCCCTTTCAGGCCAGTGCCAGGCTTGTAGCAGTGCCTGCTGCAGACGTAGAAGCTGCTGCCCACACTTGGAGCTGAGAGATTTTGTCCTCCCCGCTGGCCATCTGCATGGCTGCCATCCAGGCCTCCCAGAGGTCCGTGACCAGGAGCTTGCCAGGGACACTTCCCAGGAAGTGCTGCAAGGCAAAGGGCTGCCGCTGTGCCTTGGAGCCTGGCAGCCCAGGAAGGAGCCTTTGCATCTGCAGCTCAGGAGGGCTCACCTTGAGGACAATGGCCAGCAGCAGCGCCAGCTGCCTTGCCATGCCCACAGGCAGGCCGTGGTCCAGGGCCTGCCACAGCTCCTGAACCGCCCTGGTGCTCTTTGCTTTGTGGAAGATGCCTTCAGTTGTGGGCCCTTGTTGGTGCAGGACAGCCAGCAGCTCCTGCAGGAGAGGCAGGAGGGCAGGGACGTGTGTGAGGAGCTGCCCTGCTGCAAGAGGAGTGACATGGGCCAGAGCTCTGCCCCAGCCTGGGTTCCCTGCCTGCTGTCTGCTGCCAAGGGGGTGGGAGCAGAAAGCTGAGGCACTGCTGAAGAGCCCAGTAGCCCATGGCTGGGGCACATGGCCAGGCACGAACAGGGGCTGTGCAGCAGCCAGACGCAGGCATGGGCAGCCCCTGTGCACGCTGCCTTACCTGCACGGGCCGGGGCAGCTGCCATCCTGCATGCACACGGCTGCCAGGGGCTGCCCGAAGAGTGCCCTGCTGCAGCCGGAGCCCTCCTGCCCCGGCACCCGGGCAGCCCCAGCTGTGCCCCACCACAGAGCAAAGGCCCAGGGCAGCCACCACCTCCTCCTCATTCTGCTGCTGCTGCCACTGCCACTGCTGCCTCCTGCTGCAAAGGAAAAGAGAACCAAAGCTGCTCACTGGAGACCACCAGGCCAGCGCTGTCACAACCTGCCCTGCCCTAGACTGCCCTGCCTGCCTTAGGCACTGTGTGGAGCCATGTGGAACCCCAGGCAGGGAGCTGGCAGCTGCAAGTGTGGCTGTGGCTCGAAGGCTCCTGAGAGCTGCCGTGCTGCTGGGAGAAGCCGCCCCAGCCCTGGGCCTGCCCTTCTCCAAGCTGTGGGCAGCAGCCCACTTTCTCCCTCAGGGTGCCACACCTGCACGGCCACACTCGGAGGACAAGTGAGCACAGCCTGGCCAGAGAAGGAGCTTGCCTTTCCTTCCCAAACTCACCTGGGCAGCAGCCAAGTTGTCCTCCCTCGTCAGACGCAGCCACGGCAGGCCCTTGCCTTGAATCAGCCTGCAAGGAGCCAGGTGCGCTCGCTGAGCAGCCCCGCAGCACAAAGGGCCAGCGGCCAGCTGCCACCCAGCCCCAGCAGCCCAAGCATGGCACACAGCTGGCAGCCTCTGGCCTGCCAGCCTCTCCGGCCCGTGCAGCAGCAGTGCTGCCCCTGGCAGCAGCAAGGATGTGCCAGCGCTGCCACTGGATCCCCAATGCCTCTGCTTGCCCGGTGGCACCGGGGAGCCTCGCTTGCCCACGCACAAGGTCACTGCACTAGCCAAGACTCCCTGGCAGCCCAGCACAGCCAGAGGCCATAGTGGGCGGAAAGGCAGCCCATTGTCCCCTTTGGCAGCTCTTCAATCAGCCGCTCCAGCTTCCTGGCACTCAATGGGCTCCCCTGTGCACGGCAAGCAGTTCAGGAAGGTGAGCAGCCAGGCCTCTGGGGCTTGGCATGCGGAGCAGCACTCAGGCACAGAGCAGCAGCACAGAGACACTCACTGCACGGCGCCCCTTCACCTCCGCAGCCACATCTTTGATGCTGGGCAGGCGGCTCACTCGAGCTCCCTGGCTCCTGTGCAGTGGCAAAAGGGACGCACAGAGAGGGGGCTGAGCCCCCAGCCACCAGTCATGCCTTGTCAGGCAGCTGTGCCAACAGCTGCCCAAAGCTGCAGGAGCAGCTTTCCCCAGCCTTGGCCGCCTGCTCTGCTCCCTGATGGATTTCTACCCTGTGCAGGTGCACCTGAGGTGGTTCCAAGGCCAGCAGGAGCTCTCGGGGCACATGGTGGCCACTGATGTCGTCCCCAGTGGGGACTGGACCTACCAGCTCCTGGTGCTGCTGGAAACTCCTCCTGCCCCAGCACGGGGTCACCTTCAGCACCCAGGTGGAGCACGTCAGCCTGGAGCACCCCCTGAGCCAGCACTGGGGTACGGGCCGGCCCCCACAGCACTGAGAGGAGTGGGGGAGGGACTGGGGGTGCTGGGAGTGGGATTGGGCTCTGCTGGGAATAACTGGGAGGGAGTTTCTGGGAGCCTGGAGGTAACTGGCTGAGTGGTTTGGGGAGCCTGAGAGGACTGAGAAGGGGTTTGAAGGACGATGGGGAAACTGGGATATGGTTATGAGAGTCCTGGTGGACACTGGGAGGGAGTTTGAGGGTGCTGGGTGTAACTGAAAGGGAGACTGGAGTGAGCCTGGGGGGATGGAAGAAGATTGGGGATGGAAAACAGAGGGAGGGAAGGAGGTTTGGTGTGCTTGGATCAGTTGGGATGGTGTTGGTGCATCCTGGTGGGGCTGGGAAGGGACTGGGAGAGGGTTTGGGGGTCCTCGGGCAGTGGGTGTCAACTGGGGGGTGGGTGTGGGATCTTTAAGAGGGATGAGAGTGGGTTTGGAAGATGCTGGGGGAGACTGTATAGGGACTGGAACGAGGTTTCACGGGGGCCTGGGTAAGCTGGGGGTGACTGGGAGGGTGCTTGGAGGGACTTGGGGTGTCTGTGAGAGGTTTCTGGGGGCTTCTGACCCCTGTGGATCCCCCAGAGATGTCGCTGGACACTGCCTGCAGGAAGATGCTGTCAGGGATCGGGGACTTAGTGTTGGGCTTTGTCTTCCTGGCGCTGGGGCTCTGCTTCTACCTGCACAAGAAGGTGAGGGGGGGGTCCCGGGGGTCGTGTCCCACCTCCCCCACAGCGTGTGTGCTCCCCCTGAGGCCCCCAGCCTGGTGTCAGCCCCTTTTGTCTGCCCACAGAGCTCCTGAGCCGCCAGTTGCCGCAACCCCTCCCCGTGGCCTCGGGCCCAGCCAAGACCTCCTCTCTGTCCCTGAGCTGATTTTGGGGGGCTCATGTATCCCCCCAGCCCCACTGCCCCCACCCGGCTGCTCCCAGCATTCCAAATAAAGCTTCCCAGTAACATCCAGTCCCATTCACTGGGGGGCAGTGGGGAGAGATTTGGGGATGACTGTGATTGGGTGGACAGAACCAGCCCCAGGATGGGTCAGGAATGGGGACCCCCATGTGCCCCCCACGTTTCACCCCACTCTGGGGGTGCTTGGGGGCACATGAACCCCAACATGGCACAGAGGAAAAAAAAAACCCAAAAAAATCGCCAAGAAAAAAAAAAGCTAAAACCTCCGGGACCACAGTGTCATTTCCTTGATGACAACAGCTGAGTCAAATTCCTGAACAGGAACATCTACAACTAAGAGAAACCTGGGCACAGGGGATAACCCAAAATTTTGAGGTGGGACTGACTTTTGTGGTGCAATTGAGCCATTTCCAGGGCAATGGAGTTGTTTTGAGGCACCATCGAGCCCTCTTGGCTTTTGGGGTGCAGAGATGTGAGGGACTGAAATGTTGGGGGTCAATGGCTCAAAGCAGTGGCCATTGGCAAAAGCAGCGGGGGCTTTGCTGGCCATGGGCACAGGAAGCGCCCAGGGCCACAGGGGGTGAACACCCAGCCCCGCAGGGGATGAGCCGCGCTGGCAGCCAGGGAAGGGCAGAGGCCCAGCACAAGCAGATGCTGCCAACTGGGACAGGCCTTTGCACCAGGGCAATGCCCTCCCTTACACAACTGCCTCACCTCTGCAAACTCCCCCAAGGAAGGCCTGGGACATTCACACCCAGCCCTGCAGCTTTCCATCCCTTCCCATGGGCCATACCTGGCTCAGCTGCGCTGCCAGCACAGGCAGGGCCACATCTTACAAGGGGCCATGAACCATCAGAGCCCCCCAGAGTGCCCCGGCATCCACAGTGGGACATCAGACAGTGCAAAACTCCCCCGGGGGAGGTACCTGGGTGTTGACCCAAACCTCAACCAGTATTAACCCACAGAACTTGGAGCTTCCAGGGCTTCCTCAACCCCCAGGGATCCAGGCTGGGACCATCACTTAGACCAAGGACAGGGACATTGTAACCATTAACACCAAAAGTTTTGTTGCTGGATCCAGGACTGGTGACTGTGTATATTTCTAGTCTTCTACTTTCTTTTTCCTTCTACATTTTCCTAAGTGTTACTTCTATGATTTCAATATGACTGGAGATGTGAACCAAAAGTGCTACAAATCCCCTTTAAAAAGCAACCAAATGGTTGTAAAATAAAGCCTACAGAGTTATACTTATAAGCACAGATCAATCACTGTTGATTCACTCTAATCTGTCCCAGGGGATCCATTAACAAGAACCTGAGTTGCCCTCGACTTCAGGGGCGGGAGAGAACAGGAGCCAGACACTGGGGAAGCTTCTGGAAGCTGCTGACAAAAGTAACCCCTAGAGCCTCCTGATACCAAAATGTGGCCACACAAACCAAATACACTGGATCCAAACATGGATCACCCAGAAGAGGGGTCACCAGGGCTCTGCCCAAGATGGGTCACTGGGGATCATCCAACGCGGATCCTCCCATGGGGGATGGAGCTGGAGCAGCACACAAAGCTCTTCCCACACTCAGGGCACTCACAGGCATTCCCTTACTGGTGCCTCTGTTGGTGTCTGGTCAAGATAGAGCTCTGGGAGAATCTCTTCCCACACTCAGGACACTCGTAGGGCCTCTCCCCGGTGTGGATGCGCCGGTGCTGGACAAGGGTGGAGTTGCGTTTGAACCCCTTCCCGCAGTCGGGGCAGGGGAAGGGCCTCTCCTCTCTGTGTATCTGCTGATGCACGAGGAGAGTGGAGCTCCTCTGAAACCTCTTCCCACACTCGGGACACTCGTAGGGCCTCTCCCCAGTGTGGATGAGCTCATGTTTTCTCAGGTTAGAGCTCCACTTGAAGCTCTTCCCACATTCCCCACACTCATGGGGCCGTTCCCCAGTGTGGATCTTCTGGTGCTGGATCAGGCTGGAGCTGCGGCTGAAGCTCTTCCCACATTCCAAGCACTCATAGGGCTTTTCCCCAGTGTGGATCCTCATGTGCTGGATCAGATGGGAGATCATTCTGAAGGTCTGCCCACATTCCCTACACTCATAGGGCCGTTCTCCAGTGTGGATCCTCTGGTGCTGGATCAAGTGGGAGTTCAGGTGGAAGCGCTCCCCACATTCCCCACACTCATGGGGCCGTTCCCCAGTGTGGCTCCTCTGGTGCCGGAGCAGGCTGGAGCTGCAGCTGAAGTTCTTCCTACATTCCAAGCACTCGTAGGGCTTTTCCCCAGTGTGGATCCTCATGTGCTGGATCAGATAGGAGCTGTGTCTGATGCTTTTCCCACATATCCCACACTCACAGGGCCGTTCCCCAGTATGGATCATCTGGTGCTGGCTTAGGTGGGAGCTGCAGCTGAAGCTCTTCCCACATTCCAGACACTTGTGGGGTTTTTCCCTGACCTGAGGCTTCTCCACCAGCTCTGAGCTCTGCCTGGATCTGTGGCCACCTTCCCAGCACAGGGAGGGTTTTTCCTCCTTGCAGCTCCCTGCGCTGGGTTTGCAGCCGCTCCTTGTGCTGCATCTCTGGCGTTTTTCCTCCTCTTCCATCTGGCCAAGGCTTGGGAAGGACAAATTCTGGTTTAGGGGAAAAACAAGGGGTGAGCACCTTGTCTTGAGAGTTCCAGACGCCCAGGTCTGGTTTTGGAAGTCTCTGGGAGTTTTGTGTCCATAAAAACACCAAACCACAATCATTCAGCCCAAGAAAACCCTCCCAGGAGTTCCCCCTCTCTGATCTCTCCACTTTTGGGTGATGGGGGGGTCTCCCTTCCCTGAGCTGATCAGGATCCTGTGGCTCCTGGGGTTCCTCCTCTCCGGGGTCCTGCTTAGGGGTGATACAGGGGGTTTTGGGGGGTCCCAATGGTCCTTTCTTCCCTCACTCTTTGATCTGGACTTCCAGGGACACAAGGGGTCCCTCTTTATCCAGGCTCCCCCCCACTCCAAGCTGACAGAGATCTCCCAGCTCCGAGATCGCCCCTCTCCCCTCACCCCAGCCCAGGGCTCCCAGCGTCCCCACCCACTGCTCTCCCGGGGTGGCCTCAAGACGTCCCCCTCCTACACCAGTACCAGAAGATCACAACATGGAGACCAAAAAATATCCCCCAAAGGAGCATTAGCGGCTCAGCTTTGGGGTCCTGCAGCATCCAAACATCCTCCACCCCTAAACGAAACCCTCCCAGGGACCCTTAACGATATTTAAGGCCCAAACCCGGAAACTGTGAGCTCAAACAAGCCCCAGGAAAAAACGCTGCTCGGGGACGGCCCGAAAGATTTGAGGAGAGCTCCCCCTCCCCGCTCACCTGCGGTATATGGGGGGGGAGTGGGGGGGGGAGGGGGGCGATGCCCCCGGATCCGCGGCGAACAAAGCAGGCAGCGACCCTAGCGCTTCTTGTGCTGCTCCTCCTCCTTCTTCCTGCTCCTCCCCTTCCTCTCGTCCTCCTCCTCCTCCCGCTTCTCATCCCCCGGCTCCTCCTCCATCGCTCCTTCTCCTTCCTAATTCCGCCTCTGTCTACTCTCCGGAACTTCCCCTACTCTTCCTCCTGCTCCTCCTCCTCCTCCTCCTCCATCCCTTCTCCTGCTCCCCCCGGGCCCAGCGCCCAAACTTGGTCCCTTTTCCCAAGGCCGTCGCATCCCGCGGGAGGAGCCGGGATGGAGCCGGGGCAGGTCGGGCTGGGGCAGCGCTGGGCTCTTGACGCGGCCTGGGCGCCCTCCACGCGCCCCCTCCCCAAATTCCCCTGGCAGAACAGGGGGTCCAAGCGCCTTTTGGGGTTCGCTGGTGACGTTCTGGGGTTCAGGTGCCTCCCAAAGCCCCCCCCCAGAGCGGGGTGACTCGGGGGGCACACATGGGGGTCCCCATTCCCAATCCATCCTGGGGCCGGTTCTGCCCCCCCGCCAATCACGGCCCTGGACAGGGGGGCTGGGAAGAAACCCATGACTGCATTCAAGTGACAGAGCTGCAGACCTGGGATAGGAGAGATTGAGGAGACATTCCCTGGCCTGACAGAGAACATGTGTTTATGGAAGGGTCTGCAAGGGCAGCACAAGAGTCCCAAGACACGCTGTTGTTAAGGAAAGGGAATGACACAAAGCGCAGGTCACCGCCCCCATGCTCAGCTCAAAGCCCGCAGCTGGGTGTGCTTGCAAGAGCCTGGCACTGAAATGCCCTGAGCATCAAGTCTTCAATATCTTCTGCTAACAGCCTGGCAGCTCACAGGCTGGCACAAGCATTTCCCATTGCTGCAGCCACCACTGGATCAGTTCTAAAGGTACTTTTAGAACCAGAAATTGCAAGATACGAGATTGTGGAAGCAATAGACTCAGAGAGGGAAACTCATTTTAGAGGAAAGATCCTGCAGGGGGTTATGGCTGCTTTAGGAATACCATGGGACCTCCAAAACCCCCGACACACCCAGAGCTCAGGTCAGGTAGAAAGAATGAATGGGGAAAGAAAGAAACACCTCTTGAAGCTGCTGATAGAAACCAAGATGCCATGGGTATGGCTCCTGCCACTGGCTTTGGCAAGAATGAGAATCAAACCCAGGGTAGAGATTCAGTTATCTCCCTTGCAATTGATGTCTGGAATTCCTTACCCTGGGAATTCTCCACCTGGTGTGGGGCTGGAGATAAGGGATGTCTGTTTCAAGCAGTGTGTGGCCAGAATCCTGTCTCTTGTGAAATCTCTTGCACAGGAAGCTCGGCTGGCACAGAGCCTGCCTTGGCACTTTGCTGCTCACAACATGCAAGCAGGACTTTGGGTGGTGCTCCAGGAGTGCAAAGAAGCAGCACTGGTGGCCAAGTGGCATGGCCCATTGCAAGTGTCCCTGAGCACAGAAACAGGCGCCAGCGGAGCTGAACACGGGGGGACCCCTCAGCCTGGCCTCAAGGTGTCTGAAGCCCCGCAGATTTGGACTTGCCGGCTGCAGCAGGAGGATGGGAGGCTGCCACTGAGCCTGCACTGAAGGCAACGCAGCAGCAGCCAGGGCTCCACAGCGGGGGAAGCCCCTGCGCCTGCCCACACATCCTCTGCTGAAATCGTCTGCCTGGGCACCCTCCTTTGGCATCTCCAGCCACTGGGGGCCAATCCTTGCTGGCACTCCTGCAGCTTCAGTGCCCTCTGTGCCTGCACTCGCCACAGGGGCTGCGGAAAACAACGTGAGAATTCGACTCTGGCTCTCAATTAGACTCACACACTGGCCTGGGTGGGATTAGATTGTAGTAAAATACACCATGTTTACAATTTATAAAATTGATTTCTCCAGTCAGGCTTGCTTTGCCTTTGCCTTGGGGAAAGAAATTGAAAGGTTTTTTTTTAAGGGATGTTACAGCACTCAAGGGAGATGAGCTGAACATCTCAACAGACTGGGAATGGCCCAAAAGATTCCCAAAAAGGTAACGACCATCAACAGAACATCAACGCCCATCAGCAAACATCAACTAACATCTACCACAGACAATGCCCAGGCACAGCTGGAGACACCTGGTCTGGAAAAGGCTGAGAAGGAAATCCAGGAGTGTGCACCTAATTAACATCAGAGGCAAAGAAATCCGTCCAACAGGAAACGTTCACCTTTAGGCTGCATTTTGAAAAACTAGAAGAAGTTTAAGTGACACTTTTACTCTATACAGTTAATGGAATATTGTTTAAAAAAACCAAAAAATCTGGGAGAGGTGGGGGCGGGTGGTGGGGAACACGTGAGTCACCCGAGGGCTCCAAGGAAGAGAAGCTTCCCTCCAGGCACTCAGTGAAGAGCTTTAGAAATGCAAATTAACACTGCTGGGGAAAAGAGTGCACAATGCACCAGGGGCTTCCTGCCTGCGGGAGGAATTGGGCTCATTCCCTCTGTCCCTCACCCCAAGCTCTGCCTGCTCCCACACACGGAATTTGCACAGCTAAAGGCAGAGCCCACTGTGAGCATTTCTGACTCTGCCACAGAAATTGGTTAAGCTGCAAAGGAAAACAGCAAACGGAGAATGTTGGGAAAACGTCACTAAAAATAAGTGAGGGGGATTCATCCCTGTCCCCACTGCAACATGTGCTGTCACTATGTTACACAAGATGTGTCAGACCTCTGGGGTGGTTTTGCTGCCATACATTCAGGGAAATCAGTTGGGAATCCAAGTATTTGATTATTTCATCAGAGAAAAGAAATTAATGGATGCAGCCCTGGCTGGAGGGAGCACCCAAAAATGGGGAAAAGATGAACGGCCCCAGAACAAATCCTACAACACCATGGACCAGACCCTGGGAACCCAAACAAATTCATGCCAGGAGCCAGAAAACCCATTTAGAATTGGAATTGCATCATTAGACTACAAGCTCTCCTCGAAATAGTAACCAACCAGGCAGCTCCAGCTCCTGACCTTCTTGCCCATCAATGCACTCAGATGAGGAATGCGACATTTCCCCATGGGATGGGATCAGATTATCCATCAGCAGAAGGAGGAGGAGTTTGGGGAGAATTAAATGACTCAAACTGCTGTTTGCAAATACATGACAACTCAAAAGTGGTCAAACAGATACCAAGGAAATAAGAAAGTAGCTCATGTACCGGTCCAGATGGGGAAAGGATGGGAATGGGAGACGTTTTTGTGGTTCCCTGGCAGAGCATGGGCTAAACGAATGCTGTTTGTCCTCTTATGTGCCACAGCAACTCTAATCTTTTTACCATGGGACATGGGGGGGACAAAAAGAAGTTTTCCCAGGAGCTGCCTGATTTGAGGGAAAGGTGGGTTGGGCCCACAAGATCGAGCAGGAAGGGCCTGGGACCTCCAAAACCAAGCAAAGGGGAAAGTTGGGGATGTGAGGGATAATTGAGAAGGGGCAGAAGATTGGGGTAAAAGAGGGGGCCGGGACCCCCAAAGAGTGGGGGAGGGACTGCGATCCCTGAATTGAGTTGGGAGGGGTCTGTGGATTGGGGAACACTGAGAAGGAGGAGGGGAGGGGGGGCATGGTGGGGTTGGGATGGAAGCAGGGTGCTTCCCTCTCGCCCAGCACTCCATCCCTGCAGCGATTCCCTGCAGCTTGCGGGGCGGAGGGGCAGATCTGCACTGGGGGGGTCCCCAAGCCCCCTGCCCATCCCAGCGTGTCCATCTCACTGGTGCCCTCGAGCTCCCAGCCAGGCCCCGGCCGCCTGCTCTGCTCCCTGATGGATTTCTACTCTGCCGACATCCAGCTGAGCTGGTTCCAGGGCCAGCAGGAGCTCTCGGGCCACGTGATGGCCACCGACATTGTCCCCAACGGGGATTGGACCTACGAGCTCCTGGGACTGCTGGAAACCTCCCCCCGTCCCCGAGCGGGGTCACCTGCAGCTGCCAGGTGGAGCACGTCAGCCTGGAGCACCCCCTGAGCCGGCACTGGGGTACGGTCCGGCCCCTACAGCGCCGGGAGGGGTTGGGAGGACAGGCAGGGGATTTGGGGGGCCTGGGGTTAATGGGAGACCCTCATTGGGAACCCCCTTCCCGCTGTCCCACTTCCCCTTATGCCCTCTCTTCCATCCCTTTTCCATCGCCCCCCAAACCCCAGCTCGGTTTGGGGGTGACGCTCCCTTTTCCCACCGGGTCCCGTCCCCTCCCCACTCACCCGAGACCTCCTCGCCCACAGCCCAGGGATGGAGGAGGAGGAGAAGGAAGAGGAGAAAAAGGGAGGAAGAGGAGGGGTAGAAGAGGAGGGGTAGAGGAGGAGCAGGAGCAGCAAGAGCAGCCTGAGAGGAGGCACCAGGTGCATCCATGGCTCTCTGGATCTGCAGCCCCTTGGCTCCGGGAGCATCGCCCTTCCCCGCATTCCGCAGGTGACCGGGAAGGAGGAGCTCGCCCCGAATATCTTGGGCGGTCCTGGCAGGGGTTTCTTAGGAAGGATATTTGGAGCTCACCCGAAGTATCTTTGGGGTCCCTGTTTCTTTTTCTCGGGACGGGATGTGCAGAGAGATGTTTGGATCTTGAAGGACTCCAAAGCTGACTCGAAATCCCCTTTGGGTGGACACTGCGGGGTCCCGGGGAGGTGTTTTTTTGGGAATGTCCCGGTGACGGCTGCCGACAGAGCCCCGGCGGTGGGAGGGGAGTGCGGGGTCCCCGGAGCCACGTGGCGATCGTCCGGTACCGGCCGGGGAAGGGAGGGGAGAAGCCTTGAGAGGGAGGAGAGCGAAAAGGGGGGAGCCCAGAGAGCCCCCGAGCCTGAAATGGGGGCGGGGAGAGAGGGGACCCCGAGAGCCGGGAGTGAGGGGAGCCTGGAGAAGGCGCAGTCTGGAGAAGGGATGAGCCTGGAGAGGGGGAAGCCCTGGGACACCAAAGTGGGGAGCCCAGAGAGGAGGCACCCCTGGGACCTCTGGCACCCGGGAGCAGAGAGTCAGGGGAGGAGGGACCCCTGGGACCCCGAAACCCTCGGCATCCCTTAGTGCAACCCCATAGAGGGGAAGTCATGGGATCCTCAGCAGCCCAGAGAAGGGGAACTCCCAGAGCCCCAAAGTGAGGATAACAGAGGGGGGAACCCCAGTGACGTTTATTCCTCTGACTCCCAAAGCCCTCAGCAACCCCCAAGTCCCTCCCAGGAACCCTCAACTCCCTCAAACCCAGCATCCCCCACAGCCCCTGCAAGTTCCCTCCATGGCACTGGCCATGGCCATGTCCCACATGTCACTGGCCGTGTCCCACCACATCCTCACCCATGGCTGTCTCCCCACCACGTTTCCATCCCTGTCATTGTCCCCCACGTCTCCATCCATGCCCGTGTCCCCCCATGTCCCCACCAATGGCCACATCCCCGTCCATGTCCATGTGTCCTCCCATGTCCCCACCCCTGGCTGTGTCCCCCCATGTCCCATGGTAAAAAGATGAGAGTTGCTGTGGAGAGGGAAGCGCCCTGCTTTTGTCCCAGCCCCACCTTTCCCTCTACTCTCCCTCCCCTTTCTCACTGTTCCCCCAAATCACAGACCCCCCCCCTCCCCCCCCCCCCACTCAATTTCCGGCTCTCAGCCCCTTCTTTTTCCCCACTTTTCTGCCCCTTCCCAATGGTCCCTCCAATCCCCAACCATCCCCACGACTCGATGAGCATCGAAAAACCCACACCAAAATTTTGACATCACTGACAGCCACACACACACACACACACACACACACACACATGCAAAACCCCAAAGCAATAAAGATTTTTGCTAATTCTTCCTCTAACACTAAAAACTGGTTGTGACACACCTGGCCCAGACCTAAGTGACAATATAGAAGTAAGATAATTAAGAAAAGACATTCTGAAATTGTAATCTTGTCACCAAAACTCTTCAAAAATATTTCCAGAGTTAGAGAATCGAGGCATGACATTTTTCTGGCCAGGATGTGCAACAGAAATCTCTTCATCCACATATAGACCGGGTGGGCAGAGAAAATCATTCCCTGACACATGGGTTTTAAACTATTTTTCCTAGACTTTATTGAGCCGGAACCCATAGAAATGCCTTGCTTTAATGTTTATTGCTTCCCCCTTGGGTAGATCCTAGTATTTGGTTTTCTGTTGCAGCCGGATTTCTTTGCCTCTGATGTTAATTAGGTGCACACTCCTGGATTTCCTTCTCAGCCTTTTCCAGACCAGGTATCTCCAGCTGTGCCGGGGCATTGTCTGGGGTAGTTGTTGGTTGATGTTTGCTGATGGGCGTTGATGTTCTGTTGATGGTCGTTATCTTTTTGGGAATCTTTTGGGCCATTCCCAGTCTGTTGAGATGTTCAGCTCATCTCCCTTGAGTGCTGTAACATCCCTTAAAAGAAACCTTTCAATTTCTTTCCCCAAGGCAAAGGCAAAGCAAGCCTGACTGGAGAAATACAATTTTATAAATTTTAAACATGGCATATTTTGCAACAATGTAACCCCACCCAGGCCAGTGTGAGTCTAATTGAGAGCCAGAGTCGATTTCTCACGTTGTTCTCCGCAGCCCCTGTGGCGAGTGCAGGCACAGAAAGCACTGAAGCTGCAAGAGTGCCAGCAAGGATTGGCCCCCAGTGGCTGGAGATGCCAAAGGAGGGTGCCCAGGCAGACGATTTCAGCAGAGGATGTGTGGGCAGGCCCAGGGGCTTCCCCCGCTGTGGAGCCCTGGCTGCTGCTGCGTTGCCTTCAGTGCAGGCTCAGTGGCGACCTCCCATCCTCCTGCTGCAGCCGGCAAGTCCAAATCTGCGGGGCTTCAGACACCTTGAGGCCAGGCTGAGGGGTCCCCCCGTGTTCAGCTCTGCTGGCGCCTGTTTCTGTGCTCAGGGACACTTGCAATGGGCCACACCACTTGGCCACCAGTGCTGCTTCTTTGCACTCCTGGAGCACCACCCAAAGTCCTGCTTGCATGTTGTGAGCAGCAAAGTGCCAAGGCAGGCTCTGTGCCAGCCGAGCTTCCTGTGCAAGAGATTTCACAGGAGACAGGATTCTGGCCACAGACTGCTTGAAACAGACATCCCTTATCTCCAGCCCCACACCAGGTGGAGAATAACCAGGGAAAGGAATTCCAAACACCAATTGCAAGGGAGATAATTGAATCTCTGCCCTGGGTCTGGCAATTATTCTTGCCAGAGTCAATGGCAAAAGCCGTACCCATGGCATCTTGGTTTCTATCAGCAGCTTCAAAAGGTGTTTCTTTCTTTCCCCATTCATTCTTTCTACCTGACCTGAGCTCTGGGGGTGCTGGGGGTTTTGGAGGTCCCGTTGTATTCCTAAAGCATCCATAACCCCCTGCAGGATCTTTCCTCTAAAATGAGTTTCCCTCTCTGAGTCTATTGCTTCCACAATCCCTTATCTTGGAATTCTTGGTTCTAAAAATGCCTTAAGAACTGATGCAGTGGTGGCGGCAGCAGTGGGAAATGCTTGTGCCAGCCTGAGAGCTGCCACGCTGTTAGCAGAAGATATTGAAGCCTTGGTGCTCAGGGCATTTCAGTGCCAGGCTCTTGCAAGCACACCCAGCTGCAGGGTTTGAGCTGAGCATGGGGGCGGTGACCTGCGCTTTGTGTCATTCCCTTTCCTTAACAACAGCGTGTCTTGGGACTCTTTTCCCTTGTGCTGCCCTTGCAGACCCTTCCATAAACACATGTTCTCCCTCAGGCCAGGGAATGTCTCCTCAATCTCTCCTATCCCAGGTCTGCAGCTCTGTCACTTGAATGCAGTCATGGGTTTCTTCCCAGCCCCCCTGTCCAGGGCCCTTCACACAGGAGGCTGGGTTCAACCCTTCCCCTCTCCTCAATTCTAAATCCTCCTGTTCCATTGAACAAGTTTCATACTGTAATAACCCAGAACTGCTCATGCATTTAGAGGCTCTTTTGATTCTCAAAGCTTGAACTTGATGTCAGACTTGAACAGCAGGAGATCCTTGTGCCTTCAGTTTTGGGCCTCAGTTGCCATTGAAGTGGTGGCTGCACAATTGTGCAGACAATGAGGCCAGTCTGGCCACTGGGTTAAACATTTTAGCACAAGAATTCCTTTGGCATGGCCCTGTTTAACATCTACATGCCATTCAAATTCTCTTTCCCTGTCTGGGAGAGGCAGGGCAGGAGGCTCAGTTCATCTGCTTTTTAACCCTTGGCAGTTCTGCTTTCCTCCTGGTGTCCATCCATGCAGTTTCTTGCCTGGCAGGACAGGAGTGTTGTAGGGAGAGATGGCAGGCTCCAAAAGCCCTGCCTTTAGCAGGGACTCAATCCCAGGCTGTGACCCCTTCCTTGCCTGCCTTGGAACAGGGTATTGCTTTTAGACACCACTTGTGCTGGTTGCTTCCAAGTAATTTGGAAAGGCTCCATCTCTGATTTTCCCTATTTCCCTGGAGCTGCCCACACTTCTGGGTTCACTTCAGCAGAGGCCTTGGCAGACAATGACACAGAGATACAGCAACATCAGCCTCTGTATCACCTTTTGCAGTATTAATTTCTATTACCACATTAGCAATCAAATTCTTACCCAGTCAATTACAGTCACCATTAAGAGCAAACAGAAATTCATGTGTTTCAAATCTCTCCCACAGCCACTAAGAGTGGATGAATAAAACACACCTGCTCATTTTCCCCCCTTACACTGTGAATGATCAAAGAACTCCCTGATAATTTCCCTCCTTAGGTCTAAGATTCAGAGTGGATCCAGAGGCACCTGTGTCTATCATGAAAGGCCTCCTCTCGATGCAGAGCCACCCTGAATGTTCTCAAGGGCTCCAGTGTTGTGGATTCCTGGTGTAATGGGAGCTCTGACACCCCAACCAATCCATGTCCATCAAGGGGTGGACTTGCTGCTCCTGAGGGTGCTCCTGTCTCTGCTTCCAGTGTCCTTGTGGCGTGTAGATGGAACCCTGATTCCTTGCCAGGGGCTGTTTGGGTGGGCTCTCCCCTGCCGAGGAGGGCAATGCCTCTGCCAGGTGCTTGTGGCCGAGGCCATCCCCTGGGTGCTTGGGCCCCCTTCAGCCGTGTGGTTCATCCCTCAGGTGCTGTAGAAACTCTGCCACGGCCTTTGCCTTCACCTTGGCCTTTTCCTCCTCCCTTCTTGCATTCAGCTGCTGTGCCTTTGTGACCAAGTCCTGCAGGGGCTTATTCTGCCACTCCTGCAGCCTCCCTCAGTGCCTGTGGGTGCTCATCCTGTGACAGCTGCTGAGCTTTCTGCAAAATCGTTCATTTCTCCAGTGATCCAAACAAGATCCTTCAAAGAAAATCCTTCCATGAATAATCCACTTTTCCCAGCTATTCGTTCCTCCTCCTCCTCCTCCTTGTTCTCCCCCTCCCCTCCACACCCCGTATCCCAGAGCCGGTTTCTGTCCTGCCACAGTGTCCAAAGGCGGCCCCCCCGGCGGGCAGGGCCGGCAGCTCCACGGGGCCGGGCAGGCGGCCGGGGCGTCCCGCAGCCTCCTGGGGGCCGGGGGCCACTGCCGGCCGTGCCCGGGGGGTGCTGGGGTCAGGCAGTACCCGGCGCTGAGCCCCGCCTGCCCCACAGCCCCGGCCCGGCCCCGCAGCTCCGCACAGGCCCCCAGCCCGTGCTCCTGGTCCCGCACCTCTGTGCCCGGTCCTGCCGCTGCCCTGCACAGAGAAACCCCCTGAAATCCTGACCTCCTTCTTTGCCTGTCCTGTAAACTGGATATGCAAAAGATCTGGATCAGCTGGCAATTTTTGAGGTTAAAAGGATGCTGAAAAACATCCCAATCCTTTGTATTTTTCTCTTCCTCGTCTTTTCCATCATTCTTTTTCTAACCCAAGGATTCCTCCTGCTGCTTCTTGCCGTAACCATATTCTTGTATACTCCTCTTCAACCAATCCTTTTCTAGCACACCAACACCACCCATACCCTGTTCCAAGGCAGGCAAGGAAGGGGTCACATCCTGGGATTGAGTCCCTGCTAAAGGCACACACTGGAGAACGGCCCTATGCATGTGGGGAATGTGGGAAGCACTTCTGCCTGAACTCCCACCTGATCCAGCACCAGATGACCCACACTGGAGAACAACCCTACGAGTGTGGGGAATGTTGGAAGGGCATCAGAAACAGCTCTGACCTGATGGATCACCTGAGAATCCACACTGGGGAAAAGCCCTACAAGTGCTTGGAATGTGGGAAGAGCTTCAGCTGGAGATCCAGCCTGATCCAGCACCAGGTGATCCACACTGGGGAACGGCCCCATGAGCGTGGGAAATGTGGGAAGAGCTTCTTGTGCAGCTCCAACCTGAGAAATCATCAACTTACCCACACTGGGGAGAGGCCCTATGAGTGTCCTGAGTGTGGGAAGAGGTTTCAGACGAGCTCCCATCTCCTTATGCATCAGCAGATTCACACAGAGGAGAGGCCCTTCCGCTTCCCTGACTGCGGGAAGGGCTTCAAGGAAAACTCCACCCTCGTCCGGCATCGGCGCATCCACAGCGGGGAGAGGCCCTGTGAGTGTCCCCAGTGTGCCAAGAGATTCTCTCAGAGCTCTACCTTGACCCAACACCAACGGAGGCACCAGTAAGGGAAGCCCTGCTGATGCTGTTTGGTTTCTGCCTTGTTTCTTTTATATGTTCTCTGTAGTCTTTGCACACATATATTTGTAGCTCTGTAGCCTATTGTATTAATAGCTGGTTTTTCCAGTGCTTTTCCATGACCTTTCCCTAAGCAGAAGGACAAAACAAATTCCAGAGCTCCAAGCCTCGGGGTGGGGTGGTGGGGGGGTGGGGGGTACAAGGCCCTGTCCTATCTTCCTAGGAACCAAGGCCGAGAACAACTCTGAGGTGCATTTTCGTAAACAAAGTAGAGCCAGTGCTGAGAGGGGGACTCCAGAAAAGGGGCTGGACCTGAGGGGGAATTGAATCACCACTTGTTCTCCTTGCTGGTGCTTTTGGTCAATTATGCTAATTTCCTAAAAGCTACAAATATGTCCTCGCCCCTGGAGAGGGTGGGCTTTTATGGATACCTTTCCATAACTGCTCCTGAAGACCTTCAAAATAAAGATCCCCTTTTATATTACCTCCTTGCTAAAATGATCTCGAGTTTCTTTTCCAGGCTGGGGGAAAAGGCAACAAAACAAAGTGTTAACTCAGTACAAATGCTAACAATGTCAAAATCAATAATGTCAAAATGTGAAATTTGCTTGAAAAACAATCCAGTAGCTAGACGACAGGCACAGCTGGGGAGACTTTGGATGGGGATAGAACCAGGAGATTATTGGCAAATAGATTTTGTAGAATTACCAAAAACTCGAGGGTACAAATATCTGTTAGTGGAGGTTGACACATTTTCAGGATGGCCCAAAGCCCTTCCCTGTCGCACCAATCAGGCAAAAGAAACAGTAAAGTGGCTACTGCAGGAGATCATTCCCAGGTTTGGGGTGCCTCTAGGAATATCCTCAGACAGGGGCCCACACTTTATAGCTACCATGGTAAGAGGAGTGATGGTACCTGGACAGCCCATCTGCCTGTCGATGGAAAGGTGACAGAATTTACTTTAGGTCTCCCTATTTTATGCCCAATTTGGAAAAAGTCCCCATTTCATGGAAAACATGAGCTTTCACAAATAAGAACACGGCGAGAGATTTCAAATGATGAAAACCAGAATGAAACGTGGCAAGAAGCCTCTAGTGGAGTAAAACTTGAGTGGGCTCTAGAATCTCTGTTCGGCCCTGTAGCAAATTACCGGAACAGAGAAATGATGTACAGACTTACTAGTCAAGTAGAAAGGCTTGCAAGGATTACTGGGGAAGGATTCAAACAACTAAACATACAATTACAAGCTACTACCAAAATGACTTTACAAAATCGATTTGCCTTAGATATATTACTCCTGAAAGAACATGGAGTGTGTGGATTTTTAAAAGAACAAGTTGATCATTGCTGCGTCTACATTCCAAATGTAACTGCTGGTGTAGAACATGATATTGGTCAGTTAAAGCACATAGAACATGAGGCACAAGACAAACAAGAAGACATGACTACAAGCTGGTTGGATAAAGTTTTCAAAGGGTTGGTGTACAATGTGAGTTCATGGATTAGATCTCTCATTGAAAATGTGATAATCTTATTAGTTATGTTCTTAGTAATCTGGTTAGTTTACAGCATACTAAAAGGAGAAATACAGAAGAAAACATCCTGGAACTGAAGAATAATGAAAACACTGACACGAAGTGAAGCTCCACCACCTTTGTTATCCTTGAATTCCTCAAGCCGTGGCAACATCCAGGACAACGCTAATGACAACCCAGGATTTGAAGATGAACATCCAGTATAAATTCAGAAACAAAGGACTATACTGAGTGAAAGCATTTACACCTATAAAGTGAAAATACTTTCAAAGGGGGGAATGATAGCATAGGGGTCAAAATGATTTTGGGTTTGTAGTAGTTTTAGGTTGTGGGGACGATAGGCCTTGTAGGCCTTAAGGTAAGCCTTAGGTGTTGTCTTTGTTAGGTTAAGGTGTAGTTATGGGAACCGTTCTTGTGTGCTTTTTCTGTAACAATTGCTTATGACAAGATTAATGAGATGATTGCTTAGAGGGTAGTAGGAAACAGGGGCTGAAACTTACCTTTGGGTAAAAGCAATAAATGCAATAGCAATAGAATAGCTATAGAAGCTGAAACTCCTGCTTGAGTGAAAACAATGTGTCCAAGAGAGTAGTATAAATGTGACCATTTTTCGGACCCAAGGTGGAGCCTGATTTGAGGTCCAACACGATCCCTGGCTCCCAGGGCCCTTCATTAAAGCACCCATATAATAATTCTGTGATTATGTGTTTTCTTACGGTAACAGAGGGACTGACTGGGAGGGACTGGGTTCATACTGGAATTGAGTGGGACCATGCTGGACTCCTACTGAGAGGGACTCAGAGTGAAAGGAATCATACTGGGTGTGACTGGGACCATGTTGGGGGTAACTGAGATCCTACTGCAAGTGACTGGGAGTGACTGGGAACACAGTAGAAGTGACTGGGACCATACTGGAATCCTACTGGCAGTGACTGTAAGTGACCAGGATCACACTGGGAGTGATTGGAACCATACAGGGAGTGACTGGGAGCCACTGGGACCATGCTGGGAGCCAACTGGGGATACACTGGGAGCAACTGGAAGATACTGGGACCAGGCAGGTGCAACTGGGAGCACAATTAGAGAAACTGGTTATATTGGGAGGAACTGGAACCCCACTGAAGGTTGCTGGGAGCAGAACTGGGGAAACTGGGATCATGCTGGAAGCAACTGGAAGTAACTAGGAATTACTGGGTTTGTGCTGGAGGCAAGTGGAACCTTACTAGGGCAAGTGGATGCGACTGAAAATGACTACAAGCATGCTGAGGGCAACTGGGATATACTGGGAGAGTCTGCAATCATATTGGGACCAACTGGGACTACCCCCAAGGTAACTGGGAGTGGCTGAGACCAACTGGGATCATGCTGGAATCTACTAGAAGCAACTAGGATTATTGCATTGAGGGCAACGGGGATGTACTGCAAGAGACCAGGAGTGACTGGGAACATCCTGGGAGTGATTGGGAGCTTGTTGGAAGTGAATGGGATATACTGGGAGAGACAGGAATTGACAGGGATCATACAGGAAGGTACTGAAATAATTCTGTCAGTATCTGAGAATGACTGGGATCCTACTGAAATCATACTGGGAGTGAGTGGAATCATCCTGGGTAACTGGGAGCAACTGGGACCATGTGGGGAGCAAATGGCATCCTACAGAGAGGGACTGGGAGTGACCGGCTTCAAACTGGAAGTGACTCGGACCATCCAGGGAGAGTCTGAGCCCACAATGGGATCACACTGGGTGTGATTGGGAGTGACTGGGCCCTACTGAGATCCCACCCCAGGCACCATCAGGGGCAACACAGACCCAGCCTGGGCACAGGCAGGGAATTTATTCCCAATCAAATCAAAGCAGCACAAGGACAAGGGAAAGAAATCTCTCCAACACCTTCCCCACACACAATTGGGATCACCCAGAATGCGGGTCACCAGGGCTCTGTCCTGGATGGGTCACTGGGGACCATCCAACGTGGATCCTCCCATGGGGGATGGAGCTGGAGCAGCGCACGAAGCTCTTCCTGCACTTGGGGCACTCACAGGGCTTCCCTTACTGGTGCCTCCGTTGGTGTTTGGTCAAGTTAGAGCTGCGGGAGAATCTCTTCCCACACTCAGGACATTCATAGGGCCTCTCCCGGGTGTGGATGCACCGGTGTTCGATGAGGGTGGAGTTGTGCTTGAAGCCCTTCCCGCAATCGGGGCAGCGGAAGGGCCTCTCCTCTGTGTGAATCCGCTGATGCACGAGGAGATGGGAGCTGGTCTGAAACCTCTTCCCACACTCAGGACACTCATAGGGCCTCTCACCGGTGTGGATGCGCTGATGCACCCGCAGGCCAAAGCTCCGCTGGAAGCTCTTCCCACATTCCCCACACTTGTGGGGCCGTTCCCCAGTGTGGATCCTCTGGTGCTGGGTCAGACTGGAGCTCTGTCTGAAGCTCTTCCTACATTCCGAGCACTCGTAGGGTTTTTCCCCAGTGTGGATTCTCAGGTGCTCCATCAGGTCAGCGATGTGTCTGAAGCTCTTCCCACATTCCCCACAGTCATAGGGCCGTTCTCCAGTGTGGATCATCTGGTGCCTGTTTCGGTTGGAGCTGCAGGTGAAGCTCTTCCCACATTCCCCACACTCATAGGGCTTTTCCCCAGAGTGGATCCTCTGGTGTTCCTGCAGGTTGGACCTCCACCTGAAGCTCTGCCCACATTCCAGGCACTTGTGGGGCTTCTCCTCACCCTGAGGCTTCTCCCCCAGTTCTGAGCTCTGCCTGGATCTCCGACTGCTTTCCCTGCTTAGGGAGAGTCTTTCCTGCTTGCAGCTCCCTGGGCTGGGTTTGCAGCCCCTCCTCGAGCAGGACCTCCAGGACTTTCCCCCCTCCTCCATCTGGTCACGGCTTGGAAATGACAAATCCTGGTTTGGGGGGGAAAAGAAAGGTCTGAGCAACTTGGGTTGGGGACTCTTTCTGCCCAACTCCATCTCAACAATCTTGTGTCCATAAAACCTCCAAAACACCAACATTCAGCCCAAAAGTCCCTCAAACAATCAAGAGAGGCCCAAAAGATCAAGATTCACCCAAAACTGCCTCCAAAATAGAAAGATTCAGCTGCCACAAAAAAGCTTAAAGTAACAACATTTACCCCAATAAAGCTCAGAAACACCAAGACCCACCCACCCCTCTGAAAATCATGGGTCCCCTTCCCCTGCTGGATGTGGGGGGGCAATGCTGCTGGGGTTGGGGGGAGGCTGCAGATACAGGGAGTACTGGAGCCTTGTGATGGCTCCTCTTCCTGCACCTCCTCATCCTCCTCGTCCTGTGTCCCTACTCTGCCTAACACTTCTCTTCCTCCTGCTATTCCTCCTTCTTTTGCATAATCCCATCTTCTCCTCCCACCAGCATCCTTTGGCGATTTTGTTCTTCAACCCCGCTCCTCCAACCCTTCCCCTCCTTCCCCCAGGCCCAGCATTCACCCCTGCCTCCCTCGTCCCCCCAAAGCTGTCGCATCCCACAGGAGAAGCAGGGATGGAGCTGGCACAGGTCGGGCTGGGGCAGCGCTGGGCTCTCGGCCGCTTCCGCTCACACTCGACCCCCACTGCAGCCGCTCCTGCCAGGACAGCGCGGGGGAGCCCGGCCTGGGCGCTCCGCCCCTCCCACCTCCTCAAATTCCCCTCCTGGGGGGCGCTGGGGTCGAGGGGAGGGCGCAGGTGGGGTCCAGGTGAGGAGCTCTGGGCGCTGCGGGTCTGCCTGGGAGCTGGGGAGTCATCACCGCCGCGCCCTCGGATTGGCTGAGCCCGGCCTGAGGACTGGGGCTGCAGCAAGGGCGGACACCCCGCTCCAGGGGGGATGTCCCGCAAACGGGGGGACCCCCAGGAAAGGAAGAAGAGGAATGTGTCTGTACAAACAGATGGTGTGAGTCTGCCTGGAGATAGGGACAGGGATTTCTACATAAGGAATTGACAGCAGAAGCCATCGGTTTCAGAAAATGTTATTAATTGACACAGACTGCTGCTCAGCCAAGGTCCTGCTAAATTCCTGACCTTCGAGAAGAAGAACAAAGACTGAACAGAGCCATGACTATAGTCACCTAAACAAAAGGGGGGTGCATATTAAGCCAGTGGGGAAAGGGAGAAAGAGATGAGGCTGTGAAAAGTAGTATAAAGAGGAGGCTGCATCCTCCAAAAACTGGAGACACCTCATGGGAAATGTCTCATAGCCTCTCCCTATGCTCATGAATAAAGTTAGTTTTTCAGGGCTCCTCTGTCTCCTTTGCAGACAGAAGCTCTGGCAATGTGAATTTTTCCACACAACCTGGGGGCTTCTCAGGAATTCCTCCCACCCTCCGGGGCCGGCGGGCAGCGACTGCAGCTGAAGGTGCCTCACCCAGTTCGGGTGATTTGCTCCCTTCGGAGGTGGCCGGCACCGGGCATCGATTGCATACCCGAAAGTGACCAGGAGACAGACGCATGATGGATCAGGGGGGTCTGTGAAGAGTCCACAGGGAGAGAGCACTAAAAATCTCATCAGTGACTGCAGTGGGATCTTCGGGGAGTAAACATGGCAGGGCACCCATGGAGGGTGCCAAAGGAAAGCCAGGAAGGGGTCCCAGCAAAAGGGATGAGAATCCCAAAATATTTCTGAAGGGTGCCTTGGGAGAATGCTGAGGTAGTTTGCACATTCTGCCAGAGCTAATTAAGGACATGGACACCCAGGGGGGCAGTGAGGGAACTCACGAAGCGGTCTCGGCAGACAACAGGGGATGTGTGGCGTTGGTGTGCTGGGAAAGGATTGCTTGAAGGGGAGTGTGCAGGAATATGGTTAAGGCAAGAAGCAGCAGGAGGAATCCATGGGGGAAGACAAAGAATGATGGAAAAGAGGAGGAAGAAATAAATACTGAGGATTGGGATGTTTTCCAGCTTCCTCTAAGCCTTGGAAATTGCCAGCGGATCCAGATCTTTTGCATCCCCGGTTTCCAGGGCAGGGAAGGAAGGAGGTCATGATTTCCTCCCACTGCGCAGCGGCAGGACCGGGCACAGAGGTGCGGGACCGGGAGCACGGGCTGGGGGTCTGTGGGGAGCTGCAGGGCCGGGCCGGGGCTATGGGGCAGCCGGGGCTCAGCGCCGGGCACTGCCTGACCCCAGCATCCCCCGGGCACGGCCGGCAGTGGCCCCCGGCCCCCAGGAGGATGCGGGACGCCCCGGCCGCCTGCCCGGCCCCGTGGAGCTGCCGGCCCTGCCCGCCGGGGGGGCCGCCTTTGGACACTGCGGCAGGACAGGGACCGGCTCCGGGATACGGGGTGTGGAGGGGAGTGGGAGCACAAGGAGGAGGAGGAAGGAATAGGTGGGAAATGTGGATTACTCATGGAAGGATCAGGATTTTCTTTGAAGGATCTTGTTTGGGTCACTGGAGAAATGAACGATTTTGCAGAAAGCTCAGCAGCTGTCACAGGATGAGCACCCACAGGCACTGAGGGGGGGCTGCAGCAGTGGCAGAATAAGCCCCTGCAGGACTTGGTCACAAAGGCACAGCAGGTGAATGCAAGAAGGGAGGAGGAAAAGGCCAAGGTGAAGGCAAAGGCCGTGGCAGAGTTTCTACAGCCCCTGAGGGATGAACCACAGGGCCCAAGGGGGCCCCAGCACCCAGGGGATGGCCTCGGCCACAAGCACCTGGCAGAGGCATTGCCCTCCTCGGCAGGGGAGAGCCCACCCAAACAGCCCCTGGCAAGGAATCAGGGTTCCATCTACACGCCACAAGGACACTGGAAGCAGAGACAGGAGCACCCTCACGAGCAGCAAGTCCACCCCTTGATGGACATGGATTGTTTGGGGTGTCAGAGCTCCCATTACACCAGGAACCCACCACACTGGAGCCCTTGAGAACATTCAGGGTGGCTCTGCATCGAGAGGAGGCCATTCCTGATAGACACAGGGGCCTCTTGATACACTCTGAATCTTAGACCTAGGGGACGAAATTGTCAGGAAGTTCTTTGGTCATTCAGGGTGTAAGGGGGAAAAATGAGCAGGTGTGTTTTATTCATCCACTATTAGTGGATGTGGGAGAAATTTGAAATGCATGAATTTCTGTTTGCTCCTAATGGTGACTGTAAATGACTGGGTAAGGATTGGATTGCTAATGTGGAAATAGAAATTAATATTGTAAAAGGTGATACAGAGGCTGATGCTGTTGTATCTCTGTGTCATTGTCTGCCAAGGCCTCTGCTGAAGTGAACCCAGAAGTGTGAGCAGCTCCAGGGAAATAGGGAAAATCAGAGATGGAGCCTCTCCAAATTACTTGGAAGCAACCAGCACAAGTGGTGTCTAAAAGCAATACCCTGTTCCAAGGCAGGCAAGGAAGGGGTCACAGCCTGGGATTGAGTCCCTGCTAAAGGCAGGGCTTTTGGAGCCTGCCATCTCTCCCTACCACACTCCTGTCCTGCCAGGCAAGAAACTGCATGGATGGACACCAGGAGGAAAGCAGAACTGCCAAGGGTTAAAAAGCACATGAACTGAGCCTCCTGCCCTGCCTCTCCCAGACAGGGAAAGAGAATTTGAATTGTGTGTGGATGTTAAACAGGGCCATGCCAAAGGAATTCTTGTGCTAAAATGTTTAACCCAGTGGCCAGAGAGTGGCCTCATTTTCCACAAAATTGTGCAGCCACCGCTTCAATGGCAACTGAGGCCCAAAACTGAAGGCACAAGGATCTCCTGCTGTTCAAGTCTGGCATCAAGTTCAAGCTTTGGGAACCAAAAGACCCTCTACATGGATGAGCAGTGCTGGGTTATTACAGTATGAAACTTGTTCAAATGGAACAGGAGGATTTAGAAATGAGGACAGGGGAAGGGTTGAACCCAGCCTCCTGTGTGAAGGGCCCTGGACAGGGGGGCTGGGAAGAAACCCATGACTGCATTCAAGTGACAGAGCTGCAGACCCAGGATAGGAGAGATTGAGGAGACATTCCCTGGCCTGAGGGAGAAAATGTGTTTATGGAAGGGTCTGCAAGGGCAGCAGAAAGGAAAAGAGTCCCAAGACACACTGTTTTTAAGGGAAAAGAAAAAGCAGAATGTGGAGGAGTTTGGGGAAAATATAATTACTCAAACCTCTGTAGGCAAATAGATGACAACTCAAATGTGATGAAACAGATAAGAAAGGAAATAAGAAAGTAGCTCACCTACTGGTCCAAATGAGCAAAGGATGGGAATGGGACACGTTTTCTTTGTTCCCTGGCAGACCATGGGTTAAACGAATGCTGTTTCTCCTCTTATGTGCCACAGCAACTCTTATCTTTTTACCATGCATGACACCTCGCTGAGTGCAGCTCATTCAGCAGCTGAGCAAGGGGATGCAGGTGGCAGCCAGGCCTCCTGAGCCAGAAATTGCTACAAAAGGACACAGAATGGGATCACTGAGAATAATCCCAAAACTGGAGAGGGACCAGGAACAAGAGATTGAGTAAACAGTAATTAAAACCTTTTAATGATGGATACGGAGAAAATAAGCAGAGAATAGACTGAAAGGAGTGAGATGAATGTGTCTTTACAAAGATATGGTGTGAATCTGCTTGGAGATAGGGACAGGGACTTGTAGATTAGGAAACAACAGGAGAAAACATCAATTTCACAAAATTCCTCGAATGGACATGCACTGCTGCTCAGACAAGGTCCGGCTATATTGCCTGAATTTCAAGATGAGCAAACACTTAACAGAGCCATGAATATCGTTTCCTACTTAAAAGGGGGGTGCACATTAAGGGGGACATGCAGAAGGCAGATCGAGAAGTCTGCACCTTCCAAGTACCTCAGCCTGTGGACAAAGGGAGAGGGAGACGCGACGGCGAAAATTACGATAATAAAGGAGGCTGCGTTTTAGAGACCCCATGGGAAATGCCCCGTGGCCTCTCCCTTGGTTCAGCAATCAAGTTCCTTTTACAGGACTCCCCGCTCTCCTTTCGGGACACAAACCTCTGGCCACGCGAATCTTCCCGCACACTCCCGACGACACGGCAGCCACCTCTGTGCCACCGACAGCAAGCGGGACGAGGCAGCGCTGCTCCGGCAGCGGCTCCTGCCCAGGCAGCAGCGGCAAGGAGAGCGCGGGCAGCCGCTCCCGCAGCGGCCTCAGCCCAGCGGCAACACGGGCCGGACACGGCACAAGGAAGCCGCCAGAGACCCCTGCTGCCGCCCCCTGGGCCCGCAGCCAGCCCCGAGCCCCGGCAGAAGCGAGCGCGGCTCCCACCTGCGCTGCCGCCCCCTCCGAGCTCCGCCGATGCCGCCTCCCCGGGCCCTGGCCGCTGCCGCCGCTGCCGGGCCCGCACAGACGCTCCGCCCATGGCGCCTCTGCTGCGCCGGGGCCGCCACCGGGGCCGGCCTTGGCCCCGCTCTGCCCAATGCAAGCGCCACAAGCACGAGTGACATCGGCACAATCACCCAATGGCAGCCAGGCCCGCGCTGGCCCAGCACAGCCCCATCCCCCGCACAAGGCCCGCGGCTCTCTCAGGCCCTTGGTGCTTCCAGCCTTGGGCAGGGCCCGGCCCGGGCACGAGGCCAAGGAGTCGCTGCTGCCCTGAACCGCCGCCAACTCGGCCTGACCTAGAGCAGCCTGTTCCTGAGGGACTGTGTCCCGTGGCAGGGACCCCGGGCTGGAGCGGGACAAGGATTGCTGTCCCTGAGGGGGGAGGCAGTGCTATGAGCGGAGTGTGACCCCATCCCGTGTGCCTCTGGCTGGGGAGCAGGGAGGGGATGGGGGATAAAGGGAAGTCCGGGAGGGAGAAAGAGGTGGGGGTAAGGGGGTTTTGTAGGGTTTATTTAACTAGTCATTCTCTTGCTCTGCTTTGTTTGATAATAAATTGAATTAATTTCCCCCAGTCAGGTGTGTTGTGCCTGTGAGCAGTGACTGAACTCTCTGTGCCCTTACCCAGACCCTCGAGCCTTTCCTTGTGTGTTCTGTTCCCTGCCCAGGGTGAGGAGGGCACTGACAGAGAGGTTTTGGTGGCACCGGGCACCAGACCAGGCCCACCCCACCCCAATAATGGCTGCAATAATTCACTCCATCATTAACCAGCCCCACCACGGGGCCGGCTGCATGGACAGGCATCTCCAGGAATACAAACTGGGCAAAATGGGACACAGTGAGAGGAGGAACGTGGTGCCAGTGGGTGAAATCTCCTTCCCCCGAGCTGTCAGTGAAACACAGAGTTTCAAAAATTAGGATCATAAACAAAAAGTTAGTAGAAAATAGTGAAAATAGACTCAGTAATCTAAAGAAAACAGAGCTAGTAAGCAGACCCAGCCGAAGTCAATGATTAACTAGAGAACTAAGCTGAGACAAGTTTGGAATGTACCTGAACAATTGTTGGTCATTTAGATGCTTATTCAGCCGTGTTTGCAATAGGGAAATAGAAAACATTGCTTCATAGATCTGAAGGAATGTAGGCAGTTCCTAATTTTCCTATTGAAGAGGAAATGTCAGAAGGGACCGAAAGTTCCCGTAGAAGCAATTTGTACTGTCAAAAACCAAAGGGCGAGAAAGTTCAAACAGAGGAAGAGCAGTTTTACTTCATCACCCCAGCCCTCTCCTCTAATTTCCCAACCACTGACCCAAATTAAAAGGCAAACTACGCATACTTAGTTAGTATTCAACTAAGTACCATACGAAACGGGGAAATGGGAGGTATCAATATGATTAATGTATTCTTATATTTTGAATATTCAAGACTTTTGTAAATATATAGCTCTTGTATTGTTTTGTGCTTTTGCGCTGCATATTAGGGAGCCATCCCACGCAGTTTCCCGGCGCTGAAGTAAACATACACTTTCTAACAGCCCTGTTAGAGAGCCTTTGTCCGTCTCGAGGCGGGCATCGATGCTAGATCGATCCTCATATTTTGGTAATTCATCAGGGGGAGGAGGCTGGAGAATCTGGTGCGGAGGAAAGGGGAGAGGAGAAGGGATAGGGCTGGAGCTGTGGAAGGAGGGCGGGGATGGCCACGGGGCAGCCAGGGATTGATTTTCCTTTCCAGCTCTGTGGGCTGAAAGGGATCCATGCAAAATCCGACAAGGAAAAGAGGAGAAGGAGCAGGCGGTGACAATTTGGATTCAATTTGCCTGCCTGAAGTGCAAACTCGGAGCAGTGGCTGCAGCCTACCTGCGCTGTGCGGGCTCTGCCGCTGCCCTGGCTGCAGCCCGTCTGGTGAGACCCCCATAAGCATCTTCCCGGGGGCTGCTTCGCTTTTTGCGGCCAATTTGTGACAATTTCACAGGGCTTTTTTACCTTTGCACTGCTTTTCGGGATAGAGGGAGCGCGGCACGGGGGCGCTCCCGGCTCTGGCGCCTCTGGGCTGTTTTGAGGCGGGGGGAGCCGATTGTGGCCGTGCGAGAAAAGGGGGGTGCGGGGTTTATAAAGAACTCCAGAGCTCCGTGAGCAGGATCGGATCGGGCCCCAGCAGCGCCCCGGGGCCTTCGCCTTGTGGGGCTGAAGCCGCCCCACACCGTGATCGATGCTTGGGGCGGATTCGAATGAAAGGGCACAGCAGGACTGGTGCAGGAATGTTTATGTAAGGCACGAGCCTCGCCGAGCTTTGTGGCCGGGGAAACACATCTTTGGGGGTTTTGCCCTCTGTTCATGCCGCGCTTTGAACACAGCAGAGAGCAGAGCCAGGAAACGTCACCGTCCATTTGTGCGGGCAGTTGTTGTGCAGCGGCGGCGGCACCGGCTCCAGCATCTCCCGCATCCCCCACCTGGCTCCCGCATCCCGCCCGAGCGTCTCTGCCGGGCCCCAGGTCAGAGTTTGTGGCTTCTCTCTGGCAGATCCACTGCAATTCCACGTCGCAATCCGGAGGGATTCTGCTTCTCCTGATCGTCCCACATTTTCCAGGCCTCTCCCTTAATTCCAGCTGGAAGCTGGGGGTGCAGAAATGAGTCTGGGTCACCTCCGGAGTCCCTCGGCCACTCCTGGCCCCCAGCGCTGCCCCCAGCGCTCACCGGTTCCCGTCCAGGCGGGAGCCATTCACCCACGTCCATCCTGTCCCTGGCACCCAGAGCCCGATCCAGAAGTTGCACCCGGATTTCTGCAGGGTTTCATCCAGGATTCCTGGGGGAGGGAGAAGCAGTGACCCTGAAGGGCCATCGATTCCAGGGCCGTGTCCCCCACGCTCTGCCAGAAGCACCAGGGGGGCTTGGACACGGGGTGGGGGGGACTGACCCCAGGATTCTGGAACCCCCTCACCCTTCCCGGGGTGCCACCAGCCCCCAGCCCTGGATTGTTCCCACATTCCCGATTCCATCATTCCCTTCACCAGCTCATCCCAATCCTACAGCAGCAGCAGCGTGGCCCCCGATCCCTGCAGTCCTCCCGGCTCTTGCTCCAAGGGTTGTATCCAGTCGAGGTCCAGTAGCACTTGGTCCTGCCCAGTGTCCAGCCCTGGGGGCAGATCCTGCATCCCTCAGGCCCTGGAAACCAGGATCAGAGCCAGTTCGGGTCACCAAGTCGCCGCCTCGTCCTCAGAGACACCCTGAGCTGAGCTTGGGGCTCCTATCTGGGCGTACCACGAGATTTTGGGAAAGGTTTTGGAGCGGAGACGCCTCGGGGCTGTTACCTGGTGACTGTGACGGGCAGAGAACTTCCCTCAGTTAAGAGAGGACGTTCTCCCTGGTGCTATTGATGTCTTCAATATTCCCATTCCCCTTTTGCTGCTTCCCAGACTCTCCGACTGCAGGTGGAGAACTGCAGGGGAAGGAAGGATGAGCAGGGGACAGGACTTTGCCCAGCCCATCTCCTTTTGGGGGCCAAGCTCTGCACCCCTGACCTCTCCCCTGGGCCAGAACTGCAACCCTCCCATCGAGGCTTTGTGTCAGTGACAGGATGTGGCCCCTCCGAGGTGTCACTGTGTCTCGGGTGACATCGCAGAGAGCCCCGGAGTCTCTGCCCCCCCCCGCAGCCCAGAGGGGCCCGATCCCAGGGTAAGCGGCTGCTCAGCACCCCCTGCCAGCCAAGGGGACAGCTCGGAGGAGTTCAGCTGGTGGGTTTCCTCCAGCCCTGCCCCTCTGAGGGTCTCCCCAAGATCCAGCAGACATTGGAGTCTCCCGCCCACCTGCCCGGGGTAGTTTGGGGATGCTGAGGGTGACAACAGCGATGTCCCGCTGGACACGGAGTCGTTTTATCTGGGCTCTGGATGACTTGGAGCTCGACCCGGGACTCTCAAACCCTGTCAAATCTCGTGCTCCAGGAGAGAGATTTCCCCCCGCACGGGTCCCCCGGGACCCGTCTCCACTGTCGGGGCTGTCCCCGTGTCCCCACGGCCGCACTCACACGAGCAGCCCAGTGCCACCACGGCCACTCCGAGCAGGAGATTCCCGCTCCAGTCGGCCCCGAGCGCCACGCGGTGCTGATTACTCCCACTAATAATTATAGCAAGCCAAAACCACCTAGAACAAGAACCAACTATCCGTAAACGAATCTTTATCACAACACTACTTCTAGCCCAACCCTTCATCCTTACCGCTTTTTCAGCTTCAGAACTAATATTATTTTACATCGCATTCGAAGCCACCCTAATCCCCACCTTAATCCTAATTACATGATGAGGAAGCCAACCAGAACGACTAACCGCTGGCATCTACCTCTTATTTTATACTCTCGCCAGCTCCCTCCCTCTACTTATCGCCATCCTCCACTTACAAAACCAAATCGGCTCATTATTATTCATAATACTTAAACTAACACATCCTACAATAACCTCCTCATGAACAAGCCTAGTAACCGGCCTGGCCCTCCTCCTAGCCTTCATAGTAAAAGCACCCCTATACGGCCTACACCTATGACTGCCCAAAGCCCACGTAGAAGCCCCAGTTGCCGGCTCCATGCTCCTTGCAGCCCTACTTCTAAAACTAGGAGGATACGGAATCATACGAGTCACCATACTAGTAAACACTTCACTAAACAACCTACACTACCCATTCATCACCCTAGCCCTATGAGGAGCACTAATAACCAGCACCATTTGTCTACGACAAATTGACCTGAAGTCGCTAATTGCCTACTCATCTGTCAGCTACATAGGCCTAGTCGTAGCCGCAACCATAATCCAAACCCAATGAGCCTTCTCGGGCGCAATAATTCTAATAATCTCGCATGGCCTAACCTCCTCTATACTATTCTGCTTAGCTAACACTAACTACGAACGCACACACAGCTGAATTCTCCTACTAACACGAGGTATACAACCCCTTCTCCCCCTCATAGCCACCTGATGACTTCTAGCCAACCTAACAAACATAGCCCTTCCCCCAACAACCAACCTCATAGCAGAACTAACCATTACAATCGCCCTGTTCAACTGATCATCCTTCACAATCATCCTAACAGGAGCCGCAATCCTATTAACCACCTCATATACCCTATACATACTCACAATGACGCAACGAGGAGCAGTCCCATCCCACATCACATCCATCCAAAACTCTTCCACACGAGAGCACCTCCTTATAACTTTACACATAATTCCCATAGCCCTACTCATCCTCAAACTTGAACTAATCTCAGGCATTCCCATATAGCAAGTATAGTTTTAATAAAAACATTAGTCTGTGATCCTAAAGATAGAAGTTAAACTCTTCTTACCTGCCGAGGGGAGGTTCTACCAGCAAGAACTGCTAATTCTCGCATCTGAGTCTAAAAACTCAGCCCCCTTACTTTCAAAGGATAACAGCAATCCAATGGTCTTAGGAACCATCCATCTTGCTGCAAATCCAAGTGAAAGTAATGGACCTACCACTAGTCCAAAATACACTCACACTACTAACACTAACAACCCTCTCTTTACCAATCATCCTCCCACTGCTATCAAGCAATCTCAAAAACACCCCAAACACCATCACAAACACTGTCAAAACCTCTTTCCTAATCAGCCTGATCCCCATAACCATTTACCTCCACTCCGGGATAGAGAGCCAAACCCATGTCTGAGAATGAAAATTCATCACAAACTTCAAAATCCCAATCAGCCTAAAACTAGACTTCTACTCCCTCACATTCCTTCCAATCGCCCTATTTGTGTCATGATCTATTTTACAATTCGCAACATGATATATAGCATCAGACCCATACATCACAAAATTCTTCATCTACCTCTTACTCTTCCTAATTGCCATACTCATCTTAATTACCGCTAATAATCTCTTTGTCCTATTCATTGGATGACAAGGGGTCGGAATCATATCATTCCTTCTAATCAGCTGATGACACGGCCGAGCAGAAGCTAACACTGCCTCCCTACAAGCTGTACTATACAACCGAGTAGGTGACATTGGATTAATCCTCTGCATAGCATGACTAGCCTACACCATAAATACATGAGAAATCCAACAACTCCCCTCCCCATCTCAAACCCCCACTCTTCCCCTCTTGGGACTCATTCTAGCCGCAACAGGCAAATCTGCCCAATTCGGCCTCCACCCGTGACTCCCAGCCGCCATAGAAGGCCCCACTCCTGTCTCCGCCCTACTATACTCCAGCACAATAGTAGTCTCTGGAATCTTCCTACTCATCCGGACCCACCCCCTACTAAGTAGCAACCAAACCGCTCTAACACTATGCCTATGCCTTGGTGCCCTTTCCACCCTATTCACAGCCATATGCGCCCTAACCCAAAACGACATCAAAAAAATCATCGCTTTTTCCACATCCAGCCAACTAGGCCTAATAATAGTCACAATCGGACTCAACCTGCCCCAACTAGCCTTTCTTCATATCTCAACCCACGCCTTCTTCAAAGCCATACTATTCCTCTGCTACGGCTCTATCATCCACAACCTCAACGGTGAACAAGATATCTGAAAAATAGGAGGCCTCCAAAAAATACTACCAACAACCACCTCTTGTCTAACCATTGGCAACCTAGCCCTCATAGGAACACCATTCTTAGCTGGATTCTACTCAAAAGACCAAATCATCGAAAACCTAAACACATCTTACCTAAACACCTGAGCCCTCGTCCTAACTCTGCTCGCCACATCATTCACCGCAGTCTACACCATACGCATAACCATTTTCGTACAAGCCGGATTTGTCCGAATCCCAACACTAACCCCCATAAACGAAAATAATCCAGCAGTAACCTCCCCAATCACCCGCCTCGCATTAGGAAGCATCACTGCTGGCTTCTTCGTTACCTCATACATTCCCCCTACAAGCACACCACCCGTGACCATACCCCTATACATCAAAATCACAGCTATAATAGTAACAGCCCTGGGAATCATTCTAGCCTTAGAACTTTCAAAAATAACCCAAACCCTAATCCTCCCAAAACAAAATCCATTACTAAACTTCTCCACATCCCTAGGATACTTCAACCCACTAACCCACCGTCTCAGCACAGTTAGCCTACTGACCGGAGGACAGAAAATTGCCTCCCACCTAATCGACCTCTCCTGATACAAAATACTAGGCCCAGAAGGCCTAGCCACCCTACAAACAGCAACAGCCAAAACCATCACTACCTTCCACTCCGGCTTAATAAAAGCCTACCTAGGAACCTTTGCCCTATCTATTCTCATCATCCTAATATCCACATACATGAACTAAAATGGCCCTCAATCTTCGTAAAAACCACCCCCTCATAAAAACCATTAACAATGCCTTAATCGACCTCCCCACACCATCAAATATCTCATCTTGATGAAACTTTGGCTCCCTCCTAGGCATCTGCCTAATCACACAAATCGTTACCGGCCTCCTACTAGCTGCACACTACACAGCAGACACCTCCCTGGCCTTCTCCTCTGTCACCCACATGTGCCGAAACGTCCAATTTGGCTGACTAATTCGCAACCTCCATGCAAATGGAGCCTCATTCTTCTTCATTTGCATCTACTTTCACATCGGCTCATACCTAAACAAAGAAACCTGAAACATCGGAGTCATCCTCCTACTAACCCTAATAGCAACCGCCTTCGTAGGTTACGTTCTTCCCTGAGGACAAATATCCTTCTGAGGGGCTACAGTAATTACCAACCTATTCTGAGCAATCCCCTACATCGGACAAACACTAGTAGAATGAGCCTGAGGAGCATTTTCCGTAGACAATCCAACACTCACCCGATTCTTCGCCTTCCACTTCCTCCTCCCATTTGTAATCGTAGGAATTACACTAGTCCACCTTACCTTCCTACACGAAACAGGATCAAACAACCCACTGGGAATCCCATCAGACTGCGACAAAATCCCATTCCACCCATACTACTCAGTAAAAGACATCCTAGGATTTGTATTAATACTCATCCTACTCGTTGCACTAGCACTATTCTCCCCAAACCTGCTAGGAGACCCAGAAAATTTCACACCGGCTAATCCTCTAGCCACACCCCCCCACATCAAACCTGAATGATACTTCCTATTTGCATACGCCATTCTACGCTCCATCCCAAACAAACTTGTAGGAGTACTAGCCCTAGCCGCTTCAGTCTTAATTCTATTCCTTATTCCAATACTTCACACATCCAAACAACACTCAGTAACCTTCCGCCCCTTATCACAAATTCTATTCTGAACCCTAGTCGCCAACCTCCTTATCCTAACCTGAGTAGGTAGCCAACCAGTCGAACACCCATTCATCATCATCGGACAACTAGCCTCACTCGCCTACTTCACCATCATTCTAGTCCTATTCCCCTTAGTGGCCATCCTAGAAAATAAAATACTCAACCTCTAATCAACTCTAATAGTTTAATAAAAACATTGGTCTTGTAAACCAAAAACTGAAGATTACACCTCTTCTTAGAGTTTAACCCATCAGAAAGAAAGGAGTCGAACCCTTATCTCCAACTCCCAAAGCTGGTATTTTTCAACTAAACTACCTTCTGACTTAATCCCTTAAACCGCCCGAATAGCCCCCCAAGACAACCCACGAACAAGCTCCAAAACCACAAATAATGTCAACAACAGCCCTCACCCCCCAATTAAGAACAATCCTTCCCCCCATGAATACAACAAAGCAACCCCACTAACATCCAACTGAACCAATAATAAACCAGAATTATCTACCGTTCCACTCTCTAACGAAACCTCCGACAATCCCCCCATAACAACCCCCACAATTACAACCAAACTCATAACCACTCCATACCCAATAACACTTAAATCAGCTCAAGCCTCCGGATAAGGATCCGCTGCCAATGATACCGAATATACAAAAACTACCAACATACCCCCTAAATAAACCATAACCAATACCAGAGACATGAAAGAAGCCCCTAAACTCACCAATCACCCACATCCAGCAATAGAAGCTACAACTAAACCCACTACTCCATAATAAGGAGAAGGATTAGATGCAACTGCCAAACTACCAAAAATAAAGCATAATCCCAAAAATAAAACAAAATTTATCATAATTCCCACTCGGCCCTTATCCGAGACCTACGGCCTGAAAAGCCGTCATTATTAATTTTTAACTACAGGAACCCTAGCTTATCCTTCCCCGCCCAACCCCCCCCCCCCCCCCTCCCCGGTACTTTCTATGTGCCTTTTACTGTATGTATTGCTTTGCATTACATTATATACCCCATCAGACACTAATACGATCTAGTATACTCCACATTACAAGAAGGCCCATTACCACCCTAACTCAAACATCTTCTCCCATGACAATCTGTGCGGACGGTAACCCTCCTAGGCACATCCAGCTCCAGGTACAGCAAACCCAGGTAATCCTAGCCCAAACCAACACACGCGTCACCCAAGATCGCAATAGCTTAATCATACTTAAACCTCACCAAACACACGGATATTGTCCCAGTACACCTTCGAATTCACCTCGTCATGAAATTCGCCCACCTCCTAGGATATGTCACTCTCCTACAGCTTTCAAGTTCACCCAAGCCAGAGAACCAGGTTATCTATTAATCGTGTACCTCACGAGAACCGAGCTACTCAACGTCAGTTATACCCTCGTTATTGGCTTCAAGGACATACTTTCCCCCTACACCCTAGCCCAACTTGCTCTTTTGCGCCTCTGGTTCCTATTTCAGAGCCATAAATTGCCTAATTCCTTCTCAATTGCTCTTCAGAGATACAAGTGGTTGGTCTGCATAAATCCTCCCTTTAATTCGTGATCGCGGCATCTGACCATTTTTCCTCTTGTTTTCTTTCTGGGATCTCTTCAATAAACCCTTCAAGTGCGTAGCAGGTGTTATCTTCCTCTTGACATGTACATCATATGACATCCGAGTGGCTCCGTTGCCCGCAGGGGTTTCTTAAGTGTAATGGTTTCGTGGGATAACCTGTCGCATACTTAGGCCCTGATGCACTTTGACCCCATTCATGAAACCCGCGCTGTTTACCTCTTGGGTTGTAAATGGTGTTATGGTTGGGGGACATGACTATTTTATTTTACACTTCTAGGGACTTATATTCAAACCCCTATTTCACACGTTCGTTTCTTTTTTGTCATTTTTTGTAACGTTAACAGAAAAATCAACCGAACCTATCCTACATTGTCCAAAACATTCATCATTCATTAACAAACATCAAACTTTTCCTTTACCTTTCACCCAAACACATTTTCCATTTTTCTTTTCCTTACACCCTTAAAACCAAACAAAAACATAACCACCAACCCCCCCCCCCAAACCAACGAACCCCTACCCACATGCCCTTGTAGCTTACAACAAAGCATGGCACTGAAGATGCCAAGACGGTCGTCACACCACACCCAAGGACAAAAGACTTAGTCCTAACCTTACTGTTGGTTTTTGCTAGGTATATACATGCAAGTATCCGCACTCCAGTGTAAACGCCCTAAACACCTTATTATTAAGCCAATAGGAGCGGGTATCAGGCTCACCACTACCGTAGCCCAAGACCCCTCGCACTTGCCACACCCCCACGGGTACTCAGCAGTAATTAGTATTAAGCAATGAGTGCAAACTTGACTTAGCCATAGCAAATCAGGGTCGGTAAATCCTGTGCCAGCCACCGCGGTCATACAGGAGACCCAAATCAACCTTACTAACGGAGTAAAGAGTGGTCACATGTTATCCAAGTAACTAAGATTAAAAAGCAATTGAGCTGTCATAAGCCCAAGATGCCTATAAAGCCTCCTCCCCAAAGAAGATCTTAGCCTAACGATCAATTGAACTCCATGGAAGCCAGGGCCCAAACTGGGATTAGATACCCCACTATGCCTGGCCCTAAATCTTGATGCCTGCCTCTACTTAGGCATCCGCCCGAGAACTACGAGCACCAACGCTTAAAACTCTAAGGACTTGGCGGTGTCCCAAACCCACCTAGAGGAGCCTGTTCTATAATCGATGATCCACGATACTACCTGACCAATCCTTGCCAAAACAGCCTATATACCGCCGTCGCCAGCCCACCTCCCCTGAAAGCCCAACAGTGGGCGCAATAGTCCAACCGCACTAATAAGACAGGTCAAGGTATAGCCTATGGAATGGAAGCAATGGGCTACATTTTCTAACTTAGAACATAACGGCAAAGGGACATGAAACTGTCCCTCAAAGGAGAATTTAGCAGTAAAGTGGGACAATTGAGCCCTCTTTAAGCCGGCCCTGGGGCACGTACACACCGCCCATCACCCTCCTCACAAGCGACTCCCCCCCCCCATACACTAATAAACCACTAAGCTAAAGATGAGGTAAGTCGTAACAAGGTAAGTGTACCGGAAGGTGCACTTAGAACACCAAGACGTAGCTTAAAAAAGCACTCAGCTTACACCTGAGAGATGTCCAACAGCCCCGGATCGTCTTGATGCCAAACTCTAGCCCAACATACATCGACCTTGAATAACAAAGCTACTTCCCCCCATTAAACTAAAGCATTTACTAGTCCCAGTATAGGCGATAGAAAAGACACCCATTGGAGCGATAGAGAGCACGTACCGTAAGGGAAAAATGAAATAATAATGAACAAGCCAAGCTACAAACAGCAAAGATCAACCCTTGTACCTCTTGCATCATGGCCTAGCAAGAAAAACCAAGCAAAACGAATTTAAGCTTGCCACCCCGAAACCCAAGCGAGCTACTTACGAGCAGCTATTATTGAGCGAACCCGTCTCTGTTGCAAAAGAGTGGGATGACTTGTTAGTAGAGGTGAAAAGCCAATCGAGCTGGGTGATAGCTGGTTGCCTGTGAAACGAATCTTAGTTCACTCTTAATTCTCCTCCAAGGAACCCCAAAACCCTAATGAAGCGAATTAAGGGCTATTTAAAGGAGGTACAGCTCCTTTAAAAAAGAATACAATCTCCACGAGCGGATAAATAACCAATCCAAAACCCATTAATGTGGGCCCTCAAGCAGCCATCAACAAAGAGTGCGTTAAAGCTCCAAACCTCAAAAATATTAAAACTTCATGACTCCCTCTCCATTAACAGGCCAACCTATACCCAAATAGGAGAATTAATGCTAGAATGAGTAACCTGGGTCCTCCCTCTACGACGCAAGTTTACATCTGCACATTATTAACAAACCACCAAGATACGACAAATCCAACAAGCAAAGTATCAATTATCTTGTTGACCCGACAGAGGAGCGTCCATTAAGAAAGATTAAAACCTGTAAAAGGAACTAAGCAAACCCGTCAAGGCCCGACTGTTTACCAAAAACATAGCCTTCAGCAAACCACAAACAAGTATTGAAGGTGATGCCTGCCCAGTGACCTTAGTGTTCAACGGCCACGATATCCTAACCGTGCAAAGGTAGCGCAATCAATTGTCCCATAAATCGAGACTAGTATGAATGGCTAAACGAGGTCTTAACTGTCTCTTACAGGCAATCGGTGAAATTGATCTCCCTGTGCAAAAGCAGGGATAAACCCATAAGACGAGAAGACCCTGTGGAACTTCAAAATCAGCAGCCACCCTAAAAAACCTTAACGCCCACCGGGCCCACTCAAACACCTAAGCCGCTGGCCTGCATTTTTCGGTTGGGGCGACCTTGGAGAAAAACAAATCCTCCAAAAATTGGACCACACCTCTAGACCAAGAGCAACCTCTCAACGTGCTAACAGCATCCAGACCCAATAAAATTGATCAATGTTACCCCAGGGATAACAGCGCAATCTCCCCCGAGAGTCCGTATTAACGGGGAGGTTTACGACCTCGACGTTGGATCAGGACATCCTAGTGGTGCAGCCGCTACTAAGGGTTCGTTTGTTCAACGATTAACAGTCCTACGTGATCTGAGTTCAGATCGGAGTAATCCAGGTCGGTTTCTATCTATGATGAACTCTTCCCAGTACGAAAGGATAGGAAAAGTGAGGCCAATACCACAAGCAAGCCTTCGCCTTAAGTAATGAATACAACTAAATTACAAAAGGCTATCACTCCACACCACGTCCTAGAAAAGGACAAGCTAGCGTGGCAGAGCTCGGCAAATGCAAAAGGCTTAAGTCCTTTCACTCAGAGGTTCAAATCCTCTCCCTAGCTTTCCCTAATCCAATGCACTTCACGATCAACCACTCCCTCATCATCAACCTCATTATAGCCCTATCCTACATCATTCCCATTCTGATTGCAGTAGCCTTCCTTACACTAGTAGAACGTAAGATCTTAAGCTACATACAAGGTCGAAAAGGCCCAAATGTCGTAGGCCCATTCGGCCTACTACAGCCACTAGCAGATGGGGTAAAACTGTTTATCAAGGAGCCAATCCGCCCATCAACATCCTCCCCCATCCTCTTTATCGTCACCCCAAGACTAGCCCTACTGCTGGCCATCTCAATCTGAACCCCCCTTCCCCTCCCGTTTTCCCTAGCTGATCTTAACTTAGGCCTACTATTCCTACTAGCCATATCAAGCCTAGCAGTGTACTCCATCTTATGGTCAGGCTGAGCCTCAAACTCCAAATACGCTCTAATCGGATCGCTATGAGCAGTAGCTCAAACTATCTCTTATGAAGTAACCCTAGCAATCATCCTCCTGTCTATTATTCTGCTTAGTGGAGGCTATACCCTTAACACACTAGCAGTAACTCAAGAGTCCATCTTCCTCATCTTTCCATGCTGACCCCTTGCCATGATATGATATGTATCCACACTCGCCGAAACAAATCGTGCCCCATTTGACCTCACAGAAAGAGAATCTGAACTAGTATCAGGGTTTAATGTAGAATATGCAGCAGGACCTTTCGCCCTATTCTTCTTAGCCGAATACGCCAACATTATACTCATAAATACATTAACTGCTATTCTCTTTTTTAATCCCAGCCTATACAACCTGCCTCAAGACTTATATCCAATAGTCTTAGCCACAAAAGTCCTGCTATTATCTGCTGGATTTTTATGAATCCGTGCCTCATACCCCCGATTCCGATACGATCAACTAATACACCTCCTATGAAAAATCTTCCTACCACTCACACTAGCACTATGTCTATGACATATTAGCATACCAATTTGCTACGCAGGCCTGCCGCCATACATAAGAAGGCAGGAAATGTGCCTGAACTTTAAAGGGTCACTATGATAAAGTGAACATGGAGGTATACCAACCCTCTCATTTCCTAACAGCCTAGAAAAGCAGGAACTGAACCCGCACTGGAGAGATCAAAACCCTCCATACTTCCTATATATTATTTTCTAGTAAGGTCAGCTAAACAAGCTATCGGGCCCATACCCCGAAAATGATGGTTCAACTCCTTCCCTTGCTAGATGAACCCCCAAGCAAATCTAATCTTCACCATCAGCCTTCTCTTAGGGACAACCATTACAATTTCAAGCAACCACTGAATCATAGCCTGTGCCGGCCTTGAAATCAACACACTCGCCATCCTGCCCCTAATCTCAAAATCTCATCAACCCCGAGCCATTGAAGCCGCAACTAAATACTTTTTAACTCAATCAGCTGCCTCTACACTAGTTCTATTCTCCAGCATAAATAACGCACGACACACCGGACAATGAGATATTACCCAACTAACACACCCCACCTCAAGCCTGATCCTAACTGCAGCCATCTCAATAAAACTAGGACTAGTCCCATTCCACTTCTGGTTTCCAGAAGTATTACAAGGCACCTCCCTAATCATCGGTCTTCTACTGTCTACAGCCATAAAATTTCTGCCAATAACCCTCCTCCATATAACCTCTCCATCATTAGACCCCACACTACTAACCACCCTAGCCATTTTCTCTGTAGCCGTAGGCGGTTGAATAGGACTAAATCAAACACAGATCCGAAAAATCATGGCTTTTTCCTCCATCTCCCACCTAGGATGAATGGCCATTGTTATCACTTACAACCCAAAATTTACTCTACTGAACTTCTACTTATATACTATAATAACTGCAGCTGTATTCCTCACCCTTAATTAAAGCCCTAAAACTGCCAACACTACTGACCTCATGAACAAAATCACCAGCATTAAACACAGTCCTACTACTCACACTACTCTCCTTAGCCGGCCTCCCACCACTAACAGGCTTTCTCCCTAAATGATTTATTATCCAAGAACTAACCAAACAAGATATAGCCCCCGCGGCAACAACAATTTCCCTCCTATCACTACTAAGCCTATTCTTCTACCTCCGCCTCGCATACTGTGCAACAATCACACTACCTCCACACACTACAAATCACATAAAACAATGGCGTATCACCAAACCAGTAAACTTTTCTATCGCCATCCTAACCACCCTGTCCCTAACCCTTCTCCCCATGTCACCCATAATTTTAACCATCATCTAAGAAATTTAGGATAGTCTAAACCGAAGGCCTTCAAAGCCTTAAACAAGAGTTAAACCCTCTTAGTTTCTGTTAAAATCTGCAGGACACTACCCTACATCCCCTGGATGCAACCCAGGTGCTTTAATTAAGCTAGGATCTCTCACTCTAGACAGATGGGCTTCGATCCCATAACACTATAGTTAACAGCTATATGCCTAAACCAACAGGCCTCTGTCTAACCAGACCCCGACACACGATTAGTGTGCATCAATGAGCTTGCAACTCACTATGAACTTCACTACGGAGCCGATAAGAAGAGGAATCAAACCTCTGTAAAAAGGACTACAGCCTAACGCCTATACACTCGGCCATCTTACCTGTGACTTTCACCAACCGATGACTATTCTCAACCAACCACAAAGATATTGGCACCCTATACCTGATCTTCGGCGCATGAGCCGGAATAGCAGGTACCGCCCTAAGCCTACTAATCCGAGCAGAATTAGGCCAGCCAGGAGCCCTACTAGGAGACGACCAGATCTACAATATAGTCGTCACAGCCCATGCATTCGTAATAATCTTCTTCATGGTAATACCAATTATAATTGGAGGATTCGGAAACTGACTAGTCCCCCTAATGATTGGAGCCCCTGATATAGCATTTCCCCATATGAACAACATAAGCTTTTGACTACTCCCCCCATCCTTCCTTCTATTACTAGCTTCATCTACAGTAGAAGCAGGAGTAGGAACTGGATGAACTGTATATCCCCCACTAGCATGGAACCTAGCCCATGCAGGAGCCTCAGTAGACCTAGCTATCTTCTCCCTTCACCTAGCGGATATCTCATCAATTCTAGGAGCAATTAACTTTATTACAACAGCAATCAACATAAAACCACCTGCCCTTTCACAATACCAAACCCCTCTATTCGTATGATCAGTACTAATCACCGCAGTCCTTCTCCTTCTATCACTCCCAGTCCTCGCTGCCGGAATTACAATACTCCTCACAGATCGTAACCTCAATACCACTTTCTTTGACCCAGCAGGAGGAGGAGATCCTGTACTATACCAACATCTCTTCTGATTCTTTGGCCACCCAGAGGTATACATCCTAATTCTCCCAGGATTCAGAATAATTTCTCATGTAGTAACCTATTACGTGGGGAAAAAAGAGCCATTTGGATATATAGGCATAGTATGAGCCATACTATCAATCGGATTCCTAGGCTTTATCGTCTGAGCTCATCACATATTCACTGTCGGAATAGACGTAGATATCCGAGCCTACTTTACATCCGCCACCATAATCATCGCCATCCCCACTGGAATCAAAGTATTCAGCTGACTAGCCACTCTACACGGAGGCACAATCAAATGAGACCCACCAATGCTATGAGCTCTAGGCTTTATCTTCCTATTTACCATCGGGGGACTTACAGGAATCATTCTAGCAAACTCCTCTCTAGATATTGCCCTCCACGACACCTACTACGTAGTAGCCCACTTCCACTACGTACTATCAATAGGAGCAGTATTCGCAATCATAGCAGGTTTCACACACTGATTTCCGCTATTCACCGGATTTACCCTTCATTCTACATGAGCTAAAATTCAATTCGGAGTGATATTCGTAGGAGTGAATCTCACTTTCTTCCCCCAACATTTCCTAGGCCTAGCTGGTATACCTTGACGATATTCGGACTACCCAGATGCCTACACACTATGAAACACAATCTCCTCAATCGGGTCCATAATCTCCCTAACAGCCGTAATCATACTAGTCTTTATTATCTGAGAAGCATTTGCATCCAAACGTAAAGTTCTTCAACTTGAACTAACAAGCACAAACGTTGAATGAATCCACGGCTGCCCACCCCCATATCACACTTTCGAAGAACCAGCCTTTGTACAAGTACAAGAAAGGAAGGAGTCGAACCCCCATATGTTGGTTTCAAGCCAACCGCGTAAACCACTTATGCTTCTTTCTCATCAAAAGAAGTGTTAGTAAAACAATTACATAGCCTTGTCGAGGCTAAATCACGGGTGAAACCCCCGTACACCTCATCACTCGAACATGGCCAACCACGCACAATTAGGCTTCCAAGACGCATCATCACCCATCATAGAAGAACTTGTAGAATTTCACGACCACGCTCTAATAGTCGCCCTAGCCATCTGCAGCCTGGTCCTCTACCTACTGACCCTAATACTGACAGAGAAACTCTCCTCAAGCACATTAGATGCACAAGAAATCGAATTAGTCTGAACCATCCTCCCACCCATTGTCCTAATCATACTCGCCCTACCATCCCTACAAATCCTATACATAATGGATGAAATTAACGAACCAGATCTAACCCTAAAAACTATTGGTCACCAATGGTACTGAACCTACGAATACACTGACCTCAAAGACCTAACATTTGACTCCTACATAACACCAACAACAGACCTACCCCTAGGACATTTCCGACTCCTAGAAGTCGACCATCGTGTGGTTGTCCCAATAGAATCACCCATCCGAGTTATCGTCACTGCCGACAACGTACTACACTCATGGGCCGTCCCAAGCCTCGGCGTGAAAACCGATGCAATTCCAGGACGCCTCAATCAAACCTCATTTGTCGCCTCCCGACCTGGAGTGTTCTACGGCCAATGCTCAGAAATCTGCGGAGCTAACCACAGCTTCATACCAATTGTTGTAGAATCCGCCCCACTCGCTAACTTTGAAAGCTGATCTTCCCTAATATCCTCCTAATCATTAAGAAGCTATGGAACAGCGCTAGCCTTTTAAGCTAGAAAGAGGGGGTACACTCCCCCCTTAATGATATGCCTCAACTAAACCCAGGCCCATGATTTTTTATCATGTTAACTTCGTGATTCACCTACACCATAATCATCCAACCTAAACTCCTGTCATTTCTATCCACAAACCCCCCATCCAACAAAATACCTACCACTACAAACACCACCCCCTGAACCTGACCATGAACCGAAGTTCCTTCGACCAATTCTCAAGCCCTTCTCTTACAGGAATTCCCCTAATCCTCATCTCAATAATATTCCCAGCACTGCTACTCCCTTCCATAGACAAATGATGAGTTACCAACCGACTCTCAACCCTCCAATTATGAATCGTTAACCTCATCACAAAACAACTAATAATACCCCTAGACAAAAAAGGGCACAAATGAGCCCTCATTCTCACATCACTAATAATCTTCCTCTTACTAATCAACCTCCTAGGCCTACTACCCTACACATTCACCCCAACCACCCAACTATCCATAACCCTTGCCTTAGCCTTCCCTCTATGACTCGCCACCCTACTCACAGGCTTGCGCAACCAACCCTCAGCATCTCTAAGCCACCTACTCCCAGAAGGAACCCCTACTCCACTAATCCCCGCCCTAATCCTAATTGAAACCACAAGCCTCCTAATCCGCCCTCTAGCCCTAGGGGTCCGCTTAACAGCCAACCTAACAGCAGGACATCTCCTCATCCAACTCATCTCCACAGCCACAGTAACCCTAGCTTCAACCATACCAGTAATTTCTCTACTAACCCTGCTGATTCTTTTCCTGCTAACCATCCTAGAAGTAGCAGTAGCCATGATTCAGGCCTACGTGTTTGTCCTACTACTAAGCCTATACCTACAAGAAAACCTATAACCATCAATGACCCACCAAGCACACTCCTACCACATAGTAGACCCTAGCCCATGACCTATTCTCAGAGCCACCGCCGCCCTCCTTACAACCTCAGGCCTGGTCATATGATTTCACTACCACTCCCCACTGATCTTAGCCCTTGGCTTACTATCCACTGCACTAGTCATAATCCAATGATGACGAGACATCGTACGAGAAAGCACATTCCAAGGCCACCACACTCCTACAGTCCAAAAAGGCCTGCGATACGGAATGGTCCTATTCATCACATCAGAAGCTTTCTTCTTCCTAGGATTTTTCTGGGCGTTCTTCCACTCAAGCCTAGCCCCCACCCCAGAACTAGGAGGGCAATGACCACCTGTAGGAATTCAACCACTAGACCCGATAGATGTCCCCCGGGGGCAGCGCTGGGGGCCGGGAGTGGCCGAGGAACTCTGGGGGTGACTTGGGCTCCCTCCAGCACCCACAGCTTCCAGCTGGAATTAAGGGAGAGGCCTGGAAAATGTGGGACGATCAGGAGCAGCCGAATCAACGCTCAGGACTGCGACGTGGAATTGCAGTGGATCTGCCAGAGAGAAGCCACAAACTCTGACCTGGGGCCCGGCAGAGACGCTCGGGCGGGATGCGGGAGCCAGGTGGGGGATGCGGGAGATGCTGGAGCCGGTGCCGCCGCCGCTGCACAACAACTGCCCGCACAAATGGACGGTGACGTTTCCTGGCTCTGCTCTCTGCTGTGCTCAAAACACGGCATGAACAGAAAGCAAAAACCCCCAAAGATGTGTTTCCCCGGCCACAAAGCTCGGCGAGGCTCGTGCCTTACATAAACATTCCTGCACCAGTCCTGCTGTGCCCTTTCATTCGAATCCGCCCCAAGCATCGATCACGGTGTGGGGCGGCTTCAGCCCCACAAGGCGAAGGCCCCGGGGCGCTGCTGGGGCGGATCCGATCCAGCCCACGGAGCTCCGAGGTCCTTTATAGACCCCGCACCCCCCTTTTCTCGCACGGCCACAATCGGCTCCCCCCGCCTCAAAACAGCCCAGAGGCGCCAGAGCCGGGAGCGCCCCCGTGCCGCGCTCCCTCTATCCCGAAAAGCAGTGCAAAGGTAAAAAAGCCCTGCGAAATTGTCACAAATTGGCCGCAAAAAGCGAAGCAGCCCCCGGGAAGATGCTTATGGGGGTCTCACCAGACGGGCTGCAGCCAGGGCAGCGGCAGAGCCCGCACAGCGCAGGTGGGCGTTCGCCCCTGCTCCGAGTTTGCACTTCAGACAGGCAAATTGAATCCAAATTGTCACCGCCTGCTCCTTCTCCTCTTTTCCTTGTCGGATTTTGCATGGATCCCTTTCAGCCCACAGAGCTGGAAAGGAAAATCAATCCCTGGCTGCCCCGTGGCCATCCCCGCCCTCCTTCCATAGCTCCAGCCCTATCCCTTCTCCTCTCCCCTTTCCTCCGCACCAGATTCTCCAGCCTCGTCCCCCTGACAGCTCGGGGGAAGGAGATTTCACCCACTGGCACCACGTTCCTCCTCTCACTGTGTCCCGTTTTGCCCAGTTTGTATTTCTGGAGCTGCCTGTCCACACAGCCGGACCCGCGGTGGGGCTGGTTAATGATGGAGTGAATTATTGCAGCCATTATTGGGGTGGGGTGGGCCTGGTCTGGTGCCCGGTGTCACCAAAACCTCTCCGTCAGTGCCCTCCTCACCCTGGGCAGGGAACAGAACACACAAGGAAAGGCTCGAGGGTCTGGATAAGGGCACAGAGACTTCAGTCACTGCCCATGGGCACAACGCACCTGACTTGGGGAAATTAATTGAATTTATTATCAAACAAAGCAGAGCAAGAGAATGACGAGTTAAATAAACCCTACAAAACCCCCTTACCCCCACCTCTCTCTCCTTCCCGGACTTCCCTTTATCCCCCATTCCCTCCCTGATCCCCAGCCAGAGGCACAGGGGATGGGGTCACACTCAGCTCATGGCACTGCCTCCCCCTCAGGGACAGCAATCCTTGTCCTGCTCCACCCCGGGGTCCCTGCCACGGGACACAGTCCCTCAGGAACAGGCTGCTGCAGCGGGGATCCCGCACGGCCTCACAAGTGCCGCCAGGAGCCGCTTCCATGGCTCTGCAGGGGCTTGCCACGGGCTCGGGGCCTCTCCCAGGCATCCCCTGCTCCGGCCCGGGCTCCTGCCGGGGCTGCCGGGGGGTCCCTGCTCCATGCCGGCCTCAGCCGCAGCTCGCAGCGCCCTGAGCTCCAGGTCAGGCCGAGCTGGCGGCGGTTCAGGGCAGCAGCGGCTCCTTGGCCTCGTGCCCGGTGCGGTGCCGGCTCCAGCGCCGCTGTTCAGCCCGAGGGTCCCCGGGCCGCACCCTGGAGCTCCCGCACAGGGAGCGGCTCCGCGCTGGAAACGGGCCCGGGGACCGCCGCGGGCAAAGCCCGCCCCTCGCTCCCATTGGCTGCTCCTGCCGTCACTCCTGGTTCCCGCGCGTTGATTGGCCAAAGCGGGATGAGGAACGGTCCCGCCCCGTCCCTCATGGCTGCGGTTCCCCGGGTCCCGGCGTGAGCCCCTCAGCAATTGCGGTGCCGGAGCCGCAGGTTTTGTCTTTCACGCTGTTTTATTGCTTTTGCATTGGTCATTGTGCATTACCTCCCCCCGCACCCCTTGTCCCTGGTGTTCCGTCGGTGCCGGCAGGGCCGTCCCTTGCCCTGCTCCCCCTGCCACGTTCCATCCCGGCTGGCGGATCCTTGCAGCTGCCGTGGGGGCCGTGGGGCTGCCCCGGGGGCTGCGCCCCGAGCCGGGGCCCCTTCCCAGTGCTCCCAGTCTACCCATCCAGCCTGGAGCAGCCAGCCAAGGCTTCAGCTGCGACGGCAGATAAATCTGGAGGCTCCCACCTCAGTTTTGTTTGGCTTGTTCTTTCCAGCCTGGGTGTCCTGGTTTAGGGCAAATTTTAGGAGGAAACGTTTAGGAAACGTTTCTGGAAAAACGATTTTTGAGGCTCCTGCCCTGTGGAGGGTCCCTTCTTTCTTTCCCCTCGAATTCTTTCCAACTCTTTCCAAATTCCACTTTATCCCTTTGCTTGGAACTCTTGGGGCTCTGCTTCCTGTCTGCCTCCCTGAAGGAGAAGAAGAAAGTGGAACGTGCTGGGAGGTGCCCATCTCCCCAGCTGGGGTGCGCTCGGCTGGGTTCAGGCTGTGGGGAGGGAGGAATTGGCCACCAAAGGGGAACATTCCCCCTTAGAGGAGCCTTTTTTGGGATCAGCGTCCCTTTGGCTGCAGCAGCTCAGGAGTCACCTGAGGCAGCTGCCACAGGATTCTCATCTGCCACCTCCCCTGTGCTTTCACACTGCTGGCCACAGCAGCCACCCCTGCTCTCAGAAAGGACAGGAGATCTTTTACCCAACGGGGCCTCAAGGCCATTTAAGGGATGGAAAAAGAGCTTTGTGGCATTTGTCTCAGGAGGGGACAGAAATGGGGGGGTCAGAGCGGGGGGTGTCAGAAATGGGGCCCTGGCTTTGCTGGTGCTCACTGCAGAATTAAAGAATCACCTTAGCCGGGCAACTTTCTCCTAAATGGGGATAAATTCCCGAGTTTTGGATGTTTCTGTAGGTCCTTGGAAGGGGTTCTCAGCCCCTCTGCAGACGGAGAGGAGCAGATCTCCCTAAACACACCATCAGCAACAGAGCCTCACACCCTTATACCCTTAATTCCTATAATTTGGGGCTGTTTTGTACCTTTCCTGCCCCAAACAATTCCAGTCCCATCCTGGTTACCAAAGGAAGCAGCTGTCTCATGGAAGTCACCTGAAAACAAGGAATTGAAGGAAAAAGCGATTTTTTGAGCTGTTTGGAACATCTTCCATCCTCTCCCTTTGAAGGACTCATCTCTAACCCCATTTCCAAAGACTGTCCCTGGTTTTTTTGCATGAGGTGGTGAGCTTCAAAATTCAGAAAAGACATTGAGGAGCTCGAGCATGTCTAGAGATGGGAATGGAGCTGGGGAAGGGTCTGGAAAACCTGTGAGGAGAAGCTGAGGAGGCTCAGCTTGGAGAGAAGGGGCTTAAGTGGGACCTTCTCAGTCTAATTTCCTTGAAAGGGGCTTGAAGCCAGGTGGAGTCGGGCTCTTCTCCCAAGAGAGAGGGGAGATTGGGACAATTCCTTCATGGAAAGAGTTGTCCAGCCCTTCCCAGGCTGCCCGGGGCAGTTGGGGAGTCCCCATCCCTGGGGTATTTAACAGCGCCGAGGATGTGGCACTTGGGGACAAGGTCAGGAGTGGCCTTGGCACTGCTGGACCCCAGGACTTTTAGAGACATTTTCTTCAACAATTCCACGATTCTTGCAATGCCACCTGATTTTTTCCATCCTAAGCCAGCACATTGGACAGAGGGGATCGAAGATGGAGCTGCCTCTGCACAACCTGAATTTTGGGTTGGCCTTTTTTATTCTTAAAAGTGTTTTGTTTGGGAGCCTTTTCATTATTGGGAAAACCACGGCTCTACTCGGACCAGCACAGGCTCCTCAGTGAAGTCCCAATTCCTGGAGGGGAACAGCTTTTCCCTGCTTTCCCTGGCAGAGGCTGCGGCAGTTTCGGTTTCGGCCGCCCGGCCCCGCGGGCGCTGGGGGCGGCTCCGCGCAGTTCCTCCCGCCCGGGGCCGGGCTGGGCCGGGCCAGGGACCTCTGCCAGGCTCCGAGGGTCCGGGCAGCGGGGTCGGGGCCGGCCGGACCTCCCGCGATCCCACCATGGCCACGGAGATCCTTTATGCCGACCTCGCTGTCGGTCCCGGGGAGCGCTGCGGGAAGCGGCGTTCGCTCCCCGAACCGGGCTGTGAGTGCGGGGTGATTTTGAGGGGTTTTGGGGGGCTGTGGTGGGGCCAAGCTCCGGGTGGTGGAGGAGGGGAAGGGGCTGTGGGGTGGGATAAGATCGCGGCTGTGGTTTGGGATGCCGGCGGAAGGGTTGGGTTTGAATTTCTTGCATGACCCGGGCACCGCTTCGCTGCGCGGCTCAATTACCAGGGATTAATTGCTCAGTTAATTCATAGCCTGAGATTCCTCCCCCGGGGATGCCTCCTCTGCGATTCCTTCCCCAGAATTCCCCACCCTGGGATCGTTCCCACTCGCTGCCGCGGAGTTAAACACCGGCTGCTCTTCCACCTCCCTCCTCCTCCTCCTCCCCGTGCGGCTGCTTCGGTTCAGCCCTGCCGGGATTAAAGCTCGGCTTTGCAGGATGAATTTTAAGCCCTGACTTCCCCCAGCGAGGCCATTTGAGCCTCATCTCTGTGTGGAGAGGCTGAACTGGAAAAACTGAGCTCCACCCAAAGTGCGTTTCCAGGGGCTGGTTCTTACAGCCCATCCAAGGGGTCCGTATTGGGAGCAGAAGTCCCAAACCTGCCCCGATTCTGCTGCTCGAAGGAGACCTGGGATGCTAAAGGGCTGCCGGTGCCTTCAGATATCCTGATCCAAGCCTTGGTGCTCCTGGTCCATCTTCCCTGCACTTGTGGGGGTTCCTGCTTCGTTTCCTTCCACTGCTCCTTGTGCCTCGCGCTTTTTCTTGCTCAAACCAGTTTTGGTTTCCCTATGGAAAAAAAAAGCATCGTAAGAATCGGAATTGTTTAGGCTGGGAAAGACCTGGAAGATCACGGAGTACAACCACTAATTATGCGTTTTAATTCCCTCCACGGAGTAATTCCGCTGGGAAAATCCCATCAGCCTTTGATCCCTGGGAGCTGCCGGGCTCAGAATTGCTTCTGGGGACAAAACAGCCCAGATCTGCGGGTGCTGGGTGCAGGGCTGGGTGATCTCCTGTCACCTTTGTGCCCCGCAGCTCCGGACTGTCCTCGGTGGCACCGCGTGGCGCTCGGGGCCGGCTGGACCGGGAATCTCCTGCTCGGAGTGGCCGTGGTGGCGCTGGGCTGCTCGTGTGAGTGCGGCCGTGGGGACACGGGGACAACCCCGACAGCGGCTGGGGGGGAGGGGTGGGGTCCCTGGGGGCTCTTGCGGGGGGAAAATCTCTCGCCTATGGCTTGTCAACCCCAGCACCCCCAAACTACCCCGGGCAGGCAGGAGACCACAATGTGTTCTGGGTCTTGAGGAGACCCCCAGAGGGGCAGTGTTGGGAGAAACCGTCCAAAATAAACCGCTGTGATCTGTCCCCGTGGCTGGCAGGGGGTGCTGAGCAGACCCAAACCCCGGGGTCGGACCCCTCTGGGCTGCAGGAGGGGGGACAGAGGCTCCGGGGCTCTCTGCGATGTCACCCCAGACACGGTGACACCTCGGAGGGGCCACATCCTGTCACCGGCAGAAAGCCACGATGGGGGGGGTGGGGTGGGGGGGTGGGGTGCAGTTCCGGCCTCGGGGGGAGCTCAGGGGTGCAGAGCTGGGCCCCCAAAAGGAGAGTGGCTGGGCAAGGTCCTGTCCCCTGCTCATCCTTCCTTTCCCTGCAGCTCTCCACGTGCAGCCGGGGAGTCTGGGAAGCTGGAAAGTCGGGAATGGGAATATTGAAGACATCAACAGCACCCGGGAGAACGAGCTTTTGGATCTCAGAGAAGTTCTCCGAGAGCTGAGGGAAGTTCTCTGTCTGTCACAGTCACCAGGAAACAGCCCCGAGGCGTCTCCGCTCCAAAACCTACCCCAAAATCTCGTGGTACGCCCAGGTCGGAGCCCCAAGCGCAGGTCCGGGTGCTTTCCTCAGCCCGGGCTCTCGGTGATTTCTCGATGGTTTAACCCAGCTCTGATCCCGGTTTCCAGGGGCTCAGGGATGCAGAATCTGCCCTCAGGGCTGGAAGACGAACGGGACCAAGTGCTACTGGGTCTCTACTGACCACGGACCTTGGAGCAAGAGCCGGAAGGACTGCGGGGATCGGGGGACCATGCTTTTGCTGCCGCGGGATCGTGATGAGCTGGTGAAGGGAATGATGGAATCGGGAATGTGGGGAGGACACGGGGCTGCACCTGGGGGATGGAGGTTGGACCCAGGAAGGGTGAGGGGGTTCCCAGAATCCTGGGATCAGCCCCCACCCCGTGTCCAAGCCCCCCGGGTGCCTCTGGGGGACACGGGTGGGGCTCGGTCCTGGGATCCATGGCCCGTCAGGGTCCCCGCTTCTTCTTCCCCCTGGGACAGAAACTCCTGGATGAAATCCTGCAGAAATCCGGGCGCAACTTCTGGATCGGGCTCTGGGTGCCCACGGCCGGCACGGGCTGGACGTGGGTGAACGGCTCCCGCCTGGACCGGGACCGGTGAGCGCCGGGGGCAGCGCTGGGGGCCGGGAGTGGCCGAAGGACCCCGGAGGTGACCCAGACTCCTTTCTGCACCCACAGGTTCCAGATGGACCATATGGAGAAACCTGGAACATGTGGGGCGATCACGGGCAACAGAATCATCCCTCTGGAGTGCGGCGTGGAGTTGCAGTGGATCTGCCAGAGAAAAGCCATCGAACTCTGACCTGGGACCCGGTAGAGACGCTTGGGCGGGATGCGGGAGCCAGGTGGGGGATACGGGAGCCGAGTAGGGGATGCTGGAGCCGGTGCCGCCGTCGCTGCACAACAACCACCCACACAAATGGACGGTGACATTTCCTGACTGCTCTCTGCTGTGTTCAAAGCACGGCATGAACTGAGAGCAGAACCCTCAATATTTGTTTCCCCGGCTGTAAATTTCAGCGAGGCTCGTGCCTTACATAAACGTTTCTTATATTCTTACATGAACCAGTCCTGCTGAGTCCTTTCACTCAAATTCGCCCCAAGGCAGCAATCACAGGACCCTCAGTCACCACCTCAGAGCGGGGCTGGAGCAGGAAATTGCCATCCCAGACGTGATTCCTCGGCTGTTGTGACCGGTGTGTTCCAGAGCTGTTGTGGGGTTTTCTGCTGTGACCTGCACCTGTTGTGAGGTTTTTCTCCAGAAGAAAAGTCAGAGCGATCCTCTGAGAGAAATGGGAGGACATTGACCTTCATGGGGTCAGTGACGCGTTCGAAGGGTCTGAGTGCCCCGGGCGAGTCAAATGGAGCCAGTGTCCTGCTGAAGTTAAAGAGCTGTAAATGCCGATCGTCCTCCGCTCAGTAGCAGCTGCCAAGAACCGCAGGCAGTGCTGGATGGCGATCTCTGGTCGCACTTCCTCCGTTGCCCTGATCTCTCCCGGGAGACCCCAAACTCCTCCGCTCTACCACAAATCGGCCGCCAGCGTTTCCTTCTATGCTGCAGTCCCCGCCCGGGCTGGTGGCGCTGAGATGCCGCTGCTCGCCGGGAGTGTCACGGCATAAAAACTTATGAAAAGGATTCTAGTGCCTGAGATCGATTTTCCGGGGTTTTTGGGCTCCACGGGACCGAGGCGTCAGCAGAGGGACCCGCGGGGCCCAGCCCGTGGGGGCGGCCGGGGTTGAAAAGTGCGCAGCGGCCCCAGCGCGATGCGTGAGGGCTGAGCGGAGCTGGCTGCGAACAACCCCCGGAACCCCCCCGGTGCCTGAGGGCTGAGCGGAGGTGGCTGCGAACACCCCGCTCGTCTCCGCCGCTCGAAGCCGCTTCCCCGGCTCCGGCTGCCGCGGGCGCTCGGCCCCGGCGCGGTCCCGCGGGGTCGCCGCTCGTGGCGCAGCCGGAGAGGCTCGATCCGGGCCGCGCCCCGCCCGTCCCTCGCTGCGGCTCCTTCAGTGACACGGGGCGGCCTAGACCCCCCGGTGCTGCCCCGACGGTGCCTCGGTGCGGCTCTTTTAGTGTCGGGCAGTGGCCACTCCCGGTGCGGGGGTTTTGTTATTTTTTACTCAATTCTCTATATTTTATTCTGTTCCCACCTCCCATCCCACGCCCCTCCGGTGCGGCTCTTTCACCACCGCCTCCTCTCGCCGCTCTCCGTGCAGCTCTTCAGTGCCGGGGGACTGCGGAGATCCCTAGTGAGGCTCTTTTCTTGAGATTTATTCTATTCGTTCTATTTTTTTTCTATTCACACCTCCCACGCTCCTCGTCGCTGTCCCTCTGGCCCCACCCGACACCGCCCGTCCCGCAGTGCGGCTCTTCAGTGATCCCGGGCGCCAGGAAACATCCGGTGCATTGTTTTATTCTCTTTTACTCTATTCACTGTATATTATTCCCCTCCCGCCTGTCCCTCGGGGCAGCTCCTGCAGATGTGGGCAGGGGAGACATCCTTGGTGCGGCTCTTTGATTGCATTTTATTCTCTTCTCTGTATTTTCTGTCGTTCCCACCTCGCCGGTCCCGCGCAGCGGCTCCTTCAGGGACCCTTCAGGGGCGGCACAAACCCCTCGGGGCGGCTCCAACAGGGCCCCGCCCGCCGCCGCTCCCCGAGGCCTCCCCGCGGCTGCTGCCGGCGATCGGACACCGCAGGCGGCCCCGGCCCCTTCTTGTTCTTCTTGCTCCGGACGGGATGCAGCCCCCGCCGCCGCCCGGCTCCTTCTGCCGCTCCTGCCCGGCACGAAGCGGCCGTGCCGCTGACGGGGTCGGAGCGCGGCTGCCCCGCCACTGCCCCGCGCCTCAGGGCCGGGCCGAGGAGTGACCGCACGGCTGGGGAGGGACCCCCGCTGGACAGGGCAAGGACTGACCCCATGCGAAGGACCCCGCGCCGGAGCAGGGCAAGCATTCCCGTCCCTGGCGCCGAAGCAGCGGCACGAACCGACCGTAACTCCCATCCCCTCTCCCTGCAGCGCTGGGCAGAGGAGGGAGGGAACCGGGCATTGCGGGCAATTTTGACATTCATCCTTACAAAGCAGAGGCACAAGTGGAGCTCCGCTTTCAGCTTCAAACGAGGGAATCCAACGAGGGCGCTGGGAGTCCTGGAACCTCAAATTATTCCTTGATACTCGACACTTTAATTTTGGCACTATGAAGCCCTTCAGCAGCAATGTCTCTCCAATCCAGTGGTTTCTGACTCAGATGCAGCTCAGAGTTTGGAGAAGAAACCCGAAGTCCTAGGGGAAAAGTCTCTGCCATTATTTTCCTTTTTCATTGTTATTTTATGTTATTTTATCTTATTTAATTTTACATCTTTTGTTTTTTTCAATGTATCTTTATCCTTAATTATTTTGTAAAGTTTTAAATGTTTTTTCCTATTACCTCGTGATTATTCTCCTTTTGCACCCCCGCAGCCTTTGACCCCCTCCCGGAGGTTTGTGAGGAAGGAGGGAGGGGAGGGGGAAGATGTATTTAAGGATTTATTTTATTTCTCCTTATCTTGCTCTGAGTTTCTTAGCAATAAATTCAATCCATATCTCCAATTTCGAGCCTGTTTTACCTGTGACGCTGTTTGATGAGGGATCTCTCCTGGTCCTTAACTCGTGAACCCTTGGTTAGATTTTCTCTCCCCTGTGCGGCTGTGGAGGGCAGGGAGAGAGCGGCTTTGGTGGGTGCCTGGCATCGGGCCAGCGTCACCCCAGTGCAATGGGACATGTCCTTGTGTGGCCCTGTGCTATGGTGCCAGAGTTGCTGCTGCTTTTGTCTTCCTTATGATTTTATCTTTTGCATGAAATGCTTGTGAAGTGGCCCCGGTGTCCTCGGTGTCCCCTCGGTGTCGGCAGCCCCGTCCCTTGCCCTGCTCCCCCTGCCACGTTCCATCCCGGCTGGCGGAGCTTTGGAGCTGCCGTGGGGGCCGTAGGGCTGCCCCGGGGGCTGCGCCCCGAGCCGGGGCCCCTTCCCAGTGCTCCCAGTCTGCCCATCCAGCCTGGAGCAGCCAGCGAGGGCTTCAGCTGCGACGGCAGAGAGGCGCTGCTGGGGGGACCCACTGCACTTTGGTTTGGTTTGTTCTTCCCAACCTGGGAAAAAACGATTTTTTGGAGCTTTCTGCCAGAAATCTCTCCCCTCCTCCTCTCAGCCCAAGGGCTTTGGGGCGGTTTTTCCTTTCCGGGGGAAATCCAAGCGCTGCACTGATGCTCCTAATTTGGGGTAGGAGAAGTGAGGCTGCAGGGCTTCCCGCTGAGCCGGAGGCACGGAAGACGCAGGGCTGGCAAAGGCGTGGCGGGAGGTGCGGAGAAGTTTGTTTGTGTTTGGAGCTGAATCGCGGCTCGGGCCCGGGCCCGTTCCAGGGCTGTTCCTCATCTCCGGCTTTGGCCTCAGCCAGCCCGGGGGGCACAGAGAGCGCGGGGCGGGGCTGTGGCGTGTGCAGAGCGCGGGCCTGGCTGCCATTGTGTGATTGTGCCGATGTCACTCGTGCTTGTGGCGCTTGCATTGGGCAGAGCGGGGCCAAGGCCGGCCCCGGTGGCGGCCCCGGCGCAGCAGAGGCGGCATGGGCGGAGCGTCTGTGCGGGCCCGGCAGCGGCGGCAGCGGCCGGGGCCCGGGGAGGCGGCATCGGCGGAGCTCGGAGGGGGCGGCAGCGCAGGTGGGAGCCGCGCTCGCTTCTGCCGGGGCTCGGGGCTCGCTGCGGGCCCAGGGGACGGCAGGGGGCTCTGGCGGCTTCCTTGTGTCGTGTCCGGCCCATGTTGCCGCTGGGCTGAGGCCGCTGCGGGAGCGGCTGCCCGCGCTCTCCTTGCCGCTGCTGCCTGGGCAGGAGGCGCTGCCGGAGCAGCGCTGCCTCGTCCCGCTTGCTGTCGGTGGCACAGAGGTGGCTGCCGTGTCGCCGGGAGTGTGCGGGAAGATTGGCGTGGCCAGAGGTTTGTGTCCCGAAAGGAGAGCGAGGAGTCCTGTAAAAGGAACTTGATTCGTGAACCAAGGGAGAGGCCACGGGGCATTTCCCATGGGGTCTCTAAAACGCAGTCTCCTTTTTATCGAATTTTCCCGGGGGGTTCTCCCTCTCCCTTTGTCCACAGGCTGAGGTACTTGGAAGGTGCAGACTTCCCGATCCGCCTTCTGCATGTCCCCCTTAATGTGCACGCCCCTTTTGTACAACATGCGATATTCATGGCTCTGGTAAGTGTTTGCTCTTCTCGAAGTTCAGGAATGTAGGAGGACCTTGGCTGAGCAGCAGTCCGGAAAATTAGAGACATTTTCTGAAATGGATGGGTTTTCCTGTTGCTTCCTTATCTACAAGTCCCTGTCCCTATCTCCAAGCAGATTCACACCATCTCTTTGTAAAGACACATTCATCTCACTCCTTTCAACCCCTCCTGTGCTTATTTGCTCAGTAATTCTCTTTGTAAAGTTTTAAATAATAATCACACAATCTCTTGTTCCTGTGTCTTCTCTGGCTTTGGGATTATTCTCAGTGATCCCATTCTGTGTCTTTTTGTAGCCGTTTCTGGATCAGGAGTCCTGGCTGCCACCTGCATGCCCTTGCTCAGCTGCTGAATGAGCTGCATTCAGCGAGGTGTGTGCATGGTAAAAAGATGAGAGTTGCTGTGGCACAAAAGAGGAGAAACAACATTCGTTTAACCCATGGTCTGCCAGGGAGCCAAAAAACGTGTCCCATTCCCATCCTCTGCTAATTTGGAGCAGTAGATGATCTACTTTCTTATTTTCTTTATCTGTTTTACCCCTTTTGAGTTGTCATCTATTCGTCAACAGCAGTTTGAGTACTTAAATTTTTCCCCAAACTCCTCCTCCCTCTGCTTTTTCTAATTCCCTTTCCTTAATAACAGTGTGTCGTGTGACTCTTTTCCCTTCTGCTGCCCTTGAAGACACATCCATAAGAATTCCCAGGGTAAGGAATTCCAAACACCAATTGCAAGGGAGATAATTGAATCTTTGCCCTGGGTCTGGCTCTTGCTAAAGCCAATGGCAAAAGCCGCACCCATGGCATCTTGGTTTCTATCAGCAGCTTCAAAAGGTGTTTCTTTCTTTCCCCATTCATTCATTCTTTATACCTGAGCTGAGCTCTGGGAGTGCCGGGGGATTTGGAGGTCCCATTGTATTCCTAAAGCATCCATAACCCCCTGCAGGATCTCTCCTGTAAAATGAGTTCCCCTCTCTCAGTCTATTGCTTCCACGATCCCTTGCCTTGGAATTCTTAGTTCTAAAAATCCCTGAAGAACTGTTCCAGTGCTGGCTGCAGCAGTGGGAAATGCTTGTGCCAGCCTGTGAGCTGCCACGCTGTTAGCAGAAGATATTGAAGCCTTGGTGCTCAGGGCATTTCAGTGCCAGGCTCTTGCAAGCACACCCAGCTGCGGGGTTTGAGCTGAGCATGGGGGCGGTGACCTGCGCTTTGTGTCATTCCCTATCTTTAACAACAGCATGTCTTGGGACTCTTTTCCCTTCTGCTGCACTTGCAGACCCTTCCATAAACACATGTTCTCCCTCAGGCCAGGGAATGTCCCCTCAATCTCTCCTATGCCAGGTCTGCAGCTCTGTCACTTGAATGCAGTCATGGGTTTCTTCCCAGCCCCCCTGTCCAGGGCCGTGATTGTCAAGGGGGCAGAACCGGCCCCAGGATGGATCGGGAATGGGGGCCCCCTGTGTCCCCCCGAGTCACCCCGCTCTAGGGGGGCTTTGGGAGGCATCTGAACCCCAGCACGGCACCCAGCGAACCCCAAAAGTTGCCGGGACCCCACTGTTTAGCCACGGGAATTTGGGGAGGGGGCGCATGCGGGGGTGCCCAGGCTGGGCCAAGAGCCCAGCGCTGCCCCAGCCTGACCTGCCCCGGCTCCATCCCGGCTCCTCCCGTGGGATGTCACGGCCTTGGGGAAAGTTGGGACCAACGGTGGGCGCTGGGTCCGGGGAGAGCAGGCGAAGGGATGGAGGAGGAGGAGGAGAAATAATTCCGGAGAGTAGACAGAGGTGGAACTAGGAAAGAGAAGGAGCGATGGAGGAGGAACCGGGGGAGGAGAAGCGTGAGGAAGAGGAGAGAGAGAGGAAGGGGAGGAGCGGGAAAAAGGAGGAGCAGCACAAGACGCACGAGGGTCGCTGCCTGCTTTGTCCGCTGCGGATCTGGGGACATCGTCCCCCCCTCCCCCCCATATACTCTAGGTGAGTGGGGAGGGGGAGCTCACCCCAAATCTCTCGGGGGGGGGTCCCCGAGCAGCGTTTTGTCCTGGGGGTTGTTTGAGCTCACGGTTTCTGGGTTTGAGCCCAGGTATCGTAAGGTTCCCTGGGGAGGGTTTCATTTTGGAGTAGGGGTTGTTTGGATAATGCGGAACCCCAAAGCTGAGCCACAAATGCTCCTTTGGGAGATATTTTGATAGCTCCATGTTGTGATCTTCTGGTACCAGGGTAGGAGGGGGACGTTGGTCTTGGGTCCCTCTGGAAGAGAGGTGGAGGGAGACATTGGGAGCCCTGGGCGGGGGTGAGGGGAGAGGGGCGATCTTGGAGCTGGGTGATCCCTGTCAGCTTGGAGTGGGGGGAGCCTGGATAAAGAAGGACCCCAGGGATCCCTGGAAGTCCAGATCAAAGACTGAGGGAAGAAGGGACCCCCAAAACCTATCAGATCACCCCTAAGCAGGACCCTGCAGAGGTGGAACCCCAGGAGCCACAGGATCCCAATCAGCTCAGGGAAGGGAGACCCCCCATAAAGCAGAAGTGGAGAGATCAGAGAGGGGGAACCCCTGGGAGGGTTTTCTTGGGCTGAATGATTGTGGTTTGGTGTTTTTATGGACACAAAATCCCCAGAGACTTCTAGAGCTGGACCTGGGCATCTGGAACTCTCAAGACAAGGCACTCACCTCTTTTTTTTATCCCCAAACCAGAATTTGTCATTCCCAACCCTTGGCCAGACGGAGGAGGAGGAAAAGCCACGGAGATGCTACACGAGGAGGGGCTGCAAACCCAGCCCTGGATGCTGCGAGGAGGAAAGACCCTCCCTGTGCCAGGAAGGCGGCCGGAGATCCAGGCAGAGCTCAGAGCTGGTGGAGAAGCCTCAGGTCAGGGAAAAATCCCACAAGTGCTTGGAATATGGGAAGAGCTTCAGCTGCAGCTCCAGCCTGATCCGGCACAAGAGGATCCACACTGGGGAACGGCCCTACGAGTGTGGGGAATGTGGGCAGAGCTTCAGAGACAGCTCCCTCCTGATGCAGCACCTGAGAGTCCACACTGGGGAACGGCCCCATTAGTGTGGGAAATGTGGGAAGCGCTTCCACCTGAACTCCCACCTGGTCCAGCACCAGAGGATCCACACTGGGGAATGGCCCTATGAGTGTGGGGAATGTGGGAAGAGCTTCAGAATCAGCTCCCACCTGATCCAGCACATGAGAGTCCACACTGGGGAAAAGCCATACGAGTGCGTGGAATGTGGAAAGAGCTTCAGCCAGAACTACAGCCTGATCCAGCATCAGAGTATTCACACTGGGGAACGGCCCTATGAGTGTGGGGAATGCGGGCAGAGCTTCAGAATCAGCTCTGTCCTGATCCAGCACATGAGAATCCACACTGGGGAAAAGCCCTACGAGTGCTTGAAATGTGGGAAGAGCTTCAAGTGGAGCTCCATCCTGCGAAAACATCAGCGCATCCACACTGGGGAGAGGCCCTATGAGTGTCCTGAGTGTGGGAAGAGGTTTCAGACCAGCTCCACCCTCCTCATGCATCAGCAGATTCACAGAGAGAAGAGGCCCTTCTTCTGCCCCAACTGCAGGAAGGGCTTCAAACAAAACTCCCACCTCATACTGCACCAGCGCATCCACACCGGGGAGAGGCCCTACGAGTGTCCCCAGTGTAGGAAGAGATTCTCCCAGAGCTCTATCTTGACCAGACACCTACAGAGGCACCAGTAAGTGAAGCCCTGCGAGTGCCCTGAGTGCAGGAAGAGCTTCATGCGCTGCTCCAGCTCCATCCCCCATGGGAGGATCCGCATTGGATGATCCCCAGTGACCCGTCTTGGGCAGAGTCCTGGTGATCCTCATTCTGGGTGATCCATGTTTGGATCCAGTGTATTGGGTTTGCGTAGCCAGGTTTTGATATCAGGGACCTCCCTGGGTAGCTTTTGTTAGCAGCTTCCAGAAGCTTCCCCTGTGTCTGGCTCGTGTTCTGTCCCGCCCCTGAAGTTGAGGGCAGCTCAGGTTGTTGTTAATGGATCCCCTGGGACAGATTAGAGTGAATCAACAGTGATTGATCTGTGCTTATATTTATAACTCTGTAGGCTTTATTTTAGAACCATTTGGTTGCTTTTTAAAGGGGGTTTGGAGCCCTTTTGGTTCCCATCTCCAGTCATATTGAAAACATAGAAGGAACACTTAGGAAAATGTAGAAGTGAAAAGAAAGAAAGTTGAAGAGTAGACAGATACACAGTCACCAGCCCTGGATCCAGCAACAAAACATTTGGTGTTGATTTTTACAGTGTATCCCAGGGCTGGATCCCTGGGGGTTGAGGAAGCCCTGGAAGCTCCAAGTTCTGTGGGTTAATACAGGTTGAGGTTTGGGTGAACACCCAGGTACCTCCCCCGTGGGAGTTTTACACTGTCTGATGTCCCACTGTGGATCCCAGGGTACTTTGTGGGGCTCTGATGGTTCATGGCCCCTTGTAGGACATGGCCCTGCCTGTGCTGGCAGCGCAGCTGAGCCATGTATGGCCCATGGGAAGGGATGGAAAGCTGCAGGGCTGGGTGTGAATGTCCTGGGCCTTTGGCGGGGAAGTTTGCAGAGGTGAGGCAGTTGTGTAAGGGAGGGCATTGCCCTGGTGCAAAGGCCTGTCCCAGCTGGCAGCACCTGCTTGTGCTGGGCCTCTGCCCTTCCCTGGCTGCCAGCGCGGCTCGTCCCCTGTGGGGCTGGGTGTTCACCCCCTGTGGCCCTGGGCGCTTCCTGTGCCCATGGCCAGCAAAGCCCCCGCCGCTTTTGCCAATGGCCACTGCTTTGAGCCATTGACCCCCAACATTTCAGTCCCTCACAGCTCTGCACCCCAAAAGCCGAGAGGGATTGATGGTGCTTCAAAACAACTTCAATGAAAATGGCTCAATTGCAGCACAAAACAACTCAATGCCACCTCAAAATTTTGGGGTATCCCCTGTTCCCAAATTAATCCCCGTTGTAGATGTTCCTGTACAGGAATTTGACACAGCTGTTGTCATCAAGGAAGTGACACTGTGTTCCTGGACCTTTTTTGGGTTTTTTTGGCTTTGCGCCATGTTGGGGTACCTGCGTCCCACAAGCACCCTCAGAGTGGGGTGGCACGAGTGGAACACACGGGGCTCCCCATTCCTGATACATCCCAGGGCTGGTTCAGCCCCCCACACTCACAGCCCCTTCCAAGTCCTGCCCCACTGCCCCCCCATAAACAGGACTGGTTTGAACTGGGAAGCTTTACTGGGAATACTGGGAGCCGCCGGGCGGGGGCAGAGTTACAGCAGGGCTGGGAGGGAGACACGAGCCCCCCAAAATCAACGATGGGATGAAGTGGGGTGTCCCAGCCTGGCCCAAGGCCACGGGGAGGGGCTGCAGCTGCCGGCAGCTCAGGAGCTCTGTGGGCAGAGAAAAGGGGGTGACACGGGGCTGGGGACCCCGGGGGGAGCACACACGCTCCAGGGCTGGGGGGACACCACCCTCGGGACTCCCCCTCACCTTCTTGTGCAGGTAGAAGCTGAACCCCAGTGCCAGGAAGACAAAGCCCAACACAAAGCCCCCGATTCCCGTCAGCATCTTGCTGCGGGCAGTGTCTGGCGGCATCTCTGGGGGGTCCGCAGGGGTCAGGAGCCCCCCAAAACCTCTCACAGACACCCCAAGACCCTCTAGGCACCCTCCCAGCTGCTCCCCACCACCCCAGGATCCTCAAACCCTCTCCCAGTCCCTACCCAGCCACACCAGGACTCACCAAGGCCCCTCCCAGTCTCTTCCCTGCACAACCAACCAACCACTCCCATGCCCTGTTTCCCATCCTCGATCTCCTTCCAGCCCCTCCAGGCTCACTCAAACTCCATCCCAGTTCCACCCAGCACCCCCAAACTCCCTCGCAGTTCCCACCAGGACCCCAGGAACCCCATTCCACCCTCCCCAATATCCTTCAAACTCATTCTCACCCCTTCCAGTCCCGCGAGCCTCTCTCCCAGTTTAAACCGGGCTCTCTCAAACTCCCTCCCAATTACTCCTAGACATCACAAACTCCTTCTCAGCCCTTCAGTCCCTTCCTCAGTCCCCCGGGGCTGTAGGGGCCGGGCCGTACCCCAATGCCGGCTCAGGGGGTGCTCCAGGCTGACGTGCTCCACCTGGCAGGTGAAGGTGATCCCACTCCGGGGGGGTTTTTCCAGTAGCACCAGGAGCTGGTAGGTCCAGTCCCCGTTGGGGACAATGTCGGTGGCCACCACGTGCCCCGAGAGATCCTGCTGGCCCTGGAACCACTTCACCTGGATCTTAGCAGGGTAGAAATCCATCACGGAGCAGAGCAGGCGGCCAGGGCCGGGCTGGGAGCTCGAGGGCACCAGTGAGATGGACACGCTGGGGGGCACTGGGAGGGAGCAGGGACACACTGGGATCGCTAGGAAGCCACTGGGAGAGACGGGGAGGAATGGTGTGGCATTGAGAGGGACTGGGAATGTACTGGGAGGAACTGGAGTGGCACTGGGAGAGATCGGAGGTCTGGGAGTAGACTTAGAAGGACTTGAAAAGGAATTGGAATGGACAGAGAATGGTCTAAGAGGGAGTGCCAGGGACTGGGGGGTGGCACTGGGACCGGCTTTTGTGGCACTGGGAAGGATTGTAAGGACACTGGGAGGGCCTGGTGTGGCACTGGGAGGGACTGGGAATGAAGCTCGCGGCACTGGGAGGCCGAGTCCGGCGCGGGGCACGGGGCTCTGCGAGTCTGCCTGGCAACAGAGGAGTCATCAAAGACACGCGCTGTGATTGGCTAAGAGACGTCAGCTCCACGCCTGGTTGAGCTGGACATGCGGAGAGCCACTGGGATGGACTGGGAGGAACTGAGGGGGGCAGGTGTCCCCGGGGATGGGCACAAGGAGGGCTGAGGGCTCGGGGGCGATTCCCAGGGAGGTTTTGAGAGGCTCCAGGGTCACTCCAGGGCAGGGCCCGTGGGGACACGCTCTGATCTACGCTCACCTCTGCGGCCCACGAGGAACGGGGAGGCCAACTCGTAATTGTGCCGGCAGTACCTGTGCACCTCAGCCGCTCTGTACTCCAGCCTTGCCGGGTCGCTGTTCCAGCACCGCGCCTGTTTCTCCCCATAGCGGGTGAACCCCACGTAGTGCCCCACATCGCTGTCGAACATCGCGTACTCCTCCCGGTTGTAGATGTACCTCAGCACGTACCTCACCTTCTCCGTGCCGTTAATGAAGTAACACTCAAACTTGACCATCTCCTGGAAGATCCCTGAGTGTGCCGGACAGAGGTCAGGGGGGACCCCCAGCAGCCCCCACCACCCCCCAGCAAGCCCAGAGCTCCGGGGGCCACCCCGGATCCCACTCTGCACCCCCTGTGCCCCACGGCCGCCACGGGACCCTCCTGGCTGTGCTCCCACTTCCTCTTTTCCACCCTTCTCCCATTTCCCCTTCCACATCCTCTCCCCTCCCACCTCCAGACACTCCCCAGTTCACCTTTGGGGTACTATTCCCCGCTTTTCCCCTTTTCCACGATTTCCCTCCCAATCCCCTAAGCCCAAGCCCCCTCCCTCTAAGTGTTGGGGTCCCATCCTCCCCTTTTTCCCCACTTTCCCACCCTCTCCCACCCATTCCTCACCTTCCCCCAATTCTCAGCTCCTCCCCCTCTTCCTTTGAGGGGATCCCCTCTTTCTCTCACTCAATTTAGGTGTCCACCACCCCCTCTCCCCTCTTCCCTCTTCATCCCCCTGTCCCACCACGTCCTGCCACCCCCCCCCCCGCTAACCCGAGAGCTCCGCGCCCGCAGCCGGGGGGGCTCCCAGCACTACCAGTGCCACCAGTACGGCCCCAGCTGCCGCCACACTCCCCAGGGCCAGCGCCGGGCAGGTGCCGCCAGCCCCAAAGCGGCCGCGCTGCACTGGGAGCACCAGTCCGGACCAGTGCGGGGTCAGCAGCGCCGCGTGCTCTGATTGGCTGAGGGCACTTTTTGGGACTCGTTTTCCAGAGGTTCTACCCAGCAACTCATGAGTCATAAACGTTCTGCGCCAGGATTGGCTTAATCGCCACTCAGCTACTTTTTCATTGGCTGAGGGGTTTCCGGGACGCTGCAGCACCGGCGTTGGGTGGGGTATTTTTGGGGAGGGGGAACCTTGGGGTGCTGGGCAGGCGGGAGCTCGGCTGTGCCCAGAAATGTGTCCCCAGGCACGCGGGAGCTCAGGGGTGCCCACGGCGTGAGGTGACGCTGGCCCGATGCCAGGCACCCACCAAAGCCACTCTGTCCCTGCCCCCCGCAGCCACACACGGGACACAAATTGGAACTGAAGGTTCCTGGCTGGGGACAAGGACCGGGAGAGATCCCGCAGCAAACACCGGCACGGCCACAACAGACCCAGCCTGGGCACAGGGAGGGAATTTATTCACAACCAAATCACAGCAGCACAAGGACAAGGGAAAGAAATCTCTCCAACACCTTCCCCCCACACAACAGGGATCACCCAGAACGGGGGTCACCAGGGCTCTGCCCAAGATGGGTCACTGGGGATCGTCCAACGCGGATCCTCCCATGGGGGATGGAGCTGGAGCAGCGCATGAAGCTCTTCCTTCACTCGGGGCACTCACAGGGCTTCCCTTAGCGGTGCCTTTGTTGGTGTTGGGTCAAGGCTGAGCTCTGGGAGAATCTCTTCCCACACTGGGGACACTCACAGAGCCTCTCCCTGCTGTGGATGTGCTGAAGTGCCCACAGGCTGGAGCTCCACCTGAAGATCTTTCAACATTCCCCACACTCATGGGGCCTTTCCCCACACTCATGGGGTCATTCCCCATTGTGGATCCTGTGGTGTTCTGTGAGGCCGAAACTCCCCCCGAAGCTCTTCCCACATTCCAAGCTCCCAGTGTTCCCCAGGCTTCTCCCTGCCCTGAGGCTTCTCCCCCAGCTCTGAGCTCTGCCTGGATCTCCGGCCACCTTCCCAGCACAGGGAGGGTCTTTCCTCCTCACAGCTCCCTGGGCTGGGTTTGCAGCCCCTCCTTGTGCAGGATCTCTGGGGCTTTTCCTTCTCCTCCATCTGGCCAAGGCTTGGGAATGGCAAATCCTGGTTTTAGGGGAAAGCAAGGTGGGAGCACCTTGGCCTGGGGGTTTCTGCTGCCCAAATCCATCTCTAGAACTCAGCATGTGTCTTGTGTCCATGAAAATCTCCAAAATATGAAGATTCATCCCATAAAAAACATTCCACGTGTTCCCCATCTCTGGCCTCTTCCCTTTGGGGTTCCAGAAGTTTCCCTTCCCTGGGATGATGGTGGTCCCATGGCTCCAAGGGTTCCCCATTCTCCGGGGTCCAAGTGAGGGACAATCCAGACTTTTGTTTCTCCCAGGGGTCCCTTCTCTCCTGATTCTCTATTTTGGGATCCCTGGGGTTCATCGTCTCCAGGCTCCCCCCCTCTCCAGGCTGCTGGGGGGCCCCAGCTCTGGAATCCCCCCTCTCCCCTCACCCCACTCCAGGGCATCCATGGATCCCCCTCCACCACTCTCCTGGGTGGTTCCCAAGAACAAGGTCCTCCCCCAGCAGATACCAGGTGATGGCCACGTGGAGCCTCCAAATTATCCCCCAAAGGGGCATCTATGACTCAGCTTTGGGGTCTTGCAGAATCCAAACTTCCCCCACCCCACAGTGAAACCCTCCCAGAGACCCTTAAGGATACTTGGGGCTCAATTCTGGAATCTGTGAGTTCCAAAGCCCCTTCAAGAAAAAATGCTGCTCAGGGACCCCCTGAGAGGTTTGGGAGGAGCTCCCCCTCCCCGCTCACCAGCTGGATGTTGTGGGGGCAAAGCTCCCGGGGCTGGGGGTGCTGCGGACACAGGGGGCACTGGAACCTCCTGCTTCTCCCTCTATTCCTGTTCCTGCTCCTCCTCTTCCTGCTCCTCCTCTTCCTCTCTCCCTCCTGCTCCTCATCCTCCTCCTTCCTAATCCCACCTCCTCCCCCAGTTCCTGCCTTCTCTGTATTTAGAGTGGAGAACCTTGCTTGTTTTCAGAGCTAGAACAACGATCCCAGATGGAACAAGCCTTGTTGGTTTTAGTCAGAGCCATCAGTGACTGAAGGTCGAGTTTCCTTTGGTTTGGTCCTGTCCTTGTTCCTCTTCAGTGTCAGGCTGGGTTTTGGGGTGTCCTCATTTGCTGCATTTTCTGAGTTCCTCTGGATACTTTGAGCCATGGGCTGTGCCCCGGGAGGATTCTTTGTGCTCCTTTGTGACACAGGAGAACCTTGCAGGCGGTTTTTGCTGGAGCTGCTGCTGTGATGTCACAGGAACGTTGCCTCGTCCCCGTGGTGTTCCCGTTGCTGTGGGGCACGGAGGCCTCGGTGTCCAGAGCGGCTGTGGGCGCCTGCTCCTTGCCGGAGGATCCTCCTGCCCGAGGCATTGCCAGCAGCCAGCCCAGCCCCTGACGGGTGTCCTTCTGTCCTTGCAGGGCTGCAGGATGCAGATGTGTGCAGCACGGCCACAATGATCCAGCAAGTGGCTGCTGCCCTTTGCACTCTGTACTCCGTGGCTTATTCGGGGTATTTTTTAACCCACCTGGCACAGAAGTCAAGGTTTTCCCTGGCTGCAGCATCTGTGGCTTTGGGCTCGCTGTGTGCTTTCTGTCCTTCCACTGGCACTGAGCTGACTTTGTCACCAAATTGCCATAAAGACACCGTGGCTTTGGGAGAGCTCCTACCAACAGCTGCAGCTGAAAAAGGGGGTGTCTGCAGCCAGCGGGGCATGCACAGCATTTGCAATGAGGCCGGGGGGGTTCTGTTCCCTCAAGGGGAGAGTCTGTGGCAGCGGAGCCTGGAATTCTCTCCGTTTGCTGCTCCAGCCAAGAACGGACACAGCCCAGTATTTTGTGCTGCTCTCTTGCTTGCTGTGGGAAGGGACTGTGGCTCCTGGAGGGATGCTGTGAAAGCAAAATGCTCTCTCTCGGGGTTGCCTTGCTCTGTGCGAGTTCCCACCACAGGCAGGTTTTTCCTAGCAGCATCTGGTTCATGTTCCCTCTCCCCTTGCAGGGCACCTCACGCGTGGATCCCGAGCAGCTCCTCCTTTGGTGAGTGGGAAAGGGACCTTTGGTGTTGGGAATGGTGCAGCAAGTTGTGAGCTTGACATGTGGCACTCGAGTGCCAGCCTGGGAGGCTGAAGGAAAGTTCCTGTCAGTGCCTCTGCAGCAGCAGCAGCAGTAGCAAAGGGATCCCCGGCAGTTTTCTCCTTTTCTGCTGAGGAGCTTTTGGAGAGCTGCAGCTCTGGTTTTGCAGGCAGGAGATTGCTTGCTGCCTTTAGCCATGGTGGAATATCCAATTCCCAACAATAAGTGGCAATGACCAGTTTAGCCCATTCCTCGTTTGAACAGCTCCAAATCCCGTTTCTGCTCAGTGTAGCTGGATGTGCAGCTGAGGATAAATAAGGTGAGACCTGAGACAGAACTTCCTATCCCTCACGCCACCGTCTGTCCCCAGGGCACAAAAGCAGCAGCAGCACCTCCTCTGGCTCCCTGTGCTTCCAAAGAGGAGGCCAAAGAGGAGGAAGAGAGCAGTGACCTTCCTGCTGTTCTGGGGGACGATGGTGAACTTCCCTCTGTGCTGGGAGATGACAGTGACCTTCCTGCTGTCCTGGGGGACGAGGGTGAACATCCCGCGCTTTGGGAATGCAACGGCCAAGCTCCCACGGCGTGGGACGAGGACAGGGGACATCTCCCAGCGTGGGAGGAGGACAGGACATCCTGTGCCTTGGGAAGAGGAGGGTGAACATCTCCCAGCATGGGAAGTGGAGGGTGAATGTCCCATGGCTTGGAAAGATGATGGAGAACCTGCAGCATTTTGGGAAGAGGATGGAGAACCTGCAGTGTTTTAGGAAGAGGACCTTGAAGCTCCCTGTGCTTGGGAAGAGGACCCTGAAGCTGCCTCTGCTGCGGGATCCTGGGCTGAAGGTTCTGACAGCAGCACAGCCCTGCAGCCAGAGGGGAGAGGGCAGCGGTGCCTGGTGCAGCTGAGTACATCTGCTTTGTTCCTGGCTGCCAGAGCAGGTGCTGTGTGTGTGTCTCAGCATCAGCTGCAGCCAGGGTTGCTCTGCAGCTCAATGTCCCAGAGTCATTTATTGTCCCTCCCCAGCTGAGACCAAGGGGCTCACGGCCCCAGGGACTGGGGCTGCCTTTGGGCTCTGCTGCAAGGCGGTGTCTCCATCTGAGAGGGAGCATCTTCCACGTGGTTTCTTTCAGGGAGTGCCGTGAGCGTGGGGGAGCCTGCCCAGAAATACCTGGAACTGGAGCAGATTGGCCAAGGGTGAGTGCACGGCTGTTACTTCTGCACAAGTAGGGCCCGGGGATTTTGCTGGTGCAGGATCAAGTGAGAAGGCAGGAGAGCCCCAAACACCTTCAGACACTGGCGTACGATCCTGCTGTCTCCCAGTCCTGATCACAATTGATCCCTGTGGTCAGAAGGCACCGTCAAAGGCCCCTGAGGCTGGCAGGGTCCTGTCTGCAGCAAGGAGCAGCACCTGGAAGATCTTCTGCCCCTGCAATTGGATTGCCCAAAAGAGCAACTCACCCTCTGGCAACTGTCAGAAAACAGTTCTCAAGAAGATTTCTTTCAGATATTTTGACTTAAAAAATATCCACCGGTCAGGATTATCAAGAGAATGGTTCAGAAACAGAAACCAGAGATGAAATAATAAGGGCTCTTTTCAGCACAGGTAGCAGAGCCCATACATTCAGTAACAGACACAGAGCTGCTGCCCTCGAGGGCAAAATGCATCTCTTGCCTGATGGCAGGGCCCTTGTGCATCCTGCAGCTCTTAGGCAGGAAATGCAAAAGGATGAAATGCATTCTTTTCCAGCTCTTTAGACACCCACCCCCCACCCCGGGTTCTGAACTAAAGGAACTCAGAGTGGACATTTGGGATTTGCTCCAGCCCTTTTCCCTCGTGCTGGGTCTCAGTTTCCTCTTGCACACCTTGCGTGGCAGAGGGCTGGTGGCTGCTGCACTGCTGTTGGAAGGGTGGATGCACCCAGGTGTTTTGTGAGAGCTGCAGGCAGCAAAGATCTCCTGTCTGGGCTGGCTTTCACGGCCAGGGCCTCAGGCGCTGCTTCTTTCTTCTCTGCTCTTTTGTCTCCAGGGCTTTTGGAGCCGTTTCTAAAGGACTCGCCAGGGCCACTGGAGGAGAGGTCAGTGCCAACACGCCTGACACGCCTGGCACGTCTGGCAGCTCTCCAGGGCTCTCCCCTCTGCTGGGAGCTGTGCCTGGAGCTCTGGGGGGCCAGCAGAGCTTTCCTGCACAGGCTGTTCCTCTGAAGGCACTGCAGTGTCAGCCTGCAGAGCACAGCTGGGACACACTTGGTCCTTCTCAAGTGCCCAGAGGAGTGCAAGGAGGGCAGCGGTGTCTGCCAGAGCAGGACACGCTGCCTTGCTCTTCAGATTTAAAACGGGAATGCAGCAGCTGGGGGAGACTGAGGCCTCATTTATCTCCATCCCAGCCTGGGGCAGGAACACTAGTTAGCAGTTTTTCCATCCTGAGGTTCATCTCCAAAGGACACCTCAAGGCCTAATTAAGGAGAGATCCTGCTTGGGATCACTTTGGGCTTTCAGTCCCACTGCAGCTGTTCCCAGAGAGAGAGGGAGAGAAATGAGAAGATGGATGTGCAGAGCAAAGCTCTCTCCTAAACCCTGTAGCTGTGTTTGGGTCTGGTGTCAGTGCCAGCCTGGGACAGGGATCATCTGAATCATGGACGAGCGCCTCTGCTTTGTTGTGCAACCCCAAACAGAGCAGCTGCATTTGAAATCATGGCCAAAGCCCATAGAATTTGTTGGGAAATGGCCATGTCTGGCTGCACAGACATAAGGTATAAGTGAGCAATCCAGGCTCCATAGACAAGAGTTAGGCCTCTGCTCAAGGCTGTTCTCAAAACAACTGTGGGAAAGGGAAACATGAGAGCTGTAAACAAGGTGCAGGTGTCTAGAGATTAGCTTGGCAGAAGAAACTGTTGATGTTATTGCCTTCTGATACCAGTTTGTGTGTTAATTAGATTAGAGAAAGATCCCGTGTGAAACTTCTGTAAGTGAATAATATTTTGAGCACGTAAGGTAGTATAAGTATGTGCACTGTCTGACAATAAAGGAGCTTGATTTATGAATCACATTGGATCGTCGTCTTGCTCCTCTCGCCGACAAGAATTGCTAAAGGGCTCCCAGGCCTGTTTTCACAGAATTAACTCCTGCTTCCAAAATGGGTTTGAATAATAATAAAGGCACAGAGAATGTTGTTGGAGCTTTGAGGTTGACAGCTGAGGGACCATTTCTGCAGGGCTTCCAAGGCCAAATGTCTCTGGCCACGTGTCCTGTGGGTGGCCCCCAGCCAGCAGAGCAATGGGCTGTGGGAATGGCACTTGCTGAGCTCTGGTGTCCCATCCCAGGGCACTTTGGCCCAGCCCGGCTCCGTCGCTCCACAAAGACTCGCTCCGTGGTTGCTGTGGCCTCCTGCCACAGACTCCTCCAGCTAAAGCTCTGCAATGTCCCTTCAGGTGGCCATAAAGAAAATGAGTCTCAGGGGGCAGAACAGGCAACGAGCTGTGAATGAGGTCCTGGTCCTGAAGGACCTGAAGAGCCCCAACATTGTCAACTCCTTGGACAGGTGAGTGTTTCAGCTCTTATCCCTGAACGGGCCCTGCGTTCATCTTTCCTGCCATCCGTAGTCTGCAGCCTGGTTGGAAAAAGCCTGACCCGGCCGTATCTTCCCAAAACAACAGCCTGGCAGTTCCCTCTCTCCCTCCCTGTGCTTTTATTGCTTTGCTTTGGTTTTTCCTTCAAGCTGACCCCGTTTTCTGTGTTTTATGCCAAGTGCTGATAAACCATGGCAGAAATTATTTCGTTTGGCTCCTTCTCCCCAACTCTTTTCCATTGCTGCAGATGCCAGGTAGAGCAGGTTCTTGTTTCCAGAAATGCCTCCTTTGCCCATTTTTCAATGGCCCTGCCAGGTTCTGAAGGGACTTTCTGCAAGGTTTCCCAAACACTTGACCTCTTTTGTGCCAAGTGCTGCACGGCCTCCTCCCCTGGATAACTCTGGCAGTTGTGCTGCCTCGTTCTGGAGGCAATGGTGGCACTGATGAGTTCAGATGCTGAACCAGCTGGGGCCTAGTGCTGTGCTTCCACATTGATCTGGGCTGTTGTTAAACTGCATTTTGCACTTGCTTGCCATCTAAGGCCTCTCCTTTTTCACAGGTGTCTCCTTCTCCTTCACACTGTGCAGATCCCAAGGACTGTGCAGCCTGGCAGGAATGTCTCTCCACCTGACTCTGTCCTCATTTACAAGTGACCTGCAAACAAAACTCCACTCAAGGCTTTTCCATGGGGCAATTGAGCCGTGCACGTTCTTCTCCGTGCCATTGTTTTCCTCTCCCAGCTTCCTTGTAGATGGAGATCTCTGGCTGGTGATGGAATACATGGATGGAGGAGCTTTGCAGGACATTGTCAGGCAGACACGCATGGCTGAAGGAGAGATGGCAGCTGTCAGTCGGGAGGGGAGGGATCCTGCTTGTGCTTCCCATGGCTGGGACACGCTGCTCCTTCCAACCAGGCCATGAGAACAGGAGTGGCTTCATGCTCACAGCTTTGTTCCTGGGTTGTTTTGATAAGCTGCAGCACAAAGAGCCTCTGAAGTGAACGGCCTGCCAGCATCACTGCACTTCTACTCTGTCCTTGTCCTCTTTCCTGCTCTTGTGGAACTCTCTGTCTGCTTTTGATTTGATTTGCTGTTCTCAGCTTTGCCTTGAACCCTTTGCCCGGAGCTTGTCTGCCCTGCACTCCTGGCCTGGCACAGCAAAGCTGCTGCTGGCAGAATCCCAAACTCTCCTTTCTTGTGTGAGATATTCCAGCCACTGATTTCTACCCTCATGTTTCTTGTTCTCTCTCAGTGTCTGCAGGGCCTGGATTTCCTCCACTCCAAGCGGGTGATCCACAGGGATCTGAAGAGCTCCAACATCCTCCTGGGAATGCAGGGCTCTGTCAAGCTGGGTGGGTGTTCCTGGGCAGGCACGGCGCTCCCGGGCTGCGGCTGTGGGGCTGCTCCCCAGTGACGGCCAGAGCCCCACAAGTGCTGCTGGTGGCCCTGCCCGGCCCCTGCTGCCAGCTGAGAGCGGCTGCCCCGTGCAGAGAGCTCAGCAGAGGAGCAGGGTGGCAGCAGTGCCTTTGCTCTGGGGATGTCCCTTCCAGAGGGGTGCCAGTTGGAATCTGAAGCTTCAAGGGAATCACCAAAAGCCACTGCATGAAAGCTGAGGCTTTCTTTAAGGCTCCACTTCCACCTTTCCTTGACTACAGCCCTGAGGACTTTCCCAGGTGGATTCAGTGCTGTTGAATCCTCAGACTGAGAGTGGGGAATCTTTGTGCTTGCTTTCCTCATTCCAGCTGCCTTTGACAGTGTTTGTTTCTGTCCCCAGCTGATTTTGGCCTCTGCGCTCAGCTCAGCCCTGAGCAGGAGAAACCCAGCTCCATGGTGGGCACTGCTCATTGCATGGCCCCAGAAGTTGTCACCAGTTCTCCTTATGGCCCCAAGGTGGACATCTGGTCCTTTCCCATTATGACCATCGAGATGGTGGAAGGAGAACCTCCTTACTCCAAGCAAACGGGGGCCATAGTAAGAGGCAAATTCTCCAAAGTGGGCAGAGGCCTGTGAGCACAAAGTGACACTGCCCAGGGAGGAGCAGCTGGAGGTTTCTGCACATCGGGAGGGGAATTCCCAGAAGACTCGAGCCTGAACACAGACCAAGATTATGCAGACTCCAGAGTTTGCTTTGGGTTTTAAGTTGTTGCAGCTCTTCTGTCTGGGAGGATGAGATGAAAACACAGATCAAGCGCATCAAGTCTAATGTTCTCTTGCAAAAATACCCCAAACCAACCCCAAAACCCACAGCCACACAAAACAAGTTTTCTGAAGGAGTTTCTAAAAGAAGTTTTCCAGATGACCTCCCCCCTGAGTCTTCTCACTGGGAAACTTGCCTGAAACATGAAGATGATTGTTTAACATCCTCTCAGTCTCACATATTTCTTTCCCAGTCCAAGCTACTTTCTCCATGTCCCCAAGCCTGAGCTTTCAGCAGCCCAAACCTCCTGTTCCTTGTCTGGCTGTTCCTGGGATGGGACATCAGGAATGCATTTCCTTGAGTGTCAGTGGCACTGCAGAGATGCATTTGATGTAGAATCCTTTGAAATAACACAGGCAGGCCACACTGACCCCTGAAAGTGGCCTGTAGAGCTGTGTCTGTATTTGGAGAAGCAAAATGGGCTATTTCTGATGGAGGTTCCTACTGACAAAGTCAGCCCATGAAATTGGCTCTCAGGGCAAGATCATTTGGGTGTTGCAATGGCTGTGGCTGCATCAGGGTTTGCTTGTTCTGGCTGGCATAGAAAAATGAGCTGTGAGCAGCATCTCTGCCAGGGAGGAAACTGCCTCTGGAGCAGGGGCTGCGAACCCGGGCTCACTGTGGGCACTCGTGGGTATGAAGGAAGCTGGCAGAGCGCTGTGTTTGCTTCTCCTGCAGGCTTGCGCTCTGATCCGGCAGAACGGGACCCCGCAGCTGCAGGAGCCCCGGCGCCTGTCGGCTCTGCTGTGGGACTTCCTTGAGTGCAGCCTGGAGCCGCATGAGGAGTGGCGCTGCTCGGCCCAGGAGCTGCTGCAGGTGAGTGCAAAGCCGCTGCAGGGGAAACAGCAGCACCAGGGAGGGGTTTTCTTGTGGGGCCCCCTCCCATCATCTCCAGTCTCGCTGCTTCTCACGCGCAAAGCGAGCAGAATCCTCGCCTGCTTTGGCCTGGCAGGGTCCTTTCCAGGCCATCTGGACCAGGTGCTCTCGACGACCAGGGACATCTTCAAGCAGATCAGGTGGCTCAGAGCCCTGCCTGATCTGAGCTTGGATGTTTCCAGGGAGGAGGCACCTCTTTGGGCTCCTGTTGGAGTTTGGACTTAGTTTTGCTTTTTTTTCTCAGGAATTTTTGTCCCATAGGTTGCTAAGAGATTAATGACTGAGCTAATAGCTGAGTACTTAAGAGAAGAAAGCACAAGGCTAGAGCTTTTCTCCTTTGCAGGGTGGGGGCAGAATTGCCCTCATGGAAGCAGGGCCTGACAATGCGAGATTTTGGAGACTGAAAAGACAAGGGCGGGGGCGGGGGGGGGGGGGGCAGGGGAGGTCGCTCTCTCTTGCTCGGGACCCTCGGAGCTGGACGGTCAGAGCTGCTGTCTGCTGAACCCACGGCGCTCTGAGAAGCCAGCACGGAGCTGCTGGTCTGTCTGCTGTGAGTCTTTTCCTCTCTGCCCCATCGGGAGCTGCCTGCCACCAGCCTTTCTCTCCCCCCGCTCCTCCACGCTTCTCCAAGTTTTTCGCTACATTGTAGCGAGGCTCCCCCTGCACGTCGGGACCTCTTAACGTCCCAGCTCCCTGTGTCCGAGGATCCTGCTGCGGCAATGACACCAGCTGCCCCGCGAGGGTCTGTGACAGCCGCCATTGCCATGTGCTACCTGAGCTCACGCCAGAGCACCCCCTGCAGCCACCAGGGAATCATCACACCCAGAGCGCCCCCTGCAGCCACCAGGGAATCATCACACCCAGAGCGCCCCCTGCAGGTTGTGACTGGAACTGCACCAAAAGAGAAAGGTGTCTGAAGCCGAGCAAGCTGCCACTGGGTTTCTGGTTCTGTTTGTTGGTTAACACCATAGCTGTTGTTATTTGTTAGCTTTGTTTTAGGTATTAGTAAAGAACTGTTATTCCTATTCCCATATCTTTGCCTGAGAGCCTCTTGATTTCAAATTTACAATAATTCGGAGGGAGAGGGGTCACAGTTTCCCATTCCAAGGGAGGTTCCTGCCTTCCTAAACAAACATCTGTCTTACAAACCGGGACAGCACCCTCTGTCAGTGTTTCCCCACTCTTCTGGCGATAAAATTCTTCCGCAGATCTGATCTGAGCCTGCTTCCCTCTCTTGAGTTTCCAACCATTCCCCTTTGTCCTGTTGCAACAGAGCCTGTGAGGAACTCAGCTCTGGGAAGGAACGATTCACTTCTTTCTTTTTTATCCTTTGGGCAGCACCCATTTTTATTATCAGCCGAGCTTCTCTCCAGCCTGACCCCTCTGATCGCTGCAGCCAAGCAACAGAGGGAACAGCAGAGGAGATGAAGAACTTGAGGAGAGTTTTTCGTTACAGTAGTAAGGACACGCTGTTAGTTAAGGCAGTTAGGATAACTAGTTAGTTATGGTAGTTAGCACTGCTAGTTGGTTATGGGAGTTAGGACATCCTGTTTGTTATGGTAGTTTTCTGAATAAAAATTCTGTTAAAGCTCAACTCCCTTGAGTGTCCCTTCCCTCTCCCCCTGTGACTCAGCTGCCCACAGCAATGCGAGGAGAGTGCGGGCCCAGCCTTGCCCAGAGCTGAGCCCCAGCAGAGCCCTGGCACAGCCCAGAGCAGCCCTCAGCATCTGCAGAGTCAGCCTGGAAGGAGGCGCCCCGAGACTTCTTGGCTGCACCCGACTCTTGGTTACAAACCGGGTGTGCTGGAAAATGCCACCGGTTCTGCAGGAGGGCACAAGGGGCCCGGACAAGGCCCAAGTGCTCCATGCAAGGGAAAAACCTGCCCAGTGCTGGAGGAAAACCTCACTTTTATCCCCTCCCACAGCGGCCAAAAAGGTGAATCCTAAACCAAGTCAAAGAGCGGCAGGGGAAGAGCTCCGGCCCTTCCACCCCTGCAAACCAAAGCGTCCCTTGCCTGGTTCCGACTCCTCAGCACTGGTGGCCCCGCGGGTGTTGGTTTCTGTCGGGCTCGCTGCCACCAGCCCAGGCCCAGCCCAGGAAGGTCAGGTGCTGGAGGCTGCGGGAAGGGAGATTCCAGCCTGGACATGCATTTGGTGGCACCTGCGAGCGCCAGCAGGGGAGGGGCTCTAGCAGTGCTGGGTCAGAGAAATGAGATAAATGTGACTTTACAAACAAACCACAGGAATCTGCTTTAGACAGAGCAAGGCACTTGTGGGACAGGAACTAACAAAAGAAACCATCACTTCTAGAAAATTGTACTAATTGACACGGACTGCTGCTCAGCCAAGGCCGTGTTAAATTCCTGAACTCAGAGAAAAAGAAGGACTTAAAAAAATTAAGAATATTGGTTGGTTTTACTAACAAAAAAAACCTCGGGTGTATGTGCATATTGTAGGGGGACATGTAGCAGGCTGATCGGGGAGTCAGAACCTTCCAAGAACAGTCCCGGGGACAGCGCAGCCAGCGGGGTCACTGGGGATCATCCAACGCAGATCCTCCCATGGGGGATGGAGCTGGAGAAGCACACAAAGCTCTTTCCACACTTGGGGCACTCACAGGGCTTCCCTTACTGGTGCCTCCGTTGGTGTTGGGTCAAGGCTGAGCTCTGGGTGAATCTCTTCCCACACTGGGGACACTTGTAGGGCCTCTCCCCGCTGTGGATGCGCCGGTGCCCGATGAGGTGGGAGTTTTGTTTGAAGCCCTTCCCGCAATCAGGGCAGCAGAAGGGCCTCTCCTCTCTGTGAATCCGCTGATGCACGAGGAGATCAGAGCTGGTCTGAAACCTTTTCCCACACTCAGGACACTCGTAGGGCCTCTCCATGCTGTGAGTGTGCTGGTGGTTTCTCAGGTTGGAGCTCCACTTGAAGCCCTTCCCACATCTCAAGCACTCATGGGGCCGTTCTCCAGTGTGGAACACCTGGTGCCGGATCAGGGTAGAGCTCTGGCTGAAGCTCTTCCCACATTCCAAGCACTCGTAGGGCTTTTCCCCAGTGTGGATCCTCATGTGCCTTATCAGGTCAGAGCTGGTTCTGAAGCTCTTTACGCATTCCCCACACTCATGGGGCCGTTCCCCAGTGTGGATCACCTGGTGCACAATCAGGCTGTAGTTCTGGCCAAAGCTCTTCCCACATTCCAAGCACTCGTAGGGCTTTTCCCCAGTATGGATCCTCAAGTGCTTAATCAGCTCAGATGTCTGTCTGAAGCTCTTCCCGCATTCCCCACACTCATAGGGCTTTTCCCCAGTGTGGATCCTCTGGTGTGCCATCAGGTGGGACCGCCGCCTGAAGCTCCTTCGACATTCCAAGCACGTGTGGGGCTTCTGCACACCCTGAGGCTTCTCCCCCAGCTCTGAGCTCTGCCTGGATCTCTGGCTGCCTTCCCGGCACAGGGAGGGTCTTTCCTCCTCGCAGCTCCCTGGGCTGGGTTTGCAGCCCCTCCTTGTGCGGGATCTCTGGGGCTTTTCCTCCTCCTCCATCTGGCCACGACTTTGGAATGACAAATCCTGATTTGGGGTGAAAAAGAAGGCATGAGCAACTTGGGTTGGGGGTTCTTCCTGCCTAACTCCATGTCAGGAAGTCACTGGATCTCTTGTGTCCGTAAAACCTCCAAAACAACAATGTTCAGCCCAAAAGTCCCCCAAGCATCAAGAAAAGATGCCCAAAACTCAGAAAACATCAAGATTCACCCAAATCTCCCTACAAAATAGAAATATTCAGCACCCCAAAAAACCTAAAGCAACAACATTTACCCCAATAAAGCTCAGAAATACCAAGATTCATCCCCCTGAAAATCATGGATCCCTCTCCACTGCTGGATGTGGGAGTGCAACGGTCCTGAGGCTAGGGGGAGGCTGCACATACAGGGAGTGCTGGAATCTTGTGATGGCTTCTCTTCCTGCACCTCCTCCTCCTCATCCTCCTGTGACCCTACTGTGCCTAACACATTCCTTGCTCCTGCTATTCCTCCTTCGTTTGCATAATCCCATCTTCTCCTCCCCCCGAGCATCGAGTGGCGATTTTGTTCTTCAACCCTGCTCCTCCATCCCTTCCCCTCCTCCCCTCAGGCCCAGCATTCACCCCTGCCTCCCTCTTCCACCAGAGCTGTTGCATCCCACAGGAGGAGCAGGGATGGAGCTGGCACAGGTCGGGCTGGGGCAGCCCTGGGCTCTCGGCCGCTTCCGCTCACACTCGGCCCCCACTGCAGCCGCTCCTGCCAGGACAGCACGGGGGAGCCCGGCCTGGGCGCTCCGCCCCTCCCACCTCCCCAAATTCCCCGCGCGGGGAGCGCTGAGGGCAAAGATGGGGGCGCAGGTGGGGCCCAGGTGAGGAGCGCTGGCGGCTGCGGGTCTGCCTAGGAGCTGGGGAGTCATCACCGCCGCGCCCTCGGATTGGCTGAGCCCGGCCTGAGGGCTGGGGCTGCAGAAGGGGCGGACACCCCGCTCCAGGGGGGATATCCCGCAAACGGGGGACCCCCAGGAAAGGAAGAACAGGAATGTGTCTGTACAAAGAAATGGTGTGAGTCTGCCTGGAGATAGGGACAGGGACTGGTACATAAGTACCAGGATAAACCATCCATGTCAGAAAATGTTATTAATTGACACAGACTGCTGCTCAGCCAAGGTCCTGCTGAATTCCTGACCTGCGAGAGGAAGAACAAAGACTGAACAGAGCGACGGATATCATTTGCTATACAAACGGGAAGAATGTTGAGGTAGTTTGAACATTCTCCCAGAGGTACTTAAGGACACTGACACCCAGGGGACAATGAGGGAACTTGAGAAGGGGTCTCCACAGACAACAGGGGACGGGTGGTGCTGGTGTGCTGGAAAAGGATTGGTTGAAGAGGAGTATACAAGAATATGGTTACGACAAGAAGCAGCAGGAGGAATCCATGGGGGAAGAAAAAGGATGACGGAAAAGAGGAGGAAGAGAAAAATAGTAAGGATTGGGATGATTTTCAACATCCTTTTAGCCTCAAAAATTGCCAGCTGATCCAGATCTTTTGCATCCCCAGTTTCCAGGACAGGGAAAGAAGGCGGTCAGGATTTCTCGGGGTTTCTCTGTGCTGGGCAGCGGCAGGACCGGGCACAGAAGTGCGGGATCGGGAGCACGGGCTGGGGGCCTGTGGGGAGCTGCGGGGCCGGGCCGGGGCTGTGGGGCAGGCGGGGCTCAGCGCCGGGCACTGCCTGACCCCAGCACCCCCCGGGCACGGCCGGCAGTGGCCCCCGGCCCCCAGGAGGCTGCGGGACGCCCCGGCCGCCTGCCCGGCCCCATGGAGCTGCTGGCCCTGCCCGCCGGGGGGGCCCGCCTTTGGACACTGCGGCAGGACAGGGACCGGCTCTAGGATACAGGGTGTGGAGGAGGAGGATGAGTAGTTCGGAGGAGGTGTCGTTGGGAGGAGGAGGAAGGAATAGCTGGGAAAAGGGGATTATTCATGGAAGGATCAGGATTTGCTTTTAAGGATTTTGTTTGGGTCACTGGAGAAACGAGTGATTTTGCAGAAAGCTCAGCAGCTGTCACAGGATGAGCACCCACAGGCACTGAGGGGGGGGCTGCAGGAGTGGCAGAATAAGCCCCTGCAGGACTTGGTCACAAAGGCACAGCAGCTGAATGCAAGAAGGGAGGAGGAAAAGGCCAAGGTGAAGGCAAAGGCTGTGGCAGAGTTTCTACAGCCCTGAGGGATGAACCGCAGGGCCCAAGGGGGCCCCAGCACCCAGGGGACGGCCTCGGCCACAAGCACCTGGCAGAGGCATTGCCCTCCTCGGCAGGGGAGAGCCCACCCAAACAGCCCCTGGCAAGGAATCTGCACGCCACAAGGACACTGGAAGCAGAGACAGGAGCACCCTCACGAGCAGCAAGTCCACCCCTTGATGGACATGGATTGGTTGGGGTGTCAGAGCTCCCATCACACCAGGAAGCCACCACACTGAAGCCCTTGAGAACATTCAGGGTGGCTTTGGATCGAGAGGAGGCCTTTCCTGATAGACATAGGGGCCTCTTGATCTGCTCTGAATCTTAGACCTAAGGGAGGAAATTGTCAGGAAGTTCTTTGATCATTCAGGCTGTAAGGGAGAAACATGAGCAGGTGTGTTTTATTCATCCACTATTAGTAGATGTGGGAGAGATTTAAAACTGAATTTCTGTTTCCTCTTAATGGTGACTGTAATTTACTGCATGAGAATTTGATTTCTAATGTGGAAATAGAAATTAATATTGTAAAAGGTGATACAGAGGCTGATGTTGCTATATCTCTGTGTCATTGTCTGCAAAGGCCTCTGCAGAAATGAACCCAGAGGTGTAGGCAGCTCCAGGGAAATAGGGAAAATCAGAGATGGAGCCTCTCCAAATTACTTTCAAGCAACCAGCACAAGTGGCATCTAAAAGCAATACCCTGTTCCAAGGCAGGCAAGGAAGGGGTCACAGCCTGGTATTGAGTCCCTGCTAAAGACAGGGCTTTTGGAGCCTGCGATCTCTCCCTACAACACTCCTGTCCTGCCAGGCAAGAAACTGCATGCATGGACACCAGGAGGAAAGCAGAACTGCCAAGGGTTAAAAAGCAGATGAACTGAGCCTCATGCCCTGGACCTCCCAGACAGGGAAAGAGAATTTGAATGGCATGTGGATGTTAAACAGGGCCATGCCAAAGGAATTCTTGTGCTAAAATGTTTAACCCAGTGGCCAGAGAGTGGCCTCATTGTCTGCAGAATTGTGCAGCCAGGGTGGCTTTAATGGCAACTGAGGCCCAAAACTGAAGGCACAAGGATCTCCTGTTGTTCAAGTCTGGCATCAAGTTCAAGCTTGGAGAACCAAAAGAGCCTTTAATGGATGAGCAGTGCTCGGTTATTACAGTATGAAACTTGTTCAATGGAACAGGAGGATTTAGAATTGAGGACAGGGGAAGGGTTGAACCCAGCCTCCTGTGTGAAGGGCCCTGGACAGGGGGGCTGGGAAGAAACCCATGACTGCATTCAAGTGACAGAGCTGCAGACCCGGGATAGGAGAGATTGAGGAGACATTCCCTGGCCTGAGGGAGAAAATGTGTTTATGGAAGGCTCTTCAAGGGCAGGAGAAAGGAAATGGGTCCCAGGATATGCTGCTATCAAGGGAAGGGAATTAGAGGAAGTGGGGAGGTTACAGGCTCAGCTCAGACACAGGAGCTCTGTGCACTTGTGAGAGCCTGGCAATTATATCAGGGAAACAGTTCACATTTTTACTGATGCTGAGTACACACATGGAGTGGTCCATGGGTTGGAAAAACTGTGGGAGGAAAGAGATTTGCTAACCTGCACAGGAAAACCCTTCACTCATGAAAGTTGAATTACTCACCTCTTGGAGCTGGTGAATTTACCAAGAGGGGAGGCAATGATCCACGAGAGGGGACACCAGGCAGGGTGCTCAGGGGAGCCAATTGGTCACGGACTGGCAGAGGAAGAGGCTTGGAAAGCAGCACTTTTGCCAGGAGTCTCTAAGATCCTGCCTTTAATCCCAGTGCCTCAACTGCCAGAGAAACTGTCTTTTCTTCCAGAGGAGTTGGAGATCATGAAAAAGAGTGGGGCAAAGGAGAGAGGCAAGAACTGGATTACAAAGGACAGCAAGCAAAGGATACCAAAAGCTTTGGTCCTACAAATGGTAAAACAACTCCATGAAAGGGAGTCATTGGGGCTCTCTAGGATTGGGTGAAGCCTTCCTCAAGATGTCCTGCCTTGGCTCTTTCTCTTCTGCCCAAATGAGCTGTTGAAGGTTGCTTGGTTTGTGCCAAAGCAAATAACCAGGTCAGAAAGAAACTTGCCAGGGCAGGGAGGCCTTGGCCTGTACGTACTTTCCAACAATCCCAGGTGGATTTTACTGAAATGCCCCAAGTGGGAAGGCTTCAATATCTTCTGGTAATAGCATGTCACCTAACAGAAGCATTTCCAACAGCTTCAGTAACTGCTGGATCAGTTCTTAAGGTATTTTTTGGAACAAATAACTCCAAGGTAAGGGATTGTGGAAGCAATAGACTCAGATAGCAGAAGTATTTTTTCAGGAAAGATCCTTCAGGGGCTTCAAGCTGCATTAGGAAAACAATGGGACCTCCAAAACCCCCAGCAACCCTAGAGTTTTGGTTGAGTATATAGAATGAATGGTCCCCCCGCTCCACGCCCCCATTTCAGGCTCCGGGGCTCCCTGAGCTCCCCCCTTTTCGCTCTCCCTCCTCTCAAGGCTTCTCCCCTCCCACTCCATCCCCACCCACCCACGCCGGTACCGGGCGATCGCCACGTGGCTCTGGGGACCCCGCACTCCCCTCCCAACGCCGGGGCTCTGCCGGCAGCCGCCACCGGGACATTCCCAAAAAACACCTCCCGGGGACCCCGCAGTGCCCACCCAAAGGGGATTTCGGGTCAGCTTTGGAGTCCTGCAAGATCCAAATATCGCTCCCCCCGCCCCATCTCGAGAAAAAGAAACAGGGACCCCAAAGATACTTCGGGTGAGCTCCAAATATCCCTCAAAAAAAACCCCTTCCAGGACCGCCCAAGATATTCGGGGCGAGCTCCCCCTTCCCGGTCACCTGCGGAATGCGGGGAAGGGCGAAGTTCCCGGAGCGAAGGGGCTGCAGATCCAGAGAGCAATGGATGCACCTGGTGCCTCCTCTCAGGCTGCTCTTCCGGCTCCTACTCCTCCTCTACCCCTCCTCTTTAACCCCTCCCCCTCCTTCTCCTCCTCCTTCTCCTCATCCTCCATCCCTGGGCTGCGATCGAGGAGCTCTCGGGTGAGCGGGGCGGGCACGGGACACGGAGGGAAAAGGGAGCGTCACCCCCAAACCGAGCTGGGAGGGAGGTGTGGTTTGGGGGGTGATGGGAAAGGGGAGGGAGAGGGAGGATAAGGGGAGGTGGGACACCGGGAATGGGGTTCCCAATGAGGGTCTCCCATTAACCCCAGGCCCCCCAAATCCCCTCCCTGTCCTCCCAAGCCCTCCCGGCGCTGTAGGGGCCGGGCCGTACCCCAGTGCCGGCTCAGGGGGTGCTTCAGGCTGACGTGCTCCACCTGGCAGCTGCAGGTGACCCCGCTCGGGGGCGGGGGGAGGTTTCCAGCAGTATCAGGAGCTGGTAGGTCCAGTCCCCGTTGGGGACAATGTCGGTGGCCACCACGTGGCCCGAGAGCTCCTGCGGGGCCTGGAACCAGCTCATCTGGATGTCGACCGGGTAGAAATCCATCACGGAGCAGGGCAGGTGGCCGGGGCCGGGCTGGGAGCTCGAGGGCACCAGTGAGATGGACACGCTGGGATGGGCAGGGGGCTGGGGGATGCCCCCAGTGCAGATCTGCCCCTCCACCCTGCAAGGTGCAGGGAATCGCTGCAGGGATGGAGTGCTGGGGGAGGGGAAGCAACGTGCTCCCATCCCAACTCCACCATGCCCCCCCTCCCCTCCTCCTTCTCATTGTTCCCCAATCCACAGACCCCTCCCAACCGAATTCTGGGCTCCCAGCCCCTCCCCCACTCTTTGGGGGTCACGGCCCCCTCTTTTATCCCAGTCTTCTGCCCCTTCTCAATTATCCCTCACATAGCCAACTTTCCCCTTTGCTTGGTTTTGGGGATTCCAGGCCCCACCTTCTAAATCTGGGGGTCCCAACCCACCTTTCACTCAAATCAGGCAGCTCCTGGCAACTTTTTTCTGGGAGGAATCCCTGAGTATGAGATTTTTGGGGTGTAGTTTTGATGGAGACAGGCACGAGAATCAAGGAGATGACTCAGTATGAGTTAGCAGCTTGTTCCGTTTATTATCCTATTTCTCTACATTTTTATACTTTATTCCTAGTGTTACATAACTGATCACGCATTGTCTGGTTGGTTAGTACGCTTTGTCCACGTGCCCTTTTACACTCTATGGTTGGTTAACAGGCCCTGTTCACACGCACTTTTCTGCTATATGATTGGTCTTATGTAGCAACTTAATACATTAGGTCATATTGGCAATTTCTGCATTTAGTCAGCTAAATCAGCAGGTTGGCACTTTTCCTACTAGCTGAAGCATCAGGGTGATACTTTTGTATCTACTTCTCAAGGACCAAGGACAAGCGACTCAAGGGGCTTATTATTCTATTCAAGGGGCCTATTGTTAGTTTATACTAAGGACCTATTGTCAGTTTATTAAGGGACCTATTGTAAATTTATGCTGTAAGCTCCATACACCTGTCTTGGTTGTGCATATTCTCATGGGAAAGAAAGAAATCATGTCCACGAGAGGAAAGCCATTCCTCTACACTGAGGAATGAGAGCAAACACTGAGATGTTCTTGAGACCAGGCACTGAGGTGACCCCAGAGCAGGCACTGGGGTGACCCTGAGGGTCAGTGCAAGGCAGACGCTGCGGCTGAGGAAGGACATCCCCGGGCTGGGGGAAGGGGCAAAGCTGTGATTGCTCAGAGTGGAGAAGGTGTGTTGGGGGAGATGAAATAGGAAAGCCTTATAAATATAAATCATATAAATGTGATTGACTGGCAAAAGATGCTGAGAATGTAGAAACTAAAAGCAAGACTGAAATGAAGACAAGCTTTGAGATACCAAACCCCAGTTCCTAAACAACTGGAAAACAATGGCATAGCCACTGCAGGTAATCCCCCCTTTGATTAAACAATCCCCTCTGCTTGCAGACAGGTCCAAGGGCCAGAGCAGACCCTACCAACTTGGCAGAGGGTCCAAAAAGCAGCTTTTAGGGTTTAAAATATAACACTGTATGGTAATGCAATAGTTCTCATAGGCTGGATGCAAATGTTATAAGATTTGTAGTTTGTTCTATATTGGTTACTGAAAATTAGAATATTCAACACAGAAGATGATTTATTGTATTGTAAGTGACAAGCTCGCTCTCTTAACGGCTCTCTTAGACCTTTGCTCTCAACTCTCTTAGATCCTCGCTCTTAGCTCTTCTCTCCTCTCTTGCCTCTCTGACCTGCTCCGGGCTGCATCTGGCAGCTCTCAGCAGGTCTCTTACATTAACGTTCTTTTACAATAAACCTCATGCTCTACAACCCGACCACAGAGATCTCTCGTCTGTCCCGGCCGTCTGAAACCGACCCGCAAACTCTACAAAGGTGCTTTGTCCATCCCCTGTTACGGGCGAGTTTGGGCCTTGCTGCAGAGATACTGCATCTCATTTGAGCAGATCGCACTCCCAAGGTGATTCTGAGCCAGGTGCACACACTCTGCATTGCCCAGGACAGGAGCCCTGCAGGGAGGAGCAGAGACAGCACTGGCACCGTGAGGGGACACATTCTGCCCCTGTTACCCCCATGCTCTGCCTTTTTTGGGATCTGTTTGGGAATAATTTTCCCAAGTTCTGGTGCTTTAAACTGCACCTCATTTCATCAGAGTGCATTTGGTTGCAGCCAGTCCAATTGCAAATTTTCTGGTTTTTTTTCAGTCACGTTTTGATTTTATCTTATCTCCTTGCCGGAGGGTTTGTTGCACTTTGTCCTGCGATTTCAAGATTTCATTCCCTTTCCTGAAAGGAAGAATTTCCTTTCAGGAAAGGGAAAGACATCTTGCGATTTCAATGAGGATACTTTTGGCAAGCTTCAGATCATTTCCATGCCCTGCCCTGCCCGTGCCCCACGAGGGACTCACGAGGAGTTGAAGCTGCTGCCGTTCTCCCACTGCAGCTGCTGGTCCCATCTGCGCAGCCCCAGCAGTAATCAACGTTCCAGCTGAAGGAGAAGAGGAACTCCTGGGAAGGAGAGAGAAGCTGGAGCTGCACCCCTGGCCCAGGAACCCCCCAGGCTCCCCTTGGCCACCCCACACCCCCTGCAGCCCCTCACTCACCATTTCCCAATCTTCAACCATGGCCAGAGAGGCCCCGAGCTCAGAGTACCGAGCCTGACCTTGATCCCAGGTGCAGTGATCCCTGGAGAGGAAGCAGCAGATCCTGTGATACCCGACCCAGTCATTGGGACAGGACAGCAGCCACGGAGTGTCAGGAACAACTGGAATGTCTCTGAATCCACCCGCTGCAGAGGGAAGAGGAGAAGGTCTGAGGTTTTTTCCCCACAGGCAGCAGGGACCCTGCTCTGCCCTGAGGGGCTGGGCTGAGGCAGCTGCACCTCCCTTACCTGAGCACAGAGCCAAGGCCACCCCCAAAGCCACAACCAGGAACAGGAGCAGAATCAGCAGCACCACCAGGGTGAGCAGGGGATGGGATCTGATCCACTCGCCTGGAGCTGGAGAGAGCCACTGGCCGTGAGGATGGGGCTGTCCTGAGCAGGCCCAGCCCTCACATCCCCCACAATGCCCAGGGAGCACAGAAGGGGTCCCCCAGCCTGTGCCCCTCACTCAGCTGGCAGCAGCAGACACAAGGGACAGACAGGGACACAGCCAGGGGACAGCCAGGGACAGGGAGAAGACAGAGCCTGTGGCAGGAGAACTGCCCAGGGCCAGGGGCAGCTGAGGGTGTCGGTCCCAGCCACTGCTGGGGCCCAGCAGAGCACGAGGCCTCTTCCAGAGCCCTGGGAACAGCCATAGCCCTGCCAGCCCTGTGCTCCTGCACTGACACTGTCCCCTCCCTACACGCCAGGGCTGGCCCTGCACTCACCCAGAAGTCCTCTGAGGGCTCTCTTGGGTTTACCCCTGGATGCTGATCCATCCTGGGGTTTTAGGGGCTCCATCACACTCCTGTCACTGATGCAGAACCCATTCTCAAGATCTTCACTCCCTGTGCACTCAGCAGCGGCACCTTCCTGCTTAGGACAAGTGGCTTCTTCTACCTGAGGCAAGTGTGTAACTCTGGCTGCTGATCCATCCTGGGGATCCAGGAGCTCCTTCACAACCCCAGGAGTGGCACAGAATTCCCTCTTCTCCAGATCGCTGCTTGGATCTCTCTGCTTGGCATAAAGAGCACCTGGCTCCAGAGATATCACCCGTGGTGAGAAAGCTTTTTGGGGATCAGCCTCGGCAACAGCTTGACAACCATGTTTCTTCCAGATTAAAACACCCACGAGGAGAGATCCTGCCCTGTCCCTGCTTCTTGCAGATCGCTGGGACAGAGAAGCGACGCTTCTGTTGCTGTCACCGAGCCCGAAGGAATCAACTCCGAGGCGGAGCCTCCTCGCTCAGCGAACGCTGCCAGGAAACAGAGAAAGCTCCCAGCTTCTGGCTCCAATCCAAAAGTGAGCTGCTCCTTCCCCGCCCTCCCCCTGCCATTTCCCTCCCGACAGCAGAACCGGCTGGTGAAGAGACAGCAGCGATCTGTGGGCACAGGGAGATATGGAATGTATTCATGTGCTGGGTTAGCCAAGCCGAAAAGCAATGAAATAATAAGGAAGAGAAGAACAGCAGCAGCAGCAGAATTGGCACCGTGACACTGCTGGGCTCACACGAGGCCATTGCACAGATCACAGAATGCTCTGAGCTGGATGGGACCCACAAGGATCGAGTCCAGCTCTTGAGGGAATGTGGCCCCTGTGGGGTCAAATCCAAACCTTGGCATTACTGGCACCGTGCTCGAACCAATGTCACTTTCCTATGGCAGCAAATGTGCCAAGGCAAAACAGAAAAGGTTAAACAAATACAGAAATGCAGGGTTAGGGTATAAACGTGTAGTGTTAGAGAAACAGGAGGAGCTCTGTGATGGTTCCAGGAGGAGCAAGAAACCCCCAGCCCCAGCCCAGACAGCGACACAGCACCATCCACATCATCTCCTCTTCCTGCAGGTTCATCACCTTCAGATCAGGGACTGAGGTGACCCCTGACAAGGCACTGAGGGGGCTCGGGATTGTCCCCTGCAGCCCCTGCCCTGGCGGGTTGGAGCCCGGGGACACTGAGCGCTGGCACCGCTGCTTCGTGTCCCTGTCTGGGAACAGGAGGGCGGACCTGGCAGGGAAAGTCAAACTCGGCTCCTTTCCCAGGAGATCGGGAGGGACAAAGATATTTTCCTGCCTACACGGAGCGCGGCTCTTCCCTCCAAAATGCTTTGGGCTGTGAGGGACGCCCAGGTTCCTCCCGTGCCATCCCAGCCCCGGGCACGGATATCTCCCGTTGCACCAGGGGCTCCCAGTCCAGTCCCGCACGGCCGGGAACAGTCCCGGGGACACGGCAGCCACCTCTGTGCCACCGACAGCAAGCGGGACGAGGCATCGCTGCTCCGGCAGCGCCTCCTGCCCAGGCAGCAGCGGCAAGGAGAGCGCGGGCAGCCGCTCCCGCAGCGGCCTCAGCCCAGCGGCAACACGGGCCGGACACGGCACAAGGAAGCCGCCAGAGCCCCCTGCCGCCCCCTCGGCCCGCAGCGAGCCCCGAGCCCCGGCAGAAGCGAGCGCGCCTCCCACCTGCGCTGCCGCCGCCTCCGAGCTCCGCCGATGCCGCCTCCCCGGGCCCCGGCCGCTGCCGCCGCTGCCGGGCCCGCACAGACGCTCCGCCCATGCCGCCTCTGCTGCGCCGGGGCCGCCACCGGGGCCGGCCTTGGCCCCGCTCTGCCCAATGCAAGCGCCACAAGCACGAGTGACATCGGCACAATCACACAATGGCAGCCAGGCCCGCGCTCTGCACACGCCACAGCCCCGCCCCGCGCTCTCTGTGCCCCCCGGGCTGGCTGAGGCCAAAGCCGGAGATGAGGAACAGCCTTGGAACGGGCCCGGGCCCGAGCCGCGATTCAGCTCCAAACACAAACAAACTTCTCCGCACCTCCCGCCGCGCCTTTCCCAGCCCTGCGTCTTCCGTGCCTCCGGCTCAGCGGGAAGCCCTGCAGCCTCACTTCTCCTACCCCGAATTAGGAGCATCAGTGCAGCGCTTGGATTTCCCCCAGAGCAGGAAAACTGCCCCAAAGCCCTTGGGCTGAGGGGAAGAGGAGAGAGCTTTCAGGAAGAAAGCTCCCAAAAATCGTTTTTTCTCCGCTTGGGAAGAACAAGCTAAACCAAAGTGCAGTGGGTCCCCCCAGCAGCGCCTCTCTGCCGTCGCAGCTGAAGCCCTCGCTGGCTGCTCCAGGCTGGATGGGCAGACTGGGAGCACTGGGACAGGGCCCCGGCTCGGGGCGCAGCCCCCGGGGCAGCCCCACGGCAGCTCCAAAGCTCCGCCAGCCGGGATGGAACATGGCAGGGGGAGCAGGGCAAGGGACGGCGCTGCCGGCACCGAGGGAACACCAGGGACACCGGGGCCACTTCACAAGCATTTCATGCAAAAGATAAAATCATAAGGAAGACAAAAGCAGCAGCAACTCTGGCACCATAGCACAGGGCCACACAAGGACATGTCCCATTGCACTGAGGTGACGCTGGCCCGATGCCAGGCACCCACCAAAGCCGCTCTCTGCCTGCCCTCCACAGCCGCACAGGGGAGAGAAAATCTAACCAAGGGTTCATGAGCTAAGGACCAGGAGAGATCCCTCATCAAACACCGTCAGAGGTAAAACAGGCTCGAAATTGGAGATATCAATTGAATTTATTGCTAAGAAACGCAGAGCAAGATAAGGAGGAGTAAAATAAATCCATAAGTACATCCTCCCCCACCCTTCCCTCCTTCCCCACAAACCTCTGGGAGGGGGAAAAAGTCTGCGGGGGGTCAAAGACAGAATAATCTCTAGGTAACAGAAAAAAAAAAAAACTTTACTGAATAATTAAGGATAAAGATACATTTAAAACACCAAAAGGTGTTAAACGAAATAGTATAAAATACCAATGAAAAAGGAAAATAATGTCAGAGCTTTTTCTCCGGGGACTTTGGGTTTCTTCTCCAAACTCTGAGCTGCGTCTGAGTCAGAAACCACTGGGTTGGAGAGACTTTGCTGCTGAAGGGCTTCATAGTGCCAAAATTAAAGTGTCGAGCATCAAGGAATAATTTCAGGTTCCAGGAGTCCCAGCGCCCTCGTTGGATTCCCTCGTTTGAAGCTGAAAGCGGAACTCCACTTTGTAAGGATGAATGTCAGAATTCCCCGCAATGCCCGGTTCCCTCCCTCCTCTGCCCAGCGCTGCAGGGAGAGGGGATGGGAGTTACGGTCGGTTCGTGCCGCTGCTTCGGCGCCAGGGACGGGAATCCTTGCCCTGCCCAGCGGGGGTCCCTCCCCAGCCGTGCGGTCACTCCTCGGCCCGGCCCTGAGGCGCGGGGCAGTGGCGGGGCAGCCGCGCTCCGACCCCGTCAGCGGCACGGCCGCTTCGTGCCGGGCAGGAGCGGCAGAAGGAGCCGGGCGGCGGCGGGGGCTGAATCCCGTCCGGAGCAAGAAGAACAAGGGGCCGGGGCCGCCTGCGGTGTCCGATCCCCGGCAGCAGCCGCGGGGAGGCCTCGGGGAGCGGCGGCGGGCGGGGCCCTGTTGGAGCCGTCCCGAGGGGTTTGTGCCGCCCCTGAAGGGTCCCTGAAGGAGTCGCTGCGCGGGACCGGCGAGGTGGGAACGACAGAAAACACAGAGAAGAGAATAAAATGCAATCAAAGAGCTGCACTGAGGGCGTCTCCCCTGCCCGAGGGACCGGCGGGAGGTGAATACAATAAAATACAGTTAGTAGAGTAAAAGAGAATAAAAAAAACTGCACCGGGAGATTCCTGGAGCCCGGAATCGGTCGCCCGCGGGATGGGCGGTGTCGGGTGGGGCCAGTGGCGCAGCGACGAGCTGCGTGGGAGGTGCGTATTATCAAAAAAAATACAGAGAATAGAATAAATCTCAAGAAAAGAGCCTCACCAGGGATCTCCGCAGTTCCCCCCGCAGTTCCCCGTCACTGAAGAGCTGCACGGAGAGCGGCGAGAGGCGGCGTAGTTGAAAGAGCCGCACCGGAGGGGCGTGGGATGGGAGGTGGGAACAGAATAAACTGTAGAGAATAGAATAAAAAGTAACAAAAACCCGCACCGGGAGTGGCCGCTGCGCGACACTAAAAGAGCCGCACCGAGGCACCGTCGGGGCAGCACCGGGGGGTCTAGGCCGCCCCGTGTCACTGAAGGAGCCGCAGCGAGGGACGGGCGGAGCGCGGCCCGGATCGAGCCCCTCCGGCTGCACCACGAGCGGCGACCCCGCGGGACCGCGCCGGGGCCGAGCGGCGGCGGCAGCCGGAGCCGGGGAAGCGGCTTCGAGCGGCAGAGACGAGAGGGGTGTTCGCATCCAGCTCCGCTCAGTCCTCAGGCACCGGGGAGGTTCCGGGGGTTGTTCGCATCCAGCTCCGCTCAGCCCTCATGCACCGCGCTGGGGTCGCCGCGCACTTTTCAACCCCGGCCGCCCCCATTGGCCGGGCACCGCGCGTCCCGCTGCTGCCGCTGTCTCGGCCTCCTGGAGCCCAAAACCCCCGGAAAATCGATCCCAGGCACTAAAAAACCTTTCGTGGGGAGCGAGGCCCGCGGGGGTTTCTTATGGACTCCCCTCCCCCCAGTGCCTCCCGGGCACCGCCGGGCAGTAGCGCAGCTCCCGGGGCTGTGTCCCGGCACCGGCTGCTGCCACAGGGCACGGGGCTGCCGCACTTGGGTATTAAACCCGACACATCTGGGGAGGGGGGACAGCCCCAGAAACCAGGACTTTGCCCTCGGGAACTTGTAGCTGCACGAGGGGCATAAAGGATCCCCTGCAACCACCAATGCACCCAGCAGCGGCTCTGCCCCCCTAAGAACGGGGCTGTGTTTGGGACAGGTGGGATGGCTGGGATGGGTCTGCAATGAGACAGCCACGTGTTGGGATGAAGAGCTTGGGGGAATCCCGTTACTGAGGAGGTTTTGGGGCACCCTCCAATCCTGAGGGATGAGTGATTAGGAGAGGAGGGGGCACATCTGGCTCTGATATTGGAGTGGGCCCCCAAAGGAAAGGACGTGGAGATCCCGTATTAGGGAAGATCCAGAAGCTCTCCACCAAACTGAGGGATTCTAAAAGGCTCGTGGAGGATCCACTTTGGTAGGTTCTGACGCCACCCGCCACGCTTTGAACTGGTCCGGACTGGTGCTCCCAGTGCCGCGCGGGGCAGGGCCGCGGGGACCCCACCAGGGCACAGCGCGGCTGCTTTGGGGCTGGCGGCACCTGCCCGGCGCTGGGGATGGGGCGTGTGGGGGGAGCTGAGCCTGGACTGGTGGTTCTGGTGGTGCTGGGAGCTCACCTGTCTGGGGGCCAGCGGGACTCGGGTGAACCTGGGCGTCTGAGGGGTGTGGGGGAGACGATGGGAACATAATGAGGGGAGGGGTGGAAGGGGAGGACGAGGGCAGGAAATCGGAGCTGAATTGCCCGAGTAGGAGTCCAGCCCAGGGGTCTCCAGCCGGACTCCCCCTCAGCAAGTGGTTCCCACAAGCCCTCAGCCTGCCCTCAAAATCCTTTGGGATCCCCCATCCATCTTTGCATTCCCTCCTCCAAGATCTCCAGGCTCCTGAGGCGAGACTGAAAGGAATGAAGAAACTTTTCTTCACAAACAGCATCTGAGAGATAAGGCTCGCATCCAGAGGTAAAAGAAACAATGGAGAGAATTCCATTGAAATTTACATTTTCAAAGAAACCACAGGTCTACTGGTAAATAAAGCTGATTATTGGAATATGAAAGGAAACAAGAAGGACCATTCCGGGAAAGGCAAGGGGGGGGATTATACACTGGGAAAGGGGGAGGGTCTGTATTAGGCGAATCCGGGAAGTCTGTACCTCTCGGATACCTCAGCCAATGGGGAACGACAGCAGGGCCTGCGGTCCGGGAATTAGGATAAAGGGAGTCTGCGTCCCCCAAAATTTTGAGAGACCCCAGGGGAAATGCCCCATGGCCTCTCCCTTTATTCGAATAAAGTTACAGGACTCCTCTGTCTCCTTTTTGGACATAAACCTCTGGTGTCATGGATTACTTTCCTCACAAGACCAAAGGGGACCGAGTCCCCAGCTAGACTGACTACAACCCTCACATTTTTTTCTCCACGCAACAATTTCCCCTCTTTTTCCCTTCCCGAGTTCCCCCACAGCGGATGGGAGCAGCCAAGAGCCCAGCGCAGCCCCGGCCTGAGCGGCCCCAGCTTCATCGCTGCTCCTCCCGCGGGATGCGATGCATTCACGGGGGAGGGGGACCCTGCGCCTGGGGGGAGGAGGAGCAGGGATGGAGGAGAAGGGATGAAGGAGGAGGGCGAGAACGGGCGGAAGCAGGAGAAGGAGGAAGTGAACAGGGAGCGGGAGGAAGAGGAGGGATAGAGGAGGGACAGGAGCAGGAACTGGAGGAGGAACAGGAGGCCCCACGTGCGTCCATCGCTCCCTGTATCTGCAGCCCCCCGCCCCGGGAGCATCGCCCCAAGCCCGCATTCCGCAGGTGACCGGGGAGCGGGAGCGCGCCCCAAATATCTTGGGCGGTCCCTGGGAGGGTTTTTTGGGGGTTCCCGCTGGCGGCTTCTGGCAGAGCCCCGGCCGTAGGCGGGGGATGCGGGGTCTCCCCCCGCATGAGGGTTGGTCTCCCTGGGTCAGGCTCGGGATCCACGTGGCGATCGCCCGGTGCCGGCGGGGCATGAGGAAGACACCGGTTTTGGGGAACCCCCGGGAGAGCCGGGTGTTGGGGAAGCCCGAGAGCCAGGGATTGGGAAGAGCGGGAAGGGGCGATCCCGGAGTTGGGGGAGCCCCGGGAGGCTGAAGGGAGGGGGAGGATGGAGAGCGGGGGAAGCAGGGACCCCTTGGACACCGAAGTTGGGAGCCCGGAAAGGGGGGACCCCTGGGATTCCGGTGATGCTACATAAAGGCGACTGAAACAAGGCGGGCAGAGGTTAAAGAATAAAGAAGTATTTATTAAAAAGGTAAGCTTGGCATTCAGAGTCTTTCAGAGACTACACCAAAATAGGAACCTAGCACGTGTTTTTGGACAGATTACCTTTGGTTCTTGCATATCAGAAACCAGATTGTCTAATTACAGTTTCGGGTCTTGAAGTCCCATCCCCAGCTTGTTCCCTTCTTCTCTTCGCTGCTGTCCATGGGTGTTTACATTTTGGGCTTTTGGAAAAAACTGTATGTCCTTGAAACTCCAGCCCCGAGAGAAATTGTTTCGTCTAAATGACAGTAACAGAACACTAGATGACAATTTATGGAGTTTTAGAGCAGTCTTGATGAAAAAAATAAGAGGTTAAAACCTAAGGCATCACCGGGACTCCCCCGTTGGCCCAGAGAAGGCAGGAAGCCCGGATAGGGGGGACCCCAAAACACGCAGAACCCCCAGAAGCCCGGAGAGGAGGAAGGACCAGGAGCCCAAAGCGGAGAAAAGAGAGAAGGGGAACTCTGGGGAGTTTTTTTTTTTCTTCACTGAATCTTCGAGCTTTTGTTTTGAATGTGGATCTATTGGGCTGAATCTTTATTTTTGGGGGGCCGTGTGTGGGTGGAGATGAATCTTGTTCTTTCTGAGGTTTATTGAGCTAAATGTTGGTGATTAGGTTTCTGCAGGAGGGTGAATCTTAGTATTTTGGAGGAGTCTTTGCCTTTTGGTCTTTTGGGGCTGTGTCTTGATATTTGACAGGTTTATTTTGCTGGATCTTAATATGTTGGAGGTTTTTTTGGACACAAGATACCTGGTGACTTCTGGAGATGAAGTTGGGTAGGAGGACCCGCCAATCCAAGACGCTCACCCTTTGTTTTCCCCCCAAAGCAGGATTTATCAGTCGCAAGCCTTGGCTGGATGGAGGAGGAGGCTTTGAGGAAGAGGAAGAACCTTGCAGAAGAGGCCATTTTGAGTGGTTCCAGGGCACAGGAACCCAGTGGGGAGGAGGAAAAGCCCCAGAGATCCCGCACGAGGAGGGGCTGCAAACCCAGGCCAGGGAGCTGCAAGGAGAAAAGACCCTCCCTGTGCCAGGAAGGTGGCCGGAGATGCAGGCAGAGCTCAGAGCTGGGGGAGAAGGGAGGTGGGGAGAAGCCCCACAAGTGCCTGGAATGTGGGAAGGCCTTCAAATACAGGTCTGACCTGAGCCAGCACTAGATGATCCACACTGGGGAACGGCCCTATGAGTGTGGGGAATGTGGGCAGAGCTTCAGCCATAGCTCCAGCCTGACGAAGCACATGAGGATCCACACTGGAGAAAAGCCCTACGAGTGCTTGGAGTGTGGGAAGAGCTTCAGACAGGACGCCGGCCTGATCCAGCACCAGAGGACCCACACTGGGGAACGGCCCTATGAGTGTGGGGAATGTGGGAAGAGCTTCCAGTTTAGCTCCAGCCTAAAATGACATCAGCTCATCCACACTGGTGAGAGGCTCTACGAGTGTTCTGAGTGTGGGAAGAGGTTTCAGACCAGCTCCCATCTCCTCTTGCATCAGCGGATTCACAGAGAGGAGAGGCCCTTCTGCTGCCCCGACTGCGGGAAGGGCTTCAAACTCAACTCTACCCTCGTCCTCTACCGGCGCATCCTCATTGGGGAGAGGCCCTACGAGTGTCCCCAGTGTGGGAAGAGATTCTCCAGGAGCGCTCACCTGACCAAACACCAACGGAGGCACCAGTAAGGGAAGCCCTGTGAGTGCCCCAAGTGTGGAAGGAGCTTCCTGTGCTGCTCCAGCTCCATCCCCCATGGGAGGATCCGCGTTGGATGATCCCCAGTGACCCCGCTGGCTGCCCTGTCCCTGGGACTGTTCTTGGAAGGTTCTGATGCCCTGATCAGCCTGCTACACGTCCCCCTGCAGTATGCACATACACACATTTTTTTTTTTAAATTAGTAAAACCAACCAATACTCTTAAATCCATTAAGTCGTTGTTCTTTTTCTCTAAGTTCAGGAATTTAACACGGCCTTGGCTGAGCAGCAGTCGATTAGTGTCAACTAGTACCATTTTCTAGAAGTGATGGTTTCTTTTGTTAGTTCCTGTCCCACAAGTGCCTGGCTCTGTCTAAAGCAGATTCCTTTGGTTTGTTTGTAAAGTCACATTCATCTCATTCCTCTCACCCAGCACTGCTGGAGCCCCTCCCCTGCTGACACTCACAGGTGCCACCAAATGCGTGTCCAGGTTGGAATCTCCCCGCCTGCAGCTTCCAGCACCCGACCTTCCTGGGCTGGGCTTGGGCTGGTGGCATTGAGCCCGACAGAAACCAACACCCACGGGGCCACCTGGGAGGGCGGGACGCGGTGAGACAGGGAGGATGGAGGGGGAAAAGGGGATGGTGGGACACCTAAATTGAGTGGGAGGTGGAGAGGATCCCCCCAAAGGAAGAGCGGGAGGGGCTGAGGTTTGGGGGAAGGTGAGGAATGGGTAGGAGCGGGTGGGAAAGTGGGGAGAAAGGGGAAGGTGGGACTCCAGCACTGAGAGGGAGGGGGTTGGGCGGGAAAGGGTGGTGTCCTGGGTTAGGCCAGAGGGGTCAAAATCTAGGAAGTGATGTGTGCTGCAGGAAGGAATACAACTTCCTTCCTGCGAGAGAGAGCCAATAATCAGGTAGTTTTAAGGATTGATAGGTAGGTAAACAAATTAAAAAGTTGATCCGCCTTCGAGGAAAAAGCCATATATAAGCAGAGACTCTCTGAAGCTCTGGCTCTTTGGACCTGCTGCTGCTGTGTAGAGAGGAGCAGCTCCTGCTTCTCTCGCTGGTAAGGCCCCCCCCCCACCTCCTTCCAAAGGAGGGATGGGGGGCGGGGGGGAAGGGAGGTTTTACGGCAGCCGTGCCGCTGCAGCCGGGCAGGCATGGGGGAGGAAACGATTGGAATTTTCAGCAGATCCAGCTCAGCCGGTGTGTCAGCTACACAAGAGGGAGAGCCGGGCCAGGCAAGGACCGGGCCGGACTCCATCCAGCTCGGGCAAAGCCCTGCCCTGTCACCCTGGGCCCAGATGGCTCTACTAGGCCGAGCCAGCTTGGCAGAGCCAAGCAGAGAGACTCTTGAGAGTGTCTGGCATCCAGCTCGGACCTGCTCAAACAGCCTGGCAAAGAGCACTGATCCTCACACTGCCAGAGAGAGAGAGAGAGAGAGAGAGATTAACTCTCTCCATGCCTGGACTAAACTCACAGACACCCATCCTTCCTCGCAGAGAGAGGAACGAGTGAGGACATCTACATAGTGCAGCGCAGAGACTTTACAGTCAGTGAGGAAAGCAGAACTGATACTCACAAGGGGTGCATGGGAAGTTGCTTCAAGAGTGAAGCTGAAAACTCTTTTGGAGAACCATGGTTTGAGACTGAGCTAATAAATTCTCTGTAATATATGAAGATATAGTCCAAAGGGGATGTGAAGTTCTTATTGCAGCCAATGAACTGAAATACCTAAGTACAGACAAGTAAGTGTTGAAAAAGTACAGCCTGATGAGAAACTAGAACCAAGAGAGAGGAGAGGCTGTGACCCAGAGCCCTGGTCCCAGGGAGAATGCTAGAGAACCTGAGTTGTCAGGAGAACCTGTGTTGCTAAGCACAAAAGAAGGGATTTTCTTTGTTGCTGGAATTGAACTGGGCATCCTTAAAACAGGTACCCTGTAGACTGTTCATAACCCACCATAGTGGCTGTGGGAAGGCTACTGGTGTGGGAGGGATCCACCATTAAGCTGGACTTTGCTCCAGGCGGCAGTTAATGGTGAGGCAGAAGACCCATAAAAACTGTATTTTTCTTACAGAAGATCCATGGTGTAAGCAAAAGATACTCTCCCTAAATGAACTGGAACAAGAGCTGTTTCTGAGGTGGTAAACTGACTGGAGGTCGAAGTGTTGTCTTTTGTATGTTGTCAGGGAGAATGAAATGGAGAGGTGGGGAAGGAGGGGTAGTCTGAGGAGTTTGTTCTGGTTTTTTCTTGGGTTTTTTTTTCTTTTCTTTTCCCTTTGTCTTAGATATATTAATAAAACTTCTTTGTACTTTATAAAGTTTGAGCCTGCTTTGCCTACTCCTAATCCTTATCTCACAACAAGCAATCAAGTAAATTTAGGTAAGTGTGCTGGCATTTAGCCACAAACCTGAATAGGCGAACTGAAACCACTACAGGTGGTAAAAGGGGAAAAGTGGGAAATAGGACCCCAAAGGTGAACTGGTTAGGGTTACGAAGTGGCTGGAGGTGGGAGGGGAGAGGATGTGGAAGGGGAAATGGGGAGAAGGGTGGAAAAGAGGGAGTGGGAGCGCAGGCAGGAGGGTCCCATGGCGGCCGTGCGGCACAGGGGATGGGGAGTGGGGATCCGGAGCGGGCCCCGGAGCTCTGGGCTTGCTGGGGGTGCTGTGGGGGGAGCCCCTGACCTGTGTCATGAACACCCAGGGGTCTTCCAGTTTCTGGTGAAGCACGAGGGTCACTTCATTAACGGCACGGAGAAGGTGAGGTACGTGCAGAGGCACATCCACAATCGGGAGCACCTCGTGCACTTTGACAGCGATGTGGGGGTTTTCGTGGGGGACACCCCCTATGGGGTGAAACAGGCGCGGTGCTGGAACAACCAACCGGGAACACTGGAGTACGTGCGGACTTTGGTGGACGATTACTGCCGGCCCAAATATGTGCTTGATGCCCCGTTCAGCGTGGAGCGCAGAGGTGAGCGTAGATCAGAGCGTGTCCCCTCGGGCCCTGCCCTGGCAGTGACCCTGGAGCCTCTCAAAACCTCCCTGGGAATCGCCCCCGAGCCCTCAGCCCTCCTTGTGCCCATCCCCGGGGACTCCTGCCCCCCTCAGTTCCTCCCAGTCCATCCCAGTGGCTCTCCGCATGTCCAGCTCAACCAGGCGTGGAGCTGACGTCTCTCAGCCAATCACAGCGCGTGTCTTTGATGACTCCTCTGTTGCCAGGCAGACCCGCAACGCCCCGTGCCCCGCGCCGGACTCGGCCTCCCAGTGCCGCGCACTTCATTCCCAGTCCCTCCCAGTGCCACACCAGGCCCTCCCAGTGTCCCTACAATGCTTCCCAGTGCCTCAAAAGTCGCTCCCAGCGCCCCCCCGGTCCCTACCACTCCCTCTTAGACCATTCCCCGTCAACTCCAATTCCTTTTCAAGTCCTTCTAAGTCCACTCCCAGACCTCCGATCTCTCCCAGTGCCACTCCAGTTCCTCCCAGTACATTCCTAGCTCTTCTCAGTGCTAAACCACCCCTCCCCGTCGCTCCCAGTGGCCTCCTAGCGATCCCAGTGTGTACCTGCTCTCACCCAGTGCCCCCCCCAGTGTGTCCATCTCGCTGGTGCCCTCAAGCTCCCAGCCCAGCCCCGGCCACCTGCTCTGCTCCGTGATGGATTTCTACCCTGCTAAGATCCAGCTGAGCTGGTTCCAGGGCCAGCAGGATCTCTCGGGGCACGTGGTGGCACCGACATTGTCCCCAACGGGGACTGGACCTACCAGCTCCTGGGGCTGCTGGAAATGCCCTGCGTGGGATCACTTCCAGCTGCCAGGTGGAGCACGTCGGCCTGGAGCACCCCCTGAGCCGGCACTGAGGTAAGGCCCGGCCCCCACAGGGCCGGGGGAAGGACTTGGTGGGCTGGGAGGGGGATTGGGGTGTGCTGGGGGTTATTGGGAGGGAGTTTTAGAGAGCCTGGGTTAAACTGGGAGAGAGGCTTGGGGGCCTGGAAGGGCTAAAAAAGGGTTTGCTGGGGAGGGTGGGATGGGGCTCCAGGGATCCTGGTGGGCACTGGGAGGGAGTCTGGGGCTGCTGGCTGGATCTGGGATGGAGTTTGAGTGAGCCTGGATGGGCTGGAAGGAGATCGGGGACGATGAAGCGGGGATTGGAATGAGGTTGTTTTGCTGGGAAGATACTGGGAGGGGTCTTGGTGAGTCCTGGTGGGGCTGGGAAGGGACAGTGAGTAGTTTTGGGGTTCCTGGGAGGGAGGGGGGGAAACTCAGAGGGAGCTGTGGGATCCTGAGAGGGACAGGAGGAACTCTGGTAGGTCCTGGGGAGAAAGGAAACGGTCGGGGAGAAGGTTTTGGGGGGTCCTGGGTAGGCTGGAAGCCACTGGGAGAGTGCTTGGAGGGGCTTGGGGTGTCTATGAGTGGTTTTGGGGGGTCCTGGGTTGGCTGGAAGCCACTGGGAGAGTGCTTGGAAGGGCTTGGGGTGTCCGTGAGAGGTTTTGGGGGGTCCTGACCCCTGCGGACCCCCAGAGATGCCGCTGGACGCCACCCACAGCGAGATGTTGACGGAGACAAGGGGCTTCGTGTTCGGCTTTGTCTTCCTGGTGCTGGGGCTCGGCTTCTAACTGCACAAGAAGGTGAGGGGGGGGTCCCAGGGATCGTGTCCTTCCTCCCCACCGGAGCGTGTGTGCTCCCCCAGGGGCCCCCAGCCCTGTGTCCCCCCTTTGCTCTGCCTAAAGAGCTCCTGAGCCGCCAGGAGCCGCAGCCCCTCCCCATGGCCTCAGGCCTGGCCGGGACCCCCCTCTCTGTCCCAGTGCTGATTTTGGGGGGATCATGCTGAAACTCTGCCCCCACCCGGCTGCTCCCAGTGTTCCCAGGAAGGCTTCCCAGATCAATCCAGGCCCATGTATTGGGGGGCAGTGGGGAGGGATTTGGGGGGCTCTGTAAGAGGGAGGCTGACCAGGCCGCTGAATGGATCGAGAATCGGGACTGCCGTGTGTCCCTCCCGTGTCACCCCACTCTGAGGATACTTGGCTGGTAAATGTACCCCAAAATGGCACAGAGCCAAAAGAAACCTCAGAAACCTCCAGGACCGCAGTGTCACTTCCTTGGTGACAACAGCTTGGTAAAATTCCTAAACAGGAACATCTACAGCAGGAAGCAACTTGGGCATAGGGGATACCCCAAAGTTTTGAGGTGGGATTGAGTTGTTTTCTGGTGCAATTGAGCCATTTCCAGAGCAATGGAGTTGTTTTGAGGCACCCTTGATCCCTCCCAGCTTCCGGGGTGCAGAGATGTGAGGGACTGAAATGTTGGGGGTCAATGGCTCAAAGCAGTGGCCATTGGCAAAAGCAGCAGGGGCTTTGCTGGCCATGGGCACAGGAAGCGCCCAGGGCCACAGGGGGTGAACACCCAGCCCCGGAGGGGACGAGCCACGCTGGGAGCCAGGGAAGGGCAGAGGCCCAGCACAAGCAGATGCTGCCAGCTGGGACAGGCCTTTGCTCCAGGGCAATGCCCTCCCTTACACAACTCCTCACCTCTGCAAACTCCCCCGCCCAAGGCCCAGGACATTCACACCCAGCCCTGCAGCTTTCCATCCCTTCCCACGGGCCATACATGGCTCAGCTGCGCTGCCAGCACAGGCAGGGCCATGTCCTACAAGGGGCCATGAACCATCAGAGCCCCCCAAAGTGCCCCAGCATCCACAGTGGGACATCAGACAGTGTAAAACTCCCCCGGGGGAGGTACCTGGGTGTTCACTCAAACCTCAACCTGTATTAACCCACAGAACTTGGAGCTTCCAGGGCTCCCCCAACCCCCAGGGATCCAACCTGGGACCATCACTTAGAACTAGGACAGGGACATTGTAAAAATCAAAACCAAAAGTTTTGTTGCTGGATCCAGGGCTGGTGACTGTGTATCTTTCTACTCTTCTACTTTATTTCACTTCTACATTTTCCTAAGTCTTACTTTTATGCTTTTAATGGTAGTACAGAACCAAAAGGGCTCCAAAGTCCCTTTATACAGCAACCGAACTGTTCTAAAAAAAACCCTACACAATTATATTTATAAACAGAGACCAATCACTTTTGATTCACTCTAATTTGCCCCAGAGGATCCAGCGGCACCCTGGGTTCCCCTTGCCTTTGGGGCAGAGCAGAACAGGAGCTGGACACAGAAGCTTCTTGAAGCTGCTCTCAAAAGCCAACCCTGGAGGCCCCTGATACCAAAACGTGGCGACACAAACCCAATACCCTGGATCCAAACATGAATCACCCAGAAGGGGGATCACCAGGACTCTGTCCAAGATGGGTCACTGGGGATCATCCAACGCAGATCCTCCCATGGGGATGGAGCTGGAGCAGTGCACAAAGCTCCTCCTGCACTTGGGGCACTCACAGGGCTTCCCTTACTGGTGCCTCCATTGGTGTTGGGTCAAGGCTGAGCTCTGGGAGAATCTCTTACCACACTGGGGACACTTGTAGGGCCTCTCCCCACTGTGGATGCGCCAGTGCTCGATGAGGTGGGAGTTGCGTTTGAAGCCCTTCCCGCAATCAGGGCAGCGGAAGGGGCTCTCCTCTGTGTGAATCCGCTGATGCACGAGGAGATGGGAGCTGGTCTGAAACCTCTTCCCACACTCAGGACACTCGTAGGGCCTCTCACCGGTGTGGATGAGTTGATGTTTTCTCAGGTTGGAGCTGCACAGGAAGCTCTTCCCACATTCCCCACACTCATGGGGCTGTTCCCCAGTATGGATCCTATGGTGCTGGATTAGGCTGGACCTCTGGTGGAAGCTCTTCCCACATTCCAAGCACTTGTAGGGCTTTTCCCCAGTGTGGATCATCTGGTGCTGCATCAGATGGGAGTTGTTTCTGAAGCTCTGCCCACATTCCCTGCACTCGAAGGGTCGTTCCCCACTGTGGATCATCTGGTGCTGCATCAGACGGGAGTTGTTTCTGAAGCTCTGCCCACATTCTCCACACTCGTAGAGTCGTTCCCCAGTGTGGATCATCTGGTGTTGGCTCAGGTTGGACCTCTTCGTGAAGCCTTTCCCACATTCCATACACTTGTGGGGCTTCATCTCGACCTGAAGTTTCTCCCCAAGCTCTGAGCTTTGCCTGGATCTCTGGCCACCTTCCCCGCACTGGGAGGGTCTTTCCTCCTCGCAGCTCCCTGGACAGTGTTTGCAGCTTCTCCTCGTGTGGCATCTCCGCCGCTTTTCCTCCTCCTCCATCTGGCCAAGGCTTGGGAATGACAAATTCTGGTTTGGGGGGAAAAACAAGGGATGAGCACCTGGGGTTGAGACTTCCAGATGCCCAGGTCCAGCTCTAGAAGTCTCTGGGGGTTTTGTGTCCATAAAACACCAGACAACAAAAATTCAGCCCAGGAAAACCCTCCCAGGAGTTCCCCCTGTCTGATCTCTCCACTTCAGTGTCCTGGTTGTCTCCCTTCCCTGAGCTGATCGGGGTTCTGTGGCTCCTGGCGTCCCCCCTCTCCAGGGACCCACTTTGGGGTGATCCGTGGGGTTGTGGGGGTCCCAGGTGTCCCTTCTCCCCTCACTCACTGATCCGAGCTTCCAGGGATCCCAGGGATCCCCCCTTATCCAGGCTCCCCACCACTCCACGCTGCCGGGGGTTCCCAGTCCCGGCATCGCCCCTCTCTCCTTACTCAAGGCCGGGGCTCCCAGTGTCCCCCTCCACTGGTCTTCTGGGTGGACCCCAAGTCCGATGTCCCCCTCCCACCCCGGCACACGGAGACCGCGAAGTGGAGATCCCAAAATATCCCCCAAAGGGGCATTTGCGGCTCAGCTTTGGGGTCCCGCAGGATCCAAATATCCCTCACCCAAAAATGAAACCCTCCCAGGGACCCTTAATGAGATTTGGGGCTCGAACTGAGAAGCTGCAAGCTCAAATGACTCCCCAGGAAGAAACGCTGCTTGGGGATCCCTCAAGAGATCTGGGGGAGCTTCTGCTCCCTGCTCACCCGCGCATCCGCGGTGGACACAGCGAGTGACTGCCCCTTGCACTTCCCCTGCTGCTGCTCCTCTTCCTCTCTCCCTTCTCTCCCTCCTGCTCCTCCTTCCCCGGCTCCTCCTCCATTCCTCCTCCCACTCCGCCTCCTTCCTCATCCCTCCTCCCTGTCCTCTTCTCTTTGGCCCTTCTCCCACTCCTTTCTCATCCCTCCTCCTCCTCCTCCATCCCTTTTCCTGCTCCCCCCGGGCCCAGCGCTCATCCTTGGCCCCCCTTTTCCCAGGGCCGTCGCATCCCACGGGAGGAGACGGGATGGATACAGGCCAGGTCGGGATGGGGCACCGCTGGGCTCGTGGCCCAGCCTGGGCGCCCCGCACACGGCATCTCCCCAAATTCCCCTGGCAAGATAGGAAGGTCCCGGCGCCTTTTGGAGTTTGCTGAGTGCCATTCTGAGGTTCAGGTGCCTCCCAAGGCCCCCCCCAGAGCAGGGTGACTCCAAGGGGACTCACGGGGGTCCCCATTCCTGATCCATCCTGGGGGCTGGTTCTGCTCCCCCAACAATCACGGCCCTGGACAGGGGGGCTGGGAAGAAACCCATGACTGCATTCAAGTGACAGAGCTGCAGATAGGAGAGACTGAGGAAACATTCCTGGCCTGAGGGAGAAAATGTGTTCATGGAAGGGTCTGCAAGGGCAGCACAAGGGAAAAGAATCCCAAGACATGCTGTTGTTAAGGAAAGGGAATGACACAAAGCGCAGGTCACCGCCCCCATGCTCAGCTCAAACCCCGCAGCTGGGTGTGCTTGCAAGAGCCTGGCACTGAAATGCCCTGAGCACCAAGACTTCAATATCTTCTGCTAACAGTGTGGCAGCTACCAGACTGGCACAAGCCTTTCCCACTGCTGCAGCCACCACTGCATCAGTTCTTCAGGTACTCTTAGAACCAGTAATTCCAAGGTAAGGGATTGTGGAAGCAATAGAGTCAGAGAGGGGAACTCATTTTACAGGAGAGATCCTGCAGGGGGTTATGGCTGCTTTAGGAATACAATGGGACCTTCAAACCCCCTGGCACCCCCAAAACTCAGGTCAGGTAGAAAGAATGAATGGGGAAAGAAAGAAACACCTTTTGAAGCTGCTGATACAAGGCAAGATGTCACATGTACAGCTTTTGCCATCGGCTCTGGAAAGAATAAGAGCCAGACACAGGGCAAATATTCAGTTATCTCCCTTGCAATTGATACTGGGAATTTCGTACCCTGGTAATTCTCTACCTGGTGTGGGGCTGAAGATAAGGGATGTCTGTTTCAAGCAGTCTGTGGCCACAACCCTGTCTCTTGTGAAATCTCTTGCACAGGAAGCTCGGCTGGCACAGAGCCTGCCTTGGCACTTTGCTGCTCACTACATGCAAGCAGGACTTTGGGTTGTGCTCCAGGAGTGCAAAGAAGCAGCACTGGTGGCCAAGTGGCGTGGCCCATTGCAAGTGTCCCTGAGCACAGAAACAGGCGCCAGCAGAGCTGAACACGGGGGGACCCCTCAGCCTGGCCTCAAGGTGTCTGAAGCCTCGCAGATTTGGACTTGCCGGCTGCAGCAGGAGGATGGGAGGCCGCCACTGAGCCTGCACTGAAGGCAACGCAGCAGCAGCCAGGGCTCCACAGCGGGGGAAGCCCCTGGGCCTGCCCACACATCCTCTGCTGAAATCGTCTGCCTGGGCACCCTCCTTGGACATCTCCAGCCACTGGGGGCCAATCCTTGCTGGCATTCTTGCAGCTTCAGTGCTTTCTGTGACTGCACTCGCCACAGGGGCTGCGGAAAACATCGTGAGAATTCCACTCTGGCTCTCAATTAGACTCACACTGGGCTGAGTGGGATTAGATAGTTGGAAAATATATCAAGCTTAAAATTTATAAAATTGTATTTCTCCAGTCAGGCTTAGTTTGCATTTGCCTTGGGCAAAGAAATTGAAAGGTTTTTTTTAAGGGATGTTACAGCACTCAAGGGAGATGAGCTAAACATCTCAACAGACTTGGAATGGCCCACAAGATTCCCAAAAAGATAACGACCATCAACAAAACATCAACGCCCATCAGCAAACATCAACCAACAACTACCCCAGACAATGCCCCCGGCACAGCTGGAGACACCTGGTCTGGAAAAGGCTGAGAAGGAAATCCAGGAGTGTGCACCTAATTAACATCACAGGCAAAGAAATCCAGGTCCAAGAGAAAACCAAATACTAAGATCTACCCAAGGGGGAAACAATAAACATTAGACCAAGGCATTTCTATGGGTTTAGACAGCAGAAAATTTAGGAAATATCGGGTAAAACACATGTGTCCTGGAATGAATTTCTCTGCACACCCGGGCTATGTATGAATGAAATTATTTCTGTTGCACATCCTGCCCAGAAAAAAGGCATGCCTCGATTCGCTAACTGTAAAAATGTTTTTGGAGAGTTTTGGTTATTCACTAACTTTAGGAGATAAAGTTACAGAATTAGAATGTTTTTTCTTAATAATCTTAATTCTATATTTTCAGTTAGGATTGTGGCAGGGGTGTGACAAGAAATTTTTAGTCTTAGGGGAAGAAGTAGCAAAAATCTTTATTGCTTTGGGGTTTTGTGTGTATGTGTGTGTGTGCCTGCAAGTGATGGCAAAATTTTTGTGTGGGTTTTTCGATGTTCACCTTAAGGCTGCATTTTGCAAAACTGGAAGCAGTTTAAGTGACACTTTTACTCTACACAGTTAATAGAATATTGTTTAAAAAAACAAGCATGGGAGAGGTTGGGGGAGGGGGCGGGGAACAGATGAGTAACCCGAGGACTCCAAGGAAGAGAAGCTTTGGTTCCAGGCACTCCGTTAAAGAGCTTTAGAAATGTAAATTAACACTGCTGGGGCAGTGTGCAAAATGCACCAGAGGCTTCCTGCCCGCGGTGGGAGTTGGGCTCATTCCCTCTGTCCCTCACCCCAAGCTCTGCCTGCTCCCACACACAGAATTTGCACAGCTAAAGGCAGAGCCCACTGTGAGCATTTCTGACTCTGCCACAGAAATTGGTTAAGCTGCAAAGGAAAACAGCAAACGGAGAATGTTGGGAAAACTTCACTAAAACAAGTGAGGGGGAATCATCCCTGTCCCCACTGCAACATGTGCTGTCAGTGTCTATGTTATATAGAGTGTGTTTAACCTCTGGGGTGGTTTTGCTACAACATCTTCAGGGAAATCAGTTGGGAATCCCAGTATTTGATGATTTCATCAGAGAAAAGAAATTAATGGATGCAGCCCTGGCTGGAGGGAATGGCCCAAATATGGGGAGAAGATGAACGGCCCCAGAACAAATCCTACAACACCATGGACCAGACCCTGGGAACCCAAACGAATTCTTATCAGGAGCCAGAGAACCCATTTAGAATTGGAATTGCATCATTTGATTACAAACTGTCCTCGAAATAATAACCAACCAGACAGCTCCAGCTCCTGGCAAAGCATAGGTTAAACGAATGCTGTTGTTCCTCTTATGTGCCACAGCAACTCTCATCTTATTACCATGGGACATGGGGGGACACACGGACATAGATGGGGACTTGACCATTTGTGGGGACAAGGGAGGACATGAGCATGGATGGAGACGTGGGGGACAATGACAGGGATGGAAAGGTGGTGGGGAGACAGCCATGGGTGAGGATGTGGTGGGACATGGCCAGTGACATGTAGGGGCATGGCCATGGCCAGTGCCATGGGGGGAACTTGCAGTGGCAGTGGGGGATGCTGGGTTTGAGGGAGTTGAGGGCTCCTGGGAGGGACTTGGGGGTTGCTGAAGGCTTTGGGGACCCCAGGCCGAGCGGCTCCGGCTGCGCTGGGAGACCCTGGCGGAGCTTCTGGGGCAGCTGCTCAAGGACCCCCTGACCTGGACCCCCAGGCGGGCATTGGGTCCTGGAAGGGAATGAACGTCCTTGTCCCCCAGAAGAAAATCCCAGCACTTCCAGAGTTTTGGGAGCAGGTGAGAGGCCACAGCAGGGAGGGGAAAGCCACACAGACCTGTCCCCCTTCAAACTACACCCCAAAAATCTCATACTCAGGGATTCCTCCCAGAAAAAAAGTTGTCAGGAGCTGCCTGATTTGAGTGAAAGAGGGTTGGGACCCCAAGATTGAGCAGGAAGGGCCTGGAATCCCCAAAACCAAGAAAAGGGGAAAGTTGGCTATGTGAGGGATAATTGAGAAGGGGCAGAAGACTGGGGTGAAAGAGGGGGCCGTGACCCCCAAAGAGTGGGGGAGGGGCTGGGAGCCCTGAATTTGGTTGGGAGGGGTCTGTGGATTGAGGAACAATGAGAAGGAGGAAGGGAGGAGAGGTATGGTGGGGTTGGGATGGGAGCACGTTGCTTCCCTCTCCCCCAGCATTCCATCCCTGCAGCGATTCCCTGCATCTTGGGGGGTGGAGGGGCAGATCTGCACTGGAGGGGGTCCCCGAGCCCCCTGCCCATACCAGCGTGTCCATCTCACTGGTGCCCTCGAGCTCCCAGCCCGGCCCCGGCCGCCTGCTCTGCTCCCTGATGGATTTCTACCCTGCCGACATCCAGATGAGCTGGCTCCAGGGCCAACAGGAGCTCTCGGGCCACGTGGTGGCCACCGACATTGTCCCCAACGGGGACTGGACCTACCAGCTCCTGCTGCTGCTGGAAACCTCCCCCCGTCCCCGAGCGGGGTCACCTGCAGCTGCCAGGTGGAGCACGTCAGCCTGGAGCACCCCCTGAGCCGGCACTGGGGTACGGCCCGGCCCCCACAGCGCCGGGAGGGCTTGGGAGGACAGGCAGGGCATTTGGGGGGCCTGGGGTTAATGGGAGACCCTCATTGGGAACCCCCTTCCCGCTGCCCCACTTCCCCTTATCCCCCTTCTCCCTCCCCTTTCCCAGCACCATCCGAACCCCAGCTGCCCCCCAGCTCGGTTTGGGGGTGACGCTCCCTTTTCCCGCCGGGTCCCGTCCTCGCTCCGCTCACCCGAGAGCTCCTCGCCCGAAGCCCAGGGATGGAGGAGGAGGAGAAGGAGGAGGAGGAAAAGGGCGGAAGAGGAGGGGTAGAGGAGGAGCGGGAGCAGCAAGAGAAGCCTGAGAGGAGGCGCCAGGTGCATCCATCGCTCTCTGGATCTGCAGCCCCTTGGCTCCGGGAGCATCGCCCTTCCCCGCATTCCGCAGGTGACCGGGAAGGGGGAGCTCGCCCCGAATATCTTGGGCGGTCCTGGCAGGGTTTCTTAGGAAGGATATTTGGAGCTCACCCGAAGTATCCTTGGGGCTCCGTGTTTTTCTGGGGACAGAGCGGGCGGAGCGATGTTTGGATCTTGCAGGACTCCAAAGCTGACCCGAAATCCCCTTTGGGTGGACACTGCAGGCTCCCCGGGTGGTGTTTTTTGGGACTGTCCCGGTGGCGGCTGCCGGCAGAGCCCCGGCGGTGGGAGGAGAGTGCGGGGCTCCCGGAGCCACGTGGCGATCGCCCGGTACCGGCGGGGGGAAGGGATGGGATGGGAGGGGAGCAGCCTTGAGAGGAGGAAGAGCGAAAAGGGGGGAGCTCAGGAAGCCCCGGAGCCTGAAATGGGGGCGTAGAGCGGGGGGACCCCGAGAGCCGGGAGTGAGGGGAGCCTGGAGAAGGCGCAGCCCGGAGAAGGGATGAGCCTGGAGAAGGGGAAGCCCTGGGACACCAAAGTGGGGAGCCCAGAGAGAGGGCACCCCTGTGATCCCCGGCATCCGGAGCAGAGAGTCAGGGGAGGAGGGACCCCTGGGACCCCCAAACCCTCGGCATCCCTTAGTGCAACCCCATAGAGGGGGAGCCATGGGAGCCTCAGCAGCCCAGAGAAGGGGGACATCCAGAACCCCAAAGTGGGGAGACCCAAGAAGGGGGTCCCCTGGGATTCCCTGGAATTCTGGAGCAGGCAGAGACCCTGCAGAGGAGGGACCTCCAATATCTGCAGGACCCACAGCATCCAGGACACGGGGAACCCCAGAACCCGAGAGTGGAGAGAGCAGAGAGGGGAAACCCCAGTGAGGGATTTTTCCGTCTGACTCCCAAAGCCTTCAGCAACCCCCACCGCACCCCCCCCCCCAACTCTCCCATGCTTTTTTTGTTTTTTAAAACAATATTCTATTAACTCTGTAGAGTAAAAGGGTCACCTAAACTTTTTCCAGTTTTGCAAAATGCAGCCTTAAGGTGAACGTCGAAAAACCCCCACCAAAATTTTGCCATCGCTTGCAACCACGCACACGCACACACACAAAACCCCAAAACAATAAAGATTTTTTTCTAATTCTTCCCCTAAGACTAAAAGTTGGTTGTCACACCCCTGCCACAATCTAATTCTGAAACTTTATCTCCAAAAGTTAGTGAATAACCAAAACTCTCCAAAAACATTTTTAGAATTAGAGAATCAAGGCATGACTTTTTTCTGGGCAGGATGTGCAACAGAAATCACTTCATTCATACATAGCCCGGGTGAGCAGAGAAATTCATTCCACGACACATGTGTTTTACCCGATTTTTCCTAAATTTTCTGCTGTCTAAACCCATAGAAATCCCTTGGTTTAATGTTTATTGTTTCCCCCTTGGGTAGATCTTAGAATTTGGTTTACAATTGGACCTGGATTTCTTTGCCTGTGATGTTAATTAGGTGCACACTCCTGGATTTCCTTCTCAGCCTTTTCCAGACCAGGTGTCTCCAGCTGTGCCTGGGCATTGTCTGGGGTAGTTGTTGGTTGATGTTTGCTGATGGGCGTTGATGTTTTGTTGATGGTCGTTATCTTTTTGGGAATCTTTTGCGCCATTCCCAGTGATGCCTGAAGGATTTTTTCTGCTTTTTCTTTGAATATTTCTTACACTATTCCCTATATTCACAAGTATCAGCATGCATACTTGTGATGCCTTAGGTGATAGTTTAGCCTGGTTTCATGGTGTTTAGTAGGCCGGTAGACTAAACACCCCTGAAACCACATAGAATTAGAGACCAAACACCCTCTTTTTGTGAGCCCTCAAGGTCTTCTAGTAGGATAGATTTTGTAAACTAGAAGTTAGCCCACCCAGGCCCCTTATTGGGCCCTTCTGGTAGATATGCTAATGTGTAGAGTATTTAATTGTATACTCTATTGGGGGGAAGGGGCTTTTGCGGCGTGTTCTACCTGGACGGCAGAAGCCATCGAATGGGATCCTATTAAAATACCGAGGTAAACAACCCCCAACCCTTTCACTGTGTCTGAGCCTTTATTTCCTGAGACCAGAAAAAGGCATCAGTCATTGGCGACTCTGCCGGGACCCTAGAGACCCTGAAAAGTTGCAGTTTTGGGCTGAGAATATCTCGCCTAGCCCCTTCGCCGGCACCTATGGGGTTAAGCGGCAGTCCAAGGCTGTGACTGGGCTCTAGGACCCAGCGCCTGAAAGCACGAAAAAGGTGAGTGAAAGCAGGGGAGACGTACTTCGGTATTGTGCTAGCACCAGGAGGGAGGTTTGGGAGGTTGGGCAGGGGGGGGTCTGAGAGGCCCCTAAAAAGGGGGGGAAACTAACCCCCTTCCTGCAAAATCGTGGTAAGGAGAGGACGCTCTCCAGTTAAACCACGGGAGGTTGGTGGGTGGGTTTAAGGCGCTGAACTGCAAACTTCAAGCCGGGGATCGCAGGTTCGAGTCCCAGTTGAGAAAACTTGTTAAAGTTTTCTCGTGCGTGCAGTTTGGCTGTTTAAGGCTCGTTTCTAAGCAGTTACCACTAGAGAGAGAGACAGTTTTTTCCTGGCCAATTTTTCTTTTTATAAGTAAAATGGGGTGTAACTTTTCGGAGAATTTACAAGTCCCTGGGGAATCTCCATTAGATCTGGTATTGAAAAACTGGCGATATTTAACAGGAAGGAGAACCCCCCTGGACACACAGGAGCTGATAAGACTCTGTACACGGGTCTGGCCGATGTTAAAATTAGGAGGACAGAGAGTGTGGCCACGCTTTGGGAGTCTAGAAAATGAAATAGTCACAGAGCTGATGGTAGAACTGCGAGCTCTGCGCAGGTTTGATGAGTTAAAATATGCAGAACTTTTTACCATATTACTGAATAGAGAGGATGCGTATCAGGTGCAGAAAGGCTGTTTGGAGATGGTTGTAAAAGGGAGAGGAAATGTGAGGAGGAGGAGAAGGCAGCTAGTGACTAACGAAACGGAAGAGACAGACGTTATGGACATGATGGCCCCAGCTTTGTGTACGGGCGGGGGGGATCGCCCCCCCTGCCACCGCAGCCATTACAGCCGGTGCAGTTGGGGGCGGGCGATGGAGGCACGCAGCCAGCGCCCCCACCCCCACCTCCACCAACTCCACAGCCAGCACCCCCGCCCCCACCGGCTCCGCAGCCAGCACCCTCACCCCCATCCCCATCCCCACACCCACTGGCTCTGCGAGCTCTGCCGGCACCAGCGCCACCACCCCCTCCCCCTCCTCCTCCTCCTCCCACGCCCGCTCTGAACGCGGGGGCGGAGACCAACCGGCCCCCTGACCATCAGGGGCCTGGGCGTGGGGCGGGGGCGGAAACCGACCAGCTCCCCGACTATCCGGGGGCTGGGTGTGGGGTGGGGGGGAGGCGAGCAGGCCCTCGCCCCCTGACCACTCTGGGGGCGGGGAAAGGCGTGGGGAGGGGGCGGACTGGCCCTCGCCACCTGACCGCCCACGGGGCGGGCATGGGGCGGGGGCAGAGGCCGGCTGGCCCTCGCCCCCCGACCGCCCACGGGGCGGGCACAGACCGAAAGCGGAGGCCGATTGTCCCCTTGACCACACAGGGGCCGGGTGAAGGCGTGGAGAGGGCAGGGAGGGGGCTGGCTTGTCGCCGGCTCCTGACCGCCCCTGGGGGGGGCGTGGACCGGGAGCAGAGCCTAACTGGCCACTGCCACCCGACGTGGCCCGAGCCTGGGATGAGTACCCTCGATCGAGGTACCCTTGATCTCGGCTTCACCGCTCCTCCAGCGTTGGGGAGAGGGGCAAAGCTACCCTGACCAGAGGCGGGTGGTACGTGCCTGATCCAAGTTACTTTTCCGAAAGGGGGGACAGAGACGACCATGCCGGATTCCCCCTCCGCCGCTCTGCCAGTGCTAGGATTAAAACGGAATGGGATGATGTGGATACCGATGGTCCCTAAGAGGAGGGTGGCAGGAGGAGGGGAAAAATAACCCAAGAAGCTATAAGTGCTGCTAGTCCAATTGCAGGGTGCACGAGATCAAAAAGAGATGAAAGGGGAAGGGGAGGGCCTGCTCTAGAAGTGCCTCTGAGACAGGCTGTGGGAAACCAGGGAGTGATTTATATAAAGACACCATTCTCTCTTGCAGAGCTGCAGACATGGAAAGACTCTGTTGGAAAGTATAGTGACAACCCAGAGAAAGTAGCCATACGGGTAGAGAGGGCTATAAGGGCTCAAAACCCTGATTGGGGAGACTTGAATGTGATGCTGGATGAATTACTGGATAGCACAGAAAGGGAGATGGTTAATAAAGCTGCCATAGATGCTATACAGGCCCAAATTGCAGCTGGAACTCTCCAAGGAATGCCTAATGACATATACCCACTCGCTGACCCTGGCTGGGATCCCAATGTCCCTGAGCAAATGGCAAAATTAAAGCAGTTTCAGAAATGGGTGGTTTATGGGTTGAGATGTGGCCTTCCTAGAGTAGTGAATTTTTCTAAATTATTTGAGATCAAACTAAATCCAAATGAGACTCCTACAGAGTTTCTGAATAGGCTGAAAGAGGCTCCACGGAAATACACAACTCTGAACTTCGAAGCACCTGATCAGAAGTACCAGCTGGCTTACATTTTTATGGGCCAGTCAACAGATGATATAAGGAAAAAACTGCAAAAAAGGGGAGTAATGGATATAAGTGAGATGCTGAAAATGGCCTGGCAAGTATATCAGAACAGGGATTCAGTAGATAAGAACAAACAGAACAAGCCCCACCATAAGAAAAACCACAATGAGGGAAAGTCATCCAACTCACCAAAGAGGGGACCCCGTTTTCCTCTAGCTGAGGACCAAAGTACCATTTGCAAGCAGAAGGGACACTGGAAAAATGAGTGTCCAGCACAAACAAAAAAGACACTCCCAGCTCCAGAACTAGCTGTGGATTATGATAGACATCAATCAAGGGCATCACCCCCACCCGAGGCTTCAGTTATAGTTTGGCTGGGAAATGAGGATGTTGAATTTCTAGTGGACACCGGGGCGACCTATTCTATATTAAATACTTTAAAAGGTAAACTGAGCCAAGAGACTGTGGATGTGGTAGGAGCCACCAGGGTAAGTGAAACACGGCCTTTTTTCCAACCTTTAAAATTCAAATTGGGAAAACACTGGGTGACACACCAGTTCCTGTATATGCCAAATTCACCAATGCCATTATTGGGCAGAGATTTATTAGAGAAATTAGAGGCAGAAATTAAATTCTCCAGAGACGGGGGGGTAAAAGTCATAATTCCTGAATCTAAATTCTTATACAGGAATGCCATGGAAAAATTCCCAAAGAAATAGAAGATGCTGTCAGTCCTATAGTATGGGCCAATGATATCCCTGGGAGATCCAAAAGAGCTGAACCTGTAAGTATTACACTCAAAGCAGGAGCTACACCGGTAAGGCAAAAACAATACCCTCTGAAATTAGCAGGTCGCAAAGGACTAGCACCCATAATTGAGAAGTTTCTCAAATTTGGGTTGCTAGTGGAATGTGAATCCAAGTATAACACCCCAATTATACCAGTGAAGAAAGCAGATGGTAAGAGTTATCGATTAGTGCAGGATCTAAGTGAGATTAACAAAATAACAGAGGACATACATCCAGTTGTAGCCAATCCTTACACACTTTTGACTACACTTCCAGACGAATTAGGATGGTTCACTGTTTTAGATCTTAAGGATGCCTTTTTCTGCATTCCTGTGCATAAGGACAGCCAAGAAATTTTTGCCTTTGAGTGGGAAAACCCTGATACAGGAAGGAAGACCCAGCTCACCTGGACAGTCTTGGTTCAAGGCTACAAAAATAGTCCCACGCTATTTGGAAACCAGCTGGCAAAGGAACTGGAGGACTGGAGGAAACAGGAGCCAGGAGGAGTTGTTCTTCAGTATGTTGATGACATCCTAGTAGCAACCAGAACGCGAGATGAGTGTATCCAGCTAACCGTAAGTCTGTTGAACTTTTTGGGCGAGAGTGGTTATCGGGTCTCGAGAGAGAAGGCCCAGATTGCCAGGGAAACAGTAGTTTACCTGGGGCTGGAAATTTTCCGTGGACACCGACAACTCAGCAAAGAGCGGAAGGAAGCTATCTGTCGCCTTCCAGAGCCCCACACTGTGAGAGAAATGCAAGCCTTCCTGGGAATGGTAGGTTGGTGTCGCCTATGGATATCAAACTATGGACTGCTGGTAAAACCTCTGTATGAGGTCTTGAAGGCAGCTGAAAAGGGAACAATCATGTGGACAGAAAGTGCAAGGGCTGCCTTCAAACAGCTGAAACGTTCCCTAATGTCTGCCCCAGCCTTGGGGCTGCCGGATTTGAATAAGCCTTTTGAACTCTTTACATATGAGCGACTGAATGCTGCTCTGGGAGTACTAGCACAACACCTTGGGGACCAGCGAAGAGCTGTAGCCTACTTTTCAAAACAGCTGGACAATGTTAGTCAAGGGTGGCCTGGATGCCTGAAAGCTGTGGCAGCAACTGTCCTTCTAATACAGGAGGCCCATAAATTCACCCTTGGGCAGCACATTGTCGTGTATGTACCCCATGCAGTAATAACTGTGCTGGAACAGAAGGGGAATCACTGGCTATCCCCTAGCAGAATGCTGAAATATCAGTCTGTGTTGCTGGAACAGGATGATGTTACTCTGAAAACAACATCTGTGGTAAACCCTGCAATGTTTTTGTCATCCACATTACTTGACAGCATGCCTGAACATGATTGTCTACAGACAATAGAGGAGACTTATTCTAGCAGACCAGACCTGAAGGACATTCCCCTGAAGAGCCCAGACTGGGAGCTGTATACTGATGGAAGCAGCTTCATGAGAAATGGTAAGAGAATGACAGGCTATGCTGTAACCACCACAGATAAAGTCATAGAGGCAAAAGCTTTGCCTCCAGATGTATAATCACAGAAAGCCGAACTCATTGCACTAACAAGAGCTCTAGAGCGAGCGGGGGAAGGAAGGAGGGAAGAAGGGAAGGACGGACCGAACGACGTGGCGCCAGGTCGGAGGAGCTGTGGCCGCGCCCGTGCGTGTCGGCGGGGGGAACTACACTGTTCCCTGTGCAGTAGTAAATGCCACAGGAAAGGCCATTCTTCCTCCATATTGTAGTCACGCCAAATTCAGGGAAATAATAGACCCAAGGATTGCAGCAAAAATGAAATTGACAGGGTGGAGACTGGCTATACCATTTGGGACGGGGTTGTATTGGATATGCGGTAATGAAGCCTGGAAAATCCTGCCTGTAAATAAAGATCAGGCTTGTGCTCTTGGGGCTGTGGTCCCAAATATAACAATATTTGATCATCTCGAAAACCCAAACAACAGAGTAAAAAGATCACTTAATCCCCTCATAGAGCATCCCACACTTTTCCATACTATAGTCAGAGTTCTCATTCTCTCTTTTGGAGTGATGGAATTGGAAAGGGCGATTGTAAACATCTCAGGTGTTGTTAAAAGTATGGAAAGGCATGCTGTAGTGTTCCCTGCTCGGTCCCACCCTGGTACCGGCGATGGGTTGCTAGTCTTACCCTAGGAAATCGTTCGCGATCAGGAAGATTTCCTCGGAGTGTTGGCTATGGACACAATTAGACCGCCTCCCGGTCCAGGGAGATGTTGCCCCCGGAGCTTGATGAGACTGCAAAGAACTACCAGAGAAGGAGGTCTCTTGGTATCTGTAGTTTCGGTAGGTTTATTGCCTCCCAAGGGGGCACATAATCCAAGAGCCAAGAACAGCTTATTACATTGGTATTTAAGGGAGGAACAACATCCAATCAACTGAGAGCAGAAGGGCAATACAGAGGAGGGGCTGGGATACATGATCAAATGGGGTTTAGGGAGGGGAGGGGAACAGAGAGAACAACGAATGAACTATGGAGTGACAGGGAATTTCCCAGAACGGGGATCTATAACAGACAAGTCAAGTAACCAATAACAGGAGCTTGGGGTCCGTGAATTGGTGGTCCCGCTGCTGCCCCTGGGAGCTCCGGGGAGGGGAACCCTCTGTCCGTAAAGCTTGTCCGGAAATCTCCTTGCTTTCTGGTCCCGATACACCGCAACAGCATGCTGCAGATGCAATTTCAGCCTTGCAAGAGGAAGATGACAGTATGTCCCGTGCAGTTATGCAGCAGCGGATAGCTCTTAATTTCATACTGGCTGCACAAGGAGGTGTATGTGCTATTGTTAATGCCACCTGTTGTTCCTATGTGGACCAAAGTGGAAGGGTTAGAAAAGATGTGAATGAAATTTGGAGGGGAACTCAAATTTTGCATGAAATAGCTTCCAAAAATGACACCTTAAAATTTGACCAGATCTTTGACACCCTTACCTCATGGTTACCAAACTGGGCCTGGATAAGAGAAACATTTATAGTAGTTGTAATTGTAGTTATTATCTGTATAGTAGCCTGCATGTCGGCCGGTTGTGTAAACTGATACTGTGGGTAATGTAGAATAGAGTAAGGTAGAGTAGAGACTAGACAAAGTAGAATCTTGTTAGTCTCTAAAAGGGGGGAAATGATGCCTGAAGGATTTTTTCTGCTTTTTCTTTGAATATTTCTTACACTATTCCCTATATTCACAAGTATCAGCATGGATACTTGTGATGCCTTAGGTGATAGTTTAGCCTGGTTTCATGGTGTTTAGTAGGCCGGTAGACTAAACACCCCTGAAACCACATAGAATTAGAGACCAAACACCCTCTTTTTGTGAGCCCTCAAGGTCTTCTAGTAGGATAGATTTTGTAAACTAGAAGTTAGCCCACCCAGGCCCCTTATTGGGCCCTTCTGGTAGATATGCTAATGTGTAGAGTATTTAATTGTATACTCTACTGGGGGGAAGGGGCTTTTGCGGCGTGTTCTACCTGGACAGCAGAAGCCATCGAACGGGATCCTATTAAAATACCGAGGTAAACAACCCCCAACCCTTTCACTGTGTCTGAGCCTTTATTTCCTGAGACCAGAAAAAGGCATCACCAGTCTGTTGAGATGCTCAGCTCATCTCCCTTGAGTGCTGTAACATCCCTTAAAAATACAACTTAAAATCTCCTTTCCCCAAGGCAAAGGCAAACCAAGCCTGACTGGAGAAATACAATTTTATAAATTTTAAACTTGGTATATTTTTAAACAATCTAATCCCACCCAGGCCAGTGAGAGTCTAACTGAGAGACAGAGTTGAATTCTCACGTTGTTTTCCGCAGCCCCTGTGGCGAGTGCAGGCACAGAAAGCACTGAAGCTGCAAGAGTGCCAGCAAGGATTGGCCCCTAGTGGCTGGAGATGTCCAAGGAGGGTGCCCAGGCAGACAATTTCAGCAGAGGATGTGTGGGCAGGCCCAGGGGCTTCCCCCGCTGTGGAGCCCTGGCTGCTGCTGCGTTGCCTTCAGTGCAGGCTCAGTGGCGGCCTCCCATCCTCCTGCTGCAGCCGGCAAGTCCAAATCTGCGGGGCTTCAGACACCTTGAGGCCAGGCTGAGGGGTCCCCCTGTGTTCAGCTCTGCTGGCGCCTGTTTCTGTGCTCAGGGACACTTGCAATGGGCCACGCCACTTGGCCACCACTGCTGCTTCTTTGCACTCCTGGAGCACAACCCAAAGTCCTGCTTGCATGTTGTGAGCAGCAAAGTGCCAAGGCAGGCTCTGTGCCAGCCGAGCTTCCTGTGCAAGAGATTTCACAAGAGACAGGATTCTGGCCACAGATTGCTTTAAAAAGATATCCCTTATCTCCAGCCCCACACTAGGTGGAGAATTACCAGGGTAAGGAATTTCAAACACCAATTGCAAGGGAGATAACTGAATATTCTTGCCAGAGCCAATGGCAGAAGCCGTACCCATGGCATCTTGGTTTCTATCAGCAGCTTCAAAATGTGTTTCTTTATTTCCCCATTCATTCTTTCTACCTCAGCTGAGCTCTGGGAGTGCCGGGGGTTTTGGAGGTCCCATTATATTCCTAAACCAGCCATAACCCCCTGCAGGATCTCTCCTGTAAAATGAGTTCCCCTCTCTGACTCTATTGCTTCCACAATCCCTTACCTTGGAATTACTGGTTCTAAAAATACCTTAGGAACTGATGCAGTGGTGGCTGCAGCAGTGGGAAATGCTGGTGCCAGCCTGTGAGCTGCCAGGCTGTTAGCAGAAGATATTGAAGCCTTGGTGCTCAGGGCATTTCAGTGCCAGGCTCTTGCAAGCACACCCAGCTGCGGGGTTTGAGCTGAGCATGGGGGCGGTGACCTGCGCTTTGTGTCATTCCCTTTCCTTAACAACAGCGTGTCTTGGGACTCTTTTCCCTTGTGCTGCCCTTGCAGACCCTTCCATAAACACATTTTCTCCCTCAGGCCAGGGAATGTCTCCGCAATCTCTCCTATTCCAGGTCTGCAGCTCTGTCACTTGAATGCAGTCATGGGTTTCTTCCCAGCCTCCCTGTCCAGGGCTGTGATGGGTGGGGGGGCAGAACTGGCCCCGGGATGGATCAGGAATGGGGACCCCCGTGTGTGCCCCCCGAGTCACCCCAATCGGGGGGTTTTGGGAGGCACCTGAACCTCAGAACGGCACCCAGAGAACCCCAAAAGGCGCCAGAACACCCCTGAGGCGCGAGGCAAATTTGGGGATGAGGCATTTGGGGGGCACTCAGGCCAAGCAAAGAGCTCAGCGCTGCCCCAGCCCGACCTGCCCCAGCTCCATCCTGCCTCATCCCGCGGGTTTTGATTGCTCTGAGAAAGGAGGGCCAAGGGTGGGCACTGGGCCCGAGGGGGAGCAGGAGAAGGGATGGAGGAGGAGGAGGAGGGATGAGGAAGGAGTGGGAGAACGACTGGAGAGAAGTGGGAGGCGGGATGAGGAAGGAGGCAGAGCGGGAGGAGGAATGGAGGAGGAGCCGGAGAAGGAGGAGAGGGAGGAAGAGAAGGGAGAGAGGAAGAGGAGGAGCAGCAGGGGAAGTGCAGGGGCAGTCACTTGCCGTGTCCACCTCGGATTCGCAGGTGAGCGGGCAACGGAAGCTCGCCCCAAATCTCTCGGGGGATCCCTGAGCGGCGTTTCTTCCTGGGGGGTCATTTGAGCTCGCAGCTTGTGGGTTTGAGCCCCAAACCTCATTAAGGGTTCCTGGAAGGGTTTCATTTTTGGGTCAGGGAAGGACCCCAAAGTGGAGAGATCAGAGAGGGGGAAATCCTGGGAGGGTTTTCCTGGGCTGAATTTTTGTGGTCTGGTGATTTATGGACAAAAAAACACGGAGACTTCTAGAGCTGGACTAGGGCATCTGGAAGTCTCAACTCAAGGTGCTCATCCCTTGTTTTCTCCCCAAACCAGAATTTGTCATTCCCAAGCCTTGGCCAGATGGAAGAGGAGGAAAAGCCCCAGAGATGCCGCACGAGGTGGGGCTGCAAATGCAGCCCAGCAAGCTGCAAGGAGAAAAGACTCTCCCTGTGCGGGGAAGGCGGCCAGAGATCCAGGCAGAGCTCAGAGCTTGGGGAGAAACTTCAGGTCGAGATGAAGTCCCACAAGTGTCTGGAATGTGGGAAGAGCTTCAGGAAGAGGTCCCACCTGAGCCGGCACCAGATGATCCACACTGGAGAACGGCCCTATGAGTGTGGAGAATGTGGGCAGAGCTTCAGAGAGAGCTCCAAACTGATGGAGCACCTGAGAATCCACACAGGGGAAAAGCCCTACGAGTGCTTGGAATGTGGGAAGAGCTTCTGCTGGAGCTCCAGCCTGATCCAGCACCGGATGATCCACACTGTGGAACAGGCCCATGAGTGTGGGGAATGTGGGAAGAGCTTCCAGCAGTGCTCTAACCTGAGGACACATCAGCGCATCCACACCGGGGAGAGGCCCTATGAGTGTCCTGAGTGTGGGAAGAGGTTTCAGACCACCTCCAATCTCCTCATGCATCAGCGAATTCACACAGAGGAGAGGCCCTTCCGCTGCCCCGATTGCGGGAAGGGCTTCAAACTCAACTCCACCCTTGTCCGGCACCGGCGCATCCACAGTGGGGAGAAGCCCTACGAGTGTCCCCAGTGTGGGAAGAGCTTCTCACAGAGATCTACCTTGACCCAACACCAACGGAGGCACCACTAAGGGAGTGCCCTGTGTGTGCCCTGAGTGTGGAAAGAGCTTCGTGCGCTGCTCCATCTCCATCCCCCATGGGAGGATCCACGTTGGATGATCCCCTGTGACCCATCCGGGGCAGAGTCGTAGTGATCCCCCTTCTTGGTGATCCATGTTTGGATCCAGTGTATTGGGTTTGTGTGGTGAGATTAGGGGGCTCCACTGGTGGCTTTTGTCAGGAGCTTCCAGAAGCTTCCCCCATTTCTGGCTCCTGTTCTGTCCTGCCCCCGAAGGCCAGGGCAGCTCAGCTTCTTGTTAATGGATCCGCTGGGATAGATTACAGTGAATTTACAGTAATTGATCTGTATTTATAAATATATCTCTGTGTTCTTTATTTTAGAACCGTTTTGTTGCTTTTCAGAGGGGGTTTGGAGCCCTTTTGGTTCTGATCTCCAGTCATATTGAAAGCATAAAAGTAACACTTAGGAAAATGTAGAAGTGAAAAGAAAGTAGAAGAATAGAAAGATACACAGTCACCAGCCCTGGATCCAGCAACAAAACTTCTGGGGTGGATGGTTACAATGTCCCTGTCCTTAGTCTAAAGTGATGGTTCCGGGCTGGATCCCTGGGGGTTGAGGAAGCCCTGGAAGCTCCAAGTTCTGTGGGTTTCTTATAAAAAGATGGATGTGTAAATAGTTTGGTCTACTTGGTGTTAGAAGAGACAATGGATAGTAACTAAGCAGGGCCTCCAAGTAGATTTAGTCTCATCACCCACTTTAGGGAAGCGAAGGGAGACACAGCCCAGTTCTCTGGGTTGTGGATGCAACTAAGTTTTTACCTCCCTGAAGCGGTTTTCACTATCCCTTCGAAAACATGACCTCAAACACTAGAACAAAAGGCACAGCTGCATTTTATGCTTTGTTAGCAAAACACAATGCCCGACCCTCTCCAGGAGGGGAAGAGTGGGCACAAAACAACTGGTTCAATTTAGAAAATGTGATTGATAGAATTTAGTCTCTACAACATGGGTCAAAATTCAAACTTGGCTGAGATAAAGCTGTAATCTGCTCTGTACTAGGAGCATGCCTTACATCAGCTATAAATCACCGCTTTAAGCGGTGCAGTGAACAAGAAGCAATAATAGACTCTCTCCAAAACCTAATGGAAATTTTGCAGAAACAATTAGAGGAAGAAAGGAGTTACACTCTCTTGTTACAAGATCTCTTGAGAGAGAGAAAAATGTCTTAAAAATTCGAGGAATATCGACTCACCACAAGACACAAAGGAAAAGGAATTACTTTACCCCCACAAAGAATTAAAACAAGTCAAAAATTGTGGGGAAAACTGCTGTCATCCTATGACACCTTTAATTAAAACAGAATATGTCTTCCGAGTGTCACTCACCGGAGGAGACCAAATTCATTTAACTGAACAGGAGGCCAGTGGATACTGGGAACATGGAGTTTTCTTAACAACAGGAGACAAACATAACACCTCGTCCCCAACTCAGCATGCAACTTTCCGGGCTGGGGGACTCAATCCTCCAGAAAGGGGAGACCCTTTAGCTATTGTTAGTACCCCTGATCAACTTCTAGAAAGCGTCCACAAAGCTGCTTGCCTGCAAATGATACATGAAAAGAAGTTGATTCCTGGATATGAATCCCCTATGCAACTGCCTGTGAAACCTGAAATGATGACCCCTTTAATTCGGGGTCCCCCAGAATCCCTCAAACCCACAGCGATTGTCTTACAGAAAACTATAGCCACTGTGGGTCCCGTAGAAAGGCTGGAAAGATTCCTTGAAAACCCGACAGATCAAACTGGATCTACTGATCCCGGGAATGCCCCAAATTCTACACCCTCTCAGCTGTAGGGTTCACACTCGAATTCACCTGCCAGTGATCGCAAAGTTTATACATGTAGTGAGGTTGCAGAAGATCTGATTAATTACAGTAGAAAATGTGGACCTGTAAAAACTCCAGAAGAGAAATCAGAGCAAACACTGGGTAGCAGGGACATTGGGGTCCCTCACAGTGAAAACACAGACAATAGAAAACCCAGTGGACCCCCCTTGCTTTCTCAAAGTCTGGGCAGTGAGCCAAAGCAACCCCTCCCTCAGAGCCTGGGAAGTGAGCCAAAGCAGCCTTTCCTTCAAAGTCCAGGCAACGACCCAAAACTGCTTTGTCCTCAAAACCAGGTAAACTGGTTTTTGGGAATTTGGTGGAAGGATATCCCACCCGATACCTTAACCTTTTTAGATCAGATTAAAATGCCTGAATCCAGGAAACATCTCCAACATGCTTTAGGGTTATTGGTGTTCTGGAGGAAACACATCCCTGATTTTTCCATAATTGCTAGACCTCTTTATAACTTGATGAGAAAAGGGGTGCAATGGGAATGGGATACTTCTCAAGAAGAAGCCTTACAATTGCTGATTTTTAAAGCAACAGCTCACCAAGCCCTAGGCCCTATTCACCCTATAGATCCTTTCCAAGTGGAATAGGGATTTGCTTCCTCAGGACTGTCAGTTCACATCTGGCAGTGAGGCCCAGAGGGCCCGACAAGGCCTGTTGGTTTTTATTCCTGTGGCTTCAGAGATGCTGAAAAAAGATACACTGTCTGGGAAAAGGGGCTGTTAGTGGTTAACTTAGCCCTCATAGAAGTGGAGAAAATTACACGACAACAACCAATTGTTTTGAGAGGCCCTTTCAAAGTCATTAAAGCAGTTTCTACCGGGACCCCCCAACCTGACGGGGTGGCCCAGAGGGTCTCAGTTAGAAAGTGGGATGCTCGGATTGAACACTATTGTAACACTTTCTCAATAACTGAAGGAGCTGTAAAAACCTGGCAATACAAGGAAGCTTCAGTAGCAGCCAAGACAAACCTGCCTCAGTTATTAACGTAGCCCTCCACAGTTCCTCCGGTGAAACAGAGGGGGTAAGCAGTGCCCCAGTTGGCGAGCTGATAGCTGTTTGGATTGTTCTCCAATGTGAAGTACAGAATATCTTTCTTTTTTGTATCTATGCTTGTTTTTATGCTGTGTTTAAGGAATGGATTGAGTGGCTTTCTTTTTGGCAGCAAAAAGCATGGACAGCCTCTGATGCCCTAGGGAAGGAGCATCGGACAAATACACGCTGGATAATTTCATCATTTTAACCTTTTCTGCCCCTTGGTGGCAGGCTCTGTTGTGTTTACTTTTCACAGGGGAACTCCGAGGGACATGAAGAATTTATAGATTTAAAATAAACACCATAGAAAAGTCCATACTGAGTGCAGCAGTCACATACCATGGTATAAGCACCCCCCTTGTGTTGGACAAGAATAATGTTTTCCCTCCCTTTATGGTAACATGAGGTGATGATCTTATAATACAATGTAAATTAATTGCTGAACTTTTTGCTAAACTTAACTGCTGTACAATTTTCCCATAAAATCATGTGTGGTAAAAACAATACAAGATACTGGGGGGACCTCAAAGTTCATGTTGTAATACCTACCACCCAACCATCAATTATGCTAAACCCGGGAATTTTTGAAGTTGGACCGTATATAATCAGGAAAATCAGCCAACAACAAATATTGTTTAACCAGGTATGGTCTCTTAAACAAGTTAAATTGCTAATGCAAAACAATGTCTCAAAATTTCAGCCAGCTTGTTCACCTTTTAACACAAAGAGACATAACCGGTGCTGTGGGAACAGGATTGGGAATCTTGAGTAGCATTGATTCAGAAGTACTAATGAATAAATTGGCTGCCGCAATTAGAGATTTAACCAAATTACAACGACCACTGCAGTTGTCATTAGCCCACCAGTGGTTGTTATCAAACATATTAACTTAGTGAATTTTAACCATATGTAATGCTTCAGTGCATTCAATATTCCCTATCATTACGTTAGGGCTGAATCATGATGGAACTATTCTCTATCCTTTTGAGCATAAGCAATGGGACCGTCAAATTGATAAGAAATGGCAAACTGTTGATTTAGAAACTTGTATTGTGCGGGAACAACTAGGGCTGATCTGTGAAAGTAATGCAATTAGAACTCAGGACATTTGCTTAGACACAGAACAGAATATCTGTCATTTTGAAATTCATTCTAAAGAGAATCCTGAAAGAGTGCTTGTGTATATAGGCAATGGATGTGCATGCTTGAGAACTGCTTGTGACTGAGTACTTATAGAAAATTTAGTAATGGATAATAAAAATCATTCCAATTTTTGTGTTTGTAACTTTATACACCAAATTGTACCTACTCCCATTGGGATGAATCTTACCTTGGTAAAGCAATTGTTGCTTCATCAAGATTTAATCAAGATTTTGGAAAAGATCAAGAAGAATGGACAGAAAACCTTGGTAACTGTTCATCACAATGTAAAGGAAAAACATCGTGTTCTGGAAAGCGTAAGGAAAGATGCCGAACACAGGTGGTGGGATACCCTTTTTGGGTGGTCACCTACTGCCACAGGGGTCCTGAATAAATTGTGTCGATCCATCATTGTTCTCTTGATTTTAGTTTTGATTGGTTTTGTTTTATCAGCAATTTTGTATATCATGAATTGGAGAATGATGAAATGAATAACACATTTGACATCTCTAATGAATATGCATAATCTGGTTGATGTTTCATCCTCTGTGGACACCCCTGACGTTATTGATACAAGACGAACTAAGGTATAATAAGAAATTAGATATGTACTTTATTGCATTTTATATTCCAATCAATCAATTAGTGTAATCTTATTATAGTAAAGCAGTTGTTCCTTCAACAGGATTTAAACAAAATTTTATGTGATTGAAATTACTTATCCTTTTTGTTCTTTTCTTTTTCTTTTCTTTCTTTCTCTTTTTTATCTCTATTTTCCGGGGTTATGCTACCCACACTGACGAGTCCTGAAGACTTCGTGACACCACTACAGACTCCTGATGACAATCGTGAGCCTAGGGGTGGTGTCAGAGACTGTGTGGAAATGCCTCACTTGCCTCATAACCATCTACAGAAAGAGAGACTGAAAACCCAAAGACCCCAAAGGGGAAAGAGGAGTTCTGCACAATGAAGTCCAGCCAGATCCTGGTGGGATGCCTGCCAGGTGCAGAGGTGTGCACATGCCTGTGAGACCGTGTCGCTCTGGCTACCAGGGTGAAAAGGACTGCGCAGGAACGATCTGCTTTGTGCACCTGCACCTGCACCCCAAAACAATGGGCCTTACTCCCCCACCTCTTAGCCAGTTGCCCCTTGCCTTTGAAAAGATTGCATCACCTCTTGGTCAGCTGCCCCTCACTTTTGAAAAGACTATAAAGGGACTCTCTGAAAAGACCCCTACAAGATCTCCCCACGGACGAAGTTGAAATCTATTGGCTCTGGACCACGAGGACTTCGTTGTGCCATTGGTAGCTATAAACCTATCTCTCTCTCAACCCTACATCTCTCTCTCTCCTCTATCGCATAATCGTGTTGTTGGCACTCAATAAAGGTGCTTTTGATTTTGATTGAAACAAAAAAATACTTGTCCCTGTTTCTTTTGCTCTCTGAGATTCAGTTAACGAACCATCATGACTCCTGCTTGTATTAGTGGATCGTGACACCGAGGCAAGTGGATGTACCTGGGAATGACTACAAGCATGCTGAGGGCAATTGGATATACTGGGAGAGTCTGTAATTTATTGGGACCAACTGTGACCACCCCGGGAGTAAGTGGGAGTGGCTGGGACCAACTGGGATCATGCTGGAATCTACTGGGAGCAACTGGGATTACTACACTGAGGGCAACAGGGATGTACTGCAAGAGACCAGGAGTGACTGGGAACATCCTGGGAGTGATTGGGAGCTTGTTGCAGGTGATTGGCATATACTGGGAGAGACAGGAATTGACAGGGATCATACAGGAAGGTACTGGAATAATTCTGTGAGTATCTGAGAATGACTGGGATCCTACTGAAATCATACTGGGAGTGGAACCATCCTGGGTAACTGGGAGCAACTGGGACCATGTGGGGAGCAAATGGCATCCTACAGAGAGGGACTGGGAGTGACCGGCTTCAAACTGGAAGTGACTTGGACCATCCAGGGAGAGTCTGAGCCCATAATGGGATCACACTGGGTGTGACTGGGGGTGACAGGGCCCTACTGAGATCCCACCCCAGGCACCATCAGGGGCAACACAGACCCAGCCTGGGCACAGGCAGGGAATTTATTCCCAACCAAATCACAGCAGCACAAGGACAAGGGAAAGAAATCTCTCCAACACCTTCCCCACACACAACAGGGATCACCCAGAATGGGGGGCACAAGGGCTCTGCCCAACGGGGGTCACTGGGGATCATCCAATGCGGATCCTCCCATGGGGGATGGAGCTGGAGCAGCGCACGAAGCTCTTCCCGCACTCAAGGCACTCACAGGGATTCCCTTAGTGGTGCCTCCGTTGGTGTTGGGTCAAGTGAGAGCTCTGGGAGAATCTCTTCCCACACTGGGGACACTCGTAGGGCCTCTCCCCACTGTGGATGCGCCGGTGCACAATGAGGGTGGAGTTGCGATTGAAGCCCTTCCCGCAGTCGGGGCAGCGGAAGGGCCTCTCCTCTGTGTGAATCCGCTGATGCAAGAGGAGATTGGAGCTCCTCTGAAACCTCTTCCCACACTCAGGACACTCGTAGGGCCTCTCCCCAGTGTGGATGAGTTGATGTTTTCCCAGGTCCGAGCTCTGCTGGAAGCTCTTCCCACATTCCCCACACTCATGGGGCCGTTCCCCAGTGTGGATCCTCTGGTGCTGGATCAGGTTGGAGCTGTACCTGAAGCTCTTCCCACATTCAAGACACTCGTAGGGCTTTTCCCCAGTGTGGATTCTCTGGTGATTGATGAGGTGGGAGCTGATTCTGAATCTCTTTCCACATTCCCCACACTCATGGGGCCGTTCCCCAGTGTGGATCCTCTGGTGCAGGAGCAGGTTGGATTTCTGGCTGAAGCTCTTCCCACATTCCAAGCATTCGTAGGGCTTTTCCCCAGTATGGATTCTCAGGTGCTTGATCAGGTCAGAGCTTCTTCTCATGCTCTTCCTGCATTCCCCACACTCGTAGGGCCGTTCTCCAGTGTGGGTCATCTGCTGCTGGTTTAGGTTGGAGCTGCAGCTGAAGCTCTTTCCACATTGCACACACTCATAGGGCCGTTCCCCAGTGTGGATCCTCTGGTGTTCCATAAGTTGGGAGCGCCACCTAAAGCTCTTCCCACATTCCAAGCACTTTTGGGGCTTCTCCCCACCATGAGGCTTCTCCCCCAGCTCTGAGCTCTGCCTGGATCTCCGGCCGCCTTCCCGGCTCAGGGAGGGTCTTTCCTCCTCGCAGCTTCCTGGTCTGGGTTTGCAGCCCCTCCTTGTGCGGGGTCTCCAGGACTTTTCCTCCTCCTCCATCTGGCCACGGCTTTGGAATGACAAATCCTGGTTTGGGGGGGAAAAAGAAGGTGTGAGCAACTTGGGGTGGGGGTTCTTTCTGCCCAACTCCATCTCAGGAAGTCACCGGAAATCTTGTATCCATAAAACCTCCGAAACACCAATGTTCAGCCCAAAAGTACCTCAAAAAATCATGACAGAGGCCCAAAACAAGACTCACCCAAAACTCAATACAAAATAAAGAGATTCAGTACCCCAAAAAACCTAAAGTAACAACATTTACCCCAATAAATCTCAGAAATACCAAGATTCACCCCCCAGAAAATCATGGATCCCCCTCCCCTGCTGGATGTGATAGGGCAATGCTCCTGGGGTTGGGGGGAGGCCACAGATGCAGAGAGTGCTGAAACCTTGTGATGGCATCTCTTCCTGCACCTCCTCCTCCTCATCCTCCTGTGACCCTACTCTGCCTTACATTTCTCTTGCTCCTGCTATTCCTCCTTCTGCACAATCCCATCTTCTCCTCCCCCAAGCATGGTTTAGCGATTTTGTTCTTCAACCCTGCTCCTCCACCACTTCCCCTCCTCCCCTCAGGCCCAGCATTCACCCCTGGCTGCCTCTTCCCCCCAAAGCTGTCGCATCCCACAGGAGGAGCAGGGATGGAACTGGCACAGGTCGGGCTGGGGCAGCGCTGGGCTCTCGGCCGCTTCCGCTCTCACTCGGCCCCCACTGCAGCCGCTCCTGCCAGGACAGCACGGGGGAGCCCGGCCTGGGCACTCCGCCCCTCCCACCTCCCCAAATTCCCCTCACTGGGAGCGCTCCGGGCAAAGGCGGGGACGCAGGTGGGGCCCAGGTGGGGAGCGCTGGGCGCTGCGGGTCTGCCTGGGAGCTGGGGAGTCATCACCGCCGCGCCCTCGGATTGGCTGAGCCCGGCCTGAGGGCTGGGGCTGCAGTAAGGGCGGACACCCGGCTCCAGGGGGGATGTCCCGCAAACGGGGGACCCCCAGGAAAGGAAGGAGAGGAATGTGTCTGTACAAACAGATGGTGTGAGTCTGCCTGGAGATAGGGACACGGACTTGTACATAAGGAAGTAACAGGATAAACCATCCATGTCAGAAAATGTTATTAATTGACACAGACTGCTGCTCAGCCAAGGTCCTGTTAAATTCCTGACCTTCGAGAAGAAGAACAAAAACTGAAGAGAGCCACGGATATCATTTGCTATACAAAAGGAGAGAATGTTGAGGTAGTTTGCACATTCTCCCACAGGTAATTAAGGACACGGACACCGAGGGGGCAATAAGGGAACTCGAGAAGGGGTCTCGAGAGACAACAGAGGATGGATGGTGTTGGTGTGCTGGGAAAGGATTGGCTGAAGGGGACTGTGCAGGAATATATTTACGGCAAGGAGCAGCAGGAGGAATCCATGGGGGAAGAAAAAGGATGATGGAAAAGAGGAGGAAGAGAAAAATACTGAGGACTGGGATGTTTTTCAGCATCCTTTTTGCCTCAAAAATTGCCAGCGGGTCCAGATCTTTTGCATCCCCAGTTTCCAGGACAGGGAAAGAAGGAGGTCGGGATTTCAGGGGGTTTCTCTGTGCTGGGCAGCGGCAGGACCGGGCACAGAAGTGCGGGACCGGGAGCACGGGCTGGGGGCCTGTGTGGAGCTGCCGGGCCGGGGCTGTGGGGCAGGCGGGGCTCAGCGCCGGGCACTGCCTGACCCCAGCACCCCCCGGGCACGGCCGGCAGTGCCCCGCGGCCCCCAGGAGGCTGCGGGACGCCCCGGCCGCCTGCCCGGCCCCGTGGAGCTGCCGGCCCTGCCCGCCGGGGGGGCCGCCTTTGGACACTGCGGCAGGACAGGGACCGGCTCTGGGATACGGGGTGTGGAGGGGAGTGGGAGCACAAGGAGGAGGAGGAAGGAATAGGTGGGAAATGTGGATTACTCATGGAAGGATCAGGATTTTCTTTGAAGGATCTTGTTTGGGTCACTGGAGAAATGAACGATTTTGCAGAAAGCTCAGCAGCTGTCACAGGATGAGCACCCACAGGCACTGAGGGGAGGCTGCAGGAGTGGCAGAATAAGCCCCTGCAGGACTTGGTCACAAAGGCACAGCAGCTGAATGCAAGAAGGGAGGAGGAAAAGGCCAAGGTGAAGGCAAAGGCCATGGCAGAGTTTCTACAGTCCCTGAGGGATGAACCGCAAGGCCCAAGGGGGCCCCAGGACCCAGGGGACGGCCTCGGCCACAAGCACCTGGCAGAGGCATTGCCCTCCTCAGCAGGGGAGAGCCCACCCAAACAGCCCCTGGCAAGGAATCAGGGTTCCATCTGCACGCCACAAGGACACTGGAAGCAGAGACAGGAGCACCCTCAGGAGCAACAAGTCCACCCCTTGATGGACATGGATTGTTTGGGGTGTCAGAGCTCCCATTACACCAGGAACCCACCACACTGGAGCCCTTGAGAACATTCAGGGAGGCCCTTGAGAACATATCTAGATCGAGAGGAGGCCTTTCCTGATAGACACAGGGGCCTCTGGATCCACTTCAAATCTTAGATCTAAGGGAAGAAATTGTCAGGAAGTTCTTGGATCATTCAGGCTGTAAGGGGGGGAAAATGAGCAGGTGTGTTTTATTCATCCGCTATTAGTAGGTGTGGAAGAGATTTGAAACACATGAATTTCTGTTTGCTCTTAATGGTGACTGTAATTCACTGGGTAAGGATTTGATTGCTAATGTGGAAATAGAAATTAATATTGTAAAAGGTGATACAGAGGCTGATGCTGTTGTATCTCTGTGTCATTGTCTGCCAAGGCCTATGCTGAGGTGAACCCAGAAGGGTGAGCAGCTCCAGGGAAATAGGGAAAATTAGAGATGGAGCCTCTCCAAATTACTTTCAAGCAACCAGCACAAGTGGCATCTAAAAGCAATACCCTGTTCCAAGGCAGGCAAGGTAGGGGTCACAGCCTGGTTTTGAGTCCCTGCTAAAGACAGGGCTTTTGGAGCCTGCCATCTCTCCCTACAACACTCCTGTCCTGCCAGGCAAGAAACTGCATGGATGGACACCAGGAGGAAAGCAGAACTGCCAAGGGTTAAAAAGCAGATGAACTGAGCCTCCTGCCCTGCCTCTCCCAGACAGGGAAAGAGAATTTGAATGGCATGTAGATGTTAAACAGGGCCATGCCAAAGGAATTCTTGTGCTAAAATGTTTAACCCAGTGGCCAGAGAGTGGCCTCATTGTCTGCACAATTGTGCAGCCACACCTTTAATGGCAACTGAGGCCCAAAACTGAAGGCACAAGGATCTCCTGTTGATCAAGTCTGGCATCAAGTTCAAGCTTTGAGAACCAAAAGAGCCCCTACATGGATGAGCAGTGCTCGGTTATTACAGTATGAAACTTGTTCAATGGAACAGGAGGATTTAGAATTGAGGAGAGGGGAAGGGTTGAACCCAGCCTCCTGTGTGAAGGGCCTTGGACAGGGAGGCTGGGAAGAAACCCATGACTGCATTCAAGTGACAGAGCTGCAGACCCAGGATAGGAGAGACTGAGGAGACATTCCCTGGCCTGAGGGAGAAAATGTGTTTATGGAAGGGTCTGCAAGGGCAGCACAAGGGAAAAGAGACCCAAGACATGCTGTTGTTAAGGAAAGGGAATGACACAAAGCGCAGGTCACCGCCCCCATGCTCAGCTCAAACCCCGCAGCTGGGTGTGCTTGCAAGAGCCTGGCACTGAAATGCCCTGAGCACCAAGGCCTCAATATCTTCTGCTAACAGCGTGGCAGCTCACAGGCTGGCACCAGCATTTCCCACTGCTGCAGCCACCACTGGACCAATTCTAAAGGCATTTTTGGAACCAAGAATTCCAAGATAAGGGATTGTGGAAGCAATAGAGTCAGAGAGGGGAACTCATTTTACAGGAGAGATCCTGCAGGGGGTTATGGATGCTTTAGGAATACCATGGGACCTCCAAAACCTCCAGCACCCCTAGAGCTCAGGTCACGTAGAAAGAATGAATGGGGAAAGAAAGAAACACCATTTGGATCTGCTCGTGCCAAGGTATTGCTTTTTCCATTGGCTCTGGAAAGAATAAGAGCAGGACCCAGGGCAGAGATTCAATTATCTCCCTTGCGAATTCCTTACCCTGGTAATTCTCCACCTAGCATGGGGCTGGAGATAAGGGATGTCTGTTTCAAGCAATCTGTGGCCAGAATCCTGTCTCTTGTGAAATCTCTTGCACAGGAAGCTCGGCTGGCACAGAGCCTGCCTTGGCACTTTGCTGCTCACAACATGCAAGCAGGACTCTGGGTGGTGCTCCAGGAGTGCAAAGAAGCAGCAGTGGTGGCCAAGTGGCGTGGCCCATTGCAAGTGTCCCTGAGCACAGAAACAGGCGCCAGCAGAGCTGAACACGGGGGACCCCTCAGCCTGGCCTCAAGGTGTCTGACGCCCCGCAGATTTGGACTTGCCGGCTGCAGCAGGAGGATGGGAGGCCGCCACTGAGCCTGCACTGAAGGCAACGCAGCAGCAGCCAGGGCTCCACAGCGGGGGAAGCCCCTGGGCCTGCCCACACATCCTCTGCTGAAATCGTCTGCCTGGGCACCCTCCTTTGGCATCTCCAGCCACTAGGGGCCAATCCTTGCTGGCACTCTTGCAGCTTCAGTGCTTTCTGTGACTGCACCTGCCACAGGGGCTGTGGTAAACACCGTGAGAATTCGACTCTGGCTCTCAATTAGACTCCCACACTGGCCTGGGTGGGATTAGATTGTTGCAAAATATGCCAAGTTTAAAATTCATAAAATTGTATTTCTCTAGTCAGGCTTGGTTTTATTTTTAAGGGATGTTACAGCACTCAAGGGAGATGAGCTGAACATCTCAACAGACTTTGACATTTTTGGGAATGGCCCACAAGATTCCCAAAAAGATAACGACCATCATAGAACATCAACGCCCATCAGCAAACATCAACCAACAACTACCCCAGACAATGCCCCGGCATAGCTGAGACACCTGGTCTGGAAAAGGCTGAGAAGGAAATCCAGGAGTGTGCACCTAATTAACATCAGAGGCAAAGAAATCCAGGTCCAATTGAAAACCAAATTCTAAGATCTACCCAAGGGGAAAGTAATAAACATTACACCAAGGGATTTCTGTGGGTTTAGACTGTAGAAAATTTAGCAAAAATAGGGTAAAACTCATGTGTCACAGAATGATTCTCTCTGCACACCCGGTCTATATGTGGATGAAGTGATTTCTGCTGCACATCCTGCCCAGAAAAAGGTCATGCCTTCATTCTCTAACTCTAAAAATATTTTTGGAGTTTTGGTTCTTCCCTCAGTTTTGGTGATAGGATTACAGAATTAGAATGTTTTTTCTTAATAATCCTAATTCTATCTTGTCAGTTAGGATTGTGCCAGGGGTGTAAAAATGAATTTTTAGTCTTAGGGAAAGAAGTAGCAAAAATCTTTATTGTTTTGGGTTTTTGTGTGTATGTGTGTGTGTGTCTGTAGGTGATGGCAAAATTTTGGTCTGGATCTTTCGATGTTCACCTTTAGGCTGCATATTGCAAAACTGGAAATTTAAAAGTAAGCCTTTAATTCATAAACAGTTCATAGAATTTTGTTTAAAAAAAACCCCAAAAAACAGGGAGAGGTGAGGGGGGAAGGTGTGAGTCACCTGAGGGCTGCCCTGGAAGAGAAGCTTCCCTCCAGGCACTCAGTGAAAGAGCTTTAGAAATTCAAATTAACACTGCTGGAGCAAAATGTGCACAATGCACCAGGGGCTTCCTGCCTGCGGGAGGAATTGGGCTCATTCCCTCTGTCCCTCACCCCAAGCTCTGCCTGCTCCCACCCACGGAATTTGCACAGCTAAAGGCAGAGCCCACTGAGAGCATTTCTGACTCTGCCACAGAAATTGGTTAAGCTGCAAAGGAAAACAGCAAACGGAGAATGTTGGGAAAACTTCACTAAAACAAGTGAGGGGGAATCATCCCTGTCCGCACTGCAACATGTGCTGTCAGTGTCTATGTTATATAGGGTGTGTTAGACTTCTGGGGTGGTTTTGCTACCACACCTTCAGGGAAATGAATTGGGAATCCAAGTATTTGATGATTTAATCAGAGAAAATTCAATTATCTCCCTTGCAATTGGTCAATGGATGCAGCCCTGGCTGGAGGGAATGGCCCAAAAATGGGGAGAAGTTGAACGGCCCCAGAACAAATCCTACAACACTATGGACCAGACCCTGGGAACGCAAACAAATTCATATCAGGAGCCAGAGAACCTATTTAGAATTGGAATTGCATCATTTGATTACAATCTCTCCTCGGAATAATAACCAATCAGACAGACCCAGCTGCTGACCTTCTTGCCCACCAATCCACTCGAATGAGGAACACAACATTTCCCCATGGGATGGGATCAGATTATCCATAAGATGAAGGACAAGGAGTTTGGGGAGAATTAAATGACTCAGACTGTTGCTAGCAAATAGATTACAATGGAAAAGTGGTGAAACCGATAACAAAGGAAATAAGAAAGTAGCTCATGTACCGGTCCAGACGGGGAAAAGAAAAGAATGGGCCCCGTTTTTGTGGTTGCCTGGCAGAGCATGGGTTAAATGAATGCTGTTTGTCCTCTTATGTGCCACAGCAACTCTCATCTTTTTACCATGGGACATGGGGGGACACAGCCAGGGGTGGGGACATGGGGGAACACGGATATGGATGGTGACGTGGGGGACAATGACAGAGATGGAAACGTGGTGTGGAGACAGCCATGGGTGAGTACGTGGTGGGACATGGGCAGTGACACGTGGGGACATGGCCATGGCCAGTGCCATGGGGGGAACTTGCAGGGGCTGTGGGGGATGCTGGGTTTGAGGGAGTTGAGGGTTTCTGGGAGGGACTTGGGGGTTGCTGAGGGCTTTGGGAGTCAGAGGAAAAAATCCTACACAGGGGTTCCCTCTCTCTGCTCTCTCCACTCTCGGGTTATGGGGGTCCCCCTTTCCTGGATGCTGTGGGTCCTGCAGATATTGGAGGTTCCTTCTCTGGAGGGTCTCTGCCTGCTCCAGAATTCCAGGGAATCCCAGGGGACCCCACCTTGAGTCTCCCCACTTTGGGGTTCTGGGAGTCCCCCTTCTCTGGGCTGCTGAGGCTCCCATGGCTCCCCCTCTCTGGGGTTGCACTAAGGGATGCCGAGGGTTTGGGGGTCCCAGGGGTCCCTCCTCCCCTGACTCTCTGCTCCCGGGTGCCGGAGGTCCCAGGGGTGCCCCCTCTCTGGGCTCCCCACTTTGGTGTCCCAGGGCTTCCCCCTCTCCAGGCTCATCCCTTCTCCGGGCTGCGCCTTCTCCAGGCTCCCCTCACTCCCGGCTCTCGGGGTCCCCTCTCTCCACGCCCCCATTTCAGGCTCCGGGGCTCCCTGGGCTCCCCCCTTTTCGCTCTTCCTCCTCTCAAGGCTTCTCCCCTGCCCTCCCCTCCCCGCGCCGGTACCGGGCGATCGCCACGTGGCTCCGGGGACCCCGCACTCCCCTCCCAACGCCGGGGCTCTGCCGGCAGCCGCCACCGGGACAGTCCCAAAAAACACCACCCGGGGACCCCGCAGTGTCAACCGAAGGGGGATTTCGGGTCAGCTTTGGAGTCCTGCAAGATCCAAACATCGCTCCGCCCGCTCTGTCCCCAGAAAAACACGGAGCCCCAAGGATACTTCGGGTGAGCTCCAAATATCCTTCCTAAGAAACCCTGCCAGGACCGCCCAAGATATTCGGGGTGAGCTCCCCCTTCCCGGTCACCTGCGGAATGCGGGGAAGGGCGATGTTCCCGGAGCGAAGGGGCTGCAGATCCAGAGAGCGATGGATGCACCTGGTGCCTCCTCTCAGGCTTCTCTTGCTGCTCCTGCTCCTCCCCTACCCCTCCTCTTTAACCCCTCCCCCTCCTCCTCCTCCTTCTCCTCATCCTCCATCCCTGGGCTGCGGGCGAGGAGCTCTCGGGTGAGCGGGGCGGGCACGGGACCCGGCGGGAAAAGGGAGCGTCACCCCCAAACCGAGCTGGGAGGAGCTGGGGGTTGGGGTGTGATGAGAAAGGGGAGGGAGAGGGGGGATAAGGGGAGGTGGGACAGCGGGAAGGGGGTTCCCAATGAGGGTCTCCCATTAACTCCAGGACCCCGAAGTCCCCTCCCTGTCCTCCCAAGCCCTCCCGGCGCTGTAGGGGCCGGGCCGTACCCCAGTGCCGGCTCAGGGGGTGCTCCAGGCTGACGTGCTCCACCTGGCAGCTGCAGGTGACCCCGCTCGGGGGCGGGTGGCGATTTCCAGCAGCCCCAGGAGCTGGTAGGTCCAGTCCCCGTTGGGGACAATGTCGGTGGCCACCACGTGGCCCGAGAGCTCCTGCGGGGCCTGGAACCAGCTCATCTGGATGTCGGCAGGGTAGAAATCCATCAGGGAGCAGAGCAGGCGGCCGGGGCCGGGCTGGGAGCTCGAGGGCACCAGTGAGATGGACACGCTGGGATGGGCAGGGGGCTCGGGGACCCCCTCCAGTGCAGATCTGCCTCTACACCCCCCAAGGTGCAGGGAATCGCTGCAGGGATGGAGTGCTGGGGGAGAGGGAAGCACCCTGCTTCCATCCCAACCCCACCTTTCCCTCCGCTCTCCTCTCCTTTCTCATTGTTCTCCCAATCCACAGACCCCCCCCCCAACTCAATTTTGGGGCCCCAACCCCCTCTTTTTCCCCACTCTTCTGTTCCTTCCCAATCGTCCCTCCAATCCCCAACCATCCTCACTCTTTGGTTTGGGGGATTCCAGGCCGGTCCTTCTAAATCTGGGGTCCCATCCACCCTTTCTCTCAAATCAGGCAGCTCCTAGCAGCTTTTTTTTCTGGAAGGAATCCCTGAGTATGGGATTTTTGGGGTGTAGTTTGAAGGGGGACAGCTCAGTTTGGCTTTCCCCTCCCTGCTGTGTCGTCTCAGCTGCCCCTAACTCACTGGGGATGCTGGGATTTCCTTCCTGGAGACAAGATCTTGCATTCCCTTCCAGGACGCAATGCCCGCCTGGGTGTCCAGGTCAGGGGGTCCTTGAGCAGCTGCCCCAGAAGCTCCGCCAGGGTCTCCCAGTGCAGCCGGAGCTGCTCGGCCTGGGGTCCCAAAGCCCTCAGGAGCCCCCAAGTCCCTCCCAGGAGCCCTCAACTCCCTCAAACCCAGCATCCCCCACAGCCCCTGCAAGTTCCCCCCATGGCACTGGCCATGGCCATGTCCCCACATGTCACTGCCCATGTCCCACCACGTCCTCACCCATGGCTGTCTCCCCACCACATTTCCATCCCTGTCATTGTCCCCCACGTCACCATCCATGCCCGTGTTCCCCCATGTCCCCACGAATGGCCATGTCCCTGTCCATGTCCATGTGTCCCCGTGTCCCCACCCCTGGCTGTGTCCCCCCATGTCCCATGGTAAAAAGATGAGAGTTTCTGTGGCACATAAGAGGACAAACAGCATTCATTTAACCCATGCTCTGCCAGGAAACCACAAAAACGGGTCCCATTCCCATCCTTTTCACATCTGGACCAGTACATGAGCTACTTTCTTATTTCCTTTGCTATTTGTTTCACCACTTTTGGTGAAACAGAGCTGTCATCTATTTGCAAACAGCAGTTTGAGTCGTTTAATTTTCCCCAAACTCCTTGTCCTTCATCTTATGGATAATCTGATCCCATCCCATGGGGAAATGTTGTGTTCCTCATTCGAGTGGATTGGTGGGCAAGAAGGTCAGCAGCTGGGTCTGTCTGGTTGGTTATTATTCCGAGGAGAGTTTGTAATCAAATGATGCAATTCCAATTCTAAATTTGTTCTCTGGCACCTGATATGAATTTGTTTGCGTTCCCAGGGTCTGGTCCATAGTGTTGTAGGGTTTGTTCTGGGGCCGTTCATCTTCTCCCCATTTTTGGGTCATTCCCTCCAGCCAGGGCTGCATCCATTGACCACTTTTCTCTGATGAAATCTTCAAATACTTGGATTCCCAATTCATTTCCCTGAAGGTGTGGTAGCAAAACCACCCCAGAAGTCTGACACACCCTATATAACATAGACACTGACAGCACATGTTGCAGTGCGGACAGGGATGATTCCCCCTCACTTGTTTTAGTGAAGTTTTCCCAACATTCTCCGTTTGCTGTTTTCCTTTGCAGCTTAACCAATTTCTGTGGCAGAGTCAGAAATGCTCTCAGTGGGCTCTGCCTTTAGCTGTGCAAATTCCGTGGGTGGGAGCAGGCAGAGCTTGGGGTGAGGGACAGAGGGAATGAGCCCAACTCCCACCGCGGGCAGGAAGCCTCTTGTGCATTGTGCACACTTTGCCCCAGCAGTGTTAATTTGCATTTCTAAAGCTCTTTCACTGAGTGCCTGTGTCACGATCTGCTCATAGGAGCAGGGGTCGTGATGGTTCGTTACTTTGAATCTCAGAGTGCAAAAGAAAACAGGGACCAGTATTTTTGCTTCAATCAAAATCAAAAACACTTTATTTAGTGCCAAGAACACGGTTATGCGATGGAGGAGAGAGAGATGTAGGAGAGAGAGAGAGAAAAGAAAGGGGGGTTAATAGCTACCATGGCACGACGAAGTCCTCTTGGCCGGCTTCGATGGATTCCGTCTCGTCCGTCGGGAGATCTCGTAAGGGTACTTTTTGAGAGTCTCTTTATAGTCTTTTCGAAAGCGAGGGGCAGGTAACCAAGAGATGAGACAATCCCTCCAGAGACGATGGGCAAGTAGCCAGCAGGTGGGGAATAGGGCCCATTGTTTTAGGGTACAGGTGCAGCTGTACAAGACATATAGTTCTTGTGCAGTCCTTTCCGCCCCGTTAGCCGAGCGGCACGGTTCCATGGCCATGTGTCAACACGCCTCTACAGGCCAGCTCAGCAGCACAGCTCTGCAGTACACCTGGGCACCTGGCAGGCATCCCACCAAGATCTGGCTGGACTTCATTGTGCAAAAGTCCTTTTCCCCTCTTAGGGTCTTTGGGTTTTCAGCCTCTGCTTCTGTAGATGGTCGTGAGGCAGGTAGGGATTTCCGTCCAGACTCTTACACCACCCCATGGCTCACGATTGTCGTCAGGAACCTGTAGCGTTGTCTTGATGTCTTTGGAAGTCTGTAGCATTGTCTCGATGTCTTCGGGACTCGTCCGTGCCAGTAGCATACCCTGGAAAACAGAGACAAAGAGAAAGAGAGAAGGGAAAAGAAAAGGAGAAGAACAAAAGGATAAGTAATTTTAATCACATAAAATTTTGTTTAAATTTCAACAGGGCAACAATTGCCTTATTACAGTAAAATTACATTAATAATTATTCAAATAAAACCAGTTTAATTTCTTCTTATAGCTTAGAATCATATTAATAATTAATTGAATCATTATACTTTAGGATTACATTAATACGTTGTTACACCTTAAAATTACATTAATTGATTGAATCACAAAACAATAAAAATACCTTAAAATTTCATTAATAATTGATTAAATTACAATAAGCAGTAAAGTATTTATCTAATTTCTTATTATATCTTAGCTCACCTTGCATCAATAATGTCAGGGGTGTCCACAGAGAATGAAGCATCAACCAGATTATGCATATTCATTAGAGATGTCAAATGTGTTATTCGTTTCATCATTCTCCAGTTCATGATATACAAAATTGCCGATAAAACAAAACCAATTAAAACTAAAATCAAGAGAACAATGATGGGATGACACAATTTATTCAGGACCCTGTGGCAGTAGGTGACCACCCAAAAAGGGTATCCCACCAACTGTGGTCAGCATCCTTCCTTACCCTTTCCAGAACACGATGTATTTCGTTTACATTGTGATGAACAGTTACCAAGGTTTTCTGTCCATTCTTCTTGATCTTCTCCAAAATGTCGATTAAATCCTGATGAAGCAACAATTGCTTTACCAAGGTAAGGTTCATCCCAATGGGGGTAGGCACAACTTGGTGTATCAGTGAGTAATTGGATTGCAAAAGGTGATAAGAAGTAACTGGAGCTGAATAAGAAAAATCACATCCTATGATTTTAGTAAAATTGCAAACACAAAAATTCGAATGATTTTTAATATCCATTACTAAATTTTCTACAGCTACTCGGTCACAAGCAGTTCTCAAGCATGCACATTCATTGCCAATATACACAAGCACTGTTTCATAACTCTCTTTAGGATGAATTTCAAAATGACAGATATTCTGTTCTGTGTCTAAGCAAATGTCCTGAGTTCTAATTGCATTACTTTCACAGATCAGCCCTAGTTGTTCCCGCACAATACAAGTTTCTAAATCAACAGTTTGCCATTTCTTATCAATTTGATGGGCCCATTGCTTATGTTCAAAAGGATAAAGAATAGTTCCATTCCCATTCAGCCCCATGCAATGATAGGGAATATTGAATGCACTGAAGCATTACATATGGTTAAAATTCACTAAGTTAATATGTTTGATAACAACCACTGGTGGGCTAATGACAACTGCAGTGGTCGTTGTAATTTGGTTAAATCTCTAATTGCGGCAGCCAATTTATTCATTAGTACTTCTGAATCAATGCTACTCAAGATTCCCAATCCTGTTCCCACAGCACCGGTTATGTCTCTTTGTGTTAAAAGGTGAACAAGCTGGCTGAAATTTTGAGACATTGTTTTGCATTAGCAATTTAACTTGTTTAAGAGACCATACCTGGTTAAACAATATTTGTTGTTGGCTGATTTTCCTGATTATATACGGTCCAACTTCAAAAATTCCCGGGTTTAGCATAATTGATGGTTGGGTGGTAGGTATTACAACATGAACTTTGAGGTCCCCCCAGTATCTTGTATTGTTTTTACCACACATGATTTTATGGGAAAATTGTACAGCAGTTAAGTTTAGCAAAAAGTTCAGCAATTAATTTACATTGTATTATAAGATCATCACCTCATGTTACCATAAAGGGAGGGAAAACATTATTCTTGTCCAACACAAGGGGGGTGCTTATACCATGGTATGTGACTGCTGCACTCAGTATGGACTTTTCTATGGTGTTTATTTTAAATCTATAAATTCTTCATGTCCCTCGGAGTTCCCCTGTGAAAAGTAAACACAACAGAGCCTGCCACCAAGGGGCAGAAAAGGTTAAAATGATGGAATTATCCAGCGTGTATTTGTCCGATGCTCCTTCCCTAGGGCATCAGAGGCTGTCCATGCTTTTTGCTGCCAAAAAGAAAGCCACTCAATCCATTCCTTAAACACAGCATAAAAACAAGCATAGATACAAAAAAGAAAGATATTCTGTACTTCACATTGGAGAACAATCCAAACAGCTATCAGCTCGCCAACTGGGGCACTGCTTACCCCCTCTGTTTCACCGGAGGAACTGTGGAGGGCTACGTTAATAACTGAGGCAGGTTTGTCTTGGCTGCTACTGAAGCTTCCTTGTATTGCCAGGTTTTTACAGCTCCTTCAGTTATTGAGAAAGTGTTACAATAGTGTTCAATCCGAGCATCCCACTTTCTAACTGAGACCCTCTGGGCCACCCCGTCAGGTTGGGGGGTCCCGGTAGAAACTGCTTTAATGACTTTGAAAGGGCCTCTCAAAACAATTGGTTGTTGTCGTGTAATTTTCTCCACTTCTATGAGGGCTAAGTTAACCACTAACAGCCCCTTTTCCCAGACAGTGTATCTTTTTTCAGCATCTCTGAAGCCACAGGAATAAAAACCAACAGGCCTTGTCGGGCCCTCTGGGCCTCACTGCCAGATGTGAACTGACAGTCCTGAGGAAGCAAATCCCTATTCCACTTGGAAAGGATCTATAGGGTGAATAGGGCCTAGGGCTTGGTGAGCTGTTGCTTTAAAAATCAGCAATTGTAAGGCTTCTTCTTGAGAAGTATCCCATTCCCATTGCACCCCTTTTCTCATCAAGTTATAAAGAGGTCTAGCAATTATGGAAAAATCAGGGATGTGTTTCCTCCAGAACACCAATAACCCTAAAGCATGTTGGAGATGTTTCCTGGATTCAGGCATTTTAATCTGATCTAAAAAGGTTAAGGTATCGGGTGGGATATCCTTCCACCAAATTCCCAAAAACCAGTTTACCTGGTTTTGAGGACAAAGCAGTTTTGGGTCGTTGCCTGGACTTTGAAGGAAAGGCTGCTTTGGCTCACTTCCCAGGCTCTGAGGGAGTGTCCTGGTTTGAAGGACAGGTGTCTGTTAAGGAAGGCAGGAGCCTCCCTTGGGATGGGAAACTGTAACCCCTCTCCCTCCGAATTATTATAAATTTGAAATCAAGAGGCTCTCAGGCAAAGATATGGGAATAGGAATAACAGTTCTTTACTACTATCTAAAACAAAGGATAACAAATAACAACAACTATAACGTTAACCAACAAACAGAACCAGAAACCCAGTGGCAGCCTGCTCGGCTTCAGGCACCTTTTCCCTTTGGTGCAGTTCCAGTCACAGCCTGCAGGGGCGCTCTGGGTGTGATGATTCCCCGGTGGCTGCAGGGGCTCCGGCGTGAGCTCAGGTAGCACACGGCAATGGCGGCTGCCCGAAGCACGGAGGGATGGAGGAGAGCCCTTGCTCCACAGACCCTCGGGGAGGGGCAGCTGGTGTCGGTGCCACAGCAGGATCCCCGGACACAGGGAGCTGGGACGGTAAGGGGTCTCCACGTGCAGGGAAAAACCCCGCTACAATGTAGCGGAGAAAAGCGGGCTGGTGGCAGGCAGGTCGGCTCCGGATGGGGCAGAGGGCAGAGACTCACAGCAGACAGACCGGCAGCTCCGCGCTGGCTTCTCAGGGGCCGTGGGTTCAGCAGACAGCAGCTCTGACCGTCCAGCTCCGAGGGTCCCGAGCAAGAGGGCGTGACCTCCCTCTGCCCTTGCTTTTCAGTCTCTCCAAATCTCGCGTTACCAGGCTCTGCTTCCGTGAGGGGCAATTTTGCCCCACCCTGCCACGGAGAAAGGCTCTACCCTTGTGCTTTGTTTCTCTTAAGTACCCAGTCATTTGTGTCCTAGCAACCCATGGGAGAAAAATTCCTGAGGAAAAGAACTAGATCCAACCTTCAACATTCTCCACCCCGAATTTTTTTCCCATGCAAACACCTTACATCAAATTTAAACTTTCGAGGTATATACATACATGCAGATACAGATACAAGCGCAGTGTCATAAGTAGTTCACCCTAAAACAAGATCTCCTTGAGGTATGCATCGGGTCTCTCCATCCCTTTGCATCACCCACCAGGTGCAGCCCGGTCCCTGAGCAAAGACAACCCCCCGGATGGGATTGTCTTTACTTGAGGCAGAGTTTACCCAAACAGTCTTTCCCAGCATACCTCTCATGTGTACTACTGGAACTTTATCTCCATCTGTTGTTCGCAAGGGGTCAGAGTGGGCAGGCCCGGCCCGGCTGGAGGAACCTCGGGTGTTCACTAACCATGTGGCCTTTGCCAAATTAGTCTCCCAGTTCTTGAACGTCCCCCCACCCAGTGCTTTCAAGGTGGTTTTGAGCAGGCCATTGTACCGTTCAACTTTCCCAGCTGCTGGTGCATGATAAGGGATATGGTACACCCACTCGATGCCATGTTCCCTAGCCCAGGTGTTTATAAGGCTATTTTTGAAGTGAGTCCCATTGTCGGATTCAATTCTCTCGGGGGTACCATGTCTCCAAAGAACCTGTTTTTCGAGGCCCAGGATGGTGTTCCGGGCAGTGGCATGAGGCACAGGGTAGGTCTCCAGCCATCCTGTGGTGGCTTCCACCATTGTGAGAACGTAGCGCTTGCCTTGGCGGGTCTGGGGCAGTGTGATGTAATCAATCTGCCAAGCCTCTCCATACTTGTATTTGGACCACCGTCCACCATACCATAGAGGCTTTACCCGCTTGGCCTGTTTGATCGCAGCGCACGTCTCACAATCATGGATCACCTGGGAGATACTGTCCATGGTTAGGTCCACCCCTCGGTCTCGTGCCCACTTATAGGTGGCATCTCTGCCCTGGTGGCCTGAGGCATCATGGGCCCATCGGGCTAGGAACAGCTCCCCTTTGTGTTGCCAGTCTAAATCTATCTGTGCCACCTCAATCTTTGCGGCGTGATCTACCTGCTTGTTGTTCTGGTGTTCTTCGTTAGCTCGGCTCTTAGGGACATGGGCGTCTACATGGCGGACTTTTACGGGTAGCTTCTCTACCCGAGTGGCAATGTCTTTCCATTCATCAGCTGCCCAGATTGGCTTTCCTCTACGCTGCCAGTTGGCCTTTTTCCACCTTTCCAGCCAACCCCATAGAGCATTGGCTACCATCCACGAATCGGTGTAGAGATAGAGCTTTGGCCACTTCTCTCTCTCAGCAATGTCCAGGGCCAGCTGAACAGCTTTGAGTTCAGCAAATTGGCTCGACCCACCTTCTCCTTCAGTGGCTTCTGCAACTTGTCGTGTGGGGCTCCACACAGCTGCTTTCCACTTCCGGTTCATCCCTATGATGCGACAGGAACCATCAGTGAAAAGGGCGTAGCACTTTTCTTCATCTAGCAGTTGATTATATGGTGGAGCCTCCTCAGCCCGGGTCACTTGTTCTTGCTCCTCTTCATCAGTGAGACCAAAACTCTCACCTTCTGGCCAGTTCGTAATTATTTCTAGGATCCCAGGGCGGTTCGGATTTCCAATGCGGGCGCGCTGTGTGATAAGTGCGATCCACTTACTCCATGTGGCATCGGTGGCGTGGTGGGTAGAGGGAGCCTTTCCTTTGAACATCCACCCCAGCACTGGTAGTCGAGGTGCCAGGAGGAGTTGTGCTTCAGTGCCAATTACCTCGGAGGCGGCTTGAACTCCTTCATAGGCGGCCAAGATTTCCTTCTCTGTGGGGGTGTAGTTGGCTTCAGACCCTCTGTAACTCCGGCTCCAGAATCCCAGCGGTCGGCCTCGGGTCTCTCCAGGCACCTTCTGCCAAAGGCTCCAGGACAAGCCCTTGTTCCCGGCTGCAGAGTAAAGCACATTCCTCACCTCTGGTCCCGTCCTTACTGGGCCAAGCGCTACCGCATGAGCGATCTCCTGCTTGATCTGGGCAAATGCTTGTTGCTGTTCAGGGCCCCAGTGAAAATCGTTCTTTTTGCGGGTGACCAGGTAGAGAGGGCTCACAATCTGGCTGTACTCTGGAATGTGCATCCTCCAAAAACCTATGGCCCCTAGGAAAGCTTGAGTTTCCTTTTTGTTAGTTGGAGGAGACATCGCAGTGATCTTATTGATGACCTCCGTGGGAATCTGGCGCCGTCCATCTTGCCATTTTACCCCCAAGAACTGGATCTCTCGAGCAGGTCCCTTGACTTTGCTTTTCTTGATGGCAAAACCGGCTTCCAGGAGGATCATGATGATCTTCTCTCCTTTCTCAAATACTTCTGCTGCCGTGTTCCCCCACACAATGATGTCATCGATGTATTGGAGATGCTCTGGAGCCTCACCCTTTTCCAGTGCAGCCTGGATCAGTCCATGGCAGATCGTGGGGCTGTGCCTCCACCCCTGGGGTAACCGATTCCAGGTATATTGCACACCCCTCCAGGTGAAGGCGAACTGAGGCCTGCACTCCGCTGCCAGAGGGATGGAGAAGAACGCATTGGCGATGTCAATGGTGGCATACCATTTTGCTGCCTTGGACTCCAGCTCGTACTGGAGCTCCAGCATGTCTGGCACGGCAGCACTCAATGGTGGAGTCACTTCATTCAAGCCACGATAGTCTACAGTCAATCTCCATTCCCCGTCAGACTTGTGCACAGGCCAGATGGGGCTGTTGAAGGGTGAGTGGGCTTTACTGACCACTCCTTGGCTTTCCAGGTCGCGGATCATCTTGTGGATGGGGATCACGGCGTCTCGATTCGTCCGGTACTGCCGGCGGTGCACTGTCGAGGTGGCAATTGGCACTTGTTGCTCTTTTACTCTCAGGAGTCCCACTGCATTTGGATTTTCCGATAGTCCAGGCAAGGTGTTCAGTTGCCTGATGCCCTCTGCCTCCACAGCCGCTATTCCGAAAGCCCACCTGAGTCCCTTTGGGTCTTTGTAATAGCCATTCCGGAGGAAGTCTATGCCCAGAATACATGGGGCCTCTGGACCAGTCACAATGGGGTGTTTCTGCCACTCCTTCCCGGTCAGGCTCACCTCGGCTTCCAACAAAGTTAATTGCTGTGATCCCCCTGTCACCCCGGCAATAGAAACAGGTTCTGTCCCCACATGTCTCGATGGAATTAAGGTACACTGCGCACCAGTATCAACTAACGCTTCATATTTTTGTGGTTCTGATGTGCCAGGCCATCGGATCCACACTGTCCAAAAGACCCGGTTTTCCCGTGCCTCTTCCTGGCTAGAGGCAGGGCCCCTCTAGCTCTGGTTGTCATTTCTTTCTTGGGCGTACATGGTAGAGGTCCCCTCGAGGGGATCTAAGAGATCGTCCTCTCTTCTGTAATATCTGGCATCTCGGTCACGGGAGGCTGAGGCTACCTTCACTTTAGTAGACCCCCCGCCTCGGTTAGTATTTCCCTCCTTGAGTTGCTGTACCCGTGCTGCCAGGGCAGCAGTGGGTTTCCTATCCCACTTCCTCATGTCTTCTCCGTGATCACACAGGAAGAACCACAGCTCAGATCGTGGGGTGTACCCTCTCTCCCTGGCTGGGGGGCGCTGGGCTCTGACTTTGGGGCTTGTGACTCGCACTGGTGCTGCACTCATCAACCTCATCTCCTCCCTCACCTCTCTCATCATCTCCTCTCTGAGGTCTTTGACCACAGCAGAGACCTGAGCCTGTATTGGGCCACTGATCATACTATCATAATTCCTGAGTTTGGTGGCTATGGAGCCCACTGTCTCTCGGTTGTCATCAGCATTAATTGTTGCAATGAAGATGGTGTATTGGGAGGGCCCTAGCTTTGCCAGATTCCACAACATTTGCCCTGTACACTTGACCTTGTCGGGGTCGTTATCATGTTGTCCATCCCTCCCAAAGAGTACCTCCAATATTGCCACCTCCCTCAGCTGTTGGATTCCCTCCTCAAGGGTCTTCCATGGTCTTCTATGATGATACTCCTGCATTCTCTCCCTGTTGACAAACCTCTCTCTTACACTTATTAAAAGCCGTTCCCAGAGAGACAGGGGCCCATCATCTCTTCCAAATACCTGATCAACCCCTGAGTCCTGGGACAAGGGTCCCAGCTGCCTTGCCTCAATACTATCCAGCTGCACGCCCATACCCATAAGGTCCCAGACCCGAAGTAACCAGGTTGTAAAAGGCTCACGACCCCGTCGCACAATGTCTTTTCGTAGATTACGGAGACTGTCATACCCCAGGGACTCAGTAGTGATTTCAATCCTTGGCCTCCCTACTGGTTGAGAGGGCCCTGCTTCCCCATCATTACTCACTGGCTGCTCTGGTTTGATCTTAGTCTTCCTCTTTTCCACAGGGGCAACTGCTACTGGCTGTGGCTGCCCCTCTGATCTGACTGAAGCCTGAGCGGTGATAGTGTCCCTGGGTTCCTCTGCTGCCTCATTAGACTCTCCCTCTTTGGGATAGGGGAAGGGTTTCCCACCAGCTGGGCAAGTGTATTCCTTCAGCACTTGGCCCATCTCGCGTATCTCTTTCACCAGGACTCCCACCCAATCCGGGTGGGTTGTTTCTGAGGTGGGTTGTGGGACCGGGTCAGACTCTGTAGCAACATCCCTAGTGTCTGGGGCAATGTCAGGTTCTGGGATGGTGTCCCTAGTTTCTGGGGCCATGTCAGGTTCTGTGGCTACATCCCTAGTCTCTGGGGCCGTGTCAGGTTCTGTGGCAGCATCCCTAGTTTCTGGGGCCGTGTCAGGTTCTGTGGCTACATCCCTAGTCTCTGGGGCCATGTCAGGTTCTATGGCAGCATCCCTAGTTTCCGGGGCCAGGTCAGTTTCTGTGGCAGCATCCCTAGTCTTTGGGGCCGTGTCAGGTTCTGGGGCCCCATCCCTATTGTCTGGGGTAGATGTCAGAGTGGCTATCCAAGTCAGAGCCCCCTTATCCCTGAATGCTAAATAGAGCAGGCCTATCAGCAACACCAGCCACTGTATGGTATCATTAGCATCTAAAGAAGATTTGAACCCCTCAAAGATTGGCGGGATAGGCCCAAAGAGCTGGGTGAAGGGTTGTGAGAACATTTCTTTTGGTGTCACTTCCTCACAGTAAGTACCATTATTAAAGTAACCCTGAAAACATGTCATTAGTGTGTGGTAGCTGTGAATCCACATGCCTGCCTTCCAGAGGAACTTGAAAATCCATGAATTCCTCACCTTATTGACCCATGACACAAACTGTATAACAGCCACTGTAGCCTTAGTTATAGGGCCCATGTTTAGATATGGGGCTGCAAATGGGAGAGAAACAGCTGTGACCACTTGCCATACGAACCGGAATAAGCAAGACCACATGGTGCAACCTAATGAGGTTCCTATATCCAGCACACAAAAACTGCGTTACTCAAGAACTGTTATCCTTCTTCCCCTCGATGCCCTCGTGCCCCACGTTGGGCGCCAAAATCTGTCCTGGTTTGAAGGACAGGTGTCTGTTAAGGAAGGCAGGAGCCTCCCTTTGGATGGGAAACTGTAACCCCTCTCCCTCCGAATTATTATAAATTTGAAATCAAGAGGCTCTCAGGCAAAGATATGGGAATAGGAATAACAGTTCTTTACTACTATCTAAAACAAAGGATAACAAATAACAACAACTATAACGTTAACCAACAAACAGAACCAGAAACCCAGTGGCAGCCTGCTCGGCTTCAGGCACCTTTTCCCCTTTGGTGCAGTTCCAGTCACAGCCTGCAGGGGCGCTCTGGGTGTGATGATTCCCCGGGCTGCAGGGGGCGCTCCGGCGTGAGCTCAGGTAGCACACGGCAAACTGCCCGAAGCACGGAGGGATGGAGGAGAGCCCTTGCTCCACAGACCCTCGGGGGGCAGCTGGTGTCAGTGCAACAGCAGGATCCCCGGACACAGGGAGCTGGGACGGTAAGGGGTCTCCACGTGCAGGGAAAACCCCGCTACAATGTAGCGGAGAAAACTCAGAGCGGGCTGGTGGCAGGCAGGTCGGCTCCGGATGGGGCAGAGGGCAGAGACTCACAGCAGACAGACCGGCAGCTCCGCGCTGGCTTCTCAGGGGGCCGTGGGTTCAGCAGACAGCAGCTCTGACCGTCCCGCTCCGAGGGTCCCGAGCAAGAGAGCGTGACCTCCCCCCTGTCCTTGCTTTTCAGTCTCTCCAAATCTCGCGTTACCAGGCTCTGCTTCCGTGAGGGGCAATTTTGCCCCACCCTGCCACGGAGAAAGGCTCTAGCCTTGTGCTTTGTTTCTCTTAAGTACCCAGTCATTTGTGTCCTAGCAACCCATGGGAGAAAAATTCCTGAGGAAAAGAACTAGATCCAACCTTCAACACTGATTAACAAGTAGAAACTTTTTATTCATACGTTCATTGTTTAGAGGAGATTCAAACAGGTTTTGTGACTTTGTGTTGTAAACAGGTTCCTCAAAGATCACTTTAGAGTTGATCATGTTTAATTCTTTTGCCTCACATAATAGATAGGAGCATGTTGGTGGAATTTGCTAATGGCATACAATTGCAAGGGATCAAAAGGTAATATAGTGTGGATAACTGTGGGAAAAGAAATCTGGTTTGTGAAAGTAAACAAATTTGGCTTCTGTAGCTTAATAAATGGAGGCTGAAAGGGAATACCTGATTTTCTGTGATGATAGTGAATCAGAAAACTTTGATGGAGGAAGGCGTGAGTGCAGATGGAGACAGTTGGAGCTCTCCCTTGTTATTGTTGGTTTATAAGGACGTTGGAAATCTGAGACCAAAAATAGGGAATTGTCAAAGATATTACCAGAGATTTTTCTTTCTGCTGAAATTATGTTACAACCCTCCCCTGAGGTGGAATAACTGAGGTCCTTGTTAATAAATACCTTGGGACAGATTAGAGTGAAATGACCAGTGTTGAGATCTATAGATACATGGATATATAGACATATATATATATATATATATACACATAGAAGGTTTATTTTAGAACAATTAGGTTGCAATGTAAAGGAGGTATATAGACATTTTGGTAATTATCTACAGAAATATAGCAATATAAAAGTATAAAAATATCACTGTAGAAAGAGAAAGGTAAGCGTAGATACTGGAAAGATATCACCATCCATGATATCTCATCAGTGATGAGACTCAATCAATTCAGTTGCAATTTCAGTGTCCATTGGTTGAAGTCATGGTCACTGTCTTGATCCTTCAAGAGAAAGCCTATGAAATGCAGTGTTCAATAGGTTAATATGTTCAATGTTCAATCTGTTCAGGTTCAAGTAGGAATGCCCAGATACCTCCCCTGGAGGGGAGTTTTACACTGCCTGATGCAATACTGTGGATCATGTACAGTCTTCTGGCAGAAAGCCCCAGAAATGAGTCTGGGGCTGTTCTGAGGGTCTTTGATGGTTTATGACCCCTTCTAAGACATGATGGCTATATGCTCTGTTTAGTTGAGCCATATAAGAAGGGATGATATCTTCAGGCTTACTTGATACCTCCTTGGGGACACGATAAAAAGCATTATCCCACCTCACAGGATCTGCTTCTTATCAGCCTTTTTTCTTATCTGGCTCAAAAGACTGCCTCTTGCTAAACAAGGGTCAGTTTGTTGTGGTTATACTGTAGGGGTGAGTGTCTTATGCAGATCAGAGGTTTTGCCACCGCACACCCAAAAACCCTCCTATTTCCCTTTGATTGTGGGGTGCAAACCTCACCTCAGCAAAGTCCCTTCTGCTTTTGCAAACAGCAGATTATGTGAGTCATTAACTGTAACATTTCAGTGTCTCACATAACACCCCCACCCCCCCCATCCTTGCCTGTTGTATTAAATATTGCATAGCCCTGGCATTGTTATGATTTATGCTATTGAAATTCAAAAGAGCTTCAAAATACCTTTAGTTCTGTATCAAATAATAGATGATCATAGAATCGAAGAATTGTTTAGGTTGGAAAAGACCTTTAAGGTCATCAAGTCTAACAATTAATGCAGGACAGGCAAGTTCAGCACTAAATCGCATCCCTAACTGCTGAATCTATAGAGATTTTAAGTTCAGCCAGGAATGGTGACTCAACCAGTTCTCTGGGAAGCCTACTCCCATGTTTGACAACTCTATCCATAAAGAAAATTTCCTGATATCCAATCTAAACCTCATTGGGTGCAGTTTGAGGCCATTTCCTCTCATCCTGCCACTTGAGCTATGTCAGACAAGGCCAACCCTTACCTTGCTACAATTATTTCAGGCAGATCTAGACAGCAATAAAGTTTCCCCTGGGCCTCCTTTTCTCCAGGCTAAACAATCCCATCTCCCTCAGTCACTCTTCATAAGACTCGTGCTCCAGACCCTTCACCAGGTTCCTTGCCCTTGTCCTGAGGACGAGATCTGGACACAGCACTCCAGATGTGGCCTCACCAGGGCTGAGTGGAGTTGGGAGGATCACGTCCCCTGACCAGCTGGCCATGCTGTCTCTGATGCACCCCAGGACACTGCTTGTCCTTCTGGCCAAAAGGGCTCACCGCTGGCTGAGAGTCAGCTTGTCATCAACCAAGACTCCCAGGTCCTTCTCTGCAAAGCTGCTCTCTAGTAGGTCAGCCCCCAACCTGTACTTCTGCTTGGGGTTATTCCTCCCCAGCTGCAGCATATTTTTCAGTGGTTTGTTTGCATGCATTTGTTTTTTTATAAAGTAATTCTGTCTTTACATAAGCATAGTTTGTGAGTATACTATTAAGAAAATCCCTGCAAAGCTGTAGAACTAAATGTCTAAATCTTATGGTTAATGAATAATTTATTTATTTACATGTATTAGCTGAGGTTTTAGTAAGAAGTCTCTAAAGATTTTGTCTGGGAACCCACAGTACTTTTCACAGTGAAAAAAATTACCCAAACAAGCAAGAGAGGAACCCTTCCCCCAGAACTGGAAAAGGTTTTTGTAGCAAGCAAATCTTTCTCCCATTTATTTAATTCCACCATGAGTTTAGAATCATCCATAAGGAGGTCAACACAGTTTTGCTAATGTATGTTAGAGCACAAATGGATAGTAGCTAGCTTTTCTAGCTGTTAGCATTATGTCTAGAGTGCACAGTACAGAATAATGTTTTGTTTCAGTCAGATAGATTGTCCATGAAGCACTCAGAAATCTGGGAACAGGGCATGATCTCTGGCAGAGCCATCTCTAGCACACAAAGTGAGAAAACTCCCACCTATTTTTTTTTTTTTTCATTTCATTTTCTTGTTCTTAACAAGCGAAACTCCTTGGTAGAGCATGTTCCTCCCTTCTGACTTGCTTTTAGGCTCAAGGAAAGAAAACTCTATTTTATTATCTTTTATTATAACCTTTCAAGTAACTGTTGCAGTAATGCAAAACTACAATATATTTTCCTAATTTAAAATAATAATAAAAATATATCATTAATTTGTTTTAATGTTGAATTACTATAATACCTATATGTATTTTATTTATATGTTTACATAGATACTTACATATAACTTTTTTTTTCTTAGTTTTTTAAGCCAAAGGTGATGACATGAAAATATGTATCAAAAGAAAAAAATAAAGTTTAAATTGCTAAATTAGTATTATAATCCTTCTCTTACTAATGGATATACAAGGTTTTATTCAGTTATTTACATGAAAGCTTCAAAAATCTTTTATTTTACCTGCCCTGTTGATGTAAAGTTGTCAAAAGTCTCATGCTCTTTCCTGATATGCAAGATGGGAAGACGGTGCAGACATCTGAACTGACCCTGGCTTTCATCAGCAAACAGAATAGTCACATTCTTATCATGATTCACCTAACCCATTAAGAGTACCTCAAGAGACTGTGAAGAGGCTTACAGTAATTGTTTGGAATTATGGGTATATTGGATTAGGTCAGTAAAAGCTCATGGACATTCAAAAGTACGATCAAAAGTGTTTCCAGATCCTTATGTATATGGCTAAGTTTATATTCAAACCCGAACAAAGAGGCATCAGGTCAGAAGTGGAGTACCAGAAGTAAATTCAGTTAATGAAGTTCTAAGATAAACCTGTTGCCAGTAGAAGAAATTACTGTTTTTCATTTAATCAAGTAAAATCATGATTAGAAATTTTGTATAAAATTTACACGGGCATTAACTTCCTACTCAACATTTAAAAAACCATCAAATTTCAGAATGTAGGGGAAATCCAGTAGAAAAACAGAACAAGTTATTGTGGTGTGGAACTGGATTAATGCAAATTATGTAGAAGAAAAATTGACATTTCAATAGGATAAAAAATATAGAAGAGATCCTAAGATATTATAAATGTAAATAATTTAAAATAACTATATTCTGGAAATGCTTCAAATGCTAATTGAAGATTGAGGATGTGTAAATATAGCAGAAGCCTTCCTTGACTGAGTTTTGGTTGCAATCACCCATAGGGAATGTTTGATGAAACTATAAAGAAGTCACATAATTTGAGTTTTGTGATGTTTTATTAAATATGTGTAATCCAGAGTCCATGTGTTAGCATGAAACATTAACAATGGACTAAAAGAAAAGAAGCAGTTCTGTGAGGTCTGTCTTTGCAGAAAACTACAGTGAACAATTACTATAATGCAGATTTCTTGAAAATTTCTCACAGCAGAGAGTTAGTTTCTGAAAGAATAACAAGTGAATAATGGAATCAAGACTGTGGACAAAGAACTACATGATACATGATATTGTTTTATAGTTATCCCTTTTAATTTTGGCTTTCTTTTTTCCCCAGCATCTGACTAACTAAATATAGGCAGATTTAGCTTGTGACAAACTTCCTTAAACTGGCTGTTTTGGTTGACCACAATACACCATTTTCTTTCCTGGAAAAAAGTTTCTCATCCATTTGAAGCAAGAACTTTAACATGAAATTAATTCTGCCATAGAAGTTTCCTTTATATATTTTCTTTTGACTGCTAATACTGTACATATCTGTGAAATCTGTCCATATTTTACCACAGTTAGTGTACTTCTCTTCTGTCCACCAAAAGTTTTCCCTTTTAGTGATCATTTCAGCGTATGCTCATCTGCCTGATGGCGAACAGATAGATGCATTACAGAGTCCTGAGAGAATTAGTTGATGTTGTTGCCAAGACACTCCATGATATTTGAAGTCATGGCAGTCAGGTCAAGTCCCAGCTGACTTCAGAAGGAGAAACATGGTACCCCATTTTAAAATGGGTAGAAAGAAGAATTCTGGGAGCTACCAACCTACCAGCATCACCTCTGTGCCTGGGAAGATCATGGAACTGGAAGCTATGATAAAGGCACATGGAGTACAGGGAGCCATCCTGGAAGCAGCCATCCTGGTTTCACCAAGGGCAAGTCCTGTCTATCAACCCGGTGGCTGGACAATGAAGTGACATCAGTGGACAAGGGAAGGGCTACAGATGTCATTTTCCTGGACTTTTGTAAAGCCTTTAACACAGTCCCCCAGAACATCTCGCTCTCTAAATTGAAAAAAATATGAATTCAATAGATGGACTGATAGATGGATAAGAAAGTGGTAGGATGGTCACATCCAGAGGGAAGGGGTCAATGGTTCAGAGAGTCCTGATAGACATCAGTGAAAAGTGGTGTTCCTCAGGGGTCTGTATTGGGACCAGTGTTATTTAATAACTTGATTAATTATATAGATTATTTGCAAATTTGCAGATGAGACCAGCCTGAGTGGTGCGGTTGACACACCAGAGAGAGATGGACAAGTTAGAGAAGAGGACCCATGTGAATCTCATGGTTTAACAAGTCCAAGGGTCAACAAATCCAAGTGCAAGGTGCTGTACCTGGATTAAGGAACTCCAGGTATCAACACAAGCTGAAGGGTGAACTGACTGAGAGCAGCCCTGATGAGAAGGACTTGTGGGTGCTGGTGGATGAGAGGCTGGACATGACCCAGCAATGAGCACTCTCAGCCCAGAAAGCCAATCCTGGGCTGCATCCAAAGCAGTGTGGCCAGCAGCATGATGGAGGAGATTCTGCCCCTCTGCTCTGCTCTGGTAAGAATCGCTCTGAAGTGCTGCATCCAGCTCCAGGGTCCCCAGCACAGGAAGGACATTGACCTGTTGGAACAACTTCAGAGGAGGCCACCAAGATAATTAGAGGGATGGAGCACCTCTCCTATGAAAAAAGGGCTAAGAGATTTGGGGTTGTTCAGACTGGAAAAGAGAAGGTTTTGGGGCAACCTAATTGTGGCCTTCCAGTACCTGAAAGGGGCCTACAAGAGAGAAGAACAAGACTGTTTACAGGGGCATGTAGTGACAGGTCAAAGGGGAATGACTATAAACTGAGAGTAGGAATAGTTCAGATATTTGAAAAAAGTTCTTTAGTGGAAGGGCATGAGGAACTGGAACAGGTTGCCCAAAGAAGTTGTGAATGCCTTATTCCTGGGAATGTTCAAGGCCAGGCTGGACAGGATTTTGAGCAACCTGGATTCATGAAAGGTGTTCCTGTCATTGGCAGGGGGTTGGAAGTAGGTGATCTTTAAGGTTGCTTCCAACCTTACCCATTCCATGACTCTATGATAGGCCTCCCTTTCTGTTGTTTTCAAAGAGTAATTAACAGTCCACATCCAAAGGAAAAATCCCACTCAATTGATGCCTTCACTGTAAATTGTCCACATGCAGCTAAAAGACACTGTGGAATACACTGTGGAAATTCAGGGAGAATGAATGGAGGAGTTGGAGGGAAGAGCCCTGCCATTTAGCTATGATTTACAGTAAAATCTATTCTATTTACTGTATCACGGGAAGTTAGATGGGCTTAGGAATACTTTTTGTTTGCTTTCCTGTACAAACCATCATTCTGTGATGACCAATGTACTAAAGAAAAGTATTAAAACCTATTTGTCTCCTTTGTAGTATTTCTTCAAATTATTTAAAATGTTTAAGGTGGTTTTTTTCAGTTTCTACCAGTGCTATCCGCATACTCCTTGAAATTGGCAGGGTTGTTGGTTTTTTTCCTTTTTGTTGTTGTTGTTATTGTTGAGGTTTTTTTTGAAGAACACGTTTTCAACGAGATTGACTATCAGGAAACTCTACAGACAGTTTTTGAAAACTCATGTTTAGAGGAAGGGGTTCTGTTCACTAGTGATCCATTATTGTGTCACTCATATTTTGCTCTTCTAGCTTATTTTTGTGAATGGGAGTTGTCATCCCTGTTCCCATATCGTATAGAAATTTTGGTATGCATATATAAGTGCATAAGAAAACAAAATTTATATGCTATGGTTTCTTTCTGTATGCATATTACAAGAGTTAAGGTAGAGGGTTATACACTTATGTGATACTGTTGTCTGTAATTGCTTATCTTGGTTCTCTGCTGTGGTTTAACTGTCTTACTGGTTTAAGATCCCAAAAAAGAATATTCCCTAGCAACTTGATATCAAATTTGTGTTTGCATAATGCTTTAATTGAAGTTACTGCTGAAGTATATGAGCTCTGCATTTCGTAATATAAAAAAATACAACAACGTGCCTGTTTTGGATACTTTGCATAAGAAAGGAAGATGTGTACTCTGAGTTAATTTTCACAAGGTATACGGAGTATGAAACATATTAATATAACCTTTTTGGTCAGTTCGAAAAAGCTACTGTTTTCTTGAAAGTGCAATAACCTCAAATACATCTCTAAACCTTTTAAAGGTCTCATGGAGAATATAGGCATCAAGAAATTGCATTTATATTGCATGTTTAAAGTTCTGTGCTACAGGGACAATTGCAAATGGTTAAGTTGTTTTTCTTCTAAATTGTAAGAGTAATTTTAGCCCCTTATATGTATTGAAGCAATTGGAGATGATAACAAACAAAAATACCAGTGACTAACATCCACAGATTTGCTCTACCCAGCAAGACCTGATCAGAAGAGAAATGATGATAGCTGTGAGGTCTCCTCTTTACAAAAAATTGGAGTTAGAATCTTTTGGTAAACTAGGTGAAGAAGATATGCAGCAGAATTGCCTAGGTACAGAATATTCTGCGGAGATAAACTCAACGGAATGAAGGAAGAACCCACTTTTGATAATTGTTTATCTAAGGAAATGAGGTTTATGAGTATGTTCTTCTGCATGAGGCACTTTATCAGTGTCCCCTGTTAGATCAACCCTGCTAGATGCCAAATATTGCTAATCATTGTGAACAAAGGAGCAGTCATGTGCAGAGGGTAAGTTAAAATGGACAATGACAGTGGATGTCCTCTGTGTGCACCATGCCACGCTAGCAGTGACATTAAACTGTAAATGATAGCAATTGTGAGATTTGTACCATAAACTGCCATTAACAAGAGACTGGTTTCCTTATCCTTCTACGTATATACCTTCTAGAGGAATAGCATCCTTAGGAGTCCTAGGAAGCACCTCTGTGCAAAGAAAAAAAAAGCTGTCAATCTGTAGCTGACCCGAATGTCTGTTCATGAACCTGATCCAGAGCACGTGTGTTTGATATAGATCACCTGCGTCTCCTGCATCCACGTGATCAAGGAATCCAAGGTTCTTCTTCTATTTTTATCCTTTGATACTGGTACAAGTTTGATCTTCTTGAATATTGTCTTTCTTTGTTTCACGTACTATTTCACAGAGATAGTATTTAAAATATAGTATTTAAAATGTAATATTTTAGAATATGTTTGTGGGCAAGCAGGCAGATTTAAACCCTCCTGGGTATGCCTGGGGGCAAAGTTGGAGTGTTGTGTCCATGTTCTCTTTTTGGGAACCTTTAAAACTAGGATTGCTGATACAACATAAGACATTCATTCAACCAAAATCCTCTTTCTGTGTGGTTCATCAAGAATAAAATATATGGCATTAATAATAAACTTCTGTTGAAATTCTGTTCCTGGGCCTTTGAATCTGGTTATTGCCAGCAAAAAATTGAGAGAAAATAAGTTTTGACTTTTTTAAAGCTCAGTTTTTATCTGAGACTTAGGTCAGATAAACCATCTGATTTTTACTGAAGAAAATCCAGTGCTTTATTTACTCTTTCTTTGATAATTTTATATGATGTAGTACAGCTTGTAGGATAAAAGAAAATGTGCATGCCATATCACACAGTGGCAAGTTCTTTGAGCAAAGCTTGGTAACTAACCAAATCCTTTTTAATAAGTTATAAACCTCATCCCAAAATAGTTATAGAGAAAGAATTATTAACTGTCTGCTTCTCTCACCTTTCAGTGAAAAAGAAGAAAAAAAAATTGTGGGTCACTGCAGAAGGCCAAATGCAGGTGGCATTATTATCAAGTATTCTACTAGCGCCGCATTACAGAAACATAAAAAGCCGCAGAATTTTTGTCTTTTTGGGAGGGGATGCGGAGGAAATTGAAGCTGGAGAGCAAATACCTGCAAAAAACCCAAAGGCTGGGAATGAGGTTTCAGAATAGGAATGAACTTTCAGAAGATGACTCGTATGCAGACTTCCCTTTGGTAGGATTTACAGATGAGCACTGAATAGGAAGACAAAATCAATCTGACTACCAAAGAAAGCCCTACATAAAAATTGTCATTTGTTCTAGAAAGAAAAGGGAAGAGGTTGCAGGGGAGGGGCGAGGAGGGAAGACTGTGCCATTCCTATCAATATCTCAGAAATAGGCTTTTATTCTTGATTGTACCTCATGTTGATGTGAATAAAGAAAGCAAAAATCATCAAGGTAAAGATTTCAAGAAACAATCTACATCATTCAGCCTTCCTCTGACTAGGAACATGGGCAGAATATTAAGAAGAAATATGCAGTCATTAATAAGCTACAAGGAAGTACATGCATACAGAGTGCTTCTACATTCGCTGTCCAAACAGGTGGGGGTAAAGGCTTAAGTTGTAATAATAAGAACCAAAGGATCTGTCCATAGATGTTGCTCAGGAAGCATGGCACTGAACAGAGAAGGAAGGAGAAAGGCAGGGGAGGAGTGGTAGAGCTGATAGTGTTGGCTATCAAAGCTGTTACAGATAAATCTCTGGCTCAGCACTTTGAAAACATAGTTGCTAATAACAGACTGAAATGCTCAGTTGGTTCTCTGGTGTCCCTAAGCTAATTGTTATGAAAAATCATATGTATTTTCAGCCTGGAAGAATGCATATGATGAAATTGCATAAATTACGCCACAGCAAGCCACCAAAATCATCTGTTGTGAGCACACTTGGAGTTTATTAACTTGAGCATGGGTTTAATTTGGTTCCTGTGTCTGACTCTAGACACTAAGGAAAAATAGTCTTAAGAAGGAAAAAACAAAAGAGCTTCTGGGCATAATTTGTTTGGAAGTACTTGGTTTGACAGCCTTAAGACCAGGAGACAATTAAGAGACTATTTTGTTACCACATAAACACCTCAGCAAAGCTTACAGTAGCGTGTCCTGAGAGGAAGAAGATGGAGTTGCCTTATTTTTCTTCATGATTATTCATATACCAAGGCAAATCATCACAGTTTTAACAACATAGTCATCTGAAGAAAGATTTTGAAGATGTTTTTTGAGACGAGTTCTCGGAAATCTATTCTTTTTTACTTTCTGAAGAAGTAAAACTATTATTAAGTAACACGAGCGCTTCAGATTCTGGAATAAAAATTATGTGACCTTAAATGTGTTCCCTCTCTGTATTATAAAAGGGATAGCTTTTTCCACAAGGAAAACTCTTTTCATTTGCATGCAATTACTCTTATACAGGTTTATGTTGCACATTATAAATGTTCACTGTGAAATCTGTATCAGCAAGGAAACCATTCTGGATTCACCAAAAAGACACTAGTAATCCCACACTATTTGGAATACTGCCATATCTGGCCAAAAAGATTACAATTGCAAGATATATTAATTGCATTTAAACCAGACATAACTCAATACTTTTTAAAGTAATAAATTGCTATTGTATCTTCTGGCAGAGAAGATCAATCCTATTGTTAAAGGCAAATCTGATGCTTTTCTTAGGCTTCTTCAATTGAGGTGTTGATCTAGATTTAAGAGTCTGTAAGCACTATAGTTTACTCTGTAGTGGTATGTTACATAATTTTCTTTGCACTCTTTTTCTTCACTTCGAAGAGACAATTCTCCTAAGAAGAACTGCCTTGGTATGGCTCTCTGCTGATATTGATACTTTTAATAGCCTAAAAGGTGCTTTGCCTGCATTAGCACAGCTAATGATGGCTCAGGAACTTGGCTGGTTTTTTGCTGCTTTCAACAGAAGTCTAAGACTTTCTCCAAACTGGTATTTCTGTTTTCTTATATTTATTACAAGAACACAATTTAATTAATTAATTATTTATCTATTTAATTATCTACTAAAGCATTTAAATATCTGCTATCTACATCCAGGACAAGTCTGGTATTTTTGTGTTTGTACTATTGAGTGCAGAGGGAGGCAAAAGAAGCATTTGTTGTGGAAATAAAAAACTTTGGCCATTGAAGATGATCTGCTTGTTCCACACTTCTTTCATGAGCCCTGCTCAAATGAAGAGAAATAGATCCAAAAAGCCATTAATAATCATTCTGTGGCTTTACTGCATCCAAGCCAAGACAGCTAGAAAAGACATCCAGTGTAAGTAACTCAGAGTTGTTATTTAGATGTATTTTTTGAGCATTCATATGTAAGCGAAATTAAAAGAGATATTGTAGTAAGGGCTTAATGTTATTTTATGTAGTTGTTGATGAATAAAACTCTCATAGAAAATATTTTATTTCTCTTCCTAATGGAAAAAAGAAATCAGATTTTTAACTGCTAAAAAAGGACTTTAGATAGACATTTTTTACTAAAAGGAGGCAGAAAATGTATGCATAAAACTGTTTTTTGTGCGGACATATTTTTAAGCTTAAATTTTTCAGCTTAAGGAAGAACAGGAAGGGAAAACAGCATGGTCAGTAATATTTATGTCATGCATTTAACACATTTAGGGGATAACTTTTACCTGAGACCAAGGAGGAAGTATCATATGGCAAAAATGTATTGATTTCCTCTGGCCCTACTATATTGATATCCGATATGTCTATTTAAATAGCCTCTTGCATATGTACTTATTGTACCTATTACATATGTTGTACAGAAATTCAATAATTAAATATTTGTGATCAGTGTTTAGTGCACCTTATGATGAAATAAAGTGTGCTTTAATGCATATTAATCTTATGCTTCACATAATGAGTTTCAAACATATTAAGATATTAATATGATAGGAGGAGTTCAATGAGATTTATCTGTCAGTTGGAGATTTCTGAATTTACATTATCATGGCATGGACTGGCTCTACAAACAATATAGAAAATCCTGCCCAGATAACATTTGGCTGTTTCTGGATTTTCTTTTCTATTAACAGTCTGTCAATAGGAAGCATGACTTTATAGTAAAACAAAATACTTTCAGAATGTCAGAGCATACATTGCCAATGCAGTCTCTTAATTTTAGGGTCTATCAGTGTGTTGTAGGGAAACTTTGGACTTAAGTGGTATTTTAGTAATAAAAATATACTTCTCTTGATCTTTTTTATCATCTCAGGACTATGACATGAACTAGCAGAGGCTCTTTAGAGTCTCACTTCATATCTGTTTGGATGAGGAACCTTATGGTCTCAACTGGGAGACTGAGACAGCTCATTTTACTAACTATAGGTTACATAGAAAGACAAAGTGCTGCAAACCTAAAAGGAATTAGGAAAGAAAAAAGAATGTATATCAGAGATAGCTTCTTCTGTTTATATTTGGAAAATATCTTCAGGGACATAACTGAAGTTTATACTATAATTTGTCTCTTTGCTGCTGATAAGAGCAGGAAAGTGATATTAAAAAGAAGGGAACATCAAATTATTTTTCCTTCTTTTTTATTTCAAAGATTCATTATACAATCCTTGATAAGGTATAATGGAAAGGAGTATCTTCTTTCTTAATGCTGCCAATAGCAAATAAAAATAGTGTGCCATATTTGTCATAAGCCTTTTAGAATGAAAAACAAATTAAACTATTTAGCATGTAAAGGTAATATCTGAAAACTAAATAAAATTTTATCACAAATTGTTTAAAAGGAGGAATGAGTGCTGAATGGCTTCATCCAGAAAGCCTGTCACTTAAACTAAAACAGAAAAGGAACGCCTGCTTCCCAAAGCAACCAAACAAAAATGGACACATCTTTTATTTTGCTATGCCTGAAATTGCTGTCCAGAAGGCAGCATGGTGACTTCTGCTCTTAGCTGTGATCATGGCATCAAAAAGTGTCATTGTGAGAAATTGGAAAAGCACACAAATTCCATCAATGACTGAGTGGACACACACAATACAGAATGTGCTTGTTACAGAAAAAAGTTTGACACATTATTTGTAAGATAAATGCAACCACAAGGCTGCCACCTGGTACCCTGTCTTTTAGTTTTATAATTTTTTTTTCTTTTTTGTCATGTTTTCAGATGCTGTATAGCTTCTAGTCATCTAAATCTGAGCAGCTCTAAACATTGAAAAGGGTATATGTATCTGTAAATATATATATATGTATATATAAATATATAAATATAGACATAAGCTAATACACTTGAAGAAGCAAGCTATAAGTGTGCTGCTAAGACAATGGCTTGTGGGCTGCACTGGGGCTGTCTAGCACTCTTGTTCATTTATTATTGGAGAGTGTTCTGTAACAACTTCCTTTACAAAGAATAACATATCAGGGACAGATAGTGGTGGTACTGACAGTAGTTGCTAGAGATTTCACTTACAACATTAAGCCACAGTACACATTTTTTGCAAATTCCAGGAAAATGGGTTTAGAACCACCTAAGAAAACCCAAGGGTTTTGAAATGGAATTTTTAAAGTACACATTATGCTAATATTTGTCTTTTATTTGTGCTGTACAAGTAGAGCATTTTTAGGTGTTACCTGGTATCCTGTTCCTTTCATAATTCATGCATTGACCATTCAGTCCAAAATGATAAATATGCTTGCAGTACTGGACTTTTATGATAATTACCTAAGACAAATGTTAATTTTTTTTAGACTGGATTGTAAAATATGCCTTTCTAAAAATTGAAAGTGTAACAAAATGCTTGAAGAAATCAAATCCCTATTAGAAATAGTTTTCACTGCATCTCTACATCATATGGTCTGACACTATTTTGTTCTGTAACCTTGACAGAAGTATAAGCTGACAGTCTTTTTTACAAGTAGCGCATCAGTACATTAAAAACATGTACATCTCAGAAAAGTGCTAGATGAACTCACTTGTCACTCACTCACTGGTGAAAGCTTTTCTGTAGATTAAAGCAATGCTTAAGTAGCATTGCTGGAACCCTCTAGTCACATATAATACAGGAGAAGGAAATACTGAGGTCTACTTTCTCTGCTGCTGCTGCTCTAGTTACTAGTAAAAACAAAGTGATTATAGCATGCTCAAAGTGTTCAAAATATTTTTTTTCAGTTTATAAAAATGCATGAAAATATGTTTTCCAGTGTATGGGAAGTCCTTAAAGAAAACATTAGTGTATTATTAGCATGAATAATCTTTATCTGCCTTAATGTATTGCATGGAAATTGTAGAGGAGAATAAAACAGCACATAAATGAGACAGGTTTGGGCCTTCAGTCATATTTGCAGGACATCACAAGTATGACTCATGTATGGTATGGAAATCTTTGATTAACACAATGTCACTATAGTCACTGTTCTCAGCTTCTCGATGGAAGATGAATTGGACAGAGTTTGATATCTGATATGTTTAGTAGAATGAGATGAATAGAAATACTTACCAAGGGAAGCACTATCCACTGAGTGTATTGTATCATATCCTTTGCATTTTGATTCTGAATATCCTGCCTGTAATAACTTCAAATATCATCTTTATGGTCTGCTTTCTATTGGTCTGCACACTGGGAGGGTTGTGAAATTCCCTTGGTGGACAAAACAGAGTTTAACTTGTTAGATTTCTGATTGGGCAGGACGATGCCCTTGGAGGGGTTTCTCCAAGGAATTTTCCTATCTTGTTAACACTGATCTTGCAGAAATGTTATTCTATCTAAAGGGAAGGAAAGGTTCTGACTGACTTGGCTAATATTTTATTTCCAAATTGATCCATTCAAGAGAATATGATTACTAAAGATTCATTTCAGAGTCAAATACCACTCATTGCAGATTACAACATGGGAATTTGGCCTATGTCCTTAATATTTCTCCCTTTTGATGGGAAGGAGGGAAAGGCCATAAAAATGGCAAACCTGATCACACCAACAGTGATTTTTCTCATGGGAAATACTTTCCACAGATAATAATATCTAAATGGTGAAACTAAGAATTTCACTTTTTCCTACCCAAGTGTTAGGCATTTGACTTGGATATGATGTTGTTTCTCATATTTTGGTGTATAATGTGACTTACTATTCCTTAAATAGATACATTGTCTGCCTTCATGGCTATGTTTCGCTCACATCAGGTATTAGTGATTCCAAAAGCAGTGAAACAAAAAATACTAGAAAAAACCCACAAAAACCTGATCTGATGCTCTGGTATTTTCTTGCATTTTTTTTAATAATCATGCACGAATTTTTTTTCTGTAATCAGATGTATGAGAGTGCTATTCCTTCCATAGAAAATCAGCAGAAACTGAAACACACTGTGGGAGAAGGGAGTGCTAGCCATCACTCTTATTGCTCAGTTGCTCTGTGACCTGAGGAAGCCCTGTTCTGTACCTTTAATCTGCTGAATGAAAACCCCTTAACAGCGGATGACAGCTGTTGTGCACTTCATGCTCGCACTTAAACAGCGAGAAATGCCACACTTCCACTGCGCTTGTATGATCTGCTTATGGGCTTATTAAACAGAACACAGAAAACTGAAACAAAACAAAAAATGTTTAAAAAGCCTCTGAAGGAACTGGCAAGAACTGATTATGTTATAAACCAGAAGTTTTCATGGAAACCAAATCTAACAGTACTGGGAACTTTCATGAGAAGATTAAGTGATCCCTGAAAAGATAAAACTGGAATTAATCTGGGGTGAGCTAGTCAGATGGTTAGGCACTACCTTATTACAGTTGTCAAATGACTAGAGATCAACATGTTGTGATGTCACCCTGGGAAATAGAGCAGAACATGCAGCTTTGGAAGTAACAATTTATTCCTAAATTTGTTGGTATTTGCCTTTAAATAACTGGTTTTGAAATGGCATCATAGTTTCAGGACAGATGTAACTTTTTGTTCCATGTTACGCATGTTTCATATGCATAAATACAACCCTGCAGGCCAGCTCAAATGGAAGTTCATTTTTCAGTAATACTGATTTATTCAAAACACAAGTTTCTGGAGACACATCGAAGCCCTGCAAAATTTGGGATATTCTCATTAGTAAGCAAAGAGACTTGGCTATTGAAGTTTCTGGACTCTTGATGTTGACACTCGCTGATATTGCTGGTGTAAACATTTTTCAGGCAATATCTTTTTATACAGGTGTGTCAAATATCTGTCTAAGAGATCATAGTAGATCTAAACAGGACAGCACAGGCACCTGGGATAGAACAGGTCACCATCACCCTTTTAAGTGTGCAACTGCCATTCTCAACCTTTTAATCTATGATTAGTCATCTAATTGTGCGTCCAAATTTAGTTGGTGCACTTTGCATGCATAATTAATTGATTTCCTGAAGATCTCTCCTAATTTTTAATTACTGCTGAAGCTAGCGTTAAATATGGAATGAGCCAGTCTGCGCAACAATTTCCTTAGAAACTGGATGCAGACAGCTTGTGACAGGCGTGAGTATTCGTGGAATACAGAAACTGGCTGCTGTCTAGGCTGGGATATGGGAACTTGACCACAGGTTCAGGTTAATTCACTTACTGTCTGACTGAAGCAAAGCCATTCAGTCTTAATTGGTTACTGAGGCATTGCTGAAATACTGGCATAGAAGAAAACTTATTACATTTAAAGGAACTCTTTTGAAGCTCTTGCCATTTACACCTGCAATTACATGAAAATGTAAAAGCATATAACCGAGTGATAAAAACTCTTATCCAACCTGATTTTTGGTGCTGAAATCAGAAGCTGTATGACAGACTATCTGTCTTACTGTGGTGTATATTTCCATACCTCATTAATCAGTTTAAAATCTCTGCATGCAACAATTATCAGAGTAGCAATACCACTGAGACAAACAGTAGCTTTGCCCAAGTAAGGATTTAGGCATTTGGCCTACATCTTTTCTCTAATCCATGCTTCTTTGTGAATATGAGGAATTTTTCCTTTAGGTGTATATTCTAAACCTCCACAGTTCAGTTAACATACACTGAAAACAGTACTAACACTAAATTAATGCTTTTGGTGAAAGAACATTTCATTTTGCTAACAGAAAGGTCACAAATTTGTTGAATATGTCCCTATTAGCAGCACCACATTTCATTCCCCTTTCTTCATCGTCTAACAACAAATGGCTTTAGTAATAGCTTTGCTGCAGTTCCAATTTTCATCTTAAGTCTCTGCTTTGCTTCTATAGAGCAAATCTTTTCAAACCAAAAATGGAGGTCCCAGTTTTATTTTCCTTTTGCTCTTTCTTGCCTCGTTAAGTTAAACTCTTAGTGAGCAAATTACCTTGAATATGCTCCACTAGCCTTTTCCAAAGCAAAGGGGTCATGTTGGTCAAACAGGAAAACACAGGAGATATATTTTACTTATATTTACTTGTATATTTACTATTTCTGTAAATAAACATCTCAAAGCACTTCAAAAACTTGAACTGCATTAAATCTCCTGCACTGTAAAGGATGCATGTTCAAAGAAGTAAAAATATGGAGAAGGAACAACTAGACCCATCACTACAAGAGAGCTATAGGTAAGGTTTAATACATGGGATTACCTAATGATTTACGTATATTCTATATTTCCAAGACTGTACTGGGACTTTTCTGTTAGGCATTTTCTCACTATAATAAAATATCCATTTTATTTTATTGCCACTGTGGTGACAGATGTTATCAGTAGGGTAATAAAGGGGCTAAAAAAACTCGTGTGCAACAGATCAATAAATGGACATGGAAAGGACCAGCCTGCAGTGACCTATCTAGATTGTCTAATAAAACAGATAGAGATTTTGGTAAGTACAAAGCCAGTGAAACACAGCAAGTGACCAAGGTCATATGTTTAAATGGAGTTTCCTCTTGCTACTGCCAGACACAAATATCTGGTCACACAAACTATTGGCACGACCCAGTAAGGCATTTCCTGGTTTTATGTATAGCTTCTTCCTGTCAATATGCCCAACATCAATTCTTCTGTCTTAAGTAAGAAAATCTGATCTAAGTATTACATAAGATATTTATGCAATTTTCTTTAATTTTCCTTTCATGAATGTTCTACATATGCTTGTCATTTAAATTTATCAAATATTCATACCTTGTTTTTTGTTTAAGAAACTGAAAATTGTTCTAACAAAAAGTTCAGTGAAGACTGCAGGTTTTGTTTTGTAGTAGTTTTTGGTTTTTATACTAAAACTGATCTTTGACTGAAAGAAAATTGACAGCTTTAAGCTGAAAAATGATTCTGTTTTTTAGATGAATGCATCATCTTGATGTAAAATTATTTTCTGTTCATAGAGATGTAGATAGTAAATATTTCCTTCCCCTCATCTCTTGTGCTGATATGCAATCCTTTCACTCAGCACCTCGCTGTACACTCTTCTGTCTTTAAAGAAAATTATAACTGTTCACATTTAATTATATTCTTGCAATAGAAGCCAAACTTTAAAAGAAATTGGAAGTTCCTTTGAGGCACTTTTAACTTCTTCAAACTATAAAATCTCCTTTGTCCTCCCATGGAGCTTCAAAACTGCATCAACAAATATTAATAAACTCTTCAGTAATTCAACCCTTACTCAGATGCACATTATTACATCTTCCTTTTTCATCTGTGTTTTGTTGATTATTTACTGTATTCAGCTACCATATTTATGCATTAATTTATAATTTAGGAGAAAACACATGTAGGGTATTATGTGTCCTCATAATTCTATTGGTGAAATACATACCATATAAAAAAAAGCAGTATCTTGTACTGACAATCATTAGTATTCCATGACAGCCAAGAATATTTACTATGTTATTAAGACTTGCAGTGCAATTCTAACTGGCATAGGAGTAAGACTGTTAATATATCTAGAGGATAACATAATAGTAACTTCATCTGCAGGGTGTGAAAGCTTTTCCACATGTATAATAGATACAGCTATACTAATTTCATCATTGGCTTTGGATATTTGACTTTAACTGTCTAAGAATAGAGACTTGTCTAGATGTTTTATGCAACAGTGGGGTTTTGTGCTACAGACAATAAAGTTTATCTTGCTGTCTTGTCTAACCTGCTCTCTTAAATTCTAGACAAATTCTAGTGTCATTTTTCACATGAAATACATTCTACATCTAGAAGCATGTGGAATACATCTAGAAGCATGTGGAATTTAAGTTGATGGTTTTATTTAGGCTTCCACTTAGTGCAGTTATGAGATTTGGGATGTCTCTATGATGACCAAAAAAGACACTGCACCATACTTGTGCATAACTATCACTGCTCCAATTTTCCTGTACTTAACCCTTGTTCTGAGTTTGCAGAGAATTCTTCTGGACTGAGATCTGATTGATGTTTCACCATGCAGTGTCAAAGTATGGAAATGTGATCTCTTTTAAGAGGCTTTTAGAGATTTAGCAATATTTTTAGTTAAAGTTTTCTTTTTAGTTTCTTTTAATTTCTGTTTCTAGCAGATAGATTCATTAGTGCAAAATCATGAAATTGTTACCGAAGGAAAGTTTCAGAAACTAATTTCAAGATTTTCTTAACAGCTGCTGCTGGTCACACAACTCTGATTCTACTTAATTAGGAGAAGATTATATGTCCTGCTAATAATGCATCTCCAACCAGCTCTTTCCACATAGATTGACCCACCAGTCTCACACTCTGGTTGTGACAGAATAAGGCATGAGGAGAAATTTAGTTGGGTACATTCCATGTCTTACAGGATTTTACAATGTATTTCAAAGATTTCTGAAGTCATACTCTGAAATCCTTCTAAAAGTTTCTGAAACCAGTTTACTTAACCCCCTCGCTTAAACACATCCATACACAGAGGTTTCGTGTCCTTAAGGAAAAATGCTGTATTGTACAACTGGGATGAAAGTTTTTGAATCCCTGAAATTCCATACTAGGTATAAAATACAATTTCGGAATGAAGAATAGTAGACATCATGGGGCAAATAAGTATTCAAAATAAAATAAAATTAAAAGCTGACAGAAAAATACTGCCCGTGTTGTAGTTACTCTTTGTGATCGTTACTCTTTGTGATCAATGGCAAACATGTACCCACTGTTTGGGGTGAAATTATTATAGCTCTTAGACTCTCACTCTTTTTTATTAATGTTTTAATCATCATTAATTGTTTTTTTGTCTGGTTGATTTTCTGCATTCATTTCTTACCCTTACTGACACAGACACAACACTAAGATTCAGAACAGTTAGATTATCTTACATTCAAAAATTGAAACAAAATTGGTGTGATTCTGAGTTTGTTTATATGCCCACACATACTCTTGCACATCTATTATATGTATATAATTGTTTTTAAATACATGACAATATCTCACAAAAGAGTTATTCAAAATATTATGTTCCTTTGAATTTCCTACCTAAATATAACTAAAATATTAGATCTTTTCTTCATATGAGAAAGAACAATAAGAACAGGGACCATGAGTGTCCATCATATTACTGATATATAAAATATATAAGCAAGTCTATGTGTGTATGTATATATGCGTGCATATTTGTCCACACTTTTGCTTGTCCAACTCAGTAATAGTTAGAACATCTTTAGGGGCAGAATCTGCTTGCTCTTAAGATAATAGCCTAAGGACCTCATTTTTGTTCTGGAATCTCCTTATTATAATGTAATATAAGGTTCAGTTTTGTTCCAAATAATGTTTGCCTTTACTTTTCACACTACTCTATTCATTATTTTGAGGGCTGGGCAACATCAAGCCAGCCTGTGCTGAACAAATGTGACCAAGAAAGAATCCTTTGTTCTAAAGAGCTAGCTTATCGTGCAATGACTCACAAACTTAGTATTTATTTCAGGGGCATGACCTTAAAAAAGTCATTTAACTTCACAAAGATGATCCTGTGTATTTAAACTGATGTGTCATAGTGGAGGATTCACACTGACTCAAGGCTGCTGGCAAATTTAGGTTGATATTTTTGAACTGGGAATCAGAAATATGCTATGAATTCTCTAGTCCTTTTGGCTAATTGAAAAGTCAGCATTTTATCTTCTGATACAGCTGTAAAACAGAAAGAATGGAAACTGTCTTGTGTTTGCTTTTAATTTCTGCACATTCTAAACATTAGCAATGTCCTGTACACTCTGTGTAATTGGGAAATATTGCAGTAAATGAGATTCTTTCATCAGTGTGAAACATCTATATTTGTCAAACAACTTTTGAAAGCTTCTAAGTGCTATGGATAGAAATGTAAATATTTCAGAGGATTTTATTTTTAATACAGTGCAAATATTTCTTTACATGCACTCAGTTGTAGATCTATATTATGATGCTGAATGATCATGCACAAAGAGTGCAACATTTTAATTTTGTAAAGAAATAAAGTACATCACTTTGATAACGAGGAAGAAACAAAAATGGAATTTTATTTTTTCTCAGTGTTTTAGTGACATGCACTGTGCTTTCATCTGAAATTCTGGGGTATTACACAGATTGAAATTCTCAATATCTACTCATCTACAAAGGTCATTCATATTTGCTTCAAGACTGAGATTCAATGATGAAATATATTTATTGGTTAAATCTGGACTCTGGGAGCATTAAGAGAAGGACATCACAAAATTTCCCATGGGTATACCTTGGCAATGAAAGCCTCCAGCATTGCAAATGTATGTGGAATATAGTAACAGTCATGAACCTTTCTGTAGAACTTCCTTAATTCTAAGTATGATGGCCATTTAGCAGGCACCCATCATCAAAATTAAAGAAAGGGAAAAAAAGAAAAACCATCACAGTATGCTGCTACAGAAGAAGTCAGTGAAAAACGGTACTTTATAATTTTAGTTATTGAATTTGTGGCAACAATTAGCCACAGCAGGATCTACTGGATAGATCTGACCAATATTCTTTTTGTTTTTCCTTTTTAAATCTTCTATCTCAGCTTTTGGAAACTTCTGAGAAAGGAAGAGAGTACAGCTGAAAATTAAAATACTAAACTTGCTTTGCCTGAGCAATAATTATTCAATTACCTTTGATAAATCAGGTGAAATGAAAGACCTATTGATCTGGGTACATATTTAGGTTCAGTATCACCAAATTCCTATCATAAATATCAGTGGATCATCATTGTTTTTAATTTTTATAAAATGAGTGATTCCCATATTGAAAGTTTTTTCAAAGGGTTTGAAATATGCTGGTGGAAAATAATTTATTATATCCAGAATGAATGATAGTGTATCACAGATACTAATTTATATATTCTTGTCTTTTTTTTTTTTTTTTGAGTGCACAGAACTATAGTTTTGACAGTCATAACAAAAGAACAAGTGACAATATTTGAACTGTTATAATTATTCATGACTTATACGAAGAAAGCCTTCTTTCTCAGTCCATGTTTGCAGGCCCGTCAAAGCATGCACTGTTAAATGATCAAACATTCCAGTCATACTTAGGGAACAATTTAATGTGTGCTAAAGTCAAAGGGAATCTTTCCACTACACTTTGCATTGGATCATAGCGCTTTTAGGATAGGAATTGTCTTTTCATTAGGTATAGACCGTGCAAAGCAAACACGACTCCAATCCTAACTAGTAAGTACAAATACTTCTATCATAGAAAATAGTAGGTTTTCAATCCAATGTGTGGCCTATGTGAGGAAAAAGCAAATAAATAGCAGCCCCTTAAAATATTTGATTTCTTCTTTCTCTTTTCAGTGCTAGGTGAAATGCCAATCTGTTTTTCATTAACTTGCCCTTGATACTTTAATAGCGTCAATATCAGTTTAACAGATAATCCCACATGATTTTATCTGATACTATAACATTCTTGCTCCTTTGCTAATATGATTCCCATTGGTTATTTTCTAAAAAGGGTTTGAATGAAACAGTAGAGAGGCTGTTCAAATAAAACTATTTTGCAATACTTCAGACTTGTAAGTAATCCATAGGATTCCTATTGATTGGAGTTTGTTTACTGGCTAGTACCAAATGTTTACTGTAAGGTGTATTAGTTTGTTTTTTTCTTATTTTTTCCATACTCTGGGGAAGTATAACCTAACAAGAGAATATGCCTTTTATCTGGAAGTCTGAATACTTTTAGGTCAATTGATTCACATCTATTGCTTACTGTGTGTTATTAGGTTAGTCAGCTACTGACAAATGTAGCACAGATTCTAAATAAGATTATTTTTTATCACTATTCACAAATCTGAGTTCTCAGCTGGGATTTGAGCGATTAGAAAGCACAAAGCATTAAAAAAATCATGAAGATGTGTTAGCTTGTGGCAAACCAGCAAATCTGTTATCATCTTCAGTTATTTTGTCTGTGTTTAGAACAGAAAAGTTGCCTATGGCTGAAATTACTCAGTAGAGGCAAACGGTAGACACACATGGTGTGTCCATACCATGCACAATGTTCAATGTACAAATTAGATTTTGAGCGCTGGCTGGATCTGGCTGGCCTCTAGCACAGCCTTTGGGTTTATGTCATCTGCCTTGAAAGACACAAATGCCCAAGGAGCTGCTCTGCCAGAAAGGAATACTCAGCGCCCACTGCTCAAGCCCCTTGTACCTCTGACATATCCTTACAATGTCTGGCATTGGCAAAAAGTCAATGATTGCTTGCATTGAGAGACTCCTGCCTGGAGATATCCTTCAATTCCCTTACATTGCCAGAGTGAAGCAAGCTGTATTTATGAGGGGAAAAGCCTGGAATGATTCAAAATGTTTTTGTGATAAGAATGCAATGTTCCTGCAGCAAGTCGAGTCAAATCCAAAGGGATCCATAAATGGGAGGTTTTTGCCTTATTCATTCACAGTCCAATGTATACAGGTAAACTGCTGTAAACTTTTGTTAAAAAAAAAAAAAGTTGCCACTTTCAAAAAAAGAATCTTAGCCTTGGTTAACAGAAAAACAGTAAACTGAAAACTGAGGAACAGATGTGCTACTCCACCTGTTGACCTTGCTATGATACGGCAGCACCTCACAGAGTAGCAGGACCTCTAATAATCTACTGAACAATCAGATCTTGTAAGACAGAACACTTAGAAATGACCTGAACATAGCTTAAGAGCTGCTAGCATTGCTCAAACGTATCAGCTCCCATCTGAAAACTTTTTTCCTCTCAATCAAACTTACAAGTGAACACCCTTTAAAAAAAAAATTCTGTGACCTTATCAAGTCATACGTCACTTCATGTAACTCAGGTCTTCAACTTATTATATTATTTTTTTTATTACTCCTATAGATGCCTAAAACCCCAGCTATGCTGACTTCACTCTGCACATTAAGTAGGACTAAAAAGTAGTCCACTGAGAGCTAAGCCATGTCTCTATAGTTCTCTCAAATTATTTGATGATAATTCCAATTTCGAAGATAGAGTATCAATACAGAATTACCATATTCACTGTGTTCTCCCAAGCAAAGGTCAACCTATGTGGAGGCAACAGCAGTAACCACATCAATGCTAGCTGTTTCACATTTCAAGGAACCTAAGTTTAAAAAACTATTCATATAAGTTATCATCTCTATATATATCGCTGTCCAAAAAAAGCAGGACAAAAGCTTTTTTAAAGTATTGAACCAACAATTGTTCAAAATGTGTAGGAAAATTCATACACACTCTATTAGCATTTGCCACAATGCAGCATTTCTTTCCCACCTTGCTGGTTTAACTGACTTAGTTGAAGTAAAGAGGAAAACTTCATTTTTTTCCACCTTTGGTCCTGATGAATGAACTTTTAAAGGTGCAAAATGTTTTGTGAGTTATGAAAAAAAGGTGATAGAAATCCACCACCTTCTTTGAGGTCTCTTGATTCCACTGAGTGATCAAGGGCTGCTGAGAGACAGCTGCTTTGTCCCTCCAACAGATACTGGGGTGATTGAGAAGAGCTTGTGAACATGAGGCTCTCCTATCTGTCCACAGAGGGCTGCACCTACTCAGTCTTCCTGGTCAGGCAGCCTGTAGCAGAATCCCCCTGTAGTGCCACCTGCCCCTGCCCTTCCTCTAAACCTCACCCATGAGGTCTCAATCAGCTCCTCATCCACCCCCAGGCGCAGCCCCAAGAACTCCAGGTGGTCACTGACAGCGAGGATGAGGCATCCTCGTTGTCCCCCCTCCCTGTCCTGTCTAAAGAGCCTGTATTCTTCCACTCCAACACTTCAGTCATAGGAGCTATCCCACAACCTTTCCATAATGCCAATAGGATTGAAGGTCTGGGCACATCTCTAACTCCCCTTTTTTATTCTATGTGGTTGCTTATGTTTGCACAGAGTCATTTCAGGTGGGCTCCCAGTGAACCTGACTTACTGGCTGGAGTGGCTGGAATCCCTTTGCGCTGCTATGTAAGAAAAAGAAACCAGTCAATCTCCACTTTTCATTACTTGGCACGAATTTAACAGAGCTTTAAGTCAAAGTAAGCAACAGAGCCATAAAACTAATGTAACATATGGTCAACTGTGCCTAGTAGCATTTATTACATATAGGTATATTAGTTTTAAATTGTGTGTATTTTGATGGTGTCACAATAAGATGCCAGTAAAAGCTAAGACCTGAGTGGAGATCAGGAAGAAATTATCTCTATCAGAGAGTTTGTATTCTAAATATCACCCAAGAAGATGAAGGTTGAGAAGGATATGGCCTGTAATTAAATGAATACGATGATGACTGACACAGTTTTATTTCTTAATTATGTTTGTTGTAGCTGCTTTTCTCTAGATAACTCATTCTGAGGAATTATCTTACATACTTGCTGTAAATAATTAGCAGAAAAAATATCTGCAGCAGATGAGGCTTTGAAAGCTTTTGATAGATCCTATCCAGGTCAGTGGAATATTTTGCCAATGAGTACTGCGATAGCACTAATGGAAATCCACCTGAGCTTCTACTGATGATAATATTGCCAGCAGACACACTGATAAATTATAATGGGCACACCAGCAGCAGCAACCACTCCAGAAAAATCCTTAAAGTGAATTTCCTTTAATGGCTGGGAAGACAAATGACTCACATTTTATCATTGGATTCTTCCTCTTTCAGAAAATTGCCAATAAACTTCCTGTTCTTAGCTCAAGATTTGGCAGTGTCTTGGACATAACAATTTTAACCCATTCAGTAGCTTTGATATGTTTATTTATGTTAGTTATTTGTTCACTTTTCTTCTTCAGTTAACCAATCCTATGTCTTTTCAAATCTGAAAATAAGATAATTTGTTTTTTTAACTGGCTCACAAACTGAAGTAGTGTTTCTGAGGAAGTCAGACTCCTTTGAAATTGTTACTCAGAAGAGTTTGCCTGTACTCTAAGCACCTAAATTCATGAGGTACTTCCAATTTAGATGTAGGAGTTTCTCTCTTGTCTTTCCAGACTGACTCTGCATGGACAGCTTGTACCTGACTCTTCCTAAACTGAGCCAGAACCCCAGAGAATTAGCTGTGGGCACACAAACAAATGTAACCAAATTTCTGTGGCTTAATGACTCACATCACATTGGCTGAGCTTGTGTGCTGTATTAGCTCTCTGATTTTGTTTTACTTAGCAAACAGTACCAATAGACCCAGTTTGAGACATTATTCCCTCATACCACCTTGTTTGCTCATTTTCTGCCACTGAAGACCATCCTTTGCAGTCAGCATGGCAGAATAAATATTTCTTTTCTCCTACAGGTTAGTTTAGACTCCTATTCACTGCTCATTTAGTCTAGTCTGTTGCCTTATGATAAGTGGTTAATGCATATGCAAACTTTTCTTTTGCTAATTTAATTTCAGGGAATTCTGATCTCTGTCAGAGGTATGGCACTAAAGCTGGAGTTAGTTTCACTAGTGCTTGTCTGTAAATGCCTTTAGCTCTTTCAATTACAAAGTAAAACACTTAAAATCCGTGTGAAGGAAATTGGCCCACATTTGAGATGGGCTAACAATGTGCTGATGAATAGCTGGCTTAGCTGACAGGCAGAAATTCACAGTGTTCTCACAGCTTGGGGACCTCACACTCAGGTCTGTGGCTTGCTACTTGAAGCATTTCAAAGAATATTTATGTGTAACCATATCTTCTGATAAAAACACTGTCAGAGACAATAATGCTTCCAGAATTGCCTGGTAATGTAATAGCTCTTTTTGCTAAAGTATTCAGTGAGAGAAGTTATGAGGTTTGGATTCAATGCCTTCATCAGCCTGTGGACTTTCAAAAATATATTCTCAATAGACTGCACTACAATAGATGCTGGTTTGGGTAGAAAGCACTCTCCACATTCCAGCTGAAACTGTACTTTGGGTAGCAAAATAACCAGGATAATTTTGCCTAGGAAAAGCATGAACAATATAATCCAGTGAGAAAAGCATTTGGAAATAGATATCACTACCTGCTACTGAGATTGCATTTTATGTAATTATTTTGCAAAGAGGAAAATAGTTCCAACACTTCTGATCTTCTAATTGTCTCTTAGTCCAAAAGTCAAGATTTTCTAAAAGCTTCTTAGAATGATTTTTTCAGAAAACTTACTTGCTGTTTGAAGCTTGCAGCTGTAGTGTTCTTTTGAAGTCCACAGGTCTATGAGCAATGTCTTACAGACCACCAGTTGTCAAAGGAATTACCTGCAGAGTTATTATGTTTGGTTTTGAACATCCAGATCCTTAACATTGTGGCTGTAGATTAAAACTTAGTTGTTGAAGAGAACTGACTTGTGAATGAATGTGAGCTGTGACATATGCTTTAGGTATTTAGACACTGCATTTCATTTCTCTCGGCTTTCATTTAATGATATTTCTGCTCTCCTTCCTGACCTATTCAAGTGCAGTTAAAGGTCCACATATATACCGGTAAACTGGTATCTTATATGATGTTAGGCATATGATTTTCTGTAACACTTAAATTATGCTATAAATAATTATTTCTAATATTAACAACTCATCAGTCTGCATCGCACTTTAAAACTGAAAAGGTCGCACTCAGCTTGTAAGGACTTACTCCAAGGTACTTTGTGCCCATTTCTAATCTAAAAGACAGTAGAAGCAGGGATGAATTACTAGCCTCTGGTAGTACAGTCTTTCATAGCAATGAAAGTTACCGACCACCTTTGTTAAGACCAAGTAAAGATATCCATGGGTATGTAGGGCAAACTTCGCTTTCTGTGCTTATATACATGGCACATGAAATTGTCCCAAAAGTATTAATCTGAATCAAAATCTGACCATACAAACCCCTAAAAATGGGATGTTTATATAGCACAGGGAATAATTAGATCTACTATTGAATGTTTTTGTCTGTTTGTCTGAGGTATAAGCTTTTTTAATGCTATTAATCATATTAACTACCATAGCACTCAAGGAGCCTGATTACACTATTCCTGTACAATGCCTAATTCAGAAGATACATGGGTTCATCCTGCAGAGGTACAGACCTAAATGGCAATAGGGATGTAGACTGTGAGTGTGCAGAGGGATTTTCTTGACTCACTACAGCTATAAATATCACCTCAGGCCTTGTGCTGTGTTGATTAGATGCTGTGGTTTCTGTGAAAACTGCATGGGTACAGCAAGGTTTCAACTGTCCAGAATATACTGCACAGAAAGCCACTGTATATCCTTTTTGCATATATCCAAACCTGCAAAATGAAAATAACCACTAAATTTATCCCACAGTTAGCTTATCTTTTTCTGAACGGTAATTTGAAGACACTACACTATAGAAATACTGGTTTTGCAGTACTGTTAGATATTGATCAGAAGTTTGACTCCTTAATTAGGTCTAGTTTTAGATGAAAGCAAGAACCTTGTTTTGAATGATCATCAATGGAAAGAGAGGGTATGCAGAAACAGAAGTCAGTTTCCAGTTCAGAAAAGCACATTATTAATTTAGGGAGGACCTTCACGAAACAAGTTTAAGCCTTTTAAATTATTATTCCCTTTCTCTTCTGGAAAAAATCAGCAAGGTTAAGCATGTAAGGTCTTAGTAAGGATCTCAATGAAAATGTTACATAATTGCAGGAAAAGTTTGCAAATGCTATCTCTAGTGAAAAATATCAGTGACAACCAAACTGTTTTCTATAGATGTTAGGAAACATGACTGTGAATCAATCTCTTTATAGAATATCTGTCTTAAAATTGAGAACATAGATGACACTAAGATGAGAGTTGCGTTTTTCTAACTCATGAAAAAAAAATTGAAATCATAATTAGTAACCAGGAACATGAGTTCTCAGCTCACATAAAGGCCAAGATCAAACACGCTCCTTTTAAAAATAAAAATGAGAGTTTGGAGTAACATACTGTGCTAATATGACTCCAGTGACAATTCCATACCCTATTCCAGAGTTTACACATTTAAAAGAATATTAATAAACACTGAAGGTTGAGAAAATCCTTACAAGGGTGAATCATAGTCTTGAAAGCCTGCTTTGTAGTAACAGACTAGTGAAACAGAACCTAATTATCTCAACAATAAGAAGGTTAGAGGGTTGGCTAATCATGATCTGTAAATTATGTAAGCTGAAAGAAGAAGTTAATACTAAAAGGTTCTTTAATTTAATAGAACAAGTCAAAGTGAAGTTCAATTTTTTAAGACTACAAGCCAGGAATGCAACTTTGACAGTAAGAGTAATTAAGTAATGGTCAAATTTACTCATATATTGTAGAATCTGCACAATGAGAAATATTTACCTTTAAAAAAAAACCCCAAACCACATTGTTCACTTTAGTTCAACAGTAAGTAAAAGGCTTCATAAAAAACCTAGGCAATGACAAAAAAAGAAAAAAAAACAACCCAAAAAACCCAAAAAACCCCCCAAAACTAAAAAGAAATCAAACCAAAAACCAAACTGATGAAGCACTTAGGCCAAATGATACAAAATATCTCAGCAGATGATTTTAATGGTATTTTTAATCTTTGTCTTTACACAAGGAGGACTAGAGCCCATCAACTGCTTCCACTTTTCCAGAACTGAAATACTGTCTCTGTTAAAGTCAATGTCTATACCTGCCTCATGCAGTTTAAGGTTGCATCTCAGAAGCTTTTCAGTACAAATTCCCATATTTTGTTCTCTTAAGAAACCCTAAATATGTGAAGTGATCTTAATGTGCTATTTTCTTTGTCTGCAATATTTTGGGTTTGGACCTTCGTCAGAAGGAGAAAGTGACACCAAAAGTTTTAGTGAAAAACTGCAAGGAGAATGCAATTAGAATGTAACTAAAAAAGTATTTATCACGACAAATACCATATCTACAGGAAACTCTAGTGAGCACTAGTTCTCACAGTAAACTCTGAAATTATCTCATTGGCTATGCAGGTGGGACTCTACAGTGTATTTTTGATTTATCTGGCATGTAGCAGAGCCAGCAGTACAGTAAGCATTTAATTTTACTGTAACTGAAAGATTTTGAATTTGAAAATATAGATGTGATTTTTCTGTCTTGCAATTTTGTTGCTCTGTGTAATTTTCTGTGAAAATAGTTATCAATCAAGTTTCTCCTTCCTGGGCAAACCATAAGAAGATATGCCACATAGGAAACAAATTTCTTTCTTGAAATTCAATAAGCAGCATTTTGGGGCTACTCAACTAGGAGACATTTATTATTTTTCCCAAACCTTAATTTTCTGCATGTTCATTTCAAAATAATTTCTAGATTTTTCTTGTATACTTGGTGAACCTGGTGAAGTCACTTTATTCAGTTTTAATTTGTTTTATGACCTACAGTTTGGCATTAATTTTTTTTTGCAGTTCTCATTTACTCAGAGTCTTAAAAAGGACTATGTCTGCTATATCCTTGTACCCAGGAAGCAAACTCAGCCAGTGACCTGAGTATGGGGTTCATTCTGGATTTTGGTCCACTGAAGATAAGCCTTTTGCACTATGAAGCCAGTAAAACATACCATTACAACTGCATAAAGTGTATTAGGACCACACCAGCTCATCCTTGCATGAAAAGAAATCTAAGCCCATTGACACTATGGAAATTGGAATAAGAAGATCAAGCAGGAAATCGGGAGAGGTAAGGTGTCAATTTCTGTTCATGCAATTGTAGAAAGCCCCTCTTGCTCTGCATTAAGTTAGTATTTCACACACAGAATCAGCAACATTGATAGAGACCTTCAGGATGATCTTCACAGAATCATGGAACATGCTGAACTGAAATGGACCCACAAGGACCATCGATTCCCACTGTTAGGTGAATTGGCATTATCACCTGTCTCTAACCGAGCTAATCTCAGGGCTAACTAGTTCCACCATCAACCCAGCACCATCACAATCCTCCGTAAACCATATCCCCAAGTGCCACATCCAGACACCTCTTGAATACTTCTAGAGACAGTAACTCCACCACCTCCCTGGCCAATTTATTCCAATGCCCAACTACTCTTTTAGTGATATTTTTCTAATATTTAATCTGAATCTCCCCTGGTACAACTTAAGGCCATTTTCTCTTGTCCTTTCACTTGAGATATGGCAGAAGAGACCAACCCTCACCTCACTACAATCTCCTTTCAGGTCGTCGTGGAGAGCAATGAGGTCTCCCCTGTCCTTCCTCTTCTGCAGACTAAACACTTCCAGTTCCCTCAGTCACTTCTCACGGGACATGTTTTCTAGACCTTTTACCAGCTTCATTGCCCTTTTGTGGACTCACTCCACCACTTCAATGATATTTTGAAGTGAGCAGCCCCAAACTGAACACAGGATTCAAGGTGTGGACTGACCAATGCTGTGCACAGGGGTACAATCAATTCCCTAGTACTGCTGGCCATATTCTGAACAATTCTCAATACACTCTTCCCCAAGGCAGTAGCACTGCATGGAGCTGTTGTAACCCAAGGGTAGGACCTGGCACTTTGCCTTATTGAATCTCATACAACTGGTCTTGGTTCATTGATCCATCGTGTGCAGATGCCTCTGCAGAGCCTTCCTACCCTCCAGAAGATCAACACTCCCACCTAACTTGGTGTCACCTGCAAATTTACTGAGGATGCATTTGATTCCATTGTCCAAGCCATTGATAAAAATGTGAAACAGATTTGGCCCAAATTATGAGCCCTGGGGAGCACCACTAGTGACCAGCTGCTATCTGCATGTAGTTACATTTGGTTAATTCTGAATATGAATTATTTGGAATGAATAAAAAATCCAAGAAACAACATTGAGATCCTCCCCTCTCCTTTCTCTTTTCTTTTCCTCCTGTACCTTCATCTCCCTCTTCTCTTCCTTCCCCTTCCCTGCCCCCCCCCCTCACCACTTCCCATTCCTCTTCCCTTTCCCCTTCCCCATTATACTTTCTTGCTACTAACTCAGGCATTAGTATGCAACATACTTTATCTAATTTAGAAATTAACTCATGGAAATTTTACATTGATTGGACATGGGAGGCCAAATTATGCCTCAGTTTGACTGACACAGAAAGAGGTTGCACTGGATGGAACTCAGCAGAGTTTGGCCTATCCTCAGACTGTCATGTACTGTGATTTCTTCAGATTTCACAAGCATTGTGGTTTAACCCCATTCGGCAACTGAGCCCCACACAGTCCCATGCAGCCATTCCCCCACTCCCCACGCAGGATGGAGGGAGAGAATCATAAAGATGAAAGTGAGAAACTCATGGCTTGAGGTAAAGGCAGTTTATTAGGGAAAGCAAAAGCTGCACATGCAAGCAAAGCAAAATAAGGAATTCACTCATCATTTCCCATGGGCAGGCAGGTGTTCAGTCAGGAAATCCAGGCTTCATCATGCATAGTGGTGACTTTGGAAGACAAACACCATCACTCTTAATGTCATCCCCCACCTTTTTCTTCCTCCAGATTTATATGCTGAGCATGATGCCATAGGGTGTGGGAAATTCCTTTGGTCAGCTGGGATCAGCACCTGGCTGTGCCCTGTCTCAGCTCCTTGTGTATGCCCAGCCTGCTCCCTGGTGTGGTGCATTAAGGAGGCCTTGATGCTGTGCAAGCGCTGCTCAGCAACAACTAAAACATCGCTGTGTTATCAACATTGTTTCCAGCACAAAACTAAACCATATCCCCATACTAGCTGCTATGAAAAAATTATCTCAGGCAAAACCAGCAAAATAAGTAAAGTTGGGTTAATAGTAGAATACAATGTGACCTTGTAAGAAGTGATGGTATTGTATAGCAAGTAGAATTCTTCTCTCTGAATGATTGCTCCCAGACTCCTGCTTGGAGTTATAAATATGCAGTGGATTGCTGCAGATAAGCTACAGATTCCAAATGTACATTTAGCTTTTTGAAAGTTGTAAGAAGAGAAAAGTACATTCTGCTGTTCTGACCAAATGCCTTTTACTTACATATTTTGATCACAAATTTGTGTACAGTCTATGGAAAGTTTAATTTTATTGCTGTGCTTTAGAATATTTAAGTCATAGTTGCAAACATTAATTGCAAACATGACAGATGATCCTTTGGTAACCTGTAACAAATTGTCTTCTCATAGTACAACACAGGTGTAAGATGATTATTCAGAATAACTAGCACACACTTTAATATCCTCCAAGTTTATCTATAAAATGCATGACATATTCATCAAAATAAAGACTGTCCTGCAAAATTTGGGACAGATGGCAGTGCAAGATGACATCTTTTCTAAATGTGTCAAAATATTCACTCAGTCAAGCAATATGATTGGTTGCACATTGTGGGTGCATTATTAAAATAACAAAAGCAGTAAAATTCACTTGCATGAACACCTGCTGCTAGAGTGACTTAATATAAGTAAGCCAAAACATATAATTGAGTAATATAAATATAATTACTTCACTGACAAATAAGTTAACAGTGTAATGTGGCTATTGCAAGTCTTAAAACGTTTTAAGTCAGTGAATTACACTTGTATTTAGATTTATGTTTAAAACCAAAACATATCTTCCTAAGAGACACTTAAGGAAGTATCCTTCATACCATGTAACAAAATATTATATAAGAATAGACACACATCAGGCCTACTGTTCTCTCCTAGATGATTAGATCAGATAGCATATATTCCTTTACCGCCTGAAACAGGAGAGCATAGAAGTGATTGATAAGCCCAATATCATAGAAAATTAAGATCTGAGAATACAAAACACTATTGGCTCTCTACTGAGAATCTGACATGAGGGCAGAAACAAAGCATCTAGAAAAGAGCTGCAGATGGGGTTTTTTTTCAGAATTGAAAATCTCAAAAACTCAGCTTATGGAATCTATTACAACTGTTGTGGAAGAAAATTTCATAAGGCATGAATATGATTTTTGTTTTCAATTGTGGCAAGATCTTCAAGACCCACTTATTTTGTTCTCTGCTCTGTTCTTGGAGAACTCAAGCAATGCTCACCTGTTCTCAATGCAGGGTATCGCACTCAGGACAGTGGTAAGTGCTGTTATTATACTGATCAAGCAAACATGCTGTGGAGTGAAATAAGGTGTATCTGTGGAGGCCTGAGCACATATTTGCTACACCACCCTCAGTCTGAAACTATACAGTGGAATGAACCAGAGACCTTGTGTTGTAGGACGTGGCAATAACCACAGGGCCCCCACTTGACCACCGTTTAGCTTAGTGGTTTTGCTAAAATATGAACATCAAATAAGTGGTTTCCATATGAAAAAAATAGGAAATCTGTTTAAAACGATTGGGCACAGGGCTAATGTCTGCTTTGCTGTTTTAATTTTTTTTTTTTTCTGGGAGGACAAGGAACAGGAACAAAATGCTTTATTGCTTGGTGTGCAATTATACTGTGAAACGAAAACGCGGATGGGTGAATATGTTAACAACAGGCTGGTACTGTAGGAACTACTGCTTTAAAGGGTTAACAAAGACTGCACTTGCTGTACATGACCACGGAGCACAGAGATCGGCCCTGTGAATTGTGTGATCCTCCCGATCACACAACGCACACACACACAGATAGGAACACCTTCCCTCCTCCGTGTGCGCAGTGCCCACCTGTCCAGCCCCGGGTGCCCGGCGCGGCTCCGCCGGCGCCGCTTCGCGCGGGGATGCGCCGCTCCTTCGCGGGGGGCTGTGGATGGAGATGCGGTTTCTGTAGAGCTGGGCTGGCTGCGGGGAGCCATTGGCTGGCGGCTTTGTGAATTTCATTCAGTTTGGTCCAATAGCGGGAGGAGAGCGCCTGGTACAGCCTGGACCTCTCCCCCCCTCCTCTCCCCCCCCCCACCCCCCCCATCTCCCTCTCTCTCCCAGCTCGCCTTGCCTTGCAGATCAGTCTCTCCGCGGCTCGGTCTTTCTGCATAGGCAATCACAGCTTCTACTTGCAGACTCAACTCTCCCTCTCGCACTGATTGCAATGAATTTTCTGCCTGAATGTAGGTCGCTTACAACCGAGAACATGAGTTTCCTTCAAATCCAGTGTTGTTGTCTTTCTTCTTGTTATTTTTAATTTTTCCCCCCTTTCGTGGTCGTTGCATTCCTTTGGAGAAGCCAATCGCATTGGATTCCAAAAAGGAGAGCAGGAACCGTATGTGAATAATCCTGGCTGCATGATAGCCCGAGAGGATTTCCTGAAAGATTCTGGCTGTGTAAAAAAGACCCCTATGCTTCTGCAGCTATCCCAGTGTTAAGGTAGGAGTATCGGATTTGCAGTTTGAGTGTTCATTTTCTTTTTTTTTTTTCTGTTGCTTTTTCTATTCCCCCCCCCCTCCCTTTTTTCTTTCTCGGCGAGGGTGGGGGAAGAGAGGGAGAGGTGTTGCAGTTGGTACTCTGGCAAAGGGCGAGCAGTTTGCTGCAGTCGTCTGTGCTTTTACTTTTCCCATCATGATAAAGCGATACTTTCTTTCTGACATTTCCACCATCATACGCGATCTTCTTGTCACATATGCATATTTATGCAAATTTTTCTTTTTTACCCACTTCGGTCTCATCCCTTATATCCCCCTTGCACCATAATTTGTTTGGAGGCATTTTGCTGCAATCAGCTATTTAGAAAGGCTCTGAGGTTCTGTGTGAGATGTTTACAAAGTAGCTTTGCATTACAGGGAAATAAACAGAAGAGTGTGGCGGAGAGAAGGGAAAAATATCTGCAGTACAGGCAGAGAAAGAAAAGAGCGAAGCCACAGTTTCTTGCAAGCGCGGAGAGGGGCAAGAGCGGTACCTCATGCTCTGTGTGCGCCTGTGGTTTTCAGGGAAACACAAAACCAACACGTAGGGTTTTGGTTAACCACTTTTCTTGCCACCACCACAACCACGGAAAAGCAAAAAGGGACAGAGACGGGAACGGGCGGGGGGGACAAGGGAGGCGGCTGCTCAGAGGAAATCTTGGATCTTCTTGGATTAAGCTGTTCACCCGCTTTCGGCTTTCGCTCAAGCTATTTCGTGGTGGGTTTTCTTTCTCTCTCTCCCCTCCACCCCCCCCCCCTTTTTTTTTTTTTTTTTTTTTTCATTTTCTCCTTTTCCTTTCTTCTTTTCTTTATTTTCCTTTCCGGGCACGGGTAAAATGCCCGCTTTTGTGATGGGCATGGGCTTCCGCACGTGATGGAGCGGGGACTGGCACTGGGGAGAGCCAGCGCGCGCGGACCGGTGGCGGGGGGCGGGGGGAAAAGGAGAAAAAAAAAGACAAGCACCGCCACCACTCACCCCCCACACTCCTCCCCAGCTCGGCAGTAAATCGGCTTCTCTGCAAAGCTGGGGCGGGGGCGGGCGAGGCGGGGGCTGGCGGCGTGAGGCGCCTCCGCGGCCGCCGTGCTTTGCCCCTTCCCCGCGGGAGAGGCCGCCGGCAGCCCCGCACCGCCCCGGGGAGCGGGGGCGGCCCCGCCGCAGCCGCCCTGACGGACGGGCCCGAGCAGCCGCCGCTCCGCCCGCCCCCGCACGCATCTCGCGGGCGCGCAGGGTCGGGCCGGGCAGGGCGCGCCCCTCGCAGCCGCTGCGGAAGGGTGCGGGACACGGACAGCGGCCGTGGGTCGGGACGGGTGTCCCGCCGTCGTGCCCGGAGCGGGGCTAAGAATAGATGGCGTCGCGGCCGGGAAACTTGGCCGGTCTGGGCGCCCGGCGTGGGGGGAGAGAAGTTTGCGGGGGACGCGGCGGCGGCAGCGGCGGGGCGCGGCCGCCAGGTGGCGATGCGGGCCCTTCCAGCCGCGCGCCCGCCGCTCCCCGCGCCGCAGCGCCGCGCGCCCGCCGCGGGGCCGTCCCGCGCCGCGGGAGAGAGAGAGAGGGAGAGAGGGAGAGAGGGAGAGCGGCCAGGGCGGGAAGTTCGGGATCGATCGGGGCGTACCGGGAGCGGGGCGTACCGGGAGCGGGGAGTCGGAGAACTCCTGCAGGAGCGCAGTGCCCCGCCAGCGGCAGCCCCGGCCGGGCGGTGAGCCAGAAGGGACAGCAGCACCTGGGCTGTGATACAGGGCGCCCGTGTCCGTCTGCAGCCTCCGTGCACCTGCTGCCTGTCGTAGAGGTGGCTGAAACGCACGGCCGAGTTCGGATGTTTTGGATTTGGACAGAAACCAACACCACCACAAAACCCCAAAATACACCCCCCACACCACCCTTCAAAATACCCCTTTAGCCATGTTTGATCAGTGTTGAAAGCGAACACTGATCAATTTCTAGTTTGGTTTTAAATTAATAACGTTAAGGACATACCTTCATGTGTTTAGGAGATGAGAACTGAAAGCGTAATTGGAGGAATTTACAATCAGTTACACCAAAATGGAAATCCCTGCTATTCTTGGCTTCCTAAAACATAAGTACAACTGCTAATGCAGATCTCATGTATTAAAGGGTAATATTTTGTCCCATATCATAAGGAACAAAAAATTTTATTAGCTGTATAAATCCTCAGCACTAAAAGAATAAACTATTTGTCACCTTAAGAAGCAATTATTTGGACTAGTTTTAATTCCTAGGTAAGAGCACTGCTTTGCTTTATAAAAGCAAACTGATTTCATATGTCAAATGAACTCTGCATCTTATTTTCATTTTACTTACAAAATACTTTATATTCTATCTATTAATATCTATGTAGGCTTCTGTTTAGATAGCCTTTATATAGATGTGCATTAAGGCAAGAAATTCCAAGTATTTTTTGCTTATACTGCTGAGTAGAGGGTTGCATGCCTTGTCTTATGAGCCATATTCCAACGAATCAGTAAGGTTTCAGAACCATGAAACATGTCATGCAGTTTCTGGTTACTCAAAACAGCAGTGTCTGTGGTGGCATGTAATTTTCTCACAATAATAGAAGAAATTTAATTTTGACATAATATTTATAATGGTTAAATTATTAGTCCTCTGTGTATGAATACAGCTGTTATTACTCTCTCTCTGTCTTCTCTAGTAATATGCCAGAGTATCATATAGATCCAATTTTTGTTAGTGGGTTGTGTGCAAGTGCAACCTATTAAGTTGAACCAAATACTAACACTGAAATTCAGTTTGACATCCAAAACGTCTTGGTCTTACGTTCAATGAAAAATTAAAAAAAAAAAAAGAATTCAAATTAGCTCTGAATTATCTTGGTTCTCAGGAGGACCAAACTAATTCAAAGCTAATTTGAATTCTTTTTTTTTTTCCTTAATTTTTCATTGAATGTTATGGCCCTTAGTCTTGGTCTCTACTGGAATACATTCATACAGATAAGAAAAAACATTTTCTTCTGTGTTTCTGGAGGGAATGATTACTCACCCACTATTGTTTTAAAATCCAGCACTGTATCACAAAAATATAGACTGTAAATTCAGAAATTCCCCATGTTTTTTTTCTTGATCAGCAAAGCACAGTGATCAGTGTCATTTCATTTAAAGTCATCGCAATGCGAGCAGACAAAAGCAACTCTGAACGGAACAGGCCAACTGGATTAAATTAGGACAAGTGATAAAACTGGTGGGTTTACTGGAGATGCCATGCTAACCTATATATTTTGTAGTCTTCCAAATACTTTATCTTTAGCTGATCCCATGTTCTTGGGCAGATCATTCACCTGAAAATGTTTACATTTGATAAAAATGTCAATCCTAATAGCATCCTTCAGCTGGAAATCTGTCATGCAGAGATGAAGGCAAGAGGCAGAAAGAAAACCTGTTTAGCTGAAGCTTTGTATTAAAAATACTATATAGCAACAAGGATCTGTTTGACTTTTTTTTATTTTTTAACAAAAGATTGATTCAAGCAACACTTACTGATTGCTACACAGAGGTTTGCACGTTTGTTTTTGACAGGTTCTCAATACAGCCTCCTCTTGGCCTTTCAAACATGCACGCTGCTGTTTGATGGCTGAATCACATAGTGTAAAGAGCAGCTCCACCTGGGTAGGACAGCAATAAGCATCTTGCTATAACCAGCATATAATTTAGTCATTCTGTCTCTTGAAGACTTGTCATCAGGATTCAAGATCTCTTCTGCATGAGTAAATTGGTTAGTTATGTGCACAGAATTACAAGGCTGTGAGGCTTTATCGAAACAAAAATCTAATAAAACATAAACACAAGCTGCACAAATCAATGTAAGTATCTCATGTCCAGCTGCAGCTATCCTCTGTCACTGTGCAGCTCAGGTGCTTGCAAGCAATGTTTGTAAAGCATTTATGCTGTGAGCCATTTCAGTCCTCACATCTGACAGGGTTGTGTACTCAACTGTGTCACCTTTTAATAGTTCTCCACTTCTCATTGTATTTGTTTTTAGTAGTCCCCAGATTGGATTTGAAAGAAAAATAAAAAACACCAACAAAAAAACCCCAAACACCAAAGAGAAAAATCATTTGCTGTCTAGTGGAGGAAGAGCAAGTAACAAGTTTTATTGGCAATACTCTCGGAAAATTTTTAGCAATGAGATAGGACACAGTGGTAATAAACTTTTCACAACTTGGATATAAGGGTAGAGATTAGAAAACCGAAAGATATGTTTTATAGACAGTCTGCAGTGGTTAAATTTAAAAAGTAGGAAATTATTCTGGAGATATTTCCAGCAAGCTCATCCCTCTTTAACACCGATAAACAAATGGGGATGAATTTTGACATTAAAAATAATCTGTATATGAAACAGGGTTACTTTATGCCTTGCATACATAGCTGACATGAGAGTCTGGATAGAAGCAGCCCTTGTAGAAGCCTGGCTTACCCTGTGAGATCTGCAGTGGGGCTTTACCAGTGTCACGGCTAATTCAAACCGAATGCATTACCACATGCTGGAACAATCCCTAGCTAGGAATGCTCAGATTTGTACTGTAATAATCTAAAAATAAATTGTAGTCACTGATGTCACAATGTATGATTCTTTCAGCTGTCTTCTGTGCTGAGCCCACACACCACTCAGTGTCATAGGACGTGTTTCAGTAAGTGTATACCACTGACAAGCTTCAGTGAAGGGTTAGGATTTTCCATGCTTGTCTATCTTCTGTTATTTATGTGCTAACTGAGATTTGCAACTTGATGGGGAGGCTGAGCCTTTCAAGAGAGGTAAGCTTTGAAAATGAGTGGCACTCTTACTGACTCTGCAGTTACTGTTATGATTTTATATATAGTATGAATATAAACAGAAATTTGTATTTACTTGTGTACGAATTTATTTTGAAATAAATTAAAAATATTTTTGAGATTTAGTTACACAGATCATAAAGACTAAGCCACTTCAATGTTTCACCATAGCAGATGATAGATGAAATAATACTGGCATTGTTTGATGGTAGCAAACTTTCATCTAGCAGTATTTTTCAGATTTGCATCTGTTGAATGAAGAAATACAAAATGAGATAGACCACTGCTTCTCTGTTCAGACCAGTTCAGAGGGAAGACCTTTCCTTTGTCTTCCAACTGGAGGTAGTCATTGCCAATTAGGAGAAGTCTAGGAGAGCCAGAAATGAAAGAGGACAATCATGAATAGGATTTCTGACCCAAACTTTTAATTGAAGTGGACTAATGGCTTGATTATTTTGAAAATTGCTGTTACTGTAGTGTCTGTGTGAGCTGCACGCCCGGCACAGACCTAGAAGGAGGAGATTTTCAAGCTCTGTGGTAGTGTTGCTGTCAGGTTATGGTCTTTCCAGGACTGACCTGCGATCTTAGTCAGTGCCATCATGTGGTGATCTTGTGATATTGTTGTCAGACATAGCTGGGTTAGTGATCAAGCTTCTTGATGTGTTAACATCACTTTGGACCCTTAGTGAGAAGATAGGCAGTTTAAAGCCAACAGATCTTTCAAAAATCTGTTTAGAGAAATAGCATGAAGAGGGCTCAAATAAATTAGTTATATTTTCTGTAACTGGGTTTCTTTGACACTTTTACACTTTTAAAGTGGAAAGTAAGTAGACAGACTTCAATAAATCTTCTGCTAAAATTTGCCCTAATCCAGGACAGTATGTTTTTCTGCTCCAAAACAGATTTTGCAGTAATCATCTCCAAATACCTATTTGTTCTATTCCAATAAACAAATACTACATTATACATCACACTTTTGACTTCTCATCTATAAAAGCCTTCCTTTGTATCCATCCAAATGTAATAAAACCAGGACAAAGCTGATAGCCTCTTTTGAAATAAAAGAATTTTGAATTGAGTCAGATTTCTATTGTTTATTCATATATCTTTGTTTTGCACTGATTTTTGTGGTACTGATTTTAGACTTAAGATTTGCATAAATCTTATCCTTGGAAGCAAATGTGCCAGACAGTTTTTCTCCTCTTAAATAAAGTTTTTGCAGACACTACACAGAACCCTGCAATTGAAAAGAGCAGAGATTTACTCAACAATTATCAATAGGTTAATTATCCAGCTAAGAACTCTTTCTCTGAAAATAAATAAGCTTTTCTTCCCCCCCTCCCCTTTCTATTTATTTCTTTACTTACTTTACTCCCACATATATATATATAATCTACCACTTATATACCACTTATCCATGAAATACCTCTTTTGAGTACTTGGTCATATACAGAACAAACTACCTTAAAATTATATCATAGATATGTTTATTCTTTGAGAGATGATAGATGATTCTACTTTTTTTGATGTACTGTGAATGTTTTCCAGATGTATCTTTTCAAATAAACAAAATTAGTGTATTGTTCATATAGAATACCATGTAAGATATAAGCTATGTGCTCTCTAATGCACAATATATTTTTACTCATTTTTGTACTGGACCTAGCATAAACCATTAACATTAAAAGACTTGTGCAAAAGGACCAGGATAAACAGACCATTGATAAATTAGTGTCATGCAATGAGATCTGTTGGATTCATTGTAATGATACCTGTTAATTTCAAGAGGCTTTTGGTCAGGTTCTGGGAAACAGTAGCATTTGGATCAAATGGTATGGAGTGTTTTCATAGAGCTGGCAATTTCATATATAATGCTTAAAAGTTTTCTGTCAACTTCCCATTAACTTCTTCTAATGAAATTGCCTTCAAACCTTTGTTTGAAAAATAAAAAAGAAAGCATAGGCTCTGAAAAATAATGCATTTCCATCTCTTCCCTGGAGAACTTGTTATAAGCATGGATGATTATATATGCTAAAAGAGTATGCTGGATGATATAGGACCATGTACTGTCTCAATTCACATTTTATTAGTGGCTGTGTTTATAGAGACAAATTGTTATACAGACTTGGTTCCATCTGAGATTTCTTTCTGAATTTTTTTTGGATTTGCTTGTCAAAGAAACTGGGCGTGTGTTAGATGGAGTATTCACATCCAGTCTGTTCACCTTTCCATTCAGTTATCTCATTAGTTGTGGTGGTACTCAAGTTTTTTCCAAGTCTCCAAACTAGCATTTTAATACTGGTAAATAATTCTCCTGGATGTTCAATTGCAATATTTTGGAATCACAGATTTCAGTATTATTGTATAGGTGATTTGTGACAAAAAAAAAAAGGGGCAAAAATTCTCTCCTGGATTCCAGAAGAATTATGCAAGAAGATGTGAAGCCCACATGAATCTTTGGTACATCTGCCATTACCAAAGCTCTCTGACATTTATTACTTAGTAGGAATGTATCTGGATTTCATGGGATGTCTTATGCAAAGAGTGAACAAAGATTATAGCAACAACTGGAGGAAGCAGCTAGTGAGTTGTTGCTGTATGAAATGTACCCTTCACCCAAACATTGTTGCAGATGGCACTTCAGGACAACATTCATCAATCATAGTGTTTCTTCTAAGTCAGATATGTAGTCACTGATTTGTTTGCTCTAGCCTCCCAATCCAAATATATCTCTACCAATAATGTCATTATTATTATTACGTCTGCCTACTGCATTTAATATCATCTACATGAAAGCAAAGTTAAGTTCTCAGTACACAATGGCGTGAGGAGAAGTAGAACTTTCTGCAAATTATGCACAGCTGGACAGATGAGCTGTGGTGCCTGAGGCTGTGAATTTGTATTAACACAGCCAGCAGTAGGTCTGCTGCCTGAATTAGAAATGTTCAGTGTGTGTAGTTTTCAAATGTGCAGGTGGTGAATTTGGGGACAGGTGATGTAGATCCAGTGGTTTTGACAGGTTAAATAATAGCAGTTGGCATAACTGGAAATTAATTGTGGAGCTGGATGAGAGAGCTAGCATATTAATTTCATGCTCATTGTGATAATATTTGATTTAGTTCACGTACGTAAGTTACAGTGCAGGTGGACTTACTGGTTCAGTCTAAAGAGTCTAACAGTTATTAAGAAAATACATTACTTTGTTTAATCTTACATTTGTTATGTCTTTCTTTTTCTCAAGATCTTGTAGCTAACTGAGTTACAGTTTTTGAAGATAAATGCTTCTTTTTTATATTGGTTTGCTGCCATCTTTACATGGAGATGTTTCAAATACAGCGCTTTAGGAATATGGTAATGCAGGCCACCTGGCAATTACATTAAAAAAAAAAGTAAACTAGAAGAGCCAGTAAGCTTTTTATACTGTTGTACTGTGAAAGGCATGCTGCACTGATTTATCTGTCCTGATCTGGTACAGAGGTGTGATGTTACTGAAATGCAGGGAATTAATGGTGCAGTTAGCATGTGCCATTACTCTTACACCAAGTTGTTATGGTCACAGAGAGGCATGGAAGCAGAAGCAGAAGTTCCTTACTAAAAGACCTGGCTGATCCTCTTTTGTGCTGTAGAGTAGCAAATGTATATTTATCCTTGTAATTTTTAACCTGTATTTTACTTTTCCTGTTGGCTTTGGAAATAAGATGTTCTAGTGAATTGTCCTCTTGTCTAGATCTGTCTTGTTTATAAAAGTTTTAGCTTGAGAAAACTGAAATTAGAGCATGTAGTTAGAATCTTTTATTTTCTCTTTCTTCCTTTTCTGCAAGTTTTGTTGTTGTTGTTTGTTCGCTTGTTTTTATTTTTCTCTAACTTTTTAATTTGTCTTAGCATCCCAGGACCCGTGAAATGTTTTCCATTTCCGTGACATAATAAAGGTGTAATACTGGTCAATATGGTGACCAGTAAAAAAGAAACCCCATTAAGTCTTGGGGACTTACATTAGAAGTTCTCTTATGCTGAATTTGAGTGTCTTTTTGTGAAGGATTTCTTGTTCTGGCAATGAAAATTACATTAGCAATATGGAAGTTACACTAGCAATACTGTAGAAAGGACAGGAGATGGGAGCAGTTATAATAGTGCCAATGTGTTGAATTCTCTTAGCTATTAAATAGATAAGACTGGAAAGCTAAATAAGCCTTGCATTTTGTATATAAGTAAATGATCACTGGATAATAACACTTTGCAGAAACATCCTTCTGTGGTAGATTTCATATTCTATTTGCCGCTGGAGAGTGGTAGTTTGGTGTGGCTTGATACTTCTTCACTGCTTCCCAAAACCAGTTAGAGGTGGTTTATTCAAGAGGAACCAAAATGTGTAAATTGGAGAAGATACTGTCTGGAGCCTGAGATATCAATTAAGATGATGGAGAAATGGCAATTCCATTTTGGGAGACAATTAATGGGTTTCTTAACAGTAATGATAGCACTTGTAACACCACTTCTAGCTCTTAAGGTCTGAAAGCTAAGCACTAAGCATATTCATGTCTAAGATGAGGAGATTGCATATTTCAGTTCTTACCTTCTCCTCTGTGAAAGCTGAGGATGCTTCCTAAACGATCCAACCCCTCACTCTCTTACTCTTCATCCCCAACTTTGTGGGGTGTTATCTTTCTCTTGCTTATTATTGCCTCAAGAGCATTCTAGTCAGAGTCTGTAAACAGGCATTGAGTTGCAGACAGCGAGTTTCAAAGGAAGGTTAACATTATTAACTTCCATAGAAAAAGAGCAAGATGACACACAGGGACAGGGATAGCACACACACAAGAGCTTAGAGAGTATAGTAGTAGGAGAAGTGGCAGTTCACATACTGTGTTCTGGAGAACTTAAGCCAGCAGGAGCTAAATCAGGTTGGATTTACAACAGGAGCTGATGCTTCTGGACATGAGGGTTTAGTTTAGTCTGAGAGGTACAATGTAGAAGTTATTGGTCAAGGTAAAAGTTTTAAATATTATTATCCCTCTGTAGAAATCTAGATTGTATGCTTTGAAATTGAGTCTGTTTCCTGACATAAAAAGTAATCTTTTTTGTTTCATTTCAAGTACTTGGCTTTTTGGAGTGTTGGGTTTTTTTTTTTTTTGATTTGTTGGGTTTTTTTTTTCATGTCCTTTTTTTTTTGTCTGTGTACTTTTGTTTGGGTTTTTTCCCTCACATGCCAAATTTTACTATTAACTTGCAGTTTCTCAGAGAAATTGGTTTTGTAGAGAAGTGCATGAAGAATGTGAAGAAATTTACCTGAAATTATATAAAGGCAGGCTTAACAAACTGTGGGTTTTAATGGTTCTGTCACTGGTACATGGGGGTGAGGGGAAGAAAATTAGAGTAAAATGTGCCTTCATCCTACTCATATACATCACTTAAAGATATTAATATAATAGTTGATAAAGACTGTGCAGTTGCTACTTAACCATTATTTCACATCTAAGTTATATTCCATAGTCACAAAACTTTTTTCTGATCACTTTTTGAAACAGAATTTATATACTCTGCTTAGCTCAAAATTTGCTAAGAAATAAAGCAGACAGAAGAAAGCAATTTTTCCTCAGAGGCTGCAGAGTGCTAGCCTTTCATGTTCTTAATAAGCAACCTTCCCCTATTTATATAAATGGACATATTGCATACAACAGCAATTTTGAGAGCAATTTTTCTTCACTAGATGTGAACTGTATATTTAAAGGATTACAAGCATCTCATTAACACTGTTCTTCCATTGGTTTATACCATTGTCTTTAGTGACACTGCGCCTAATATCTGAGTGTCTAGAAGTATTTAGTGCTTAAAAAAAGGATAGTCAGGCTCCAGGATTTCCCCCCTCCTTTTGCAGCTAATATCTCATCGTTTAATGTATTGATTTGGCAGAGGTCTCTTTTCAGCTAAGAAGAACTTGCTCTCTGTGGAATAAATTGTTTACCAGCCAGCTATATGTGTTTGCCTTAGCGAATCTAAGTGAAATGGTCCATCACAAATTCATGTAACTGCATTAACCTTCTTGACATTGTGACTCTGAAAAGTTAAGATGATGATAGAGGTGAATGACAGGACGTGGTGAAAATGAGATTCTTGAACATGATGCACATTTTACTGTGTGTAAATAGGCTTAGAACTTAAGTACTTTTAGAGATAAATTTATCTTTTAAATTTATTTGTCCCCTTTAGATGATTCTTCTTAAACAGGAAGAGTATGTTTTATCAGAATTTTAATTCTGAATCCATGCTAATTTCTAATATGTACTCAGATGCTATGTTTAGACGGGCAGAAGTTGCAGGTACAGAAGGAAGAAAATGGGTGGGAAAAAACTCAATCACGTTTTTTATTACTTTACACCAATTTCTTTTTCTGCTCTGACATGTACCAGGATTGATTATTTATAGTACATACTTTCTATGAATAAATAAGCACTGAATTTTCTATAAGAAGATATCTCAGACTAGAAGTAGTTTTCTAGAGAAGATTAATAAAAGTTTGGCTGAAGAATTCAACTTTCTAGGGCAATATATTGCCTTTATTTGCAAAAATATAAAAATTATTCCACCAAAAAAAAAAAAAAAGGATAAATAATCTAGACTTTGCTAGACTGTTACATGCTTTCCAGAGTCTTTTATATATCTTGAGAATAGTTTGTTTGGGGGAGAGAAGAAAGGAACAAAAGAAATAATTTATTATTTATTTTTTCTTCGTTTTTCTTAGTTTGTTTAGTTTATATTTGGCTAATATACTGTGTAAGGCAAAATGGTTTTCAGATATCTAGACTGAGATATACCCCAAACCTGCAACACTGCTCAATCTTGCTTCAGAAATGCACAAAATGGCCACTTTAGGAAGGAGAGAACGTGAAGATTTGAGTCTAGCCCAAATACAGAATCAGAATATAGCTCCAGCACTCAGGCTGGGAAATGCTTCTGGGTTCTCTGATCTGGATGTAACTGAAGTCGTGCCAGGAATCAGTCTTGGTTATCTACCGTTGTTTTGAAAGTAGTAAGTTCATGGACTGCCATGTCATGGCATGTGCAGAACAACCAGGGGATCAGGCACAGCCAGCATGGGTTTAGGAAACGTAGGTCCTGCTTGGCCAATGTGATCTCCTTTGATGAGCATGTTACATGCTTAGTGGATGAGGGAAAAGGTGTTGTCTGCCTGGATTTCAGTAAAGCCTTTGACACTGTGCCCCCCAGCATCCTCCTGGAGAAACTGGCAGCCCATGTCTTGGACAGGTGCACTCTTGACTGGGTTGAAAAATGTCTGCATGGCTGGGTCCGGAGAGTGGTGGTGAATGGAGTTGCACTGAGCTGTCAGCTGGCCACAGGTGGTGTTCCCAAGGGCTCAGTGTTGGGGCCAGTCTTATTTCATATCTTTATAGATGATCAAGTGCATTCTCAGTAGTTTGCAGTGGACAGCAGGTTGTGTGGGAGTTTTGATCTGCTGGAGGGTAGGAAGGCTCTGCAGAGGGACCTGGACAGCATGGATCAATAGGCCAACGACAGCTGTATGAGGTTCAATAAGATGAAGTGCTGGGTCCTGCACTTCAGTCGCAACAACCCCATGTAGGATTTCAGCCTGGAAACATAGGAAAGAATTTTCATTCTAGATTTTCATATGTATTGTTACACAAAGGGTGTTAATCTCGATTGAAGTATGGTAATTTTTAGGTTCAAGGGTTGCATGTCTGTGCACTACATATGGATCTTCTGTACTGTAAAGTAAAAGTCTACAAAACAAAAGGTAAGGAAAACTGAAGCAGGAGGGTGGACAAAAGAGGGACCATTCTCACTGTAGTAATGTTTTTTCCCACAAGTACCTGCCATACAAAACTACTGGGATTTGCAGTCGCAAGACCGTGATAATAACAACACAAGACCTAGAGTGTGAGAACATCAAGGGAAAAAGAAAAATGATGTTATGGAGGGCTCTGGGAAACACTGCTTCAGTGGTTTAGATGATAGCTTACAGGGCTGCGAATTGCAGACCCTTGACATTACTGAGGCTGAGATACAAATTTACTCAAGGCAAAACATGATTTAACAGCATTCATGAATGAAAACTTTTAGATCACTTAAACTTAACATCAGAGATACAAAAATTAGGATCATATTGATATAACTTAGAGCTTTAGCCTGGATACTTTCTTTTTCTCTAAAAGGAAGAGTGTATCAGTAAAATACCCTTATTTTTAAACTATTTAGTGATCTTTTAAAACAAAACCCCATAGTTTACTTTATGTTTTACTATATTAATTGAAATAGAACCAGTACTTTTTTGTACACTGTTTGTAAGTACTAGGTGACTTTGTATCCCTTTATAACTTCTATTATTTCATAATGGATCCTTTGGAAGGAAGAATGTCCTCTCTTCCTAAGACTACATCATTTATCAAACAGTAATTGCCATGGTACATTTAGATGTACTATGACTTTGTAAATCATCACAAGAATTGCTTGATATCCACATTACCCAATGCCTCAAGGTATTCCAAAATACAAAATCTAGCCACAGGCATTAACAACACATACAGTGATTGCTGTCATATTTTGGTGCTGTTCCCAGAAATGCCACATTCAGAAGGTTGTACTTTGAGGAATGATGCTGCATAATCAGATGGCTAAATTCATTAGAAGCTGAGGTGCCACAGCAGGGAGTACAATGTTATCCTTGATGTTCTTGGCTTTTGTAGTGGCAAACAGCAATACCACAGAATTTCTTGATCTGGTTACCAACTGATTCAGTCTTTCAAACTATTCCCAACACTGTCAATTTTTTTCATCACATTTTTTAGGTTAGCTTCAGTTTTCTTTCCTGAGAAAGCACTGAAAAAATGCAGAAGTTCCTCAATAGTCCAGGTAGCTACATTGGACGATGAGATCTGTTGTTCAGTGGCTGCATGTCAGACTTCTTATACTTAGGGTTTGGCTGATACAAATTGAAGAAGCTGAGAATTTGTGACTGTCAATTCTGGACTGTTCTGATATAAGAAATAGGGAAAAATCCACAACCATCACCTCCCTCCTCCCTTGCCCCCTCCAAAGAAAGAACAAACAAACCCCCTTCTTTTACCATACGCCTAACTCATTAGTGGTTGACAAAAGATCCTTACAGGATTGCAACTCTGTTTCCCACTGTGAACTGTATATGTTCAGTGAGGCCATGTTTAACATTTTTCCTAGCATGTCTACTGAATATATTGCACAAACTAGGAGAACTAGAGAGGAATGCATTTTAGTTCTAGTCCACATATTTTAGATAATCAATTCATACTCACATGTGCTGAGCTTTATGACAAAAATTTCACACTTTTTTTAATACAGCTGGTTCGATGAAGACAACTTTGGTGAGGCACCAACAGCCTCTGGATTTCAGTGATTTTCCTACTAGTAAATGAGCATCTTTCTCTCAAAGATGTCTCTGTCAGATCAGTGAGGACTGTGTGTGCCAGTGCTCTTTACTTCCTATTAGTATATACTAGTTTAGCTCAGATGCCACTGAAAATCATAGTTCCGAATCTCTTGGAAATGCTGTAGGTTTTGGTTTTTGCTATGAAGAAATATAACTAAAGTTGTTTGTTACTCATCCTTCAATCTAGATACTTTCAGATGCTGACCAGATTAACTGTCTAGTAGGATTATCAAAAGTATATGTAGATGATGGGTAAGATTTTTCTGAAGTTTTTAAGGAAAGACCTTGCCTGAGTCCCTTGTGGTTTGGTTCATCCTGCATACCAGAAATCTGTTTTCAAACTGTAGACAGTCATTTGCAAATTAGTTATTTTAGGTTCTCCATGCAATTTACGGGAATAATTAAGAATTTTGGGATGCAATTAACCTTTTTTAAGGTTTTCTTCATAATGAGATTAAGCACTTGTGTTTAAAGAATAAATGAATTTGATCAGGTGAAAATGGATCTTGTTCAGTTTACATTATTCCACAGACTATAAGCTGTTGGCTTTCCTTTTCTAAGGCCTGTGTGAGACACCCATATTATAGAGGAAGCAAAGGTCCCTTACAATTTATTGCTTTATTCTTAGTTCTGTTTATATAAAGCTACAGGTCTTGTTTTAAGATAGAGGACTTCTCTTTTCATGGCTTACAGTTCTTGATGTTTGAATATCTGTGTCATTTTCAAACACATTTTCCTTATGAAGCTGTGGGATTGTTGGATGTCTGATATGCTTGAATGCCATTGATTGTCTAGCATCTAGCCTTAATTTTACGTTATTACTGTACCTATCAGAGGCCTGAATCATCAGACTACAATCCTTACTGAACTTCTGTATGCTAGCACACTTGTCAGGTTTTTGTCGGTTATAGGTGTCAAGAAATTTCATTCTTCTATCCAACATTGTCATTAAGTTGTTTCAGTTGTACGTAAAAAATGTCAACTACTCAGTTTTGATGTATGCAAATTATTATGTATGAAAGAAATAGAGTATTTTATATGCTGATTACCTCCAAGTACATTCTGTGTGAGACATCCTTTTGAAGAAATATGTGGAGGAGTTTTGCAGGATTTTCAATTACTCTGAATGTAAAAAGGGTAAAAAAATTACAAGTGGTATAGCATCTATTTTAAATAATTATAATAGATATATTTTACTGTGGCTGAATTTAAAGACTCAGACTATCATTTCTTATTCCTTTGAATGTTTTGCTAAGCAGGAAACAGTGGAGATGTGGCTGAATTTTTTGGGGTGGTGAAATACATTGTAGAATACTTACATTTGGAGAACTAAGTTCACAATATATGGAAATTTCATATGTATTTCAGAAGGAAAATCTCCACATGCATTGCCTGCTTAAATGTGTTTAACACAAGACATAAAATTTAAACTTCCAAAAAGAGCAATAAAACCAGCAGCTTTCATTGCTAGCTAATACTGAATATTTTAAACCCCCTTCTCTTTTTGAAATTGTGAATTGCAGTATGAAAATTTGGAAGCAGAAGACTAAATTCATTATTTATAATAATAGCTGAGCACATGATATAACTCTAATGTCAAATAATTCTGTTTCAATATTTTACTGAAAGGTACCAATGAAGGGAATAGCTAATATAGTGGTTGTTGCAGCACAGGTCTCTCCATTCAGCAGCAACTGTTTCTCACATGAAAAGGGCTAAAGAACTAGACATATGTGGATTTTTTAAAATTGAAACTCATATTAAAAATATTTTTCAAATAAAAAATTTTCAGGTTCTAATAAGAGTAAAATTTGTGCATGTATATGTACACGTATTCTTCAACTCATTACAGTGTTTGGTGCTTGCTATTGTCTAACAAAAGATTGCATGTGTCCACTTGATAATCTTGATGGCCTTAATGTAGACCTTTTTTTTTAATGACTGATTTAAAAAAATGAAACAAATGCAAACTAAAGTTGTTTTAAAAAATGAAAAAAGATCATCTGTAATAGTTTTTTTACTGTGAACAACTGTCTCCTGGATACCATCTAGGGGAGATTTGTTATTGAGGGCATACATTGCAGGTGGATTCTTGAGTGAAACATTAGCATTTTTTTCTGCACCAGTAATCAGATAGTGATAATCTCTGTTCACAGTTGGAAGTGCTTACATGGCAAGAATCTAATTTCAAAAGTTTATGATTTGTATTTTCTACAAAGATATTGTTTTTCTTGATATCTTATTTTCAACTCCTGAAAATGTTATTTAAAAAATTTAAAAATGCAAAGTTAAAAGCTCTACTTAAAAACTCCTGTAAGACTTAAGATCTGTATTTAAAAATAGCAAGCATTTGCTCTGATATCCTCTTGTTTACTGAGGAAATCTAATAATTGAATTATTAACTAAAACCAGATGATGACTACAACGCAACAGGTATTTGTCACTTAGTCATCTATGAGTCTCAATTGCATCTTAGAAATGTGCATAGAGAAAAAAAAGAAGAGAAAAAACTGCAAACCGCAATGCTTTTAAGTGTTTGTAATATGAATTATATATTACTAGAAGATTTTGTTTATTTGTAGAAGCTTCAAATTGTTACTTGCATGCAGAATACCTTTGTTAGCATATTTACCTATGGTTGGAAAAATTTTTATAGATTAGGGAATTATTTGTTGAAAAATCAGATACACAACATTTAGAGTTTGCAGCACCCAAGAAAGACAAGGATTTTATTGCTGCAATGGTTTGTCACCAGGGGGGTCTTTTGAGCTTAGTCTTTCAAAACTTCTGAAGATCAGGTCACTAAAATGCCTGGTGTGACCTTAGACTTTGTCATTAACCTTCCTGCTTATAACTTCTGCACATGTTTCAGGAGTCTGTGTGTTCTCAGAGGACTATTTCTACAAATATTTGAAAGCACTGTGCAACAACTGCAAGTTACTGGATCAGTACACATCCTCATAGTGACACAACAGTGCTGTTCAGCCCTCCAGAGGCTGGTGCTTTGCTCGGGCAGAAAGTCCTCTGGGACCTGAACTGTGCTCTTTGCACAGCACTACAATGCAGTATATGATGCACCAGTTTGGTCAGAGTAAGCTTTGTTTCATGATATGACTCAAGGTATATCATCACTTCATAGAGCTTTTTGAGGTAAAATTTGTCTTGTGGTTTGCAGTGACAGCAGTTTTGCGTTTGTGGAAGAGACTTCTATAATGTATTTCTCTTTAATGCTCTACTTGAGACCTTGTGATTGTTATGGCTGTCACAACCATGCTCTTGCATGTGATTTATAATTTTCCAGTAGCTACAAGCTACTGTCAGAATTTCCTCCCAAAATTATGTGTCCAATAGACTGTGGTCAAGTTTGAGATAGCAACTGTGAGACTTGGAAACGTGGACTGACTTCTGCAGTTTACTGATCTCGTGAGAACTTTTATTGACTTCAAAGGGCTCTGGATCAATCTCTTAGTTTCTGCTCAAAGCAACTGTAGCCTTTATTCAATTTTTAACGCTGAAATAGTAAAAGGCCAACATATTCATAGCTCATTCACTCATGAATATCTTTATTCATCCCAGTAACAGCAGGGTAGAGAAAAGCAATTGACTTCTCAACCAGATAAATGGAAGGAGTAGAAATATTGTACTCATGACAATCATAAATTTGGGGTTGTTAAGACCTGTAATCAACAGCATATGATATAACCTATTGCTATTGCAGGCAGGAGATCTAAAGATGACTGACAGCCTAGAGCAAGTAAGATCTGGCTAAAAACAGAATGTTCTAAATACAGAACAATGATGCTATATATAGCCCTACAGTGAGAGAAATCTTTTCATTTCTCCTTCTGATGGGAGACAAGAGAGGATTTATTTGACTTTTGGGAAGCTTTAGAATCTTCAGCAAATATTCCAAGACACTGGTAACATTTTAGGCAACTTACTCAGTTCATGTAATGGAGCAAAAATAAATTTACCAACATATTGATTTCCTGCGTTGGGGAAATGTGAGGGTTCTTATTATTGTTGTGTTTGTTATTTGCTTGTTCAAGTAATTATTCTACACTGCCCACTGCTAATTTTAGATGATTCTAAATACAATAGATTCAGTTAGTACATGGAGTGGTTGATTAGCTGAGGATTGAGATAATCCATTGTCATGCATTAATGCTTCTCTTGTGTGTATTCCAGTGACCTCTCATAACTCTTAATCTTTATCTAACATTTGGTACGTAGTTCATTCAGCACAATAAAACTATAATGAATGATTAAGCTGTAATTAATGAATTTAACTTTTTGCATATGACTCAATTCTTAGTAGAAGCATTAAACAAACTGCATTTGTTGCACAAATGTCTTTTGAATGTCTTAAACTTAAAAGCATTTAGGGTCACATTCTCATCTTCTATATGTTTTGACTTTGGTTTTCTGTTGATTTTTTCTGTAGTCTTCACAGACTATTTGAAGTTACAGGAAAAGAAAAAAAAACCCACAACTCCTACAATGCCAGATACATTTACCACACCTTCTGTAAAACACCTTAAGTCAAAATTTCAAGACTCAATATAGCCTATTGCTGCCTGAGCTACAGGACTTCACACTGTTCAGCAGACAGTAAAGTAATCTGGTGGTGAAGAGGGAGGTTGTACTGCAGGTGCCACACTGCAGTTGTAGAGGACACTTAGTTTAGTTTTCTGTCCGGAAAAATCCATTTCAACCCATGTCACTTCCTCTTTTGCTTCCAGACATCAGAATTGGGTTGATCATGAGGTTCCTGTCAAGACAGGATCCGTTTTCTTGTAGTCTTCTCATGGGCTTCCAACATACTGTAATGCTGGTAGTGGCTGCCATGGTTGCTATTCTGTCACATTGTATCCCTAAAAAAGGAAACACATTTTCAAATATTTGCTTTTTGTTTATATACTTTGATTTTGGTAAACTGCCAAAACTTCCCTGAGAAGGCAAAATTGATAGTTTTAAGTACAGCCCAGATAAGCCAGGATGGAATTTAATTAGAGGAAAAAAGGTTTCCAGTGAAAGACTTTTCTCCTCATGGAATTTGAGGGAAGAGGAATAGGAACCTTAGATGTAAGTTCTCTGCAATTTTCTCTTGTTGCTCTTTGTCACCAAAGTAAATTTCGGCTGTATTTAGACTGCAAACCTGGGGTAGGATTTGAAACAATTGGGGCAAACTGGGCCAAAGACCCAGGTTGAGCCATGATCTGGAACAGCTCAGTAGTTACTTTCATGCCTCTCTTTCTGTTTATTCCTATGTAGAGTTATTTTATCTGTTTAGAGGGAGCCCCACATACACAAAAAGGAAGAGAATTTTGTTTTTACTAGGAGGTCTTGTGATGTAGACAGCTGTGGGAACGAAGGCAATAGAGATAGAGCCATTAAACTACATGCTTAGAGGGGCTCTCATAAACATGTGAAAATCTTGCAGGTCTCAGATGTGTTTATGTTTGCTCACAAGGTTGTGGTTGCCAGATAGAGACTTAAGTGTTTTTTCTCTTCTTGGCAGGGAGGTTAAAAGAGGTATGAGAGTGCCTACATACCATTTCATGTATTTAAGTTTTTTGTGGTGCTGGAAGAAGACGGAGTTGTTTCTTTTCTGTTGTTCTGACTCTGTGACTTTCCATTCGTAGGCAGGTGATTCTGTGTGACGATTTAAACCAATTAGGAAAGAGTTAAAATTTCTTCCCTTGATTCTTGAGGATAGAACACCTGGGGATATAGGACTGTAGGAATCCTTGTTCTACCTGACTTGAATCAGGTTTTTGCTCAGTTTTCACAAAAAATACTCACTTGAGATGTCAGAGATTACAGTTCAAGCTGTTCTTTAGTTGCTAATATTAAATGACGCTACTCCGTAAGGAGAAATAATGATCTGAGTAATTGATGAAGTGATTCACTGGCATGAATTAGACATAACCAAACACTGAACATCTGCTATAACCTTTGCAACTGGAGTCTAGCTTGAGTCAGTCATGTTAATGGCATATTCCATCTTTCTTGAAAAACGTACATGTATTTCCAGATCACGGTAGAACAGAATAATTGACTGATGTTTGAAGGGACCTGTGGAGATCATTTTCTCAAATCCTATGCTTGAGCAGAGACACTTAGAGCTGATTGTCCAGCACTGTGTCCAGAGAACATTTGAATATCTCCAAGGAGGGGGATCCTACAGAGTAACTTCTGCCAGTGTTTGATCACCCCCACAACTGAGAAGTGTTTCCTGATATTCAGAGGAAAATGGCTGTGTTGGTTTGTGCCCATTGCTTCTGGTTCTGTTACTGAGCACCATTCAACACCTAAAATTTTGAATTAAGAAAAGATTAGATTTATAGAGAAATTTGTTTAATCAACATTTGAATGCTTCTAATCACACTGATTTTTCTTTAAAGCTGCTAAAACCATCTTATCAGACTGCTGCTGTACTTTGGATTCATTTCTCTACTCCCCAGCTTCATCACAAGTTGCTTCTTAGGAAAATACTGTTCATTCCTTTTCACCAATCATTTTGAGACTAGTAAGGAGGTTGGAAAAACACATTTCTTGCAGCTTAAATTGTGTTTGTTTTAGTCCATAGGTCAGTGTAGAATGTGGTTGTGTTGGCCCTTAGCTCCTGATGTTAATCTCTACAAAGGTAAATACTTCTTAGAATAAGCAAATTATTACCTTCTGGAAGGAGAAGGGATAGTGAGAGGGATGGAGATATAATATTAAGGTAAACAAAAGGGTAAGTGTCCAAATGATCTGAGACTGTAGTCCAGTGATGACACACAATCATTGTGGTTTGAGACATTTACTTTTACCTGATGATTTAATGAAAAATGCAGAATGACTGAACTAGTAAACTTATTGTTCTTTCTTTATATAATGCTTTCTATTAGGAAGATAGCCATTCTTACTTTATTTCATTTGTGATTGCTAAATTGTGAGACGTGTTAAAATTTCAGTTAGGTAATCTCAAAGTTTAGCAAGGTTTGTAAAGAGAGTTATCATCACTCATTTTACTAAAAAAATATCCTTAGATAAAATATTGAACTTCTGGATGCAGAAGACCATTTCCTAAGGGGCTGGAGCCAAAGTAGTGAACTTTCCACTGATAGCTTGCTAGCAACAAATGTTCTGAGCATTACCTCCTAAGGAAATATAGACAGAACCCCTTTCTATCTCTTAACAACAGATTTATCTACCAATTAGACAACCTGAGAGGCAGTACCAGTACCTCTGTGGTAGCCATAAATGCTGAGAAGGTGGCTCAATCATGTAAAAAAATAGAGATGATAGGTTATAATAAAACATGAAATCTCCTCTAGAGAAGAGGAATAGAGACAAGAGTAAGACTCAGGTCTCTGTGGAGTCTGTAATTTTGAATACTTGTTGGAGTTAAGAAATTTAGTGCTTAGAAGTATTTCGAAGGTGTTTGGGTGGAGAAACAGGAAATAGAGGAATGTTATAAAAAATCAGTGGTAACTAGTTTCCTTTCTTAAGCAATTGTGTGAGTTTTTTCTGCTGCAGTGTTTGGTGTGGGTTTATCTTCATGTGTTTGCTTCAATGCACATGGTTTTCATGACAGTGGCTGGGGAAAGATATATTATAGGCTTAAGAGATGCAGATAGTGGTGATTATGTTATGGATGGAATGACGACTGCTGAAAGAAGGATATATGTTCCTCATTTGTCTGTCATCATGGGTCTGGTCACAATCAGGTGTTTTTTTGCCATGTGAACATTTCACCTGCAATTCTGAACTTGGTAACATCATGTCATGGCATTGCAGGGTCCAGAAATGTGAGAGGCTCCACATGGAGAGCAGCAGGGCAGGGCCTATCAGCCAGGACCTGTCCGCTGGGTCAGGAGCAGGGCAGCCAAGGACACCAGGGCAGCTTCAGCCCCGGGCAGCGGGAACCTCTCAGGTGGGTCGAGGCCAGGCTGGGCCATCGGCCGACTGACTGCCCGGCTCAGCGGGGCCATGGCAGGGCAGGGCTGTGGGGAGCTGTGCCCGGCTCAGCGGGGCCATGGCAGGGCAGGGCTGTGGGGAGCTGTGCCCGGCTCAGCGGGGCCATGGCAGGGCAGGGCTGTGGGGAGCTGTGCCCGGCTCAGCGGGGCCATGGCAGGGCAGGGCTGTGGGGAACTGGGGACTGGCCCTGCTGCGGCACGGCCGGGCTGGGGCTGACGGGGGTCCTGGGTCCTGGGCCCTGGGCAGGTCAAGACTGGTGGTGTCCTCAGGGAAGTGCTCCACTGAAAGGCTTTCTGAAAATGTTTGTTCTGAAGATGCAGTATAGAGGGGTCACATTCTGTGAAATGTCTTACTGGCATTTTACGTTCATTCAGGAGAACTGGTAAACACCATGGATGTGAAAATGAGTAAGAGCTCAGTTTTCAAGAGAAGAAATTCTCAGAACATCTGTTGCTGTCAGTCTGGCCCTTGTGCTTTGTATCCTTGACAACTTCCAGTTGCATCAACGCTGGACTGGAATAGCCTCCCTGTGTATGTTCTGTCCATCGGAAAGGTGTTTCAATAGTATAGGAATGGAAATTTATGCAGCTAGGTAGGCAATTCCGTATGTGCAGACATATTTTGATGCACTGATTTCAGTTTGATAGCTGGGATTGCAGGTTCTCTTACCTTATACTGTGTTTTTATGGGGTGTGTGAAAACCAGCTTAGTGGCTTAACCAGCAATGGTAGTATCTGACACATCATCTATGGAAAGATAAAATCTTTTCCACTTATGAGACGGTTTTCATGTATGAGTTTTCATTGAATGAATTTTTAGTTATTCCAGTCTTTCTGGCTGTGAAAATTTTAGGAAATTTTTTTCCTGAATGACTAGGGTCTTAAAAAAAAATCATAAGGGAGAAAGGTATATTTATCAGAGTTTGCTCATCATAGAGAGGCATATATAATTTCATCAAAGGTAATTGCTTTACTAGTAATAACTTCGAAGTGACAGAGATAATTAACATTACCTCGAGCATAGCAAGAGCCTTGCTGTAATAGCTGTTTAAGTGCCTTTTCATGCATTTCTTGCTGTTAGTTTCAGAAACAGAAATAATATTGAAAGGCCCAAGAAGGCTTAACTAGATACTTGAAGTAAGGACCAAAAGATGATCTGAGCTCCATGCCACTGGGTGGATTATTCTGTCCCCTATTCATCTTATTCCCTATCCACAATCTCTGAATGCTGTACCTTGACAAGTTTGAGGGCTATTATGTGGAACTCTTGCTGTTCCATCTGATCTTTAATTTCAATATGTCTCAGCATGGTCTTGAAGATCTCTTTGGATTTTGTTTCTTTGACTTCAGTTTTGTCCTTAGTCTTTTTTTCAAATGCAGATTGATCTTTTCCCCTCTGCTTTCTGCTGTCTTTCTCCTTTAGCTGTGTCTCGTCCTCCTTTTCCTCCTCCTCCTTAATCTCAGGATTGGCCTTTCTCTTATCCGTGGCTTGAGATTCAACCTTTTCTTTTGACACAGGGCTGGCACTCTCCCCTTCTTTTGACCTTAGACTTAACATTTCTTATGTCCTCCGGTTTTTCTATGTCTTGTTCTACATGCTTTTTTTGGCACTGTTACTTTCTGGCCTGGAGTTTCCCTAAGGGGATTTATCGTTCCATTTGCCATTCAGAATTTCTTAACACGGCAAATTACTCTCTTCTGCATCTTCAGCATTTCTCTGCTCTGTGTTGCTGTTTTCGGCATAGGCTTCATAAGTTTAATTCTTCTTGACTTCTCATAGCAGTTTGCAAATTCCTCAGAAGATTTGTTTTGTTTTGATTCAAAGTGAGTCTAATGTCTTTGTTTCCAGTCTGCTTGTTGTATTTTGGGTTTGTTTTGTTCTTGGGGTTTTTTTAGTTGTTTTTAGGTTTGGTTTGGTTTTTTTCCCCTCAGCATGATTTATTTTTTTCCTGCAACTTTTCAGGTTTTGACCTGTAGTATTAATTATTAGGTTTGTTTGGAACCTCATTGCTCCAATGTCGTCATCCTTTCATCCTTTGTTTTCTAATGAAATGTGTATTATATTCTATCCAAATATTTTCCTTCATTTATTCTCCTGATGAGAAAGAATTTTAAATCTTTTTTATTTACTATATCACACATGATATGTTTTTCTTTTGATAGGTGGTTCAGGATGTTTCTTATGTAGCCCTCATGAGAAATTAGTCCGTGTTTTGCCAGTTGTATTAGCAAAAATTAATACCCAAATAATTTTGAAGGCAAGAAGATTTCTCAAGAAATGTTAGTACTTTATGGAAAAAATAAACATCGCTGCAAATTCACGTCACTCTTTCATAGCTGCCATCATGCCTTACATACAGCTTCATTTCTCCTCTCCATCTGTATCCTGTGGAGGTGGCCTCAGCCTTTCCATTTCTGTGTTACTGCTCCTTTGCTGCTGCCGTTGTGTATTTGGTAGCAGCCCATTTTCTCTGAAGAGCAGTCTCTGTTTATTGTTTGTGTTAGGCAGTTCTGTCTACTTCCTCTGTTCATCTTTGGTCTCTGCTAGACTTTTCCCTGCCCTTAGACCTTGCCAAGATTCATACAATCCTAATATTTCTTTTTCTTGTAGTTTCTCTCTGAAGCCACCCACATGTCCCTCACCTCTGGCTTCAGAGGTGTGTCAGTCTTTTTTCCCTGCTTTCTCTGACTATCGCTACCACAAGGGTATCCTTATAGGACAGGCAGAAATCAAGACTGAAGGTACAGAAAGGTTCAGAGGTTCAGTTATTTAAAACAGAAATAGATGAGCAGAGAATCATGAGGAATGTATGTCAGAGGGAGAAAGAAGAAACACAGGTTTCACATCTCTTTATGATCTGCTTGAAGACAAGGACTGTATTTCAGAATATGTACATTGAGAGGGAGTGTGTGGATGGGAGGCTTCCTGTCTTTTGGTGTGCTGCTTTTGATTAAAGTTGCAAAATGGGTCTGCAAAATGAGAGGTTTTTTTCTGGATTAATTTCTTCCCTTTAGGCAAAGAGAGAGTTACTGCCTATTCAGCAAAGGAAAAGTTACATTTCACTGGCTTTGCATTATTTGATACTAAATTATATTTGGTTCAAGTAAAGAAATTAAGATACCACCACTCATTTCTTAGATTTTGCAAAATCAACATTACCTCAGCTGCTACATGTGAAGAGTGGGTTGTAAGTTTTCTAACTTGAAGCCCACACTCTTTGACTCATGAAGATTAATCAGTCTTCTACAATTCAGGATGCCTTTTTTTCCCCCACTAAAATACAAAGGAAAGCTGTGGTCAGATTTAGCTATTTTGCTTTCATATACTTCAATTCGGGGAAAAAAATATTTCATTTGCATATCTCTGATATTCCTCTAGCTGGTCTGTGTCTGTTTCCTGCTGTGAGATCTACCTCTGAACAGTGCCTTCCTCCCAAACTGTCCAGGCAATAAAGAGTTGAAATAGCAACATCTGCTTACATGATATTCTGACTTCTAGACTATTGATGCTGAGGGGATGTCACAGAACTGCCTGCATGCATTTACCCAGGCTCTCTGGCACATGGTGTGATTCTTGGGGCATCCTGCACAGGACCAGGAGTTGGACTTGATGATCCTGATGGGTCCCTTCCAATGCAGCATATTCTATGACCCATTGTTTATAGTTAAAAAGATTCAATAATATAATTGCTGTGAAAAATGTCACTATATATGAATTTTTTTCAATTTAACCATGGGGAGAGTTTATTGTCAAAATTTTCAAAAGAAAGAACTTGGTATGAAACTCAATTGAAAGGGAAAAGTGTATAAACACTGTAAAGGTTAGAGGTTTAAAGATGAATTTAAAGATGCTAAGATTAAATTCTATAGGGTACATTTTCTTAGAGAGACTTCATGAACCTATCTGCTCAAACAGAAGTTAATTACAATAGTCCAGTAATTGTGTTGAATAATTTGAGCATCAAAAAATAAAAAAAATGTTTTAGTTGTTGCCAGAAGCTGTCAGGGGTTTAGGAGATAGCTGGAGAGACTGGGTCATGATGTTCAAAACAAAACAGATTCTTTTTATGAGACAGAGATTTTATTTCTCAGGTAAACTAAGATAACTGTACATAATGACAGAATGTCAGTATTACTGTGTTCTTGTTGTATCACCTATAAAATCAGAAAGTTGTGGTAATTCTGAGAAACTACCCCAGTAAGTAACCTTAAAGTGGGTAACATTAAAGTTAGGGCCATTATATGACCATCAGATTTAAGTGACAAATGCATCTGTGGAATGATGAGCAAACCTGTTATAGATTTCAGAAAAAATATGCTTAGAGAGACTACCAGATTCCTATAATATTTTTATTACAATTTTGTAATTATGAATAAATCAATTGTCACAGCTATGAAGACAAAATAGCTCTTTAAAAAAGTGTGTAGACTATTGTGTGTATTTTGTCTTTGAATTGAACTGCTAGTCTTTTAATGTGTGCCCATGCTTCCTGATAGAAAGGAAGTGCAGTATTTGCTGCTGTTTTTTTGAAAGTAATTGGCTTTTGTAGAGGTAAAGTCTAACCGTGATCTGGTAATGGACATTCTGGTTTACGAAAATATATAAAGTTTAAATTATAACCTAGTCATCTACTATCAAATTCAGTCTGCCAAGGACAACTGGAAGACCATGTAGGATAATATGAAGGTGAAAAGGATAAACACATAGGTGCAGAGGTAAACTTGGAAAACCTAGTTCACAAATAGTACTTTTCTTAATTAATTTTTATGCTTTAAAGCTGGAGACTGTTTTGGTACCATTGAGAGACAATAAATGCAATCTCTGTGTTTACCTGTAAAGCTGAGTTCTTTTCTCCTCTCTTCTTTCTTTCTTCTCTCTTCTCTTTTCTTTTCTCTTCCTGTGGCAGTAATTAGGATATAAAGGATGATGAAATAAAGAAATGTAAGTTTAATATAACTGAAGAGGGAAGCTGTGGTAGCCTTAGTGGATTTTCACTGCCATTCACAGCCATTCCTTAAATCCTTCCTTATATCCTAGGTTTAATCACATACTACTGTTGGAGAATTGGAATGGCTGTCAAAGCCTATGTGAGCAGTGAAATCTCCAGGAAAAGTGCCACTGTCATACGAATAGATTTAAGACATTACCATAGCTTGGAATAAATCTTGTCCTAAACTTCAACATCTGATTCCTTCAATGGGTGTGTATGAAAAGCTGCAGTGTTGCCAGCCTTCCCTGCAGCAAGTGTCCAGATGGACACTTTGACAGTTTAGCTAGGGTGTTTCACACATTCCTTATTCATAAGGAATTCTCCTTTTCTTCGTATTTCAGAATTTCTTCTTTTCAGATGTGTATTCACATAGTCATTCACTGGTATTTATTTCCAACTTATAATCACTGTGTTTACACAGAATTGAGGCCTATGTTTGCAGCTGTTACAATGAATTGCACTTACAGGGAGTGGTTTGGCTATAGAGAGTCAAACCATTCATGAGGATGTATTCACTGTGGTTCAAATTGCAGAATCTACAGTCTGTGTGCTGATCAAATTAATGAAAATAAGAATAAATGATAAGAAGTGCTTTAGGAGCTTTGAGTTTTAAATCAGTGTCTCAAGATACTCTTAACAGAACAGACTGTTGGTACATATTGGTATTTAATCAGTCTAAATAGTCTATCTATAATGGATAGATTATTCAGAAATAGTCTATCCATTGAAATGTCATTAGAAATATAAACAATAGTTTGGAATTACATGTAGGAAAGAATAAACAGTAATCAAATGGCCTTAAAATTTTTTTGATTATTTATATTTAAATTAAATTGAATATATTTTAATATATTTGATGATTCAAATTTTATATTTGGCTATGCTTAAGATATATTTTCAGAAATATTTAAAACCAAAGTTTTGTCATGATTTCTCCTTTTTTTTTTTTTTTATTTGAAAGTATTTACCTTGCCTTAGCAAGTTCTCTAAAATGTATACTTTTGTGGTATACAGGTTTAAAGACAATTCTGTCTTTGTAGCAGTGATCAATCTGCAAGGAAAAAAAATACTACTAGCATTTTTTATGACAGAAATCAATACACTATTCTGAATGTATTTATTTTGTAGTTAGTAATATTCTGATTTCTCTTTTTGTAATCTTGAAAACAGCGTTATAGGTAGTTTACTGAGGAACCTCTTTTTTTACCATTTGTGACTTGTAAGCATGCATTTGTTTTCTTCATTTACTGAAGAGCACTCTATATTTTCTCCTAACAGGAAAAATTTCTGCTGTAACTAAAATGACATCATGCTGCCTCCTATGGGGGAATGCTGAAGGGTTCTCAAAAATACAACACAGTGGTAAGTACTGAAAATATGTACATAACAATTCATTTTTTTTTGTAAAAATATGTAATAGAAAGAAAGCAAGTCTCTTTTGCTGGTGTTCTTAAAAGTGTTTGAAATATCTTTGCAATATATACATCCAGTTAGAATGTTTACCATGTGTTCATCCAATGCGACCTGGAATACAGTGCATTCTAAGCATTAGCGCTGTTTATGTGCTTACTCATTATAAGCATGAATTGTTATTATTTTTCAATTCTATAAATATTGAATCATACCAATCAGTTTGTAGTTCAAAGACATGCGATTAAACCTGGTAAGTTTTGGGGGTTCCAGGCCACACTGTACCAGATACAGCTGACAGCCTTAAGTTTGCAAGACAAGGTTGGGTTCCAGAGTTCTTATGGGTCAGTACGAAAAAACAGGCTTGGTTGCTGTTTCATATTGTTACCATAAAGATCTATTTTTTCCTCTCAGTTGTTAGCAAAATATGAGAGAACATATTTTAATGTATAGCATATACACAGATTAACACATGTAGTTACATGTATGTGTATGTATATGCACACAGATATATGAACAGTCTTATTATATCAATGTGAAATATGTGACAAGGTTTAATTTAGAAATCTATGCATAGAGTATATTCTATTTATAAAACACCCTAATCTAATTACCATTTTTTCATAGTGTGCCTGACACATTGATTAATGAGAAGGGAATGAGATGTACAAGTGGGCAGAAAAGTTTCTCTGGTGCACATTCTTTCTTTTCACTTCATATTATCCATGAACTTTGAAGCAGATGCGACTTTTTCTGTAATCATTGCACTAGCTGTAGTACAATGACGTTTCCATTTCACGTTGACACTGGGACCTAAATTCAAGGAGAAGGAATAATAATATATCTGATGTGATAATAAAGTTGTGAATAAGCAATAATTCAAAGTGTGACAGGTTAGTTATGAGAATCGAGGGTACCATTATGTGAAGTGTAAAATTCAGACAAAGAAAATAACAGCTTTGAAAATTCCTGTGATTTTTGCATCACCGAACCATGTTTATTCCAACTTCTAGCAATTTACATGTAATTGAATAAAAAAAACCTTATGAACAGGGGCCAGTTTAATAGTTTAGCATCCACACTGATTGTGATAATAGCTGAACTCCTAGGAGCTGTATAGGGAGTAGTACAATATGCATGAATGCCATGCATAGAATTCAATTACTCTACTTCAGAGAACTCTTGACATTTTTTTCAGGACCGAGGCAAGCAACTAATATAAAGAATACAAGACTCATATAAAGCTGAAATCAAAGTTGAAATAACTTAATTTCTTTGGAACTAACATTTTGTGGTACATTTACCTTGTCTGGCACTAGAATAAGCCACAGCTGTGTTCCAAGAAGGGAAATTCTCATCTCCAGATCTTTCACAGTACACTGAGATAGACCACAGAAGGTGGGGAGAGGATTTTGAAGGGGAAACTGAGGGATGGTCTGATTTTAGTTTTCTCTCTTTTCTCAGCATTTTGTTTGTTCTTCATAACACACAGCAGGAAAGTCAGAGAGGAGAAGAAGAAAACATTAAAACAGAAAAGTGAGATGGAGCCTATTGATCTCTGGCTTTTAACTCACACTGCAAGTTAGTAAACATCAGAAGCCAGCTGTGCCTTTTGAAAATTTTCTTCTTCATGTGAAGTGATAATTGGACTATGCATTAAAAAAAACAACCAAAGAAAAAGATATTAGAGAATGAAGTAATAAATCAGCGTAAAATTTATTTCTGCTTCTCTGCTTGCTAATTTTATGAAGTAGCCACAAATATTTGTATTCAACTGCCAATCCTGAAGTGCTCCAAAATACACAACAGAAATACAGAAATATTTATTAATTTCTTATTTTGTCTAGAAAAGGTTTGTATTGAGAATTTTTTTCAGGAGACAAATAGAAATGGATCTGAAGGCCTTCAGGATAATGTATAATCCAAGCCAAACTAACCTTGAAGTTGTATTTTCAGCAGGCAGTGAGGATCCATTTGGATGAACAGAACAAAAAAAATAACTAGGATGGTAGCTTGGACAGATTGTAACTATGACTTTGGCTATATTGTACTCTAATATATAAGAGAAATACAGAAAGAAATCCCTACATCTTGAACACTTGAACTGCTTACTTACTGTCTTTCTCATCCATAATTCCAGATAAAATTCTTCAACATGATAAACCCATGATCTTTCTCAAGAACAGAAAACATCAATTTATGTTTGGAGTATGCGATATGTATTTCCTGACAATGCACAATATAGAGGTAAAAATTGTAGCAAACAAAAGGCCCATGCTTTGTCCTCAGATTTTGATCATACATCAGAAGTGTAAGCGAGTTTAAATGGTGGGATTTTGTTCTAGAATCCCAACCTGACAGCTGAATGTGCAGATGGAGCCCTGTGGTAGTCTGTGAAGTGCTGTGTGGTTCCTTTGATGTAGCCACATACTGTCAGATTCTTGATCATGTTCTGAGACTCAGATCAAGCCTTCTGTCTTGTATCATTTATGGTAACAAATGTGAAGGATAAATAAAGCCTTTATATTAGAAGGCAGGAATAAATTGTTCCAGTTTTAGTCTTGGGAGTTTTAGGAAACAGATCAAGTCTTTATTCTCTGAGGAAAATCAGGGCAGAATACAATTCTCATTCTTAGAGCTGTCAGCTCTCCTCAGCTTGCTTCTGAGCTCTTGGGATTCAGATAAGAATCTTTGTCTTCCTCTTGTCGGGGTTTATGGCTATACATGAAAGTGTGCTCAGCTGCGCACTCCAACCTCTGGTTAAGCAGTGTCTTCAACTCCTCCAGTTTTCTTTAGTCTCTCACTGATTTTATAGTCTTAGGTGGAAGAAAAACGCTCCCCACATTTTGGAAATCTATCAGTTGTGTAGGCTCCTAAGACCTATGCTCTGATACATAGGCTCTGCTGATATTATAGTGTGCTTTCCTTCTACCAATTCTCTTAATTTTAAAACACAAAGAAGGAAGGAAGGAAGGAAGGAAGGAAGGAAGGAAGGAAGGAAGGAAGGAAGGAAGGAAGGAAGGAAGGAAGGAAGGAAAGAACCCAGTTTAAAATCTTTCCCTTTTAGAAAGATAGAAGGTGTGTTTTCCATACTGAAACATAAGTGATAAGCAGGAGCAACTAATGAATTTACCAGTTCAACCCAGACTGATGGTCTGGTCATGTCAATTAATTGAGGCTGATGCTCAGCATTTCAGTAGGTTTCCAAATTGGAAACTGTATCTTCTTCAAGAAATTCCAGTAGTGTAAATTGGCTTTAACACCTACCGTTTGGAAATTTAACCAGACTTTAATGAGAGTTTGTCTAGATTTTGTTGGAGGATGTTCCACAGCTCTCTGAGCATCTACAAATTTGTTTCCAGGGAGAGTATTCTGAAATCCTGAATCCAGTGTAGTTAAATGTTGCCTAGTTGATCTAGAAAAAGTAAATTAAGTTTAATTAAGCATCATCTGCTTTGCTGTGAGATGTTACTGGTAAATCTAATCTTAACAAATTCATTGTATCACTGATATTAGGGTGTGTTTCCCATTAAAGGTAGCGACCTACTGTGAATATTGGAATCAAAATATTCAGATTTTCTAATGAATATAAGTAATTCCTTGTTTCCATTTGAATTCAAAATGATGTATCCATTAATTTATTATTCCAATATTTAGTTATGTATTTCAGTATGACTGACCTGAAGTACCTAAAAGTAGGTAAACTCTAATCTCCACCAATATGTGAATTTCTTAAAAAGCCAAGTGAGAAATGGAAATATGAAGCATTTTCAAGTATTACTCAAATATGAAACAGCAAACACCAAAACCTTCCAGGTCATTAAATTTACTTTCAGATGGCAATGTAATTGAGTAATTTTAAAACTTCTACCTGAGTTCATTAGCTTTATTAAAAGCTTTGGGAAGATAGTAAAACAATTTTATAAAAATATGATTGTCTTGAATCTTTAAGACTCATACACTGTTCTTCTCTAGGTAATTCTTCCAGAAATATAATTGATTTTGTAGGAAATTAATTTGAACATAACATTACACAAAGTATTATACAACAATAGCAGGGAATGGTTAAAGTAGTATAATTTCAGCATTATACAGACTTCATGGATAATGGGAGTTCACTGAATCATAACATCATGAGTAATAAGTAAAAGTGAAATAAAAAATAATCACACTGTTTTGCACAGGCAACTCATTTTAAGTTCAGTCATGTTCAATTCAAAGAACTGGAGTGCAAATTTTACTATCTCAGTGTTTAAACTTGAAAATGTTTATCACTGTGACTCATAATTTAAATCTACTGTACTGAACAACAGGTAATGATGTTATATCTGTCATACCTGTTTCTACAGGGAACTCTTAACTCTAAAAAAATGAAAGGAAGACCATCTATATCTGTTAATAAACATCCTTTTACCAGTTGTTCAACAGTTATCTCCCTCACTTTCCATATAAAAGGAATAGCTCTGTGTAACAGCAAAATCTTGTGTCTTCCTGCTATCTCTATGACTTAATTTGAGCTCTGCACCCTGAAGTGTCTTGTAGAAACAACTGACAGAAGATGATTTCTGGAATCATCAACTCCAGCTTCTATAAGAGGGGACGATGGTATCATACAATGCTTTTTATACAGGTTGTAATCTAGGTTTTGAAACCAGGGGCTACATTGATTACTGGTGGAAACCAGTAATGAATGATGTCTTTCAAAGGTCCATACTGGGACAATGCTATTAAATGTCTTCATCAGTAACATAGACAGTAGGATTAAATGCACCCTCAGCAAGTCTGTGGATGAGTGGTGCAACAGATTTACTTGAGGGAAGAAATGCCTTCCAGGGGTATCTCAGCAGGCTGGAGGAGTGGGTCTATGAAAACTTGATGAAGTTCAGCAAGACCAGTATGAGGTCTTGTACCTGTGTCATGGCACTATCTATTATCATTAGAGGCTGGATGGTGAATGGATTAAAAATAGGCTTGCAAAGAAGGACTTGGAGGTACTAGTGGATGAGAAATTGTTAATGAGTGAGCAATGTGTGCTTGCAGCCCAGAAAGCCAACTGTATTCTGGGCTGCATCAAAAGAAGTGGCCAACATGTTGATGGAGGTGATTCTGCCCCTTTATTCTGCCCTGGTGAAACTCCACCTTGGAATGCTTCATCCAGCTCTGGAGTCCTCTACACAAGAAAGACATGGACATGTTAGAGTGGGTCCAAAGGACAGCCACAAGATGATCAGAGGACTGGAGCACCTTGCATGTGAAGACAGACTGAGACAGTGGGATTTGTTCAGCCTGGAGAAGACTCTTATGAGACTTTACTGCAGCCTTTCAATATATAACAAAGGAGCGATGAGAAATGTGGAGAGAGACTTTTTATCAGGGCCTGTCATGACTGGAAGCAAAGGGGAATGGCTTTGAACTAAAAAAGGATAGATTTAGAGGGACTGTAAGGAAGAAGTTCTTTATTGTGAGGGTGGCAAGACACAGGAACAGGTTGCCCAGAGAAGTTGTGGATGCTCCATCCCCAGAAGTGCTGAAGGCCAGGTTGGGTGATTTTGAGCAACTGATCTAGTGTGTGGCATCCCTGCTTATGGTAGGGAGGTTGGAACTAGATAGTCTTAAAGGTCCTTTGAAACCAAAACCATTTTATAATTTTACAATATTTCTGTATAGTATCATACAGTGATTGTCCATGCATGTTTATAAAACATGCAAGAGTATTAAGGTAAATGGCTGAGTATATATATATAACTGATGGATTTTAACAATCATATAGCACTAAAGGTAGCACTGTATGGCCCTCAGCATTGGAACTGGAATTTGGAGATAAACTAGAAAACCAGTAATGATGGAATCACATTCTTGGGGTTTTTTTCTGATTTTTAAAGAAATTATATCACACTGAAACCCTTCTGAGTAATGCCCTCAGTGTAGCTATTTGCAGCTGATTTCATGGTTGTGTGACCTAGCCATAGTATGAGATTGGTTATCAAACAGCACATCAGCAGAATTAAGGTTTTTGGTTATTTCAGACAGATTTGGATTTTTAAAAATAGGCTTTTAGTACAGTTTTAGGAAAAATACTTCCAGCGCCACTCCTGAGGGCCTGTATACCTATATGTTCTATGTCATATCTGCTAAAATACTGAATTATTTCCATTCTGTGCCAAATGCAAGTAATCCACCACAATTATGCTAATCACTGCCCTGAAAACAAATTGATACAGCTGTTGAGTGACTAGGGAAGATGATGGCATATTTCTTTCTTTTTTGAAAGAAAAAAATAAAATGTTTTTGCCAGCAGGAAGCCAAACGGCTTGTAGAAATTACTTAGAATTGAAAATCACTATTTGATTCTGAAGGTAAATATGTTTGTTTGTATATATGAATATAAAATACATTTAGCTTTAATTGCATGCCAGTTTAGACCCAGATAGCTGGTATTGTACAGAATTCTTTTAGAGCGTTATTTTGTTTTTATTTTCTATTGATGTTGTGCAATATATATATATATATATATATATATATATACATATACACTCATAGTGTTTTCTATTGGATCTTAAGTATGGAATCTGAAAGTATCTAAACCACTCTTTCTACCAGGTTTATTATCAACACCCTCCACACACTTTCTTTCATTTATACTGCTTTGCATTCTATTCTCCTTTTCCAAGAAAAAAGCCAGAGAAAGGGGAACACAACACAAATATGGTAACATTGTTATCCACAACTTAGAAAAACCTCAGAATATCTGAGTATATGTGAAACTACTCAGGTTAAGTAAAATCAGATTTTGTCAGCTTTCATTATAGTCTCTATTTCTTTTGAAGATGTTTGAAGTAGTACTATTCTCTTTCACCTGGTTGCAGCTGTATTAATAGCAATGAAGATTTGCCCTTCTGTGCTCACAGCATGAATATGGATTTAAAGCTTACACAACTATGCACAGAATGTTTGAAAAAACAGCCTGAATTTTTGTGTTTCAATATGACTTCAGGAAGTAACTGACAAAATTTGGCGCCTAGTTATAATCTTAAAAAGCTGAATTTTCTCTTTGTGTAATAAATAACCTTCAACTAAATATCTGTTAACATTGTGATTTGTCTCTCAGTGCTGGAAACAAAACTCTTTTATCTGGATCTGAATGACACATTTAATTCTAATGTAGTTTGCAGTCAATGAAGTTAATTATACTGAAAAAATGTGTTGCTTCTATCATTTGAGGCTTTTTTCTTTGCTTTAAAGGTATGTAGGTGATATTTCCTACGCTGTATCCTGTCACTGAGACTGCTCTTATTGGTAGACATATGTCATGAATTTGATTTATAAAGATGAGATGCAAATCCTTGAAAACAAGCTGTGAATAATGAGGTACAGTCTATTCTTACTTAAACAATGTCACCAAAACCGGCTGCAGGTATCCCTCCGTGAGAAAGGGGCTGGACCAGATGAAGTCCAGAGGTCCCTTCCAATTTCAACCAATCTATGAAGCTGTGATCTTCATTTAAGAGCAATTACATTTTTCTTTCCATGGATTTTAAATAATAGTATGACCCTTTCACTTTCATTATATGGAAGTATCAAAAAGACTGGAAAAAAACCCAAAACAGTTATGTTACAAGTTTAAATAATGCTGAGTCACTTGAAAAGTTAGGTAATGAATAATTAGAGACTTAGCATTTCTGGTGTTAATACATTTCTATTTAAAGGAAGAAGGTTAAAAGAAATATACTTTATTTGACCAAATGAAACAGAAGTAAATATTTTAAAGACTATTGAAATAGTTTTTATTTAATATTTTTCATAAAGTATTAGTGAAATACAACTCATTGAGTGGCATGGTGTGAGGCTACAATACAAAGTTCAAAAAATGGCAGAACTAGAATCTGTTTCCCTTAGAAGCCATTGAAACCAAAATGTATAGACAGTCAGGTAATAAGCTATATAAGGGTACAAGAAATTCAGATCTGATATATTCAGCATAAAATGTATGTTAATTTGAAAGCAGAATTTATTAAAGCATATGTTTCTGATAAAAAAAGCTTTTAGGATAGTGCAATAATTAAACAGTCTGAGTTTATTAATTAACAAAGCAAGAGTTTCAATAGATGAGCTTGACAAACAAAATGGATGAATTAGAATTTCACCAATGAAAATTGAAGCTGGGACAGAGCAATCACAGCAATTACACTAATAGATCACTCTGTTGGCAGCTTCATTGTCTTTTGAAATATGGATTTTCAGTGCTTTTAAATATTTGTGTAATATTAGTGCCACTTTCTCTGTGCTGGTTGAAATTTAAATATTAACACAGTGTGCTATAAGGAGAACTTTAAAAAAAGGAGTTAAAGAGTTATCAAAGCTTGTGTTGACGTTTATTTAAAAACAAATTGGAACTCATTTGATACAGAGTTATTTTTTTGTGAAAAAATATCTCATGGAGAACTTAATTTAATTCCTTAGCTGAACAATTTTTCCCTGTAACTGTTTATGGTTTATCATTTGAAATCCATATGCTGGAAATCATCAAAATCAGGGGGAAAAAAAGGCTCAGTTTCTTTTTTGTTTGTAATACAAAATATGTAATTGATATTTCCAGACTATGAGAACAACACTTAACAGTTTGTATTATTGGCAGTGTAACTCCCATGTCCAGAAATACAACCATCGTGGTGCAAGACTTTAGGAAAGATAATTATTGCAAATACACTGTTACAAGTATTCAGGGCCACAGAAATAATAGGTGTATTCTCTTCTGTAGGTATTGAAAAAAACAATCCAGGTCTCCTGGATGGTTTTCTTCAATACCTATAGAAGACAATATTAAATTCCAAAAAATGTGGTTAGCACCTTGCCAAGGTGATAGCTGTTATCATCCTTTTGAGGATGTGGACTTCAAGGAGCAGTAGCTGTCCAAACAAAAGCAAAAAGATTTGATTTTCTTGTTTTGAGAATCAGTAAGAATACTTCTGAAAAAACATGTACACATTCCCACCTTTTAAAAATAATTATATACAGCTGCAACCAAGACCTTTAGCCGATGGATCTTTTTCTCTCATGCCAAAGAAGGCATTATGGAAGGAATTATTTTCAAGAATAAAGTGTAAGTCAGATCACACAGGAATTACTGACATATCTCCAATATGAGGTAGAATAATCTTCTCCTCTGTCAAGGGGATTTAATTGTCTGCCCTGACCTCCATCTGTTCTATTAATTGACTGCATTAGTTTGTGATAGATATTTTTGGTTGGTTTTATGTTTTATTAGTGAGATTTCTTAAGATGATATAATAGAAGCACACAGGAAGCTGTAACTCCTGCCATGTGACAAGGTATATTTTTTCTCAATCCTGACCTAAATCAGTTGACCGAGGGCAGGAAAAAATAGATCAGTCCTTCCTAGTCAACCTGGCAGCTGCAAATTGTCTCCTGGCTTTTTTTTCTGCAATATCATCCCATATGGATATGATAGAAGAAAAAAAGAAAAAAAAAAAAACAACAACCCAAAACCAAATAAATAAAGAAACCCAGAAAGCCTTTACAAAATAAATGAAATTCCTTCTACATATTAAAGTCAATTTTACATTGATTTGATGGGCATATTACTTTTCCCATATACAAAAAGAAGCTAAAATCAAATGATGGCGCAGAAGAAAAGTCACAAGAAAGAATTATGATTTGGAGAAAGGAACATGCTCAGATACAGCTCTACACATACAAAGCAAATATGATACATTACATTAGATTTTTGAAAACCCTTTGATGCAAGGAAATATAATTAACCACCTGTGAGATGGCTTTGAAGTTTCCCATGTAGCAGAATGATAGGCGTTGTCATGACAATAATTTTGAGAAATTTATTTTTTTTCCTAAGAGGAAAGCATGACTTATTATTCTGAGATTTCTCTTGGAATTGTTAAAAGACTATGAAAGATGACTTAATTTTTATCATTTGGGAGTGTGGGATTTGAAATTGAGGACCTTTTTAACTGAACAGAAAACTACCTGCAAAAGATTTGATATCTTTCCAAGCTTAGCTTTCCTGCTTTTTTGGCATGTTTTGGCAACCAATAGAAAATAATAGTGGTTTAAAAATACCTACACAAAACTCAAGTAACTGACATGAAGACATTTTTTTTCAAGCTTGTGACTATATGGAATTATTCTTTGTAGCATATCTTCTTGATAGTTTTGGTAACAATTTTAGAATTTGCGTTTCCAAGGTGGTGGAATTCCAGAAGTCTGTTTCTTAGATTTCTACATGTTGCCATTGGACTCTGCTTAATCTTTTCTGAGCTTTTATTGTTCTGGAAATAAATCTCACTTTTGCCGTTATTGTTGGGTACATCTTTTCAGATTACATGTTTGTCAATATCTCTGATGTGAGATGACAGTCACATATCATTAATTTTCTGGGGGAATATAACCTCTGTTTTTTCCTCTCTTTTCCAGTCTTAATGAAAAAGTGTACATTACATAAAAATAGGCACAGATATCTCTGGTTCTGCTCATGCAGTTATGTCTTGGTCAATAAAATGGTCCAGGTCCTGTTCTCTGCCCCTGAGGCCACATAACATAGCAGACCTTGCATCTCTGTACTGAAAACCTTTCTTACTAAAAAAAAAAAAAAAAAAAGCTGTCTGTTGAGGAATACCTCTGGCCTATCCTAATCCCTATTTATGCCTGTGCATTGACTGGGAGGTATGAATACTGGGGCAGGACAGTGTTGGAGTCCACTCTCTAGCCCTATCTAGTTTACTGCTTAGACCCTGAATTCCAGTGCTTACTGCATTGGCCTGAAAACACCTGAGATATGGATCCATAGTGGGACTTCTGTATGGTAAAATTATGCTTAGCTTTTAGGAGTCCACAGTATGTAATATAATTCACAGCTCCCAGTACTTATGTCAGCTAGAAAGTTAAGAATTTCCTTCTTCATTATTGAATTCAGCATAGACAGGACAGCAAGCGGAGTATATGCCACAGACTCTCATCTAGGCAAGATTTTAAACTGTTTTTGCTGGGAATTCAATGTTAGAGTTTTCTCATAGTCCAAGGGTAAGAATGTCAGAGTGTCTTTTGGTTCAGGGAGAATGCTTCACAGAGTCCTTATGGCTATCCCAGCCTTATTTGAAAGCTAATGTTTGTAACTTGAAAGAGGGAGCAGTGGGTTTAGATTTCTTCAGGTTAATGAGGGTAGCCACTCAACTTCCCCATTTCCAGAATGAATGTATAATTGTGACATTATCATATGAATGAAGGCAGTATCACCACCTGGTAACTGAACCAGGTAATGCAATGAAAATGTCCTGCTTGTGTCTCCTGTGTTATTCCGTTTAAGAATTTGTATAATAAAGTAGCAACTTTTTTTGGCCATATATTAATGGGCGATGTGTGTGTGTGTGTGTTTGCGTGTGTTCACATGCCCAGCTGGTTTAAATTGCTTCTCCCACCCTGTTTCTGGTTATTGTAACATTTTTAATGTTTCCTCTTCTGAGACTGGAATGTCTAGAGGGAGATATCAAATTCTAATCATTAAATAGCCTCAAGAGATCAAATTGCATATCAATCAGTCCCTTAGACAGTTCCTCTGCTGGTTCAGACAAGAGTTTTAGTTTCTTTCATCCTTGACAAGAGCACACACTTAAGTTCAATGGTGAAGAAAAGAAAGAGAGGACTGAGACCTGTGAGTTTCTTTGTGTAATATTTAGACAAAACCTGTCAGACTCCCTTAAGAATTTTTCCTTTCAGTCCTTTGACCTTTCTTACTGGAGAGGAGTTAAGACTCATTCTGTGTTACCAAAGCTTTTTTTTGGAGGTCTTGGTGTGGTAGTAGGTATTGAACTTCGATTTTTTTTGAGGGTTTATTCAACTTATGAAGGCCTACTCTGTAAGCCTAATGTATGAAGTACTAATTTTTGTGTGCATGCACTAATTTTTTTTCATATCCATAAATTAGTGGTTTGCTCCGGCCATAAGAGATTTTACTCTATATGAGCTTTTGCCTTAAAGAAACTCAGGGCTGAACATTCTGTTTCTGGTCATAATCTTTTTATTTTTGTAGTAACACATCTGAATGTAAACAGAGGTGCATGAAAGAAACTAAGAGAGACCCATATTGTGTAATATTTCTTTTACAAGGTTATATTAGAAGTAAAAGCTGGAAATGATGCCATCAGTTGTGCTAGACTGTACTGATGCTGGTTTTTGTACATTTCCCTAACATATGTACTAGAAATGTAGTATTTTCTTAAGACTTCACAGCTGCAATTAGACTACAACTGAATGGCTACATTGTTCATTTAGTCATGGGAAACATCACAATTTGAGCTGAATGGAACACACGTATAATTTTGGGATTATTACTTATTTCAGGCTTATGTTTTTAAGCAGTGTATTTAAGTGTAAGCCGTATTTTTCCCTCCTAATATTGAAACCTCCTGTTTATTTGCAATCTTCATCAATTTATCCCAAGAAGTAGCAAGTATCCTGAAAATTGTCTAACCACTGAAATTCTTCCATACTTAAATGTAACAGCAGTTGAAATTACTGTTCAAAAAGTCAGTGAGATAAGAGCAACTGTCTTAACTGAGCATTCCCAATTAGTCTTGGGTCCTTCTGGCCGTACAGGTTTTTTTGTCATTAAAAAAAAAAAAAAAAGGGAAACCATATCTGTCATTGTTTATCAACCACCTCTTATAATTAGATCAAAACAGCTGATTTTTTTAGAGAATGCTGAGTTGAATTTCTTTGTTTTTTCTTAGAAAGGAGTGATGATCATGTGTATTCTTTCCCTCTGCTTGCTTTCCAAATTGTTTTCATTATTGAGAGAATTGCCATTTTCAAAAACATTGCTGGGACCTCACAGTTTATTCTTATAATCCCATTGTTCTTTTTGATAGTGTATGAGATTTAGAAATTCAGAATAAGAGTGGTAACTCCAGGCAAGAAGCAATGATATGAAAGAAATGTGTGCCTATTTTCTGAAAAGTAAATGGTGATTGTAGTTTCTAACCTGAGGGATCTACTGACACTGTCCAAGCCTATCTGAGCTTATCTATTTCTCTCATTTGGAGAAATTCATAGAAGGGTAAATGCTGCATGTTCTTTAAAGAAAATCCAAGCCTGTTTAGTTCAGTGTTTGTATATAATTTGTATTGCTTTTCAGGCTTTATTTCCATACTAAAAAAAAAAAGTAACTAATCTACCTTTATCTTCAGTTATTTCTAGTCATACAACTAAGACCAACTTCAAGGTTAGTTGTGATGTTTGTATATCTGGCATTTATTTTTACTTTAAGCAAGGCTACACCATAATCCTTAAATCTGTACCACTTTCTTCTCAGTTTGAACTTTAAATCTTGAAAAAAATTTTATCTGTGAATTAATAAATTATACTTCCAACATAAATAATCCTGTGATTCTGTGACACATTCAGATACTCATCCCTAGTGAAGTTTGTAATGCTTAGTGTCTCAACCCGCAGTACAGGGTGGGATATTCATTGTAAGTTCTCATCAGGCTGAACAAAGACACTGGACCATGTGTCAGGGAACTCTTCTGCTTTCTGGTACAGTTGTTCTTAACTGTGGCAACCAGTTAAAGAAAAGAGGAAGAAAGAGAGGAGAAGGTGAGGGGGGGCCCAATCTGCATGCCTCCTATGTAAATTGGGCTTTTTGCATGTTTTTTCACCCCTGCACAGCCAGCCGTTCCCCAGGAAGTGAGTTGGGGTCTGGGGGGACTGAGCACAAGCCTCAAGGCAGAGCAGGAAGTTGGCTCAGGACAGCACTGTCCCATCTCTCGTCTGATCACCTCTCCTGTAGCTATACTCAGAATGTTTGAGACAAAACATGCTTAGATCTCATCCTCTATAGTTAGGATTATTAGAAGTCTAGATTTTGGGGGTTTTTGTTTCATTTTTTCTTGAGAGTGTTTTGTGTGTTTGTGTGTATTTGTAGGAATAATTCAATAATAAATAATTTATTTGAGCTGAGAAAATGTTTACAAAAATACTATAAAATAAGCATATATGTGCTATTAGGAAAAATAATTTCTTGTAAAACTTGGGTACATGTTAATTTGAAGCCAGACATTGCTGTAGTTACGGTTCTGAGATTCAAAAATATCTTATGATTGGCCAGTTTTGGTAAATAAGCTTCCTACCAATTATCTAAGTAATCCAGTCCAGAAAGTGCACATTAGTTCATGACTGGTGTTCCTCTGTGTTGTTTACTATGTTTTTGTGTGATTTAATTTTTCTGAATAACTTTACGTAAGATAAGGAAGAATGAAGCTTAGCTCATTTCAGTGGATCAAGAAAGTTCTAGAAACTGAGAAAAAATCCCTAAAGCAGTTATAACTGTTTGGGGTGTTTTTTAATTTGAAAGATAGTAGACAAATCCAGTATGCATTTACCGATATTTGGAAAAACTGCTCTTTTGTTATTGAACAAACACTTGAATACAGTGACTCTTAAGAGGGTGTAGTACTGATTATGAGGTAGAGGTGTATTTAAACCTGCTTTGGGAAGAGCTTTTACAGAAGACAACTGTGTAATTAGTTTTCTGCTAATATTCCAAATTATATGGACATATTTCTAAAATTAATACTGCAGGCCTGTTCTAAAAATTTTATGCCTTGGATAGTTTTTTTACAGTATCATACCACAACATTAGTTTATTTTAGAGGTTTATATATGTTATAATATGATAATGTTTTAATTGCTTTTGTTTAAAAAAATCAACCACACAAACACACACACACATACAACCCAAAACAACAAAGAAAACCCAGAAAGTAAGCCATACATATATGCACTTTACTTAATAACTTTTAAAATTACTTATTTCAAGGGGACAAAGGTAATAGAAAGAAGAAAAAATACAGTTCATGTTCTTGGTAAATCAATTATTTTTTGAATTCCTATATTCTGTGAAATGCATTAAATATGTAGCATAATATCACGACAAGGAAAATCTGAAATTTTATTGATTACTTCATTTGTCAGTTTTTTCTACTGACTAGCTAGGTGCTCTTACATTTAATCTAATCAAGCTGACTGTATGCTTTCAGAGTGTATGTCTAATGAAAGTGATGTGAGTCTTTAACCCTGACTCTCTATTGAGGTCAGATTTATGTACGTGCCCTAAAAACCTGTTGGGAATATGAGCAGAAGGGAGGGCCAGAGAATAAAGGTGGTCAGTGACTGAAAGCTGAGGTATACTGTTCTGCACTAGTTGTTTTAGAAAAAGCCTCAGAAACCCTAGGATATCTGCGGAGTCTTCAAGTTTCCTGCATTCGTATAATTTATATTTCTGTTTCATTTGCTTGTAATTGTCCATGACCTGGACAAATGGACTTGAAATTACTTTAGTTTTCTATTCTACACTGGAGAAAAGAGGACTTCTAACCATTTCCCTTCTATTTCCCTAGCAGCTACAGAATAAGTGTAGAGCTACTGACAATCTTCTCCTCAGGTTGAAAAAACGGTAACTGCAGATCCTGGAAACCATCAGTTTAACCCTGAAGGCCTGATTCATAGACTATTTAAGCATCTCTAAGAGTGTCTTGGGGCACAGATTTATAAACAAGTACAAATGGCATTTCCAGATACACAATAATGTTAACTTCAATCTACATTTTCTTCAAGGGCCATAAATGTCTCATTAGCCTCAAATTACACTCCTCTGCCAATAACGAAATCATGTATGAACATATGTGATTTCAGATCTTCCTCGACTTCTCTTTGTGTGGTGTGCTGCCAGAAGGTGTAATTTTAAACTGAATATTCTGACTTGGATTGATTGTTTTCAATTGTTGGAGTGAGTGATACTTCCAAATCGGAATTTTTTGCAAGCAAGCTTGTATAAATTTTTCTAACATTTGGAGTGGTAAAAAAAATACGGAAAGAGTACGACACTATTAGTGATAATAAATAAAAGCATGACAAGTACATGTCTTCTTGTAGACTCATTATGTAAAGGCATATTAAATAGCCTACTGTATACATATAAATGAACATCAAACTAGTTTTGATATAGCTAAAAACCTTTCTAGAATGTTTACACTTTCTGTTTAAGATTAATCCCTAATTGAAATTTATGACTATTTATATCTTCCAACATTTTCAATGATGTATCTAACATCATTGCATAGCCATCATAGTTCATTAATTAATAGCTAGCATGCCTTCTTCCTTATCTCTCAATATTATTACTGAAAATTATTTTGTGTATCTTTGCCTGTGTATGAGTGTGTATACATTTCACGTGTGAAACTAACCTTAGGAAAATAGTAATTCTTCTAGTAATGTCAATAAACTGAAATGTGTGATGTTTTCTGCCTAATTGAGCAGGAATCCCACCCTAAACAAGATATTTTTGCTTTTCTTGTCTCAGTCAGGGCTCTTTGCCTCAGTATAATACCAAAACCAGTTCTCAGGATACACAGCTCCTAGAGCTGGAAGTTGGGTAAGTATGGAGAGCTGAGTGAAGCCCCCATAAACCAGGAGGAAATGGTTAGTGACCTGCTACATATTGACCTATAGCAAATTAGACACCCACAAGTCTATAGGCTCAGATAGGATGCACCTGAGGAAGCTGGTGAAAACCACTTTAAACCGTTTACCAGCAGTCCTGGTTAACTGGAGAAAGTCTGTTTGATTGAAAATTAGCAAATTTGTAATGAGTCAAAAGGATGACCCAAGGAACTACAGGCCTGTCAACCTGACCTCGATACTGGGGAGGTCATGGAGCAGATCATCCCGAGTGCCATCACATCCTGTGTGCAGGACAGCCAGTGAATCAGGCCCAGCCGATACTCTCAAATGGGTTTATGAAAGTCAGGTCCTGTTTGACTAACTAGATCTCTTCCTGTCATAAAGTGACCTGTCTAGTGTATGAGGGGAAAGGCTGTGGATTTTGTTTATCCAGATTTCAGTAAAGCATTGCATACTGGGGAATCCACAACATTTCCACAGAATTCTCCTGGGTAAACTGGTGGTTCATGGCTTGGATGGGTGCAGTGTTCACTGGGTGAAAAACTGGCAGGATCGTCAGCTCCAGAGAGTGGTGTTGAATGGAGTTAAATCCAGTCAGCAGCTGGTCACCAGTGGTGTTCCCTAGGGTTCAGTGTTGAGGCTAGTTTAATGTCTCTGTTGATGATTTGAATGACAGGATTGTGTGCATCCTCAGTAAGTTCACAGATACTAAATTGGATGGGAGTATTGATCTGCTGGAGCATAGGAAGGCTCTACAAAAGGAACTTGAGAGGCTGGGTTGACAGAGGCCAGTCCCATCAATAAGGCCAAGGCTCAGGTCCTGCAGTTGGGTTGCAAAACCCCCATGCAATGCTCCAGGCTTGGGGAACAGTGTCTTGAGAGCTGTTCAGTTGAAGAGGATTTGGGGTTGCTGTTTGAGAGCTGACTGGATATGAGCCAGCACATGCCCAGGTGGCTAAGAAAACCACACTATTTAGTATGGCACATTTTTTACAGTTGTATATAATCTCTGCTGTATCAGCTGAGGATTTCCACTTTCCTTCATGTTGCCATTTTTGGTTCTCTCCCTGCTGGTAATGTGTTCACTCTCATTTATTTGTCGTTCCCATTTTCTTTTCTTGTTTTGTTTCCTCTTTTTTTCACTTTCTGTTTGCCCAGAAATTTTTTTTCTCTATCCATCTTTCATCATCTGGATCACTGTGTTTCCATCCACCTTGTCAATTTCCTTAGTACTGTATTCCACATTTCTTAGAATGTCATTACAAACTTCTGCAGTGTGGGTGTCAAGGGAATAAGATCTGTTGCTCCTCCCTAAATACAAATTAAATCCTTGGCTGGATATAACTGGAAAATCTGATTTGTGCTGCATGATCAGTAAAGTGTGCCAGTCAGGATGGGACAGAGCAAGATGAATACTAGTCAAAATCAATCACCTGCTGCTGACTTCCATTGTTAAAAATAGTAGCAAAAATCAGAAGAGAAAGTGATGCTTGAGGAGGAATTTTGAGTGACTCCATAGCTGGCTGACCACTCTGAGTGCCAGGGAGCAGCTGAAGTGGGGCTGCCTGTGGGGGAAGATGACCCAGGATCTGTGGGCACTGCAGAGCTGTCAGGGCAGGACTCTGAACTCCTAAGGCCCCCCACTGAGGGTGGGCTGAGGACAGGGATAAGGACCCTGCCACCACCCAATAACCATCAGGCCAGGCAGGGTGAGGAATCAGATCTAAAGTCTACTTGGGCACCCAGTGAGGCCAAGATCCAGGCTGGGCACAGGGCTGGGCATAGGGCTTCCTGCAGCATAACTCAGATAGAGACTGATGGCCCTGGTGGTGCCCTTGGGGACATGAAAATCAAAGCTGTTAATGATCTCTCCTTCAGAAATGGTGCTCAAATTGCAAGTCCTAGAGAAAATGTTAGTAGAAATTTTGGTCCATCACAAGTAATATGTATCTGGTATTTTTCTGGCCTCTGGTGTTCTGGTGTTTCAACAGTTTTGTGGTAAGAGTGCTAAAATGAAGTAATTGAAGAATTCCAGGAGTTTTGAGAGAATAAAATATCTTTCAAATTATTTTCCATATCTGAGTCCTGACTGAAAACAGGACCTGCTAGTCCACTCATATATAAGTTTGATATATAAATATGTGTTCATCCTACCAAATATAAGGTATCAGTGGCAGTTTTCAATAACAAGAAATTTTTGAACTGTGGAATTTTTTACCTGTGGAATTGTCGTCTGTGCTTTTGAGTTGAGTAATGGGTAAAAAGAAAGTCCTTAATTTCTTTGGGCAGAGAGAAGAATGTTGATGTGTCTTTATTTATACACTTGTAATGGTTAGCATATACATACCAGTGACTTGTATAATTAAAAATTAACAGCATTATTGTATGAATTGCCCTCTATTTAAAAATAAAAAGTAGGAGAATGCAAGCAGGTAATGTTACATAATTGTAACGCTTTGTAGGCCAAAAGCCAACTTAAGAGATGTTTTTTTTTTTTCTTTTAGTTTTCCATTGTTCTGTTTGTCACGCAGAAAAATAAAGATTAAAAAAAAATTATATGTAATTTTGACTAACTGTTCTCATACCAGATTTGAACTAATTATTTATTGCATACGTAGGAATTTCTGAGTTAGATGGAGGTAAATGAGGTTGTCATACAGAAAAGAAGTCATGTCTGTGAAAAATACTCTGTAGTTGTCGTCTCATAGCAAAAAGAGATTATCCAATACAGGAAACAAAAGTAATGAGTGGTTTCTGTGGGAGTGCAAGTAGGCTTAAAAAGAAGATTCTATTTATTTAGGGCAGAAAATATCCTCAAGCTAACACTTAAATGTGATACTCTTCCTAAAATCAGAAGTGTTTGGGCTGTGGTTTGGTTTGGAAGCATATAGAGAAGCAGAAATGTTTGTTTTGTGGTGTCACCTCTGGCAAGCTTATGGCTTCAGGTTTAAGTCTCTTAACTTAAATATCTTTGGAAACACATAACTAACCATGATGTCTGAAGTTAATAAAACATTTGTGGGCCTTGGCATGGAAGTAGCATGTGAATATAATTTTTGGTTTGTTTATTTTTTTTTTTAATTTTAGGTTTATGCCAACATAAATTTGTCTCTTGATTTGAATTGCTTGTTTTCTCTTGGCCGCAGGCTGACTGAGTGGGCTGGACTTCACTGAAAGGAGCCATTTCACTGGGGCAGTGGAATAACTGTGGATCTCTCACCACTCTACTTGTTGGGAAGTGCTGTGCGTTGCCAGGATTAATTCAACACTAAAGTCTGGGATGGGCCTTAGGGGCAAACACTCCCTTGTTTCTTCTGACTTTGGGATTTGTCTACAGCCAGTCAGCTGAGGCACCTACCACACATCAGCTTTTGTTTTTTTGTTGCCTGAACAAAGATACATTTTCCTTCACTTCATCCCCTTTTGACTACTTTTTTATTAGTTTGCATTTTCCTTGACTGATTAATATTCTCCTGGCTGTGGAAAAAAGAGCCCTGCTGATGTTGATTTAAATAATGTCGAAACCAATGGGACTCCTATGGCTGCCTTTGATGTTCACACCAGTGTGTGTCATGTTGAATTCTAACTTCCTCCTGTGGATAACTGCACTGGCTATAAGATTTACTCTTATTGATGGCCAAGCACAATACCCAGTTGTTACTACAAATTATGGCAAAATACGTGGTTTAAGAACACCTTTGCCTAATGAGATCCTTGGTCCAGTGGAGCAGTACCTGGGTGTTCCTTATGCTTCTCCTCCAACTGGAGAAAGGCGGTTTCAGCCCCCGGAGCCACCATCGTCTTGGACGGGTGTCCGCAACGCCACACAGTTTGCTGCTGTCTGCCCGCAGTACCTGGATGAGAGGTCACTGCTCAACGATATGCTGCCAGTCTGGTTTACAGCCAACCTGGATACTGTGGTGACATATGTTCAAGATCAAAATGAAGACTGTCTGTATTTGAATATCTATGTGCCCACAGAGGATGGTAAGTACCCTGAGACCCACACTGCAGTGTGCTCACCAGTTCTACACATGAGGAGTGTCCAGGTCTTCAAAGCATCTTACTGAGTTTCCTCCATGTTTTATCTGTGGAAATGGATAATGCCTCTGAACATGCACTATTAGTAATGCTTTGTAGATTGAATATGCTTGCATGGATTCTCTCTTGCGTTTCAGTGCAACACCAGCTTTCAGTTGGATTGCAAGTGGTGGCCAGGGTGTGTCAGCCATCCTTAAGTTTGCATCTAAAATACAACTGAGAATCATTCACAAGAGGGGAAAGGGGAAATAAACGTTAACCTGAAGTAATATAGTTATTTTTCTATGCATGAATGGTACATATATACTGTCGCATACTAATTTTTAAAGGAGAATTTACCTAATTTTTTTCTTTATTTTATTATAAAATTTCTGAGCCTCCTGTTAACTCTGCTTGATTTTAATAGATAATAGAAAATTGTTATGGCATTCCAGACAGCAGGAGATTTTTTAGGATTTTTTTCTGTGAAACTTTTCAGTACAGCTTATTTTTCTTCATTCACTAAATTTAAAATGAAGTAAAGGTGATTTATTATGCAGAGCTGAACAGGTGGCTTTAAACTTTCATCTTTTTGTGTAATACTTTCTCAAAAGGCTACTTTAAACCACTTTCTATAGACAAAAAGGATGAACACAATTGGTAATACAGAACTCTTTGAATATTTACATGATCTCAATCTTAAAAATTGAAGGTGTATGGCATGATGAATGTATCTTTGGTTGTTTTGAATAGTATAGCATCCTTCAGGCAAGAAAACCTGTTTTCATCAGACTCCAAACAAGCTAAGTCTATTATTTCAGAAGGAAATAAAAATACTACTAGCACTTATATTTAATATTCCACTAAAAGCTAGTGCTTTCTGCTAATTAGAATACAGTTATGGATGTATAACATGACAGATTCCTCCAAGATATGCAAATCCCTTCACTTTTGCTGAGGGCTTGATTTACACAACCAAGGCATTGTTATTTCTCAGTAACCATACTCTAAATATGCAAATTTTCTACTTTGATTATTATAATCCCTCTGCCTTGATTGGCTTCTTTACTCAGAATTTCCAAGCTGCCTGCCAGCAATAAACATAGCACCTTCTTTTCCTGTTCTCATCAGCTGAAGCAAAAACTTGAAAGCTAAAAATAAAGGGGTAAGGTTTGGGAATACTGGGAGCTTTGCAAACGTAAATACTACCAAGCTGTTTAAAGGAAAAGTGCTGTGAAAGGAAAGCTGTGTTTATGGGGTCTCTGTGCACGAGTGTGTGTGCATGTGTGTGTGTGCGCCCCTGTGTGTAGACAAAGGAGCAGGTCTTTTCAACTCAGTTCTTTCCCTCTTCCAGTCTCATTGCACTCCTTCTTACTCCTTGGATAATGACATAGATAATTTTTTCCCAATTTTTTTATGTTCTGTATTTTATCCTTCATCTTTTAATTAGTCACTGGGGTAAGCTTGAGAAAGCATTCTGGGTTAAGATTTTATTTGTTCTCACTGAAGGAATAACAGCTCTTAGTCTTATTTTAGAATCCAGTATTAATAAATAATATGTTCCTCCAATCTAATAATAAGAAGTTTAATTCATTAATTAGGCAATACAGGAAATTAGACATGGAAAAATAAGCATGAATGTCAAGGAAAACAATATTTGATACCAAATAAAAAATAATAAAATATTGAGGGCTGAATGACTAGCAACCTCTAACACTCATCTTGCTATAATAGTTAATGATATTTGCTGTTACGTTTAAAGTAGAAAGGACTGATAAATTTAATTTAACATTCTTTAGACCTTTTTGTCCACTTACTTTTGCAAAAAGCGTGGTTTACTCTTCCTGGTTTTAGGTTTTCCTTAAATAGCGTGTAAATGGTATCTATTTGCTTTTATATCTCCTGTTGAAAATATAAACTCATGCATAAAAATATGTAGCTGAATAATGAGAAGACAAGGTTTGTGTTAGTGATGAGCTGAAGGTAAGATTGCTTCTCTACAATATGACAAGCATTTTTAAAAGTTTCCATTGGGGAACAAGAAGTTTAAGAATGAATAAATTAAGTACACAATGTTTTAATTGTATGCTGTATATCTTATCACTAATTAGTAAAACTCAGTAGCTTTTTTTGTCAGGAATATATGCAATTTTCTGATCATATAGATGCTTAAGGGGAACTGACCTACAAATCAATGTCCTAAGTTAGTGTGTCTCCAAATCACTCTAAACCATCTTAAATTGTAGTATATACAATCTGATAAAGATGTTATGCTTTGTTATATGAGGCCTAGTTGGCAAAAATAAGCTACGTTGTTATGGAAACAGACCATGAAATTAGTTTTTGGAGCAAGACCTCAAAGTGAGTGACTTTGAGTTAAATTCACATTTTCAATTCTTTCTTCAATACAGATTGATTTAAAAGAGCTTTGAAACTGTTTTCTAGAAGAAAAGGTAGCTGGAATCAGCCAAACCTAATAAATGCTCTTATTATGAAACTTAATCTGAATCAATTTTTGCGCTTTGTTTTTAACTTTGGTGAAAAGAATAGAACAACAACTAATGAATTAACTGCAGTCACTTGCAGTGCTTACTTCAAATCAATTCTAGTGAATAACTAATCAAAATGAAGCTCAGGTTTGGGGATTTTTTTCATTGTTTTGTTTTATTGCAGTTCTTTTTCAGTATATAGCATGACCTGTTTCTTATTATTTGTGTGGTTTGGCCAAAGGGAACACAATACTGATCATGTACTTTCAATAAAGGATTGATGAATAAATGCACATATCCCTCCATCTGATTTCAGAATTGCTTCACTGGAATCCTTCCACGATAAACCAATGGAAATAAGAGTAGAATACAGTCTTTTTAACTAGGTAGATAAGTTTAGTTAGTTAAAATAAAATAGTTTCAAATGTTGCTGCTTTTGTCTGAAGAAGTACCATGAAATTAAATAACATATAAATCCATAGTTCCTTAAAATAGTTTGAGCTTCTAGGTTAAGAAATTAAAATGACTTGTTACAGAGTCTGTCTATATTAATCATAGCCTTTCTTTAGACCCAAAAGATTCTGAAATTCAAATGTCAGATAGCAGGAGAATCCTGTCAGAATTCCCCATGTTAAAAATGTCCTTACAAAGCAAAAACTATCTTCATTTTTAGGGGCTGTCTTTTTTCATTTTAGGTGAAAATATTTATCTGCAATTCTGTTAATGTAGAATTTTGGGTTTTTTTGCTGTTTTTCACTGGATAAGTGTTTTTGATGTCCTTTTCCTTACAGCAATACTTCTGTTTCAGAATATCTAAGGTAGCTGTAGAATTTCACTGTTTGTTTTCTTTTGCCTTTGGAAGGGAAAAGATTGCACTGTGATTCACTGAGATTTTTCTCTTTTTTTGGTCATAAGTTTAAATACTAATGCAGTTATTTTAAAGATACATGGTAAAAGCAATAAAGATAAAATCTAGGAAAAATATTTTATTTGTGAAACCTATAGTAATATGAAATTACTTAGAACTGAAACAAATAAAATATTTATAGTGAAATTATCATTTTTTATCCAGTTGCTTTCTAAACATTTGGCTTCATCTTCAGAATTATTTGTGTGGGTGTATATTGTCTAGACTGCTTTTTCTGTTACTATGAACTGTAATTTTCCACAAGAATACTTGAATGTCAGTTTTGAGGAGGTCATCTAGGGAAATGATATTGAGGACAGTGTGTTTATTATAACTTCAGTCTGAATATGGGTTTATCTACAGTGGAAATGCTAGATTGAAGAGGACACAGACTGTTAATCGGCTGTGCTTAATCCCCGGCCTTTATCATTTGAATCTGTGGATTCTGAAGGAGATTGCTAACCCCTATCATAACTGGGGAAAAAAGTATAACAAGAAAAAAACCAGAAAAGACCATTAGTTTGTATTGCTTTCATGATAAACTTCAAAATTTTATTAATAGCAAAGAAGATTTTTAAAAAATCAACACAGCAAAACAGAAAAGAACAAAACCCAACAAGAACAAATCTTTTTATGTGTGTTTAAAGCCTGCTGTGTTCAGATCAAAAGAGAAAATAATAAAGATGGCTTTTTGTTATCTTTGTTTGATCAATAGTAAGCATATACACTTTTTACTTATTTTGGCATATAAATAGAGGGTGCATTTTACACAAGTAAAGATGCACTATGTATCTGTTGCACATTAACTAATGAAGTATTTAGCATCTTCAGAGGTTTGCCCCTGTTTCTTGTTTGAGAGCTCTTGTTTCATTTACTTCAGAATAAAATACAGCTGAAGTGACAGCAAAAGGTGGGAAACCATGACACTTATTAATGCTGAATGGGTAGGTCATAATTTTTTGTTAGATTATGGGAACTGAGACTATTGCCCAGGATTAGTAGTATATTTAACTGTGGACTACCAGGAAGAAAAAAGACTTGTGCAAAAGCAAAGAGATCAACAATATTCCTTCTCTGGGTGGTGATTGATGGAAATATACCTGTGGGTTTTGACTCTGTGTCTATTTGACTAAAAAATAACAAAATTAAAAATTTGAGCAAAGCTGATAGAGAAGATGAGCCTTAGACTGTCACTTTTTCATATTATGAAATATCAAATGTCTGCTTAATATATAATTGAGTGTTTGCAGTTTTCTTGTCATTGTTGAATTGCAATGTCTTTAACTTAGAAAAAGTATTTTTCTCAAAATTATTCTAATAAAACATAATTGATAAAAACTTTTTTTTCCTTTTTCTTTGAGGCAAAGAAAAAGGTATTGTAAAGATTAGTCTCTTCATTGCAACTTTTTGATTGCATATATTAAAAAAATAAGCCAATCAATGGCCTCTTTGCTACAATGAGAAATAAGGGGTCATACATTAAAAAAGTGTCATAGTGAGCAAGATAGGTGCAATATTGTACAACATTATTTTTATTGAATTATTATGAAGTGATGATAATAATAACAGTAACTTGTCATTTCCAAATAAACTCAATATTCTATACAATAGATTCTTCTAAACTGTATGTAGTTTTAAGTTTCAGTAGATGTAAATCAGACATTTTTCAGGTAATTCATAAAATTTTAATTGTTGTATTATCTCTTCACTACTTTTGTAAATGTAAGTAGCTAGTTCAGAAATCAAAGCAAGGATTTATGTATATAGCTTTAAGGAATTAAGAATCCAATATCTCTTGTCTATATGTTTAAAGTTTTTATTCTTCCTCAAAATCTTTACTACATATTTTTAAAAGTTAATTATAATTTCTGTAATTGGCATAGAAGCATAGAGTTTCACTTACATTTTTGAAGTATTTTTAAAAGAAAATTGAACACGTTTATTTACTTCTAAAAATATTTAAAATCTGTTTTAAAACATACTTTGGACTTTTACAGATGATAATGTTTAAACAGTTTCCTATTGCAAATAATGTTTATCTGAAAAAACCCCAAGAACATAACTAAACTTTGTTTTTAGTTTCAGTGTTGTCATAGGTTTTGTCTGTGACTGGTTTATTTTTAGCCCCCACAAATTCAGTCAATTGTTTGTGTACTTTGGAAAACTAAAAATTAATTATTAAAATTTTATTATGTAAATGCATTTCAGCTTATAAAAACGTATATAAAAATTACACAAATCAAGACATATCCTTTTGTAAAATGGTTGCATTGCTTTCCACAGTGGGAAGGATTGAAAATAGATAACAATTACAATACAAAATGACAATGTTGGAATTATTGTATATAGTACCAGTTGAAAATAAACATATACTTTTTAGCATCAGAGAGAAAATTGCTCTCCATTGTGAAAGATAAACTCCCCATTGTTCAGAGTGCCTCAAGCCAATTATTTCACTGTTAGGGTCCAATATATCCCCCCTCCTAATCCAGAAATATTGCGGCATCTGTGAGAAAGGAGGAGGCATATGTCTGGCTGTTCTCTGCCTACCAGGATAAAGCTGTGGGTAATCCAGGCCCTTATTTTACATTCTTGCTTTTAACAGTCACAAATACCTTCTGACACCAAAGAACAGGATTCTAATCTAGATGAAATAAAGTTCTTAAATCCTTAGAGATAAATTCAGCTTTAGTTGCTAATTTCAAAATGCTGTCCTTCCCCCCAGGAGCTGCCTATTCCACAGGCACATTACAGGATTGCACCCAAATGGCCTTCTCAGGAACTGATGTGCAGTGAAGCCTAGCAGGAAGACTCAGCATTCAATATGACTTTAGTTAATCCCAACAGGATTTTTGGCATTGTTTCCTAGAGTCTCATATTGAAAAACCTTCTAGAATGGGGGGGGGGGATGTTCTCTAAAACATGATGAATTAGTGTTTCTTGTGCAAAGGCAAATTAATGTAATCCTTTTAGTTAAAGAACAGTGCCTTTGGAATTGTAGAGGCTGTGCCATTTGCCTCAGTGACACAGAAGAAAAAGTCTTTAGTCATGTGGGTCATGAGACAGACCAGATTTTACTTCATTTTGTCCACTGACTCCCACTTTTCTATTCAGGGTGCTTTTTGTTTTGGTTTGGATTTTTTCCTGTGTGATTGCTTGGGGTTTCTTTTCTGTTTTGTTTGGGGGTTTTGTTACTTTGTTTTGTTTTTAGAGGAAGCTTTCCTCTTCACTCCTGCAAAACGTGTCTTTGTATGCTGCTGCTGTTCTCTGTGTGTCTTCTTGCCCTCTGTCAAAACAGAAATCAATGTGACACCTGCTAACGCTGAGGCAGTGCCTCTGTCCTAGAGCAGGCAGTGGTCCTTGGCAGGCTTCTGAGTGGTGAACAGTGTGGAATATGTGCAGTCGGATCGGATCAGTGTCTTGGCCATACCATTTGTGTTAGCTTTGATTTCCTGCTAAGGCTTTGTGATCTCACTGGTCTTCCTTCAGGTATTTTTTACATTGGTCTGAAAGTTTTGAGAGCTGTTTATATCTTTTCATTTGAATTTGGTTCAGTTTCCTTTAATTTGCATGTTAATTGCAGGTTCAAACAAAACTGAGACATGATGAATAGCTCAGCTAGATCACAAGGCTTGTAAATCAGTCACATCTGTGAAAATATTTCAAGGAATTGTACCCACATCAATGTGATAGTCATAGGTAGTTTGTCAACCAGGAAAATTTACAAGTCTCTTCTACAAATGTTTCGGTATCACCAAAATAAATTAACACAACTTTGAAATAAAGCAAATGATCATTATTTGCTCCTCAGGATTACTGAAAAAATTGGGGATAAATTAAACAAAGACAAAAATTTCTCCTGAACATGAAAGCTTTTTGCACAGTACTTTAGTTTGCCATCGTTTTTAGAGGGAAAGAATTTTTCTGGCCTTTATTCAGTGCTTCTTGCTTGCAATTCCAGATAAAATTCTCAGAATGGTGTATAATTAATTACATATGCTTACATTTTAGGATAGTATTAGTTGAATGTAATAGCTGTAATCTAAATAGAACAAAGGAAAAAAAAACAGGGGAAAAAAAGAAAGTTAATGATAGTGAATTTCATTTGTGTTTGTGATATTATCATCTGAAGGAATATGGATGAATTTATGTTCCTGGGGTTTCAGGCTTTTATTAATCTGGACCTGGACTTGGTACCCAAGGAGACAAACAATAAGAAATAATTGTTACGAAACCGTGAAAATGAACTAATGCTTATAGCTATCTGGTACTGATGTGTTAGAAATCCATTACAGAAATGTTATAATAAATGGAAAATTTTTCTTTTATAATTCTTGCTGTAGGCAAACTTTTAGTAAAGAATAAATTTACTTGCGGTGCTTAGCCAAATTCCTACACTATATATGTAGGGAATTTTAGTTACAAATAGATTTCTAGTGCCTCATTCCAAAATGCTTATAATTGCTGGGTTGATGTCAAATAGATTTTTCATTGACAGGGTGTGACATATTTAATCTAATGGAGGGAAATTGCTTTGTGCGGATTCAAATGACTATTCAATTAGTCACTGGTAATGTTTACAAGCCATCATAGCTGGAAATCATGGATATATTGTCTGTTTTATTAAATATGCAGTAGGGCAAATGAAAACCCAATCCAAATATATACATTTCATCCTCTTTCAAATAAATTAGAATCAAATTATCTTTTATGTAATATTTTTAGGGTGACCAGGAAATTAAGAAAATCAGTCTGCATTTGTAATACTGCCCCCATGCTAGTGCTTTTGTCATCTTTTCATGCTTGATTCAGACAGCAGAGGGAGCACAAGTTTCCAGGAAACTAATTTTTTCTGTCCCTGGGAATCACTGTGAGAGACAGAAATCATGCTGGTGAATGTAGTAGTAAAGCATTCAAATAGGTGCTGCTTTTTGCTGTTCAGATAGGAAGGGATCTGAGTCCACCTTTCCCAAAGTGAAAGTTAATAAATTTGGCAGTGTTGATTCTGGTGTTCTGGACTGATGAATTATACACGGGATAGAACTTTTCCAAGCAAAACATACACTGACAAATTTACGCAAAACTATTTTTTTTAATTGTAAAATAATAAATGTTTAGGTGATAAGCATACTGGAAATGTGCCATTTTTAATTGAATAATACTTGCAAGGCATTCAATGGCAGAACAGATTCCAAAGTAGAGAATTTCATCTGTTTGGTTGCAGTGAGTTAGTACAAATATTCCTGCTTAAAAAAAATTATTGATTTGCTCATTTCATTTCAAAACCAAAATATAAAGAAAGCAGATTTTTTTTTCAATAAATGCCATTGTCTTTCCATCTTCTGTTTTATTGTAATACAGTTCAATCATGTAAAGTACCATCTTCTGTTTTATTGTTATACAGTTCAATCCTGTAAAGTGCCAAATGTATTTTATCTCCTTCTATGTCACTGAGACAAAAATGTGAAGTATGTTGAAGTTTCATTCTAATTTAAAGCATTTTTTAAGTTTTCACTATCACTTTGTTGGAATTAATATAAAGAAGCTATATTATGTCGTACAAAGTGCCAAATTACACAAATGCTGGAGGCTTTCCCCTCCAAAATACCTTGCTTTTCGATTCATAATGTATCTGGTTCAAAAAGACTGTTATTTTCATGGTCTTAAGAATTTGAGGTGCTTTTCTCATCTGCCTAAGCCATAAACCTTGTTCCACCTCCAGGGATTAGATACAATAGGCTGAGTTGCAGTTGGTGTCTGGGGTGGGTCCTTGGGAGTTGGATCAAATCAGTTGTTTACTGTGGTGATGCATAAAACTATCCCTACGGATAAACTTCTATGCCTTGTCACTAAAAATTACCTGAAAATATAGCTAAGTCAAAGAAAATGACACAGACATCGTACAATAGGAGCATCCCCGTATGAAAATCTCTCAGTGGGAATATTTTAGGGAAAACAAATTGAAGAAATAACTGAATACAAATAAATACAGTCATGTGAATTTAAAGAGTGGGATAAGTTTCTAAAAGTCATACTGTACACTGTTCTTTATTTTCATTCTCACAGGGTTATCCATAATGCCTTCAGTGTTATTCCCAGAACTAAACTGGGTAAATTTTAGTAAAATTTTATTCTTAACTGTGGCCATTTTCACAATAAAGTGCTGAGGGATGTTTAAGCTTTATTTCTTCTCTATCTAATTTCACTATTCCTTGTAACTACTTCTTCTTACCTACTTTGGCCACTATCATTTTATAAATTAATCCCTTTGTTCACTGTACAAAGTAATACTATAAAGCAAGTGTAAACTCAGTTTCCATTTCCCAAAATTGTGTTATTTGTATGTTCTTCTTTACCTATTTCTTTATCAAAGTCACACACCAGATGCAGCAGTAGGCGAGAAAACATCAGCTGTGATTCTTAAATAATTTTAGGAAGGGTAGCTATGTGTATTAGCTATGAAGTGGATGTAAAAGGATCAGGCAACAAGAGAAAGCCTGATTCTCTTTCACGTATTAGTCCTTCTGTACTGGACTCCTTCAGTGGGCCACTCAGCTATGCTTGCCAAGCTGCATTTGACTTATATGATAGTGCATGAGGATCCTAATGCACTCTGCTGTGGTAAGTTAGAGTTTGCTTAATTTACTTGTTGTTGTTTGCTGTTGTTTTCATTTTGCATTTTTAGCTGAAAAGTTCTTCCTTGAATTTAAGTTTATCATCATGAAGTGCTCACTCCACACCCCATTGTGTAAATATGCCCAGAAAGTATTTGGAATATTGGCAAGAATCAAGGCTACTTTACTGTGCTTGTTTTGCATTTCTCATACAGTAAATAAGGATGGTTTAGTGTTGGTATTATTAACTAAATTCTTTCAAATTCTAATATATAGCTTTTGGATTTGATTGTCTATATTAGATTTCTTTTTCCTCTTGTGATCTATTTCCTATTTTACCTCAATGCAAATGATAAGATAGACACTGTTAGTTCCTAAAACCAGATTATCAGTTATTTCTGCATTATAAAGGGAGCTAGTTCAAGCATCTTTTCAATGTACTAAGCAAAGGTATTATTTTCGCACAAGTAACTTTTACTTTTTTTCCCATTTTGTGACTTTTCTTTTTCTTTTTCTGTAAGCCTAAATTGGAACTACAAACACCTACCACTTTACCTACAAGTTTCTCCATGTCTTGTACAGATTTACTACAGGGTTTTTTGTTTAATACAGAGGTGTGAAGTAAAATTGCCTGGGGTTTGTGTTTTTTGTTTTTTGTTATTTTTAAATAAATTACGAAAACCACTGTATTGCTTAGGTACACTGGCACTTAGGTAGTCTGAGGTCTATCAGAGAGACATGAGATCGATCATCTGTTGCCTTTGTGCCTTGCTTGCCCACTTAGAAAATGAGTATCATAGTTTTTTTTTCTCTGATTAGGATTAGAAACAACTGCAAGAAGGAAATGCCTCTGGGTGACAAAAGGCTCAAGTTACTTCCTGTATATTTATAACCTAAAAGAGTGTATTAATTCTTTTTTGTGTGTGTGCATATTTTTTTTAGGATCTGTCTTACTCCTCTTGGTGATCCATTTATTGGCAGCACTTTGCATATCATTGCATTGTATTGTAACCTCCAAGCAAAACTCTGAAATGTCTAAAGGGCAACAGATTTGGGAGCCATTGTACCATGATGAGTTTAAATAATTGGGTAAATAGATTTAAAACTAAGACATCTAGAAATTGACGTGACTCATTTACTCATAGAAGATTGAAGCCTCGCTATCAAAGTTCACATTTAATTCTTTTCTCTCAATCTTCACAGAATAGTCAGAAGTGAGACCGCAGATAGAATTTTTCCAAGAGTTAAAAGACATACAGAAAATAAGACTTATATCTGAAGAAGATCCCAAGGCATTTAAATACTGAAAGATAGGGAAAATTTTGTGACTGGGCAAGGTGTATAAGCTCTCAGTGTAATCTGTTTAAACCCAGAAGAGATCAGCTAAATTTATGAGGAATGAAAAAAGGTTGTTACTAATACATAATGCATAGTTAATAGGTTTCCCATAAAGTTTACTGAAAGCAAGAAGTTAGAAGTGGATTTTGGAAGAAAGTATGCTCTTTGCAGATGCAACAAATGTCTTGGAATGTTTCTGTGAGTCCTTTAATTTTCTTCATTATCTCTCAACTAATAAAGAAATTATTCTTGAGTACAATATTAAGTGTTTGATCTAACAAATCTGCCAGATGGCTATGATCTAACTGGCATAACGCTTGTAGACCGTTCTGAAATGAATACATTGCATGACCTATAAGCCCCTTCCTAAGAGTGGACCTAATGGGATAGGTACTTTGACACTGGGTCCAAAACGCTGGGAACACCACATTCTTTCTTTATGCATAGAACTTGTTCATTGCCCTTTTCAATCAGCTAAGATTATGTGGATCAAAGACCCTAATCCATACTGACTATTTTTACTTTCTTGTGGCTGCTAAACCATCCTTGAGGGAACAACCAACTACTTTTGTTTTCAGAGTTAAATCATTCAAAGGCATTGTATTTTGCATGCAGCACACTTACTTTGTATTGAACTAGAAGATGTTGGGTTTGTACATAACCCAGGAAGCAGTTATTAAAAATATCCCACCTTTCCCCAGTTTCTATTGCCTTAAAGTATTTGGTTGTGTATTCCCTGGCTTTATTCCTCTGATCAGTTAGCTGTAACCTGTCTGTAACCTTGATGTGATTCCACAGTCTAAATGGTTCCATGGAGGATGTGTCCCCTTGCTACTGGCAAGTGCATTTCTCCATCTTCCCCACAATTTGGAAGGATTGAAAACATTTCAGTCACAATTGGGCTACTGCAGTATAAGAGGTAGCTGCATGATTTGGCTATGCACTTTCTTAGTCTATTATAAATGCCCTGGCTTTTAACCTAGGTGTAAAAAAATAATTATGGAGGATGTTTAAGCTAATGGATTTTATCCAAGTTTGTTGAGTCTTAGGAATATACACTATGAACAGCCAGTTTATCTAATGTCTTGTAATGGTAATGATTCACACCCTGAGAATTTAAGCATGTGTCAGCTTTAGTAATCAAGATGACATATGAATATGCAATTGGTAATTTTATGCTAGCCATATCTGAAGACAGTGTGTACTACAGGCAAAACAGAATAAAACAGTGAGGGCTAACACCCTTGTATGTTCTTGACCATAAATCAACATATTGGTCATGTTCAGCACCGCCCCCATGTGATATATTGATAGGCAAATGAGATTTTCTAGTATTATTTTTAATCAATAATATGATTTTAGTAATTTAGAAATGACAGGTGTATTGTACCTGTGATTTGCTATGTTCCTCTTGGAAATTTTAGACTTGCATGTATTAACACTTCTTTTTTAGCAACACAAAGCATGATGCCACTCAAATATAGTGTATGATAATTCCTGAAGTTTATGAACAGATCGTTTTAAGAGCCTTACATACTGTTTTCCAAAAATATGTTGGCTTGCCTGTAGCCCAGAAATTATACACAGCCTTGGGATTTTTTCATAAACAGTTAAAATGTGCTAACCTCTTTGCCTGATAATTACTTTGAAAATTACATTCATATTGGATTGACATTTCCTGCAAAGTTACCTGTATACACTGATAATTTACATTATACTGCAGTACTCCCTACTGCACAATAGGGTAGCATAGATAAGCTCTCAGGTAAGAGAGATAAGGACAGACTCTAAATTTTTGCTGAAAAGTTACATTTCTTAGATAAAGTCACTGACTAAAGAAATGAGTAGAGAAAAATAAAATGTTCCTTTGTTCTTACAAGGGCTGTCAGTGCTTCAGCTTGGAAGAAAGTTATTTTAAGGAAGCTGGTAGACTTTGCAATTCTCCACCTAAAGGAAAGGTTCTGTTGAGCACAGGAACCCTCATGGGAGGAGTTGTAACCTCTGTTAGATATATAAGTGCTATGTTTGTTTTCTTAAGGCCAGCAGACAGTAAGTGGAATCTTGCACAGTCTCCTGTCAGAACATCCAATAAAGGAATATCTGATGGCAGCCAAGTCACGCAGTGTGCCCAAGTTAAATACTTGAGCTTAATGATGGAGAAAGCTGCTTTGGGGAGCAATCCAAAGCTCTAGCAAAGTAGGGAAATGCTAACAGTTAGCAAATGGTTATGACAATACATTTCTCTGGTCTGGACCTCGCTGAGAAGGACTGATTTGCTAGACAAGGTTGCTAAAGGAGGAAGCAGCAGTGGCTGCAAGAAAAGCAATTTTCACCATCGCAGGGAAGCCTGGCCTGAATTCCTACCAGAACAAAGAGTACACAGAGAGCATCATTAATCCTCTCTGGTGAGACTGGACCGTGGCAAAGTAGATCTAAGCTGCTAAAGAACGCCTACAATTTCCCAGAAATAACAGTACAGATACTAGAGGACAAGTGGATAAAAGCAGTTGTGATAGGATACAGACATTTCATTATGACCTTTTCCACTTTTTTTTTCCTAAGTAGCTCAGTATATTCACTATTTCTTAGCTATGCTCCCTTTGCTATATCTATCTCCTTTTTTTCTTTGCAAATCAGGTACTTTTCTGTATCAATCCTTAGCTTTTTATTTTCTCGTTTTTGGACTTACTCACAGGTCTGAGTAGGCATATTTGGTAGTTTTTATTTTATCTTTTAGTGTAAACCAAAAGCAGTCCTTTGTTTAGTCATAAGTGTATTCATTTTATCTGGAAAAGTCATAATCTATACTATGATGAGATTGAGATATTTTCTTAGGGTTTTATGTGCACAATGGTTAGTTTTGAAGCAAGCTGTATGATAGGACAACATTGACTTGTAAAGAATTTTGTCATACTTAAAAAGTTTAAATAGACTGCAACCAGTAGAAATATGTTTTTTGTCTTAGGTCAAATGTATTTGTTTCACAAACAGGTGGAATTGGCTTTTGGATAAGGAAACATTCAGTATCTAATGTATCCCAAGTGTATAAACACACTCACACCCACATGCACACATGTATTTGTTAATACATACTCACATATGCACATACAAATAAATAATACCTGTTCATCAAATATCTTCTTATCTAGTGCATTCTTTAGAAATCTAAGATTAAAATTTTTAAAGGTTCAACCTGATCCCTTTCTAGAGCAGAATTTCCATCTCAGACAAGATCATAACTCATTTGATTCATGAAATCTAAGTAATTCACAGAATCAGAGAATGTTTGAGATTGGGAAGGACCTCTGAAAATCTTCTAGTCTAACTGCTGCTAAAGCAGGTTCACCTAGAGCAGGTTGCGCAGGGCAGTGTCCAGGTGGGTTTTGGGTATCTCCAGAGAAGATACCGCAGCCTCTCGGAGTCCTGTTCTAGTGGGACAGGAATCTATTCTGTCACCCTCACAGTAAAGAATAGATTCAAGCGAGTCTATTTCCATTTGCATTCAAATGCATGAATTTTGCAGTTATTAATGACCATTTATGGCCATAGTGGTTAGAAACTTCTGCAGTTTTAAGCATCTTGCATATTCTCTCATGAACTTTTCATTCTCATTCTTCTCCCATTGTGATATTATCCAGGATATGCCACAGTAATTTCTTTTATTTGATTGTTTTCCTTCATCGGTATATCATATGAACTTTATTATAGAAACATTAGTAGCTCCTGGAGTTTTGGGAAGCTTTGTCTTACATATTTGCTATCTTGTAGACATTCTTTTCTTCAATTCATTGGCTTCCTTTCCAGAATTTCTGATTGGACCTTTTGAAAATAATACTGCTGGACTTTCTTGAGCACTACAGCTGCCTGTCTGTCTATTGCACATCAGTAACCAGCTATTCATCCTTTCCTTTACTAACAATCCAGAATGAATGTTCATGTTTAAAAAAAAAAATGGAAAAAAAAGAAAGGACTTATCAAGGTTTTTCATTATCACTTCTAATTGCCTACTTACCCGTTGCACAATTACAGCACTTCATTTGCTGGAGGTTTCAGTATCAGCCTATGCCCTTGGGATTCCACTGGACTGCTAAAGAACATTTATGCCTTTGTAAAATAGATATCTTAGTTAAGATTAATCAACTTAGTAATTATTTGTTTTTTTCTTTCTTTTACCTCCATTTCTTCAAACACAGTCATGTAAGTAACTGAAAATAACTACCAAGAAATAAACTGCAAGTGTAATTTCACTGCTGTGAATTTCTTCACTATAAGAAAGAAACTCCACTCCTTGATCTGACTCAGTAAAATCAAACTTATGTTCTTTCGCTGTACCCGTCCTGTAGATAGATTATTTCTGTCTTTAGAGTTGTCAACGTAGCATACTCATGAACAAGAAATAGGTTTAAAGCTTTTAAATTAGCAGACTGACATCCTCAAAGCCTGCAGAGCAGCATTGAAGTTGTGTGACTGTTTTAGCCATCTTTTATGAAGGCCTTTCTATAATTCAGTTTTATTCTGTCTTTTTTTAATGAACTCTTCAATATATACATTCTCCTTCTCCCCAATTATTTTCTGTTTAAACTACAGAGCATATAAAGTTGGTAATGATCTTTTTTGTTGACAACAGTATGTCTAAATTTAGCTTCAGAAATAGCAGGATAAACTAGTAGAAAGTACTTGTATTAAGGATGTACCTAGCCAATAATTTATGTACAGCAATAATTAGTATATTAGTAGCCATGTGATTTGGCAGATTTATATTCCAGTTTTATATACTTGGAATCTATTGCATTTTTAAGCTTTTCTTTTTCTTTTTCTATCAAAAAGAACAGCGCATCCAAAAAACAGGAAGTCAGGCTGTGTGGACAGTATAATTTCTTTTCTGCCAACAGCTCTTGTGTTGACCACAAAGGCTAAATTCTGTGAGCAAAACACTACTACCAGTGTGTATAAAAAGAAAAACATAGAAAATTATGAAAAGGTTTTCATAATGCAAGTTAGAACTTGCTTTTAACTTGGTTCTGTGAATCACCATATCTTAATTTGTATATATTAACAGATGAAACAAATAAGAACAGAGGAATGTGTTTTGTCTGTGCCCCTGCTCTGGTCTTCTCAGATATTTAATAATATTAGAGCTCTTGCATAAATAATAATCATTTGAGTACCAAAAAACCAAAACACCTTGCTTCTTAGACATTTGCGTTTTTGGTCCTATGCAATCTCTCTGACTCCCTGCCTATCACAATGTTCCCAGATCTTTCCATGTCCTGTGTGACAATTCAAGACAGCAAGAGATGGTTTCATTTTGGGTAGTCCTGACTTAAACACCAGCTGGGCTAGACTGGTAACTATGATCATGCTGGTTGGGCTGCCAAATGCTGCAGTAGAGAAAGTAGAGTTCCTGAGTCAATCCTTGTTTTCCTCAGAGGAAACATCAGTTGCTTAATGAAAGAGGTGTTATTTGTAAAGAATAACATATGTAATCTAGTACAAAAGAGCACCAGGAAATTGTCAATTATGCATGTAACGCAAGGCAGTATTGATTACCACTAATAACTGAGAGCAGCTGAACACTTGTGAACTAAATTTACTCTCTGACTGTGATGTAAGTACAAACAATCACATGAATAACACCATCAGATACAGAACAGAGCTGAAAGAACTTTTATTTTCTCTTTCACAGCTTTAATTAAAGCAGCAGAGTAAATGCTTTTGCATAGAAAAGATTTTTAATGGTGAAATTAGAGTAACAAAATACTTCTTGACTTCCTGTATGAAACATTTACTGTGATCTAAGGAGAAATTCTTGTTAAACATTGGACTTTGCTTACTATTATTTGGTACAAAGATATGGTACAACTTGTGTATTACTATTATTATTATTATTACTACTATTATTATTGTTATGTTAGTTTTGACCAAACTGAACACAACAGTAATTCCAATGATGCATTTATCTGTCAGGATTTTTCTGAAAAGTCATTTTAGCTATGTTATATTTTCAGAGATAGTTCTTTTTGTAGTGAATACCTAGAATGAAAAAAACAACAACCAACCAAACTATTGTGGGGATACCAGCTTCCTTCAAGGCTTAGTATGGTAACTTTGTATAAATATTCAACTCTACTGTTACAGGTATTTTCACAGAATTGAATGCTAGTCAAAGCTGGATGAAGCAGGACATTGTGGATTAATAAAAGCATATATTGAATGTGTGTCCTTCATGCATGTGTGGCAGCCTTCCCTGCTGTTTAATTGTGTCTAACTGGCTGTACAATTTGACTTTTTTGTTATTACCCGAGAATATATACCAGAAAGTCTTAACATTAGAAACAGCAGCCCACACAAAGTCTGCACATGGCATCCATTCCAGACAGAGCTGGCTGTGGTGGGAAGCCTCAGGGCAGGAGATGTGGGTGTAGCTCAGGGCTGGAGACAGGGACATGCACCCCACGTGTGAGCCTTTCACCACAGAGCTCCTGCAGGGACATTACACAGGAGCTGCTCCCTGCCAGCAGCGTAGGAGGGTGTGATTGCAGCCAAAGATTGTGAGACCACTGTGGATGTCACTGAGGAATGGTAAAAGAGCATGGCATTTGGGACTTCACTGATCTGAACCTGTCTGAAAGTAATACAGATAGATATATAGGAAATAATACAGAGCGGGAAATAATGGGTGTGTTTACTCCGAGCAATAAGAATAGAATGGTACACATGAGGAGGATTCAAATACTGCAGCTTATACTTTGATAGTGCATTTTCAATGGTTTTCATCTACTTTAGCTGAGTTTTCTAAAACGAACTATATATGCATATTTTACATTTTTTGTGAGTATTTTACATTTTTGCATATATTTTATATTCTATATATATTTGTGTGTGTATATATATACACTTATCTTTGAAGAGATTTCAAGTAAGAGGCTATCTAAAATAAAGTTTATCAAATTTTATTTGGAATTCTAAATTGTAGTGCAAATTTAGACCTATGGATGTAGGAATCAATTTTTGTTACAATGCAGCTTGTTTTTATAAGGGAAAGAGAAGAATAATCTTCTTTAACTTCTTTTCTTGTTCATAATTAGAAAAATGATAAAAATAATATTTCATTAAATAATGAAGTAAGTCAAGTAATAGCTTAATTTTTTTGTAAATAATAATAATTAACATTGACAGCATTGGAGAGTCATTAGAAACATATTTGGTGTACAGATATTAATCTAAACTAATGCTACATTTACCTCAGTTGTACCTGACAAAGGAAGCCTACATTGTTTCCTTAAATTGTGAAAAAAATATTACATTTGTAGTAATAATAATAATGATAATTTAATACTACTATTACTATTTCTACTAATAATAATGTAATAGTAAAAAGATTTTTTCCTACCCCAGGGCTTTTTTTACCCTGAGTAACCACTGCTATTTGATAGTACCAAATTACTAGTAAATGCTCAAAACAGACACCATTAAAAAGAAAAGGATCTGTTTGTTAAATAGAGAATTTAACTTCCTTTATTTTGTTTAAAGAGTCTCCATCTAGACTACATGTTGTTGTCACTTATCAGACCTAATTTGTTTAAGTGGAAAGAATGTGATAGAGTATTTTGCTTCTTTTTACCAGTAAGTCTGTTTGATTCTAGCCCACGGATATCTGTATGCTGCTACTTCTTAAGTAGCAGACAACCACTTAGGGACTTACGGAAGCTGTTTCTTTTTTCCCATATTTGAAACTTCTGTGTTCTTCTGAAAGCTAATTTTTGTTTTAGTATTATAGGCATTTTTTTTCCGTTTTCTCTCTAGTCATTGCTTTACCACTTGTTAATGTAATCTATAGGGTTGGTTGTTTTTCTTTTAAGTAATAAACAGGACAGCAGAAACAGCAGAAACTCTGCTTACAAGGGAATTGTAGGTACACATATTAGATCTAAACTACTTAGTGAGGGCTCGTAAGTCCTTCCTGGCACTTATGGCATAAATTGCTTCTTGGGGGGAACTTCTCTCTAGTACCTATGAAGGCCTATTTTTTTTTTAGGTTTTGAAAGTCAGGATTTTGATGTATTTTACTCAGGCTTAGTTCTCTGCTCCCTAATTCTCTGTTATATTTTTAGCATTGTGCAATAAATATTTATGTCTGTGAGTAATTACATTGATTTCAGGCCATTCCTAGTAATTTAACATGTAGTATATGGGAAAAGACCAGAAATCTCACTTTGAGTTCAATAAAGGCTAAAACCATCTTTACAAAGAATGAGACATTGACGTGTCAAAAAAATCCCTATGAAATAGTTAAGGATCTGAAACCTGATGCCCGGAGTTGGAGCTACCTCTAGTAGTCACTTTTCTTCTCATTAAATACTTTTTTACAGGTTTTCAGTTTATTTGAATGCACTCATGCATGGACTTCTGACTTTTGTTGCTCTCTGACTCTTCCTGATGCCTTTGAACATAGTATAAATTACGGAAATATTCCACTATGACCACTTTGCTGAAGCTCACTCAATTGATCACCATATTTTTTCCTCTAGTGTTTTTGACATGTTACTGGTTTCCTGTCCAATTTCTGCCCTCCAGGCAATACAACTACTTAAATGATATCAGATGTAGCCAGGTTATTCAATCGTGTGTGCTATGTATGGACTTTGATTAAGTTGCCCAGGATTTTCAAAAGCAAATTTGTCAGCAACTTTTGGCCCCATAGCCATCACACTCTTTCCAGAATGAATTCCCAAAGGAACAGGATAGAAACTAACGAATTTTAGTGTGGTCCAAGGCAACTAGTGAAAAAAGGGAGGTAGTAAAAAAGAACATACATCTTTTTACACGACTAATAACGTAGGTCTTACTATAGGTTTCATGGAAACAAGTGTTGTTTTTTTTTATTTCCTGAATTGTTAATTATATTCCTCTTAGTCTGACATGCTGTATGCTTTCTACATATTCTTTTCCAGTCACGTATGGCAACTTTGGAAAGAGATTTTAATGCTGGAACTGTTAAAGGCTTCTTATATGAGCTTGTCATAGATTTATGGGACCAAATTCTGCTGATAAAGAAGCTTCTTCAGAATTCAGTCCCTAGCATACAATTTCTGTTTATCTATAGGTATCTCACTTATTTGAATGGACTATCAGAAGCAATGAGTTAGCACAAGTTAGTTTCTTGTTGTAAAATTCAATATTTTCCTTTTAAATTTCAAGTGGACTTCAGGGAATAGTTCTCCATTAAACACATGCTTTCCTTGATATCATTTCCAGGTTTGCATTTGCAGCATGTGCATAAGCACTGGTACAAGCAGAACCTGTTTACATACCTATGGTCTGTCAGTCTAGCAATGTTTTTAGAATATATGTGACAGTCACCCTAACAGGTCTTACAGCAAAGCTCACATTCTGTCTCATTTTACTGAGAGTAGAGCAAGGATTAAATAACCTGTTTGCCTCTCTGCTACCTGTTGACCCTGTTAGAACTTTTAGGATCCACAACCACACATTTTTGTGCACATACAATAGATTCCATTCCAGAAAAGAGCAGATACTAAATTTATGAGGGTTGAGAAGGCAAGTAGTTGATGTACTCAATTTTTCCTTTTCTAGTTCATTTTTCCTAAGCTGCCAGAGGCCTACTTTTTCCTCAATACTGCCTTATTTCAGCAAATGGATCAACAAAATAGACATCATCTCACTCCATCTACACGAAATAATAACAGTATTTTATGTGGAAATAAGACATATTGTTTCATAATGCTGCTGAATGTAATCTCTGCCTATGCTAAAGTCCATGGTTGCTTTTGCTGCTTATATGAAGATGCATTTCTACAAGTGCAATAAACAGTAAGATTGCCATGTTTTAAATAGGGATTAGGACTTCAGTACAACAGCAGTGAAAGTAATGACAATGTAATGATTTAGGATTAATCATAGTGAAAAGCATACATCTACAGCATTCAAGACAGTAAATTGTGTTACACAAAAAATGTGTAGTGGGTTCAAACTAAACGAGACTGGAACTTTCAAAGGCATTATTAGATTCCACATAGACCTGCTGAACTATTTAGGTGCTTCATTTTCAATTTCAATTAAATTTGACTTTGAGGTTAGTTTGCAAAGATATGAATATGACTGTAAACAAATATCTGTAAGGCTATGTATCAGTAAAAAAAGGAAAGAACATACTTATCTACTCATAAATTATTTTTTATGCCAGAGTGCATCGTTTTGCCAAAGATTTCTCTTGTGTGTGACAAACTGCTGAAGTTTTCATTATGCTACACTCCACTTACTCCTTAATAGCAGAAGCCTGATTATTTTCACTTAGCTTGTCATGTTGTGAATCCTTTCTCCTTGGGTGCAGCAAGAAGATAGTGCTTTTTACTAAGGTGGTAAAAAATTACAGAATTGTCTTACTGATTATAACGAAACATAGATGTCTTAGCATAAGCCCTTGAGAAAGTTCATCCATAAAACTAAACTTTTCCCTTAAAGGCTTTACATAATCTACAAAGGAAGCTTTTGCAGTTTACTTAATGTTTATGGGATTCTGACCTGATTCAGAGTTGCTTAGAAATATTCTTGCTTTAGAAAAAATGAGTCTTTGCTGAATTCAATGATATGAATATTTATTTCTGGCTAGATTGTGCCTTTAGGCAAAACCTGGAGTGAAAGCTGATTCATAATTAGCATTGTCCCATAAGGAACCCTGGGAGGTATAGTGCTTTAGGAACAACCTTCAAGCTCAATCTCCTTTTTCTTCACTTCCTGCTTCAGGGATTCAGTTATTTTAACACAGCAGTGTTAAAAATTGATTGCTGTTCAAACACTGCATCTAACGATTATATTCTCCATGTAAACCTTCCCATGTTAATACAATCACTCTGCCTGCACCACTTTATTTACATTGGTTTTGTTTTTGTTTTCCTTTAGAATGGGTCATTTTAGATTGGAATGTTTTACTCTTATTCCACTTGCAGTAGAACTGCTTCCAGTTCGATCTGACTTCAGAGAGGCCATGTGTCTGATACATATATAGACTTTTCTGAAGCACCAGGATCAAGATTCCATTCCAGAAATGTCTTTCTTCTGTCAGTCATAGTCACTTTGACTGTGCTGTGATCTGATTCCAAGCACTTAATTAGTATTATTTTACTATAGGGGGATTTGATTTATCTTGTCATTAAAGGTGAAAGACTAGGAAGAACATGAAGATAAATGAGATTAAATGCTTCTTTTGCAATTTTGAATCACATATTTTCGAGAAACAGTTGTATTGAATGCCTTCATTGGCATCTGCTGCTTTAGCAATTGTGGCTGCTGCTTCCTGATGGCATAATACCACTCTGTTTTCTAACTTCACTCTTAGGGATTGAGTTAGTGTTTATTTTTCTCCAGTAAATTCTTAATCCTTCCTTCTCTGCCAATCACTTCTCACCTGCTTAAGTATTTCAGAGAAGCGGATGCATCCTCTTCACACTGCAGCTGTGCCAGCAAAGAAAGTCACTGCTTGCCACCCTCCAACAGCAATTTCTGCTTCTGCTTTTGAAGCTAGTTAAATGATTGTCTCCTAACCTATTTCAGTCAGAGTGTTTTAGCTTAATCAGTTTAAAGAGTCATTCTTTGTTAACTTGGCACATTTTTTCGTCCGAGATGAGCTCCGAAGAAATCACATGTGCAGTTGAATTAGCTTCTAGCAAGAAGACAGTTATAAGCAGATGACAGAAAGGGTGGGATTTAGTCAAGAAATGGTAAATGCTTTCATGACTATAACTGCCAATGGAAGAGAATGCATTTTCACATCTAAATTGAAGACCAACCTTAAAAAATTATTCCATTTACATTCAGTTCTTCAACAGAAATTGATATTATCTGTTATTGTGTACATATGTGTTTCAGCAAGCTGTGTGTGCAAGGGTGGAGAGCAGAGTGGAAAATCACCAGAATTCTGCATCCTCTGTATATACCTATTGCAAAGACAAACAAAATGGAAGAGACATTAATCAAACATAAAAGCAACAGTGGAATTGCAATGTTTTCAGTAGACATAATTTGACTTAATTTTTGCTCAAATCTGACAGAAGAAAAAGCAAGAGTGTACTAGCATATGACATCAGACTCTCCTTGCCAGTTTTTTTGTATCCTATGCTCATGGCTATTTCTCCATCTAAACATAAAAATTAAGGAGCATGGGATTAATAAAAAAATTTCTGATTTTCTGAGTATGCTGTTCATCTTTCCTGCGTATAAGTATTTAGAAAGAGTGCTTCCCAGGGGACAGTGTGAAAAACAAGTGGGAAATAACAAACTTACTGTGGCCTATGACAAGGAAAATCTTAGCCATTCATTTAAATATCTGTCATACTTTCAAACTGACAATGCTAGTAAAAATTGCCAATTCCTATATTCTGATGCTTCTGCTCTAGTTTTAGGGACTAGCATTAAGGCTAGACTAAGAAAAGAAAGGAAGGAACAAGGTGAGACAAAGATTAGACTTGTTTGGCTTTGGTCTTAAATAATTAGGCAAATTATTACAGTTGGTGTGCAATATTTGGCTCTAATCACAATTTCTGCTGCTGTTCCAGCTATTTGAATACTCTGCTGGGCATCAGCTCCACCATCAACCGCAGTTTAGCTGCTGCAAACTCCGGCATATCCCTGGAGTCACTGGCAATGACACTGTTCTGAGACCTTCAGCAGCCTGGTTCTGCATGGAAATAGTTGCTCCACCTAAGATGAAGCCTGGTTTGGGAGTACAAGAGCACAAAATCCATGCCATGTAGGAAAAGCTTACCCTTAAGTCCTACCTTAAAGTTCTACTTAACACATTCCATAAGAAAAAACAAACAGTCCCCTTTCCCCCCCCCCCCCCCAACAACTAGATGTATTTTTCATTCCCCCCAACACATAGATATATTTTATTGCTAAAGAGGAAACATAGGAAGCTTATAGTGAGAGTGATCCGTCTGGTGTTTCTCCCCTGATTTACTTGCTCCTAAGTTTACTATATTATATATTCATGTGGGTGGCTTTTCATATCACCATCAGGCCCAGCCTTTCTGCATGTTCCACACATTTGTCTTATGTATTTAGGATGCATTTTCGTTCTGTTTCCCTTTCTGCATTTAAGCCGAGAAAGTTTCTATTCATGACCAACCACAAATACCACAGAAATATAATAGTTTTAATTAGCTCAAGCAAACCTCTCTTGGCCACGGTGATCATGTGGACAAGCTGAAAAAGTGCTGACTGAGTGCGATGTGTGCATTGCATTGCGACGGGTTACATCACTAGTCGTAAAATGATGTAACCCAACGCAGCATGATGTAAGCGTCGTGATACATTGGAGATTTAAAGAAACATCAGCATTCTCTTCTCTCCCTCTGTCCATTTCCAGGAATGTCATTCATGGTCTAGTAGTTAATAACCAATCCTTCTTCTGAGTCTGTGAATGCTCATGTCTTATTCTTATTCTTTTTCTTATTCTTGTTATTATTCTTTTCTTCTAACACTTAATCTTATCCTCAATTATATTTTCCCTTCTAATTATGGTCAATGGAGCCTCAATCCTTAAAAGACATGTTATTTTAATTCTATGTGCGTGTATAGGTGCAGTTGCTCTGTCAGTTGTCATAGATTTCTGATGAAAATTTGAAAGAAAATTAGTCATGCTGTATTTAAAAATGTTTCACAGCTTTGAAAGGTAAAAGTTATTTATCCCAATTTAAAAATTGTGTTGCCAATCCATAGGGTTGAAGCACCTTTGATTTGCATTGCCAGTTGCATGTGGGAAGGTGTACCAGGCTCATGGCTTTTTTAAAAAATTTATTTCTATTACAACTTGGTGCATTTTTTGCAACGTCACTGCAGCTCTGAATCAGTTCAGCCTGTCTTCTGTGTGGATGTTAGGGTGATTTGTCTTATGACAATGGCTTCCTATTGCCATTGCTGCTTTCAGGACAGACTTTTGAATGTTCCTTTTATTACTGTGTCCATTCTGAAACTACGTTAGCAGGCACATACTCTGCAAATTTTAATTAACCTTATAAACTGAGATGCACTTCTTTTGTGTACTTGTGAGCAAGTAGTTGTGTGATTTGCTTTGATGTTTTGAGAAAGTCTATTTTAAGAAAAATATGAAGCATATGTAATTTTCTAAGGGTGAATAGAGGCCCACATTTTATCCCCTAACAAAATAATATTCCTTTTATGATCATGAAGATGGAACAGAGTATGATCAAATAGTATAATAAACTTTAAAGGTAGAATAAAATCAACAAAAACAAAAAAAACTCTTTTGGAAACCTAATTCTAGAATTCCCTGATCCTATGTGAGGACTAGGGACAGTAACTAGTCCTTCTTTGATCCTAATATCAATTTAGCATGTGCTTTCCATTTCACCGCTACCACATCTTAAATGATTATGTTGTTATAAAAGTCAATTTTCTCCATGACACCATTTAAAATGGAGGTTGAAAGAGTTTTAGGACCACACAAAATATTTTTATCCTGTTCCTTTCTTTCAAACTGTCCGTCATCTCATGCATCAGAGTAAGGAATCCTGATGGTGCAAAGGACTTCTGTGTGAACTAAACTTCACTGTGATTTCTTCACAGAGGATTTGGTGATTGTTCTAGGCCATGAAACACACAGTTCACAATCTCTACCCCATGACTTTTACTTTGAACATAAATCAGTCCCTTTAATCTCTCTTAAATTTGACATAACTCTGTGTTTTACCTTTTTTGTTATTGTTGCCAGATAAATGTTGCAGCATGCTTAAATGCTAATAATAGTACCAAATGCTAATAAATATTTGGTATTTTATTGCATTATGTATTTGTCACTTTTTTAAAGCATTTGTTGATTTTGAGTTGTTAAAGATTAATGGCTTTTAAATATATCCAATTATTTAGAGGAATTCAATCCTGTGTTTTCACAGAAAAGTTGGCTTACTTCATACATGAGGTCTGTAAAGGAACAATTCCACAATGTTATTCCTGTTATTTTTTTCTGTTCTCTGGATGTAATTGAGGGTTCTAACTGAATCTCTTCACATACAAAATAATTTTTGTCTTCCAGAAATGTAGAATACTGATGGAAGACTTTCTGCTATATGCTGTTTAAAAAAGAGCCTGGATGTGAATGTATCATTCCTGATAAAACCTGACATACCTGGTTATTATACATTAATTTACAAAATTGGTGTATTTTCAGAAAAAATTCATGCTGTTCTTTGATATTCTGAGTGTTGCATTTGGCCATTTTTTTAAGGTTCTCACGGCTATCACTAGAGTAATGCCCAAGCCTTTTTTCTTGGAAGTTATGGAAAATTTGGAATCTAACTGTTATGTATCTGGCTCCAGTTATTGCTTCCACTGTGCATGGCTATTAGTTTTTAAACATGCTACTTTAAAAGTACCTCCAGCTCTGTGCTGTTTACTTCTTGTTCAGAAAGAAAAAAGAGGAAGAAGTACACCTTGTTTGAAATTCTCTCAAACTGAGGCAGGCATTGTTTATCTGCATGGACTGAAGAGTGAATAGCTCATATTTCACAGACATGTAGAATTTTGTGTGACTTAAGTTAAAAAACATAGCTCCTTAAGTGTTAAGAAACAGCTCCCTCATTTCCCTAGCTGTATAAACTGTCTTTGAAGATATTCATATTCTCTCTAGCCTTAGCTCATGTAGTTTCTGTGTCTGGAAAACTGTAAAATATCATAATCCATCCACTTTTCCAGATCATTAACAGAATATTAATCAGATTAATATACAGAATATTTCACTAGACCATTAGTCTTTTGCTAGGTAGAAAATTGACCTCTGCTCACAATGTAACATACCCTGTGTAGCTTTTTTTTAATCCATGACATTACTTCACCCCTTTCTCTGTGAATAATTATGTTCTCAATTCTCATGGAAAAAGGTTTATCAAAGGCTTCTTTTGAAAACGCAAAAAAATTTTGTCAACTATATTTTTATCAAGATTTCTAGGAGATCAAAGAGTGATGGATGTTCTTTAAAGGGAGCTATGGCTTTTTTTCTATATATATAAATGCTCTAGGATGCTTCTGCTGTTTTCCTTAGCCTACAGTACCTTTTTTCCTTGATTGTAATATGCATATTATATGTTCTGACTAATCTCTTAGGGTAACTTATTTCAATTAGACACTGAAGCATTTCACTGGCAGATCAATAATTTTATTCGCAACCCCTTTTTGAGATATCACATCCTTTTTGAGAATAACATACTGGTTAATGCATCTAAGGACATAGGTGGTAGTAATTATTCTTCTGACAGTTCAGTTTATCAAAATATGGCTTGTTTAACTCTCTTTTATACATCTTTAATTCCTGAATACTCTAAGAGAAATGCATATTATCTTGTTGCTTCCTGTAAAACTGGACACCTAGAGAAGAGAAGGCAAGTAGAACAAGGTGATATTAACAAGATTTAAGTCAGAGAAATTGAAATAACATTCAATTATTACTGAATGCTGAAAGATGGAGAATAACTGAAAAGAGCATGAGATTGAAAAGTTTTAATTCTAGGGTATTGTTGTGGTTAACCCCAGCCAGCTCACTCATGTGCTCACTCATTTCTCCCCCAGTGGAAGGGAGGATTGGATCAAAATGGTAAAAGTGAGAAAATTCATTGGTTGAGAAAGACAGATTAATAGATAAAGCAAAAGCTGTGTGCACAGGCAAAGCAAAACAGGGGATTCATTCACTGCTTCCCATGTGCAGGCAGTTGTTCAGCCACCTCCAGGAAAGCCGGGATCTACCACGTGTAGCAGTGACTTTGGAAGATAAATGTCACCACTGAACATGCTCCCTGAGTTTCTCCTTCATACCCTGCTTTATATGCTGAGCAGGAAGCCATATGGTGTGGGATGTCCCTTGGGTCAGTTGGGGTCATTTTTCCTTGGCTGTGTCCCCTCCCAGCCCCTTGTGCTTCCCCGGCCTCCATGGTGGTGGAGTAGGGCGGGGTGAGAGGCAGAAAAAAACTTGACTCTGCAAGCTCTGCTCAGCAATAGCTCAAACCTCCCTGTGCTACCAACACCAGGTATCCAAAACATAACCCAGGCAAGCTACTGTGAACAAAACTATTTGTACCCCAACCAAAACCAGCAGAGGTAGTAAGGTATATATTGTGGGCACTTAAGCATGATCCTAGGGTAAAATTAATGGACAAATTAAAACATCATGACATAAAAAATGAGGAAATAGAAGAATCAAAGTCTTGTAAGGAAGAGTTAAGAACACCACTTTAGATAGCTTAACCACTGTGAAGAAAAAGAATGGTGTCAGAGAATGCAAAAACATGCAAAGGAAAGAAGGAAGACTTGAAAGAAAATAACTTGTCAGATGATGTTGGTTTCTTGGTGCGAAAATCTGAGAGCTACTCTTGAGAGAGGGAACATTATCAATTACTTTAATGATCTTGTTTGTACCATACTGCTTATACTAATGAATTTGAAACCTATTTTCAAAAGCAAAAGTCTGAATCACAAATTAAGGGTTGTTACTGGAATTGCTGCTTTTTACAAAAATCTGTAATAAACTTCCAAGGGAAATTTATGTAGAGACCTGTGAAATGAGATACTAAAATGAAATGTGTTAAAGTCAATATGGGACAGAGAAGGGCAGTGCACTTTGATCATGAGGAAAATTATATCACCAGAGTTAAAATATGGATGACAGCAGGAGTTTATTTTGAAATGCTAAAATGTAGAAAGTTTTTTGCACTGAACTCTAGATGCAGTTTTGCAGAATGTTCCATCATAGATATGTTGCAAGAATTATTAAACTTGTTCCAAACCTTATGTGTCATAGATTTTAGAAAACATGCAAAATAAAACAACAGCCTTCAGTAATGGTGAACATGCTTGGTTTTATGCAGCCCAGATTTTGATTGGCTTTCTGGGCTGCAAGCCCACACTGACATCTCATGTCCAATTTTTTCATCCACCAGTATTCCCAAATCCTTCTCTGCAGGTCTGCTCTCAATCCATTCATCGCCAATCTCTGCTGATACTGGAATGTCCAGACCCAGGTGCAGGACCCTGCACTTGGCCTTGTTGAATTTCATGAGGATCACACTGGCTGACTGTTCAAGCCTGCAAAGGTCCGTCTGACTGTCGTCCCTTCTCTTCCATGTGTCAACTGTACCACACAGCTCGGTGCTGTCTGCAAACTTGCTGATGGTACACTCAATCCCACTGTGTTGTTGATAGAGATATTAAATAGTATGGGTCCTAATACAGACCCTTGAGGGTCACCACTCGTTACTGGCTTCCACTTGGACATTGAGTTGTTGACAAGTTTTGTTAGAAGCCATGGAGTCAATTCCTAATCCATCTAAATAGGTCTTCCATCAAAAGTTTATGTCCCCAATTTATCAGCAAGATGGTTGTAGGGAATCATAGCAAAGACTTTTCAGAAGCATAGATAGATGACATCCATAGCTTTTCCCTTATCCCATAATAATCATGGAAGGCCACTGGATTAGTCAGGCATAATGTACTGATGATTTTCTTTTCCTTTTTCCACTTTCTATGGCCAATTTTATCAGGGTTTACTGGTAAGAAGTATGAAATTACCCACAGTGGTGCCTGAAAAGCAAAACACAATGCAAAGGACATTCTCAGCTTTTCCCTCTGTTGCTAAAGGATCCAGGCATGAAAGCCTAAAAAGGGTGTGAGAACTTGGCAAATGTCACACAGTCACATACGTACAGCCACATGCACAGTTCCACATCAGTGGAACTGATGGAATTTGCCTTTTGGCAGCTGTCCAGCTGAGGAACAACTAGTACAAAAATCACCTTTCACCTGGTGCTTTTGTTCCTTTCAAATTATGCCTCAGGAGATAAACAGTTGGCAGAAACTGAGTGTTCTTTAGAGGGGAGGGGAGGGGAGAGTTTAAAGGCACAGAGTAAGTTCATCTGCTGCAGCACGTGGTTTTTGTCAGGAGGCTTTGAGCTTGGACAGGAGGTTTGGTTGGTGCCAGGAGGAAACTCTGACAGATTTGATCACAGCAATCTGTTTTTGCAGTGTTTTTACATCTGATACCTTCTCCTTGTTGCCATTTGTGGTAGGAAAGTTGGCTGTGGTGCCAGTATTTCTGGTTTGTTCGTGTAAGTGTATTTCAGTCCTGGTATGACGGACAGAGTAACAACAGCATACAGGCAGGTATAATTTGGACTGATGTGCCAATTTTACCTTCAGACAGCCTCTCTAAATCACTTTGTCAGTGACCTTCAACAGACTCAAGCTCTGTGGCTTATTTTCCTAAGCAAAACTGCCAATTATAGTTAATTTCCTCAAATAGATGGTAGGTGTTTTAAATTGTAAATTGCACTGATTGGGAAAAGGAAACATTCAGCTCTCTTCTACAGCTGAATACAAATGCAGAACTAATTTTTTTTTCTGTAGGACTTGAAGGTACATATGACAACAAATAACATCAGCACATCTCCAATAATATTGCTTAAATAAATCAAAAGAAGAAAAACTTGACCTCTTCCTTTTCACAAGAACTATTTATATTTAGTCAAAGATGAATGGAATTCAGTTTCTCAGAAGTAGCTGTATACATAAACTGTGTGATTTCACATCTTATTCCATGTAGTTCATATATAATTCCTATGAAACGCAAAATTTGACTTGCCTTTCTTCAGATGGAATAGTAAATCATACTATACAATATTGATATTATATCATTCTATAACATTGTATTGTATCAAATGGTACACGCCATGTAGTATTTACATCAAAAAGGGCTTTTTATCAGTTGCTTCTAATTTCCTACTTCTGTCAGATAATTATAATTGACAAGCCACTGTTCTTCCTTTCTAAATTTTGAGTAAAGCATTAGCCCCAACACTGAAAGTACAAAAAGTGAATTATGCTTGGAACGTTGCAAAATGGAAAACCAAAATGAGATACGAGTTCTCATCCAGTTTGTTCAATAGAGAAAAGATTTTTCTACCAACACAGATATATAATCCACAATTTATCCAAAACCAACTGATATTTTCAGATAATGGAGTTTAGATGGATTAGATACCAGTGAGCTCAATGCTGTGTTGCTGAATTTTGAGTTTAAATCACAATTCTGACCAGCAGTTTTGAGGCTAGCTAAATGTAATTAATAATGATATAGCATGTATAAATCTAAGTCATCTTTGTTTCACTTTAATATGGTAGGTAAAATATCACAACTTCATAATATGCTCAAAACTAATACTTGGAAGCAGCTCAACTGTAAATAATACAAAATGGTGCAGGTTTTGTCTGTGCTTTCCCCTCTTCATCCCTCTTCCCTAATATTTTTCTGTGAAAACAAAAACATCTTACCAAGTTGATGACAAAAAGGTATTGCCAGTTATTTGGGATAAGGACACTATTTCTGTTTTGAAAAGTCATATACATTTTCAGTACTGAGTAGTAATGAATAAATTATTTACAGGAGCTTTTATTCAAGGTTCTATCTTATTTCCTACACATCTGTAATTTAGTTCTAGAGAAAACCTTTTATGTACCCGTACTATTTTGGGAAGTGTTAGAATAATTAAATATTCATATTTCACATTATGAAGCTTTTCATCATATACAACTTAAATCTGATTTTCCCAAAAAATAGCAATAGTATCTTCTATTCCAGCTTTAATGTTTATATTCCTTTTATTAGCAACTTAGTTGTTTGATAGTTTAATTGTTCAGTTGGTTTGGTATAATTAATTCCAGTAAGATTTAATACATTGTTGTGTGTAGATTCTGTCATTAAAATGTAATAAAGAAAAAAGTGAAAACATGACTATATGCTAAAACCAAACAAAACCAAACCAACAAACAAACAAACAAACAAAAAACAAACAAACAAAAAAACCAACAAAACAAAACAAAACAAATAAACCCCACAAAAACCCAAAACCCACAAAAGTTTTTATCTCCATTGGATGTCTCATATAACCTTCTACTTGCCTGTAACTAACACTCCCAAGATTTCCAGATAAAAACTGAGGGGGTCAAAGATCCAGTAAACATCAAAATATGGTGCCAAACTATTATCTATCACAATCGAATAAAATCATAGTTTCACAGAATCCACTATCATAACAAACAATTATTTCCTGAATTCTCCAGAGGCAAACACGAATTGAACTAGTCTTCAAAATGAAGTATTAAATGACTACATCGAATAATAAGATGTATTCTTAAGAGCTGGCTATTCAGTTCACAGCTTCCAGTGGTGCCTACAAATGTCCAAAGGGAGAATTTGCACAAACAACTTCACCAGCACTTGTTAATGCAAAGCATGTGCTTGCAGTGTTCAGTTGTCTGTAGAGAGGTTTCATTCACATTAATTTTAAATGGCACATAGGTACTTACTCCTCTTAAGCATATTTGAAAGTAATCACCCTTTAGTTATAGGTAGTATTAGGTCAACATTACTGAATTCTTTCTGCAAAATCTGCTTGTCTAGATTAACTAGAATGTAGTTGCACCTAGACTTGGGAATTTTGATTATTAATAAATATTGAATTATCTTCTAATTTAGAAGTCTTATACATTATTGGCAACTTAATTGTAGTATACTCATCATGCCAACAACCTTTTGCCACTCTGCAGCTAATGGCACTCCACTCATCTTGCACTCACTGACTTGACAGTACAGTATTAATATACTCAACAAACTTTGCAGTGGGATTTATGTATCCTACAAGTATATGGCCATGCTCCCCTGGCTTCTTGTGCACCTGCTCACTAGCAGAGCATGGGAAACTGAGAAGTCCTTGACTTAGGGCAAGCATTACTCAGTAACAACTAAAACATCAGTGTGTTACCAACATAATTCTCATACTAAATTCAAAATAACACACTGTACAAGTTACTATGAAGAAAATTAATTCTATCCCAGCTGAAACTAGGTCACAGCTTTACTACATTCACACTTTACCAAGTGCATCACTTCAGCAGAAAAATGTCAGCTATTTGAGGTCACTGCTATGCTTTCATACTGACAGTATTTCAGCTGATAATTGCACAGAAAAATATGTGCTTCTTTCTGAATTAATTTAAATATATGATAGTTTTATGGTTTTAATTAGTCTTTCATTATTGAATCAGTATGCATTGCAGGCTTGGTCCAGTTTTCCATCAAATAAAGCAGATTCAGTTACACTGGAAGTGCAAGAAACACTCATCTGTTGGAGGTCACTGAAAGGATAGGCTTCACAATGCCCTCTTTCTTTTGAGCCATTATGAATTGTTTTGTCAAAGCAATGTACTGTACTTAGAAGATGGTAAATTCTAGTTATGGTGTAACTTGCATGACAAAAATCCTTATAAAAACTATTAGTGAATTTATGTGGCTACATAATTTCTATTTTAGTTATTACTCCTCTGAAATACTAATAATTTTACTAATACTAATATGAGTGAAAACAATATGTTAAATGTTAATTCAATAGTTTTAAAAATTATTATTCTTGGCAATTTTTATTCAAAGCAATTTTAGGTGGTAAAAAGTGTGCCAAAATGGATTAATGGGATGAAATATAAAATGTATTCTTTTTATAAATTCTTTTCCAGGATGAATAAATATAATCTAAAGTAAATGCAAATATTTTAAGAAAAAGAAATAACATTTAGGTTTGTTTCTTTCAGTAACTATGAGATGTGTACAGTATAAGTGTCATTGTTTATCTTCGTGATAGACCTATTTTTAACAATCTTAAAAAGCATTGCTCACTTTCCAAAAGTGAAGTATATAGGGAAACTTTGAGGTATAGTGAAGACTTTGACAAAGGGAAAGAAACCTGATTTTTCCAGCTACATAACTTGAATTTTTTTCTTTTATATCTTACATGGAATAAGATCTACTATCAGTTAGTTGCTTATCAGAGAAAAGTACAGTCAACATGTAGTCCAGCCAAAACTTCATGTAGCAACGTCTCTCCTGAGTAATAACTTTTCCTGCTGTTTTTGGAGGCTCTTTTTGGTTCCAACTAGTGATCAAAATCACATATTATCTGTAGAGATAGTCTAAAGATTCTCCCTACCCCAGAATCTGTTGGATATTATAATTTCTTCATTGAGTTGTATCCATATCAGCATACTGGTGTGGAACAAACTTATAGGGAAAGAAATTCCCATATCAATCACAGATCTAATAACTCTTATTAAATCATAGTGAATATTTGTATTCGCAACATCCCTACTTCTGAAAAGTGCTTGTAGTCTTTTGTAGAAGTATATGGGACCCTAGAGTCACTCTGTGTTACAATTCATTATTAACTTGTTGAAAAATCAAACCTCATTTGAAGCACAGGAAACTGAATGATGGACTGATTTAATGCACTTATTGATGTCCAGGAGAATATCTTGTGGGAAGCACATATTTTGGAGCATGGACTAGTCATTATTTCTCTCTTTATTTGGTAAGAACAGTATTGAGTGTACTGCCATTTGTAAAATGTCATCCTGCTTTCATTGTACATGGAACAGTTAATGCTCTGAAAGATGCAAGCAATTTTTTTTTCTTAGAAGAGGTTTGTGTAATCATCTAATTGAAACCTATAGGCAACATAGAGTACAGAGTTGAGGTAATATAAGAATCCCATAATTTTTATGCAGCCCCTTTTTCAACTTCAGAAGTTTTCAATAGATTTTTTTATTAGTTCTCTATAACTATTTGAAAAAGCTTGTGAAACAGCTTTTTCTTTTTGATTTAATCCTTGCTAATGCATGGAACTCAAAACTGTAGGGATTTCAGCTGATCTTCCTTATAGTCCATCCAATTATGGTTATCACACAAAATTGTCCTTTAATTCTCTTTTCTTGAAAAGGACCATTTCCTAGATATACTACAACATCCATGTGTTTTCTCTGGAATCCCAGTAATTTTGTGTGTGTGTTGCAACTGGAGTGATTAAGAACATGAATTCAATTATGTTGCATGTTCCTTACTTAAATGTTGCTGCTTTACAGAACTAACACTTGCAACCCAAATGGTTTTATTTTGTTGTTATTAATGACATCAGAATAATGGCTACTTTAATCGTGTATCTTCTGCTGTTCAGTGATAATATAGGAATTAAAACAAAACAAATCACATTTCATTCAGGCAAATTTAAGAAAATTTCTGAGCTTTCATTGTGTTTCTCACTGAAAACTACCTAGAACAGGAGGAATCTAAGTCTTCATATTATTAAGGAAAGAGATAGAAGGCGTCTAATTTATGGCTAAGGATTGCATTGAAATTATTAAATATGGCTGTTTGCTGGAGTTATGCATATTGTTGATATATTATAATTTGATTTTAACGTGGTTATGGGAATAGAGTACCAGAAAATAAACCTAGTTTCTTTCTGGAAGCCAGTTGTCTGTATAGAGCTTTTTCATGTGTACATATTTGCTTTTATCTATACATCCACACACAGTTAAACACATATGTTGCATAATTCAATCAAGAGTTAAGAAATAATAGCTATTTAAATCTAGGCTAAATAATAAATAATAGCTATTTAAATCTTTGATTAAATGAACAGACTTCCAAACAACAAGTATATAGATATATTGCCTGCCTTTGTGATCTTTCCTAACACAGGGGATCCACAGTCAATTTGTAAGTCACTTTCACAAGTTGAAATTCTCAACAATCATTTTCCTTCACTCTGAAGTGTCAAATGCCTCATTTGATCTTTTTCCAGCTGCCAAATTAGAACTTCTTGTTATAACTATAAAGGTAGCTGGAGAGCCTTGGCCATAGGGATGAGTCAGGTACAGTGTTATGACAGCCAAACTGCCTCGCTGATGGACCCCTTTTTTGGACATGAAATGTCCAGTCTTGCACTCTAAGTGAGACTCAAAGTGAAGTTGTTCTACCAGTCTTAGAAGAAATGCAGAAAGGAAATTTTGCTTTCTTAATGCTCTCTTGAGACTAATGAACTGTTGACTTGACCTGACTGTAAAATTAAAATAGTTTTCATGGGATGGGAAAACAAGAGCTTTAGAGATCTATTAAAATGGCTGTATAAATAAGACATATCACTGAGAGAATGCCTATTGAATCCTGTATTAATATGGTTTGAGCTGGAAATTTCCAGAAGGTTAAGCATGTGCTGTGTGAAACTGGGAGGTCATACAACTAATAATGTGCTGTGTGATTTCTGAAAACTGAGCCCTTTTCCAAATTTAAGTGGGGTCAAAAGGTACACTGTGTGACAGATGGAGCAATTGCATATAAAATGCAAAGAAATGGCATCAGCTTAAGCTGTTGTGGATGATTTTTTGCTGCCATTAGAGGCTTCAGAGTGAATGCCTAATATGCAAGCCTTGTAAACTGCATGCATGGGACCTGCCTATATTACATATATGTGATTCATATTACCTGAATGGAGGAAGATGTAGCATAAATTGTGAGTACAACTGGGACAACTTTAAAAAACAGAAAATCTGTTTCTGAATGAGATTTTTATTCATTATGCAAAGGAAATGTGAGCCAGAGGACATGCTTACAGCAGGATGACTTCTTCATTTGTGCATCTTAAAGAGAAAATCTTTACAATATTTTATTGATCTATTTATTGAAGGTTTTGGGGTGAGATAGTACCCAAACTAAAATATTTTGGGACACAACTACTTCTTTCACTTAAAAATATTTGAAATAAGGATTACAGTCCTAATAATTGTACACACAGTTTTTGTCTATAGGTACTATATATATGGAGTCACACTGATTTTGAAATTTTTACTTCATAGAAATAATAAATATATGGTAGTTGACTTTATATTTGCCATATGATGATCATTTTTTTTCAAACAATTAAAAGACTACTTCCCTGGGGGAACTAATATTGACTTTTTTATGTGCATTCAAACTTGTGTCTGTATGTATTCATTGCCTATAAATAACTATTACTCATAAATATTTTACATTAATCAAAAATGGTTTAAGTGCAATGTATAGGTGGAGTACTTAGTTTATTTAAATACTAAATTAACTTTATCTATGTATCAGCTGAGAAAGTATTCAACCTTCAATGGGCTATAACTAATTTGGAACCATATTGAATAAAAGGACAAAATGCAGATGATGACTGAGATTATGAGCCTGTATCTGTTACTTCTGAAAGAAATTAGAGATTTGAGAACATCTATATTTCATTTTACCTAGTTATTTATGTACTGGATATATAAAATTAATCCACTGGTGTACTGAATAAACAATATCCTTTGTACAGCAACATTGAAGATGGAGACTTGATGTGGAGATGGAGTATCAGTCACTGCTTTTCACATTTTCACTCCCTAATCATCATCACTGCATATGTAGTGGAAATGTTTCCAGAAAATGCCTGTAGAAAATATGTATCCAGAAGACAAATATACTAGTACACTGATCCCAAAACCATATATCTTAAAAAATCTTAAATACTTTAGTAATAATAAAGACATTCTGTCTTACAATTATGGACTAAGATTTAATTGAAACCTTGGATTTTGAGGGATATAAATATAGGTAAAAAGTAGGACTTAAATAGGAAAATAAAAGGAGTTCATAATATTTTAGTCAAATATGATGTATCTGTGACAAATTTAGACTTCATACATAAACAAGATAAAGTATAATGTTTTTTTCCACATGTCTTGAGAGGATACTTCAAAATAAAGAAAATTCAGGAAAATAATGATTAGACTGGTTAGACGATTTTATTTCTTTAGTAGTTATGTTAATTTCTAAGCTAAATTATAAATTGAATTTCCTATTCGTGTTTCACTCCTTATCAAATAAGTGTTTAAATTACAGAGGGCTTCTTGCTGCAGGAGTAAGCACAGTATAATAGAATGCTGAGTGCAAGGATAGCTTGGTGTATTTTTATATTTTTAGTCAGAAAACAGAAGTATTGCCTAGAGATGGGGATGGTGAAAACTATGTTTATTTCCTCTTGCTCCCCTCAGCACAGGCTATGATATGTATGAGAATAAGTGTTTATGTGTATGTGTGTGTGCCTGTGTGTGAGTGCATGTGTACACCTCAAAAGTATTTTAAGAAAGCATATTGGCTACTAATTAAAATATTTTCTTTAATTAATCTTCTAATAAATAAATGCAAGTTCTTTATCATGGTAAGTAAATGTTTTCAGTACATTTCTAGGTATTTCTAAAGAGCATGAAATGTGGTATATTTTGAACCAAGGCTGGTTTTGGACCAAATTCATGTATGAGATTGACTCAACTCTGTTTCACTTTTGTTTGCAGTCTTGTTTTAAATATCTTTTAGCTCATATGGGAAGCAAGATTAAATTCTAAGGAGGTCTTTATGGTTTGTCTTGATCCAGCCAAGTTGTGTAAAACTCAAATGATTGTTTTATCTGCATTAGCTCCATCCAAAGTTTAGGTTGTGGCTAATTCTTAATAAATTCTAATGAAGATGAATAAAATGTTAATTCATTGAAGAAAGTAACTGAAGGCATTATTTCTTCAAGGGTACAGAACAGAATAAAAAAAATTGCATTTCTTGTGTAAAAACATAATTTTGTGATTTTTAACATACTTTTTTGGTTTATATTATTCCTTTTTAATAGCACATTAATTTGTTTTTTTTGCAGAAATCACTTTTAACTAAAGTACTGCATTGTCACAGAATGATACATTTTTTCAAATATTTTCAATTTGTTCTTCTTGACATTTTATGTTTATGTGCAGTTTGCATCTTTTTTGTTTTTCAATTTCAAATGTAACAGATTTTGACATTTTTGTTACATTTTTTGTACTAGTGGTTTTTTATTTTTGAGAACCTGCTGGTTTTGAATTCTCTTTTTTCCCTTTATTCTCCTCCTCAATATGATCCCAGGAGCCAACACAAAGAAAAGCGCAGATGATATAACCAGTAATGATCGTGGTGAAGATGAAGGTATTTTTTGTTTTTTCAAAGCCTGACCCTGATGCATGAACATAAACTTTTCAATTTTTGTTATAATAAGAATGATTATTGTTATTGTTATTGCTGTTATTTCAACATGATTTTTAGTCCCTTATTTGCAGAAGCTCACATCAGTGTGCTTCTTTATTTTCTTCTTTAGAATTTACTTTGATTGTTTTTCTTTTTAAAATCTAAATTAGCATATAGATGACTGCAGTTCCTCCGTGACATAGGTGTAAGGTTTATTCCTAATTATGTGTGAAGTGAGTAACATAAATGTTATTTGAAACCACATATTTTTTCCCCCCTATTCTTTCTTAGGTTGAGAAAATGGAATTTAAAAACATGCATGTGCTCCTTTCCCTTCTACACATTTTGTAAATTCACTTGTTTGAAATTCATAAAAAAACTCACATATATCCTCCCTTTCACCTCCACTGTTTCCCCAGTGCACATGCTGTACAATGATGCAGTTGAATTGTGCTTTGTCTTCGCTATTTTTATTTACTTATTTATTTTTTTTTTTCTCACAGGATGTGGTTTATTTCAGGGCACAAACATAAAGGAAGCTGTTGATGTTGCTTTATTGTTTTTTTCCTGTAATCAGCCTCTGAGACACATTCATTCTGACTCTGACCACATTCCCACTGAAATCAGTAACAACCATTTTCATTGACTTCTTTCAAAGTTGGATTGGGTTTCCTGAAAGGAAAAGCTAAAAATTCACAGTGAAGTACCCCAAAAATGTTTTAGATGGAAACACTTTTTTTTCTTGCCTTGGCACAACAAATCTGTTTAGGATGCACGAAAATAGAAAGAAGTCATGAAATCTTCCTCTATTCTCACCCTTTCTTTTCGTTTAAGTTATATTGTCAGTTTACATGTATTTACCAAATTAAAAAAAAAAAAAATCAAATTAAATGAGAAGATAACAACCCTGGGTAGTTACATTGGTCTGGTGTCAAAGGTGTATGTTTATTAACTCTCTCATACTTGGCCAATCCAAAGCATTATTCCATGGTTTTTTTCCTGTTTTCTCCTATCTGATAAAATTTCAAATTACTTTGAAACATATGTCCTTTCTATTTCCCTTAGAATCATACACACAAGTAAGGATACCATCACCTCTTTTCCTGGGAGCTCAGGTCTATTGTAGCTACTCTGTCTATATAAAATACTATAATAAAAACCTCATGTCTTTGATTCACACTGATTGCCCTCTACCCAGTCACCTTCACTGCTGAATTACTCTTTTTCTTACAACACAAAAATACTGTGCAGAGTACTCCAAAATCACTCTGTTATTTTCTGATTATCACCTTCTTATTTCTGTGCCATATATGCTTTTTTCAAATGATGGTACTATCATTTCTATACCAAATTCTGAAGTTAATTTTAAGGTAAAGGACAAGTAACAAGAAAACCAAAATTGTTTTAAAAAAAAAGATAAATATTAGATTATAAACATTACTATTCAGCTTTTTTTAAAATTTATAAAATGTTAGGATTTCATGATTAACAAAGGTATCTGCTTTAGATCTAAGCATATAAAGCATCGAGCTAATTTCCTTTATGTTGGAGATAATCATGTTCCCATTGAAGGGGAAGGGGAAACCTTCTATTGACTTCAGCAGTGAAAGTTTCAACCCTGAGGTAGAACTAGGTAATAAAGAAAGATTAAATACAAAAAATCGAGCCATGAGACTTTGGGGAGAGAAGGAAAAGGTAGTTCAGCAACAGAAATAATTCTGATAAATAATTGCTGCTTTCAGGTTTTTTAGAGGTCTTAGCTGTGCCTTCAGAGAAGAAGCATTTTTATGAATTTTGCTGAAAATGCTGATAATAAAAAAAATAGATCCACTAGAATGAACCTCTTTGTTTTAAATGATCTATTTAATTGCTGTACTACTCTTGTAGTCACAACAATTAAAAAGATCCTATTAGAAAAGCTTTTGTTCTGCTGCTCAAGTACAATATTTAAAATGCAACATGCAAATATGTATCTTTTCATGTAAGAAGGCAGATTCAATGACAAATCTTAAATTCTGACAAGTTGACAGGTATACATTGCAGCCTAGACATTCCTAAACTCAGATGGAAATTTATGATGCTTAAGGTAGTGTATACACACAACTAAAGCAAAAGTGGAACATAGGAATATGACAGTGAAAATTTACCTTTAAGTATGCTCTAATTAGTTCCACATAGATAAAACATTGATTATCTGGTACCTCATTGCTGATCACATTTTTTCTCTCAAGTATTTCCAATAACCCTTGGGGGAGGGAAGATATTTGGCAGGTTTTTAAACCCAGATCCCTCACTTGTAGGTATTTAACTCAGCTTTTTCTTTGTCCACCTCCCTTCTCCACTCTTCAATATATGCCTATCCAAAAGATTTTTTTCAAAACCTACTTGAACAATCAGAGACTCTGTTTTTCCTTGTATGTTATGCTATATACCCGAAAGAAGTGCTCTGATTCCTTGCAGATACACTGAATTATTTGTAAAAGATTTGTATATCTAATGGCAACTTTCTGAATTGCCCTCTACTTTATAAAGGAGCTTAGCCTCCCTTCACACTGTTTTTGTAGAGAACATAAGTTCCAGATTTAAGTATTCTGAATCATCACAGGCATCAAAAGTCTAACTTTTTAGATTAATCTGGTCCCAAATATACCCCAATCATTGATTAGCACATCTTTATAACTCACTATTATATACGGAATATCAATTTCAACTTTATTTTAGAGATAAAAGCCCAGATGTTTACCATTTTAAAAATAGTCAGGAATTTTCTGCATATACAAAAAATCAGCGATACCATTAACTCAAGGCTGTTCTTTGAGGCTCAGCTGCTACCAGACTAGGAAAAGTGCAACACAAAAGGTATAATTCGATTTAAATACAAAAAAACTGGGCCATGAATTCACATAAATCCTATCTGTTTGTTAAGTCATAGGCTGTTTAAAAGAAGGAACAGTCTACTATATTTTCTTCTACCAGAACAGTTAGATTTTGTGATATTGTCTCTTACTGAGCTATTGGGAATATAATTTCAGTAATTATGTCCCTTGAGAAATGGGAAAGTATGGATTATTACTATAATTTTATTATTAGATGCACAGATATTTCTAAATTGGCATATATTTGAATCTGAGTATTCTCAAAAGTAATTTGGTTTTTAGGATTAAAGACATTTCTATTAAAATTCAATTTTTTGTAATACTGAATGCATTTCAAGTGTTTTGAGACCATTTTAGAGGAAATAGTATTTGCAATTTGAAATTATAAATATAAGGCTTATAGGATGATCCTGAACTGTGAAAGGTAGCTGGTTAAAGTGGTGGTGACATTGAAAACAAAGAAAACACTTAAGACTATTTTTAACACTGTTAAAAATTGTTAATGCCATTTTCCTTATGTTTTTATTACTTTATTGTGTTTTCCTTGCTTGAATTTTTTCAGACATACATGATCAGAACAGCAAGAAACCCGTTATGGTCTACATCCATGGTGGATCTTACATGGAGGGTACTGGAAATATGATTGATGGCAGCATTCTGGCAAGTTATGGAAATGTCATTGTTGTCACTATCAATTACAGGCTGGGGGTTTTGGGTAAGTGACTCTTTCCTTCATAGAAATATTTGCTCAGAAATATTTGATTGCTGAATTTTTCCCCTGATCAATCATGGATATTTGGCCCAGTTTTGATTTTTAAACAGAACAATCCCAATGATGGATTTTGAATTCTGTCCATTTCTTATGGAAACTGGGCTAAACTACATTATTTTTGACAACTGCCTTTACCTTAGAGAGAAAGGACTGGAAATGTATAATGTTTTGAGAACTGTTATCTTTTTCTTAAATAATTTCTATTCCACATTTAAAAAAAGCAAAGAAGAAAGCTAATCAAGAATGAGTCCTTGCAGTTTTAAAACAGTTGGTAATGGCAAGAAGAAGGAAAATGTTACTATTTATCTGTATTTATTACTTTTGTGTAAAAACTGGTTTTTGGAGATACATACAAAAAATAAAAGTCCATACACACTGATGGAACTTCTGTTGCAGGTAATAGGCAATCAAGGGGTTTCAAGGAGTACAGTGACAATATGCTCAAAAATATAGAAAACTCCATAATCATGCCCCATAGCATGTACCAAACTTTTGTTCAAAATAAGGTTTATTTATTTATTGAGGTTCTGATCTTCCATGGAATAATAAAATCTAAAAAATGGCAGATAATGGCAGACATTAGAAAGATTTGTTATCTTAATGAAATAGCTTATGGTTTGCACAGAATGGCATACAAACTGCTGAAATGCTCATATTTCTGGCACTTTAGATACACAAGGTAAAGTCCAATAATTTTGTTTTTATATCTTTATACAAGGACTTTTGATCTTGGTTTTCTTATTGTCAAAGTTGATCTATATTCATGGCATGTATCTTTTGGAACACAGAAGACTTCTGTTGCTAAGTTATCTGTTCATGTGGTTCATGTGTTTCAACAACTTTATGGTTCATCAGAATAGTGAGAATTTTTTTCTAGACCTTGATTTTGAGTCTTCATTAAATACAAAAGAGCATTTTTTCTTTGATGGAAACAGATTTCAATGTAAAGCCAGAAATATAAAGAGTTATCTTGGTATACTTATGCATGCAGCCTTTGTCCTCAGAAACACCAAAAAAAAAAAAAAGAAAAAGAAGAACTGAAGACACAAGAAAATAAATTGTTGTTTTGGTTGTTGTCAAAAAACATGTATAACTGGAATCTTGGAAGTAGTTATTTATCTGTAAAAAAGATTATTTAATGCATCTCTTTAAAAGGTTTTCTCTTGATTTCTTAAAACTAACATTATTGAATGACACAGATGAGTGTAAAACACTATAAGTGGTTTAAAATGTTTCATTGTCCCTCTGTATTTTATACATCTAACAGGAAAAGAGCAATATTTGCATTGGTGAACTCCTATTTTATCTATTTATATTGAAAACAAACGAAATAGAAGAAAGAGTCAGAATGCTATTTTTTTTTAATTGTGGCATTCAGGAAAAAAGGCACAAAACAGAGGCATTCATATAAGAAACAGAAAAGTAATAGTTGTCAGGATTTTAAATGGACTAGAAAAAATGCAGTGTTATATTTGACATTAAATAATGCTTCTTCACAGTGGCAAATGCAACTTTCAAGACTCTATGGAATTTATTCTTTATTACAAAAGTCTATGTTTGAATTAGAAAAACAGAAGACATTCAGAAAATCTGCACACACTTAAAAATCAGAGGAATTGTGTTTTATGAACATATTTACATTTTTCCTTCCCAAGTGAAGTGTAAATATGATTATTGAGAACTCATTAAGTTTTCCCTGGATATTAGAAGATATTAGGTGAACTCCATGTATTTCTGACTTGCTTCATAAGTAAAAAAAAAAAATTAGAAAGAACACAGAAATTTTTTCAGAAAAACAATCATGTGGAAAACAAACATGACTATTCATAAGAGTTAAAAGAGTAGTTTCATTATTATGACATATAGTTTGAAGATTAACAATATTTGTATCCATTTCTTCTAGTCTGGGTTGTTGAAGGTCATATTTCCATAAATCTGGTGTGTTTCAATGGTATTTGATCTGTAAGTGCATACACAAAGTAACACACAAACCTGTTGTTAATGACAGAGATGTGTAATCTTATCACTACTACCTCACCCTGTGATGAAGGAATATACATTGAATTGATCACAGTGCTGAATTGCTGGAAATGCTGAATTTCTCTGGAAAATTCACTTGAATGGACATGAATACTGGACCTTATGCTCTCCATAAATGTTAGTACTGTTCTTGAGGCACATTAAATTATTTTTCTTTCAGTCCGCAGTATGTCATTAATAGCAGTAGATAGAAATAGCATTAGGACCACATAGATAACCACTGGATAATCCTAGACAGACAAATCATAGAACCATAAAATGGTTTGGGTTGAAAAGAACCTTCCAAGACCATCCAGTCCAGCCCTACTGCCATGGGAAGGAACATCTGTTACATCAGCTTGCTCAAAGCTCCATCCAACCTGACCTTGAACACTTCTAACAACGAGCCATCCACAACTTCTCTAGGCAGCCTCTTTCAGTGTCTCCCCACTCTCATAATAAAATATTTATTTTGCCCTCTGTCCTGCCACTGTAGATCTGGTTAAAAGTTTCTTTATCTTTCTTGTAAGCACCCTTTGTATATTGAAAGACCCCCAATAAGGTCTCCTAGAAGCATTTTCTTCTCCAGGTTGAACAGTCCCAGTCCAGCTTTTCTGACCATTTTTGTGTCCCTCCTCTGGATGTACTTTAACAGGTCCATGGCTTTCTTGTGCAGGGGGCCCCAGAGCTGGATGCAGAACTCCACGTCAGGTCTTACAAGACCACAGGAGAGGGACAGAATCACCTCAATCAACCTGCTGGCCATACTGCTTTTGATGCAGCCCAGGATGCGATTAGCTTTCTGGGCTGCAAGTGCATATTGCTGTCTCTTGTCCAATAATTTCATCCACTATTTTCCCCAAGCCCTCTCATTCATCCCCAGTCTGTAAAATACTGAGCTTTCTTCCAGTGCTGGTACAGGACCTTGCACTTGGCTTTATTAATCTTCTTGAGGTTCCCAAAGGTCCACTTTTCAAGCCTTTCAACTTCCTTCTGCTTGGCATCCCTTTCCTCTAGAACATCAAGTGGAATACTCATCTTTGTGATGTCCACACACTTCCTGATGGTGCCTTAATCCCACTATGTCCTTAATGAAGGTATTAAATAGTACTGTCCCAGTATGAACCTTTAAGGGACACCACTGGTTATCGGTTTCCACCTGGGTATTTAGACATTGACTGCAACTTTTGAATACACAGCCATTCAGCCAGTTCCTTATCCATCTAACATTCCATCCATAAAACTCATATTTCTTCAATTTATTGTCAAGAATGTTATGGGGGATCTTATCAAATTTTGTAAAAACATCCAGGCAGATAACATCCAGGCAGGAAACATCTATTGGTCTTTGCTTGCTACTGATGGAGTCACATTATTGTATATGGCCTCTTTTTGTTGTAGATCAGCCAGACATTATTTGCCCTTGGTGAAGCCAAGCTGTCTCTAGTCACATTTCTGCCTTGCATATGCTTCAGTATAACTTCCATGTGTTCTATGATCTTATTGGGCAGGTAGGGGAAGCTGACTGGTCAGCACTTCCCAGGGTCTTCCTAAGTATCCTTTTTAAAACAGAAGTAATATCCCCTCGGTCACTGAAGCCTTCCTCTGATTCCCTGGCTTTTCAAATATGGTGGAAATTAGCTTAGTCTCTGCATCTTTTATTTCCCTCGAGACATTTTTATTGGGTCCCATGGACTTCTGTATGCTCAGGTTCCTCAGGTTATCTGAAAACTGATGTGTTACAATGGTGGTGACTTAATTCCCCCAATCTCTGTCGGAAAGTTTGGGGATTTGACAGATGTAGGAAGAGAGATTACCAGTGAAAACTGAGGAGCAAAAAAGTGTTTAATACTTTGATCTTCTCCCTGGCATTTTTCACTAGTTCTCTTGTCTTATTTATTGTGGGAAGTACGTCTTCCTTTTCCAAAGACATATCTTTAAAAGCCCTTCTAGTCAGTCTTCATATTTCTTGCCAAATTCAGCTCCAATTGTGCCTTAGCTTTTCTGATCCCATCCCTACACATCTGGACAGAGTCTTTAACTTCTTCCTAGGATATATGTCCCTGGTTCCACTTCCCCAAAGTACGGCTAAAACCGAAAAATGAAAAATTCTGGTCTAAAGTTAATGAAAAGAGAGACATCTGAGCCAGAAAAACATCCTTTTTTTTAAAATGTAGCTGTAACAGTGTGACATTCAGGGTTATAAAACATTTTAACTGGATGATAGAGACAAATATCTTCATCTCGATCTTTTCTCCTTGCATCTGGCTAAAATATAAGTCTTTAGATTGTGCACTGAACAATATTTACCTGTAACTCCAAAATACTCTGTCTTGGAGGACTGCAGAGATGCTCTGGGAATAATTTCCTCATCTCTTTCTAAGTAGCACCATGACAAAATAACAGACAGATGAGCCCAAGACTTTCCAACATCTTAATTCTCTCTCTCTTTCCTTTGAGTTCTAGAATTTCCTGTAATTTCTAGATTCACAAGAATGAATGGAGCAATAAATTGGGTTGTTATTTAGAAGGCCATATTTTCCCTTTAAGTATAAATATACATTTATCAAAATACATTCCATGGATAGGATATTTTTGGGAAAATAAAATAGAAAGATTTACATTTTCCTTCTACTTATTGTAGAGGGCACTATTTGAGAAGTGGAGCACTGTGGTGCTGTGTTTAATTCCTTGTGTACTTCAAGGCTTGTGAGGATCCTGCCTCTGCCCAGCTCGCCAGTTTCTGGTTTTACTTATACCTCACCATAATGATGACTGAAGATGCTACGGGAGCTAGAGGAAGTAGCTTAATTGTCCCAGTGTGAAGCAGTGCTCCTGCATATTGAAAAACTCAATACTGTAAAACATGGAAGTTTTTACTAAATCCCATGGTGGTCCCCACTCTGCACTGCATACTTTGAGTCTTGTGTAATTTTTTTTATGATACATGTAAGTTTTTCAAAAGCTGAGTTGAATTTCCAAAATTCTGAAGTTATTTAGAGAGTTATTTAACAGAAATAATAGAAATTCATCAGATTGGGAGGGAAAATAGATATCCTAATTAAAAGTATGTTCTAATATTACAAAAAATTGAATGGTTTGAATGACCTGACTTGCTTAATCTAGATACTGCTCAATTCCTCTCTACATTCTTAGTCTTTGTGGACATGCTTTTAGAAACGGCAACGTTTTTCCAACACAGTTACTCTTTTAGTGCCTTTTTCAGGATTATATTGGCAGGAAAAATACAAAAGAGGCATTTATGTTTAGTATTGTTTTACAGAGACAACCTGAATCATCTGTCTCATGGTGAGATTTCAGTATGCTGAATCTCTGTTTAGATTGTGTAACAGCAAAAAGTAAATCTGACAGCTCACCCTCCCTAAAAAAAAAAAAAATCCAAAGCCAAACCAAAATCTCAAAGCAATAGAATAAGTCTTATATTATTTCTTTATGCAGTTCAATTTAATCACAGTGTTATACATTTTCAAGAAAAAAAGCTTATGCAATCTTCAAAAAAGTTACCATATTCATAGAGGAATGTTCTTGTGTGACCTATTAAAGACAAAACCAGAGATGATTTCTAGAAATATGAATCAGGCATTTGGAAACCAGAATCTTATTACAGAAAAATGGGAAATGCAAAACCTGAGATGAATTCTAGAAATATGAATGAGGTATTTGGAAGACAGAGCTAAATGAAACATCTACTGCAGAAAATGAGACATGCAATGAGTTCAGAATTGTAAAACTGACTTAGCATTTCTGAGACCCCTTGCAATTTAACATTTTCTTCCTCTTAGAATCTAAATCATGCAGATAAGAATATCTCTCATCTATCTGCCTTTTTAGCAGTAAGTACCCATTTTAAGTACTCTGTCTGAAAAGGCTGGACTTCCTTTTAGCTGGAATTATATCCACATGCAATTATAATCTCTATAAGTAATGATATTAGACAGTACAATATAAATCAAGTTTACAAGGAAGCTCCATACATCTTCAAGTTAGTGAGAGCCTTAGCTTGTCCTATTTCACTGAGTACCTGTTGAGCAAGCTACAACACTGGAAAAGCGTAAGTTGTAAATGAACTGTTTAGGATTTGACTGACTATTATAGGTCCCTTCCAACTGAGCTATAATGAGTTCTATTCTATTCTATTCTATTCTATTCTATTCTATTCTATTCTATTCCATTCTATTCTATCCTGTTCGGCATTAATCTAATAAAGCAAGCAGTATATGACCTCATGAGCCAGATTCTTGTGGACACTACAAGGCTTTGAACTTTTTCTTCAATAGTGTAATTGTTGTACAGAATTACTCTGTATTTTAAATTTTGATATGCAGATATCTGTCCCCTTTGTGCCTCTGGACAGCCCTTCCCTACCTCCTGTGTGTGGGATTCTACTACAGGAAATGTACAGGTGGTCTTCTGGTAGAAAAGGCCAAGGGAATGACCCAGGAGCTGGAGTGGGCTAAGTAAATAAATTTCATACTTACACAGAAAGGAGGTTTATTTAGACTCATTAAGTTTATTGTGACTGTTTCCATTGTTGAAGCCAATACAAACTTCTCTACTTTGCCTCGCTTACATCTCTAAGCTTCATGCAGATTTACTGGGCAGTTTGGTCCCTGGTCTTCCTTCTCAATTAGCTAACAGTTTGTTAGCTAATGTCAGTTTTCGTAGCTGATTTTCTAGTTCAGTGTAACTCCCTAAATTCTCAGAATGACCTATTAATCCCACTGATAACAACATATTTTTGTAGACATTGCAAATATGATCTTAAATTCTTTTTTTTTTTGCTCTTGGTAAAACTTACATTTTTCTCATATTTTAATTACAGTCACAGAAATTGTATTTGTACAAATGCAGCTCATAAGCTCTATCCATATATCATTGGGATTAGACTCTTCAGAAGCAACAAGTACTTAAGCTATAGTGTCATCAGAAGCTATGTGTACACTTATTGAGCTTCTAAAGTTAGGTATATTGATTGTTGAAATGTAATTGTAAAAAGTGGAATTTAGCAAGAAACTTTTGACAGAGAGTTCCTTTTACCTAAATGCAACAAAAGCCACTTTCTCCAGGCTTAAGCCACTTTCTCCAGGCTTGACAGATTGACCCAGCTGACTAAGATAGTAGAGCATGGTCTACTATCTATATTTTTATACTATAGGTTTTATCATTGCCTATATAGTAAAACAGAACAAAAATCTACAAGACAATGTAAACGGACCCTTTGGGCCGGATCTGTGAGTTGGTTACCCACCCAATGCATGATGTGTTTATCCAGCTGTGTGCTGGACATTTTATCCAGAAAGATACTGTGAGAGACATGCTTTTAGTACTATTATGAAGATTCTGGCTGTCTGCAAGAAATGCATGTTGAATCTATCATTTTGTAGGAGATAATATTTTATACAAAAAGTAGAAGGAAAAAAAAAAGTGTAACTTAATCTAACCACTCCTTGGAAATGAGCCTGTTAACATAATCAGAATGGCAATAGTGTTTGTTTGAGGTAAATGTCATTAAATTGCTCAAAAAGGAGCATCTTTCAGTAGTTAAAAGAGTTAAAAGTCTCGTGACTGCACCAGCTCTTGGAAGATAGCACTAAACAAATACATTTTTTCCCAAATTATTTTATATCTCCTATGTAATTTCTTGCAAATAGAGCCCGGCAGACACTAAAGGATCAAAATTCCTTTGCTGCTTTACAATACCTATTCACAGTATATGAATATACAGTATAGAGAGCTAAAAACATGCTTCCGGTGTGGTTTTGGAGTTTCCATTTTAGAACAGATGGATTTTTTTTTTTTTTCTTTAATATCTCCAAAAGCCTCTGTAAAGTATCTGAGAATATTAAATGAATAAAGCTTTTCTGGTGATGGATGTTAAGTGCATTCTTTAATAGATACCTGCAGGTAAAGGTTAGCAGCTGAGAAAGATCATCCATTTTCATCTTTTCACTTCTTCTTTCTAATTGAAAATTACGGTTTCCATTTAGGAAACCAAAGTAATGTGTCCTTTTGGCTTTCATTAGTGCCAAGTCTCCTGCAATAGCATTTGTACATTTAAAACTTACGTTGATTAGGAGAATGCATAACAGTACTAGATGTAATAAAATTACTGTTGAAAAAGTGAGAAGGACAAAATGATTTAAGGATTCTCCATTTTTCTCCTCCCTATTCTCACACCATCTGTGGATTGTATTATGTATTTTTCCCCCACTTTGTGTAAGTCCCCCACTTTGGCTTCTGGGAAAATGTAAAATAAATATACTTCAGCAGAATTTAGGAGACAAGAATAAAATCAGAAGGTACCTAAGTTTCATCACTCATACAATCTTAATTTGCATGAAGTCAGATCAGAGACATAAAAAGACACAAACCAATTTCTATAAGTATAGTGAATAAATTTATTTTCACTTCTAGCAGAAATATTAAATCAATGTTTATCGTTTACTCAGTTGTGTGACTCTTTTTGAAGCAATTTAAGTATGATTTTTCACATTTCATTGGTGTTCCATGTAAAACAAGTTATACCTGATTGTAAATATTTGTGGTCTTTGAAATTATTTCCACATTTTATTAGCAAGCAGGTACCTAACTGCCTAATGTCTCTGTTACAATCTCATCCATAATGACTAGCTGAGTTTCTATCAGAAGATATTTCAGCCAAATAAGAAGGTAACAAATACTACATTGATTTACAGAGATTATCTAGCCCACAACCAAGTACCACATTGAGACTAATTAATAATGAGAAAAATTTCATGCCTTTATACTTTCAGTGGGATTGCATTAGTCCCCAGCAAGACATAATCAGTGAAACTTTTCTTTTGTTGAGAATCTTTCAGGGAGAAATACTGCCATTAAAGCTTTACTTTTTTGATATAGATGAATTAGCTACTGTAAACTTCTAGGAGACTTGACCATTAAGCTCCTTAACTTCTGTATAATTTTTCCTTTTACAAAAAATATAATGAGAATTCCTGTTTCTTGGACAGAGGAGAAATAAACCAAACCAGCAACCAAAAAACTCCCACATTTTCTGCATGTCATTTTTATTTTACTGTGGGAAGAAGGAGGGATCAGACATTCTGCCCTAGATTGTTAATTGTTTTTAATCAAGGACTTGGATTAGTCCTTGATAAAAATACAAGGACTTCAATTCTGAATATCCTTGAATAAAGGGTAGCTTACAGATGTTGTACTCCCAAAATAGAAGAGAGAAGAAGCTATGACTCATAAGGCCCTAATTTCATCTTTACTTTTCCCTTGCTCTCGGAAGAAATTACATTGCTTCAATTGATGACTTCTCAAAGATTCAAAAGATTTCTCTTTTCTGCTAATGTGGATTACAGATTGACAAAAAAATCTGGTTTTTTCATAGCAGTAAAGTGACAGGAGAATAATTGCTTTTTTCTATACAACCACAACCAGGAACTCATGGCACTTTGTATCTGCTTATATATATATGCACACAGTCTCTACAATGCTAGACTCAAGATTATTTCTGTCTGAAATGGTCTTATCTTCATTTTCAAATGTTATAAATCCATTTTTAAAGAAAGAATATTTCAATCACTTATCTTGGTGCATGGAAGTTTCTGCTGTTTTTCAGAAATACAGAATTTAAATTATTTGGTTATTGAGGAAAGAAAAAGGGCCTTTGTGAAAACCTATTCTCTCATGTATTTGAGACGTGATACCAGCTTTGATGCTGTCCTCTGGATGGATTCAAGGATTCACATTCTTCTTAAATCACGAGGCCCAGAACTGTACTCAAAATGAGGCTGAATAAGGTGAGATAACTCTCCAGTTTGAGCAGCTGGTGATGCACCCAGGATGTGGTTTGCCCTCTTGACTGCCCAGGCACTCTGCTGACTCCTGCTGAGTTTGCTGCTAATCAGCATCCCCAGGTCCCTTTCTGCAGGGCTGCTCTCCTGCTGCTCCTCTCCCAATATATATCTATGTTTTTTTCCTGTGATTATAGTCAAGGCTCAATTGAAATGCAAGTTAATTTTCCTGACACCTTTCAAGTGCCTACTGAAGCCATCTAGTCATGCCTGTGGCTGATAAGAGAGAATAAAATCCAGCCATCCTCCTGCTTTTCAATAAGTATCAGTAAGTTTTCAATAAATTGTATCTCTCAGGTGCCTTTAAAAATCTAAAAAAATAAGTTATTTAATAAAAATTTATTGTCATAAGCAATGTTTTGTATTAAAAATACTTTGTCCCCCTTATGACCTTCATAGAGGATTTGTACATGGACAACACTTAAGAGAAAATATGTCGGAGATTTACTTTCTGAAAGAGAAACTTTGTGGGGAAGAAAAAATCCATCGTGCATGCCTGTTAAAATAACATAGACCTTGAACTACTATTTCTTCTTCATAACTGCATGCAATATATTCAATAACCTGTGGGACAAATTTTTCTAACATTCATGATGAAATCCTCCTGCTGTTTAAATCAATAGGACTTTTACTTTTCAATTTAAGATATCCAGTTTTCACCTTCAGATTGTTTTCCTTAAAACACAATATCTTCTCTTATTGCAGAGAAGGCTTTCCTTTTATTTTAATAACTTGGATCTGCAATAATTTGCAAAGATCATAAAAGGAAGCAAAACACTCCAACAAAGAAATATCTCAGTCTGGTAATCAGTTAGCTGTATAGCTGAATCATCAAAGACAAATTGCCTGCATCTTGGTATCTGCCAAAAGATGGTACCTAAAAGAAGAATATATTAAAATTCTCATATCTGGAAATACCTTCCATGTCATCTCAATGAAGAGAAATTACATTTAGAAACATAAAAAAATATCAGTCACCACAGAAGTTCTAAATTAGTGACATTTTACCATTTCCACATTTTTATTTTTTTTCTGAAGGCAGTACTCAGAATGTATGACTTTGATATACCCTGCCTAAGGGAAATGAAATTGAAGTCTTTGGGAAATAATATATAGAGAGATACTGCTTTAGAAATTCTAATGAATCTCCTATGCAATTTTCTATTTATAAGAAGAAGTAAATAGAAGACAAGGTCAGAAAAATCAGATAGTCATAGATTTATAAAATGGCCTGGGTTGGAAGGCACCTTAAAAGTCATTTAGTTCCAAACCCTTTGCCACAGACAGGGATGCTTTTCACTAGATCAGGTTCCTCAGAGCCCCATCCAACCTGGCCTTGAGCACTCTCAGGAAAGGGGCATTCACAGCTTCTCTGGGCAGCCTGTTCCAGTCCTTCACCTCAGTAAAGAATTTTTTTCTAATATCTAATCTAAACCTACTCTCAGTTTGAAACCATTTCCACCTCTCCTGTCACTTCATGCTCTTGTAACTCTTGTAACAGTCCCTCTATATCTTTCTTGTGGGATGCAATTAGGTCACTCCAAAGCCTTCCCTTTTCCAGGATGAATAAGCCCAATTCTCTTAGCTTGTCCTAGTAGGATAGGTGCTCCATACCTCTAATCAACTTTGCAGCTCTCCTCTAGATTCACGCCAACAGGTCAGTGCCCTTCTTTGTGCTGGGTATCCCAAGGAGGGTCTCACCGGAGACTAGAGTTTAGGGACAAAATCACCTCCCTCAGCTTGCTGGTCATGCTTCTTTTGATGCAGCTCAGGATATTATTGACTCTCTGAAAGGCAAGCACACGTTTCTGGGTCATGTCCAGTCTCTCACCCACCAGCACACCCAGGTCCTTGGCAGGGCTGGGAAAATAAGAACTAGTGATACAGTCAAATATAGTTTAACGTATTTACAATTTCATATATTTTTCTTAGGAAAGAACTGAGCATCTGTCCTTTTTTGTAAAATTAAACATGCTTATTGTTGCTGATAGGAGAAGCAAAACTGCATTAAAAAATCCTGAGCAGGATCTTTGGTTGGTCTCACTGATCACTACCACACAGCATTGGTTAAAAATGCAATTTAAGCAGACAGGTTTAGAGAAAGTTCCTGTTCTGAATAGTATAATGACAAAAGTTAGAATCAGCATGTGTCTGAGCAAATTGTGATTTTCTGACTTGTTTTTAATTTGTAAGAATAATCTTGAACAATACCAGAATTCAAAAAAACTATGTCCAATTCATTGTGCTGTAAATTTATATTCTAAGTAATTGTTTTCCATTTTTCCTGGTTTATTTTTCTTGATACTTTCCTGAAATAGAATAATCAATCAAAATGAACCAAAATCACCTTTGGCATCCTATACGTGACAAGTCTGACACGCAGATGTTAAACATACTTGGTTATGTTGCCTGTAAGCAACTACCTGTACTTTACCAATTGAGACATTTTACAAAATTTACAGAACATTCTGAAACATTGGTTTAAGGACTGTAGGCAGTTTGTCCATGCAACTTGAATCCTGAATACATGGATTATTTTAAAGTGTGGGAAGTTGCACAGCCTTCTGACGCCTAGGCATGCAAGACAGTAGTCTGGAATATTTATAAAATTGTATGGGAGATGTACTGGAAGTGCTGTTGGAACTTCAGCTTTAAAATAATATAAAGAAAACCCTGCTTGTAGATAAAAAATACTTTTTTAGTCTTCTTGAATACACTCTGAGCTACAGTTTAGGGGGAAACTCAGAATTTTGAACATTAAATACCTCAAAAGTAATCACATATTTGTTTCTATTATTTTATAGTGGTTGTGAGATGGAATATTATTAAATGTCTTCAAATACAATTTGCTCTTCAAGATAAAAACTGTTTAAAGAGGTTTATTGAAGCAGAACCATGAACTCTGTGCATCACTCAGGGCATTAGGAATCAGACTACATCATCTTAGATAAAGCTGATTTACTGAGCTTCCTCACAGAGAAATGTGTACACACATGTTGAAAATGAGCAGAAGTTGTGAAGTAGCAAGAGGTGATAACTTCATAGTCATTCAGAACAATGGTGAATTCAAGAATACAAGTGTCATTCTTTGAATGCTGGGCTAGTACATTCTGTAATAAGTAACAACTATTTGCGAACAGCTGCTATAGAAACCTTCTATAAGATCAACAGAAAAGGTATGGACAGAGTAATTTCCCTTTAGAAAAAAGGATTTCAGTATGTTGTCATGGTTTCATTTAGCCAGCTACCAAGCCCCACTTAGCTGCTTACTCTGGTACCTGTAAGATCAGGGAGAAAACAGGAAGGATAAAAGCCAGAAAACTCATGGGTTGAGATAAAGACAGTTTAATTGCGAAAGCAAAAGCCGTACACACAAGCAAAGCGAAACAAATAATTAATTCAGTGCTTCTCAAGGGCGAGGAGATGTTCAGCCATCTCCAGGAGAGCAGGGACCCATCACGTCACAGTTATTTGGGAAGACAAACACCATCATTCCAAATGTCCATCCCCTTTCTCCTTCTGCCTCAACTTTATATGTGGAGTGTGATGTCACATGATCTGGAATATCCCTTTGTTCAGTTGGGGTCATCTGTCCCATCTGTGTCTCATCCCAGCCTCCCTTGCACCCCCAGCTTCCTCCCCAGTGGGGCTGTAGAAAAAGCAGAAAAAACCTTGGCTCTGTGTAACTATCAGTCAGCAATAACAGAAACATCTCTATTAAACCTTGTTCAGCACAAGTTCAAAACACAGCCCCTTACCAGCCATTATGAAGAAAATTAACTCTATCCCAGACAAAATGGACACTTTTTTTGTTTTTTTTAATTAAAGTATCCATAGGTGACCTTTTATACCACATAGGATTATTTAATTCAACACGAAATTAGTTTAAGAAGTTTCCAATTTTGGCCAAGCTAAGAAAACATACTCTTAATACAAATGGAAATATTTTAATCTTTCTCTGCCTTTCTTCCATCTCATTCAGTTACTAAATAAAAAACTACGTATCTTCTTGAGCCTACACAGTTTATTTTTCAAGTTGTTATGTATAAAATGAGTCTTATCTGAAACTGAAATTTCTTTTTTAAAAAAAATTAAGAAATAGATAAATATTGCCCCTTTTAAGTAATAAGCCTTTATTACTTTAAACAATCATACTTCTTTTTAATTAAGAAAATAAAAGTTCTGGAGAAATTACGGGTGTGAATTATGCCGTTTCTCAATGAACATTCTCTGATATATATGAAAAGAAAATCACTTTAGGAAAATATAGACTGGTTAAAAAAGAAATACAACTTTTTTATATCCTTTATGATCCTAAATTGTGACATCTTTTAAATTTTTGTATTTCAGAATAAGATAATATTGCTAGCAGAATCTGTGGTTTGCAGATACAATGATTATTAAACTGCTGGCCTTTAAAATAATGATGATTCTAATAGCCAAGATAACAGAGAAGAAGGGAAGAACTACTGAGTAGAATGTTAATTTCTTCTTATGCTACTTTTACACTTTTTTTTTTAAATTTTACACAGTTCCCTAATTTTTTCTACAGTCGAAATAAGGTCAAACATTTCTAAGAGCAGCTGTTACAAGAAATTTCTTCGTGCATGGATGTTTCCCTTTGGCACTGACTCTTTTCTGTTCTGTAAAATAGATTTCCTCATTAAAGTATCACTTTAAATATTGAAGCATCTCAGATTAGTGCAAAGATAACAATTTGTTGTCCTGCAAGATCAAAAAAATACTGAATGCCAACAAGTATTCCCTATTTGTAATCAACCAAACTTATGAGTACTTAAGGAATATATTTAACACTATTTACTGTTTAGCTCAGGGGGAAAAAACCCACAAAAATGGTTACTTCATCCTGAAGTGTAAGAGTGAGGTCTTGTGTAAAACTATAACTCTTGAATCTCAATTCTTTCAACAGCAGTAATTTCAAATAGTATTTTCTCTGTTTTCCCATTTTCTTTTTTTATTTTTGTTATACTCAGATTTAATTAGAAGTTATAGCTTGGTCATGACTTTGTCTGGCAATTTCAGCTCATATGAAATGTTTGCTGACTTTGAAACCCCTGCGAAATCTTTGATGCCTGTGTTTTTCCTTCTCCCATTTCCATTTTAAAGATAGATTAGGACACAGGATAGGAAAATGGGAGAACTTGCCTTGAACTGTGCAATGAGTAAATCAGAGGTAAAGTTGCTTCCTTTAACTCGTTCTAGCAAACATGCAACTCTGGATTGAGAGACAGCCTTTTACACATCTGACTGAAAGCAGTTTCTACAAATCATAGTTGTAGACTCCGGCAAATTCATCCATTTTACTTATGGCTGCATAAGCATTAGAGCTGGCATCTGCAAGAGAATAGGAATGGTATTTTGCAGCCTGAAGTTTAGGAAAAACATTAAAGGAATAGATCAGAGTCCCATTCTTAGTTGTTTCCAATATAACAAATAAAAATTTCTAAAAATATTCATGACAGCATCAGAAACTGTGCAACCCATGTTATGTGGCCATCGCATTCTTTGATCATCTGCTTCATCTATCATTTTTGCTGAAAGATACTGCTGTAATTTTGTCAAATTTCTTATAATGTCTTCTTATGGTGCCAGGTAGGTTGTGCACATCTCTGAAAAGATGCTTACTGAAATGCAATTAAAATGATCACAAATGTAAAGCTTGTAAAAAATGAAAATACATCCTTGAAACAGTTTGAATTTTTTTTTTCTGTAGACATGAATATGCCTTAATTTATTCCAATCCATATATTTATTCTGTGTAGTGCTTTCAAAGTAATACTCAGACCATGTTTAATAGTGGATATACCAGTTGCAGTGCAAGACAGAAAAGAAAATTTAAGAAGTCACTGATATTTTCATCCATTAGCTCCTCTTGGTGTATTCCATGCCACATAAAGCAGTAGTCTTTGACCCATTGATGCAGACACATAAAATGTCATATCTCCTTAAGTTGATTGCTTTCATGTATTCCTCCTCTTTATACCAGGTGCCTTTGTTCTTCCTGGTAACCTAGGAATCACATTCAGATCCTCTTAGTCAGAACTGACTGTTTTGTATGTATGAGCATCAGAGTTTCTTGCATACTGCCTGAGGACAGAAGGGCTGAAGGTTACCTTTGACACGGTTTCAAGGTCTGATTGCACATTGTGCCATAATCATTTTCTGAAGCTCGCTGTGTATTTTGCACATGGACTGGCTGGACAGTTATGTTCAAAGGGATGATTGGCTTCTAAAAATAGGAGAATTACAAATAAAATGGGAAAGAGCAAAATTGAATGCCAGGAGCAGACAAAATACTCAGACGTCAGGTAAAGAAAAGGCAGACACAACCAAATCTGGATTAGATAATCACCTTGTTGAATTGAGGCCAAATTCGGTGAAAGGGCTTAAGACAAAAGGATCTCCAATTGTTAGGGTAATTATTAAGTATTTACACTTTTTAAAGTTATTTTAAGTTACTATACAGATTGTCTCCTATTGTTGTTTTAGGTTTGGTTTTTTTGTAACTGATTAATTATTTAAATTTTCAGTGCTTTTTTATGACAGAAGCTGAGCAACAAGAATATCTGAATGAAAGCTGTAAGTGTACACTGAAGTGAAGGTTTACAATCTGTGACAGAGGTATTGTGCATGTGGCTGTCACTAAGCTGACATCCAACTTGCCCAGTAAAAGACCTTAAGGTGTGACTGACAAGCTCATGTGTTTAGAAAATAGTCTGATCTGGAAAACATGGTTTGTGCCAAGAACAAAGAACCCATTAAAAATAAATAAATACTACTTACTTTCAAAACAGGTTTCTTAAAGGAAGGAATAAATAAATAACATATTATATATGCATGTATTTTCTTCTTTTTTAACTTCTCTAAAATCATGCCTGTTTAGTTATGCTTGAGAGATTTCCTTATTTTTCATAATCTAATTACATTGTTATTAATGGTACTTTCCTTTTTCTTTAAATCATCTGTTTTGAAATCCCCTGATCATTTTTCAGATAATTCATGATAGTGTAGTATCAAACTTAATTCAAACTTAATGTTTTCAAACTTAATTCATTATAGAGTAAATCTGGGTTTTGTGTAAGCATGTTCTAGGTTTTGTATGAATGCGGAAAATGAAATTTTTATGTATACTTCTCAGCAGTAATATTTTTTCTGAAGTGATTTTAATCCTTATCTACCCAATTTATTTGCCTCAAATTTCACTTTATTTCTCTGCTTACCTTCTGTACACAGATAGATATGTAACTTTTTACAAATACCATGGTCAGTATTGTGGAATAGACAGAAACAACATAAATTTATTTCCTCATAGAAAATAAAATCATGTCAAAGACATTGAAAAACAACAGAAGAAAAACAATTGCCTGTTTCTGAAGAGCAATGTCTGGTGCAGGGACAATCACTACCTTCCTCATTGGTATTAACAAGTGGACTTGTTGATGAAAACCATATACTGCACAATGGACAAAAGATCAGTGCATTAAACTATTTCAATCATTTTAAAATGCATTCTAGGCACATTCTGAATAGTTCTGCTTTTTTTTTTTTTGCCATAAAATACCTTCTCTTCTGAATTTTGATGTTTTGTTTGTTTTTTTCCCATGATAATGTTAAGACAAAGTTGCAGAATCAAACTCTGCACTTTAAATTCCCAGTGAAGAAGTAGGGATTTCAGTGGTGCCTTTAGAAGACAGAACTTTTTTATGGTCATAGAACAGAGAAACAAAAACTGTTGCAGCTGTGTTTATACCAAGCCCTGACTATTCAAAGTAGTGGTTCGTTAAGCTTGAATAAGATCTTGATACATGCTTGTTTGTTCATTAATGTCTTTGTGATCAAATTGAAGAGAATTGCATTTAAATACGTTAAAAAAATGCCCTTTTCAAAAATCTATATATATTTAATTCGCGTGTTGAATTGATCCATTAGATTCCTGTCTAATGTTTACAGATCCTTACTTACTGAGTGCAGATTATGTCCTAAAATCTAATCTGAGCCTTCAAACACAACAGAAAAAAACTACACTAAATAGTTAACAGTGAGAACACATGCTATATAAACACAAAGAGAAAATTTGGTTATTTGAGTCTTCTTCAATGCTATTAATACTGACTCTGGCTGTTAGAGTATTATAGCTTAAAAAGAAAGAAGTAATACTACATGTTTCTTATAATTTTCCTTCATGTAGGACAAAATATTATTTATCCCTTTATCTTGCCCTGAAGAATGTACTCTCTCGTGTTTCCAAGTTGTTTTATTCACATAGATAACCACATGAGCTAATCTCCATGCTGCCCAAGGGGAGTGAAGGATTGGTCATATCCCACTGTGTGGAACTAACCACAGAACAGAATCCAAGGAGAAGTGCATGTTAAAGATGCTTAATGGCACCTTATCCTTTAAAAATAAAGGAGACGGGTGTGAATGAGCTATGGCTGAGGTCTTGAGTCTCACAACTGAAGTCAGGAACAAGACTACATGGAAGAGGTTGCTGACAGGACAGAGGAAACGTGAGTTATAGATAGGTCCTGAGGCCTTAAATGGCTTCTGAGTAAATAGAAACACTCTGAAACACACTTTTTTATTTTTACTTTCTCTGTGGATATATCTAAGGTTCCACCAGAAAGTCTTTCTATTCTTTATGTCTCCCAAAGGGTTGAAGTATGAACAATAGTAGTCCTATAAAATTACAGCTATTGGTCTTTCCATGAACATGAACCATGATTCATTTTGAAATCCCCTTTATGGCATTCAGCAATTTTATAGCTGGGGGCTGACTGGAAAACAGGGAGGGTGTGAAGTAAGCAGAAGCCTTTTCTCAGCAGACTCTGTAAGCAGTAAGCATTTAGCAAGGAAAGAGTGCTCCAGAGCAGGAGCCTAGTTCAGGTGAAGTTTCATCTAGGAGAGTCCTCAAATCTCACTGACTGTACTAGGAAAACAAGAAAGACTGTGTTCCTTACAGAAATACTTAAATTTAGTTTATTCACTTAAAGAGAAATCAAGCATCCTTCTTTTAAAAATAGTTTTAAAAGAAAACTTAATATCTTATTTCTTTGGGGTCCTTTTGTTGGTCCTTTCTTTGGGTTTTTTAGTGGGCTTATTTTGTAGGGGTTTTTTTGTAAGAGCTAAGAATTATTAAAGTGGGGGAGAAGGATTATAGGACATAAACATGCTGTGAAAGATACTGACAATGTTTATATGAGCTTGTATATTTCGCTTGCAGCTGTGCTGGGCGCAAACCACAAAAGAATGAAGACAACAGAAAATATAGTGGGATAATTGCAGAAAAATATTTTAAATTAGTAACTGGAAGCAAAACTCCTGTCTGAACAATAATGACTTGGTCTAAAATACACGGAACTTCTGAGAGTGTATTATATTATTTCTTTTAAATACTAAAAAATGTCAACAGCTCTATAAGAAGTTAAACAAAAGGAAAAGGATGGTGCCACAGAGAATTTGGAACTGACTGTTGGGCTTGGCAGGGCCCAAGAAATGTTTGACATTGTAGACACAAGAATAAACCTAAAGAAAATTGTTCTCTTCAAGGCTGTTTCACAGTCAGCTGTGTAAGAGAACATGACTAGATGATCTGCATGTAAAGATATAAAGCTTTTATTTTCAAAATGGTAGGCTCAATAACCAAAGAAATTAATTTGGCACTTGCTTCTGTAAAGTGCTGAGCAGTTGGCTCTGATTCAGCAAAGTGTTTCCTGTCTACTTCAGTCTCAATAATACCTTTGTCCATTAAAAATGTGCTGGGAATTCATTGTTAGAAAAAAAGGGAAAAGAAAAAAAAAACAAACCTAAACAACCCCTAAACCCACGGATACAATTATAGTAGATTCATTCAGCCAGAGAGCCATTTTAGTGTTTTATAAATATTTACTTTTAAACCTGCAAGGGATTGCTGCAAATTTGAGTTGAAACAACTTTTCAATTAGCTTTTTCTGTTCTTTTTCTTTTTAATGTAGGTAGGTAGATATTGCATGCTCCTTTCTTTTAGTTGGTGTTATCAGAAATGGGCCTGCTCTTACCTAATATTTTTGAAAGATCACTCTATTTAAAAGCTATACAGCATCTATGAATTATCATTGTTTCATTGAAACATGTAAACATGAAACAAAATCTTTAATTATGTATTCTTTGATTCTCTGATTTAGAATATTTGTCTGGTTCAAGTCTATCTAAACACATTACATGAAAGGGTCAAAAAGGAAGGGCTAAGTCTCTATAGGTCGAGCAGTACGAAATAAAACAATATTTTTATATTTTCCGTTCTTCAGAACATGAGAGGTTATAGGAAACACAGAAGCTGAAAAATATACTGAGTAAGCAAAACACTGAGTAATAACCACCTACACCCGAGCAAGCTTAAACAGCAAGTGCTTTTCTTACTGCAAACAAGACAGGTTGTGAGAAAGAACAGAAGGAAAGAATCACCACAAAACCTAAGTAATTGGAGGTTGAGGGGGTGGGTGGAACATCACCTCCTTACCTACCTGCTGCACTACAGGCAGGTTTTGGATAAAGATCTGAGAACTTAAATCTCTTGGGAGACCTCAGAAGCCAGATAATGTCAAGCCTATAACTAGCTTCTTGTGACCTGGTCATTGTGGTGGATAATAGTGTGATGGTTACAGTACTTACTTCAGAAGAGTGAAACTGGGGTCATCACCTGTGCTGAGCACTGTGGAAAAGATAACCAGCAATTCTCTGCTGAGGTGTGTTTCTTCTCTCTTCTATCCTAAATTTCAGCCTACTCTTCTCATATTCTCAGCCGCATGTTTTCGTGGCTTGATAAAACAAAACAGTGGAGAGTCCTGTGCAAGAGTTTGATGTGTCTTATTGGATGGGACACTTCTGGAAACATGGTGTCATCTTTATATTGTCTGAAACCACTGCTTTGTTTTATTTCATTTACTTCTACCTTAGACTGAAGGAAATAACATTCCTTGGTATTACCTATACTTGATGGTTAAGGCTCATATCTGACATGGGTAGATTGGATCACCTTTCAGAATCTATGACAATTAGCTATATTATTAAATTAAAGAAAGATTACACTTACTGTCTTTGAAATTGGTTGAATAGAAATTGGTTGTTAAATAATTTGACAATGGAGGTAACAGACTACCTGCCCAAAGTTTAAATAAGAAAGCATGAGAATGAAATAGAAAATAAATTCTCAGAGCCTTTTAGTTCTGACAGAACATCTGGTCATTTATACTACATGTCATTCTCAAAATTACTAATTTTCAAACTTTTTTTTAAAGTATTCCTGTTTAAAAATATTTTTACTCAAATATACAATGATGCTAACTGTATCTACAAGCTTGAATTGATGACATTGATGACTTTACATGAGGCAGCAATGTCACCTCTTGAGGACTTGAGAGTTGAAGTCTAGTTGGGAGTTCATCTCATTAAGTAGACTGGGAACTTTCACAACTTGGATGTCTATCCTTATATTGTGTATCCTCTCCTCATAGTAGAGGTAGGTAAAATTAATCTGATTCATTCTAAGCAATGAATTAAGAAGTGGGTAAAGTCTTAGGACTACCTTCTTCTCTGAACTTACTGCAAATAAAGTCTTGGCAGCTCAGATATCTGAGGGAGATAGATACCTGGGGAGAGCAGTAGGTGCTCTCTGCCTTGTCTTCTGAAGGGCTTTTGATGCTGTCTCCCATAACATCCTCATAGGTAAGGTCAAAAAGCCCGGTTTAGATGAGGTGAGGTGGATTGAGGACTGCTCCCAGTGAACCTGCTTAAGTAGGAGGGTTGGCCTAGATGATCTCCAGAGGTACCTTTGCATTCCCACCATTCTGTGATTCTATGATGTAAGGGATATTTATTTGACAAATCCTTCCTTGTATTCACAAATAATATTCCACTTAAATACTGTGACATTCTTTAACATCACATTTTTTCTTTACTGTTTTTGCCATGAAAAATGACTTGAAGTTGTGGTAGTATCATGGAAAGTTAAGTTTTCTACTGATGTTCACAAAATGTTCTCCTGAGCATAATCTAGCGTCTACTTACAACATTTGAGGTGTTTTGAAGTTACTTTTAGGGACTTTTGTGCATGCTTTTTAATAATTGAAGCTTTAGTAGTAGTAGTGTTCTACAAGTTTGTTTATGCCTTTTCAGTCTTGTCGTTTTGACATGAATTAACGTTAACAGTGTAATTATTTTGTTTTAGTGCAGCCAAATAGACTCTATAAAACCATTTGGTGTTTCATTTTGTTTTTTTAATTTTAATTAGACTTTTAAGAATATGTAGCTTACATTAAATCAGCTGTAAAAGGTGAGGTGTGCATAGCATAATATAATTTCTAGTGAAAGAGATATACTGTTACTGTCAGTTGTGAAAAAATATTTAGCATGTTTAAGAACCAATGAATTTTCTAAAACAATGTGTACTGCTGCCACAAGTACAAATGTCTTTTTAGGATAACTCTACCATCTTCAGGAGGTAAGAGGAAAAACAAATAAAAAAGAAGCAACCAAAAAAAACAACCCACAACCAGTCTTCAAAGCTTCTAGGAGCTGATGATCTATAAAGTGATCTTTCACAGTCAGATAATAGCTTAAGAAGAAAAACATGTTTGAAGCTTATCTGTCATGAATTCAAAACATGACCTCTGTTCTAGTGAATTTTTGTTACCTGAAGGGTTTAAAAAATTTGATAGGAGTGCAAATAGTAGCACTTTAAAAAGAGATTAAAATAAATTAAAAAACATACTCCTACCTTTTTAATAGGAAGGAATTGAAAACTGTTAAAATTATATTAGCTGACTTCTAAGAATTCTTCCAGAAGCTTATTAAGAAATTCATAATCACAGTAGATAAAACTGATTATATTAAAAGAGTAGTCAGAATATTTATTTAAAAAGAGAGTATTTTTAACATGCTGAACGAAATTCAAAGATAATAACAAGCTTGTCAGCTACAGCTGTTAAAAAAGAGTAAAAAATCCCTTTTTCTAACACTGTGAGTTTCAAGTAATGGCAACCAACAATTTCACTCAACATTCAAGTAATGGTAGAACTATTTCAACTAGGAAAAACCTTTCTCCAGACAGCTCCAAAAGACCTGAAATGTTTAGGGTATTACAATTTGTGCATACTGGAACTCAAAGCACAGTCTTGTCACTGGACATGGTAGCTGTTTCAGCTTCTTTGTAGGTGTAAAGGCCAAGACAAGGGTAAGTAAGGATTGCACATGACTCAGGTGAGTTTCTTGGGATACAGGGAGGAGGTGCTATTACTTGTTACTGTTAAAATAGTATTTCAGGCTGGTTATCTCCTATTTTGGGGGTTTAGACATAATTTTTGTCGATTCTGGTATTTCTTTTAGCCCTGTAACAGTCATGTTTTGATTGATTATCAGATATGAAAACTTGGAGAAAATGTGTAATTTGCCTCATGGAATATTTTTTTTGTCTGTGATGTGATCTGAACCATGTCACTACTTGGCACTGTAGTATAGGTACAGATATAATCTTTTTGGTTGTTTTTTTTATGAGATGATCTTATAACTCAGATAATACCTCTTGCATTTTTAATACTGTGTGTTTATTTTTAAAGTCAAACTCTTGACTTGCTTGAATAAAAAAAACTAGAAATGCAGTCGACTTCCTTACTTTTGGAGTTCTGAAAAGGACACAGGTTGACAAATGTAGAATCAAAACACGTTTACTTCTGATGCAGACTCTGGAATTAGTTGGTTTTTATTACCAGGATAAGTGGTTTCTCTTTCTGGGAAATAATTTATTGCTTTTAAATAGAAAACAAACCAAATGAACAAAATTTGCAAACATATTAAAAAAACTTCATAAGTTATTTTAGAGCAAAGTTGTCCTTTTAGTACTTGTTAATCTAGTAAGCACTAGTTAAATGGGGTTCCCAAAAGCATGGAATCTTGTTTTACAACAGTCATGTAATATCCTTAACCAGTCTGCTCAACTTTGTGTTCTTCCCTGAGTTAATTGAAAGAATAGTTTTAACAAGAAATGTAGATATATTGGAGATAAAAATGACATTGCCTAGTGAAACACTAAATAGAAGAGTCATAGAGACACACACAGTGATGTCACTCACAATACAAGACAAACTGAATAAAAGGAATCACAATTCCCAGAGGGGGGCAATGTACACAATATTTAATGGGAACACTGCACCACAATTCTGAAACATGGAGAAGACCTGACAGCACTAACAGCTTTGACAGCAGAAGAAGAGGCTCCAGTGTATGACATCCAACCTTAAAAAAAAAATAAATTTATCTCCCTAGTTATTAAATGCAAAGAATAAAAAGGACTTGTCAGAATGGGGTGACTGAGTCACTGTTTCTTTCAGCATGACTAAATCTGGTAAAGAGTAGGTCACAAATATGTATATATACTGCGGTTTCATTTTTTGTCCTTCCAAAGGCTGCAATTTATATTATTTCATGTCAAATTAACATTATACCAGAGAAACAGAATATTAAAAAAATACAATAAAATTTCGTAGACTTTGAAAACAACAAATTAAAATGAGTTTATTTTTTGCATGACCACACTACCAATTGTGTTTTATTCACATAATGGTCTTGTAGGCAGTTGGATTTATAGCAATAAAATCAATGAACAAGAGAGATCTTTGTACAGCAGAGGAGAGTATCTTCATTGTTACTGAAAGGTCCTAAAAAGACATTTAAAGGCAATAAGACAAAATAATAAAATGATGTATCTAAGACATCATTTTCCTATTTTGTCATGAATATGTAGCAATTTTCAGTTTGTCATTGAGATGTTGCATGCATGACTTTCGGATGATACTGTGTTTTGTTAGTGTAAGTCACCTCAAAAATACTTCTGTGTAAAATGTAGTTTAACTGTTACATTCAATTGATGCATTAGATATTAGAGCAGCTCATGGAAAGAGAAGAGAACGATGAATCAGAATGAAAAATGAAAAGTGGACTAAAAAAGGATCAGGAACACATTTCCTTACCTTGTGACTAGTTTAACAACTTGCATTCTATATAAAGCAGGTTGTACTTGTTTTTCATTCCTGTAATAAATATCTTCCCTAGACAAACAAAATATTTTCACTTGTCGCTTACTTTATAAGTTAGTTTCACCACCTAAGTCCAGTTTTTAATGACTGGAGTTGCTAAAATTGATTTATCTTCCATTGTCCCAATGGGGAAGAAAATGAAGTTACTGATGAAAATAGCAACTTACAGTCATGAAAAGGACACATAATTTTGCCATTTCTTCTGTTCTTCAAGTGCAAGGCAGTATTTTAAATAAATAAAAGTGGAATCTATGAGATATAGCAGTACTTGAATAATCTGAATTTTCTCTAACAGACTTAATTTTAGTTTTCACACAAATTTGTGATTGTTGCAGTTATAAAATACATACATATATAAATTGGATTCTTCCAGAAAAGCTACTGTGATAGGTTTAATATGCATTTGATTCTTTCTCCTCAGTTATTCCAATAGACTTCATCTACTATATACTGCGCTCAAAGTCTATCTCCTTTCTCCAAGTGGGGAGATATTTTGAATTCTAATGAATATGCAGACCAAGATAACTGACCTTTAAAATGGAAGGAAGCTGTGACTCTCAATCCCAACAATTTGCTTTTAAAAACTCATATAGTTTTGACTGAAATTGAATTGTGATTGATAAGTCTCTATGTATTTTTCTGTATAAAGATAGTTACCTAGATTTATTGAAATATGTACACAGTCATGAGGCAGTTATTTTTTACCCAAAAGATTTCTGGAGGGAAGTTATGTAAGTGTATTGTATTCTTGAAGAAAATGGGTGACATTCTGCATTTCCAAATGGTGACATTTACAGCTTCACTACTACCTACTTTGCTCTAACTAGAAACAGCATTGCTATGCAAATTATTTAATGCACTAAGATAGGATCGAGATGGTCAACAAATGGGAAAGAAATGGAAAAAAGGCATCAGTGTCTTCATTAAATACTAACGTTAGGGGCATATTAATGGATTTTGAATTTTTCTGGTTTTGAAGATAGCCTGATCTTTGTCTATAAGTACAGAACATATGGCAGTACCAAACACCTGCGCTGTCAGTCCTAGTCAATAACTTGACAACAATGTGAGCAGCCAACATAATTTACAGGAGCTAAACAACTGCTTATAAATAATATGAGCATGTTGAAAGTGATGTCTTCATGAACAAGGTTCTCTTTGCATCATTATTATGTTTTTTCAGATCTTAAACCTTATTATGAATGTGGTCTGCCCAGCTTGGAGCAATACTCTGACAATGCACCTCACTAACATCCTTTTTTCACATCAGAAACCAGTAGGACATCTTACTTCGTAAAGGTTGGGCATGAAGAGAATTGAATTTAGAATTTTTATGTTAATAGATAATCTGTGATATTATTGGAATGAACAAATTCATATGTTTATTTTCAATATCCAGGGACAGGATACAGATAATTCCTAGGATAATATCAACTTAAATAACCAATTTGAATAAAAGAAAAGGAATCTGATCACTGTGTTGTAAAGAAATTCTGTTCTGAGCATTTTTTCTTATTTCTGGCTACATCATCATTTTCTCACAAAAGTGCAAAGATGTAGTTTAGACAGCAAAAGTATTTGGATATATTAAAGATTCAGATATCCTTCATGAACATCATAGATAGGCAAGATCCTAAGTAATATTTGATTTCAAAATATTATTGTAATAAATTTCAAAAATTCTCAAAATTGGCCTCTACTGATAGTATTTGAGGTGATGATTTTGGTTTCTTTTTGATTTTATGTAGGATTATTTTTAAGGAATAATTTTGAGACTTGTGTTGATTGGCCTACTTAGGCTTCAAATTTTATTTATGGGAGAATGCATCAACCACAGTGATGTGCACAAATCTGTTTCACAGCTAAAAATGTGCATCAGTGGATTTTAAGTACTTTAATTCCTAGATAGATATATAATCCAATGGGTTAGACACCTGAGCTGTTTAGAACATTTTCTGTTTATTCCATTCTGTTGCTCTAGTGAGTCTCCTTTATTGCCTCCTGCCTTTTGCATTCCTGTTTGTTCAGCTTAGCATCAGTAGGAAAACAGATTCTATAAGAAGGATTTTTTCTAGAATGCTCTTTGGCCTAATGTTTGGGACACTCTTCAGGAATGTAAGAAATGAGATTTCAGTTCCTATGTGGTTGAGCAGAACTCAGAATTAGAGAAAGAGAACTTGTCTTTTATTTTCTGGCATCCATCTCAGCTCCATTGATGACTGTAGAGGATCATCCAATGGATTACAGACGATGGAAATAGAAGGATGGAATTCAGTCTATCTGACAGAGGTACTGGATCCATTATATATGGCATGGCTTGTTCCAGAAAGACAATTTAGTTAAATAGCTGGCATTTTCTTGTGAATATCAGGAAAATACAGATATTCAGTACTTATAATACATTTACTTGGTAAGCTAGAGATGTCCCTCTCTATCTGCCTGTTGTTTGGTGGTTTGTGGGTTTTTTGTAGAAGATTATTTTGAACTCTACTTTTCTGTGAATATCGAGGTCCTGTTATGTTGTTTCACAATCTACATATTATTTATTTTGCTTTGAAAAGATCCTTGACTCAACCATTGCCACCAACTCTACCCCAGTTGACCCCTTTTTATTTTTGGATTAGTACTCCATTACTTTGGCATGGTATCCTGGGCTTGTCTGTGGATTTTGACTTATGATATTGCTAAAGGAACAACATTCTCTGTCAAAGTAAAATAAAACAGCTACAATGACGTAGCTGAAATACTACCTATTTACATCAGCAGAAAATTTGGCTAAATTTTTAGCCATTTATATCACAAGCTTTATTAAGGAATGCAAGGTTATTGATACCTTCACTTTATCAGAATGATGAACGAAAGCCCAGTACAGTTAATAATTATATTAGTCATTAATTTACCTACACAGGGTGCTGGTCTGAGGCCTTGAATCCATGAAGAACACCTGCTGGCAATATTCAGAGAAATGGTAGAAAATCCTCGCAGAGGGATTTCCCAGCAGAGCAGTTTGTCAGCACAGCTGTTCATCATTACGTACAGTCAGCTACTCTGCAGCCTCCATTTTTTACATAAAAGGAAATGCTGCATGATTCTCCCCCTCAGAAACAGTGCTAAATATCAACAAAGTTTTTGTGCCATCTATAAGTTCTTTATGAATATGTGAACATTAATCACAAAGAATTTCTATTTTATTTTTTAACATGATGGTATTTTCCTGTAGGAAATCAAATGCAATATACCCATTGAAATATGTCAGCATTTAAACTTTAAATTGCCCTTAAGCTTAAAGTGGATGTGTATTCAGTTCTAAGAAAATGTTGTTTCTGTTTCATTAAAATAAAATATTAAGCACTATGAAGAAGAAATCTTCAGTTTGCACACTTACTTTCACACCTATTTTCTAATTTTATTGCACAAAACTGTTGAAATTTTAAGCGTGGCTTTTGAATTTGACTCATGAGTATTTATTATTCATCTCAGCTTTTGGACAATGTACCTACTCAAAACAGTTTTGAGTAATTTACTGTTGTAAATTGAGAAAAAAAAGACAAAATATATTAAAATGATCAAATAAACTGCTTGTAAACTGAAAATGATTCTTTGGGCTGTGACATGAAAAAACTGCAGGATTAAAGTAACATCTAAAATGGATATATGGACATTACTTCGCCCCACCCCCTAGGATATTTTACGTAAAGAGATCTTCCACTGATTGTTCTAATGCATAAAATGTCTTCCTAGCCATATCAAAATATTCTGATTGTCTAAGTCAAATAAATTGCCTGATTTTGTATAAACATTGTGGGTAAAATCCTGACCTGACAGAAAACAACACCAAAATGTTTCTGTGTACTAAATAAAACCTACTTAAAATCAACTGAAGTTAGATTTACTTAGTATCTACTGAAATAGTGCTATTGCTACTATTACTAATGCTGTTAAAGCAGAATTTTAGTGCTAGGTACACAGATTTCTGTTATCACAGAAAATTGAATTTGATATCTTAAAGATGCAAACTCATGTACAACTCATTCTAAATATTGGCAGGAAAGTACATTGCTATTTCTCATAACCACTAAATCTCATTAAATTCTACTGATCTTCAGAGATGTAAGTGCTGTGAATACTATTTTTATATTTTTTGTGAGATTTGAAAGTGCTGTTCTTTTTCGTGTATGAACTTTATAAACTTTGCTGTATGTGTTCCTCTAATAATTCAGTCAGAGATTCATCCCTTATATGATCTATTTTCCAAACCAAAAATTCTATTTTTCTTTTTGTGCTTTGTATCCTTCTATATAAGACTTGGACTCACAATATTCTTAGGGGTGACAGGCAATATCATGTTTCATATTTATTATAGAACTGATTGACAATCTTTTGAAAAAGTGGAGGGACTATTTTTTCTTCTTCAGTTTCTCTAAGCAGGAATTTCTTGTTGTTTTTTGGCTTTGTGTTTGGAGGGTAAGTTTGTTTGTTTGTGGTTGGGGGCCTTTTGTCTTTGTTTTGGTTAGTTTGTTTTTTCTTATTTTTGTGTGTATGTCTTTTTGGTTTTTCTCCTTTGGGATTTGGGCAGGGTTTTTTTTGGGGAGGGGGGTGTGTTGTTGGGTTTTTACGTTAATCCTAGTATATAGACTGAATATATGCTAAGGAATGTGGCTAACCTTTGGTAGCATCAGATATTTGTGGTCCCTTTAGGTAGCACTTGCTTTTAGGATTAATAACATTTTCTTCTTGTGGGACTTACAGAAATGATACCTGGCCCTGTTAGAAAATGCACAGCCACAGAGCATTAGGCTTTCTCTCTCCTAAATTTTTTTTAGACAGACAGTCACAGGCTAGTGAAAGGAGAATAGCAGAGGCACCTGGTGAAAGGAGTAATGGATGGTAATGTATTTGAAGTCATTCTTAGGAGGATATTCTAGTGGAAAGAAGTAAGAAATAAACAGAGGATGATAGGTGAGGTTAATGTGCTAAGAAAGGACAGCTAAGAATAATGAAAACAGGGCAGAAAATTTACAAAACTACAGACGACTTCTCATTCAAAAACTGCTAATAATTTACATCCCCAAATTTGGTTTCTACATACCTGCATCTACTAGTACTTTTTTTGCTCATGAACTTTTTTTCGCTTATGAATGATTTACTAAGTTTAAGTCATTGTACTTTTCTTCTCTGTTTAAAGGATTCTCTTTGTTTCCTTGTAGACTTACAAGTAATTCATTTTCATAAGAAATCAAGTCCACAGTTAAAGAAACTGAAAGACTTTCCTATTTCTGTTATTTGCATACATTTATTCAGACAAATATATAATTAATAATTTATAGTAGGCTTCTAAGAGTCTTCTGCGGAAAAATAGTTTTAGAAAGATAATGTGAGAGTACAACAATATCTCTCCCACCACATGTTTTTAAAAGTCATGCCAATTTTACATTCATTTAATCTTTGATAAAGTCTAGGTTTGTGTAACAATTTCACTCTGAGAGCACAATACTACAATGAATCAGAAGGCATTGGTAATGCTTTCTTTTCTGCAAAAGTCCATCAGATATAGAAATAATCTGACCATTAGTATTTGTGAAGCATTAGGTAGTAAAAAAAGTGGGAATTGAAATTTTTACCAGAGAAAATAAGTTGAGCTAGAATAAAATTACTTCTAAGCTTAAAGACCTCTAATAGTGGATATGGAATAAACAAATATCATTATTGTTAAGTGTGTATATTACTATTTTCTAGTGTCAGATAAGACTTGAACGAGAAATGTTGACGATAATGACCTTTGTACATAGTATAAATAATTTTCTAGCATTGAGCGCAGCAGATTTACCAAGAATCTCAAAAAATCCTCTATTTCTTGCAGTAAAGTTTATTTCCAGGTTTGAAATGCATGAACGATTTTTTAGGACAAATTTGTATTCCCGTCTTCATAAGTGATACAACTTGTGTCAATATAAGAGTAAATCTAAAGTGAAGGTAAAAAACCCAACAGCTGTAAAGAAATAGCCCCACCCCCATCTCAGGGTAATGAGTCTGCAGAGGGAGCTATCTTGAAAGAGATGCTGAAGAATTCCTTATAGCCAGCATCCAGTCAAGCTTTGTGCAGGAATATTTAGCTTCTCGCTTCTTAGCTATTTAGATGATACAAAGAACTTCAATTGTCCTCGAGATTCTTTTTTTGCTTGCATTTGTTCTTTTCTTCTTTTTCCACACATCATATGGATCCAGGAATTCCTGGATACAGAGTTATGATGATAAGAAAACAATATCTTTTTGTAGCACTGATTATACAGCATGCTACTCTACCGCTTGTTTTCTTGTGCAGCAGACATCATTCAAAATATTGATATATATATATATATCAATTGCAACTGCCAATCCTTCAGCTGTACTGTCCAGTGCAGGAGTTTGTGAGAGCTGTATAAAATTCATTGTATAAATTCTACATTTATGACTGCGATGCTCATGCAGCACTCGTGTATTATCACTCTACCATCCACTTCAGAAATTTTAAGCATCTAGTAGTAATCCCTTGATGTTAACTGCAGCACAGAACTAAAACAAAGGCTAATAACTCTTATCCTATCTAGAAAATATAGGCAGAGCTGTCATTAGGCAGTTTCCATTGACCGACTACAAGAAAAAACTAGATTATAAGATTCAGCAAGGTTCTTAACCTTAGAAAAGTTAGATGAAGAGGAATCCTATTCTTTAAATCTTCCTAAGTTTTGTTAAGCTCTTATAATACCTTAATACTTTCATTAGAGCTTAGGTAGACACATGATTTTCATCACTCTGAGTATTTTGAGGGCCGCTGTAGAGACTACAATTCAGCTCTGTGTCCTCATTGCTTGCTGCTGTGTATGTGTTCATACAATATGCATAAGAGTCATAAGCAGAAAAGGATGGTAAAAATCTTCAAAAAGACAACAATCAAAGATGTAATATTTCCAATTTGATTTTCACTTTCTATTTTAAAAATATTGGAAATAAAACAAAAAGAACTTCCCAAAATGGCTGAGAACACATCAAAATTATATTAAAGTTTGAACTGGCTCACATTTTTCAATATTCAAGGCAAGAAATTACTTTTCCAGTCTTTATGGGGCATTGAACTGACATTGACATTTTGATGTATGCTGTTTAGCTTTTTTCAGTCCTGTGTCTTCTGTTGATGGCTGAAGAGACATTTAACATATTTAGTGCTCTACATAAAGCCATAGAACAGTCTGTTAAACCCTAATGTCATCTTTTAATAGAATAATCCTGTGGTAATAATATGATAACTCTTTATTGATAGATAATTCTATGTAGTCCCCAAGCATAGTTCAAATTACTACTATTTATGGTCCTTAATTTTTTTTATTCACAGTTTTAAAAGAAACTCACTTGTTTTAAGGAAGTTTATCCTGAATGAAAACTACTGCATCTATTATTTTGTTTATTTTATCCAAGTCTTCTTGAGTCAATGGGCATCTTTGTAGGGACTAGCGTGGATGTGGGATTTATGCCATTGAAGAGCACCCTTTCAGTGAAGCTTGAGAGAATGGGGCTCACTTCCAAAGATTTGCAGACTTAGGCTTCATCTTGGATTTATTCGCAAAACGTTATGAGGATCCAAAGTTCAGTTTTGTTTACACATTTATGTCTCATTGCTTTTTCTGTAATAGAGGGATGATTACAGTTTCTCTCACAAATTGCTCAACTTATCTGTCTGAAGTCTAGGGATGCAATTTAGAGCAGGTAAGTATTAATATTAATGGCTAACTGCTATTTTTGAAATCCCTATTTAGATACTGCCTAATCCTTTAAGAAGCAAGATCTCTTTCAGTTCTCAATATAAAGCTATTCACAGAGAGGGCTTCCTAGATCATTTTAGTAATACTCAGAAGCTAACCTTTCATGGGAATAACTAGGAGGGAGAGAGAGAGAGAGGGAGAGATATGGAAAATCACACATGAAAGGCCACTAAAAGCTGTCCAATGACTGTGCCTGTTCCCTCAAAGCCCAGTTTACAGTATGCCATCTATTTTTTACTTCTGCATCTTTTGAGAGCAAAAGCAAATAAAATAATAATTGTTAAAATTATAAATTTTGTAATTCAAGTGATGTTTTAATACTGCTGTAGATGAGAGGAAGTTCTTCTATGTTCTCTCCTTTGCCCTTAACTCAGATCTGAAATGTAAATAATTTATTATTTACCATTCATGACGAGTAGTTTTGCAAGGATTTTTCCTTGAAATTTTGCGGAATGTAGTCCTCACCTATAATGGGGTCTGTAGAAAATGCTCATGTATTGTTAATGATACTTTTGCATAATTTATTTATAGTTAATTCTCTTGTCAGAGTTCAAATTGTTGGTTTTATACTGACCTTTCCTATTGACTCTCTTCTGTTTAGGGCTGATCATGGCGAGAGTAATATCACAAATGTCCTTATGTTAAACGTCAAATGCATCTTAAGTAAGAGATTATACATCTATAACTTATATATTACTGTATTGGTATATTAGGATTGTAGTATTTCTTTGAAATTTTCATTTAATACTGACATTACCTGTTATGAATTTTCAAGTTTGGGTCATTTTCTTAGGAATAATTCTTATTCTTAAGTTCTTATGATCTCATTTACTTACCTGTGAAAATTTGTAGACTGGTAAAGTTTACTCTGAAAGGGATGCTGTGCTGTGTTGCTTCTCCTGAGGTCTGATAGATTTGGTTACTGCCAGAGGAGCCGGTTGTTAACCCTCCTTTGTTTTGATAAACATGCTGCCATTTGGGGGAGATGTTCCTCCTGTAATATAAACGGGATTGCAACTGGCAAAGACAGTTTCATTTCATTTAACTTTAGACTAATCAGGAAAATAAATAATAGAAAAAAATCTTTTTTAGTGAAAAGTGCATCACAGTCTGGTATTTTTAGATAAACCCTGTTTTCCTCACAGATGGTAAACATTAAATTCGCAGCTACTGGATTTTGCATTTGGGAAATGGCTCCTACAGGACATGCAGTCTCATTTTGCAAACATTTAAGAGTATGAGGAGGAGTCATTGATTTCAGAAGACCTAATCATATCAAAGCTCTCCTTTTTCATAGGCATTTGTAACACTGGAATTTAAGCAGGTCTTCTGCTTTAAAAACAAACAAACAAACAAACAAGTTATTGTAGTTCTTCTAAGCTAAAAAGGTGAAGGTAATCCTTCAGTTCATAATTTTATTTTGTTTCACACAGGAGGCCTATTAAGTCACCAATGAATCTCTTATTTGTTTTTTGCTATTTTAATTTAATTTGTATTCTTGTGACAATGTCTTTTTCACAAACATTTTGAAGCATTAATAAGTAAGCAAAATTAAGTAAGTTCCGCTATGAACAGCTCAGCTTAAAAGTTGTGATGGATTAATCTGTGCTGTTGTCTTGAAATTAATTAACCAGACACTGAAAATGCTGGTTAAAAATTAATTATTTTTTTCTCTGTTGTTCATTCCGTGACATGTCTCTACATCCCTTGGTTCTTTGAAAGAGTTGAAATCTAGTTTACCATAGAGATTTGAACCATATATTTTTTCAGTGATTTACATTTGTGGTCCAGCTGTCTTTATAATTGTGCCTTGTTTAAATTAAATTATTATTTTTATGGTTTAAGTTCTGTTTCTCAAAAAATCTACTAGCAAAAGGTTAATTTCTATGCAAAATATTTTGTTTACCTCAGTGGTAGAAGGAACGTATAAATATGAACATTCATAGTATATCAATAATATAATTAATTAATTCTGGTATATTCATGACTCAGTAGTGACATGGAATGTGTTTCTATTAATAAAAACTACTGATTTTAAAGGAATGTGGGTTTCTATCCCTCTCCCACACTAATCCTGAAACGTGTTAAAAACCTAGTCTATGAATTTTTATTTCTCAGAACATTGACTTATTTTGTATAAAAATTGAGTCACCATTAGAAGAAAGTAATCCTCAGCTACACTTGTGGTAACCCAGAATCCCTGAAAAGACACCAGAAAAACTGGGTTAGCTGTAGTATGCGTTCAGAGGAAATCACAGGCAAAGCTAATATCCACTTTGTTATGGAACCGAACATTTTTCATTCTAGATGGAATTACTGGATTTTTTGTTGCTGTAATGAAAATGCAACATATCTTAGAGATTTTGAGAGAAGCACAATTTCTTACAGAACTGTTGATTTAATGCCATAACATGAAGCAGCTGAACTGCCATCCTAAACAAGGGCAAGATGAATGGATAAACTCTTCCCTCTTGTTGTGTAGGTGATTAGAAGTTGCCATATGAAAATCACTGTTTTATTATAGACTAACAGCAATAGCCATTCACAACATTGTGATCATCTGCTTCTGTTTCTGGAAATGAAACTGAACACATTCCAGTGGCTGGCCTCTGGTAAAATCAGTAGTAGAAGGGAAGGAAAATTATAGCTTAAAGGAAAGATATAGCTTAAAAATGAAATAGTTGCATATTAATAGAAAAAATGGAATGGAAATAAGAATTATTTTTTGTAAGAAAAGAAGCTTCCATCAGTGCATGAAATCAAAATACTTAATGAAAGGGTCAAATCTGTTGAGGGGTTTCTTTTGCTTAGTGCTGCCAATCTAATTCTCACTCTATAAGGATATTCCTCAGTGACTGCTGCTGGGGGGTTCATAGTTAGCTATACCATTCAGTAGTTGTACATAGGGGCTTATATGTAATTTTTAATGGGTCTTCAGTAATTTAAAACTAATCATCTCTTCTCTTCTTTATTGGTGGATTGAAAGATAATCTGTCTAGGTTGAAAATGTGATACTATAGTCATACCATCTTCAAAGTTGCCTTTCAGTAGGCAGAGGTGTGTTTTGTGATATTAAATAATTCCTTGTTTAAATTTTTTGCTACTAGATCTGTTCTTAGAAGGGTTGTATCTGCATCATGCACTCACCTTTAGATTAAAGTATCAAGCTTTTTGAAAAAATCCTCCATGTTTATATCTCATTTGAATTTGTCTCAGTTTCGTTTACTGCCTTTTTGCTGTTTTTTGAGACTTTTCCTTGCCAAGTGAGTTTTTGTGATCATAAAGGTATTTGTACATTGCAATTAAGTTCTATCTCAATCTTTTTGCAAAACCTCAGCAGACTTGGATTCCAAAATCTAAAGAATGGAATGTCATTATATGTGTATGCCTTAAATGTAGTAGATACTTGTTACTTTTAAGGTTAAAGAGATACCTAGAGATCTAACTCAGCTCTCTACACTGATGACATTTGAAATGAAGAGAGATGAATCTTGGTTTTTTTTCTATTCTCTGAAGGTCCTGTATTTTTTGGCTCATCCTTCATTCACAGTGTTAATCTCTTAAAATAAAAACCTTAGAATGGATTGCAGTGTTCTTCGTAGGGATGAAGTCATCTGTCTTTTCTTACAAACTGCTTCCTCCTTAAATATCCAAAGATAGCATCAGTTTATCACACTGGAATCTTCTCTTCAGTTGCTCTAAAAAAACCCCAACCCCTTGGGGCTTTTCTAGTCATTGATTTGTAGGTTACTCCCCATTGCTTCTCTCACATCCACATACGTTCCGAAGCTATGGTTTCCATTCTGTGCTCCAGTAAAAACCTGTGCTTTGCTCTGGATAAGGAATTTTTGTACGAAAGGAAAAGAACAGAATATTAAGTGTATTTGTAGCATGCTGCCTGGGTATTTTATCCCCTTTAGATCAGTCATTTTTAACATTTATCATATGTGATTTTCTATTTACTTTCATTGATGAAAACATTTGCTTTGCAGCATGCTGAATTAGAACTGGAAGCCATATTCTTCTTTATTCTATTATTAATTCTAAAAGTGTTTTTCTCTGTGTCTTGGGTTTTCAGTTTCTCTACTCCAGTTTCTTCATTTGAAAAATAAGGATGATTCTACTTTCTTACTTTCAGAGGCAGGGCACTAATAAAGTACCATGACATGAAGTAAAGCAAAACTAAACAAAACCAAAAAAAAGGAAAAAAAAAGACATTGGGAAGAGATAAGAGGTGAAGAGAAGGCAGAGGGAGTGAGATCAAAGTAATCTTACCACAGAAATTGCTTTGCAGACCTACAGTCAGAAGAGGCTAGTTTGACTAGAGAGCATTTATACACAGCAGTATGTCTCTGCCACACCTTTTCCATCAGTTCCTTTTCCAGAAGAACAAAGCAGTAGGGATTCATGCACTTGTACTTGTTGCAACCTTAATTATCTGAGCAATAACAGAAGAAACACTGACATAGACTCTGGTAATTTAAGATAAAATCCCTTGATATTAATCTGTCCAAAAAAAAAAAGATCTGTTGGAGGTTTTTTTAACCCAATTTCACACAATTTATTTTACTTGACATGAAATGAGTCTTAGGTTCTAAAATTTGGTGTAAACAGGATTTTTTTTTTTTTTTTTGCATCCAAATTATGAAGTCAGAAAGCTGTGAACATTGAAGTAAAAGGCAACTTGGAACTTGACACTTTCAGATTTCTGTCTCTCTGTAGTTCAAAAATTCTCTTAAATGGACTGGATATTACCTGAAATTTAAGACTCCAGAAGCAATAATAATGGTGCACTAACAAGGAAGTAAAAATTCTCAAATCATCCTATGAAAATGAAGAGCATTGTATCCATCTATCTTCTTATTGTAATGAAGATTGTGTATATTAGATTCATGCTTTTTAGGCAACATTTTGAGTATGTGTGTGGGTTTGTGTGTTTGTGTACGTGCAAAACATTTCAGAACAAGCAAACATTAAAAATATGCTGAACTTCTGTTGAGAAGGTTAGGTATTTTCTCAATTTCAAGTCTTCATTTCCAGACGCTATGCTTGGTATTAAACAACACAGAAAATATATCTGCACTGATGATATGTCTCTACAGCTCCTTCTCAGGAGGATATTAAAGAGATTAAAAATCTTGGATAAAAATAGAGGAAAAAAATTAAAAACTGTGAATGGACTGAATGACCCACTTAGAAACATATTTGGTGACCTGCCATGAAATAGTTAGGGAATGAAAAAGGCACCATAAGAAATTCTGCATCCTGTTGGGAGCCCTGATATCTTCAGTAAGGATATTGGTACAAAGACTTGTTGTCACAAACAGACAAATAGTGCTTGTGAGTCATTGCTTTGATCCCAAAGTAGCACGCAAGCAAAATTATCTCTGTTCATAATGCAACAAATTCAGCAAATGGTGGCAAAAAACTCACCAGCTTACATAAAAGAACACACTGTCCAGGCCACATTAAAAGTTCCATTAATTGTTAGGTAAAATACCAATTTTCACTACCTGTTTTACTTTTATTCATGTATTCTGTATATATTTGCATTGCAAAGCAAAGCCCTCTGTATATTACAGAGTGTGTGGATCTAAAACAAGGAGCTTTCTAAAAATAGTCTAAAAATAATTTTAAAAAATTATTCGATAGTAAGCAGTGCTAGAAATCCTTTCTGGAGAATTAAATTTAGATGTTTGTAGAGATGTTGAGATGTTTATTTGGTAGCACAGAATATTAGTTACTTGTGTTTGATTAGATGTTCAACTCAAACACTTTCTCTATGGTCCTTGTAGATACCTGCCTTCATATTAAGGGTCGGTTCTGCAAAAATGAAATGTTTGTTAATAATGCAGTCAGTGAATAATGCAGAAGTGAAGAAATATAGGCAGCTCTGGAGACCATAGGAAAAACTGACTTTTTCTTAGACAAGTTTTTCCTAATTAAGACAAAGCAACCATCCTACAGAAAGCAGACACTGCTGGGAGCTTTCCCCTCAGGAACCAGTAAGGCTTGCATTCAGGGGTAGGCGTTGTGAAGAAACAGCTATTTCTCACCTTACCTTGATAATATTCATACAATATTTAGAAACCTATTTTACAGGCTTACTCAGCCCCAAAAGAGATATTGCAAGTGAGGATAGAATTTATCTTTCTGGTGAATTGGGGTTATTTCAGACAAGCTAGAAAAATCATGGGGCCATAAGACAAAGAGAAAAAAGGAAGCTCTGTGCATGAATAATGAAAATATTCAGAAAAGGGAAAATAATTAGAACTGATAAAAACATTTTATTTTATTTTATTTAGATTTCATTTACATTACTCTTTAATTTCCCAGGGGAAATAAAACAACAAACCAAAACTGTGCAACCACAGCCCAGAGACCAGGTTCTGCAACCTTCTCCTGTTTAGCAACGTGTTTTCCTTACATTTCCTTTACTAGCAATAAATATCACTTAGTGGGTTGAAATGTTTGACAAAAGACAGATTTGTGTTCTACTTAATGAACACTAAATACACACACACACACATGTGTGTGTACTTGTGTGTTTACTTGTGTATAAAATTCCACTGGAGACCAATATGTACAGGAGATGTACATGGGGCAAAAAAAGTACCGTTCAAATTAAAAAGAAGAGGGAGAATTACAATTTGTGTAACAACCATAATAAGTTATGCAGTTCTGCAAACATATGTGAAAAAAAGTATTAATCTATTTATTTTCAATTTGTGATAGCCATATTTAATAAGAACAGATTCGGAGAAGCAGTATTTCTTTAAAATTATAAATTTTAAATTGAAAAATACATCTATAGATAATCATATGGGTTTTCAAGCAAGATGCTTTGGATCATATTTACATCCAAATAAAACCAGACCAGCAAATAAAGCTAGGAATGTTGATTGCCATAGTTCATTCTCTTCTTTGTGCCAGCAATCTAGTGAATGGGCACAATAATCCATTTAAAAAACAGCTGGTGAAATGCTTTGAATGTAAAAGAGAGACCATAAAATCCTGCTGGAGTTGTAGGTATCTTCAGTAAGAATGTTTTCATTGTCATAAGCACTGGTAACAAAAAAGGGCAAAGAAGGTTAAAGAAAATACTAGAATAAAGAATTATTTCCATCTGTGATTGCTTTGTTTGTTCATGTGTATTAGTTATATAAAGTAGACTTCTGATCTGTTTCTAGGCAACACAAAATTGCTCCATTTTAATAGTAAGGTATGAACGTAAATAATCATTTTAATAGGCACATACTGCGGAAGAAATAAATTGCTGGTTTACCCTTCTGTAAAAGGTAAAGAGAAGAAAAAGTTGTATTTTTTGAATAAAGAGTCAACAATAATTAGATTTACTAAAAACTTTCAACAAAGTACAAGCATAAATATGAAAAAGTCGTTTAATTTTGTCTCTAATGATGTAACTTGCAGAAACTTCTGTACACAGTCACCCTCACTTTTGGTTTTCTTCATTGGGAGGAATAATTTCACTCCTATCAATGCTTTACCTAGACAGATGGGAAACTGTGACTTCTGGGATCCAAATATGAAAATTAATTCCTAGTGCTTTTTCTCTCTGTTTATTCAACATTTCACAGCACTGTATTGTATTTCTTGTCAGTATTCTTTAGAAGCAGGATAGAATGAAAAAAACCAAAAAATACTGTTTCTGATCATTCCTAGATATTCTTCCTTCTTCTGAATATTAATCTAGGGACAGACAACATGCAGCAAAAGTGCTTTTAATGTGGTTAATGGTTCTTTTTTTCTCCTCAACTCTCAGAGTACTGAGAGTCTTAATTTTAGAATTATGTTCTTGAACACATGATAATAGGGAGAAATATGAAGTATGAAGATGTAGAAACCAAGCTAAAGAGCTTAGCCAAAACTGCAGAATGTGAATTCCTAGCCCTCAGAACTGGTTTCTAAAGAAATGATTATTTCTATTACATTCACTTGTTGAAAATAACAAATAGAAAATTATTGGTTTTATAATACTATTTTGAAACATTCAAAACATGAATATTTAGCAGTGTCTAACCTTTTTTTTCTCCACAATAACATCTGTTCCACAATCAGAAGAATTAAGGATGAAAACAACAAAGTCCATATAGTCAGAATTTACATTTCATAAAATAAGATACATGTGTGCAAATCCAGAAGCCATTTGGGCTTTCATGTATATTTAATACATATTTTAGAACTGTCTCTCTTAATCTTTCACTATGTTAAAGAATTTGAAAGTATCAGAATGGTTCTAGGAAATAAATATTTTTGACTTTATAACCAAATAAAATCAAAGCTTTTCAGGCTTCTCAGATACATCTGCTATGAAGAATCATTTCAGAAGATCTGTCTTTTTCTCACTGGAAAGTCTGGATACAGTCATAATACCTGTCTATAAAATTCATCCATATTTTCTTTTGCAGTAGATTGATTTATTTCTTCAACATTTATGCCTTCTACTTGATAATTATCATATTCTTACAGCTACTTTGCTAGAATTTGAACCCTGCAACCTCTTAGTTTTGCTTGTTATGTAGAGGACCTCAGTTGCTTTCAAACATATTGAGGATCATTTGTAGTAGAAATTAGCAAAGACACACAATTTTTAGTAGTGATATATTGGAGTGCAGGTGAAGCAAGAGTATTTGCTGCTGTAATGCATGTCAGCTAAAGCCAGGAGAGCTGGACTGATTCCACAGGAATAAGATTGAGGTAGGAGATTTTGATAGCAAGTTTCATTTTCTTAAAAGAAGTGGTAGTACAAATCAGCATGTGAAATACTGGAGTTTTGAGAAGTACGTGAACTGCTGTCACAACTTTGCTCAGCCCTGACACACAGCAGCAGTTTGTCCAGTCATCCCTCTGACCTGCACTGCTTCCCAAGTGGGATCTCCGTAATTTCCATCTTTCTTGTACGTTCTTTAGAGAGCAGTAACTGATCACCTTCTTCCCTGCTTTTTCAACACCACCTTGCTGCATTGAAAGATGAGTCCTGTCTGACACCCTTCCATGGGTGCCTCCCTTGCACCCCTGGTGCCACATATCCAAGGTGCTAAGGTAGTGCTTGTCATACCCTTAAAGAATATTCCCATTAACTTTTCATGTCTTGTGAAGAGTGATTACTTAGTGGCCGATCAGAGCAAGACTGTGACTCAGTGTTTTAATTTGGCTTCTAGAAAAGGTGATGTTTCTCGTTTTAGTTTCTCTCCTGCCACTATCTATAACAGAAGAACTTCTGAAGACTAATCTTCCTTTACAAAAGTTTGCCCCTGTGAGTAGGGTCCTCCTACAATTCATATCTCTGTTGGAGAGGCCAAATTATTTATCAGTAATAATATGTTGTGAATGTTTTCTAGCAACTGATTAAGGACTGAGTTACTTTGCTTTTGAAATATGTTGTTTTGAATACAACAGCATTGAGCATTGGGGAGATGAGCTGGAGGGTATCCCCAAAAATCATACCTGACACTTGGGAATTGTCAATTCATCATTTCCAGTGGTTTCTCAGAAATCACCAAAACTGAATCCATCCTGGAGAAAAAATTAGGAGCTAGAGTCTAATTTGGAGATACACAGAAATTCCAAAAAATGGTCTAAAGGCAATTCTTGCTTAGTCTCTCTATTCAAGTATTTTTATTTGTTTTCTCACATGGTCTGAAGATCACTACGTGGATATGTAAACATAAACAGTGTAATAACTGAAACCATCACTATTAGCTGAACAAAATAAGTGTATCCTGAGGTTCATAAAAGACCCCTAAACAAATGAAAAGGAGAATAATCATTCATTACTGTTAACCTTTATAATGATTTTAGTGCTATAACACGTATATTATTAATCAGAGAAACACAGAAGAAAGCACCACAACCCAAACCCAAGAATAAATATATTAGTGAGGAAAATCCCACATTACCTGGAACATTAAATTAAACAAATCTAATCAGCATTTCCTTTTCTAAATTATGAATGTAATAATTGAAAATCTAATTCCTCCCTTAGGCCCATAGTAATTCTATTAGGAAGCCATTATATACCACTTAAGGAAGTTTGTGTGATGCCTATGAGATGGTAGCTATTGTACCGCAAACTCAGCTACCAAAAAGTGACTCATTAAAATGTCCAAAATTTAAATGTTGGTTCTTTCATCTTATTTTAAAGGATAACTTTTAACTCCCTTGTTATTGCAACTTTTAAAATCAAATTACATCCCCAATGACAGGAATAATAACATACAAAGAGAAAATACTGCCAGTAAATAAAAAGTGAACAATGAGTAGGACAGTCTCCTATCAGGAGCATGTTTCATAGAATAGTGGTTATTTCTACATGCTAATTTATTTTAATGGTTATATTGTTATTTATGTATTATATTTTTTGTTAGTGATTTATGCATATATATAGCGTCATTGAGAATAAGCCAAACTGAACGCCTTGCAAAATCTTCAGTTGACTAAGAACTGCAAAGTCAAATCTTTTGAATTGTCAGATTTTGGCCAAAACTGGTACAAAATAGAAATAATGTTTCACCTGTTATGATAATGTTGTAAGACAAGACTGATCATGACCTTCCAAATTTATTTAGAGCTTTATAGAAAACATAGGATACAATGTGATAAAATAATCAAGCTACTTCATGTTTTCATTGATTGAGCATAACATATTATTATCTTCAAGGTTTTTTTTTCCAAGTTGAAGGAATGTTGCAGATTAACAAAAAATAGCCCATCTAATTTATGACTTCTCTTTATCAAAGTTGTCTGGCAAACATCATAGTTATAAATGTTTTGCTTGGTATTTCTCTAAGGTTACTTTAACTTAGAAGAGTCAAAGTGTTGCGGTACAGACAGACACACGACACACACATAATCCAAGGACAGAAAAAAGTTTTTTTATTATTCTCTGTTAGTACTTTTATACCTTTTTAACAGCTACTGTGGTTTGTTATGATTGGCTGTGTAGCAAACAATGACAGGGCTGTCTACAAAACAAGGACCATTCATGAAACAATACAATTAGCTATACAAGCAAGTAGCTACATATTATAAGTAATTTCCTTCTGAAGAAAGGACATCTCCTCCTTGTGTGCAGAACATCTTCAATTATCTTCTTGGCTGTCATTGAGGCCTTCATTGTGGCTGCAGGCTCTCATGTCCTCACTTTCTCACAGAGTTTTCACAGGTAGATTTTGACTGCTTCTAAGTCAACCTCCATGAGGCTTTCAGACCCACTGTCAGCCTCATAAAACCCCATATCAAAGTATATTTTAAAATATTCTGTTCTCTGTTAAAATGATTGGATTACTTAAGCTATGAAAGCAATAAAAAGGGGGTGATATATAGCTGAGAAAAGGAAGTAACACTACCCAGTGAGGTAACTCATTATGTCTCGCAATAGAAAATGGTGAAGAAGGTGAGATTGAACATGGAACAGAAGCGAGACTCCTGCTCATGATCACTTGTTAAGCATCCCACTTTTCCCTGTGGTCAGTCCTTGCAGAAGTCTGCTATCTGAAATCACATTCCCTTTTCTAAGTGGTTCATGATTTCTGGTATCCTAGCAGGCATGTAGTTTTTGCTAAGTGCTCCATTTTTGCATTTTCCTATTTTTTTCACCCTGCCTGGAGTACTCTGCCCTGCTCTGGGACTGCCAGCCTAAGGAGAATATGGATCTGTCTGAACAAGTCCAGAGAAGGGCCATGGAGACGATTGGAGAGCACGTCTCCTATGAAGTCAGATGGAGAGAGTTAAAGTTACACACCCTGGAGAGGTGAAGGCACTTAGAAGACACTATAGCAGTACCTTTCAGTACCTGAAGGGGCTGCAAGAAACCTGGACAGGAGCTTTCACAAGATGTAGTGATAGAGCAGGGGGTAATGGCTTTACACTGGAAGAGGAGAGATTAGGAAGAAATCCTCTGCTGTCAGGCTGCTGAAGCACTGGAGCAAAGTAAGCCCAGTGTTAGCCCCGGAAAGTTGCAGATGCCCCATCTCTGAAAGCGTTCAAGGCCAGGTTGGATGTGCAGCCTGGTCTAATGGGTGGCACCCCTGCCTGTGATAGGGGGTTAGCAATTTTATTTCTCTTTAAAGTAGCATTGTATAAAAGCAACAAAATATGTTGGACAACTTCTTTTTTTTAATACTGAAGAAAAAAAGTTACCTCATGAAGTTCTTAACATTGTGAACCCTTTCTTTCTCATTTTCACTGTGTCTTGTAAGCGCTTGGGTTTTGACACCAGTGTATTAATGCCATAATATTGTCAGCTTGGTCAATTGGTGTTTTGCCTACCAAGAAAAAATAACACCTAATATCCCATAACCCTTTTATTTGAAAGATTCTAACCTTTTGAAGCTAATAATTAAAGATAAATATTCCCTTGCTGTTTTTAAAGCTGGTGTTTGTCATTTATGTCATGCAGGTTAACTTTCTGTCATTTTTAAGGATAAACCTAATGTCTTTTTTATGTCTTTAAAATATGTAAAATTCTTGTGTTTTATTTCTCTGTTAGGGATATACGGCCAAAGATGTCTCTTCATCATAATATTGATTGTTTAGTTGAAAAAAAAACGTTAATTTAGTCTTAGTTTATGTATGTTTCATCTACATTTTATAATGAAAATAATAAAATCATTTCTAGCTTTCATAGACCTACAACACATCTCTTCTGGATGAGAACAGGCACTTCTACAGAGCAACCAGATGCTTGAGAAGGGGAGATTGTGCCATACCCGTGGCCTGGCAGGGGTGGAATTAGTTTTCTTCAGAGCAGCCCGTATGATATTGTGATTTATGTCTATAGCTAACACAGTGTTGATAACAGACTGATTTCGTGGCTATTGCTGAACTGCTCTTACATAGGTCCAAGGCTTTTTATTTTCCCCATGCTACCCTGGAGACAATAAGTTGAAGGTTGACAAGAGTTTGGGAGGATGAGCAAGAACCTGGACAGCTGACCCACACTGACCAAGGAGATGTCCCATGCTGTATCATCACACTCAGAGGACACAATGTGACAGGATAAAGTGGGGTGGATTTGGCTTCCAAGTAACTGTTGTTCAGAGACTGGGAGGGCTTCACTCTGCTTTTGGGAGGTGTCAAATGTCCTTTCCTTTAATTACTTTTTTCACTGTTTCTTATACTTATTGCGCTTTGTCTCAATCCATAATTTTTTTTGTGTTTGTTTTTCATATTTCCTCATTTGAGGAGAAAAAAATGTGTAACTGCATTACTGCTTCATATATACACATGACACTTTTTTCGTTTTTAATGCCTTTGGATTTGACTACCTAGATCAGTGATTATGAAATATTTTTGAATCATAGGTTGACAACACCAGATATTTATCAGTCTCTTCACCAACATACACACTTTCTATTTCCCTTGGCAATAACATTCCCAGAGCAATGAATCGGTTTTAGCTTGGTTTATTTTGCTGTTAATTAGGCTGTTAATATTGTATTCAGCAGTAATCTTTTTCTTGAATTTGCTGTTTTATTGTTTGTATATTATGTAATGGCAGGTTTAATTTGTGGATATTTGGATAAATAGTAGGTAAGAAGACAGTAAATCAGTGAATCTGTTCTGAAATGTTTGATGCTGTCATCGTTATTTGCTATATTTTAAAAAAATCTACATTTTTAATTATTGGCAAAAGCTTCTTCAGTGACACTTCCTATAGAGTTATGTGCTATTCATCATGAATAAGGCAAATGGAATTGAATGGTGTGAATATCTTAAATCTCTAATATTCTAGATAATATTCATTGGCCTAACCTCATTGCACAAGAGATTCAGAACATTTTGCAATGAACAAGGCAAATTTAAGAGCAGTTTAAGTTTCATGTACTAATTTAAATTAGATTCCTTAAAAATATTTCATTGTAGAATATCATAATGGTTTGACTGAAGGAAACTGTTGATCTCCCTGGTGTTCTGATAAATTTATGTTAAGAAGCTTTTCACTATTTAGAAATATGCATAAAAATAGGTTTTAAATCTTGTTAAAATGTGTCCTATTATCTTTTCTCATTCTTTTACTGCTAAGTGTTCTTATACACATTTATTATCCAAGACATTTTCATACTTTTATATATTTAAGATTAAATGTTTTCCTGAATTGTAAAAAAATAGACTTTAAGTTTCAATATTGAATCAATATAGAAGCAAATAATAATATTCTCACCTCACCATCTCTGACCTATTCAATTGTACTGCATATAGTAATGAGATGTTCTTTCTAAACAAGCAGATTGATATTTTGTCTTCCCAGTAGAAGTAATTTAAAAGAACCTATCAAGGCAGAATCAGAAGAGACTGCTTTCTTAAGTCTGAGGTAGAAAATTGAATTAAAAGCATCACTGTCCTTTATATTTTAGCATAATCTGTGAACTCGTATGAAAACTGTAAGCTGAGTTGTCTTCACTGCTTGTTTGTCTTCACTTACCATAACCTGAGTTAAAATTTAAATGACTGTTATTATAAAATTTAAATGACTGGATAGGATAAATAGTCATAGCATACAGAAATTCCCTTTTGTGACCACTGCTTCAGAATCACAGGCTATCCTACTTACTTAAGTTTCCGAATATTAAAACATTTGTTTTGGCAGAGCACCTGCAAATTTCAAACCAATTTGCAGCTGGAGGAAAGACGTTGTTTTGTTTTCAGGATGAAGAAATATCTGTGTAATATAATTTCTGCACAGACCCATACATAGGCAGTTTACAGTCCTCTCATTTGTTTTAGTCTTTAGGTAGAAGTTTCAGGTGCAGCAGTGATGCTTACTCAGCTTTGCATAGGCCAGTTGTGCTGCAGGAGTTTGTTTTTTTTCTGCTAAACCTGTGCCAAGGACACCATCGCTCTATCTTGCATCCCACCAGCTTTGCAGTAATGTTTATACTATACTGTTAATAGACATAAAGTCAAAGCAAAAAAGGAATATATAGTTATATTGATTTCAATCAAGGTATCATCTGGCCAAACATCCTGTCTCCAAACACTGTTTGGGATGTTTGGGAATGGTTACAGAAGGGCAAGCATAAGACAAACTTATATGATAATTCCCTCTAATGCTTCTTTAATCTCCAGCTATTTATATTTCAGGGTCTTCCTGAGCCAACTGCAGTCTCTATGTTCTCAGTAATCCCCAGAGAATTTCACTTCACATTTGAACAGGTCCACTTTTGCAGTGGTAAATATGACAGGTACAGACAAAATCTATTAGAAAACATGAAGGCTCTGCTCTATGCTTGCCATTTGCTCTTTGCTTTGAAAAGGCCCTACTCTGATATTTCATAAATGTAAACAAAAAGACATGATTGTACTCCAAAGCACCGTCTCCAGTGTCTTATTTATATTGCTTATGTCATAGTTCCGACCAGTTGCTGTACAAATCAATCCTTGTGGGTTGCCTGACAAACAATCTGCAGGAGGCTATTCAGACTTGGACAGCAATCATGAAAAGGCATAAAGATAAAAGAAATGTGAACTCAGAAAATACAGAAGAGGCTTAAAAAGGAAGAGTTAAATAGATCAAAATGGCCTAGGTTGTTGATTTTCTACAGATTTCCTGGTGATTAATTTCTTGTTGTGGTATCTTGGCTATTTAATGTGTCTTACTAAGTTTGACATTACTTTTTGTGTGAGGTCTATGCCTCAGAAATTAAGTATTTTGTTTTCAAGAAAACCTGTGAAGGGAAGGAGATGAAGCAAAAGCACTTCACTTACAAAGAAAAGTAGGCCTCATTTCAACACACACTTTTTGATTGATTGTAGTAGCTAGTAAAATGCATGACAGAATCAAGTTTAACTTTTCATTATTTATATTTTCCCTTCCTAAATAGAAAAAACATCAAATACAATTGATTGACTTTCTGATTTTATTTAAATCTGAAAGTCAGTACAGTTTACCAGTACCAAAATATATTTGTAAGTTTTGATACTATTTTAAGTCAGTAATATAACACCAGCTTTCTCACATCGAGGCAACCTCATCTGTTCCCAGTGGGAAACAGTTCCCCCTCACTTGGGAATTGGAAGGGAGGGAAAGCAAGAGGAAAAGGCACAAAGCAGTGAAAGAACATTCACAGTTGAAATTTAGGCTTTCAGCCAGCTATCAAATTGATTTGATATGCATTAGGCCCATGGGGCCAAAATATGAAGATAAAGAATGGACTTTTCCTGCAGTGATGTAATATTGGTTATTACTAGGCGCAAAATGTCAAAGAAAAGTTGTTGGTCTTTTTAATTATTTAAAAAGAATGAGAAAGCAGGTCACATAAATTTAAAAAATGAAAATTACTGCAAGATTGCAATTATCCTGGTGATTTTATTTATCTCTAAGGGTGAAGCCATAGTTCTCAGATCATAATTTACGGTCTTTAACATAATGGTGTTTAGGGGGTTTTCTCCATTGTCTTTATTTCTTCCTAAAATTGTGTATGTTCAATTGAAATTCTGTGGTTGGGAAAATATACTTTTGATCCTGACCATGTCCACACTAGTGTTTTAATTCAGATCAGGAGTGTATTTCCACAGAAAACCTCAGGACTGTCACCACTCCTTGCACATTGTTTCACATTGCAGAGAGTTTCTTACAGCTTGGGCCCTTCCAGGTGAGCCTCAGTTGGAAGCTGTTCTGCCCTTTATGCACTATGTCCATGAGAAGTCATTCATTCAGCCCATGGACCAGACAATAACTTGGTCATGGTAAAATAAAGTGCATGAAATACGTACAGTGGATAGGCGATCCACCCACTCTCTTTAGACTGACTCTTGAAGATCTGCCAACCATGACAGTGTAGGGATGGCCTCCAACCACTAGTCAAGCCTGGAGCTGCACAAAAATAAACTTTCTAGGTGGATTTTATTGATATTTTTCCTTTCTACTTGTCCCTGTGGATCTCTGCAGTTTTAGTAATAAAGAGGATCACCACTAATCACCACTAGTATGCTGGGGTCTTTTGGTATCTCAGTAAGATTTCTGTAGCATATGGGGAAACCAACTATAAAGATAGAACAAGGGATTTCCTTTTGTCTGAGTGAGATCTAAAGGAGTCTTGTGTGTACCTTTGTGTCTTCACTGCATTATCAAAACAGCACAAGTGACAGCATGTAGCTTTTGAGTATGTGCATTTTTAAAGGTTATGGAAAAGGAAAATTCCCAGCAATTTCCGTCTGTAATCTTTTTCTCCTTGACTATTGCTATCTAGTAGTTTAAAACTGAAGAATTTTTCTTGAACGCTTCCCTTCATAGAAACAGATAAAAATAAAAACAGTTACTTCAGGAACTTCAGTTTAAATAAACATTTTTTTCTCTTCACCAAAGTAATATAGAAAAAAGCCAAAAAAATCTTAGTATTGTGTATTTCTGGACAAATAGTTACTATTTGCCTGAATTTCTTCAAAGAGCTTTGAAGAAATATTTTGATCTGGTATTCAGAGCATGAAAGAAAATATATCCTCATCAAGAAAAGAGAGATTTGTGAATTCAGTGTGTGTCATGTGGGGCTGACTCTTTGCCATGGTGATTAGTTTTTGAATTTAAAAAATCTGTTCTTGTAATTAATAAGAATTAACAGACAATTGTAAAAACAAATAAAAAAATCTTCATCTGTTAAACATTAGATATTCATTGGCTGCAGTTTTATCCAGTTCACCTTTTAGTACCTTTGGTAAGAATTCAAAATTACTAAGTTCAAACAGCTTTAGTTTGATGCTGCTAGTAGACCTAAAACAGGTTTAGGCTCTGAATATTAATTAGCACCTTGCTTTAAAGGTTACAACAGTCTCTTTACCCAATGGCTGTCATAGTTCTGATTAAATAAAACCTTAATAATAGAATATTATAGATTATTGCAGTAGGTGCAGCAACAAAGTCAGCAAGGGGTTATTCTTTCTTTGACAGGCTTAAAGAGATAATAAAGGCATGTGAAAAAAGAGAAAAACACATCTGTTAAAAATAAATTGATACAATTATGGATTAATAGTTTGTTTATTTTTTCTCCATTGACATAGAAAAGAAAAAAAAGTTACTGTCATTCCCACAACTGTGTTTGCCATTAGTAGAGACTTTTTAATGAAAAAGCTGAATGAAATGTTATTTAGCAATATGGATATGATTTGTATTCTGCTTCCTCCATATTGTGAATACCTTCTGCCATTTGTATTTTCATTCTTCCTATCAACAAAAAAACTTACTGCAGTCGGTGCAAAGAGGTCTGTTCCCCTTTGCCAAAGCACAGGAAATGTATTGCAAGGTCTTTTTTTCCCTAGGGACCTAAGACCCCCTTCTCAGACAGGAGCATGGAAGTCTTGTTAAAGCAGGCTCAGGTGGTTATGGTAACAGACGCTTTCATTTCAAACTGCACTAGACCATAGATATCCTGAGTCCTGGGTTTCCCTTCTAGCAAATTTTTCTGAACTGATAATTAGCTGGAAAAAACCTGCCAAGTGATGTCCTTGTTTTGACTTTGACAGCTGTCACTGGTGCCTAAATCAGTAATGTTCATCTGAAAAGTTCCATGTGCTGTAAGGTATTTCTAATAGACTTCTGACTTCACAGTTGTCTAACAGGAAAAGGTCTGTGGGAGTTAAAGAGAGGACTGTGAGTACATGGCTCAATGTGGTAATTTGGACATAGCACAAGGTCTTAACTGTGAATGATAGACAGCAGGGACAACTGCAATGTTTCACCTTAGTTGGCTTCAAAAATCAAAATTAATCTCAGTCCTAATCTTGCGGTCATTTTGTTCTCAGTGGCAAGACAAGCAGCAAACATGTCATGCTTTGTTTCTAGAATCTGATAACTAGAGTACAGGAACAAAAAAACAGCAGCACAGGTTTCCCTGCAATTTCCAAAGAGAAAGACAAAACCTGATTTTTTCAGATACAATCTCCCCACCAAAGGCTATATTGCCATGTATTTACCTGCTATCTTCCTAATAAATATCCTCTGTGAAATTGAAGTGTAATTTTTTTTCCTAGGCTTTTTTGTGTTTCTTTTACTATTTACTTCAACCTTCTTTTTTTCTGTTTCTCAGCACATTTATCCATATCATAAGTACAATAACTTAAAGAGCTATGTAGTTCAGGACAATTTTGGTAAGAAGTATTTAAATTAGTGTGTTAGGGAGGGTTGTTCTCATAGACTGGCTATCTCACATCTTTGCCCAAAAATGATTTCCTAAGACTTTGTACCCTACTCACATCCAGTTATAAAATGTTTAAAATCTTCTTTCTGTATTGTTGCATTCTTACAGAAATATTTCACAAAGGAAATGGTGATTCTTCATAAATGGGACCTCTGAAGTAGGGAAAAACAAACTAAAGCTAAACAGAACACAGAATAAGTTTCTCTGCCTGTGCTGAAGACATTTAACTAGGACTGTGACCTTTAAAAAGAAGGAAAAAAAAAATAAAAGCACAGAAGATGAAAAGATGGGAAGATGTGTTGTGAATATGTAGCTACCCTGTAGCTAACTCTGTATCTGGTGTACTAAAATTATGGAGTTTTGCCTTATAGGTTTTTTAAGTACTGGAGACCAAGCTGCAAAAGGCAATTATGGATTGCTCGACCAAATCCAAGCTTTACGTTGGATTGAAGAAAACATTGGATCTTTTGGAGGAGACCCGAAGAGAGTTACTATTTTTGGATCTGGGGCAGGAGCTTCCTGTGTCAGTCTCCTGACACTCTCACACTATTCAGAAGGTAACAATCCTCTAGGCAAAGTATTTATTTTTTTTTTAATGTTAACATGTAGTGAAAGTGCCAAATGAGGTTTGATGAATTAGAATTACATGAGGTCTCTAATTTTTGTAAAATACCTACTAGCTAGAATTCTGGATTTTTATTAGTCAACATAAATATATTTATGAAGAAAACTAAATGCTATTACAGATTTAAATAAATCTCATGCAACAAATGCCATGGGCAATATACTTTTTCTAGCTTTGTCAACAGATTCCACTGGCTTTTCTATCAAAGAATTTGCCCTAATTAAAATGGAAAAGAGCAGTGACCTTTTTGATTTTTTGTACACTCTTGGCTGCACTTCCAACATATATATAGATGCCTTCCTTACTTAGTAAAAACAGAACTAAACCTTATTAAAAATTGTATTTAACTCCCCACAAGTAGTGTGTGATCCCAGATTCTTAAGATTTTGGTGAGCGAGCTGTGGGATTTCTACCCTCAACACCTCACCCTCCAAAAAAACCCCAAACACAAACCCCAAGAATGTACAGCATAAATATTCCTGGTGATAAGACCAAATCTACAAAGACTTGATAAAAGAAGACAACACCAAAATATCTTTTGCATTTCTAAATCCATGCCATTTCTATCCCATTAAAACAGACAGAAATTTGTAACAGATAAGCCGTAGCCAGAAGTTATAGCAGGGTAGCTGGTAAACACACCTAATTTTTAAATACATAGAATTATGCTTGACAATTCCATTTATTGATACAAATAAGATTCCAGTGAAAAACTGTTGAGCAGGACATGCCAAAATCAAGTAGACGGAACCATGAAAAAGTTAACTGATCAAATAATTGAAATTTTGTAGTGTGCATTTAGTAATCATCTCAAAGGTATATAAAAAAAACCCTCACATGCTTTTGTAGCTGTTACTGTCTTCGAGAACTTGACAGTAGAAACCATGTGCAGAAGACACCCAAGTATCTCAGTTTAAATATAAAATAGGCCATTTTAGTGGTCTTATCAGAAGAAAAAGATGAGGCAAATTCACCAGTAAGTTTCCCTTGCCTTTCAGTGCTTTAAAGAAAGAAGCTCTTCAGACTGGGTTTTCATTTCTCTTTATGGTAGTGTAAATAAAACAACCAGAAAGAACCACAGAATCGCATCTTACTCTCTTGCAAAAAAATTTAAATCTGTTTTGATTCAACATAAAGGCAGGGTTGCACACACGCACATACATACAATTCAACATATAGGCAGTCCTAACATACACACACAGTAATAATTAAAAAATTAAATGGTAAATAAAAAATGTCAGAGTAGAAGATTCAAACGTATGAAATTGCTTTTAATAGAGCAGATTTTTTGAAGTTAGTACGATGCATGGCTTTTGTGAAGGAAATGAGAACGTGTAAGTTTCATTTGACCTTTAAACTACTGAAAGGTGCATTTTTGAGTGTCATCTACATGGCAAAGAGGATATGATTGCTTTTAGCTGCCAGTCCTCCAAAGAAATTTTCAGAGGACTACAAATGTGGTAAAGCCAAAGGACTTCCATCAAAGACACAAGAAAACTGCAGTACAAGAATGAGTTTTGCTCTTGAAACACTAATCTGAAACCTTCATGCTTTATGTATGTGAGCATCAAGAACACGAGAGATTTTAATTAGTAGCCTATTCTACATATCATAAAAAGGGAGCAGTGATTAGGATCGATGGAAATTGATTTGAAATTTCAGTGTATGCATCCTTTAGGGATTCTATAACCAAAACTTTGTTTCCTTAGTAAGAAATACTTTTCTTTATATATTTATATTTAATTTTTTTAAAATATCTAATTGGATCTTTATTTAAACAATTTGCACCTGCAGGTTTGTTCCAAAAGGCAATCATACAGAGTGGAACAGCCCTGTCCAGCTGGGCAGTGAACTATCAGCCTGCCAAGTACACTCGGATATTGGCAGATAAAGTGGGCTGCGACATGCTGGATACCACTGATTTGGTTGAATGTCTGCGGAATAAGAACTACAAAGAACTCATTCAACAGACCATCACTCCAGCCACGTACCACATTGCCTTTGGGCCTGTGATAGATGGAGATGTGATTCCAGATGACCCTCAGATTCTAATGGAGCAAGGGGAATTCCTTAACTATGATATAATGCTGGGTGTGAATCAAGGGGAAGGTTTAAAATTTGTGGATGGCATTGTAGACAATGAAGATGGTGTTTCTCCCAATGATTTTGACTTTTCTGTCTCCAATTTTGTGGACAATCTATATGGTTATCCAGAAGGGAAGGACACACTGCGAGAGACCATTAAATTCATGTACACTGACTGGGCAGACAAAGAAAACCCTGAAACAAGAAGGAAGACCCTGGTTGCTCTTTTTACAGACCACCAGTGGGTTGCTCCAGCTGTTGCCACGGCTGACCTGCATGCCCAGTATGGATCTCCAACGTATTTCTATGCATTTTATCACCATTGCCAAAGTGAAATGAAACCCAGCTGGGCTGATTCAGCTCATGGTGATGAAGTCCCTTATGTGTTTGGGATTCCTATGATTGGTCCCACAGAACTATTCAACTGCAACTTTTCCAAGAATGATGTCATGCTCAGTGCAGTGGTTATGACATACTGGACTAACTTTGCCAAAACTGGGTAAGTGTGACCCCCAGCATTCTTTTTGTTGATAGCATGCTTCTAAAATAATCAGTATCCCTTTCCAGTGGCCTCAAAATCTGATTTTGAAGTAGTAGTATAGAAATATTTCTGTTGAGATAGGAGGTGAATGTGGCTTATTCATATTTAATAGATTTTTAATTAGTGTGTTCCCTCAAACTATTTTTTTTCAGTAGCTCAGTGAGAATAATAACACACTGTATTTTTGGCTCAAAAAATAGGACAACTACTAAGACAAAAAGCATGTCTCAGAGAAAAGGTGGTTCACTAAGATACTGAAAAATCAGAGGCAACATGTCTGCTACTTGAAGAAGGAACTGTCAGGCAGATAGCACTTATCTGCTACAAAAGAAAGGAAGTTCTTGTTTTTCAGTGACCTTCACAGGGATGAGAACTCAGGGAGGAATTAGAACAGAAAGGCAGACACTGAAAATTTTTTTCCCTCTGAGGGCTATAATGGCAATAATAAGTACTTGACTGGAATGAAGAAGAGACTCAGATATAAATTTTGCTTTGAGAAGGTTAAAATTTAAATTAATTCTGCTTACAAAAAAAATAAAGACATCAATATTCTGCTGAAATAGAGTTGTAAACATCAAGGAAACAAGCCTCAAAGTAGCTTAATCTGTGAGCAATATTAATAAATTCTGTTCTCTTCCTATAGGATTCCTTTAAAGAGTATTGCAGTGTTTTACTTCAGCAGCAAGGGCTTTTTGTTAACCTTGAATCTTCAGTACTGAATTAAAACAAAGATACTTGTGGCACAAAGGGGCTGTAAATCTTTCCACTGAATGTTTAATGGCAGGATTGGGCTCTGGAAACTGCAGCTTTACTGCACTGCAGTGAACAGTGTGCAGCTATATAAGAAAAACTCAGATGCCTATTGTGAAACACTCAGAGGCTTTAGCAGCCCTTGTAGCCTTCCATGAATCTAAATAACGTTCAAGGGAGAGAGATTTTGCAGTCTTAACAAGAACCTCAAGCATAAATTGATTAAAAACCAATCAAATGCTTCAGGTCAATTTAAAAGGCAAAAAAAAGCTTTTGTTGCACTGCATATTAGAGAATCAGGTACTTTTGTCACAGAAACCCCGAAGTTCAGCAACAAAAGTGAATGAACTGTGTAATAGATGTATTTGGCAACAAGAAGTCATCAGTACTGGGATGGACAAACTGCCATGAAATCTTGATTTATGGACAGACAATGCTGCATGCTGGCTGTACCACATGCTCAGAGATGATGATACCATTGGTTTGTCTTTATTTTGGTAGATGAAATGCCACACACACAAAGAGGATTTCATATTCCTATATATCTCATTGGAATTATTATGGCGATGCAAGGTCTCCACAGTCTCACTATTGTTTACACTTACTTTATGACTATTCCCTGTAGATTAAGAAGTTGTATTTAAGAAGTTTTAAGGCTGACAGGAGTTTCTCAAAGTCCCAGCTGCCACCATTACTCATAATTTCAAGCATTTTCCAGCTGTTGCTACTTGAAAGCTAATTTCAGCAGGCTATACCCAGTTCTCTGGTTATAAAGCCATTGTCATACTATACCTAGAGGCAAAACAGGTGCTTTGGGAGAACCATTACTCATTTCTGAAAATTTCCTACTGCTGATGAGACAGGAATGGGGTATATATTCTATTAGAGGCTCACTCCTTTATAGGCAGTCTGAAAGATCTGTCATTAGAAATGACCTCTAGCTGTAAAATTTCAATTTTCAAAGGAAAGGAAAAGAGCAACACAATATATATTACCTTGATGGGGTCTTTTCTTTGTTTTTGTGAGCAATGATTAATTTTTCTGAATAGTACAAGAGAATACTTGGAGGCAAATAATATTTTAAGATTACATTTGTTCTGCACCTCTGGTTCCTCAAACAGAAAGGCAAAGATTTTAGCACCTCGAGCCTAGAGCAACAGGGGATCTCTGGGGTAACTGTTCTCCACTCTACTCACTCGCAGTCTGGAATCCCTGTACACATTCAGGTCCTTCAACTCTCAAGATGAGTGATATAGTTCAAAGTTGCATTGCTGAGGGCTCTGCTTTGGTTTTTCTTCCCCTCCCTATATTTTTGTTGAGCATTTCCCGTCCTTATTATGATAGAACTTGTCTTGCTTTGTGTTTGTACCCATGACAACACGTGAAAAACCTTTTAACCAAAAGATTTTATTATTTCACATTTCCCTGTAGGCAAGATTTGAACATTAAAACTGCAGAAATATTTATTTTTTTAATGTCTTTGAGACTTTTCCAGTCTCTGTGACTCTCCCACAGAGGCTGCATCCAGGTACTTATTGTATAATTGTGGCTCACATGGTGCATCATTCAGATGGACTGTGTTAGGCTTTTAATGACAGGCCATCCATTGCTAAAAGAGACACATTGTTTAATGGGCCCACTGCCAAGGCTGACTTTGGAGGGCAGGTCAATCTTGTAAAATCAGTAGGTGGAAGACACAACACAAGGCACTGTGCTTTTATTTGTCCAACTCTGAAGTCTTTTACTGAAGCTAACAAATAGGAGGTGACAATTGAAGTGTTTAATGGCAAATAGTTTGTGCTTGAAATGAATGCCTGGAAGCTGCATTTTGCTAATCCTCCATTCTCTACCTAGATATGACTCTTCTTTTTATTATGATGATTATTATTAAGAGTTTTTCATTTGGCCTTTTTGAAACTATGTTTCCAACATGCCTTAGAAATAGGAAAGCAATTTATTACAAAGTAAGTTTGAAATACTACCTTTGGGATACAAAAATGACATGAAAACACAACCCTAATTCCACCATGCACAAAATTATACTTCATTAAGAGGTGCACTTGGAGCTTCAGTCTGCTGCCAGTAGTGCCATCCCAACTGTAAATGGTAATTTTATATGCCAAGTGCTCTGTTTGTTAGGGCCATGTTGCCTCCTTTGCAGACGTATCAGCAGGGGAAGGGTGAACAACATGAGGGGTTGTGTGCCAGTCCTTCATAAACACTGCCAGCTATGCTCTTGTGAAGAAGGATTTGAAGTTTCACACAGTAGATACAAAGCCATGCTCTCATTAGAGGCGTCTATTAGGTTTCTAAAAATTGCCCTGTTTTTGAGGAATTACAGTACTCTACCTTTGCTCCCATCCATCCAGCTCTACCTGTGTTGTTATTGGAAAAGATAAATATCTAGAGGATATATCCTTGTTTTCTTTGTATTTCAGATAAATGTTACAGAATTATTTTGCTACCATTGATTCTGAAGCACAAACCTAACTGAGTTATTAAGAATGTCTGTGTTTTATATTCAGTTTGGTTCTCTAATAGAAGACTTGCAATTATTAAGGTGTCATTTCAAATCAATTCTCAGTGAACTCTTTTATGAGGCAGTTGCATTTCTTGTTGATCTTTTTGTCTGAAGAAATAACTGTCACCCATGGCAAATCTGTACTAGTCAAACAAAACAATGTAGTTATGGTTTGTGTTCCTTAGTTCTTATAAGGAGTCCTTGGCTGTTAGTTCTTAGCTGACAGGGGGCATGGCAACACTGGGACCTGGTGATAATGGAGGAAAGGAGGTAAGGGAAAATATGCCTGAGTATCAGGCCTTCAAGGAGGAATGGCTGTGACATTATTAGTATTGTGACAACAGGAAAAGGATCAACAGAAGAATGAAGAAAAGCCAGTTTTTCTCTCTCTTCCTTTTTTTTTATCATACAGAGAAAAGAGTACTGCTGAAAGAAAATAAAGTGTCTAGGGGACTTTCAGGGTCTTGGAGACAAAGATTATGTAACTGTGAAGACATTTTGCTCTCCAGTGAAGTTTGAGAAGGACACAAAATTTAAAACACTTCAAGTGCATTCATGTAACAGTTCCATTGTCCTGAGTGATGGTCAATGCTGTGGCAGAAGTAGTTAAAACACAAATTTTTCTTCATCATCTTATATGGAACTTGGGATATGAGAAAGCTTCCTAAGTCATCATTCTTCCCATGAAAATACCATCAGACATGAAATAGCCATTTCCTTCATTTGCCCTCCAGGTCAGCTACTGACCTACCTTGTGAACAGGAGCAAGTGTTGCTCTTCAGTCAACATCCATAGCAGGCATATTTCCTTTATATCACCTGAGAAAAAAACTGATGCTTTGATTTTACATTGCTAATTCACGAGGTGTGAATCGAATGACAATATACAGCAATATCTTAGGTTGCGCAAAATTAGTGCAGGCTGAAAGTGGGAGGAAAAACGTGACAGGTGAAATGGTATTATTCTGCATATTAACAAAAATATACCTTAGAGAAAATATGGTCATATGGAAAAAAAAGTCAGGCATTTAATGATGGGGACATTTGTTGATGGAGAAGCTGTTTGAATTTTAAAGGTGGTAAAAATAAGTAATGAGAGAGCAAAATAAATAACAGTAATCATCAATCTTGTTATAGCAGTAGGATGAAGAAAAAAAGAAGGCACTCTCCCAACTGTCAAATTGGGAAAATGAAGTCTCCTCCCTATGAGAGCCAATACTGTAAGAAGTACAGAACTGCAAATATATTGTTCAGATTACACTGTTATCTTCATGATTGCAGAGGGTTTTTAAAGGAAGGTTTCCTGGCAGTCTTTGATATGAAGTTACACACTTGAGCCTCAAGAACATCTAGAAACACAAAGGAGTTGTGAGAGTCTTAAAAAGGCAAGGGAAAAATTGAAATTAAAGTAACAGATCAAGAATTTTGTTGATCAGACAATTTGATAGGAGAAATGATTGTCTGCACATCTATGTTTTATGCCTACCAATAAAACTGGAAAATGGTTCATAGTAGGATAAGTTAGCCAACTACCCAAGAAAAAGAATTTAACAAGTCATAAGTTGTACGTTTATGAATCTTCTGCAATGTACATAGCAGGATGGCCAAGGAAAGTAAAAATTCTCCTGTTTATATCTCTGGAATATTTTTTGCAAATGATCATTAGTCTATAAAACCAAGATCCAAGGCCATAATTAGGTCCTTTATTTAGGACTGGACTTAATTATTCCCCTTTCTTGTAAAAAAACCCAGAATCATTTAGATACCTATCTTCCAAATTCAGATAGAATATTCAGACCATTTTATTCATTTTTTAAGTGATCAACCCTAGAGCTGATGTCAATGGCAGAGATCTGATATGCTCAGCAAAGAAACTACTTGTCTTTGGGATGGCTGATTTTTTTCTGTGTCTTGTTCCAATGAACAATTTCATGCCCACACAGAGCCAGGTAAACAAATAATCAAATACAAGCCCAGACTCATGTAATGTTATTTTCTCTCTTGTGTTTGGAGGAGGCAGCATCATAATTGGCTGCTCCCAATAAATACAGTTAAAAATGACAGATGGAAGTAGAGGATGGAAGAGAGGGAAAGGGAGGCTGATATTTACTTGTTTTGTAGGCTTTTTGTAAGGGAAGGACAGAAAATGGGTAAGGTTGGAATGAACCACAGTGAGAATGCTAATTTAAAAAGTGTTATTTGCTAAAATAATCATCTGCTGTAATTTTATAGGACCACTAAAAATTCTAAAAGTGCATGTCCAACTTGGCTGCTTTTTAAAATGGTGCTCAGCTTCTTCATCTCCTATACTGTGTATCAACTGCAACTCATTTACAAGAGCTAACTTAAGGAATCAGTTCTCTAGAGGACCATTCTTTTGCGATGTGAGTCAGAATAGCAAGGGGGGATGACATAAGATTTTGTGCCAGAACTCTTACAATATTTTGAATTTCTGAGAAGAAAAATGTTTTGCATTTTGGTAACCTTGTTGATTTTTAATTTGCTTGAGAATTTAAACATTGAACCCCAAGGTTCTGTCAAAGTAGATGTACTGAATTGGACCAATATCTTTGTGTTTAGATTTTCTAAATCTTTCAGTCTATTCTTTAATAACAAAAGAAATAGCTTTATTCTCATATTCAGTGCATGTTAAAATCCCTCAAAGTAGCACTATACATCTGTTTCTATACTGCTTGGAAGGGAATATTACTCCTCTAGTTTGAACTGCGATGAACAATTATTAATTAGTTATCTTTTTTTCCTGAACTAACACAATTTGGCTAACTGTTGAAAAATAGAGAGAAAGAATGAGAGAAAGGGAGAGAGAGAGACAGAAAGAAAAGAAAAGAAAAGAAAAGAAAAGAAAAGAAAAGAAAAGAAAAGAAAAGAAAAGAAAAGAGAAAAAGAAAAGAAAAAAGAAAAAGAAAAGAAATGGTAACAGTTTGTATCTTTTATATTTTATTGAAATGGGAATGATTAGATGTATCTCAATATTAAAAAAAAAATTCAGCACACTAAACCACCCCAAAAAAACCCAAACACTAAAACCACAAGCATAAGTAATCCAAAATACCAAAATTATACGGAAAAATAATTATTCTTTTCTCTCAAAAAAGGTAAGAAACATTCTTTAAGTTTAAAATAATACAGAAAAAAAAAGGAACATTAAATTCAAATTACTTGTCTCATTTAAGAACTAAGAAATAGTTCTCTATGTACAGCAAAGGAATGCTAAAGTAGGCTATTAGGTTCATGAGATTTTGAAAATAGAAAAAGGAAAAAGATGCTTTAAAATCTGTAGTGATAGGATTTGGTATCCCAGAATATACCTAACTGTATATTGGAAGAAAAGCATTATATTAGAATTATTTTCACAGGAAATAAACCAATGCATATGGATGAATAAAAAGGAGAATGGAAAGTTCTGAGTAATGCACAGGAAATAAATAATGTACACTCAATATAACATATCACAAAGTCCCAGAAAATACTCGTTGCTAGAAAAGATGATTCAAATTCATGTGCAGCATACTATTAAACTTAGTATTAATAATTTTAACTTTCTGTATTTTTTCATGCTATTTATTTAAATTTTGCTAAAATTATAAGGATATGCATATATTAACCACATCTAAATGCTCTTTGTGGCATTGGTTTGTCTTTATTCTGAACCTGTAAGAAAAAAAATATTTGGTTTACCAATTTTGAAATTCTCTCTGACTTGTGTACTACTCTTATCTCTACTACTACTTAAGTACTATAAAACTTGTTGATCTCAGCTAAAATATTTCTCATCTCAGTTAAGGCTCATTGTCCTTTGCCCATCAAACATAGTACTTCGTAGCAGTGATCACATAGAACGTTCAAATAGTCATCTGCTAGTGGAAATGATGGAAAGATTTGTGACACAAAGGTAGTTCAAAGGGTTTTTTCCCTGAATAGACATTTAAATACAGGAGAGCTAATAGCTCAGTAAAGGAACACCAAGCCAAATTGTTCCCAGGTACATGTATTAGGCCTGCTACCTCAGGTTGTGAAGGGGTTTTTTCCTGTAATACACACAATGAGTAAAATTTGATGTGTTCACAACGACTTTCAATATTGCCATAGGGCTTAGATGCCCATATTTACTATCTACAGCAGTGAAAGTAGTGGTACCTTAAATGAGAAAATTAGTGTCAAACCTGGAGAAGAGTTGAACCTACACATTTACAATGGGAAGAAGGAGTTAGTACCACTCTAAGACAGTTTGTCTCTAGGACACACTCCTTGGAGAATGATACTGAATCACAAAACTTCAGATAATCTTTTGGGAGCTGAAACATTATGATTTCTGCATTTTCATGTAAAAAAAAAATTATAATATCTGAGATGTTCTGTACATTAAGTAATTTTCTTTTAATTATTTATTGACAGCTGTTCTTCAAATAGGGAGGGTTTTTAGTTTCTGCTTTTAGGTTACTGTAAGTCTTGGATAAGCTATTAACTGTAAGATTGAGAAGGTTTGGTGTTTGCTTTGGTTTTGTTTTGGTTTTTTTGTGGGAAGATTAATGACTATAATATTGTCTGTTTTCATTTCTTTGTAGAGATCCAAACCAGCCTGTTCCACAGGACACAAAGTTCATCCACACAAAACCCAACCGCTTTGAAGAAGTGGCCTGGTCCAAATACAATCCTAAAGATCAACTTTATTTACATATTGGCCTGAAACCCCGAGTCCGTGATCACTACCGAGCAACAAAAGTTGCTTTCTGGTTGGAGCTTGTACCACACCTTCACAACTTGAATGAAATATTCCAGTATGTTTCCACAACAACTAAAGTTCCCCCTCCTGACATGACCTCATTTCCATATGTGACGCGACGTTCTCCTGGTAAATTGTGGCCAGCCACCAAACGCCCTGCAATGACACCTGCCAACAATCCCAAACATTCAAAAGACACCCATAAAACATCTCCGGAGGATACGACAGTTCTGATAGAAAACAAGAGAGATTACTCCACGGAGCTGAGCGTCACCATTGCTGTGGGGGCCTCCTTGCTGTTCCTCAATATTTTAGCTTTTGCTGCATTATATTACAAGAAGGACAAGCGGCGTCACGAGACCCACAGGCGCCCCAGCCCCCAGAGGAACACCACCAACGACATAGCACACATACAGAATGAAGAGATCATGTCCTTGCAGATGAAGCAGCTGGAACATGACCATGAGTGTGAGTCGCTGCAGGCCCATGACACACTGAGACTCACCTGCCCACCTGACTACACTCTCACTTTGAGAAGGTCCCCAGATGACATCCCACTAATGACACCCAACACTATAACCATGATTCCAAATACATTAACAGGAATGCAGCCTTTGCATACTTTCAACACCTTCAGTGGAGGACAAAACAGTACAAATTTGCCCCATGGACACTCGACCACTAGGGTATAGCTCAGCCCTTCCCCATCTACCCTCACAAGCCACTTGGAAGAAAGAAAAAAAAGAAAAAAAAAAGAAAAAAAAAAAGAAGAGGAAAAAGTTATATAACATCCATTGAACACCTTGTCAAAATCTAAAGTAAAAATAAGTAAAAGAGAAGGACAGTCATTATTTTCTTACTGATCCTTCCCACAGAAACTCACTGATGTTAAAGATCAACTACAAACCCTGTGAAATGTGAAAAGTGTACATTGCTGTTAAGATACTGCTTTAAGATCTCAGCCACTTTGATTGAAAGTTGAGGCCAGAAGAAGTAATTTAAAATGGTATTTTAAGTGTAACAAGCAAAGCAGAGTCTTCTGGAACACAGAGCCAGTGACTGTACAGGTGTTTTGTTTTGGTTTTTTTTAATAAATAAAATTATAAAAAAGATTCATTATGTGCCATACCATGAATGGCCGTTGGTAAAACAAAGACATCACCATGGGCTTTTACCCAGCATATGAAGCTGTAATTCAGATGGGGAAAATAGAATTTTATTATTAAAAACAAAAATGAAAAAAAAAGAGGAGGACTGACTATGCAGTAAAATACGTATAGTTCTGTGCAAAGAGATGACTTGCCAGCCTGAACTATATTTAAAGAAACTTTGTAAAAATGTACATAGCTGTGAGTTTAAAAACAAACAAAAAAAGAAGCAGCTTTTATTGATGTTTTCAGTTTGAAAAGAGCTTTTAGAAAGATTGTGCATTCGATTGTGACCTATGTGTATATACATTAGTCATATGACCTCTGTTTCCTCCAAGACCAAAGGAGGAATTTCTTCTTAATTACTAGTGGTTAACAAAAACCATGAGTTTTTTCTAACATGTTTCATTTATATAAGGCCATGGTGTCATGCAGAGGATACAGTTGTCTGTGTGACCTGTGTATTTTCTCTTACAGGTTACACTAGTGCATGTTAAAGTATTCATAGGAGATTGTTGTTCTTTTCTGAAACATTTTTTCTATAATTTAATTTTGTGTTAGCCTTTGTTAAATTCCAACAGAGCAATGGATTGGAAAACAAAGAGAAAAAATACAAAAGAAAAGTATGACTATTTTAAGCTTGTTGAACTGAACCAAGAAACATCCAATAATATATATTTGGAGTCCAGTTTGTAGTTCTTGGTTATTGTGATACATCAGGAAGAGTTTTGTGCCCTGACAAAAGCAACGAAAGCCTGTGTTTTGGTCAGCCTTCTTCAAGGAAAACTAGCTCTATATTCACCAGCAGTTGCAGTGGAATCTCAGCTGAGAAAGCACCTCCTTAGTATTGCTAAACAAAATAAAAAACTACAGTTTGAAAGTTGGGAAATGCAGGGTTGGTTGGCTGGCTGTTTTTGAAACTGTTCAGAGTGATAAGTGTGTAAAGAACTTCTCAGCCCAGTATCTTGTTTTGCACTTGAGAGTGTAGCTGTCAGAAAATTCTTATTTGCTGATTCATTGCACAGCAGTACCATAGTCAGTGAGCATTATGGAGAGAGAAGCAGAGAAATCTTCAGCTGTTCTGCATTTGAACAAAACTGAAAATCCCAGAGAGCATCACTCTCAGGAAAGGCAAGATTATTATCTGATTATTCCCTTCTGCCTTTTCTTCACTAGAAAAACAGGGGCCAAGCAGAGCTATCAAAGTAACTTAGCAATTTGATTCAAACAACTGATTTGAATGTGAAAAGCTAGAAAATAGTTTTTGCAGATGAAAATTGCTTTATATTTTGTCTTTGAAAGTTACTCCATCATTGAGAGATAGTAACCAAAGATCTTTGAACAAATTGGTCTGCACTTGAACGTGACTATCCCAGATGTATTTTCTATTATTAATTCACAACCAAACTGCATTGATATCATACGTCCCATAATGATTAATACAAGATGCCTTGTACTTCTTCTTGTTTTCTACACTTTTTGTTTTCTAATAAAATACCTTGAAATAGTCACCCCTACAAATAAAATCAAAGACAAGGCGATTCACTGAGGTCTATTCATCTGCACAACTCTTTGTTGTAGCAGGCAGTAAAGCAAATTCTGAAGGAAAGAAATAAAAATTTAATGACATGATAAAAATGCAACATGTGGCTGATATAATCCTTTATCTGCAGTAAATGTGCTGTAAATCTGACCTGGGAGCTCAGGTTGGAATGTGATGAAGCAGCAGCCCCAAAGTTCAACTAGTAGAAAATGGAAAATTGTTTTGTTTTTTTCACTGATCCATCACGTAATATATTGATGCTGACTCTATACCAGGCCATTTCCACCAGCTATGTAATGCCTCAGCTGAGATGCAGCAGTTCATAACTCTTAAAAAAAGGTTTAAAAAAAAAGTAAAAAAAAAAAAAAGTAAAAAAAAAAAGGTAATGATGCTTGGCATCATAATCAGTTGGGTATGTTTGTAATGTGAATTACAGTATTTGTTTAGTACTTCCAATTGTCTTCTGCTAGCAATATGTACAGTACTGTGTCAGGCTTGTGACATTTGGGTAAAAAAAGTTCCTGTAAGTGAATGATTTTAGCTTTTAAAAGTAATTACAATCAAGTTGATTTAATAATTTGATACATCTGGACTGATACATGATTTATAGAGGGAACAGATTTATAGGGTCTTCATAGAATTCTATAATAATGATATCAAAATATACTTTGAAACTGTAAAAGAAAAACAAAAAGTACTTTCCCAGGCTTATATTCTTGTCCTTAAGAGGCACACAGGGTTTAATGGTTTCTTCTGTTATTGTTTTGCAATTTTTTGTTTTTTTTGCCTTAAGTAATGATAGAAGATATATATGGCTGGACACATATGTATAAACTTTTCAGCAGCATTTTTAATAATAAAATATCACGGTATTTTCTAATGCTTTGTGCAAATAACTACGTGTTCATCCTTTTGTGTAGAAAGTCTTTCAGAGGTGTGTTTTCTGCCCATCTCCATTTCATTATCTAATGTAAACAATGCCTTGATACTCACTATAAAAATATTAAAGTAACAGAGGTTGCACTTTTAAGTTAGCATTGAGTTTTCATGGCTTTTTTAGTTCTGTAAGCCTGCCAGTAAAAGGAAAGCAACTCAGACAATGAAGATATAAGAAAATAAGCTCCATATATTTATTACCTGTATACACTGAAATTCCCATTGAAGTAATGGTTTAATTGTTTTGTTAGTATTTCCTCAGGCACTGGAAAAAAAGCTGGGGTAAGCAGTTTCTGATATTAGTGTATAGCTTAGCAGCTGAAAAATGCAAAAAATGTATCTTCCAAATTAGGGATCAAAATAATGCAGATAAATCTGTCAAGTTCCACTTTACTTTTATATTTTAAATTTAGATAAACAATGAGTTTTGTTAGAAAAAAAGATATGTAAGAGTAGCAGCTTATGTTGCTTATATGTATTTAAGGTATTTACATATATTGCAAGGATGTTAATATAATTCTTCCTTCAAAGGCTGAGTAAGTAAATAGTTTGTTCTTTTATGATGTCAGATTCTGTTTATCAACCAGGTTTCCTTTCACTGGAAAGGTACATAGACACTTTAGTAATTTGAGCTGGGTATTATTTTCTTTCTGTAACTATTTTGCTGAATAGAGGTACTAACAATAATATTTGATGACTTTTGAGTATATTAGTGAAGAGCATTTGCAAAAATCAAAGTCTGAATTATTCATATCAAAATTTTGATATGAAGAATCAAGCTTCTGAGATAGAAATTTGCACCTACTGACCTCATCAAGCAGCTTGAATTTTGAATATTGAACTTGTATATAAAGCTTTTGCAAATAAACTGCAGATTTAGAGTTGTTCAGCAAATATGTTTAATTACAGGTACACTTCAAAATTCCACATCTTGCTCTGAGATAATTCATACACACCAAGAGGGGTTACAATTGTGTCATTTCTGTGAATTGCTCCCCTTAAATTTCTGGGTGAACTCAATAAATTACCTTATTTTCAGCTAATCAGTTTCACATTAAAAAAGGGAACATCTTCAGAACTTGGTTCATGCTAACTTTATACTGTGTTATTTTATTTCTTTACTGTCTGAAATATAACTATGCAGGTTAGTATGTTCCTATTTTTGGCTTTGCTAAAAGTATTACAGTTTAATGGTATTTAATATCACATAAAAATAATACCATGACAATTATGTGCTTGTCTCAGATTTGTGGTTTTACATTTGTATTATTTAATTATTGTCAACTGTTTCTCATATTTTCATCTACAGCTGTTTGGCATCACAAACCTCATCAGCCTGAATCTCTTCAGAGGCCATTAGCAACTGGTAAAAACTGGGATTTTTATCCCACTAGAAATTATGATATTATAAATTTAATATCATAATGTTTTAAAAGCTTCTCAAGACATCAAATTAGCCTGAAAAGTAAGATACTTACCTTTTATTAAATTAAAAATAAAGAATGGGTTTGGAAATGTCTAAACATCTTGTTTGAGCTATAGTATAATAAATAATTTACCTTCGGATGAAGTTTTGATTCAAGCCATTTTGTTTGATGTTCCACAGTGGGGACTAAGGTCCTCACTGTGTATTCTAAAGGTTGTGTTTTAAGGAAGTTATGCTTTCTTAGTATTTTGTAACCTAACCAAATTATTCCATTCAATTTTTACCCATGTAAAGAAACCTGGATCACTCAGGGATAACTTAGACACAATCCAGTCACAAAGTCCAAACCACAGAAGGAGTTTTGTTGTAAACAAAGTGATCTGCAGCTCCCATAGGACACAGTAGTAAATAAAGAGAATATGCAGTAATATCCAAACAATTAAAATGTAAAACAAACATCTAAAAAATAAGGTATGTTCCATTATTATCAATGGAAAGTTTATAAATTTTGAAATACCTACATTTTCCTAACTTCATTTCCCACCCCTTCTCCACATAAAATAACAAAATGTATTCAGACAGTACTTTCTGGAATATCCACTTACGTAAATGAGGAATGAAATAGATGACCTCTTTTTGTTTCCTCTTCTACATAAAAATCCTCAAGGTCTGAAAGCATGAAATGTTCTTCCTCTAGTGCCTTTTATCTAGGTTTGTCTTCTAGATTGTCTGGGTGATTCAGAGGAGTCCCATTCCAGGGGGAATAAAAGTTTAAATAAAAGGGAAAATCTAGACAAAGAACTGATATATATTGGCTTTGATTTAGACTACACAGCACAGTTGTATTTCTCTCCAAGAGCCAAAGATGTGGCACAAAAACAGAAGAAAGCTTTATCTATGTTTTATTTTTAAAATACTGCATTTCTAGAGACCACTTTTTTCAAGATTTTGATGTCTGATATCTTGCTTTTTGCTGTGCCTAACTCAAAGACCTCACTCATTTCATGTCCTCTCATATCTTTTATCTCTTTTTACATCAGATACTTTCCAAGAGATACAGATATGTTTTCATGTGTGTTTTCTGTCACAACATTTAGGTTTGGCTTCAGACTTGTTGCATTCTGTGCTGTATGTCTGTGAAAGAACATTTTCATCTGACATTTTTCTTGCTGCTTTTACTGTTTAAGAAGTTCTGCTGAAGGGGTATTTACATGGCAGTATTCCTCATCCTTGAAATGCATCGATCTCGGTGACTGCATTTTGCACCAGCCTAACAGCTTTGCTTTGACACAGTGTGTGTCTTAGTGGGAAGTGCCAGCTTGCAGCCAGCTCTCCTGTTTCTCTGAAGCTTTTATTATTGTTATTATTCACTGTTGGCATTTGTTTCTTTTCTATATTGATCTTTAATCAAAGGTAAATTAAGTTAGTATGTCATTCTATTCCGCAGCAAGGTTTCTCAAACCGTACATTGTTTGTAATTCTTGTTTAGATACAGCTAATTACATTGTTCCACCAAAACATAGAAACCTTTCTAGGCCATTATGTTTCCTGATTCTAGCATCAGTGCAAATAGGGGGCTGGCAAAGTCAGCCATGTATGACAAGAATTCATGGTGTACTGCCTTCCACTTGGTGGGGACTTGTTTCACATATATAGGAAAACAAATACAGTTAAGATTTTCATGCACCAAAATTTCATTACATCATGTCAAAGGTGAGCAAGACCTAAGGTAAAATTCAGAGAAACTGCACTAGTATCCTGCACTGGTAGTTACTTTGTACAGGCAGCAATTTGCAGGTTGAGCTGCATGAGTGCTTTGTACGTTTTAGTATCAATTTTTATCAATTGATATCTCACTTCAGAAACTAGACTGGAATTTGAGGATTTCAGGAAATGAAAATGATATTGAAAAAGTATTTTTAATTGGGTTTCTGGTTTCAAAATGCCTACCAGCAGCAGCAGAGAAACTGCAGGAAGAGTGTTTTAAAATAAATAGGAATCAAATGCAAATTGCTTCTAAATTAATTTGGCAGGAAGAAATATGATACAGTATGATATGAAATGATCTTAAAGTAATGTGGTGGATTTCTTCTGTGTGAAGGACCAACACAAAAATGAGAATTATCTCAAAGGATGCATTTTTACAGGGACTAGTCAAATTAAATCATTGCAGAAAATGAGACGATAATGGAATTTTGAATGGAGATGTTGTGTCATAATGGAATATCATATGGATTTAGATATGCAGAACATAATCTACAGTGCTCATCTGGGTATTGAGAAGTATAAAATTAGATCCCAAGGTGCCCTACTTTAACCAGAAGACAATGCTGCCACTGTAGATAACACAGCAAAGTGAAATGTGCACATTTCTCAGGGAATGATGTAAGATAAAGTACCCAACTCAAAAAAGAGGGAAGAATGACAGTACAAGCCAGGTGCAGGCCCTGCACGTAGTCCCAAGAGAGGGGTTATGTTTCAAATCTGCATTTTTCTTCATTTTCCTGCATGGGAGTCCATGGAGAGAAAATGTCCCTGGAATATATTCATTGCCAGTAACCACTGGCCCTTGAACTCTCAAAAATCACCAACAACTGTTAGAGGTCCCTCTAAGCTGGATCTGGGACTGAGAAAGAAGAAATATTAACTGTTTACTTATTATTAGCCATTTTTTATCTTCTTGGTGAAGGACAATCAGAAAGAGGTAAGAGATGGAGAGTGATGTGCAGCTAACTTACCCCAGTACTCAGGAAAGGGCCAGCCAAGCACCTTACTCAGTTTTCAGTTGGCTGGGAAATAAGCAATGGAGGCATCCAAGAAGCAGTGGTCAGAGGGAGTTGCTGGAGGTGGGCAACAATCAACTGCTGAGTTGATTCGTGAGGCTTGAAAGTCTCTCTTTCACCCACTATAATGGGTTCGTTAAAAAATGTCTATGCTGCTCCCCAGACTGCAAATTCTGCACCATTAATAGAGCAGAATGTCAATAGGTCTGTGAGTAAAAATTAATCAAATAAAAATTTAATTATCAAAACTAAAGCTTCAGTCTGTGTAAGAGAAGTAATACTCAGCATTGCAGCAATCCTCTCATCTGACTGCAGATGTTTTATTTTGCCTCCAAATCAGACACAATATAGAATTCTGATGGAGATATGAGAATAAATCATCAGGTGTGTATGCACAAAGCTAGGAAGTGGAATTCCATTTGCAACAGCTTTCATAAATTGCTGCTTCAATAAATAGTAAGTTTGAAGTTACTTACCTTTTCTTGCTGAATTTTCAGAATGTGAGGTAATGTATACCCAGGACACATGTAGCAACTGTTAGAAGCTCTCAGACCTGCAGCACAAAGCTAAAGAAAACTGAAGACATAAATTGTTGGAACTTTGGGCAGCTGAGACCAGGTTTCTCTTAGGCACCTGGTCCTCTTCAACTTCTACTGCCAAACCTCCATCAAAATCTTACATGTAATGAATGGTTTTCTTGTGAATAATTTTCTTCTTCCAGAAGGCTGCCAGGTAACTAGGGACTAACAGAAATTGAAAACAAACATATCTCCTCAGGGTGGTGGTAACATGTCAGTGACTGCATTGACCTCTGCAGAGCAGGTTTACAAACTCCCTTGGCATACAGTATTTTATTAATAGGTGACCAGTCAGAAACAGAGAAGTTTATTCATTAAGTACCGTGTGAGAAATAATAGCAACCACAAAACAGAAATGAAGATAATTCCTGTTATCAAGCTCATTGTGATATAGAAGCACTTCAGCAATTTCCAAAAATCCTTGTGAATCTGGCATATAACAAATAATTTGGAGAGCGCAGGTAATGCTGGAGGAATAGGTAAGCACTTTTTACTGTTGCACAGGTGTGTTCATTTGTACTAAACTGACTATAATTTTGAATTCAAGATCTGATGTCAGCTTTATTTGTCACCTGGAATTATTTGGTTTTATGGTTTTTTTTGATAGTTGTGGAGTTTAAGCACTCTGAACTTGTAGAGTTCTATTGTTCTTTAAAAATAGAGTAATTAGCAATGGCAAAATTAATGCTTTTCAGTTATCTTAGTGATTGCCTGAAAGAGACAGTAAAGTTATTTGGGCGACTGTATGTTTGAGTATAATTTTTAGGATACATAATTTGGGGAAAGAAGGTTTTTGATAGATATACCATCTCAATTATTTTAATAAGCAATAAGATGATTTATGTGCAAATATATAACCTTTATAGGAACTTCTGCTAATATTTGAGTCTAGAAGTCTACATATTTAGATATCTGGGATGTATTTCTACATCCATCTATATATGCAGATCTATTTATGACATATATATATGCTTATTATATGCTTCTTCACTACCAGTTTTCAGTATCAGATTATAAAAGCTATTTTCAATTATTTGCAATTCATAGAATGTCAAAAAATATTAGTGCATTTCATAGGTATTTTGTATCTGGTCCTTTTAAAACCTTTTTTTCCATAGATTTACATAAGCTTTTGCTTTGAAGATCCACACACAAATGCAACTGAGGGAAAGGTGAGAAAATAACTTATCATGTCTATTTAAACTCACTTGGTGAAAATAACTCCCCACCTGCAAAAATCCTGTTGCAGAATGTAGACCTAAGTTGTTCCTCAGAAAAAAGAAAGAAAATCTGTTCATCTGTAAAAAATGAGGTTACAGAAATGTGAGTAAAAGTAAGTTATGCAGAATGGACAAAGGCATCAAGAGGATGGCAGGAGCTGCAGAAGAAATTTGGCTGTTAACCAAGGACACATGAGGAGGAGCCGGGAAGTGGTTTGAGCCTGGATCAACTGAGCTGGGAAGGAGTATATACCAGAAACCAGGAAAATAACCAGAAAACCCATAATACTGAGAATAAGAGTTCAGAAAATAATGCAGAGGACAAAGACAAAATGCTAGACTGCCAAGCTGTGTTTGCATCAGTATTTTTGTTTGGTTCAGGAATGTACTGTTAAAGGAAATATGCCAATCCCCATTTATTAAACTTTCCTCACAAACTAAACTTTGTTGTGCATTGCAAGCGGTCTTGGAGCAGGTGAGATAGATTCCTTTTGCAGGTATATATTGAAATATATGATCTAGTAATGCACCCCATGCCTCCAAGCAAACCACTGACATTTGTGGATGCAAGCCATTCTGCAGCACTTCCCCACAGCCCTGGCACCAGTCCTGGTCCCTCTTCTATTTAACAGACTAGCAATTTAGCAATATGGCCTCTGGCATAAAAATGACAGTCTTTTCCCACCGCATCAAGGCTAATTGATCCTGTTGTCTAAGTTCAGTTTATGGCGCAGTGCCTTTGAATTCAGTCCCAAAATGCATACTAAACTGCCAAGTTCTGAAACCATTTACAAAACACTTGCTCATTTTTTAATTCTGCTCACAACTATGAAAAAGGGAAAGGGCAGGTCCCACTATTGACTTTGCAGATTATATTGATGAAAGGATATTTCTTTTCTCTTTTAAGTAAAGCAAGCACGCACTTGATACCAAAACTAATTCTGCTGCTGGTGGTTTAAGGATTCAGCAATGCAATGAAATTTACTTTTGTCCACTTAAAAACCCGAAATAATTTTAAAAGTACTTTAGTGGGAGAATATGCACTCCTAGTATTATGGTATATGTTCCCAACACCGACATAAAATGCCAAACACTTGAAGATGTTCAGAGTGAACATATCCAACAATATTAAAAAAAAAAAATAAAGAATCCAAAACAAAAGAACTTCACAATTTTAAAGGGGTTTTGAATGCCCCATTTATTTTTAATCCTTTTGCACTGTGAAATCTAGGCACTGACAAGCATAACGTATTTGGAAGTGTTATTATACTCACTTTGGCAATTAATTCCATTACAAAATATGGGCGGATGAATTAGAAATTTCAGTATGATATCATGGTTCTTCCCTGCTTGTATCTTCTAAATAAATATTACAACAATGGGCAGTAGATTTGTCACTCCAGTCTGCAAAAATACAGACATGTATGTTTTCTGCTTTCTTTTTTGTACCAGACATAGCAAGAATTTTCGTGTCAAAGCTAGGCTTTTTATTACTTTAGCCTTGGCTATTAGAATTAAAAGACCCTGTGTTAACTAGGAAAGGAACACAGAACAAAACATCCTTTCCATACTTCAATGACAGTTCTGTTGTCATATCAATTGAGAGAACTCATATCTCATTATGTACTGTAATGCCTACATTTTGAGATTTTCTCAATTTAAAGGCATGTAGGAACATCTCTTTCATTCCATAAATTAAATAGCAAAAGACTCTGTAAACAAAAACTCAAAACAAACAGAAAACCCTAACCCAAAATGGTTACATATTTAAGGGGGACAAATCTATAGAAGGCACCCTAATCTCAGAGAAAATGAAATTTGCCCCTAATACTAAGTCTGATCCACACCACATGTGGAAGTCAGCAATGTAAAGAGAGGCTTTCTATGGCCTTCAGGAGTTCACGTTAACAGAACTATTTTAAATTAGATTCTCCTTGTTGATTGAGTTTAATATTTATTAAAATAAAAGTTTTTGAAAAATGGTATTTTTAATGTACTGAATAATAATTTTTAAGCTAATAAATAATCTACTGAATAATTACACTTTTAAAGGCTGTCAGAACTTCCTATACATGTGAAATCTTTAGAAGAAATATTTATAGAAAATCACTCATCAGTCTAAAGAATCAAAGAAAAACTGAGTACACAGAGTTACCATGTCTTATACTCTTGGTAAAACTGCATGAATTAAAGACCAAATTCTACTGATACTTGGTAAAAAAAAGAATATTAACCTGCATTATTATAGCTGCATTGATTTTTTAATTCAGTTGTGAATGAGGAAGGCAGAGCATCAAATTATCTTGATTAAGAGAATATTTTAGCAAATCTATCTCTCCATGCGAGATTTTAGGAATACAAGGGCTGAAACTGTGATTTACACAAAGTAAATTTAAATCAAGCAACAAAATTAAAGAGATGTACCCTACTAACACCAAGCATAAAATTAAGAGTAATGGGATAGAGAATGGAGAGTGTCTGGGCAGTTCTGCCACTCTGGAGTTATTCAGCTGTTTAGCAGAAAAGGAAGAACAGAAAAATGTGAAAGGATAGTAATTCTTAGGGAGAAGAGACAGCTATGGAGGAGGTAGGAGCAAAATAAGCAAAATAGATATGACTCTGGGCTTAGAGAAAGAGATGCAGAAAAGGTGAAGGACTGTGGTCTAGAGTCGGTAAATTCAGAGATAGAGCTGATGTAGAAACAGAGGGCAAGATTGACTTGATGTTTAGGTAAAGAATTATTTTTCAGTAATGGAAATCAAGTGACTAATGAAGATGTCCAATATTTTATTCAGACAACTGTAAAGAACCAAAATTATGTCCTTGCAGAAGGTGAAAAAAAATCACATTCATGCCCAGTTCTGACCGGAACATGGAGTTGAATTTTTAAAGGCTACAAGCTCTAAGACATAAGTGCATGCAGAGTGGGACAAGAACTGCACTGTCAGGAAAATTTTATATAAATTTATATCCATAGTAGTTTTCCCTGGCACCAAACAGAAAGTGTGATCACTAATGCACAGACTTCATCTAGAAGACCAGTCTGAATGTGCATGGTCTTCAGCAGAACAATCTAGGCCAGGAGCCTTTCTCAATGATTTGCATACTCAGTGAATCCATTTTCTAGTAGTCCATTACACCAAGAATAATTGAAATGGCTATGAGACTTTTGGGAGAGAAATTGAAAATAGAAGATAGAGTCATGGACTGCCTGTATCAAGTATTTCTGAAGCAGTATTCTGTGAGCTCAGTATTTGTGCTGAGACTTCACAATTTAAAAGAAACTGCTGTTGAGACAGGGGGTAAAGATAGAAAAGAACTATGACATAAAAACTCAGAATAGGTGGAAGTAGGATTACCATTTACAGAGGTACAATAACAATCATGCATCACAAAGCAGAATAATGAAATAAAGTGTATAAGACAGCATGATGGAGACAGCTATTAGAAAATAGTATATACAAAATGAACAGAAAAGTAGAAATAAATAGAATAGCAACAGATAAACCATGGGGCTGAAAAAAAGGTCCTGCATTCTTTCTCTTCCATATAGGACCAAATGTAGTACAAATATTACATAGAGGTGTGTAACCTCTGTGTAATAAATCCATGTGATGTGTATGTAACAACTATAATATTAATGGTCAGCAGAGGCTGGTGAAGCACAAATATTGTGAGAAAGTGCAAATGTAATAATATTGTGCATAATCCATGCACAAAATACACACTGTTTTGATTCTTCTTTCTTATTTCTTCTGGTAACATGTGGGCTTTAGTGGCATTTGAGTGAGGTTGGTGAGTCCACAAGTGCACAGTTTTCTACTGAAAAGGTGAGTGACTTTAACCAGAAGATGTAAAAGGAAAATATTTTTTTTTAGAAAATAAGGTGCTGTGTTCTGCTCAGAGTTGTTCTTCTAAACATACACAATACTTTAATGTGTCACCATCACAGTCATTCTTTTCTTAAGTTGTAGAATACAAAAATATCTTCTATATTAAGCACTACTGAAAATTAGCTATTCCAGCACACACTTTCTGAATAATAAAATTAGCATTTCTTTTAAAATTTTTTTCACCCATTATGCTAAGCTATGCTATGCATCTAGTATTTGTTTGCTCTCCCCTTCTTCCTTTTCCTCTGTGCATACACACACAGGATGCATTTTAATCTAGCCTTGGGTTAGCCAGATTGAGCATGGATGTAACCCCAAGGACACATCCAGAGGTAGTCTGGATATAATATACATGACTTGGAGTGTCCTGGCTCGTTCATTGTCTCGCCACTTCTACTGTAAGATGCCCATTAATTGGGTCCTAAGATGCTCCCTGGCCCAGTGCCACATGTCACATGCCTGTGTTGGTCTGTCAAGGGTTGTCTTGGCCACACTGTGTAGTTGAGAAAATTTTTCCATTTGATCCCTGAGAGGAAAGAAGCCATAATTCTTTAAACTGAACTACTTAAAAAATACCTGACCTTCCTTATGACCCCTTTCTTTTTATATTTCATTTAAATTTGTGCTTCATAATTACATATAATTTACTTGAAAACACTGCAAGCATTCACATCAAAATTAACTCCTGAAGGCAATAAATGTTGTGGAAAACATTTCCCTTTGTTTACTCAGTCACTGTAATGTTTCCTCATACAAGGTCAAATGAGCAAATAACTTTTAGATATAAAGCCTGCAATAGCTGTGTTTGTAACTTTGGAAATCACATTGTGTTCTTCTGCAAAGCTTTAATTTTCTTAATTCTTTAATCACAGATATTCATATTGGTCGAAATATCTTCCCTCTAAAACCAATAGCAATATTCTCACTGAATTCCACAATGTAAATCAAAAATTATGCTCATGCTTTCTTAAAAACAAGACAAATGTGTAGCAGTTGCTTTTGCATTTGTTAATGGAGGTCTTTTTTGTGTTTTTCCTCTCTGTTAGAAGCTAAAAAAAAAAAAAATTGCTGGTGTCATACTTATAATATATTCAAACTTTAGCTTATTCCTAGCTTATTTCCTAGCAAGAAATTTACAGTTAACAAGTCTTTTGGAGGATTTAGTTGCATCCGTCTAAAAAACACTTGTCAGTCAAGTTTTTCATAAAACTAGTAAGAAAATTTGTTAAGAATAATAATTCACTAGAAGTACTGCTCCTATAAGAAGTCTCTAAATTTAAGTAATGTAATAGCTGGAGCCAGAATTTGTCACTGACAATTGGGAACAATGTTGATTATTACAAAATAACACCCAGTTTGGAGAGTACTTTGCTAGATAAAGTTCTATAGAAATACCACATTCAGAAAAGAAAATTAAGCCTCAGGTAAAATATTATTTTTCAAAGAGTTCTTTAGACTTCTTTAGACTTCTTCCCTGACACAAAAGAATAATATATTCCAGTGTTAACAAAACTTTGAGGTTTTTGGTTTAGTTGTGGAGTTTTTTGGTTTTGTTTTTTGGGTTTTTTTTTGTTTTGTTTTGGTTTAGTTTGGTTTGGTTTTTTTGATTTTGGGGTTTTTTTATAATTTGTCAAAGACTTCATATTTCTGTAAGAAAGATTTCCTATTTATACAAGAAATATTTTTGTTAGGACATTTTCATAATTCTCACTTTTTTTTAATTTGTAGTAAAATGGGGTGACTAACATGTCAGGGAAGTTATAAAAATCACAAGATTAAACAAAAAACAAATTGAATGTAACTTTTAATGCAAGTCTGCTTTTGTCAGTGTATATTTTGCCACTTTGGTTCTTTTCACATATACATAACATATAGTTGTTTGTAAAAATTTCTTATGAAGGAAGGGGGAATGACAAAATGATTGAACTTTTATTATACTAGAAATTTTCCATTGAATTGTATTCATATTGAAATTTTCAGTATATTTTTTCCAGAAATAAACCAATAAAACTTGGTTATCTTTGAAAAATATAATATCAGCGTGACCTTGATTTTTCATGCTTTTTAAAATCAGAGCTCTATTTTTTAAACAACCTGAGACAGCATAAAGATATAAAACAACATAAAGAAAACCAAAATAAGTGAACTAGAAATTTGCTCAATTTACCCTGCGGATCATACTAAATCATGCTCATTTGGCCCAAAGAACTAAGAAATGTTAATAAAACAGTAAAATGACGAGCCAAGAAAACAGAATCACACTCATAACATGATATTAACAAACCCACATTATACCATGACTTATAGAGGACTACATTCCTAATAGTTTCAATACAACTCAAAAAAAAAAAAAGAAAAAATACAAAAAGTAGTTGGTGTATCTTACCAAATTGTAGTTGAAAAATTAATTTTAAAATGGAAAAAAGAAGGAAAATCATATATGATATGGTATTAATTTGAGAGCTGAATGTTTGTTGTCTTCAAATTGAGCAAAATGATTTTTTAAAAATAATTTTAAAGTGCAATAAATCACAGTCAACACAACAAGAACTTGTCTCCTACGTACCAGCGACATATTGCCCTTACTAATTAGAGAACATTTTCATTTTATGCCTTTTACATGACAGAAGAGGTTGAAAGGTGGGTTTGATTTGATATGGACATTTATGCCATAATAACAAATAGAGAAGTAGAACAGAAGGAGCACCAAGTTTGTGCAAGAACACTGCCTTTTCTAATAGTGATATTGAAATAGAATGAGTGACTCCATTGAACTGAGTGGAGCTTTGCCTACTTATGACAGATGAAGATTTGTCACAGTAATTCTTCCTTCCATGTATTTACTAGATATAATTTTTCTTGGGTTTTTTATCTACTTAACTGTTAATGAAGAATAGAATTGCTTATACTTTGTGCTTTGAAACAGTATAAGCAAATTTCCAACTCGTAGTACTGCAATTCTCAGAGCACTTTTTCCTTCTATTTCACCAGTGAGAGACAATTTTAGTGAGATATATTTGAAGGAATGTGTAGTTCATTGATGTATATCAATCTATAAAAGCAACATGATGCTCAATTGACAACATGCATAGCTTTTAACATGGAGTTTTTGTTTTTTCCACTTTTTTCATAGTACAAAGTCAGTCTAACCAGATGTATAAGAACTTTGTCACTTTTTTTTTTCTTCAATTAGCAACAGCTTTGGGGTATTTTTTCACTGTTATTTGGTTATTCTGCTATATTGTAACTGGCACCATGCATGATCTAGTAATGGAGATTTTTTATCTGGTTAGGTACTGTGTTTTTGTTGTTTGTGGTTTTTTTCTTAAGGGGGCTGTTTCCCAAGTTGTTATTTCAGTGCTCTTTCAGCAATTTTTCAGCGAATTTTCACACTTCAAGATCAGTTTATGGCAGGAGTAAAACACATCATCTCTTCTCCAAGCCCTTCAAATGCCTTGGTGTTTGGCTTCAAATTAGGTTTCCAGCAAAATATAAAATCACATCAAGAAACAAAAAAAATTCATGGCTTTTTCATATCAAGCTATAGATATCTACTAAATAACCATCCATTCTCCAAGCAACCTGCTTTGAGGGTAGAAGGAGAAAAATATTTGTACCTGAATGGAAGTAATTGCTCTGTTTGTTCTCCAGTCCTTCTCTTCATCTAAGTTTCAGGTCTTACAGTGCTCAGGACTTACAGTCTTGCCTCAAAGGACAGGAGTCTCTCCTAATACAATACTCATACTCTGCTTTTTAAGGATGAGTATACTCTACTTGACTCTTTGCTACAGACTGCTCCTGCAGACTTCACAGAACCACAGGATCACAGAAAGGTTGAAGTTAACTTGACTTGGTTAACCTGGCACCTTCACTCTTTAAAGAAAAACCAAAGCTTCATGGTAATATTTCCCCTTTTCCATCCTACTGAGAAGTTTTTCTTTGGAAACAAATCAGAATTAATTCCCATTTGGGACCTACAAGATGTTTTGAAAATATCAGCTCTCCTGGATTTCCTAAATTTTTGAAAGGAGAAAAAGAAAGACTGCCTGGCTTGCCTTCAGGATCATAAGTTTTTGTAGTAGAATACAGAGAAGCACAGGCATAAAAAGCAGGTAGAAAAATTTGTTTCTGTAGAAATCTCTTTCAGTTTTCTTCACACAGACTTTTACTTCATCTTCCCCAGAAGGAAGGAGATCAAGCTACTTTACTTGTAGGTGCTAAATAATGGCATTTCTCCACTGTACTTTGAGACAGACACCACCCAATGGCTGAGTGAAAAAAAAAAAAAAAAAAAAAAAAAAAAAGCAATAAGAGCGAAAAAAACCACGACTTTCAGTGTATTTCCCTTGGTATGTATCCATTACCTCTCTCAGTCATGTACTACAGGATATTTTAGGATTTGGTCCATTACTTATAAAGGATCTGTCTCTTTCTTCTCCAAAGCTTTAGAGTCTCTCAAGGAAACTGATGACCATCTTTCTCTCAAAGAGTTTTTCAATTACCTGAACAAATAAATTCTCCACTATGTTACCCTGCTGCTAATTTTTACTAAGGCCAGGTTCATTGGCAGATAGAATTTGGGAAAGGAGTGCCTTGACCTATAGTTCTCAAATTTTGTCCTGTGCTTTTCCCTTAAGAATTTACAGTGACTATTTCTTATGTTACTACTAGAGTCTCCTACAAGTCTGAGATCTATTTGCTCTAATTCCAGCAAGGAATTGAGTTTTCTTGGACCATTAAAACTTGTATCTTAAGATAAGGCCAGTAATGATGTAAAGCCATGCAATCTAACCTGGTTATTAAGCTACATAATTTTTTAATCCCCAAAGAACCCATAGTCCTTGTTAAAGGACTTAGATAAAGTTATGATTATTGTGAAAAAAAATAAAAGGATTTCTGTATCTACTGCATTTTATTTATTTTCTTCCTCTCAAATAATTCAAATTATCATCAACTATAAGTTTCGGTCTCACATGCTGTGTTACATTTTGCCATTTGCTAAACTGTTGCAATGCCCTGACAATAACAGCTGGGCAGATCAGTTGTGATGGTAAAATAAGAACAGCAACAAGAGCTTCCTGCTTTCAGCTGATGAATGGTATTTATCCTGTGACCCATCATTCCTCATATTTGAACGGGACAAAAAAGTCTTCACAACTTAATGTTATCATTTATCCATGGATGAGAAGCAGTCATTTCAGATAATGTGAAACTGTTATTTTCTTACTCATTTCCATGCCTCTCAGCTCTATAACTTTCTCTAATGGAGATCTTAAGCCACCCTTTTTATATCACACCTACATATTTGCAAGTGATGTTGATTTACTTTGCTGAAAATAATACCTGAATAGACTCAAGCAGATTTCTAATCTACAACTTGTCAGTATTATTGAAAACTTAAAATATGTAAAAAGCAAATAACACTTTTGGAGTGTACTGATGTTACAGGTCTGTAACTGAAACATTTGATGAATTTTAGAGACAATATGAATTCATCTATGCATTTATCTCAGAAATCCTTCCTTTCCATGACATTGTTCTTCTCTGATATATTGTCCGATGTTAAAACAAATTGATTTCATGAATTGAAAATGAAATCTGCATCTTTGTTTTACAGTAATACAAGACAATTCATATAACCTGAATTAAAGGTTTGAATTTAAATAGACTGGACATGGACCTTGTTTCTGTGGAACTATGTAGCAATAGCCCCAGAATTTTAATTTACATTCAGACTATCCTTCAGCTATCCCACCATACCAGATACTATTAAAAAATCATGAATAAATTTAAAAATTAGAAGGGTTTTCCTCTCTTGCTTCTTATTGTATTGTTCAAATCAAAAGATATGAAGGAAGAATTGCAATGTTTCAGCTATTGTAGAAAGTACAAATATTCAGGTTTTTTCTCCCTCTATTTTCTATGTCAAAAAAAATAGTTAGGTAAAGGAAACACAAAAATAAGGAACATTCTCAATGATACTGTCAAACTTGTAATTTCTGTTCCTGTCTTTTGCATGAGGAAGAACAATTTTAAAAAGAAAGGAAGCCTTATAGATTGTAAGGAGAAAAGATCTATTATTCTGTTAAACAAATAATTTGTAATGACTGTTCCCTTTGTGAAACATCGGAGTATAAAATCAAAAATAACCTTGTTAGATCCCCTAAGGAATCCATCCTGCATTATTTCTCATACTGTATTTACTAACATATTGTCAAATTGAATATCATGTGGCTTGATCAATGAGACTTCAGTCTCATTCCCTTGGGAATTTAAAGATTTATAATAGGTCTTATCAGTAGGATGTCTTTCTTTGTCATTTCCCTTGCACATAATTTCATTTACCATTTTACTTGTCACTGCAGTTTCTCATAATTTGTCCTTACATAGCAATGAATACTTACCTCTCTGGAGATGTCTGTGCTAAAGAATTAATGTGGTTCTGCAAAAACAATCCAAACTTGTGTTGGGTTTCTGCTGTGGAATTGTCCCGGTTTACATTGCAAGCTACTAAGATTAGGTAATATAAACTCCACTATTGCTGCTCAGGACAAAGAAAACAGAAAAAAGGTCACTAAAACAAATAAACTACCTTCTGCTGAATAAAGATACAAATCACTCAAGTTACTGTTTCTAATAAAAAAATTATCTTTGGGACTGCAAAAATTAAAATTTTTAAAAGTGTTCTGAATTAAATGGATTAACACCTGACCCCTCATCCTCTCTCTCTCATCTCATTCCAGACTGAGTGATTTTTTCATAAGTGTTGTGATGGAAAGATAAATTTAAAAAAAAAACACTTTCAAAGTACAAGATTTTATAGTTTTATTTTTTGGTTTGCTATTTTGAAATCAAAATGTAGCAACTGTGAGCATAAAATAGTTCTGATTTTTAAAAGAAAGATCTTATAAATATCAAAAATATGATATCTTGTAATTTTCACAAGCTAGAAAGAGCATTCAATAAAGCTTTACTACTATTCCTAGGTAAAAAAAAAAAATAATAATAATATTTTTTTCATCAGAAGAACCAAAAAATATTAAATGTTCATACAACATTGATTTAGTGAAATGTAGCATACTTACACAACACCACAATATTGTATTTTTTAGTTGCTTTTTTCTCCCTGTTAAATATATATTTTCACAGTAAATTTCTTAACACAGCAGCTTGTTTTTAATTTAGTAATAAATCATGTTATGAGTCATTCTCGTTTCTAATCTTCAAGTAAAAACATATTGCTGGGAAATAAGCAGTTGAAAACATGCAACTTCTTCTAATGTATTAATATTTTTAAATCTATTTGGCAGACATTATTTTTTCCTATTGTAACTTATTTCAGGGATCAGTCTGTTATGTATCTTGAAAATATGTCCAAAATTAGGCCTCCCATTTTGCCACTATTCATACGTGCACTTTTTTTCATGATGAGCTTTTTATGGAAAGAACTGCCAGTCTTTCCAACCTGCTTCCACTCCAGCAAGCCCTTCCCACTCCATTTGGCTAGTCATACTTGCAGGAACATTAGTTTCTGTGCAATATTGTTTATCCTCCAGCAGACAGGTGGTAGAATGAATTCACCATCTGAGAGTCAAGAGCAACATGACTATTAATGCTGAGAGGATAACACAGGTAAACACCATGTGTTCAATAAAACTTCTGACCAGCATGCATAGACATGCTGTGGGGCTGAGATGAGCATTCAGATATATATACTGTAGGCAAGGATGATAACAAACTGTTTTAAAGCACTTCTTTTTATAAATTCGGGGAATGGAGCCTTGGAACAGATGAAGCTGTGACTTTTTGAATGTATTTTTGCCAAACTGAAACTATTTGAAAACATACTTTCCTGACAAAATCTTTTCTTGCTTGTCTTACACTGATTTCTTCTCCTTCATGTCCCTATTTCCACAAATATATTCCTCTTAATCTATATTTTTTCACACAGAAATCAGTCTAAGCTTCTAGATTGCTTTGTGACTATTGTGGATCATAAATCTCTGGTTGGCATAAGGGCAAGGTGAAAAAAAAAAAAAAGCTTTCATGAGGGAAGAAAAGTGAATTTTAGAAGAGAAAATGGGAACAGCATCAGCTGGGCTGGTTAAACATGACAAAGATGTCTTGGAGTCAAAGATGGTGAATATCATCACTAGAGCAGAATGTGCTTCCTCCATATCCCAGTAAAGAGCCCTTGAAAGCTGAGTTTAGTGATCTCTGCAGCAAGCAAACAGCTGTACCTCCTTTTCTCTTACTAAAAGGGATTTAATGAAGAAGACAGTGTATTTTCCAACCACGTGGCATGTTCATTCTGGAATTGTGAAGGTTTCCAATATATCTTGTCCTACATTCTCCAGCCTCATGGACACAGAGGTATGCTAAGTATCAAGAGGCATTAAGCAGAAATATTTAGGAAATAGAAACCAATAATGTATTTCCCTGATCTGCTATGCAAGGCTGTTTTTGACAGTGTTGTATGTTTTGCAAACATCCTTTGAGGACAAGTGGCAAGAGGGAGAGGAATTCTCCTTGAGATTCAGATACTTAAATGCAGAGGCTTGAAATATTGAGCTCCATAGTACACTGTGGAACACATGTCTAGGCTATTGTCTAAGACACAATCAGCTGAATTTACAGAACCAGTGTATTCATCCTAAAAAAGCTCACTGGTCAGCTGAGGAGTTTTTTCAGCTTTCACTTATAGTATTGCATATGTCTTTGATTACAACATTTAGAGACCCATTTTACCTATAAATTTAGGCTCTAAAAGTCTGGCTCTGAGTCTCATACCTGGTGTCTATGATGATATGGAGCCAACTCCTGGCAGATCAGAACACTCCCAAGATTTCCAAATCTTACTGTAAATTGCAAGTCATAGTGCTATCTCAGCAATGTACCTTAAAATAAGCGAGATCTTATATTTTAAAGTCACTTGGGGATTATAAATTTATATATTGTTAGTTCATTGCTATTTGACTTCTCTTTTTATTGTCTATTATTTTTAATTCCCAATTGAAATATTTATTAATCTTTGTTTAATCTCTGTGTCTCATTCCTTCTCATTTAATTCTGCATCTTCACCTAATTAACATTTCACGTTTATTAATTTCTTTCCCAAGTTTGAGCAATTTATTTTTATAAGCACTTCAAAAATCAGAGTGAGAACTTTGAGCAGATTGCTTAATTATGTGAGCAGTTAATTTGACATTATGTAGAAATTCATACATAGTAAGTGGTCTTTAACTTTTTAAAATTTCATATGAAGATTACAGTATGAAAGATTTTTTTTTCTTTTTGGTAATTGTTCTTACAGTGTTCTGAAATTAGATATAAGAAGGACTTAAATAATGTATTTTATGCTTGTTTTTATTAAAAGTTTTCTAAAATCAGTAATATGCCACAAGTCCCTTAACACTTTATCTCTTCATCTGATACACTCTGAAATCAGAGCTATTTATCAGAGTCTTAGCTTGAAAATAGACAATCCCTATAAGGATATTCCAAGTCAGTCCATAAATTTGGCAGTATCCTTTTTATACCCCTTGGGAAATGCCTTGTCAAATGTCTAACCTTAATCTGGATAACAAAGGACAGACAGTGCTTTGTCTTCTTTTAGGGTGATTTTAATTTTACAAGGAGATTGTGATAAAGTCCTAGGCACCCTGATACCAACTCTGTGTTCTTACATCTTTCAAAGGAGTTATGTATGAGTGCAGTTACCAAGCAAAAAGTGGCAGAGGTGACTTTAAGTAATAAAAATCCTTTACTCTTGTAAATTAACCCATCCAGTCCAGTGAACAGTTGCAAGCCGTGATGTTTTCCTACACAAGAATAGAGGGAGTGAGGGAATTCTAAGCTAGAAAAAAATAGTTCAACAAGAGTCCAGTGTTAAAGGTATTGAAACTACAAAGCTATGCAGACTTCTGCAGTCTGAAGACCAGACTGTGGATGCCCGTAAGTGCACCCCACTGTAATCCATGGGAATATTTAACTAAACATCTTTGAAATGTCTGTTCAATGGCTCTGACTCACAAAAAATATACTGTTGAAAATTCAGCTAGAGTACAAGTGTCTCCAATTATCCTCTCTTCTCCTGGATTCTTTCACCTTGTTTGTTGCACAGACTGATCAGTTCTATCTGCAAGAGATCCTGAATGAGCACAGTTTACAGCCTGAGGTATTAGTTAAGACAAAAATCTGTCCATGCTTCTTTTTAAAAAGATGGGAGAATTCAGTAAGATCTTTGAAAGCTGGTGATAAGAATCTCTGAGGGAAGGGACTACAGTGAAAGAAGAGAAAACCCTTACCTCAAATCATCTCCACTAAAGAAACAAATCTGTATATCCCAATTTGATAATGCAATTTAGTATGAAGGGTTCATAATACACTCTTCTGTAAACTATTTATTTTAAAAATATGAAATCTGCAGGGACTGAAAGAATTCATCAACAGATTCAATAAAAAATATTTTAATTGCAGGTTTCATATCGACATTTTCAAACTGAAATGGTTATCTTTTTTTAATGTATTTTTCTGTTAAAAACTTTTTAAATTACTAAAACGTAATGGCTCTCCTTCCCCTTATAGAATGAGAATTATATTCAGGGCAAATGCAATGCTTTTTTTAACCTTTGATATTTCTGTGAAAATTAGCACAGATATGTTTCTGATCATCCCACTTTTTTTCTCTTCTATTCCTAATTAAAAAATTCATTGGCACAACCAAATAATCAGTTTCTTGTACAGCCCTACTTAGGATTCTAAGTCCCATTGAGTTTCAATGGGTCTTTGTGTTTGATACTGTCCCACTGAAGTCAATGGGTGCAGGATGAATCCCTTTATCCCTCACACACTTTGCAAATGCATGAGTCACACACCATGCAGCCAGAGAAGTGAGGCCATCCGCCAGAATCCTCAGGAATGAAGCCAACACTGCTTTGTTGATCTGCTCATAGGAAGAGCCATAGAAGAATGCAAATTAGTCCTTGCCCTTTGCCTAAATGAAAAACACTACTTAATATTTCTAGATGCCTCAATTCCAGACAAACAACCCCAAAATGCCGCTACATTCTAATTTCCCAGACTATGTTTTATAATAACTAAAAAACCAATTCAGTAGGGGTTCTGCTTTGTTTTTTTTTAACATCTTTGGCAGCGAAAAAAAAAGAAAAATAAAAAATATTTCTAATTATTTATATATGGCAGCTTTGATATACAAATTTATATAAGGCCTTCATTAGTTCCCCACTAGTTTAGACATAATATTTGATAATTCTTGATTAATAAAACACATATACAAAAACCACTGCAGCCACCCAAAAAACAAACTGAAACAAAAACAAAAAGATCTATTTATGCATTGGGCTTAAAATTTATGACAGTACTTGACAGAATCTAGTTATACTGACAGGTGTTATTACTGTGCTTTTGAAAGTATTGCTGGAAACAAGTGGGATCATATTATAGCTGCTCATCTCTTTCAAGATACTTTCATCCTCTCCTTGTACAGTCAAAATATGTAGAGGACATTTGAAAACAAAAAACCTTGCCTTTAAAAATTACTTTGCTGCAGATAGTGAGACTCTAGATGTATTTACCAATTAAAAAACCCTGGTGGTAGAAATTGTGAGATCAAACTTGTGTAATGAAAATTAACAATTTAAGAAGTACATGGCCTGATTATACAAGGTTTGGTTTCCCAATTAACAAGGCAGGAGCATTTCCCCATAGTGAGCATCTCCATTGCTATGGAGAATTTTCCTTGACTCTGTTGGATCAAAAATGAGCCTTTTAGTTACAGAGGAGCATTGTGTTCAGTGTTTAGAATTAATCCAGCCCTGAACTGGATTAACTGGTCCCCAGATTCTTTGGGCAGACCACCAGAGTGCTGAGGACAATGTGCATAATGGAACTTTCTGAAATTATTTCCGGTCCAGATATATTCTCTTGTCCCTTCACACTTATGAACAACAAAAGGGGGGGCTTCAAGCCTTCTGGCAAGTAAGCAAGTTCCTTGCAATAGTCATGAGTGCCAAATAATGATGACGTTACATGGACATCTTACTCCTGCATTCAGAATTGTCTTCTCCTCAAAGCTAATTATTTATTTCTCCCAGCTTTATAAAACTACTGAATCAACAACTCCTGAAATCAAATACTTCATTAATCCCTTTAAGCCAATTAAAGACATAAAATTAAATGACAAAAAAATAAAGATATTGAGGAACCTAATTTTTCCCTACATTTTCAATCCAATTTAATAATTTGTAGAGCTGCACACACTAGAACACATGCTGGGCATTTTACCTGTAGACAAGAGGTTGATTCCATTAGGACTTTACCTTCTTAGTGCCAGTCTTATGCTCTTTTTTCATAGAGTAAGGAAAGTAGGATTAAATTAATTCTGTCATGCAAATTGGCAAAGACAGCCCTTCATTCTTTACCATATCTCATCTTCTCTGAGACCACTGAAACCCCAGGGGGCTGAGAGGAAGATCACCATGCCTGACACTAGGGAGACAGCTAAAGACACTGCATGACAACCCTCCCTTGGGGTAGGTAAATTAATATTGTCAGTGCTCTTTTAAATTCATTTCCACTTGCTATTTGAAAACTTCTTTTTGAGTAAGAGACATGTAGAAAAATAGTTTTCAAGATGCTTCTGACAGCCTGGTTACCACTTGAGAGACTGTGAGTTAAACAAGCCATACACAGGCTCTGAAATAGTCAACCCCATTTCATCATGAAGCCCTGTGGCAATGTGGTTGATTCTTTATTGTATTTTGATATGTGGGGTAGTGTTAAAATTACAGATTCTTTGTGTTGGTTTAAAACCCAGCTGGGAAAATTACAGAGCAACATTAATCACTGAAAAAAAAAACACACCAGTGTTAAATGGTAGCTTTCACACACAGAGTTCTATCTTGCTAGTGATTTGGCTTCAATGAAAAACAGGAATAAAGGAAAAATTTTCAATTTCTCTTATTCACCCTTCTAGGATTCATGCAAATACGATTAAGATCTTTAAAATAATGCATAAAAATGTTACAAAATGAATTAACTGAGGAAGAGCAACACCCACTAAATTGTAACACAATTTTCTGGTTGGTAAATTGCTCTTGGAGAAGATTCTATTAAATCTAATAGAAGATATCTGATAGAAAGAAGAAAAAGTGGAAAGCATCCCAAGCCAGTGTGATTTCTTTAGCCCTTCTTGGCACCACAGTAATAAATTATTTGGTTCAGACAGAGGGGAGTCCTGTGCATTGTCTTGTCTGCACTACAAATTCCTAGGCAAAGATTTTTTCAACTGCTCCTTCATTAGGATTTGCTGACAAGAGAGAAAAACAAATCTTGAACTAGAAGCTGAGTTATGTTAACACTTAAATTGTTTGCTTGCCACAACACACATTGTAAAATGTGCAGTATTTATTCTAACCACTTACATTGTTTGTCTACTTTAGTCCAGTGTAATTTTAGAACTGTAAGTAAAACCACATCAGTCAGGCTTATTCAGGCATATATTAAACAGAACTCATCTGAGAAAAGAAACCACAAGAAAAAAGAAAGATATGGGAATTTAAATGATTGACATTTGTTTTTTGATTTCCAGCTGTATCAAAGAGTGCAGGAAATGCATTATTTAAATGCTGAAGTCTCTTTCGGAAATGCAATTAATTGTACAAAATTTAAACTTTAATTGATAGACCAGTGCAGTAGAAAAGTATTTTCTAAATCTTCTACTGAAATTTGGATTTGGAATTTTCTTGTTGTTTGGGGGTATTTTTGTTTTGTTTGTTTGGTTGCTTTTAAGACTTCCATTTTATGTCTAGAGAACAAGTACCAGTACACATTACACTTATTACAAAATCAGATCTATCTGTCTTTCTAATAAGATACCTATTTTAAAACTGAAAAAAGATGTTATAAACCAACTAAAGCTTATGAATAAAAAGTGGCCACACAGGAGGAAGGAGAACTGGTAGAGAATTCTAGTACTTTCATTACCGAAAGTTCTAAGACAAGAATTTCTGAGATAAAAGTCGAGCTTGAAAATTTCACATATGTCTGACCAGCAAATGCCATGCACAAGGAAGCTTCTCTCATAATATTAACTTGATGAACCTTCCTTCTTTATAGAAATAGAACAATGGAGGTTGATCTCAATTTCTTTAAAGCATGCATTAACTGATCTAAACTGAAAACTTGCTATATTATGTCCTAAAGTCCTTGTTGTACTGATTGCCTAGATTGGGGTCTTGGTTGGTTTGTAGTCTTCCTAGCTGCGTACACAAATTCCATGCAAACTCAGACACCAGATGATAAAGCATAAGAAGAAACCAAGCATCTGAAATTGGTATTCACCTGGACTTGTAGACCTTGTCCATCGTATTTCTGTAAAACTTTAAAAGAAACCAAACAACATAGTCTATCCCAAGTGGCCCTATTCAAAAAGAAAATACTAAAGACACTAGAAAGGAAGGACAGAAAAGAATAAGCATTTAAAATAACACAAGAAGTATTTGAGAATTTTATTCAAACTTGTCATATTTTAAAAATAAGTTTTTGAGAAATTTAGATTAAGATATTATACAACATATTTAGCAAGAACCATAAAATAAAAAAGAAGAAATATTAACTGCTTAACAGATTTGCAACATGCCTAGATATAAACAGAAGAAATAGAAAAGAAAAACTCCACAACAACAACAACAAAATAACTTTGAAATTAATCTTAATGGATCAAAAAAACTTCTTGTATGCAATTTAGCAAACTTCTAGCATAAAAAAGTAAAGCATTATGTACCTAAAATCAGTAAACAGTGGGAATAAATACATTGGAGAAAAATGAAACTCTAAGAGAAACATTGCAGAAAGAGTGTGGCCGTTGCTTTGGGCTGAAAGAAAGAATATAGCATGTTTTCCTTATCTGATCTCAATCTCTGTTAAGAAACATGGAAAAAAACCAGCAAAAAAACGTTCATATAAAGCTGTTTTTTCCAGGCAGACCATAGGTATGTATAATATCTCCCATTTCAAATATTTGCAGGGGAGCAATAATGGATGATAGGCAGCCAACTGGCATAAAGAAACACCACTCTGACTTTATTGAAAGCTGGCAGATAAGCAAAATTTCGTGTACTGTTTTGCACCTCTAAAGGGAATACTTGAGTATCTATTAATTGTCAAAAGTTTCAATTCCTTTCTCTACTTGGAGGATCACAGGTTAAACACATCTACAAAAATATTTTCCTTCCTTCCTTCCTTCCTTCCTTCCTTCCTTCCTTCCTTCCTTCCTTCCTTCCTTCCTTCCTTCCTTCCTTCCTTCCTTCCTTCCTTCCTTCTGCATTTTAACACAAGTATATCTACAAACCCCAATATGCACATTAGTTTTGCTAAATAAAAGGTGTAAAAGATGCCCAGCTCTGACACCAAGTGGCACTAATGAATTCATGCTGACACTGTATTGAGCTTGTACTTCCATACCAGACTGGTTTTGGAAAAGTTTCACAGCAAAGCTGAAGAGTTCCCCAAGACCTAAACAACTTGTGGTCAGCTTGGCATTTAGGATTTGTGATTGGCTCTCTGAGATTTCCCATCACACGTGTCCCTACTGTGCTGGTAGTTCAAGGGCTGGGCATCCCTTGAGGGACACCCGAGCACAGCTTTGAGGATGTAAGTAAAACACAATCCTTCATACAGGTGAATGAATTGATCCCTGTTGATAAAATTATACCAATATCAAGGAAAGTGATTCATATTAGTCAAAAGGGCAACAGAGGCCTTTATGAGTAAAAGGCACTCTTCTAAGTACAATGCTGTTATTCAACACACACAACCAGCATAAAGCTGTTTAATTATGAGATCCAATATGCTGCTTCAGGTTACTCTATACAGCTTTGAACCAAAAAATGAACCGTAGCAAAGCAAGACACTGTATCTGATTATTATCCACATGCCTGCAAGTAAACCACAGTATTTCTTTATGAACTCATTATTTATAGTTTAGTAAGAGAAAAAAAATTGTCATAAATATTTGAGAAATTCTCAGAGACAGTAATCAATCCATCTTATTTAAAACAAATTCAAAGGGCATTCTCTTTTCTAGAAGTGCTTAAGCAATTTGTGGTGGTATGTAATTGTGCTCCTTCTCAGTGTCGCATCTCTGATGAACTGAATGGGTGAATTAGTGCTCCAAGGGGAAAGGCACATAATAAGCCCCTTTGAAACAACTTGAGAAGAACTGAATAAATTGTAGTTTTAGTTATGTTAATGAGACTTTGAGGGGACAGTGCTGCTAGAATCACAAAGATCCTACAGCAATGCTAGTTTGCAGATGCTATTTGGAAAACCTTTCATAACACTCAAAGGCATGGCAGCATTTTCTTATGATCAACAGACTGTCGAGACTTATCATTTTTTTTAAGAGTACCATTTGTCTCATGACAACAGCACCCATGACTTTATCTGGGACAGAAAAAGCTAAAACAAAACAAAGCAAAGAAAGAAGCAAGTAACATTCTGTAACGCAATTGTCTTGAATATGAAAGTTTTAATCAATTTGCGTGGCAAAGCAAAATATTCTGCCATGGAAGCCTATTGTCCATTGGCTTGCCTGTGTACGTGAAGTTCGCAAAATATTATTTTTCCTATGAATGCTTCTTCATTATGTATTTTTTTCAGTTAACTCTTTGTTTTTATTCAATTCTGAGTTTGTTTTCTTTAATATGTCTACTTGGACTTGTGCACAAAAAGGTATTAACAAATGAAGTTCTGGCAGTAGCAGTAATATTTAAACCTCCCACTCACAATCACATGACATATCCTGAGTTTCGTAAGATTTCCCTGTGCCACCTGTGGCACTGTACAATCTGTAGTTCTGTCTCCTTTTCCAGCTTGCCTTGAGTTTTGGGAGAACTTTCACTGCAGTATCTCCCACCATCAGCCAAATGAATCCACCAGTCTTAGCAAAAAAAAACAACAACACTATCAGCAAAAGCTGTAGAGACTAAACTTACATATAAGAATTTTAACTGCACTGTGTTTTTTTTTAATAACAGTAATATATCTACTAATAAGATTCTTGAATTAGACTATTTCAATTATAGTAACAGTAAATCTGTGACTTTACATAAATTATTTGCTCAAAAACAAGATTTTGAGCTTAGCCCACACAACTTTTGGGATCCCGCCTATGGATTGTGTTGCAGTAAAACGTACACTTGCAAGACCCATTTTGGAATGGATCTACCTTGGCAGTCATTGCCTACTGCCCCAAAGGATGGTATAGGAATTTCTTAACTGTGTTAAATTATAATGGTTAGGTGCTTTCTGTGCAAAAAAAAAACCCAAGCCTAACACCAGCCTCACCTTCTCAAGGTAACTAAACAACCCTCCCCCTCCCTAAGATTCCTCCTTCCCTACTGAAAAACCCTTGTGTCTAGAAAGCTGATGACCATCTGATTTCTCATGTCTAGAAAGTTGATGGAGATCTAATTCCTTGTTAATTTATGCCAAGTGACTAACTGAATGACATCCAAAAGCAAGCAGAGTTCTACAAACAGGTTTTGTAATATACAATAAATAAATATATCCTTTCCACATTTTAAATTATGTTATCTCCTCAAATGTATTGGATATTTATTTAAGCTGAAATGCTTAAGTCCCTTTTAATTTTTATCTTTCTAAACTTAATTTTGTAGTTTGCTTTGGTCAGAAAAAGGTCTAATCATGTAACAATTTTTGTCACAAAATTTTTATTTCCTGTCAAAGTCCATACTATGCTACTTTGTGTTCTCTTACAAATTGACTTGTATGCATACAAATTTGACTGCATAAGCCTTTTACTGAGTATGAGATATTTTAACATTATTTAGCTCTATTTTAAATTCCACTTCTCTGACAAAATGTATCCTTAATGAGTAGATTATACACAGTAAAGCTATTTATTGATACCATAATGATGTATCATTCTTCATGTATCAGAAATGGATTTTTTAAGAAAATAGCATCATTTTCTAGTCACTGTAGAAGTAGTAACAATTTTTATTCCCACTGCTCCCATAGTTTAGAAGGTTCTCAATAGGAAGGGGTAATACTGGCACAACTGAGACACCGTGTATTTATTTTATTGGTGTTTACTTTTATTTTGTTCTTCTCTGTTATAATGATGATAACTGAAATGTTATTATTTGTCTGTCTCCCCAGTATTGCATAATTCCCCACTAAGTAATTAGATTTTACCTTTAAAACCTCAGCTCATTCCTCCTACAGTTTAACTGTCCCATTCTTCAAATATCATTTCCTTTAAAAGACATTTCAGGTGCTGAAAATTTTAACCCAATTTCAATAAGCATGCAATTCTCTGTATCCTAGGAATTTTTTGATACGGATGTATACACTTAATGGCAAAAGGATATAAAATTATTGAGACAAAAACTAATGATAATTACTACTATTACTAAAAAAAACCCTCACATGCATTTTTCAAAATGTTAGTGCCCTTTGGAAATCTAAAGGAAGACCAAAACGCCCTCATACAAACAGGTGTCTAAAATCCCCAGAAGGCAACACTTTCATAAACATTTTCTCTTCCATGTAAACCATGTAAACATTTTGTATTCTACATATCTGACAACATTCATGAACAGAAAAATCTTTCTAGGATTAATGGTCTCAGAACCTAAATATTAAAGCCCTCTAGTCACTCCAGTAAACAGGAAAACAGAGTTTCTCAGGTCAGAATGAATAAATGTAGCCTGGAAAGAGTACAGTTGCAGGAATTTTATTAGGTAACTGATCCCTAGAATTCCTATTTTTCTTTTTTCTTTAAGTGACAGTTGTGCCATTTGTGGCCATGAAGTACAAACCAAAAAATTCAAGTAGCTTTGAAGAAAGAAAGTGGTTTTTTAGGTTATTTCTGGTGTCTCAGAAATCTTTAAAACAGGTAGGTAAGAAATTTCAGAAGTGAAAGCTGAAAGGTATGTTTAATGCTGGTATTTTTACAGTTAAATTGAATGTTAGTTTCTAGCTCAGCTTGATGAAATGTACTACTTACCCCTGTGTAACAGCTCTTGAAATAAAACTTCAGAATAGCTATGGATAAAAGCTTAATTATAACAAGTTATACAGCTTACCTTAAAATGGATTTGAAAGAAGATTATTAGCTCAATTTAAGATTAATTTGGGGGACAATTTCTTCATGAAATTATTTAGGATTTAAGATCATGAACAAGACAAAATTATTTAAATTATGAAAAACAGCATAAATATAGCAAAATAAAAATATCAAGAAGTACAAAAATGTAAACAACTCACAAAGTTGATGACCTTTGTGCAGACATAACGGAAAAAGAATTGGATGACATGAATGAAGAATGCAACGATATTCTGAAAGAAAAAAAAAAAAGAGCAATCCAAAAGAACGCTCATGTTGAACTTGGACGAGGAAAAGTTCCCCAGAACTGATACAGAAGCTATCCAACCAGAAAGCTACCTCTCAGATTTCATCACATTATCTCCATGACCTCACCCTCCCATTCATTCCTGTGGCTTTTCTGTCCTATTACCTTTGCCAAATTTGGCCCCTTTTCTAACTCTGTTTTTCTAACTAGATACATTACTGACGCTTTTTGGTCCTCATCCCTAGTCTTAATTTCTATTTTTGTGTCCTGGCTCCTGCAGAGACCTTCATCTCTTAATGACTGATACAAAAAGAGTTCCTGTAGTCCTAGAATAGATTATGTTCAATGAGACAGAGCCTCAGGGCATTTTTTGCTGCAGTTCAGTGAGTCTCTGCTGAGACATTTTTGGAAGCATATAATCTAGCCAGGTTTTTCTGTTTTCATTTGCAACAAACCTTCCATGTATTCTTACTGAATTTCAGGCAACTACATTGAGAGAATGGAAAAACTTCATAACATGATGCCCCTTATCTGTGCTGCTATTGGTCCTGGAAATCAAGTCCTGGAGTCAGATAGCACCATGTATCCTGAATACCATATTTGTAAGAGAAAATATAGTTACTTTCTGACTTCTTTTGTGAGAAGTAAAACCTTGCCTCAACCTTGTCAGCTTCTGGTGGGTTATCTTCTAGAAGGAATTTTGCTCTGTGAAATTATTCATACTGGTTGAGTTAAAGGATTTCACAGAAACACGACAGGTTTAACTATATTCTGCTGGAACTACAGAAGAGGGAATGCTGCCATAAGGAAATATATTGGCTTTCTTTTAAATCAAGGGATCCTCATTCATCTCCAAGATAAGCATGGATGACAGAGAGGGAGCAAATGAGAAAGTCTCAGACCAGGTAAAAAAGGATGCTTTAAAGTTTAATCAGAACAAGGGATAGAGGGAGGAGGCATGGAGGTCTGCTACAAGCAAGAAAAGAGGACAGCCAGTTCCTACAAATACTTTAAAGATATCACTGTCAGCTCTTCACTCTTGTTTAGACAAGTGGCCATATCACATAAACACTACCTGTTTCACCCCTTGGATGTGTTCCCTTGGATTTTAGGACAAGAATGTGCATCCATTTTAGTATGTCCTTTTAGTACAACATGCTCCATGCTCAAGAGCTATCCTTGATGTAATGAACATATAAACCTTGAAAAGAATTGGTTGTAAAAAATCCACAGTCTTCTTCCTTGGGATGAAAATCTGATTGGTCCAAAATGGTATCAGAGCGGATGATGTCTTCTAGAATAACACAGGAATAGTATGAGAAAAACAGGTCATCACTGTACCTATTTGTGTCAGTTATTTATGACTGCATCTCAAGAAGTGCAGAAAGCCGATATGTAGGAATTGTTTAGAAGAAAACCTACTGCTGCTGAGAATCTATCACAAGAGATGATCAACAATCTTCATGGACCTGTCAGTGATGATGTTTCCACAAAGGACTGAGCACACTGAGAGGGTAAAACACAAAGTCCCTGAGTAAGGACTGGAATCTGGAAAGAGCAGATGGAGGTACTTGAGGATCAAGCACAGATAAGGAAGAAGAGTTGACTTTAGATCCAAATTAGACCCTTTTATACCCCAAAGCCCCTCACACACCCTGCATTACGGTGGGGTATTGTCAAGGCATGGTATCTCCTACCATCTCCAAAACTTTCCAAGAAAGTTGTCCTTGGTTTAATTTTGCTGGTTTTGCTCTATTGCAGTTAGGTGGTACTAGATTGTAGTGCTTTCACACTCAGGGAAATGCACAGGATAGTATGTGATTTTCTTAGGAATAGTTTTGTGTCCTTGAATTTTCATGTAGTTGTCTGTTCCTCACTAGCCCTTTTATCCTCTCATTACTATTTTGGAATTTCAGTGACTTATTTTCATGATACAGCCCTGTTATTTTTCAAGTGGGTGCTTAGGAAATAGATGTTCCATGTGACTTCTTCCATCTGTACATGTTTTTTCTAAAAAACAACAGATTGCTTTGATGGTGATATTCAGGGGAAAAAAAAATCTTCTGCTAATAGCATTTTTTGTTGCATGTTCTCCAGCATGATTTTCTTCTCTCTGTTCATGGCACACAACTCTTTCATGCCTAGTCCTTCACATTTTTGTACTTTAACATTATATAGAATGTCATTTGGTTAAAAAAAATAATCTTTATGGGAACCTTTTTGTGTTTTTCCCCTCAAAGAATGCCACATGCCCATTTCTTGATGAAAGCTATTTATGACTTTTTAGTGAGCGAAGTATTAGGAAAAAAAGTGTAAAGTACTTTAAAATAATCTGAATAATCAACTTAATTGGTTTTCAATGATCCATGAAATAGATGAATTATTCAGTCTTCACAGCAAATCTAACATCTTCAGATTCAGATAAGATAAATGCTCTCCAAACGTACAGGATCAAATCTTGAATAATGCGTTATATTTCAAAAGCATGGGGATCATGGAATTATTCTTGAATTTCCATTGCATGGTAAGATGTGTCAGGAATGTAAATGTTGAAAAATACTGAAAAAACCCCAAATTTTTCCCTCTATTATTCCAGATGCAGAAGCTGATAACCAAATTTTTATTATGTTGAGGATTTTGAAAATCAACTATGTAAAATTGGGAAGAATACTAGCATATCTATATTATCTAAAAGAAAGCTCAGTTTCACAGAACCTTAGGGAAGAAAGTGAAAAACATTTTAATTTTACTGTATAGTTATGTAGTGTAAAGGGGTTGGTGAATAAAAGGACAATGTATTGGCCATATTTATACCACTGCATTTTGATATTACATTATGGAGTTCTAAACAACTAATTCCAGTAAGGCATTTTAGAAGCTTCCAGGCTGGATTTTAGAAGCTTCCTATCTAGAAAACAGATGAGTTCTCTGGAAAGAGATCCAGATAGCTCAAAAAAGGAACCTCTGTTTTGTGTAGGGAAAATGTCTATTTTATGGGATTGTTTTTGAGTTTTGTGAGGTTTGCACAGCTTTTACACATTGAGTGAAATCAAGTCAATAAATAACAGATATAATCTTATAGGAGATCAGTGACAGCAGTATGTCTGAAAAAACACCTGTCTTCCTTGTGGAGTTTGTTTCTGAAAGTTAATACTTAGAAGAGGAGGAAAAGCACACCTTTGGATAAAAATCTCTTGACTGCAAAATTCATAAAAAAAAATAACTGCATTGCCCATAATTCTCAGTAAGTGAGAATGTCAGAAAAATCTTCCTACGCCTCAGTCTCTAAACACTGGACAGAATGCAAGATGGGAGACTCTTCTCCACTTACTCTTCTGGAAACTAAAACAACTGGGAACTTGAGTTGGTAGGTTTCAACTTTGTGATAGCAAGGACAATTGCAGTCCAATCTGTTCTCTCACCCTTGTGTGAACCAGACTAAATTCAGTGACCCTTAAAGCAAAAAACAGAAGAGTTATACTTGCAAAAAAAAGTAAGGGAAACTACAATGTTTATCAGTTATTATAAACTGGCTTATATCTATCTTCCCATATAAATGTCTCAGTAAACTTTTATATTCAGATTCCATCTCCCATTTAATTTCAGACATGTACATTGAAACTGGGTCTAAGTTTTTAGACTCTCTGAAGAAAGATTTTTTAAAAGCAGTTTCTCTTATATTAGATTTTTACATTATCATAGATGAATTTTTGGGTTTTTCTCCAAAAGTGCCTTTACTGCATCTAAAAAGCCATCTAAAGCAAAACACTAACACCAGATATGTTTATGTTTGGTTCTACCATTTCAAACTGGTAAATTGTCAGAATTGAACAGTGTTGTTTTAAGACAGTTAAGTAATGATGGGGCTGGTTGAGAAAAACATGAACTGGGCTCCTTATCTTGCACTTGGCTCAAGCAAGGCCTAACAACAGAATAATGTCTGAACAGAAGCAGAGGTCTCACAGCCTGATGTTCCAATGAGGCCTAGAAGAACACTGCATCTCTGTAATAGCCCACAGCCCCACTCCCTTCACCCTGAAAAACAAGCCTTATTATAAACCTGCTTCATTAAGGAGATAAGCACACACTGAGGAAAGGTCAAAGAACCCACTGAGGAAGGTCAGAGCACCTTCACTGCCTTCTCAGTACTTGGAGAAGGACCTGACTGTTTATTCTACCTCTTTTGTCAACTATAAATTCTGATTGAGACTGTCATTAAACTCCATTTACATATTAAATTACACACCCATTGGAATACAACTGAAGAAGAATGTGGGACATATAATGCTTGTATGACCAGTCACCAAACCCCACCTACATGTGATTGTTCCCTCTCCTTGTGACCAGCCAGCATCTATAGCATAAAAGAGGGGCTTCAGAAAAAGTTGGAGGAGAGCACCTCTGCCCTCTCGTGAACACTCAGTGGATTGTGTCTCTCCTCCTTTCCTGAAGGGTTGCCCTTCGGTGAGCTTTACACCTCCAACTGTGCTGGAACATGCTTGGGAATATTCATTTATTTATGTATTTATATACACACATATTTATCTCTCTATCTATCTTGTTACTAGATTGGTCTTATTGCACTTTCTGTCACAGCACATACTAATACATACTAACACTCCACAGTTAGTACATTTATCATGGGCAATCCTGAACCCACTTTTCTGTTGCTTCAATGAAGTCTGCTGTTTGTGAATCTGAATCATGTAAGTCCTCATTGAATGCAAGCAGGCCCACAGCTGGGTTGGTTTCAACTCAACCAGATTTGTAGTGCTAAATTGGCTACAATCAAAAATTAACGTCAGCCACACCCAGCCTCTCTTATCTTAGAGAATCAGTTGGAATCCAAAGGGGGTTATTTTCTGCTAAATACCTATACACTTAACACAACACTGCTGAAATTATTGTTTTGCTTTCCTCAGGGTTTTTTTGTTTAGTTTTGGTTTGGTTTTTTTAATCTATTTTTGAATGTTATATGCTTTTCAGTGTCTTGGAGAATACTCATTTTCAATCGATCCATTAGTACTTTTATCTTGTCTCTCTGACAAATGCCAATTTGTTTCCTACCTGACATGAGACCATCCTCAGCCTGTGTACCTTTAAATATCTCAAATAATTAGCTATCTTTTTGCTACCTTCAGAGACAAGTTCAATACCTGGCATATTTGTTCTGTCCATTTTGCCATCTCCTATGTGGTCTTTTGCTCACCCATAGTGCCATTAAATAGTATTGCTATTAAAATATGGACATTTTCCAATATTGTATTTGCACAAGTTCATTTTGAGGGAAAATAACTTACTTTAGTAGGTATGCTAATGGCGTTCCTAGCTGCATTAAAGAAATAGCAGTCTTGTTCCAGACTTGCCATAATGGTAAATACATTAAGTCTGACAGCACAGCACTGAAATCTGGATACTTCTGATACTTTGCCACAGTCCAGTCTCTGACCAAGAGTGTCACAGAGACAGCAAATGTTAATGAAATATCTGTGTAATTATCAACATTTCTCCAAAGAAGATACCTCTATCTTGAAAGAAAGTTAAATATGTAAGCACAATCTTCACTAGACTTCCAGGGTTTGATACTCAACAAGTTAATTATGTCTGAGTCCTTAGACTGTTCTTTATGCACTACCTCTCCTCCCAGACTGGTAAGGAGAGCACAAACCAGACTGGTAAGTCACAGCACAGATGGCGCTGAAGACTGAAGGCTGTACTGGAGCTACAACAAACTACACATATAGTTTGGGGACTATATAAAAACTGGGACAATTTGTTTTAAAAGTTGCAGCAAAAGATGTGTTCTCTTGTGTTAATTTGGTGAGAATTGCAAGTGTTATTTGCATCTTGGAGTGACATAAGATGGCCAGATTAACGGGACGGAACAAGTTTGAATTTCTCTAGGTATTTAGATCCTTATTGGTCCTGTATGGACAATGGTCAGAAACTCATCAAAATCAGGAAGCATAGGTTATGAATATTTTCATTTTTATTTTTTTAGCATAAAATTAAGAAAAACAAAAATATATTTCAAAAGGATTCTGATTCCAGGTTGGGCAGAGAAAGATATGTTTGCTTTGAAACTTGGACTTTCATTTTTGCTTATATAAAGAGAAAAAAATTAAAATATCACATGTATTTAAGATTTTGTTTCTGAGTTTCAAAGAAAAGTAAATTTTTGGAGGCTGATTTAGGACAATTTTTTCCAGAAAGAGAATGGAAGGAGGAATTTAAAGGCAGTATTTTCTCTACATTCTACATGCTGATATAATTAGGAAAAGGTAGAGATTTAAGGCTATGAGATATGGTAACTTTCCACATTAGGTAAAGAGTGTGACATGAGGGAAAGGCTGTGGATGGTGTCTGTCCAGACTTCAAACAGTCTGGCAACTGCCTGCCATAGTATTCTGAGTAACTGGCTGCTCATGCTTAGGTGGATGCACCCATTGCTGCATGAAAAACTGGCTGGCCAAGCCCAGAGGGTGGCAGTGAATGGAACTGAATCCAATAAAGAGCCAGTCGCTGGTAGAGTTCCACAGGGCTCAGTACTGCAGATGGTCCTGTATAACACCTTTAGTGATGACTTAAATGAGTAAGCTCAAATCACTGAAAAAAATATCAAACAGCAAGATCCCAGTAAGTTTGTAGGTGACACCAACTTTGGTGGGAGTGTTGATTTGCTGGATTACAGCAAGGCTCTTCAGAGGGATCTGGACAAGTTGGATCAATGGGCTGAGATCAACTGCGTAAGGTTCAAGGCCAAATGCTGTGCATAGGCAACAGCAACCCCAGGCAGTGCTACAGGCTTGGGGAAGAGTGGCTTGAGAGCTGCTCAGCTGAAAGGGACTTGGGGGTGCTTATTGGCTGCTGACTCAACAAGAGCCAGCAGTGCTCCCAGGTGGCCAAGAAGGCCAATGGCATCCTGGTCTGTATCAAGAACAATGTGGCCAGCAGGACTAGGGAAGTCCCTAGCCCCGAACTTAGCCCCTGAACTTAGCACCAGTGAGGCCACACCTTGAAACCCTTTGGGCCCCTCACTACAAGGACATTGAGGTGCTGGACCATGTCCAGAGAAGGACAACAGAGCTGGTGAAGGGTCTAGAAAGCATGTCTTATGAGGAGGGATTGAGGGAGCAGGGGTTGTCTAGTGTGGAAAAGAAGAGGCTCAGGTAAGGCCTCATGCTCTGTGCAACTACCTGAAAGGATGTAGTTACAGACAGTTGGTCTCTTCTGTCATGTCTTAAATGAAAGAATGGTAGGAAATGACCTTAAATTGCACCAGGGGAGGCTTAGATTAGATATTAAAAAAAAAAAAAATCACTGAAGAAATGGTTAGGCATTGCAAAAAGTTGCCCCAGAAGGTGGTGGAGTCACTGGAAGTGTTCAAGAGATGTTCAGATGTGGCACTTGGGAATATGGTTTATGGCTGTGCTGAATTGATGGTTGGACTAGCTGATCTTGCAGGTCTCTTGAAAACTTGATGATTTCGTGTTTCTGTGTCCAAATATTTCAACAATCATCATTTCAATCGAGAATCTTTAAAGATACAAACTTACATTAATAAAATACAATAAATTCTTAAGTCAGTATTGATACATTTAAATAGGATTCTTTTTCTCACATAAACCTAAAGCAAATCAAAATTAATACATTTAAATTCTTTGCTCAGGTTATAGCAGGATCTTTGTCTAAATGGGATTATCTATTCCTACAGCTATTTAAAAAAGTTTTTGGCTAGCTTTATGTATCAAATACAGCTTAATTGGAGTGGGATTTACTAATTTAATCAAAGCAATCATGCTGTTATCAACAAAAGAAAACTGTTTTCTTAATTACCATGTTAGCATTAATTTCACTACCTGTTTTATATTTGAAAAAGAAAAGTTATTTATCATCTGCTTTTAAAAGCTTTCTTTAGGAACTATTATTTTACACTCACTCTTTATTTTAGCTGAATTGAACACACCTTAATGCATTTAAGTAGGACTTGCACTAAAGAATAGAAAGTAGTTGTACAATCTTAAAATTATTACAATTTTAGCAACCTGTTTTCTCAAGTTAATACATCAGATAAATATCAACTTTAATGCCCTGACACAAACCAGAAAGGTTTTAAGTGATTCTTTAATGTCTATTTTTAAAATATATATGAGAGTTTTGTAAGCTAGAGTGAACATAAAATACTTTATATTTCATCAGTGGTAAAGGAGGACATTAAAAAAAGACACACATTTTTCCTGTTACAGCCTTGATCCATGGATTATCTCACTTTCATTTCTATGTAAAGAAATTAATTGGCTACCAAATACAAAGCAGAATTATGCATATCTATTATGCATAAATATCCACAACAGTATTAAAAAGATGTGTGTTCTTATATGTACTTTTATTTGTTCAGCGGTTGTTTGGCTCAATTTTGTTCTGTGGCCTGGTGAGAAAACTGAATTAGAGCAGAATTACAATTGCGTCTCTAAGACTGTAATTCTACCTCAAAGAAAATCTGAATATCAACTAATATGAATAGTTATTTTTTTTTCAATTCTAAATTGAGCAATTAGAACAGCTAAGCATCAATGTTACATTATTTTTGGTGCATAGAGCCACCATTCAAAAAACATGGTAAAATTGAATGAAATATGCTTTAAAAATAAATTAATTGCTCTGCACTGAAAGAGGTCACTTACAATAACATGAGCCAGCAGTCTTTGCACATTGGCACTAACAAGTTAAATCATTCAGACATAATGATGGGATTGTATCTTCCAGAGAGAAAATGGAGACGCCACAATAGGCTATTGAAAAACCCTATTGAGCAAAGAACGTTGATTGAAAGCATGAACAGGATGTTGACACTGTTAAAAAAGAGATAAATGTCATACTGTAATGTAGAAAATGTTACAGTTTCATTATTACTTCAGTAATTCATCCATACATTAAATATTGCACGTAACATTTTAAAGTGGCATTTCAGAACTGGGCAAAATTTAGATAATAAATCAAATTTTCATTGGTGAGGAGGATGGAGTAAAGGATTTTATTGAGTGAAATGATGGAAGGGTTTAGATTATTTGATTTGGAGAAGGAAGGATGGAGATTAAATGTGGTAGTATAGCATTAAAGTAAGGCTAATAGAAGTGGAGGATCAATTGTGTCAAATTTCTTTATCTGATGCTAACTTAATAATACTTTCTTAGTTTTCAATAGTGGTTCATAGAACATTTGTAACACTGAATGGTTGAAAATAAAATCTGTATTTGACATCCTGTAAAAAAATAATGTATGAATATATGTGAAAAGGAATGAGAATTAACATATATCTTGATTGGATTTTTGTCAGCATAGACAGTTACACAGAAAGAAGTGATGATCGATATAATTTCTATTTACATTATTTTGTAAGTAATGCATACCAGTAAATTGATATAACCAAGAAGCCTCATGACAAATTCCTCTTCTCATGCCAGCTAATGTAAAAGCAGGTAAAGATTTGATCAAATGCCCTCCCTCTTAAATTAAAGATCAGTCAAACTGCTAACTGACCTCGGTTCTTGCCTTTCTTATTTACGAAAACTTTTCCATAAGAATAAGAGCTCTTGAAAGTGTAGTATTGCAAGAAATAGAAACAATTTGTTGAATATTTTTCTTCTCCCAATATTTACTAATGGAAACCTCATTGAATATGGCCTCTAATAGATTTCCTTCATTGATGATGAATCCAAGAGTGAACTCCAGATTACCTAATCTAGCCCCCAAGGTTGTGGGCTAGACAGCACATGTATTACATTTTGATACATTCTATGTGTAATTTTTTCACGTTGAAATAGCAGTAGTCTTTGTTTAACATAATTCCGTCTATGACAAATGTAATGAAATTGGCCACATTTCTTGAACCAGAAGAGTTATATAATAGGATATAAATTTACCGTGGGCTGCCTCCTCTTCACTGGGCCTCTGAGTAAATAGGTAAGTTACGTAGTGTCTACTACACAGGAAAACACATACATTCAGATATTTAGGTGTAATTTCATACTGATAGATTTTCTACACTAAGTTACTAATGTATGCCATAAGGATGTGTAGGACACTGGCTGGTCCTTTGAGTTTATCTGGTCAAAGCCTTTCTTAATGGGCAAGGGTGTTTTCAGTGGAAAAAGGAGTGGAGAAAACAATAATCAAGACCATACAGAAGCATAAAACTGGCCAAGAGATGGAAAGAGAGTTAGTGATGAGCACAAACCTGGTTTGATGCATTAATTGGTAAGGATGCAAAGTGTAGAAATGTTTATTTTTTCAGTAATATTATCTGACTAATGACCTTGTCAGTTTAGGAGAATGTGGTAAACAAGGGGAACAAATACAAAGAGACATAAAACCTGACCATGACAGTACTTGTGGCATCCACGAGTGTTTGTGTGTGCTTGTGAACAGAGAGTGCATGCATGCGTGCGTGTGTGCCTGCACTCATGAACTGCTGTCTCTAACAGCCAAAGAAGAGAAGATGGGAGGTGGCTGGCTGTGCTTGTGTCTGATATGAGCCCTGTCCCCTGTCTGTAGGTGCTCCTGTCCGTAGGTGAGCCCTGTCCCCTGTCCATAGAGCCTTGTCTGTCAGTCTGTGTGACTAACCATGTCAATGTTTTTGGTAAATCTATATCTGAGTCTCTGTCTCTGTCTGTGATGTGTTCCTGTAGCTGGGATATGTACTCAGCTTTGATACTGGTTGAAACTGCAAAGAAAGAGACAGCCATGTCCCCAGCCTGGGCAGAGATGCTGGGCCCCTGGGCACCAGGCTGGGCTCCAGCAGCTGGGCAGGAGCCTGCAGATCCTGGGCTACTGAAGAAGGATATGTGACCTTAGAACTTGTCTTTAGAAAATCATAAGCCATGCTCTTCCATCACTCCTCAGCAGATGCCATAGAGAAAAAGCTTCAGAAAATTAGTATTTCTTAACTACTATCAAAGTAAATTTGTTTTCTTTATGCTTTTATGTTTTAGACTTCTACTGCACTGCTATGAGATAAATGTTGCTTCTCTAATCATGAAAACACTGTCATCTTCATTTGGATTTGGTTTCAACTGTGGGGCATTTAGTACCTGCAGAATTGAGGGTTGGTTACTTCTTTTCTAGTTGAATGCTTTTCCTATACACTTCACTAGATTTTATAGTTGTTTTCACCTATTTTCACTATTTGATATATTAAGTCAAGGGACTGGCTCTGTATTGGAAATTACCATTAATTGTGTTTCACATTTGCAAGGTGCCCACTAAAGAAATTTGTAGGTATCAATACATGTGTGGCATCTCACATAATACCATTTTTTAGTAGATTGCAATAAAATTTAGTCTTATTAGTAGATTGCAATTTTAAAAGAATATGGTTTTCTCTACACTGAATAGAAAGTTACCAAAGCTGTATAGTTCTCTTTGTTTATTTAGTCACTTAATTTTTCCATTGTTCATGTGTGAAGATTTATTTACAAAGGGTTTTTTCTTTGTGAGTGGTAAGGATGCCTGCATATTAGTGCACCAAATAACTACCTAGCTTTACTTCAGAGGGGATATTTCATCTTTTCCCCTCAGGTATTATTTCCATTTCTGTGTCAAGAACATCTCATCATGACATTTTGAGGACTAAATTTAATTCTGAAACTGGTCCAGCAAAGCTCACCTGATTGTGTCCTATTAAGGACAGTATGTTCCTTCTAGAGAATGTTTAAAAAAAGGAAAAGAGAACTACAGGTTTCCTATGAAGGAAAAAGGCTACAGTTGCTTAGGTGGTTTGTCATGGACTGACTGCATGGCAAGAACACATTTTTCCATCTAGATAAACATCTGGTTTTCTCCAATCAGACCAAGCATCTGGACATGACAGCCAACCGTAAATGAAAACAAAGTGCTACAGTTTATCCCTTTGCTGTAAGACTGCTTTTAGAAATATTTTGGGAGGCATCTTTCTACCTGGAATCCTAATTCTTAATATGATTTCTTAGTCTGGAACATCAGCCTGGCTCAAACCAAAGCAGTCACTAACCAAATTTCTTCTAAAAAGTCACATCCTTTCCTTTTTGAGAGAAATGCGATTGTCATTCATCTCTTAACTTTGCTTTGTTGTAATATTCATTTATCCTATTGGAATCACATTACGTTCTCTTTTCCAAACTGCTGTGCTCCAAAAAAAGGAGATAGATGGGACCACAAAGCCATGGAGTGATGATTGTTTGGCTCATATACTCATAGCTTTCTCATGAAAGAGAAGAAGAATAATAGAAATACAGCAGTAAATGCTACTTGGCCATCCAGTTAATGTTATATTCCAGTCACAATTTCTTCTTTTTTTTTTTCAGTTTGCTCTAAACACCTTTAGAAATTGTGAAATGTCCATTTTCCTTTAGCATCTTCATAAATAATTCTTATATATATAATGTGAATTAGACCCATTCTTTGAAAAGAAAGCTCTTCATAAAAACAGCTCCAGGCACTGATTACCAGTATGGATAGATCTTTAAATATTATTCCTTAAGTGCAAAATTTTTGCTGGAAATTTCCAATTTACTGGCTACAGCAAGAAATTAAAAAGAAGCTCTTTTGTAGAATGTGGGGAAAAGGAAAAAACATGTCCCCAGTTTAAACAAGATTGAAATTACACCTACACTATCCAGCTTACATCCCAGGAGATCCTGCTCTGAATTGTTTCCTTTTTGCCTTTGTTGTACTTTTTAAATGACATAAGAAGAATCAGGTTTTGCAAATTTTTTATGTGAAATGAATCAATATAGGCTGCCAATATAGGATGTCACATTTTTAGAAGGTGATTGAGTAATTAGAACTTCTGCCGTTTCATACTATAGCATAAAATTTAACAATTTATTTCACCAAGGGGATTTACTATTCTGCACAGACATATCTGTCTTTGAAGAAGATGAGGGCAAAGATTCCCTGAAGGAAATTTATGAGTCACTGAGTATCTTTTAAAGAGACAGTGTAAGCTATATAATATAGGTCAACAACAAAAGACATATAAATCCCAAGCTTATCTAAAACAAATTCTCTGGCTCTCCACATTAGGATTTATTCTCAGGCTGGTCTTCAATTCAGTTTAAGAATACAGGAATTCCTACTAATGTAGGAAGCCAGGCTAAGTACTGCCCCCCTGTTGATGTCTCTTATTAGCCCAAATTGAAAGGTTTAATAAGAATTTGTCTTCTTAACTGGTTCTGTGCATAAAAATAAACTTCCTACATGGAAACAAATAAATTATTTTCTTTTGTCAGTCCCTTGAAGGGAAAAAAAAAGGAAAAAAAGCCAACCTGTTAATCAACCCATTAAAAAAGAGATAAACTTCTCTATTCCTTATGTTTAAGGTCATAAGATCAGACAAAAAGTTACCCAAGTATTCAGACCTTGGTTCAGTTTTTTGCCTGTCAAGAATTTATATTCCTTTTAGAATTCACTGTATGAGATATTCAAAGCTTTCTGTAGGAGACAACCAATTATTTTTTATATGTAGACTGCATTTAACCCTACACAATCTGGGCTGTGCTCTCCTTTATTTGAATTGCTCTGCACTGAGCTATTAATTTATGTTTAAAAACACTGAAAAAGCATTCAGAACTGTGAGAAGATAGAAATATCAAGAGGTGATCTAAGCCATCTTATAAAGACAATATAAGAACGTTAGGATTTTGTAAAGATGTTCAGAGTGTCACATAATTTTCCTTTGTTTGAGTTTTGTGCCCCGTGTAAGACAGATTGTACAGCAAAGCAAAAGGGTAATCTTCATTTTGCTCAATCTCCTAACACAACAGTAATTTCTCCAGGTACTAAGCTAACGTAAAATATCAGCTGAAAAACTGTGTGACATTGGAGTCTAAATATGAGAATATGTGAGGGGATTGATTTTACTTTTATGAAAGTGATATGAGTATTAATAATTTTCTTCCTTCTTCTGAGGGACCACCCACATTACAGTAGTGCCAAGGGTTTTTTCCTCTTCATAAACTGAGCTATATTCAGCTCCTCTTTCTGGATACGTTTGTAAAGATCATTATTCAGGCACAGTGTTAAACCAAGCATTAACACATACAAATAGTCCATTGAAGCATTCTTCTGAGACTCTCTGTTTTCATTCTGAAGTGTGTTTTCTCTACATACTTTTCATATGCCCTCTCTAGAGGGCACAACCTGTCAGTATGTCACACTGCTGCTAGATTTCGTGGATTGACCCCACCAAATACTGAACAATTTGGTAGGAAGCACTCTACTGCATTGAGAGCACTGCATTCCCATGGATCTGAGAGGGTTTCCAGACCAACTTCTGTTCTTTCCTCGCACAAAACTGCTTTTCATGCCTCTCAAGCAGAATCACTCCTTCCTACTAGAAGTGCTTTCAGTACTTGCTGTTAACAAACTCTGTGCTTGTCACTGCTATGACTGTAGGAATGTAATGAGCTTCTGGCATTGTATGGTGCCACCAGGCACTGTTGAGGGAGTTACAGCAAGTTGCTCAAGAAGACAACATTATTATGTCAGAGATTTTGTTTGCCTGTTAAAAAAAATCTAATTAGGCTCATGAAGGAAACAAGTCTGCTTTGCAGTGGAACGTCGGCTAAATGAATGTGTGAACAAAGAGATATCCTAAATTACGTGTTACAATCTTACAATAATAGTGGAGGTGTTAGGGCATGGGTTGGACTCGATGATCTTGAAGGTCTCTTCCAACCTAGTGATTCTGTGATTCTGTAAACTGTTGGTGTAAGTCCTTCATGGGTGCTGGCAGTTGCCAGAAGTGAGTAACATACTTGAATAAAGTGGAAGATGTGCTGAAGGCTCTTCATTATCCTGTTGGTGTGTCCTTGAATAAGTCAGTCAAAGCACCCTCTAACCCACAGGACTGTTCCGTGAGGGGTCCCCCCAAAGGGACACTGACAGACAGGTTGGGTACAGGAGTCTCAGCTTTCCTGGGACACCGACAGACAAACCAAACACTAAGGCTTGAGGAAACCTCCCACACCAAGGGCTAAGGAAATCTCCCCTTTTCACATGATAAAAAATATTATTTAGTGTTATTAAATAAATCCTTGACTGATATGCTCTGAACAGGACATCTTACTTTCAAATCATGCATACGTAGAAATCATTACTTCACACATTTCTAATACTGAAATATACCTAAGGCATTAAAAATTACTCAAATTCAACATTAGTTTGTCTCCTGTTCTTATCTCACAAAAAAAGTAAGTCAATTTAATGGAAAACTTTGTTTACTGTTACAAACATTCTAGTAAATTATCCTTTTTCCTCTGGTGCAGATGAATTTTGCAAAGGAATATGTACAAATTTAATAGGTAAAAAAATACTTTGAAAGTAATTTCTCACAAAAAATGGTGCCCAGACAGTTTTGATTAGTGAAGGTAAAATGATTGAACCATGAAAACACCAAAAAGCATTAGTAGTCAAGGTGTTTTGCAAAAAAACATATGAAAATGTGATTTTTATACAGCTCTAGAGATATATGAAGAAAAAGTAGAAAGAAAGAGAGTTCTGAGATATTTAATACCCCACTTGCTGTCATTCTGTTATAAACTTGTCCTTTTTCTTTTCACATTTTGCTACATCTCTGTTTCAGATAGCTGATATTTTTCTGACTCCTAACTATTCTACAGAAATCTTCCTCTGAGCCCTGAAATCTGCTAAAGGTCAAGCTTGTTGTCTTCTAATTCATACAGAGGGTGACAGAAACACTGTTACAACTCCATCTTTTGAAGATTGTGTTTGAAGTAAATAGATATGAAATAGATACTCTTCCACAGCAGGAGAATGAAAAAAAATATGCTTGAAATATTGGAAAGCTGATTCAATCTCTATCATCAGAGAATTAATCTCATTATAACCTGACATTATTTTTAGGGTGTCTCAATAGGAAAAACTTACATCGCATAAGAACATACACAAAGCAGCAAAATGTTAAACAGTCAGGATCAGAATCACTAATTAGGTGAGATATACATGTATTTCTCTAAAGTACAGAGGGAGAGGAAACTGGAACTAAATTATCATCAGATAATTCCCTTTATATTAGACAGTTCCCACTGATTCCACATGTGGCAGATTGAGGACATCTACCTGCTGTTTAGGAAAATATCCAAATTAAAAAAAAAAAAAAAAGAGTTACAGTTGGCTCCTTTTGTACTTCAGCAGCTAAAAATATTTCACCACTCTTAGAGTAGGATTTATATGAGGGTTAACTCTTTCCACTGGGTTCTCAGTGACCATTACAAAGAGCTCCTGGAGAAGCACAAAAGCATTCTCCTCTTGTCTATTATTTGATAATGAAGGAACCACTATGAAGACAGGAGCATTTTTATTTTAAGTATCATGTACTACCTCCTTGTAGTTACGAAAAAGTATTTTAGCACCAAATTTTTAACATACTGGGGAGATACCAATAATTCCACACATATTTAAAAATTAAGCAGCACTTCAAATTTTAATGTCTATGTTAAAAACTTTGTTTAATATCTTCATACCATGTTATCAGAACAAGGAACAAAGACAAAATAACAGAGAAAATTAACTCTTACCACTCTGATCATAGTTGGATCTAAAGTGAACTGTAATTTGGAGACTTTTCTGATTTGTTAGTGTTTAATTAGGGGATTATTACAACACTATCATTAACATTTTCCAATAAGATTAATGCACACTCAGTTTGAAGAAAGGTTTTTCTAGGAACTCTCAGTAAGATATACACTGTTCTGCATCTATCACATATATCTCTGTCTATAATTTTATAGTTGCTTAGGAAAGAAAATATGTATTCTCCTATCCCTTTCATTTTTATTTTTCATTCGCCATTCAGTTTTCCTTTTTATTTTTTCTAATCTAATTAAGTAATTATTTAAGAATTAATTGATGGACTAGTGAGGAGAGACTAACTTTCTAGTGTTGCCCTTTGTGAAACATGGTTGCTAGGCAGGCTGAAATAAGATAGTAATAGAATAGCAATTTCACACCATCCTGTACTAGTCAATGTTCTCCACATAATGAGAAAGTAATTAGCTTGAAGCATGAGCACTGCTGACGGCATGGCTTTGTAGTATGGATTTATTTTGTTCGTTTGTTTATTGCTTCTTCCTTGTAATTAAATTAAAGGAGATAGGCATGTCTATAAATACAAAACAGTAAATCACAATGGTGCTGGACTATCGAGTGAAAGAAAAAGTATAATTTTTTTTCACTTAGTACTAAAGTATTTGCAAGACCGAAAATTAACAATAGTGATTAGCAGTTCATTAAATTCAAAAGGTTTTACTTGATTTCTGAAGGTGCTTTTATGCTTGTTTTCTTTATTGCTTGATAACACTGCATCCAGAAGCCTGTAGTTTCTCTTGGTTAAATTCATTTGAAGCTGCTCCTGAAACTAAGGAAGTACTAAGAAATGAAAACGCATACAATTCTTCTCTTTCTGTTTTTATATATGCAGGCCTGACCCTTAAGTGAGTTTAGGCTGAGAAAAGCTTCATTTCTTTCCAGGTCTGTTCCTCAGGTAAAGTTTTGTTCCTACCCATCATACTTACTTGCTCTTAGCCTTGGTAAAATATCTTTTTTATCTGAACCAACTTCTGCTGTTGCTTATGCTGTTAAATCTCATACCTTCAGTGTATAGGCACTGTTGTGAAATGGCTGTTTACAAAGTAGTTATTCTTCCCAATGTTCTATCTCTGAGCATTTTGATGAAACAAAACAAATAAGTGGTGAGATTCTAATATCTAAAGTAGCATTCAAGCTGAATTTCCCAATCTGATCTTTATCAGGTCAAAATAAAGGTTAAGCTTTTCATCCCTTCCTGAGCTATTTATGTTATTTTGAAAGATCCAAATGCATACATTTCATCCACATTTCATTCTGAAACAGTTTTCTTTTCAAATGCTTGGAGTACTATTTCCCCCTCCCCTTGAAATGGTTTGGATTTTCTTTTGAATATCCTTTTATATCTTACTTCCTGTCTTACATGGAAAATCTTTTGATCTATTTTCAAGGGCATTTCAGGACAACAGCACTGCTCAGAGAGAAGCATGAGTTTTTAAGGAGCTCATTCAGTTTTCTGTAATGGCATCTATGAATATAATATACACATATCAAATGTGTTTGCATGTAAGATATATACCCATGTGTAAAGTTAAGGGCATCTGTGTTTACCAGAATAGAGATATACACGTTCATGAATATAAATATTAAGTTATACTATGGCTCATATTTTAGACATATTTTAAAACAAAACCAAATTAATTTTAATAGATTTTGTATCGTCCTAGAGATAGAATCAAGCATGCATATATGCATGAATAGAAGATAAACCCGGTCTTGAAAACAATGCATGTTATCCAAAATACAATAACATCCACTCATGTATTTTCTTCATCCACTTGAGATTTAGATAACTGTTCCTTAGACTACAATTATTTTTTCCTCAGTTTCAAAGAAAAACACAGCTCATTAGTCTAATGTTATGTGGAAACCTGCTTCAACCCTCCATTTAAGCTGGCTGCTAAAAGCTGCAGTAGAATATGAACAGTTTACTATATAGTTCAGATATGATATTTGGGTAACTTCACATTTATTGAAGAAGAAACTAAAAGAAAATATGGTGACACAGGCTATAAATACCTGAACCAAAAGAATATATCATGGACAGTTGATATTTGAGATAAGATATGTACTGAAATTGATTCTAATAACAGAAGTCTTCATCCTTTACACATCAATAAACAGGAAAAGGTCAAGTATGGCTTGGAGAAACACTTCAAATATATTCATTCCAAATTCTTCTTGTTTATCTTCTTAATCTAAATTCCTTTGTGAAATTACAAATAAAAGTTTTCTAGCTAAAATAATAATGATAATAACATCAATCTCTGCTGCTGTTCAATACAAGAGTGTTCCTGCCACTTCCCTAAAAAAGTTAAACTTCTTAGGGAAAAGTGAACATTTTTCTGTGTGTATTCTATGTGTATTCTGTGTGTAGTCTACAAACTACCACCAAGTGCAGGATATACAATGACTTAGATATTGTTATTTGGAGAATACACTCACAAAAAGGCAGACAGAGAAGTGATCTTTGAATGATCTGTGCTCACCCTTGAGGAACTGACACATATGAATCTCATGAAGTTCAACACGGCAGAGTGCAGTGTGCTGCACCAACGTGCTTCACCCAGGTCAGGGAAGCTTCCTGTCCTGATTTCAGATGGGATATAGTTAATTTTTTTCTTAGTAGCTGGTACAGTGCTGTGGTTTTTGTATCTAGTATGAGAATAATATGAGAAGCTGATATTTTGGCAGTTCCTAGAGAGTGCTTGTCCTAAATCAAGGACTTTTCAGTTTGCTGTGCTCTGCCAGTGAGGAGCGGCACATAAAAGTGGGAGGGACCATGGTCAGCACAGGTGACATGAACTGGCCAATGGGATATTAAATACCACAGAATGTCATGCTTAGCATATAAACTGGGGGAGTTGACCAGGAGGGGCTAATTGCTGCTCAGGAACGAGCTGGGAATTGGTCAGCTGGTGATCAGTTGTATTATCACTTGTTGCTCTTGGGTTGTGTTACTCTCTCTGCCTCTGTAACTGCAATTATTAGTATTCTTGTAAATACTATTATTAGCATATGTATTATCTTTGTGTTTTATTTCTTTTTTTATTTTCTTTTCAAACAAACTCATAGGAAGCTCAAGTCCTTGTATTTAATCATCTAAAGATGAATTTTACCCATATCTTCCACTTCCATGTGGGAGATGTTTCACCATCAAGATGTGAGCAAACTGAGTATCTTCTCAGCAGTCTTGAAAGAGCTCTTACACTTAGGAGCCTTTGGAAAGTCTTAGGCCCTAAACAAGTCTTTTAAAGCTAGAATTTGGCATCACAGGCAATTCAGGAATCCCTTTAGCTGCTTTTCCTTCATTCAACAGTAATGTTGAGTAAGAAAAATGCAAAATACATAGACTATTCTAAAACATAAGGGCAGTCATAAAAGGAATAAAAACTTATATGAAGGAAGTGACAATAGAAAGTGAAAAAAAGGTCATTCAATTTCTCTCTTCATTTTGTATCTGAATGTTTTATCATGGTACACAAGAAATGTCAAAAATAATGAAATAATTGCTTTCCTTGCAGTACTGCTGTTAGAGTGGAACGGACTAAGGTTTGTCTGTGTAGCATTTGATCTTTGTACCTTTCAGGATTAAATAAAAAAACTTCAACAATGCAAAACTCACAAGCACAGCTGCTGTACAAGATATCCATTGGTCTTGTATAAAGGGAAGAGTTCCACAGTCTGTTACCACAAAGCCTTTACAGGTCTAATACAGAGATAAATCTTGTTAGATTCCCATTATCTACTACCTTTATACTGATTAAATATAGTGAAGATAAAGCACTTGTGTAGATCAGTGCTCTTCAAATATGGTTTTAAGACTTACCCAGACATAACATGCCTGGAGGCCTTTAGATATTCACCATGTAATCCATAATCTCCCATAATACACACCTGAATTCAAAGTAAGAATACACTGCCATGTTCTTAATGACAACAGTACTGCAACACAGCATGATCAAAAAGGACTGGCATTAAGAACTGTATCTGAGATGTCCTTCAGAGTTGGAAGGAACTAGTGAAGAGACAATGCCCACATTTTAGAAGGCTGTGTTCACTGATTCAACAACAAATACAGAACTACACACACACACTGAATTTCACTTACTGCTGATCTAATTATTATGCCCAGCTTTTGTTCTGTGTGGACAGCTGACTGCCTCTTCACCAAGACACTCTTAAATATATGACATATACTGGCTGGGACCTCCCTGGAAAACTGCCCTCAAGGACAAAGAAGCAGAACAGAGCTGGCAGGTATTTTAAGTACATTCTTTTAAGACTTTGGGAACTCTTTGATTACCCCATGTAAGACATCAGATAGGGAAGGCAGGAGACCAGCACAGCTGAACCCTTGGACAAACCAAAGCATAAGAAGGAAATGAACAGGCAAGGGAACCAGAGATATGCATGCTAGGAAAAATACTGGGACACTGTGCAATTATGTAGAGATAGGATCAGCAAAGCCAAGAATAAATTGGAGTGGAATTTGGCAAGAAATGCAAAGATTTATAAGATAGGTTTCTGCAAATATACTTCTCAGTAAAGGAAGACATATTCTTAATAATAATTAAGACAGGAGAACTAGTGAAAACCATCACAGAAAAGACTTTTTGCCTGTTTTCCCTGGCACTTTAACCTCAAGGCAGGGACCGGGGAAGACCTTTTCATTGAGGGAGATCAGATTTGAGGCCACCTGAGGAACCTGGACATACAAAAGACCACGTGACTCAGTAAGATGCAATATTTAAAGCAGTCAGTTCCTCTAAACTGATGAACAAATTATTCAGCCACTTTACTGATGAATCTTTCTGCATTGTTTCGGTGGCAGAGGTTAGCTTCTGGCACTTTCAGAAGTCTCTATATAATAGCATATATTTTAATTGTCTACAATTTAGTTTCCTAGCAATTTCAGTGAACAGCTCTTTAAAAGTTCATGGGTAATAATTCTGAATACAATGAAAAGTTGCGATTCACTGCTGTCTATGTTGTTTGTCCATTACTTTCCCTTGTAATAATAGGGGTGAACCAAAATCTTCTTTCAGCTCCCTCTAATGGCAAAAGTCCTTTTGAAGGAGATCTGTATGTAGGTTGGCAATAATTTTGACAGAAAAACCCAAATTATGATCTATTATATATAGTGAACCCAAAAGAACACAAGTGATGATATATTATAAAGTCTATTGGATAAGTATGAACATCCCTGTTTATAAAAATTTGAGAGCACTAGTTTTGTTGGCATTCTAAAATTCTCATCCAGGACAGATTTCCTCATCTCCCATGGTTTCAGCATATTTTTGATCTCTCCATAAGCTAACCTTATCATATAGGTCACATCACTGTCCTTTAAGAGTTCCTTTTTGAGAATTTACCATCACATCATCTGGTCACACTGCCATGACATGGGAGTCAGTGCTGGAAATCCTTTGCTGCAATCAAGACCAGTGAAGTAAGCAAGACAAAGCATATATGTATGGTCCTACCTGTCATTTGTGAAACAGACACATTGTCTCCGTGACTTCAAATATCAGTGCTTGTTGTAGTGATTTACCTAACTGCATATTTTATTCTAGTTATACTAGGGCACTTGCTGACACCTCCACATTAACTGAGCCTTTGATGTCTATTTTAAGTTATTAAGATTTGTTTGTAGAAAATAAGTTATGTTCTTGACAGTTGCTTCCCCTTTCCTTCCTTAATATAGCACTGTCTGTATTTATGGATGTACTCTGGAGCACTTATTCACTTTAAGTACTGAAAGCCACAGCATAATCATATTTGTAGATTAACTAGAGTAGCTTCTGCTACTATTTCTTCTCTGTTCAGGATGATAAAATACAGAACATGCAGAATGTAGAATTTACACATTTTTCTGCAATAAAATGGTACTTGTTTTTATTTTGCCTTTCAGTTCTTCTCAGAGCATTTGATTTCGGCTATTTTAAAGTTACCAGTTAATTATAATTCAATTTCAAATATACATACATATATATACACACCTACAAACACACATAAATATATATTAGGAGAATTAGCCCCTTTTATTTAATGTATCTATCTATCATATAGATATCTATATATATCGCTATAATGCCATAAAATATTTTAAATTCAAGAAATAATTGTAGCAAACAAACTTTCAATGCACACAAAATGCACACTTCACAATGGACAAAATTTTACAAATAGCACATTTTTAAAATGCCAGTTGTAGTTTATAGCATCATCATACTTACATCTGTGATTTTCAAATTAACCATAGGATTTTAAAGACTTATTAATGAGTAGTAGCCTATTTTCACTGTTCACACAGCATTATCAGTGGGTGTCATAAATCCTAACCAAAACGTGATTCTTTTGCTTGCAAAAATGGGGCGGAGGCGGGGTGTTTGTGATAATAAGATGGGATATTCATTTAAAGCAAATACAGAAAATATACAGAAGTATAAAAACTTAACTTTGGAGGAAGTTTATCCACATTTAGCATTGCACCACTCTTCCCTAAATATTTATTCACACAAGCCCCAAGTAATTCTGGCTAAAAATACCTGAGAGAATTCTTAACAGATGACACAAACAGAATAAGACTTCCTGGTTTTAAATATTTTTTGAAGAATGGAATAGAGAAAACATTATTTAAAAATATTCTGTGTAAATTATACATATAAACAGCAAAAGACATGCATTTATGTATGTCTTTTTTTCAGTAGGTTTCAAAAACAAATTCATCTCTGGACATAAGGTCCAATTAAAATGTCACAGAGTCATGGGGTGAAGCTTACCCTAAAGCACTTCCCTGACAAAGACCTTGACTACATCTGACCAGCTCTAACTGACTAGATTAATGTAGATGATCTGGAAAACAAAGACACATCAGAAAAATTGTGCAATGCATAACCTCACACTTTGGTAATAAATTTGAGAAGCAAAATGGGAGGATGACAAAAAGCCAGTTGACAACTACTCTTCAACTTTAGATACAGAGAAAGTCAAAGAGATTGCCCTGAGGCTGCATGACTAGAAGAACCTTTTCAGGCTTAGGCTGTAAGTCTAATACAGAAAGTCAAAAATATTTTTGAAATACAGACCTTTGGTGAGGAACAGAAACATGTCCCTGTATGTTGGCAGTGCAGCAAGCAGAGTCTGCAGTGGAGACATTACAAAAAATTCTGGACCTCCAGCTGAGCCAGGCACATCCAGTGGTAGGAGTGAGCTCCCTGTTGTCCAGGACCCAGGTGGTGGGAAAGGGAAAGAGGCCATCAATGGTCTGTGTAGTGTAGAGTAGAAACTCTGATCTGTGAATATAGGTTTCTATCAAAGAGAACTTAGTGAGAAAGACAAGACAAGGGAGTAATGACCGAAGGGGCAAGGAAATACAATGAGAAAACACTTTCAAATTTTATTTGAGAGCCATCATTTTTGTATGCAAGAGCCTACAATTCAAAATTAATGTTTTCATACCTTCCTTGAATATCTTTTTGCTCCACTATACCAGTTTATCTGAACCAATAACATCTTGATAATACTTACTGTATTCCTAGTTTTACCCCAGAGAAATTGCACTGACTCCAGACAGTTTCCTCTGACTTATGTAAGGATGAGGAAGATGAAATTCTAACTGCTTGATTTCCACTATAACAGAATGAGGAAAACTGTTATAGCCCTTTGACATAGTTCACTCCGTGATAGCTTCAGGAAATTAATGTTGTAAAAGTACCCTCTCTTTTCCGTTTTTAAATGTCTGGTTTAACATTTCCAGCCACATTAACCTTTGTATTGCTCTCAATTTTTTATAAATTCCTTATTCCTAAAATATTTGATATTAAGCACAATTTGTGGCCTCCACAATTTGAAATTTCTTATTAATTTACTTTTCCAAATTCTTGACCCTAGTAGGAGAGACTATTTTTATTAGTGGGACTATGCTTATGTGACTTAGTTTTGACATGAAGAATGGCATTTTGTCTACCTGCTAGAAAGAATTCAGTAAATGGATGACTAATTTGAAGCTCTTTGTACTAGTGATAGCTAGATTGTGTAACAGAAAAGAGTTTTGATTCCAGTGTTCTGATTGGTGAGTTCCTTTGTTTCTGTTGAACAGTTAGTAAACCTTAGATATTCCATCATCAGTGAGCAACATAGATGCCTACAAGGTAAGAGGAAAATACATATGCCTCAAACACAGATAGCCAGATAGCTGTGGAGTCAACCAGGACTGTTGGCAAGAACCTGCTGGGCCAATGAACAGAATGTGGCTGGAAGGAGGCAGTACAGAGGTAGGGCAGCACTTTTCTGTGACAAACATCCTTGTTCTGGCTCCTAGAGACAAGCACAACACAGTACAATGCAAGGAATGACTCAAAAAGCCACCATGGACTGTCAACTAAAGGAGCGAACAAGTAGAGGGTGGATCATGACTTCCAAAGACCCCTGAAGAGTCCGACTTATTTCCCAAAAGGTCTAGAAGAATGGATTGTGCACGGTAGCTAATCCGCATAGAGAGAAATTTATCTCCTGGGTACCCCCATGGAGCCTCGGCATACATGCCAGGACCCTGAACTCCACACCATCTGGATCGATGTTGGAGCCAGGACTGATGATCTTCCCTTTCCTCCTCTTTCTCTTTCCCTCTAACTAATCTCTCTCCCTGCTCTTTCACCCTATTCCTTCTTCAAAACCCATTGCTGTGTGCTTATACTTTAAGAAATAGGAATACCTTATCTCAATTTCCATGTTAAGTGCTTAATTTGCCAATAAAACTCCGTAAATTTTTGCAGACCCTCTGACTGTTTCTGTTCCTTATCAACTACAAGCATCTATACATCTGCATGTTCCCTTCCCCTTTTGGGGTGGGATGTCACAAGTAATAATTCAACAATTAAAGTAAAAACCTTTTGCTAAGAAAAGAAAAATAAAATACAACTAAAACAACAAACATAAAAAATAGTGTGTGACTTTGACTATGGTGTTAACCAAATGTAGTACTAAATATATTGCAGATTTGTATGATTGATAAATGCTTTTTTATTATTTTTTCCTTATTAATTTTCCAGGACTTACATGAAGTGGGAAAGAATTAGGGGCAGTGGAGCCACCTGTTTGATGTACAGGGCACAATATACCACTGATAGTTTTACAGCTTTGTTATGGGAATAGGAGGAAAGAAAGGTAGAAGTGAGGGTGTAAGAGACTGCACATAAATCCTTCATCTGCCTCATGACCATCTACAGAAACAGAGGCTGAAAACCCAAGGACCCTAAAGGGGAAAGAGGACTTTTGCACAAAGAAGTCCGGGTCAGATCCTGGTGGGATGCCTGCCCATTGCAGAGGTGTGCACACGCCTGTGAGACCGTGTTGCTCTTGCTACCCGGGCGAAAAGGACTGCGCAGGAACAATCTGCTTTTGTGCACCTGCACCCTGAAACAATGGGCCTTACTCCCCCACCTCCTGGCTTCTGCTGAGCAGTGCTTACTTACCCTACATCAAGGACTTTTCAGTTTTCCATGCTCTGTCAGTGAAGAGTTGCGCAAGGAGCCAGGATGGACCACAACTGAGATAGGTCAACCAAACTCTTTGTTTTGTTTTTGGGTTTTTTTTGTTTGCTTTGTTTTTTGTTTTGTTGTTTTGTTGTTTTGTTGTTCTGTTGTTTTGCTGTTCTGTTGTTTTGCTGTTTTGTTTTGTTTTTTATATTTATATTATTTTATATTATAAAATTAAATAAAATTTATATTATTTTATATTATAAAAAACTATGTTTTTTATATTGTAACTATTTTAAAATCTACTTTGTATCATTGATCTAACCCTTATGTATCTAGAAAATTTACTGGTTAAAAGAGCAATTTCAGTTATGAAGACCTCTTGTGATAGTGCACTCAACATGTCAAAGTTAAAGATACATTTTCTGCCTATGAATGAGTAACCTTTTAATATAACTAAGAAACTACTGAATTTTCTGCCCTATATGTCTTGAGACTTCATTTGAATCTTACAAATTACTCTGACTCTGACCTTTTCATGCAAGATGAGTCAAATGTGGTGACATTATCAAAATCTGTATTTTATTATTTTTATATTCATCATTTCTTAACACTGTAAAGAATATTTTGTCATCTTTTTTCTTCAATTACAATAAAATTTTGTTTTATTTGACTTTTCAAACAAGTATTAAGACTCTACAAGTCATGTCTGTGAAGAAAACATATTTTAAATATTTTTTCAACAGTTTCATATTTCTACTCACTAATACACAGCTTCCAAGTAACAGTTTACTGTGAATTTTTATCTGAATTTCCTGTATAGAATTATACAGCTACTAAAACTGTGCAAATCTCACTAATTTAATATTTTCCCACATAAATGGATGTGCATTTAAAAAATTGAAGTTGAATTTTTGTAATTTCCTGACAGGTAACAGTTTTAGGTTCACTGATTTGCTGGAAAAAAGAACATTCATGTTGTAGAAGAATATGAGGAAATTCCTAGAGTGACAAAAGTGACTTGAGGCATTTGAAAGCCTGAAAAAGTAGAACAGAAATATTTAGATTCAAGTACATATCACAGGAATTTTCAAGGTATTTCCAAGATCATGTAAGAAATACATTAATAAAATTTGTTGGCTGTCAGGCTATTATTTTTTTTCTTCCCTTGCTCTTCCTTGAACATTGTTTGACCAGAGGTATGTGGTGGAGGGGCTGCACGCATGCCACGTGCAGGATGCAGGTAGGAGAAGACAGAGGAAAGCCCTGTCTCTTTGGAGACTTTGCCTGAGCCATTTCATGTCTCACATGGAACAGACAGTCATTAGGAGACCACCAAGGACACTGTGCCCTCTAGAAAGGTTCTCCAATTGGGTAGCAAAAAGGTCTCCATCAATGGACTGCAGTCAAACGTTTGGCTGACCAATAGTCTGCCGACAGTGAGCACACCTTGGAAGGAGCTGGGGGTATAAAAGTAACTGTGTCCCAAGCCGTTGGGCTTTTGCCCTCACTGGAAGCTTTTTGCTTGCCCTCGCTTGCTCACTTGCTCAGCCTCTTGCTGCCTGGACACTTGGTTGGACACCTGCTGACCACCTCTGAGTCTCCTGCCTAGTGTCCTGCCCTACCACTTAATCTCCCTTGCCTGCTCCAGTCTTCACCTGTTCTGCCTCTCTGTGTTCCAGCCCAACCCTCTACCTGCTTCATCCCTGCCTGCCTTGTTCCTGCTTTGGCCACCTTCTTCCAACCCTGCTTCTCCGATCCATCCCACCACTGTGATCCCCGCTGAGACCCTGTCCAGGGTTCTGCACCTCCTGCCCAAGTGCCCCCTCACTCATCTCGTGTCTGGCTGCCGGTCACTGCAGGAGCTGTGCCTGTGGAGCCGTGCCTCTCCCAGAGCTGTGCAGGCTCCCCAGCAGGCAGCGTGCATGCACCTCCTGCCAGCTGGATGTCCACGGCACACTCCGAAGTTCTGGTGGTAATGCCCGCTTCTTCTTTCTGTCTCCCTTCTCTTTCTTCCCCCATTCTTTTTCCTTTTCCTTCCTCCTTTTCTGCCTTTCCTATTCTTCTTTAGTAGGTAACACGCTTTTTGTTACCAATAAATGGTTTGCAGATACAATATTTGCCTCGTTTGGCTTAATTCTGTCCTAGAGCATCCTTTTTTAAAAGAACTCCCCACAGGTCCCCTTAGTGAAATGCAACTTATCTTTTACGCTTCTTGCCCTTTAAGAAATTTATTGTGGAGAGAGTGTGGTCTTTACTGTAACTTAACTTGGTGGAATATATTGTGAAAATACACACTTCAAGGTCTTTGATCATGCATTTTTTCTGGGTTGATATCACATTTCTGACAACATGTTTGCCAACTGTTCTTTCATGCAGCAGGGTTATAGGCATTTTCCAGTGTTGGCAATCCTCCACTTCAGGCTGACCTCCTACCATCAGCTTCTTGTCATACTGCAAGATAACACTAAGGGCTAGTCACAGCACATGGAGAGACCCAGGGTGACAAAAAGAGCAGTGGTGGGCACAGGAAAATCTGTAATCTGGTGAGGGCCTGTGGACCCAAATCAGTGACTCCTTAGACTGTCAAAGACTGAACAGCTTCTTGCCTTGGTACAAAACCCACTGAGGTGAGCAAACCTGCTGTCTCCAGAAATCCTTGCAGTCTGAAGAGTGCTACTGAAATAAGGGAGATAGGACATATTGTGGTTGCAGGGGAAAAATACTTGGTAATTGTGCAAAGGTTATTATGGAGCAGTTTAAGGGTATTGTAGTAATTAGTGTAACATTGTGGAGGGCTTAGAGGGAAAGTCAAATGGAAGGAAAAAGAGGGATCAATGTGGATCAGAGAGGAGCAAGTGTAGGAAATAAAGAGAAAAGAAGAAGAAAGTAGCTGACTGTATGTAAAAAGAGGTGACAGCAGATTTAAATTAACTGCCTCTGAACTAAAGCTGGCTTTGCAGAAGCAGTTTCAGAAACTAAGTCCATCTCTTGGATGTCTGTTTATGAAATATTTTATACACTTCCAGTAAAATTGTTGATCAATCACCAAATTAGCATGTTTTCTATTGAATTTGAACTACACAAATTTATCCTAGGAATACAAAATGGAATGAGAGAAAGCAAACTCTTCCCCATAACATTTCTTTGTTTGGAAAATTTTATACTTGAGAACAATTCTAGTAAGAAATTCCTTAAACTAGTTTATGTTGTTCTATTGGTAACTCAAGCAATATTCTTACTCTATAGACTCAGGTTATGTGGCAAAAGAAAATTTGATGCTATCAAGGTACTGCACATTCTCTCTAGCTGCTTCATGAATAATTCTTTTTTTGTTATCCATCAGTCATTTTTCTATTTTTGGTATCTTCTGTGCATTTTAAAAATCAAAATTATTTCACAACAATCACTAGCAGGAAATCTTACTGAAAGAGAATGTCTCTTTAACATCAGTAAGGCTAAAAGAGGATCATCAGTATGTGTATATATATAACTGCAAATCTTGCTTCAAACTAATCTTCATATGCCTGGTAAGTATGACAGAAGCTAGAAACTATTTTCTAGATATTTATCTTAACTATTAGCCCCATGAAGTGTAAAAAATCACTACAAACCCTCATTTGAAGGTATTGCTGTGTATTTTTTTTATGTTGTCTCCTTTCCTCTCTTTGCCTTGCCTTATAATCCTGAGCTGTAACAGCACAAATTTTACTTATATCATATTCTGTCTTTCAGAAAAGAAAAAAATGGAAAGTGTAATAGAAAATAATCATTGCAATTACAATAATAATTTCATATTTCATTGCATGAAAGGTAGTACCTCAAACTTGCTACAGTTTACTGCTCTATCATAGAAAATACAGTTTACACTCTGTGAAATAGTTGGCAAAAGAAGAGGTTAATGGACTCCAACCCTTCTGACTATCTCCAGACTTCCAGATTCATCTGGAAATCTCTGAGAAGCCAGATGAAATCTCTGAGGTGCTTCAGGATCTTTTTTCTCATCCGTGTTTTCCATGTGACTTCCTCTGTTTCCTACTAAAAGGAAAACATGCAGTATGCCATGCTCTTCCATTAAATGTTCACTACTGAAACACAGAGGGAACACATTGTTTTGTTGCTATTGTGTATATGTGCTTTCCTTGAACAGGGTTCTAGTTAACAGTGCAATTGTTGACCCTCACAACTAAATACCTCCAGGTCATCCCCAAAGCAACTGACAGCAGAATTATTAATTTTGAATTGCATAGGTTCTTTTAGTACAAATAAAACATGACAAAATAAAGCCACATGATTTTAAAGAATGTTAAAGTATTGTTTCAGTGAGAAATGGTGACTAGTTCTAGGGAAAAATGCATTAAGAATGAGACATTATCAAGGTATTTCTTCACACGGGTAAGACAGATCTTAGATTTTTTTTACCACATAAATTATTTCAGTAGCTTTATTTTTCTTCCCAGGTGTATGAAACACCCTGAACCCATGCCAAAACTAACATTAACAAAATACGAGTAGTGTCCTAAATTAGTGATAGAGTTGATTCCATCTGTAGTAGACCTAAAAGCTGTGTAAATGCTGAATGAACAGAATTTCTTACTTTGAGAGTGAAAGCTATAAATTAACTATGATGTTTCCTTCTGGGAATGAAAAGACACTTCGTAATATTTTCCCAGGGAGGGTATCTTTTAGGTGATAAAGCAAACATTTATTTTTATTATTTTTTGGGAGTGGTAGTAGTAATAGTGAAATCAGATATTTCATTATTATTTATATTTTGTAATGAAAAAGTAAAGAAATTTTTCCTTGAAATGAATGTTTTGGGTTTATTTCCTCAAAAATATTTAGTCTGTTAAACTTTAACTTAAGCTTCATTCATATTCATGTTCATTAAAATCTCAATGATTGTATTTGTTATAAGGAAGATTGACATCTCAGACATTACCCACATTTATTATCTATGGAATAAGTACATCTGGTGCAACTTTTCCAAGTAGGTCATCTTTTTCCATATATACAAAACTTTAATATGTTTGGGAAGTTCAGGTAGGGGAGGGGAGAGGGTGAACTTTTCATTTTATTGTCTATTATCAATCAATCTAATTTTACTCAGTAGAAACAAAAACATAACCAACATACTTTAAAAGATGTGATTGATCTTTTTAGCAAGAAATTGTCAACAACATATTCATAAGGACAGATAAGATTAATTTCATCAACATGAATTTAAAATACCTCTTATCTTGAGTATCTTGTGTCATATACTATTTTCTTTGTATGAGGTTTTCTGTGGAAATCTCCTCAAATAAATGTATTTCTTTTAAAATCTGAGCTAGTTCCCAATAATTAAACAAACTATATCTAAAAATAAGTACTTCTTTATCACACATAAGAATGTCATAAAGTGATTTATACTTATCCTAAAGGAGTGCTAGTGTCCAGAAACAAGTTTTTGGATACTCAGTCCATTAACATTTTTATTGTGGTGAATGGGTAGTATTTTCTAGCCCTTATCCACTGTCCTGAAACCAAGAGGTGTAACACAGAACCACAGGATGGCTGAGGCTGGAAGAGACCTATTAAGATCATTTAGTCCAAGACTCCACTTGAGCTAGAGTCAGTGAGAGGAGGTTGCTCAGGATCATCCTCACTTCGATTTTTCATCCAAGGATGGAAGCTCCACCACCTCTCTGGGTAACCTGTGCCAGAGCTCAATCACCCTCAGAGGAAGAAATGTGTTCCCTGATGTTCAGAGGAAATGTCCTGTGTTTCACTGTGTGCCCATTGCCTCTGATCCTGACACTAGGCACCACTGAAAAGAATCTGGCTTCCTTTTCTTCTCCCCCCTACTGGGAATTTACATGCATCAATAAGACATATTCCACCCACTGAACCTTCTTTTCTCCAGACAAGAGTCTCTGCTGTCTCAGCCTCCACTTGTGTGAAAGATGCTTCAGTGCTTAGTCATCTTTGCCATCCTAATTTCACTGACTTCCTATGCACTTGTAGGAAAATACTTCAATAGATTTTTTTGCCCATTTCGTCTGTTCTTATAGTGGGCCTTCAATTAAATTCCTCAGTGCTTAGTCCTTTCAGGCTTTTTTTTTTTCAATGGTAGGATATATATTATGTTTTCTGATCTTACTTTGGTCAGTAACCCAGCTTGGAATAGGAAGGAACAATAATGTAAAAAGATAAAGCAAAATATTTAGTGCATGCAATTGAATAGTCTCACTGGACTGTCAATTGCAAAGTCACTTTGGGCTGTTGCAGCCTTTCAGCTTCACTCTGATAAGAAGGCATCACCAGTACTTTAAAGTCAACTGTGGAAAGATGTAACAGTGATTCATAACATAAGATTTTGTTATTTGTGAATTCATGTCCTGCTAAATTTTAGTCACTCATTGCTGCTGCTGGGAGAACTTAGTACCTAAACCCTTTATATCACTTATGACAAAGCAGTAATTTTTGTTTTGCTTATTTTTATCCCAGTATGTGCAAGTGACTGTTATGATAGGTAGTGCTGGGTTTGAAATCCTCACTGTATTTTTGTTTTCTTATAGGTATAATTGCATACACCCAGTTAACTTTCCATTTATTCCCTCAAAATCAAGCAGACAGCTTTTTAGCATTATACATAATGGCACTTTCATACAGGACTATGATAAATCAGAAAATGGTAAAGCCTGCTGAACATAAGTTTCCTTTGATTTTTCCTCTTTTTTTCTAGTAGGAATATGGTCTCTGTTTTTATTTCTATGCCTTCGACAATATTTCCGGCAATCCCATGTTGTCCTAAAGTCCTTATGAACGTCATGCAAATATCTACGTGGGCAGTTCTTGAAAGGCAAACTACTTAACAAAGTGAGCTTTTATCAAAGCATTAAGCTGTTAATAAATGAAGAATGTTTATCCTCAGAAGAGCTTCAAAGAGTGTTTTGATGAAGATGAGCTTTCTTTCTCTCTCGCAGCTGCCCTTGCTTGCGGATGGGAGCTGGCAGGCCAGATCAGGCCTGCTGCCAGAGAAGAATAAGTAGGAGGAGGTGGGCAAGGTTTCAGTGCAGGTGTTCCTTTAGAGCTTGCTGTTTGATTACATCCTAAACTGTGTCTGTGAAAGTAAGGCTGCTTTGTTCTTTTATGTCTGCACTGTGTTATTTTTAAACACCATAAAACCCCCCGAAAATATTTGCTTTTTTTTTAAAGTTATTAATTAGATGAGAAAAATCCAAGTGAACAAAGACACTGACCAGCAATAACCTATAAGAGATTCAGTGAATTTTCTATCTTTTCAATCATGCTGCCAAAGTAATTATTTTCTCTAAATTGAAAATCATAATACTTGAATGAGGAGATTCATCTCAAGCATAACTAAATAAAGATGGACAGAAAGACATTCAGTTTAAAAAAAAAAATCTCATAGAAATGCAGCTTAACAATCTTAATAGTTCTATGTTGATAGGAGCTTTTAAACATTGGGTGTTTACAGTCCTAAAGAGGAATTGAATGGGTATTATGAATTATTCTCCAGTGTCTGCTTTTTCAGATTCTGTTATTAATATAACTCCTGAAATGAGGTCCCCACTCTCTCTCTTTTTTTTTTTTTTTTTTTTAATGGTGTTAGTGGTGTTATTATTTCGTTTGCTGGTGATTAATGTTTTTGCCCTTTTTCCCACCTACTCTATACATCTATTTCCATCTGGCTAAAATTCCACGGCAAGCCTTTGGAAAAACATTTTTCAAGCTTGAATAGTAATCATTCCCTTTGTTATTTATAGATTTGATAGACAGAAGAGAAAGACAGCATGGCCTGAATACACCACACATAAGGACTTAGATCTGTAATAAATCCAGTTGCCAATAAAATCTTATCAACTCCATAAATGATATCACAATATCCACATAAAATAATGTTTTAGTATTAGATATTTCAAATCTGAATGTTTGGAACTACTGAGTATCATCACAAAATGTGCAAAATACAATCCAAAATATAGCACCAGGAGTATTATGAACATTACAGTATGCATCTGGATGCATAATTTTCTAGCTCTGTTTTCTCATTGTGGTGCCAAACTAGTTTACAGAGAGCAGAAATTGGTCATGCCCCTAAAGCTGCATTTTCGTCTGCTATGATGAGATATCTGCATGGCATGAAATAGGTATTGGCCTCCCTTTAATTTTTTTTTTCTTTTGTGTTTAAATGAGCAGTGGCAGAAAAAACCATGCTTGTAATACAGAGAAGGTATTCAAGTAGTTATTCTACTTGAGAGCAACTTGCTCTTAATTTATTGCAAAATCATAAGGCTGAGAAGAAAATTCATGTAGGATTACTTATATCCCTTTCTTTTTGTCTGGAAAATTTTTTTCCAATATGCTCCTTTCCATTCTTTCTGGCAATAAATATTGAACCTAAAATACTTGAAATAAAACCAAAGGACATGAAATTTAAGACCCACGAAGCAGAAAGCAAAAGCTTTCCAGTTTCAGGCAGTGGACAGACACAAGGGAGAAAAGTTAGGTATCGAATTCAACATCGTGAGAGTCAATACTGCATTTCCCAGTTTCAGAGTATATCCTAACTTTAGGCTATCTGGAAGTAAGTTTCTTAACTCTGTATAGATTAACAAGCAGTCTTTAAGTACGGACTGAAAGCCAGATGTCAGTATCCTGACAACTAAGTCTCTAATTCTCTATTCTGGAAGACAGCAAAGGTGCATGCCACAGTGCCTTACAAAACTTACCACATTTTATGAGCAGATACTAGAGAAAAAAAAAGAGTCTATTTGTTATACCTCGTATGACCTATTACTTACATTAAAGAACAGGTTTGGCTCTCAAGGACCACTTAAGTACTCCAAAAAAAGCAAAGCTGTTGTGACAGAAGAGAGTGGAAAAGGTCTTCCCTGAAATATTGTATTTTCTCCTATAAAGCACACAAAATGAAACTTCATTTGTGGTCTCTCTCCAATGAATCTTTATCTACAGAAAGATGCCAATAGGAATGATTTCATTAATTCGGTTTATTTCAGGGAGGCTTCTGATTACTTACACATTTTGCCTTCACTATAGAGAGGCAATGTTTTTAATGCTGAGTTAGTCTTTCTAAAACCACTTCCCACACATATTTTTCACCCTTTTTTTAAGGAAGCTTTTTTTTTTTTTTTTTTTTTTATTATCACCAATTCTGTCACTAGATTATAGAAGTCAAATGATGGAATTAATATATTGTCACTGACACATGCATCTAAAACCAGAAAAGGCGAAAAGGACTTCCTCTTTGGTGATATTTCCACACCATTCTAGTTTGCATTTGTACAGAAAAATGTGATCTCCATTTTATTATATCAAAAAAATGACTCCTCTTAAGAGATGTTAATGGCTTTTTTAGCTCTTAGTGAAAAAGATAATAACAAAAATAAATAGAATGGCGTTGTAGCAGAAATTATTTTCTGCCTTTTTCAGCAGAACAATTAAGCACAGAATACTAAAAAAGGTTTCTTCTGAGATGTGCTTGTTAGTTGGTATGGATATACTGCAAATACTGTTTGTTAAGCTCTACATCATTTGAATCTCTTAGCTTTAGTGATAGAGATAAACAAGTTGATATTCTTTTTGAGAACTGACAAAAGGCAGCAGATCAAGGTTATGCATTGCCATGGTCATACATTTTACCTGTTTCAGAGAAGAGAATTCAAAAAATAGAAGAATCTTCAATGTGAGAAATTGCAATGACTACAATATGAAACTAGACAACTTCAGATAGAAACTGAGTGCACATTACATAACAAGGAAGAAAACTGTTAGACAAATCTACAGTTCCCTTCCTGTGACTACTGCAGCACAGTAAAATTTTAAATTACAACCAGGAACAAAAGTTAGAGGCACTTCCTTTCCATAATCAGAAGTATATGAATAATGAAATTTTCACCCTGATAAGAATCTATCTGATCAGAAAATTTTCTGTTTAGTTGCCTGAAGAGGCTTTCCCTCTGTTTCTATTTTCAGGAAAAACCTAAGACTTCATACTTTATCCCTATCTTTTTTTTTTAAAAAATGCCTCCATTTTTCTTCAATAGTAAGTAAAGAAAGGAAACTTAGAAATAAGTAATTCCACTTCCAGGCTGCATAATCACAATAGACAACTGAGACATTTCTTCTCTCCTTATCTCGTCTCTGTCAATGTCTTTGAACACACATATCTTTGAGATCTTATAAAAAAAAAATAAAGATAAAATGAATACTCATTAGTGCCCTGAGGAAGAAAATATGTCTGCCTCTTCTTTAGCTCCTATAACCTAACAATTAACTATGTTCATTTTGGTTTTGAGTCCACCACAGTACAGTGAATAGTTTTTCAGTATTTAGAGCAGTGCAGTGCAAAGACAGCAGTAAGGCATGCATGTACTGGAATAAATCACCCTACTTCCAGGAAGTTTGCAAGTGTTTATAGCCAAGCAATACCTTTGCTTTTCTGCTTATGTGCTAAAAACTGACATCAATGATGAAAATGCTACTATGGTACAGAATGCATCTGAATTATAGTTAACACAGCACTGAAGAAAACTCCGCAAGGTTCTAAACTGGGATCATTTGTGTTTTCATGCCTCGTGGATTGACATCCTGACTAATTTATCATTAATTTATCATTGCCTTAATAATTGCATAATTTTCAACTCCAATACACTGGAATACATCAGAAGACTGCATGGGATCTACAAAACATATACATACTGTAGAAATGCATTGCTGCATTTTAAATTATTAGCTAAGACTATTTTATTTGTACAAACATCAGTTAAGAGAATAAATGCATAGAAGCAAACTGCACAGCTGGATTATCAGTGGCCAGCAGTAAAAGTTTCTAAATCTCAAAATAATTAATTAGTAGGATAAAATTCTAATCTTACAAAGTAAAATTGTCTTTGATTTCCCTCCCTCTGTGTAGAGGGACTTCATAAGAGCTAGAAATCAGTGCCATTTAAACTGTAATTCAACAGTTTACATAGCACCTCAGTGGAGTTTAGAGTTTATGTTAGTTGTATTGGGGAGGTAGGATGACGTAACTAATATGGGTAAAGAAGATAAAATAATACTATTTTTAATTATTTAGGGGGAAGAGGTAACATAAATAAGACAGAGAAATACAAAAATATCTCAGGAATTCTGGAGTATTTTGAAGAAGCTTATCTTTCACCATACACAATAAAGGAAAGCAACAGCTGAACTTTAATCAGTGGAAATAATTTGCTATACTATACTAATAAATTTCTTCTTTTCATCTCTAAACCATGGGAAGAATTATTCACAATCTATTCTTAATAAAAAAACATGGTCAATAAGTTTCATTTGCTTGATTTCTAGCTACTGGTGTACAGGCTAATTTTTTTATTAGTATAAACTAAAAATAAGAAACTTTTATTTTTATGTTAATGTATGCTCTTGATTGTTTCCACATTTGAGACTTCTTCTGACTTTTGATTAGAAGTCTGTATTCTTACTGAAATTGAATTTGATTCTCTCTGGAAGAAAATAAGAAATGGAGACAGAAGTATGTATTCCTTTCTCTTTTCCATCTGAATGCAACTCTCAACAATACCACCAGTTTAAGAAGTAAGAGAGAAACATTATGAGTCATTGGTTAATGCAGGACTTTACCAATGTAATGAACAGATATAATGAATGTACTTCCCTGTAAAAAGGCTACAAAAACCTTCCACATCCTGTATTTATATGTTTTGGTACATATTTCTAAGTGTCTTAAATTTTGCAAAAAGCATAAAAAATCATTCACACTTTGTTTTAGTATTTCCTATTAAAACCAAGAATTAGTCTTTCCAGTATTAAAGAAAAATTGTCTTCTATGTTTAGCTTCTGAATGTTCTGAATACACGTCCTGGCTTGGTCCCCATAAATGTAATTTTAATTAGTTCCCTTAAATTTTTCACACCTGGAACTTTCAAAGCAAAAATGCATTGAAATATATATTTTGTCTCTTCTATCTAGGTCAGCTGTGTTAATGTCTAGGCTGGTATCTCTCACTCCTGACCTGGAAATGAATGCAATGGGACAGAATTGACGGTTTCTGTTCTGACAGATTTCAGTGGTGTTCACATGTTGCCTCCTTATACAGGGGGACATAGATAAGGAAGGAGATTTTTGTGGAGAAACAAAGCTGAGAGGTCTCACTTGGTTTCACCTGCATTCTGTGAGTCTTTACCACAGCTCACTTATGTAAATAAAAGTTACAAAACATAATACTTCTCCACAGTGGTCTGGGACAGACTCGCAGCCCCACATGTTCCAAAGGGCTCCCGGCCTGGGGCTCTCGTCAGCACCCATCGGTCCCCTGGCAGGACCCTGCTGATCCCAGCTGCAGGCTACAGCCCTGCTGGCGAGATAGCAGCCACAGACACTCCTTGAAGGAGAACTGACACCGGACTAAGAGATGAGAGGGGTCTTTTATATGGATTCCTGAGTTTATTAATCTCAGAAGGGTCCAGGGACAAAAGGCAGATAGACAGGGTAGGACATCAATGTTTATATGGAGAGGGTCAACCAATAGGGACGGGGTTCAGGGGCAGAACGGGGGAGGGACAGTGCAAGGGGGGCCAACCAGGGAAGAGTAGGGGAGGGGAGAAGGGGGCCAGGCCAATGGGATGTCGAGGTTGGGGGAACATTCTAGAACAATATGAATATTTAAAGAGAGGTGGGGGCATTACTGACCAAACCAGTGGAACTGAATTAACATAACTGTAACAGGAAGGAACCATTATAAACTCAGGGGGGAGATGTCACACAGTGGTGCCTTCCCACCACTCGTCAGGCTTATTTGTCTCGTCTGCAGCCACCCTCGGGGTGGCTTCAACCATGGCAACACACTGATACCCAGCCGTGATTAGGGATAGGATGAGAGATAGTTTTGCTTTGTCCAGTGCCTACACTGACTTCTGGCACTGAATGGTTCCTTATCTTCCTGGGATTATAATTATCCTGGAGACCAGGATAATTTTTTGCTCACAGTACTATGCAGATGAAGAGAGTGAAGAAGATTACTCCTAATTCTCTCTGGAAATGAAGTGTATGCCACTTGATGCAACACCTTTTTTCCTGAGATTCAGGCACCCAAAGAAATGCCTTCATACAGGGGTTGTCACCTCCCTGTTGCTCCTGATATGGAAGCAGCATGTCCAAGAAAAGTCTATTTCCTTCCCATCTGTACTGCATCCCTGAGCATAGGTACTGCTGAGGTCAGATTACAGTCAGCACCTGTGTCAGCTGTGGAGCGCTTGAGGGGTCTAGGAGATGATCCTAGGAACCTAAGGAGAAAATCAGTGGGCACTGGAAGAGAAAATGTGAGTGACCCATCTCTTCCTACTCACATTCAAAGGGATGAAAGTGGAGACAGGTGTTAAGGAGATGAAAATCTTATCTATCAAGGCAGAATAAGGTGAACTATTGTCAACAACAGGAAAGAATGACAGACAAAAAGTTTGATGCTTCATTTAGCCATATCCTTTTCGATGTGAGACAAAAGTGAACAATAGATGCTATTGAATAATTTACAAGTGGATATCTCTGAGGCTTGTGAGCAAGGCAGCTCAGGATAAGTGAATTATTCTTGTAACCTTAAGATATGACCTAACAGCACAGCATTTATGAGAATATTTAAGCAGAAAACAGTGAAAAGGAGGTATAATGCCATGTATTGCACCAGACATAGAGAGAAGACAAGTGAAGATTGATTGTGTGCAGCACATTATTTTTGAGAAATGCTGCTGCATAAATAGCTGGGCAAACAAGGTACATTTGATTGCATCCACATAGGCTCCAGAGCCACATGGGAGACCTTAAATATCCAAAGTGCTCACATGGAACATGAATAAAAGATTTAACACCTGTGGGAGACCCAGGTTCTTGTGAAATTAAAGTGAATGCATATGTGTGAGGTAACTGAATCCTGCCCTATATTCTGAAGTGAAAATTATTCACTGGCTGAAACAGAAGTCAAATCCGTTCATTAGATTAATTTGAAATTAGATTTACTTAACAACCCTTTACTTTGATGATTTGAGGGCTGTGTTTTGTTGGTTAGTTTCTTTTGTTTTGTAAATTCCTTCCAGAAAAGCCTCAAAACCAAACAAAAAGATGTTTCCAGTGCTGGACTGAGAATGGTTGTTCAGGCTCTGTCATTCTTCAACAAAAAGGACCCTTTATGTGATGGGCAAAAGGGCAACCTGAACATCCTTCGGGTTAATATCCTGTCACAGAACAGGATATCTATACAGGGGAGTAGCCTCTGGCATGTGCTGTCCCTCACTCTGCCTTCATCCTGCATTGTGTGGGAGAGAGCTGTTGAATGGAGCCAGACAGCAAGAAACTTTCTGACAAATTGACATTAGTTCTAATTGCCAGTGCCTAAGACTGTGCCTTACTCTCCTCCACTGTGCAAACACAGGCAGCCTCAAAGAAAAATACGGCAGGTTTACCTCTGGTTTTCTCAACTCCTTCTGTGGGTTTTAGTCATGAAGTGTTTTGTCCTAAAATCTACTCTGGAGATAAAATAAGTTAGTGAGGTCATCCATACATATGTCATGCTTTGTGGTAAAAAGTATAATTTTTTCTAATGTAGTTTTTTTACTCCATCTAAGTTCAGCAGCTTGTTGGTATGCGACCTGAAGTCAGGTCCTTTTCTTATAAGTCAAATCATGAAGCTAGTGCAGAAGTTAGAACAGACTGGTGTTTTCATAAGCTTTTTCTTGCATGCTGAGTCAATACTGTTGGTCAAATACTTTAACAATAGCTTCTGCAGTGACTGCTGAAAATACCCTTACCAATATATATCAGTGCTTGTTTTCAGGGGTAATTGTTACACCCTTAGCTACCCAGGCACTTTGTGTCTATATTTAAACAACAGGCTGTGTATTTTGAGTCTTACTTTTAGGAAATAATTGAGATTTTTTAAATTCTAAAATTAATAGACACTATAATCCATAATCATTCCTTTTTTGTATTTCAACTTCCTGTTATTTCCAATTAAATCGGAACATTTCATTATTTTCACTTTTTCAAACTTGTGGAGCAAACAAAAAGGGTCATAACTCAAAATACAGACATAGATAAGAGAGATAAAAATCCAAAATATGTTAAAAGTACTTCCACTCTAGATAGATGCTGGAACATCACTGATAATATGCAGAAAATCACTCTGGAAACCTGATTGTCACTATGACTAACAGACAGATTGATCAGCCCAAGCACTGTCCTCCCAGCCAGTTCCCAGAAACAGACAGGTTCTGTTTCTAGAACACTGCAGATTGCTGTTGGCTGTCATTTTATAGGGATAGTCTCCTTTTTACTTTCCAGGTGAGACCGTATGCAAGAGAACTAGAGACATGATACTTGATTTCACAAACATTTACTTCTCCTAAGGAAAAAAATTATCTGGGAGAAAATTATTATTATTATTATTATTATTATTATTATTATTATTATTATTAATCATCTCATCAGGCTGCAGACAATCTCTGGATTATTGGTTTTTTACCCCTGCACTGGGTACTAAAGACTCAAATTTGCATGTTATAGTACCTAAGGATTCTTAAGAATTTAATTCTAAGTTAATTCTACTTTATATACAGAGTAAGACTTCCAATCCCTCCCCAAGCTTTTTCCATGCCCTAGATACTGCGTCCCATCTCTGTTGCTATTCTCCACCCCAGGGTAGTGACGTTTTCCAGAAAGAAAAATGCAGATCCAGCCTCACAAAAAATTTACTGCATTCAACTTGAGCTTTACATATAAGGAATTATATTGCATGTCTGATATGTTTTCTGCTTTTTTAAATAATTAGCATTTATTTTTTCAGACAATGCTTTCCACACTCAACTGGTTTGTTACTCAAGTGGGAGAGTCTTTCAGTATCTAAATATAGCACGAAATAATTACATCCCTTTCTGACTGGCACTTTCCAACATGCCAAGCCCACCTTGAAAAGCAATTGGACTGAAAGAAAAACCAGAAAGCTTCAGAGTTACAGTTTGTCCTGGCTTTTTTCTGAACATAGTTTTGAATTTCATATTAAAATTTTTGACCTTTCAAGACCCATCCAATTGTTTCTTCTGAAAACAACATTCCCCATACAGACTGTGGCTCCAATTATGTGGAATTTATAGGTGTGCAATGGTGCTGTGGTCTTACATCAACAGGAGTGTGTTTCCCCTTACCACTGAAAGAGCAGCTAAATGTCACAGTTGGGTTTTAAACAGATTTTCTTGACAGATTAGTCAATTATTTTCACTTTCAACTTATAGCACATTCATACAAAGTTTAAGTAACAATTCCGTCTATATCTCCCTCTGTCCCAATACTTTAGATTAAGGATTAAATGCACAAGCGCTAGTTATGTGTGATTAAAATTTTCAGGTAATGTGCATTGCACATTCTCAATGTACCATTTTCAGCAGAAATCATGAACACTTGTTTTTTCAAGCCTCCTGATCTCACAGTTATTGAGTGTTTTTACCTACAGTCAGGTTGATGCCTCTTAACAATCAATTAAGGTTTAATTTATCTTCCTTCTTTTTTTTATCCTGCTGAAATCCCTATTAAAATTTGAGGTTTTGATCTCTCTTCTTGACGACTCAGCTTTTTCTAACATTTTTTGAATCAATTAGTTTCAGCGTGCCTGTGAATTTTTATTTGTAGCTTTGACCATCTTCCTCATAATGCTGTAATGACTTCATTGTCATTACATTCCTACAGGATGTAGGAATAAAGTAATCGAATTCAGACACTTACCCAATGTAGATGTACGCAAAAAATGTTATTCTATAAATGTCTAAAAATTAAGGCTTATTTTATGTGAAAACTGCCATTTTCTTAGTAAAATGTCTTAGGGGACACATTCTGAAGTACCTGCAGCTATGCAGTGTTAATCTTTGAACATATCTATAATACATCTCTTTATAGGGAGCTGTTGAGAAAGTAAGGTACTTAATAATGAGCTTGTGCAGAAAAAGGAAAATGATTTTATTTAGACACATTTTTGCATTGTTTATTTTGTTTACTGCTTGAAGTAGGAAAAGCAACCTTAAATTCCTTTTGCATTTTGATTTTCCCACTAATTCTTGTTACCTGAAGACACACACCCCTTCTCTATCTCTGAGCTCAATAAGGGGGCCACCTTGTTTCTTAAATCCTTAAATCATCAGCCATGATTCTCAGATTCTCACAGACTGAGGTCTAAAGGTAATCTCCCCAACACAGACTTATATACAGACAAAATTACCTCTTTTTCTAACATCAGTAATAATCTTTTAGTAATAAGTAAGAAGACTATAAAAATATAAGCTATAAAGAAAATATTGTTTTTTATATGCTCATAGGCTGTGTATTTCTAAGTAACTAAAAGGACACACAACAAAATTTGTGGTCTGGTTTATTTTCTTTTAAATCTTATTTCTTGATACTTTTTACATGGGTATTGATTTGGAGAATCAGTCCACAAAGACTGCATCTGCACAGACAAAGGTTTGTGAAGCTATATCTTTATTTCTGAAATTTTCGATAATTTCATTTCCCCTGGGTATTGTTTTATTACCACAGAAAGAGAAATTTTACAGAAAGCACTGCCAGTGGTAACCAACAAACACTTCTGTTTTCCTGCAAATTTTTCAGTCAACAAAGACTGAAAAAGAAAACAGAAACTAGTTAAAGTCTTTGATTTTCAACTATTAGAATATTTTTTATATTTACTTTTTCCTGCCTCCGATGCCCAAACCCAGTTCATTTTAGATGGCTAAGAGATGTTCTCTGAAGAATCATTTGCAGAGCTGACTAAATTCATTGCTGTGAGCTGTGTGACAGTATGTCAGGGAAGAAAAGCATTTGCCATCATGCTGATTTCAGAGTGTGACTGATTTGGTTGCACAAGATTTTGCCTAATGTAGCTTTAACTCTGAATGAAATATAAACCCTCTCACAGAGTAGGGAAGAAATGCTGTCTATCCCATCAGAAAAATATTTGGGTGTAACTGTTTCTTTTGCAAAACAAAAATCTTTTTTCCTTAATGTGTGAAGTTTAATTTTTTCCCTTGCATTAAACTGTTGTAGTTTAACAAAGCAATGAGTTACAGTCTGATCAGCCAAATCACTCTAGTTTGTGTGTTTGTTTGCTTGTTTTTTACTTAATAACAAACTGTGAAATATTTTCATTAGAAGAACGTTGTTTCAAGAAAGAATAGAATATTAGTACCTAATGTTAGTGAGTTTTCAATCAAGAAAACACAGCAACACCAAATTTTGAGCTGTGTTGTTTTTTTGGGTTTTTTTGTTGCATTTTCTTTAAGCCAATTCTTTTCTTAGAGCAATATCAACAGCAGTTTTATTACATTGCTTTCAAGAGTAGAGAAGCTAGAGGACTTTTGGGCTTATGGATATACTCAGGTAAGTTTAATTCCAAGCAGATATTGAATATAATATATATAAATCTAAGACTACTTCATAGCTTTCAGAGTTAAGTCCTTAACTAAGCACAAGCTCCATTAGGTATAACTAATGGAAAATATGGTTCTCAAACACTTTTGTGATGTACTGATTACCTAATGTTCTTAGACTGACTCAGAGAACTTCAGTGTTGTAATTTAGTAATCCTCTTCACCTGTACTAATAGTTGTAGTATTTGAGAAATATAAGAAATTATTAGGAGAACCTTAATCTTTGTCTCAACAACAAAAGGACTCACTGAGGCTGATATATTGAGAAGAAAAGTGCCTGTGTCTATACTGGGCCCCTGCAGTTCTGTCTTCAGCATCCACACATTGTTCCATGCTCCTGCCGCTGTCAAGGCCATCTGTGACTACAGCACCAGATGGGATCCACACCAATTGCTGAGTGTAAAAAAACATAAGTTCATAAATTATGAAGATCTTTATTAAAAATAATAAGTGTACCTCGTGGCTTCGCGGCCTCGTGGTCACCTGCTGGATGGTTGCCTCAGCCGCCCGGGCGCCACCAGGGCTAAGGTTTCCCTGCCCACAGCAACGCTAATCCCAAGTGCTGAGGTTTCGGTGTTCGCAAGCGTGGGTTCTTGCTACCAGTAGCTGCGAAATCAAGACAATAAGGAGCGGCGACTATGCTGGGCAACAGGAACGTTTATTGATCCTCGTCCCAAGCACAATGGCGCCGGACAAGGCTGTGCAGGGACGGATAAACAACTCAGGCAACCAATCACGGCAGAGCAAGGGGGAGGAGTTGGGGCGGGGAGAGGAATCACAAACCAACCGGGAGTAAGGGAGGGAGGGAAAAAGGTTCAGGGACCAATCCGAGAAGCACCTGCACGGAGCTTTCCAGAAACAGGGGAGGATACAGAACTTGACAGACAACACAACTAACAAATTATCAAACAGAGGCGTAACCTAAACTAAATGGACTAAACCAAGGTCGGGATGGCTCCCGGGGGATTCTTTCCACGAGATGGTTTCACCCACCACCCTTCCTTCCGGGAGCCCGGGGCCGACGTTGCCATGACAACTGCAACATCTCCCCGTTTCTTGTTTTCTAAGAAAGAACGAGAAATCATAGAAACAAGGACATTTTTTAAACATGAAAACAAACAAAGCACAATTAAAATGATAACTAAAATCCAAACAAGGGTGGACAACAGTTCTGTAGCCCATGATGAAAGTCCGGTTTGTGCGAACATGGTCCGCAGCCAATCATTGCTTTCAACATGTAGATCTTGGAGCTGCTGCTGGATCCCCTGTATAGTGGCGTGGATGCTGCGCGAGTGGGATGAAAGATTGAAACAGCATAGACCTTCAAATTCCTCGCACCCGTGCCCATGGGCGAGGAGTAAGAAGTCTATAGCCGCCCTGTTCTGCAAGGTGGCTCGCCTGGTGGTGTCTCCGTCCTGAAGTAATTGGGCCAAAGCACGGGACGTCATGTTGGCGTGTTTGCCAAGCCAACATTCAAGATGACCTAATTCCCCCAGGGCCTTAGCTGCTGCTGCCCAGGGCACAAAGACAGAAGCAACCACCCTCTTTGAAAAGCTCCAATGATTAACTTCTGAATTGCAATTTTCATCCCAATGGTCAATTTCTCGTTTTTTACGTGCCGAATTGGTTTTTGTCCAATTGAGAATTTGCGTTTTGCCAGGGGCTAGGACGGTTACTTCGCCCAACGTGCAAGGCCCTCCTACCGGACGGGACGGTATCCCGGCCCACATGCGGTCCCCGCAGATAAGAAACACTCCTGTTGGTAGGCGGAGGGGACCACCAAGTGCTCTGGCTCTCGACGGTGTAGCAGGTGTGGTAATAGTACGTGCACACCACTTATCAAAAGTATAGATGGAACGTTTGTGAGGACTCACATTAGTTCTTTTAATGTCTCCAATTTGAGCCCGATAGGGCTCGTTCCCCGTCAGCGTGTATTGAAACTCCACGCAGAATTTGGCTTGTGCGGACCCCAGCAGTTCCAATTCTTGGGGTTCCACATCAAAATTTCTTTCGTCTACTGCATGTTTTAGAGTCTCAAGCCAGGCATCCCATGATTTTACAGAATTGGGCCTCAGACTTGCAAGAACAGGATCTTGTTCTTGCATAGGGATACCCACCAGACAGGTTGACAGGGGGTTCTCGGCAGCATCCGTATTCAAACAGAGATTGTCTTGTTTCAATGACTTGGCGAGCGTGACCCACACATTCTCCTTCGGTTGCGGAAGGATCCAGCCGGATGTCTCTGGCCAACGGTGAGTCATCGTCGCCAGCAGCCACAGGGACAGCAGAATTTTGGTCACACTTTCCAGCTCCATTACTTCTGTTATCAAGGTGTACTGAAACAGGAAGGTAAGTATAAACAACTCTTTCCCAGCAAAGTTGACTTCTACCAACCCTTCCCCTCTCAGAACATTCAACAAGGACAGGGTAAGGATAGAACATTCAGGTAAGTGTGGGGTGGGGAAAAGGGGAAAGGGGAGTAGGGCTGTGAAGGTTTTGAGCATTGTTGCTGGTGCTCTTAGCTGCTCATGGTTGGAACACAGTCTATGATGTTGCCTTCTTTCTTCTTCGCTTCCATGCGAAGCTGACGTTCTGGTTGTCCTGTGGGGTCTGTGGGTCACTCTGGAGGTATGGGCGGATTGCTCTCGCCGGGATCCACCGGGGACCTGCTGTTGTAGAAACACACCCATACCCTCTTCCCCATACAATCAGCTCGACTGGACCTTTAATCTGACTATTTTCCGGATCCTTGAACAGCACAAGAGGTTTTTCTGTCAATTTCATCCTGGCCGAATTTGTGAAATGTCTAAAGACGGGGGGGGAAGGCTCCGAATCAGTACAATTTAGAAAATTTAAGGTAAACAACGCCTTACAGAGTCGCTCAATGGGCGTCTTTTCCTCTGTCCCTCCCCGCTGCTGCTGCTCAAGGATGCGTTTAATCTCCTGATGTTTTCTTTCAACTATAGCTTGGCCAGTTGGGGAATGGGGTATGCCGGTGGTATGGCTAATTCCCCATTCCTGTAAAAATTTTTTAAAACTAGCTGAAACATAACAAGGTCCATTATCAGTTTTTATAGACTTCGGCACTCCTAAAACAGAAAATGCCATTAGAAAATGTTTTTTAACGTCTCTTGCCTTTTCTCCGGTGTGAACCGACGCAAAGGTGGCACCAGAAAATGTGTCAGTTGATACATGAATATATTTAAGACGACCAAAAGGTGCATAATGGGTTATGTCTGCTTGCCATACCTCGTTAGAATGGAGACCTCGGGGATTGACCCCAGCGTTAAAGGCAGGAATCTGATGTTTCTGACAGGACGGACATGTTGCCACTATGGCCCTAGCCTGCTCCGAGGACAGGTTAAACATCCTACAGAGGGCAGGGGCATTTTGATGGTAGAATTGGTGGCTTAAACGTGCCTGTGCCACAACGTCAGGAACTGAACAATTGTGCACAGACATCGCTAATGCATCAGCTCTCTGATTACCTTCTGCGATGTAACCGGGTAGGTTGGTGTGTGACCTTGTGTGCATTACAAAGAAGGGATGCTTGCGGTGGGAAAGGAGCTGTAACAAAGATGCAAGCAACCCAAAAAGTCTTTGATGACTCACCTCTTTCAATAGAGAATGTTCAATCCTGGAAACAATCCCCGCTACATAGGCCGAATCTGTCACCAAATTTATCGGTTGCTCCTGGAACCGCTCGAATGCCTTAACAACGGCGGATAACTCAGCAATTTGAGGAGAACCCTCAACCACCAGAATTTCCTCTTCCCACTCGAGGGTCTCTGGATTTTCCCACGTCAGCACAGCCTTGTGGGAGGACCCAGAGCCGTCTGTGAAAATGGTTAGGGCATCAGGAATTGGAGTTTTACTTTGAACAAATTCTGGGGCCAAATGAAATTCCGAATTAAAAAGATGGTGTTTTAGCTTTTGGTGCCCAATTTGACCGGAGAAGTTTTCCAGAGCTAATTGGAGATGTTCACTCTCCTGGAAGACAGACTCAAATTGATCTCTCTTCCAGGGGGTTTGGATGCACGCAAAATCACAGCCAGCCAGGGTACGGAGACGCTGGCGAGCTTTGATTATAAGCTCGGCCACCAACTCTTGTGGCGTCGTGATTGTTTTGGATGGCGTATTAGGTAGGAATATCCACTCCACTATCAGGAGGGGATCCCTCACCTGCTCATCCCATTGAAATATTAACCCATGGTACTTCGGGTTCTTCCCTAGAATGCTGAAACGGAAGGGAAGAACCGGGTTAATCCTATGTGTCCGTTTTGTGTGTAGTGCTGTTAGTACTTTACCAACTGCCCCTCTCGCCTCCGTGGTGAATTGAATGGGTGCATCCAGGGCACGGCCTCCCCGCAGGAGTTGAAACAAAGGCTGCAAGTCTGTGTTCTTCAGTCCTAGGAAGGGTCGCAGCCAATTGATAGATCCACACAACTGATGCAACTCACGAAGCGTGGCAGGCTCTTCAGGAAGTTTCATCAGTTGAGGCTCAATGAAGGTGCTGGTGATACGTGACCCCAAATAATTCCAAGGTGACGTGGACTGTATTTTCTTAGGATTCACCTTCATACCGACGTTCTCGATGGCCTGGAGAACTGCAGTCAGGGCTGGTTGTAGCTGTTCTTGCGAAGGTGCGCAGACGAGTATGTCGTCCATGTAGTGCAGGATACGGACAGCTGGAAATGCCTTTCGTACCGGAGAGAGGACCCCGGAGACGTACCATTGGCAAAGGGAGGGGGAATTTCTCATTCCCTGGGGGAGGACGAGCCAATGGTAGCGTCGCACAGGTTCCTCCCGATTGATTGCAGGCACTGTGAAGGCAAACCTGGGAGCATCTGCAGGATGCAGAGGGATACTAAAGAAACAGTCTTTAATGTCTATTATGGTGACGGGCCACCCCCTTGGCAACATTGCTGGTGATGGGAGTCCAGGCTGCAGGGGGCCCATCTCCTCTATCACCGCATTAATGGCACGAAGGTCGTGCAGTAGCCTGTAACTGTCAGATTTGGGCTTTTTTATTACAAATATCGGAGAGTTCCACGGGCTGTGGGATGGTGTAATGCGACCTAGTTTCAGCTGTTCGTCGACCAGTTCGTGGAGCGCGCTTAACTTATCACCTCGTAGGGGCCACTGCTCAATTCGGATGGGTTTATCAGAGAGCCACTTAATGGGTGGAACTTGTGGTCCAGCGCGCTTTGAGGTGGCCCCCACTAAAAATCCTGAGGCGGAGGAATCTCAATCCTCGCACCCCATTGGTCTAGCAGGTCTCTGCCCCACAGTGTAAAACCCGAGGAAACTATGAATGGCCTCACGGTCCCTACATGTCCATCGGGACCCTCGATAAGAATGTCCGATTTTGCCCTTTTAGCAGACACTGTTCCCCCGACTCCCTTTAGGGATTCGTTCAAGTCTTTGGTGCCCCAGTCAGATGGCCACTCTGTGTCAGCGATGATAGTAACATCAGATCCCGTATCTATCATTCCTGCCCTGGTGACAGAACTCTGGCCATTAATAAGCTTACAGTCAGTGAATGGTTTCTCTGTACCAACTACCTGGGTCCACCATACAAACGGAGTTCGTGTGTCCCTAGGGATGTTCTCGGGTAAAATCAGTGCTTGGCCTAGCCAAGTCCCTTTAGGCAAAAACCAGGGTGTGGTATTTAACATGATGGTGACACCGATAGGTTTTTTAGGTTGATAAAGTTTCACTTCCGGAATAACAAAAAGTCCTGGGGGACCTCTTATAGAATCTCCCACTATAAGTAATGTGCACGGGTGGTGTGGTGCATTTATCAGTTCCACAGCAACGTGGTGAGGTGTAGTGTCCGTGAGATGTAAAACGAACGAGCTCACCACATCCAGGCGATTGGAGTCACTCGGCGAGGGCTCTGCAGAGTGCCGCGTTGTCGAATGTGGACGCGCTAGCTGTTGAAATCTCGTGAGTCCTCTGTAGGTCGGTGAAGTCGATGTCGTGGACTCTCCAGGTGCAGCGTTTGACTTATTTATTGCGGAGCGCGGCACTGACCCGCCCTCCCCTTCCCGTTTCCCGAGGAGTGGCAACAGGAACACGGCGTGGGTTGGGCTGTCACGTTGTTTTGATGAGAGGCGGGACCTGCCGGTAACTCGGGATTCACAGAGTTAGTGCAGTTAAAATGTCCTTTGCGAGGGAGTCTACAGTCTTTGATAAAATGACCCAACTTCCCACAGTTATAACAACGTTTTTCAGCTGGCGCTGCTGTGACGCCATAGGAATGCGCGGGTTTGGGTTTTACTTTCGCCAAGTCAGGGGTCTCTGGCTTTGGCAGCCTCACTTGGGAGCAGCGCTCAGTAATAAGCTCGATGGTGGGCGGAGGCTCCCAAGGCATCAGCTCAATGACCCTACGGCACTCCTCGTTAGAGTTTTCCCTAACAAGTTCTACTAGCATCTCCTTTTGCACGACTGGGTTGGTAACTGCACGCGCCACGGACTCCCGAAGTCTATTTACAAAGGTAACAAACCTCTCTTGGGGACCCTGCTTTATGGCGGTATAACCCTGAGCAGGGTCACCGTCAGCGGCTAAACTAAACAGCACCGATCGCGCTGCCCGCTGTATGTCTTTAAGGACTTCAGCCGGAATGTTTTTGGCTTGCTCCCCGGGTTCCGAAAACGCTCCCTCCCCACTAAGGTGTTCCATAGTGAGGGAGGCTTTGGCGGGGTCACCGCGATAGGTGGCAAGTAACTTTTGCAGCTCCCTGTGCCACCTGCTTTCCCAAACCCAGAAATCCGGTTCGATTAAAAGGCTCGACATCAGGAGTTTTAAATCGTGTGGCACCAACAACGATGCTTCAAACGTGGAGTTTATCAACCCCTTGAAATAGGGAGACGCGCGCCCAAACTCCTGACTCGCTTTGCAAATATCCTTAATTACTCCTTGCTGTATGGGTTCCCACCGCGCGGTGTTACGCTGCCGGTTGTACGTCACCGGTGCCGCAAAGGGCACGGCTACCGGCAACTGCGATGGGGGAGAGGCCCCGGTAGTATAGACCTCGGAGGCCCGGGTGGGATAGGCCTCATCCCTTCCCGCTTCCGGGGTAGGACCGTGGGAACCGGAAGGTAGACCGTGGGAAACCGGAAGGGGTACAGCGTGGGTAAACAAGGGGGCGGGCACGCCAACGGGAGGGGCGGGGTTCCCGGCAGGGGCGGGGGGCAGGGGCGGGTCTGGGCGGGATTGGAGGCGGGACTGGGGTGGGAGTTACAGGGTAAGGGGTGGGGCGATCGAGGGGGCGGGGAACTTCGTGGGCGGGAGGAAGGAGGGGCCCCGACGCAATGACATCATCGGCCGCAGGGGGTGTGACCGACGTGTAACTCGACGCGGGGGTGGGGGCTAGGGAGGCGGGGGCGGGGTAGAAGGGATTCACGTCACTCCGGTTCGCGCGTGCGCCAAAGTCCAAACCGCTGCCGCATTGCGGCAAAAGTCCCGATCCGCCATCTTGCAATGGCGCAGCAAAATTTCTCCCGACGCCATTTTGTGGCGTTCCCTTAAATTCAAAACTACTATAACTCGGAGGGGGAATCCGCGCAACGGGCGCAACTGGGGACGGCGAACTGGGGTAAATTGTGAGGAATGGGTCCACCCTGAGCTGGCCAGACTCAGGGTAGAAAGGGTTGGTGACTGCCGTGCTTCGGTGGAGACTTCCATCGTCTCCGATTTCAACCCGCTTGCTTTCGCGAGACGGGCGTACCGGCGCATGGTCAGCCACCGGGATAGAGGGGGGCGGAATGAGGGGTTCAGGAACACGATCAGGGGTAGGGGAACTAACGTCAACCGCACTCGAACCCTCCCCAAACTCATTAACTAAAACATTATAAATTAAAGTCTGCAACCCAAAAAACCGTTTAACTGAAAAATCTCCCCCCTCAAATCTATCGGTTAATTTTTCCCCGACGTCATCCCAAAACGAAAGCGTAAAAACCGACTTAGGATGAACGAAAGGAATGTTCCCAAGTACCCATTTCAAAAACTTTTTTAGTAACTTTTTATCAAAACTTTCCCCCGAATCAACTAAACGGTATTTTAAACTATAATACAAAAAACTTAGCTCCTTCTCCCTCTTGCTTTGATGGTTGCCCATCCTATAACAAGAGAGGTTAATTCCCCACTCTCTAAAATAAAGTAGAAAACGTGGCGGTTAACTCACCCGGAGGGACACTCGACCTCCGCGGCGACCTGCAGGGCTTTTTTCAACGTCCGAGGCTTCTGCTCCTCGCGACGACCGCCAAAGTAAATCCACAAACGAGAGATGTGAGGTGCCTTGATGAGCTCGGTTTCACCTCGATGCCTCAGTCCGTCGAGGTCGAGGGAGTCGCCGGCTTTTCTACGAGTCCGTACCTCCACAAGAGGGTTCAGGACACGTAGCAAGGAGCGCTCCAACAGGGTCTTCTCGGTGTAAAGAGAGTCCTCTTCTGAAGCTACTTGCGTAGCAGCAGCGTTGGGCGCCACTTATTAAAAATAATAAGTGTACCTCGTGGCTTCGCGGCCTCGTGGTCACCTGCTGGATGGTTGCCTCAGCCGCCCGGGCGCCACCAGGGCTAAGGTTTCCCTGCCCACAGCAACGCTAATCCCAAGTGCTGAGGTTTCGGTGTTCGCAAGCGTGGGTTCTTGCTACCAGTAGCTGCGAAATCAAGACAATAAGGAGCGGCGACTATGCTGGGCAACAGGAACGTTTATTGATCCTCGTCCCAAGCACAATGGCGCCGGACAAGGCTGTGCAGGGACGGATAAACAACTCAGGCAACCAATCACGGCAGAGCAAGGGGGAGGAGTTGGGGCGGGGAGAGGAATCACAAACCAACCGGGAGTAAGGGAGGGAGGGAGAAAGGTTCAGGGACCAATCCGAGAAGCACCTGCACGGAGCTTTCCAGAAACAGGGGAGGATACAGAACTTGACAGACAACACAACTAACAAATTATCAAACAGAGGCGTAACCTAAACTAAATGGACTAAACCAAGGTGAGGATGGCTCCCGGGGGATTCTTTCCACGAGATGGTTTCACCCACCACCCTTCCTTCCGGGAGCCCGGGGCCGACGTTGCCATGACAACTGCAACAGATCTTAAAGACAAAATCTTGAAATGGCAATCTTATACTTATTGATGGCTGGGGAACAAGAAATTCCAAGACGTTCATGTTTTATACATAGATGTATGAAGTAGTGAACAAGGAATATGGCTTTGTTCATATGGGAATATAAGGCCAGCTCTGCTTACTGCAGTTTCATTGCAAGCAGTAAAAGGTGTCACGTTTTGTCTGAACCTTTGCATGCATTTTTAAACATGTTTTGCAAAATACTTTATCATTTGAAACTGCTAGCTTAGCTTGGCATGGCTGGTGGCTATCTTGTCACATTGCATTACTCCCAAATCAAAGGAAGACTGTTCACGAAGATGTGGAAAAATGAGAGGGAGATGCAGTTCAGTCAAAATGCAAAAAAAAATCTTGTTAGCTCCTCTCATTGCTTGCTATTTTAAAGATTTTCAGGCAAATCCTTACAGGTAAACATGAATATATACTACTCATTTTATCCTTTTTGCTTTGAGTATGTAGTTCTGGTACAGTACAGATTAAGTAAGGTGTAACATAATTTAAAATACAATCATTTGCCCCAGCAAGAAAATCCATGTCACCTGAGATAAATGCCTAATCTTGTCTGTGGTAAATGGAAAGAAGCCCAAATCCTAGGCAACCAAAAAATGTTATATATTCATGTTTGAGTGTGTATTTAGTCTCTGTACTTTCTGTCTGACTTGGTGAGAAAATTAAATGTTTCCATCTATTGTAGATGTAAGCTTAGTTTTTTTTTAAATGTAAAATACATAAAATATATTTAAATCAGAATCACATAATTCCATCCTTAGGCAAGACTTAGACTTTTGTTAGCCTGCACTCCCTTGCTCATCTGACTTTTACATTCCTGTCTGCATGTTAGCTGAACAGCAGGAGTGAGGTAGAATGTACCCCAGTTGTCTGGGTTATCATTTAATCGCAAATACAGACAGTTGATAAAAGCCAGTTTGAAGAAAGAGATGGAAGACACATCAGTGGCTGCTGCTCCCCTTGAAGTCCTCCCAATGCGTCTCACTACTTTGGATTCGTTCAGGCTTTTAAGTTGAGTCTGTCATGCTTAATCCCTCTATGAGCTCTGTTACCATTACAAACCTATCTTTGATTAGGGATCCTGTGGACTCTGGTTCCAGTCCACAGAAAAGGTTCCTGTCTGAACCTTGGCACTGCCCTGTGACCACAGTCTTGCCAAGAAATCACTGGCTTCCAGGCTGGCTCTAGTCAATGCCCCCAGCCCAGCTCCAGCCCTGTTCCCTTGCTGAGTGCTGTGGGATTGGTGCCCTGGAGTGAGGAGCTACCGCAGCTGCCCTTAGTGGCTGCCCTGGAGGGCAGCAGGCCCTTGCAGTCCCCTGGCGTGGACCTCTCCTGGTATGTCTGCATGAGACAGTAGTCTACATTTCCAGACCAAGGATATAGCAATCTAAGTTCTGAGCCCAAGGAATTCAGAGACCTTTTCAGCTGAGATGCTCTTGATGTTTTTTAGTTTTTCACTAACTCTGCCGACTTCTCCAACTACTCCATGCTGATATTAATATAAGCTTAGACACCATCTTACCTGTAGGTATCCACATGTGTCTTAATTATTGAGCTCAATTCCAGTTTTCTGTTGTAAGCAACTGAATCTGGAATTGATTTAACCTCTAAAAGCAGTGGCAGAAGACAGAATGTAAAGTTCCTTCTTTCTGAGGGAGATACAGAGTCAATAAATTCCTTAATTTTTTTTGGCAAGTTGTCCTCATGAACATTGTAACCAGGACATTGCTCAAATGCTAAGGAACATCAAGGAGCACCAAACAGGTTTTAGAGTTCTAACTTGCAGTTGTCAAATGGTCTCAATTCAGTTGCTCCTAAGTCAATATCTAGGCTTACTTAAAGGCTGTGTTCACATTTGTCTGGTGACAGTTCAACATAAGTGTCTAAGGTAATCTCTAACATCCCAAACGGCAACGGTGTTGATGAGTGGAAAACTTTTTCTCTGCAAACATGGAATATGCTCCATGCTCGGGTGTTGCTTCCTCTGAAGAATCAAGAGGATAATTTTCACTTAGTCAGTCACTAACTTCTCCTTTTTCCCCAAGTCCTAACTGTTAACAATTTACATGATTCAAAAACTCTGGGAGAATTAAGAGAATACGTTTTCCTACTGGAGTGCTAAAGTCTGAGCAATGTAAATAATGTGCTTTGTAGTTTGCAAGAAAAGGAAAATTATTTCTAACATTAAATTTCAGGTATGATAATTTTCTACCTAATTTGTTTCAGGTGAACATCCTCTGTAGAAAACTGAAGTACTGTAAGATGACGTGACAAATGTGCTACAGAACTAGTTGCAAAATACCTAATAGTCCTTGGTACAACATTCAAACAATAAAAAAATTTCCAACAATAAAAACAACTAAAAAATCATGTTTAAGCAGGAACTACTAAACTGTGATTCCCTATTAGGTAATTTCTACTTACATCATAAAGGCTTGCTCATTGCTTGATACTGCTGTAGCTGCTACCACAGCTACAACAGACTTCAATCTTTCCTGTTGTTCAGGTATTCCTATTTTCTGTCTGGAGTATTTTCTTGTAACTTGATTAATCTCTGTATGAAGACATTTGGATGACATCGTCTAGTGGCTTTGAAATTATATCCACTTTTAATGACTTTTTATGAGAGTAAAGGAGTAGCTTATGTAATGTGTGACAGTAAACTCCTACACTAAGAGGGTCTAACAATTAGAAATACTCAGTGTTGTTAATTACAGTCCTAAATCTTTGGTTTCTGCAGAATGGCTGGTTTCCTTCAAAGGAAACAATACCAAGCCAAAGACACACAGATGTCTATTCATTCCAATTAATAAATTCTTGAGGTATATACTCTGGTAAGGGGAAAAACAAGAAAGCCCTGATTTTTAGCAAGAGAACTACACAATGAACCTAGATCTGCCTGTTAGGATCTGCTTTTTAAGAAATTCCTCTACCCAAATTAAGGTGCAAATGAGATCATATGGCAAAGTCAATAGTACAAATTTGGTTGAACAGTAAATTAAGGGGGGGGGGGGAAGAGAGAGAGAGAAATAGAAAGGGGGAGGGCAGGGGGGAGGAAGAGAAAGAATAAAAGTGAAAGAGAAAAACAGGTATTAAGCAAAAGATATCACCACTACATGGATTCTTGCAACATCCCATTAGTCCTTCACCCTGATCTTTTCAGTGGTGAGAGCTCCCAAATGTTCTTCAGGGAATACCACTTTTGTACAGTCCAAGTCCTGATTATCCATGAGGCATAAGTGTCATTCCCATAACTCGGAACAGCATGTGTGTAAGCAGCTGCTTCCTTTGTCAAAATTTGCTGTGGTGGGGATTTTTGTCCAGATAGGTCACTCAGATCAGCCTCACCAGGCCTGGAATCTTCCTGTTATTTCACCTGCACTTTTCCCAGTCTGCACAGTGGAATCTTATCCAGTGTGCTAATTCCAAACCTTCACCTCCATTTAGGTCTGGAATTAATGCCTTCCTGTTTGCCATCTCTGCTTATCTTAAATTCCTGTTATGGACACTTGCTCCTTTGACAATGTTTGAGACAGTTCGTGGTTCACTTTTAAGTCCTTACACTACCTGCTTTGCAATGCATTTAGCTTTGGGGATGCCTGAAGGCCTCTTACGTTCACAAAATATACTTATTCCATGGAAATACATAGAAATGAAATGAATTTACTGAAGAGGAAAAAAAGGGCAGGAAATTGTGTCAAACCAGCTTTGCTTAAAATGTATAAATGCTGAAGTTTTCACACACTTGCTTTCATTTGAAGGACAGGGTATCAATAAGTTAAGACATAAGAATAATAAATTTTAGATAATTTAATCAAACATATTTTAGACTTTAAACTAATATATAAAGTATCTCCTAAACATAGTTTAGTTCTAAAGATAATTGTGACTAAGTACCACTGAACTCAACCTAATTTTAATTCACATGGATATTTAGCAAAAATAAACATTTAGAATACAGAAGAAACTTTTTTTTGTGTATGTGTATATATGTAATGTATATACACATATATATACATATATACACACACATATATATACACATATATATACAAAATACATTGTATATCTATACTAACAAAACTAGATATGTAAAGTCAATTGCACTGCAAATTATGTACCAACTGTAATTTAATAAAAGCAGCAAGAATTTCATCAGGTATTTATTTACAGTATTCACAGTTTTTCTAGTCATTGACAACCACATTGTGCAGAAGGTAACTTTCCACTGGAATCAGAAATGAGCACTGTGATCCTAACCTATGCTAGTTGATTCTGTAGGGCATGTTGAAACCCTGATTGTACAATATTTTCTTTTTCTATTCTGTTTTCCACTTTTGAGTTACAATTATTCCAGATTTTGTAAAAGCTCCTTCTATGAGTGCTCTGAAATTGAGTGGGGCTATTGAAGTCAGTTAAAGTAGATTGATTGATATTTTTAGTTCATATCTTCGTAGGTAGATAAAAATAGATAAAAATAGATCTTTTTCAACTATTATCTTTCTTATTTTTTATTAGTATCATTGATGAGTTTATTTCCCCTGTGATGGGTTAGTTTTGGCCAACAGTCAAACACCCACCCAGATGCTTGCTCACTCTCCCTCCTTGGTTGTAAAAGGGAAGAAAGTAAGATTTGAAAACAAATACATTGACATAAAGATAGGGAGATAGCTTACAAATTGTTATTGCAGGAAAACCGTATTTGACTTGAAGAAAAATAATTCAATCTAGCACTGACTAAAATAGATTTGGGTCATGAGAAAAAAATATGAACATTAAAATAACAACTTTCTAAATGTCCTCCCACCTTTTCCAGGATCAACTTCTCTTCTTTATTCCACATGACTGCCTCCACTCAGAGGTGCAGGGGTACGTGGGGGACTACAGTCAATATACAGTAGTTTCTCTCTGTTTCTTTTCAGATGTTGAAGTTTAAACCCAGACCACAGCTAATACACACTGAGCCACTTGCTCAGTTTTCCAGCTGGTGGGATGGGAGAGAGAATCAGAAGCATAAAAGTGAGAAAACTCGTGGGTTGAAATAAAGACAGTTTAATAGGTAAAGCAAAAGCTGTGCATGTAAGCTAAGCAAAACATTCATTTCCCACTTCACATCACCAGGCAGGTTGTTTGCCATCTTCAGTAAAGCTTGGCTCCATCGTGTGTAACAGCAACTTGAGAAGTAAATGCCATCAGTCTAAACATCCATCTACCCTCTTCCTTTTCCTTCTTCCCCCAGCTTTATATGCTGACCATGATGTGATATGGTGTGGAATATCCCAGGAGTCAGTTGGGGTCATATGGCCCAACTATGTAATCTCTCAAATCTTTTTGCATTCTCAGTCTCCTTGCTGGTGGGGTGGGGTGAGAGGTTGAAAAGGCCCTGATGCTGTGAAAAACTGGCTCAGCAATAACGAAAATATTTCAATATTATCAACAGTGTTTTCAGGGCAAATTCCAAACCCAGCCCCATACTAGTTACTGTGAATAAAATTAACTCTACCCCTGGCAAATCCAGGACATTATCTCACACTTTTGCCCTTCTCTGGAATTGGTTTTCCATGGGCCACAGTTCCTTCAAGAATATCCACCCACGTGCTCTGCTGTGGCATTCTCTGTGGACTGAGGTATCTGCTTTGTCATGGTCCCCCATGAGCTGCAGGGGGACCTGTTCCACTGTATTCTTCTCCATGGTCTTCTCCAGTGCCGAAGCACCTTCTCCTACTATGACTTTGGTGTTTTCTCTGTTGTTTCTCACTCTTATTTGTTCTTTCTGGTGATATCATTTAAATGTATTTTCCCAGAGGTGCCCTCAGTTTGGCTGAAGTGCCCAGCTGTACCCTGCAAGCCATCCGTAAGCATCTATATGGGGCAGTTCTGGCCTTTACTCAGACTGTAGACTCACACTACCATCACCTGGTAACTTAAATCCAATACACTTCCCTAAGTTAACATAGTCTGATAAGTATTAGTGAATTCATAGATGTTTTTAGGCTTCCAGTTATGTAAAATACAAATTTCTTGAACATTGTCAAGGAAGATGCAATTAAGTTGGATGAAAGTAAATAGAAAATACTGCCAGTATCTCTAACCCCATAAGTATAAATTATCACCTTTCTAAGATACAGTCTGCATTTTGCCCTCCTCCTCAGGAGTCTTTCAGCTTCTGTGCAGTACACAGAGGTTTATCTATGTGTTTTCCCCAGTGTCCTTGTTACTGCTCCTATGAACTGGTTACAGGGACAAGCTGATGTTTTTTGGACTTGACATGAGGCTATATGATATAAAATAAAACTAAATCTGAAAAAGTCTTTGATCTGGACCAATTGCTGAAGCATTCCAGAATCCATTACAAACCAGCCCCTGTGACAGAACTAGTGAATCGAAACAAGAGTTTAAAAGAAATTCTTGTTGAATATTTTGAAATTCTTAAAGCACAACATAGGTGTAAGAAGCGCAGATGATTCCTGTAATCATAAATGGAAATAACATTTATGATTACAATTAGATTACAATTAGAAACTCAATTGTGTGAATTGGGCTTATTATCTGCTTGCAAATCCATACTTCTCTAGAAAGGATACTTGGGAAAGCTAAAGTTCTGGGGTAACAAGACTGGAATATTCATGAAGCTCCAGGGATTTTCATGCTGCAGAAGTCTGATTATGATAGATGCAGTATTTCTGTGTGGGATTTCAGATAACCTTTTTAAGCCCTTTTGCTGCTTGGGTATCTATCTATCTATCTATCTATCTATCATCTATCTAATCTAGGTATCAATCTATTTCTGACATTGGTGTACTACAGTTGAGACCACACTGTTGTCTTACATTCCATTTTGTTTGTGAGTATAAGGACAGTCCCATCTTTGTAACTTTCTTATGTCAAGCAGAATTCAGCTTTCAGAAGCCAGGAGCAAATATGACTCAGTAGTAATCACTGAAGATCAAAATTTGAAGTCCAGATTGGTAGCAAATATGCATCTTTGTGTTTAGTTGAAGTGTAAAGATCCTGTTTCTATGTTCATTGGTATCTATATATATTTAGGTGTCATATATATCTACATTGATTACCATGAAACCCTCCAAACTAGAAATATTTTAATTCTTACCTACTTTGTTTTTTCTTTTGTTTAACTTTTTACAGTGCAGTGTAACATCTAAGGCTAGATAAATTTCTTTAGCCGAAAATAGTGAGAGAAATAAAAAATAGCTATTAAATAGCTATTAAACAAATAGGTATTAAAACTAATTATCCTTAAAAAATTGGCATTATCTGAAATAAAAGCTGCTTTTTCAGTAAAATGTCTAAACAATTCTTAGCAATTCTTCTGGTATTCAGTGCGTGTTCTGAAAGCAGAGGCGTTGTAGGAGTAACTGTTGACCTTGTCCTGTGCATCTCAGTCTGCAACATAATTCCTAAACTTGTATTTCCTTTGAAAATTCAGCAAACTCTGAACTGGTCAAGTTTTGATAAATTCCCATATTTCATCTTAGGCAGTGCATACACCAAAGGTGAGGAAATGAAACAACATCCTTCTGGTTAGCCTGGAGACATCTGGAGAGTAAACAACACTTGAAAAGTAATAAATAATTAAGTCCACAATTCTCTTCCTATTTCTCTCTTTTGTACTTCATGGAAGAGCCTTTAACACTTTTTTGCTATAGTTTGCTGTAACTTACATGCCAAAATATTATCTCTTGAGTCCATATGTTCTCCTGTTTCAAACTCCATTCCCCAGTCCACAGCCAGTTAAAAACCTCCATCTTGAAAACCAACTCTGTTGCCAGCTCCCTTTTGTTTATATGCAAATAAATGTTGAATAAAACTATATTCATTTTTTTTATGTTATTCTAAACTATCAGGAGCCTTGTTAAATATGGGTTCAGAAGCTGGAAAAACAGGAAAGAAGCCAGCAAATGAAAGCCTGTGAGCTTGCTTTTATTGCTGCTTCACTACTGGTTCCGGCTTCTCCTTCTGTTTCCTTGGAAACAGATACTGGGCAAGCGAAAACAAGGTAAGGATTTTAAAATATTGACTTTAAAATCTGCTGCCTCTTCTGTTTCTGTTGGATCCTGCTCTATTGGACAAGAATGGAAATACTTAGCCAACCACCATTGTATGGCAACGTGTCTATCGCTACTACAGCATGGGTACCAGGGAGATCTGGGGTGCGTCCTTTTGCCTTGTTTGTTTATATCTTTCCAAACCACAACTGTATTATTAAAAAGAGAGAAAGAGAAGCACATGGGAAAACAGCCAAAGCCAACATCAGAGTGCAAGACCTATCAGATTCAGCTGCTGTATGAACAACACAATTGCCACTGTAGAATTGCCCACAGGCACTTGGAGGAGCTATTGTCTGACCCACTGAACTGAACAACTTTTCAATTGTATCTTTACCAGAAATAGCAGAATAAAGCCAGAAATCCCCAAAACACATTCATCTGTAACACAAGAAAACAGATCCTTAAAATATGCTTTTGGAAACATTAGATAAATTTCTTTCACCTGAGATCAATGTAATTGGAGAATGAAAAAAGGCTTAGTGTTTCAGTTCAGTTATTGAAATATATATGATTATGTGAAACTTACCTGAACCTTGATTCAACGTCTGTAATTAGAGAACCTACAATAAACAAAAGTTTTAGCATTTTTTGTTTTGATGCCCATGAGAAATACTGAAACGAGGTTATTTTTGACAATAGTTTAAATCCTGGCCAAAACTAAAACCAAATTCTACTAAAAAGGGGTAAATTTAGTTTAAATATATTAACATGTTAAATATATTTCTATGATAAAACATGAACAAGTTGAATGCTAATGCTTGGGGAAGCTGATTTTATTTTTGGAAGTGTAGACTTGTATGTGTCAATTATAAGTTGACAGATATCAATCTTATTGACCTTTCATTTAAGGTGATTTTAGAAGGACATAAAGGAAAATCACCTGCTGCTTTATAGCAAGTAAGGTTGGAATCTTGAGAGCAGTGCTTGACAGTGGAGGACAGCCTTTCTTGTTTACACTGTGTTAGTGGAGAGTGTAAACTCTAATACATTCTGATTTTTACACATAGCATAAGTTGCTGCTACATAAATGTACAGCATGTTTGCCTTCCAGAGAGAATTTCTCAGGCTAGCAATAAGAGGAAACTGTGATCTCCTCCTTTGACTTCTGTGCCCATGCTTAAGTTTTTCCTAGGTGACTTTTATCATTCTGTATCCATTTGGATTTTTTCACATACAATTGTCCATACTGGTTTTTTTCAAGTTTAGGTTTTAATTTCGTCTTACTTTACAATAGTTTCACAGTATTAAAAATCACCAGTTGCATGTTAAGTCAGCTTAACCCATCCATTTCAATGTTCCTTACAATGTGAGAGGACTTTAGTGCTTTATAGGGCCTGCTGGTTGAAAGAGGCAATACAGTAGAAGATCTTACATTAAAAGACATGACTGTGTAAGAGGTATATGAGACTGTGAAACAAAAGTATATTTATGAAATGCTAGTCAAAAATCTTATCTGACTATCCTTTGGTCCTTTCTCATCTCACTGTGATGCCGACACTACTACTGCTTGTGAACATTCAAGCCTTCATGTGGGGTTGAACATTATTCTTTGAAGTTACACAATTACTAAAAAAAAATAAATTACTAAAGTATGCTACATTCCTCAACTTAGAGTGTTTGCTATATTTTTTTTCTTATATGCAACATAGTAAAAGTGCAATACTGTGAGATTTCTTTCATCTCTATCATTTTTCTTCTTCCTCTGCTTTTCTGACTATCTGTCTTAAAAAGCAATAAATGAGCCTGAGTTTTCTAGTCTCAAAATGGTCCTTTGATCATGAATATTATTCCTTTAGTCATCTGTGTCACCCATATCAGTTTCTGCTCTTATCATACAGAGGGAAAAAAGAGAACCCACATGAAACATAATATTGACAGATAATCTTAGAAATCTTTCTGACAATGGGTTTTTTAATAAAAATTCAAAAAATATTTTGGAAGCAAAACTCCAAGGTGCTTAGAACTGTCTGACAAAGCTTAGATATAGTCTCACTGTCTTCTGTTTCAGAAATACTTCTACATTCATAAAGACAATTTCTCTCTATATTTCAGATTTTAACTTCCATATCCAGAAGGAACATGAAAATTATGTGCTGGACTGACTACAATATTCTGAAGGTTAATTTTACCTTGTCCATGAAGTCTTCTTGAATCCATGTGCTTGTTTACACTGATAGCCTGTTCTGTTCCTCTTCTGAAAGGATGACTCTGTTCTTTAGGGCAAAAAGTTAAATTACCTGGGCTTACCTTTCCTTTTCTTGTTTGACTAGCAGTAGTTAAATACACTGCTTCATGGTATATCGATTCACAGACCCATATTTTAAGTACTATTAAAATAGATCTTGATTCAGAAAAGAGGAATTTGGGTCTGAACTCCTTTTTATTTCTTGGAAAGTAGATCACTGGTCTAGAAATCATATTTGTGCAATTATAAAAAAGCATGTTTTAAAATTCATACCAGACTCTAATAGCACCTATGACCATAAATGCTTCAAATGGGAAAAAAAAGCATTCAGAACTAGTGGAGAGAGCTACGATTTGCAAATGGAAGGGCAATGATATGGTTCTCCTGAAATGAATGAATTTAGATCATGAAACAAAAGCCCTCAATTTATATTATTCTTGAGGATGTAAAAACATTAATCAAGTGTTTGATAGCTTCGGGCACAGGCACTGTGTTAATGTTCTGCCTAAGACCTGAAACCTTTATTGATATCACACAAGCTGCAGATCTGGGCATGTTTATCTGATCTAGAATTAACTTCAAAAGTAAAGGATGATTGACTAAATAGCACTGAGGCATAATAGTTAAAGTACACTTGTCATATTCAATGCAAATTCTGAAAACAACAAATAGATACTTGTCAAAACTTGTCATTTTGTATGCTGTTGCATGATGATAAAATGCATGGTGTTTTAGGTGCCTCTTGTCAACAGGATATAATTAACTGTGGCTACATTTAGGTAGTGTTTTTGCTGAGAAGATCAACAGCTCTGATTCTCTCTGCAGGGAGTGTGTTTGTTTAGAAAGGTTCTTAGCTTTTCTGAAACTCTGTCATCTGGTTCTCTCCAGGGGTTGCAAAGCAATCATCCCCCTATTCCAAGACCTAGTAACAAACCCCAAACATAACAGACCAAAAATTAACACCTGCACAAACTCACTGGGAACGTATTTGGGGTTTTCTACTTGTAAAAGCATCTTCTGTTTAGTGCAATTTAATCCCAGGCTTTGTTTAGTGATTATTTCTCCCTAGTTCATGCTGAAGCAAAATTAATAATCTCTGTGCAAGAATATTTTATGTTTAGGTGAAATCCAGCTAGGGAGAAAACACTGTTTTTTTTTTCTTTGTTCTGTCAGTACTGATAATATGCACAGTGAATAAGAAAATTCTCACATGCCTCAATACACTATTTTTCATGATTATTAAGAAATCTGACAACAAAGGCATACCAGGATTTGAGGCTTCGCAAGCTTGTAGTGATAAACCAAATCTTAGTGGGTATAATGCTGCTTTAGACACTGTATCTCAACATACATTGAGATCTGCTTTTCTTCTGGAACTCATGGGAACACATTTTAACACATTTAACACATCCCACTGTTTTCAACAGCCCAAAAGTCAGCCTCAAAGTGAAATTAGTGTGTGCTGTGACTCCACTGTTTAACTCATATAAAACACCCTATTTTTTTCAGGTTTCCTATCAGTGAATGAGAATTTCCCCTGGGAGAAATGTAAAGGAGTTCAGTATTTAAAAAGGCTAACTTTGAATATACAAGGCTTGGTTCCCCATGCTCCCATGATAGTTGTGAGCAATATAGGTTTCTGTAAAGAGTAATTTAGGACATTTATTTAATGTAAAGTAGTTTGAGCAGACCCTCCAAATCTTGTATCTCTGCATTATCTCAGAAGCAGAATTTTTAAAGCTCTGTGAAGCCAGAATGATTACATTCCTAACTTCCATTAATCATTTTGCTTTATCAGCTTAAGAAAAAAAAACCAAAGGAAACATTATTTTCAGATTCTTAATTAATGAACAAAACATTTGTACAATCCAAGCAGATACCATACGTTCCACTGATGTTTTTGTAAAAGGCTTGTGAACATATTTTACAAAAGTATTCTGTGCTTATTTCTTTAAATTACTGCTTTGCAAATATTTGTATTTTTTCTATTGTTATTGTGAAGTAGCACTAGAATTCAAAGCACGTTTTTTTCAATACTCAAAAAATAATTACCTTGGCTATTTCCCTAAGAGACTCTGTAAATGTCACAATCCTTCCTCCTCAGCATCTTCTCAAGAATCTTTAAAAGAACAGATTTTCATTTAACCAGAGGAGGTAAAGACACACACAATAGGCTTTTGGAGAACAATTTTAGATTCTTGTAAGATTGTAATAGCTTCCCAGCAGAAATGTTATTTATTAACAGAGAATGTAGTCAATTGCAATTCACAAGTAACAGTCCCAGCAACTTGCTCTCAAGAGAATATACCTTTCACCCAAAGCTACAGAGAATAGCTACACGTGTCATCAGTATTATAATTTCATTGTGCTCTATATGAATGCTAAGGAGCTAACAATGAGTTTGAACAGTTTTTAGCATTTTGCTATTGTTACTTATTCTGAAGGAGTTGCATTTTTATCTTGCAACTATCTTAATGCCATATAATAGCACCTATTTTTTTTTAATCAGTGTAATATTCATATTAAGAAACAGGGAAAATTGCGTTTAGTACTTTTGGAGTTATGATGAGAATGATTGACATAGTTTCTTTGCTTTTATATTGATTCATTTTCCTAATTCTGCATTCCAGTGATAAAAATATGGCAGAATTAAATTATGTAATTTTTTTCATCAGCATGTCATTTGTCAGTGTTTAATAACGAAAGCTCTTACTTCCTCCAGCATATCGTACTAACCTGCCTATTTTGTCTCTCAAATGTGAAGAAAGAAGCAAAAGGGAATTGGAGAACATTGATATTTAACAAGAGAAGGTCAAACTCTATGGCTTCAACAAGTCACTGCCACTCACAATTTATTTCTGTAAGGCCATGAATTTTTGTGTTAAAAGTACTACTTTGATCATCATACTTAAAACATCAACCTGTGTGTGATCTTGGGGTGCTATTTTAATACTTTGAAAGACTGCTTTTGTGGACTAACTTGATTTTTCCATTTAAGTCTCTTTATATGAAAATATGAATGCTGTTTGTTTTTATTCTGTCAGAACAAAAAGAATGACTCACCAAAGCAATACATCATTAAAGAAGAGATTTATAGGCAAACTGATGCTACTTGTAGGAATTGTGTACTTACTAAATGTAGTTCTGTAGCATTTATCTTATTGCGTATCTAATTTTTTTTCATGTCCTATATATACAGATACGTAGTTCACTTCATATATCAATTTCTATATTAACAAAACCTCAGTTTCTTTTCCTGTAGATCCCAGTCTAGGACACTTATTAAAAAGAGGTTTCATTACAGAGCTCACGAGGAAAGGATTAAAAAACGTGAAAGGAAGAAATTTTGGTGTTTTCTTTTTTGTGGCTTACTTTTTTGGCTCACTCTTCAGTGAGTGCTGCTGATAAAAAAAAGGTCCCAGCAAACTAGAAATCTTTCATTCAATATTAGTTTTCTTTCTGTAAGATTTCTGCACTGAGTATTTAACATAAAACAAAACAAAACAAAATAACTCTAGTGGTAATAAGTAGTTTCAGAATTTGTCACCTTTGAATGTATTAAAAAAATTGTTATGATTAATATTAAAACATCTAATATTCTTAAGCCTTTTCTAGATATCCATACAGTCTTCCAACTTCTCCTTTTAATTTTATTAACTACACTATCACTGATACTTGAGAAATCAACAGAAAAATTGCACTTGAAATTTAATTGTACTATAGTTACAAATAGTTTTGGATTGGTTCTCATAGTACTTTGTTGACTGTTGCTTAGAAGAACAGATTTTTCTCTCAAATATATTAAAATCTCTTCAGAAATCAATGTCAATATTAAACAGTAATAATACAAAAAATTAATAGAACTTTTCAAGAGAAGAAGTGAACAGGTGCAAACATGACAGAATTCTGTCAATATTTGCAGATAAAATATAATAATTGTTGATTGTTTTGTTTCTTGGCTCATTGGGAGTTCTTGTGGAGTTCTCAGTCTACACTTTCATGCTGAAGTAAGTTTCAAGCTGTCACAAGAGCACAGAGAAGATGAAATGAAAATAATGTTCTGTTCTCAAGCTTGATAGACAGTAACAGATACTGTGAGCTGAGTACTATACTGCAGCTCAGACATGATCCCATGCTTTTTAAATTTCTCATCAGTAATACTTTGAGACATTTTTCAAAGAGAAGTAGTCCTGCCACAACCATGCTCGTTTCCTGTCAAGCACCTGCAGATCACAAATGAACACAAAAGACAGCATTGCACCCACAGGAGCTTTTCACCATGAAATGGGCTTTCCCTAGTGTCATGTTACTGAAAGATCACAATTTCCTGTATTTACAGGGAAATGAAAAGTCACTGATCACAGAAACTTATGCCCATGAACAAAACCAATTGAGGTAATTAGGACTACGTGGGAGTATTTTTGATTTATTTAATTTTTATTATTTTATTTTTTTATTTCTTATTTTATTTTCTTTATTCAGAAATTGGGTCATTTCACTTACTGGAAGAGGCCACTTAACATGGCTACTTCTTGTTCTAGGCATACCAGAGAAAACTACTGCTGTGTGTGTAGCCCTGAATTGCAGATTAGCACTTTCATGGATTTTAAAATACAGTTACTAATGCAATCGCTCTTGAATTCATTTCAGTTGGAATCAGTCACGGTAGCTACTGTCTAAATTATTTAAGCTAGCCCATTTTTTTTGACTGAAATAGATTAGAGGACAATTGCATACACACATCATATAGTATTTGAGTATTTTTCATTTGGAAAAGCTGGAGGCAGAGGAGAACTTGGGTACACTGTGATAAAAACTAACCAAGTAGTGTGTTCTTCATCTCCATAGTGATCTATTCTTTTGTGGGATGGAGGCTAACAGGAAAGGGAAAGCAGAGGAAGAACTCTACAATTATGAGATAAAAACTTGCATGGATATGAAAAATTGAATGAACATTTAATGTACATTTAACTTTCCACCAATGTATGTGTCACAGTTTGGCAAATATTAATGTGTTTCTGCTTACTTAAACAAACCATTTTCAGGTTTGATATGATCTGTCCATGTGTTGTATGAAACTGGGTGCTCAACTACAAGAGAAGAAATACCCAATAAGTAAAAAAGGCAGGCTCCAGGGATTAGCAAGCATGTTTTAAATAAAATGAATCCAACAATGAAAAATCCCAACCCAAGCCACTAACAAGCCAAAACAACACTAAACATGCTAAACAGTGTTGAAGGGTAATTTATAGTTATGGATAAAGCATATACCAGCATATACATCCTGCAGAATGTGATCTTTCTACAGGAGAGAGCAGAGTTACTCATAAAATTTCTCCTGAATTCATTTCAGACAAAATCACCCAGACTAGCTAAATTATTTAAGCTATATAATTTCATTTTTTTTGTCCATTAGCTCATTCATATTACAGCATTCTTTAAAAATAAAAAAAAGTACCATATGTCTTTTGTCAGGTGTACTCATGCTTGCTTCCAACACAGATCTTTCTTCCATGGTGGTTGTACTATCACAGATGTGGATGATAATAATATGGGTCTGTTTTGTGTATCTATGCATCCTAGAAAAGGAAATGTTTCAAGCTCTAAGCTTTAGTAATATGAAAAAAGAAAATTTAATGGAAAAATCCAGCTGGATGCAAAGGATAGTCTGCTACTGTGACTATCGTTAGATTCTTCCTGGAGAGTTTATACTATTGTGGGAGGTCTGTGGTTTTCCGTGTGATTTGTTTGTTTGTTTTGTGTTTATTTTAAAAATAATAGTCAAATAGTAACATTTAAATAGGTATGATTTTATGGTTAAATCTCAGATATAATTCCTTATATTCATGTTAATATTCTTATTCGCTTGACTTTATGGAACCATTTTCTGACTGACTAAAACACTACTTAACACAAGTTGCTCTCTTCTTTCCTTTTCATTGTTGTAAGATCCTTTACTACATTAGATTAATTATTTCCCTTTTTTTCCCCTTGAAATAAAATATAACCTGTAATAACATTATCACTTAGTTTTTCTACAGTGCAATTAAAATTATATTTAAGATACTAAATATAGAAGACAACAATTAAAAGTAAAACAAAAGTTCTGTAGCAAATGGTAACATCTGCATTTTCAGCTGTATTTTTTGTTTGAAAAATTTTTAGTTCTAATGTTCTTCAGGTATTTTTTCCTGTGTTCATTTAATAGGTTTTCTTATTCTCCTGAGCATTATAAATGGGATAATGATTGAGCCCCTGAACAATATTGTGTTTTACATATATGTCACTGTGCATGAAATTTTTACTTGTATGGCCTTAGTGTGTTTTAGTGATGTTCCAGTTCAGTTTTTTCAGCTTACACAATGATATTTCTCTTTTGAATTGCACTTTTTAACAAAAGGAGACTTAACACATCATTTATTCATCCTCTTCAACAGTTTCTCAGAAGTACAGCATTTCATTTGACTATATGACTTCCTATGTGTTTGTGTGTGTGTATATAGATTTCTATATTTCCTTCTTCAATAATTTTTTTTTTTAATATACGTCTTAGTTGCTGGTATTGTTAGTTGCAATTTTTGAGCAAAAGCCTAGAATGTTTGTTCTGGAGAACCCCTAAAGCATGTGAAAATAGGATGAAATCAGAGACATACAAATAGGGTCAAAAAGACTAAGAATTCTCTATTACAGTATGGAAACATTAGGACTCCCACGGATTTGTACATTTCTGGATTCTCCTTTCTTAAGTTTCTGTCATTGGTACAATTCCATCCACAGGGAATCTCAAAATGATTGTCACTATTACCTCTGTTGGAGTAGTGTTGAAGCCTAAGTACTTTACAGTTGTAAGCCAGGAAATTTCTTATACCTTATATTACATGGGAAAAAAAAGAAGAAAAAACAAACAAACAAAAAAACCCAAAAAAAACAAAACAAAACAAAACAAAACAAAAAAACAAAAAAAAAAAACAAAAAAAAAAAAAAAAGAAGAAGAAGGAAGAGTTTAAAGAAATCTTCCTTCTTGTTTTTCATAGGTACTGTCAGTAGTTTGCACTCCAGTTCTTTTCATTTCCCTGTGATCTTTTGAAACCCTATCCTGGCCGTTTAAGATGAAATTTGTCTTACTGTCTTACACAGGGTAGCTGACCATGGCCATACAACAGGACAGATCCTCAATGAGCTCACTTCCCTCTCCCATGGGGTGGGGAGATGGTAGGAAGCAGCTGAGAAGTCTTATGGATTGAGATAATGTGGTTAAATAAGTGAGGCTAAAAGTGCACAGAAGCAAAGAAAATGCAATTAATTCACTACTTCCTATCAACAGACAGGTGATTAGCCAACTCTGGACAGCAGGATTTAAACACATGAAAAGGTTATTTGGGAAGACAAATACCACAACTACAAACATCTCATTTTTCTCCTCTTTCACTTTTATTGCTAAGGAAGATGCCATGTGATATGGAGTATCCTGTTTTTCAGTTGGGGTTAGCTACCCTGGCTGAGTGCACCAGTGCACCCCGTGCTCCCAGTGGTGCTCCCAGTGCACCCCCAGTCTCATTACCTACTGGGTAGGGGAAGGGTGGAGGGAAAGCCATGATGCTGTAAAAGCAGGATTCATTAACAGCCAAAATAATGGTACCTTGTTTTAGCCACACATCCAAAACCAGGACCGTGCATAGGGCTAAGAAGATAATCAGTTCTATCACAGTCAGACCCAGTAATATGTGTAAATGCATTACTGGAGCTTTACTGAAGATGGGAATGATAATCAGTGTTACAACCTAAATCATATTTATATCCTCATCTCAGGTAGTCCTCCAAATCAAAACACAAATGAAACTCCATAGAGAATAAGAAATTTCACCACTGGACACATTCTCTTTTCTTTTGTATTTAAATATGACATATAACTTGCTGGTTAGGCCTTCTATTAAAAATAAAAAGTACTTCCATTCATTAAAATAGACAACGTGATATTTTTCACATAGGAAAATAATAGGAATTAGAGATCCCAGAATAATTTACACTGAGAAATCAGGGGAAACTCTACAACTACTGTATTTTCAATGAGATACACTTGGCTTATCCTCTGCAGGTTTTTCAGTTTGACTAATAAGTTCAGAATTTCTCTGGTAACAGAACAACTAAATGGTATGCAAAAAATTTATGCTTAGCTGTTATGCAGGTATCAAGGGAAACTCTGCAAAATACAAACGAGAATTATGAGGTTTTGATGTGGCCCAGTTTAGCAAACTAATTTCCAACATACTAATTTAAGCGCTCTGAAAAGAGTATGACAAGCAATTCCATAGAATTTCTATTTAAAATTCATACTTGGCAGAATTCCACTCCACAGATCATCACACATGACTGGAAGCAAAAGTCCTGTTTCTTCCTCTCTGGAATGCTTAGGAGGAACTCAAAGTGATAAAAAGAGTGGAATAAATTAAGAACAAAACAGGAAATAAGAGTGGTTGTCATCAAGGGGAAAAATGTATTAATGGATAATTTATGGCACTTGATCTAGTGTCAGCATTGTCTTCTAGCTCAAACAGATTTTTACCTCTGTGATATTATTCTAAGTATCTTTTTAATACTGAATGGTCATATCCTATTGGAGTTTTCATTTTTTCTGGACTGATCAAGCCAATTTTTAATACCTCCTCTTATATACAAGGCTGTCCATGCTTTTGACCATGCTAGTAGCCTTTCCCTGCATTTGTTTGAGTCTTCATTAATTTTCCTATCAGAAACAATCAAAACTGCATGCAGTGTTCCAGATGAGGTCTTCCTAAGTCCTTATGCAATAATATTAGGTTTTGGCCATCTCTACTGAACATATTTTATGGCCTGGATAAATGATAGGCATTTGTTCCTTTTCCGTAATCACACCAAACAGTCATCTTCTAGTCATAGTGGACATAGGATTTTCTTTTGCTAATTATCTTTGTGATGCTCAACCCCTTGAGTCAATCGAGCTTTAAGTTACTAAGGGAAAGGAAAAATTCAGAAAAATTATTAACTTGATACAAAATCTTAGTAAGGAATCCAAAAGTCCTACCACTTCACCAGTTTGGTTTTTTTTTCCTTCCCTATAGAATCACAGCCTGTGGGTTATGAATCTATATATACATGATAATAAGTCATACCAGGAAGTACCTACAAAAGGAGGTTCCATGATTGTGTTCTTTTCCAAGAATAAACAGTAGGATGTAAAGAATTTTTGTAGTTTAAAAATCATATATACATATTTTGTATTTATAACCTCATTATCATATATAAGAATAGTATACTATGCATTTTATATATATGTCTATATATATAACTGTACTCATGTGCATCTTTACATCTAACCAATCCTTCATTTTACATTAAAAGTACTTTTTTCTTCACACAAACAAAAAAACAAAACAAAAAGAAATTCCCTTACATACCTTCTCTCTAAAAATACACTAAGAAAGAGAAATGAATGATTTCAGGAAATGCAGTAATATTTACTAGCTCAAAGTGGAAGAGACTAAGGGTGAGATGTATACAAACCTGAAGCTTAGAAGTAGGAAGAAACCTCCATGTTTTTACTTTACCTTCTTCATTACCAGAGAGAGGCAATTATAAAACACAGGAACACAGGTATTGTACTGATCACTCCTACAGCAGACAAGTATACAGTGATTTTATGTTTTTATTCCCTCAGGTTTCATTTCAATCCCTTATAGTTAAAACCTAAATCCTAAATCCTGGAGTTTAATTTTAAAGCATAATTTTGAGACATTAGCTTTAACCACATAACTTGCTATCTTGTTTTTCAATATTAACCTAAATAACAAGCAGTTCAGTTGAAAAGTGAATTCTTTTTAACCTGTATATTAGTCCTTCATGGCTATGGCAATGGACCAATTTCCAGTATTGCTAAGATCTTGTTGACCATTTGCAGCGTAAGCATTTTTTCTGTACTCAGTGAAAAGAATAGTCAGACGAGTTGGAGGAGCTCCAAAACAGTAAGTTGAAAGGGATATAACTTCTTTATGGCTTTATCCAAAAGATCAGAGAAGCAATCTGCATTCCCGCTGTAGCTGTGCTGTAAGTAGGCCACAAAGCCAGCTGAGATTGTGTTATTTCTGCCTCATCAGTTAGCACCTTTGAATGAGAAGGCAGATATGATTTATGGTGGAACAGAGGCTGACAGAGCCCAGCTGGAAACGCTCGTATTATGGTAGCTGAAATGCAAAAATTGGGTTAGTGTTGAAATGCAAAATATAATCTAGGTCATATAAACGAAGATAAGTAATTCAGTCTCATAAAACTGACAAGCAAGAACCCTAAAACATCAATGTTTGTATCTTGTCTTTGATTAGCAATGCCACTAATACATTTTTACCATAAAAATATTCTCTATTACCTCTCCTATCTGCACAGACTAAACTCAACTGCAAACATGAATCTGCCACTGTTTGATGATCTACAATAAACAAATTAGCAGTCTATCCCAGGTGAGGATGGACTGGTGTCTGAACACATAATCTTCACTGCTGGTATTTATTATCAAGCTTGTTGGCAAAATCAGCAAACAAAACATTTCTACCATTCCAACATTTAGTACACAACATTTCCACAAAAAAGAATAGCATTCAGATCTAAAGGTAGAAAAAGTATTTGAAAAAATCCTACTGCTTTTCCACAGACAGTAAAATTTAGTGATGGTGATTGCATGGATTTATGTATGGTTTTCTTTTTGGTTTGTTTGTTTCAGAGTTTTGGAAGGGATTTTGGGTGTGGGTTTTTGGCTTGGTTTTTACTGTTACCCAGTTTCTTTTAAAGAGAAAAATGAAACTATTAAACTTCTGGCTAAAAAGTAAAATGTTTCATGTACTCCCATGCAAAACTACAGTTGAATTTTGTGCACTGGATATATTTGCAACGCACCTTTGAAGTCTGAGCACATTTTGGTCCCCGATCTACTATTTACCCCGTTACCGTCTTGCATGTATGCTCTAGTGCCTTCTGTCTTGGTTGATCACCCTCTTGTAAATGTCCTGGGTGTACAGAAGCTGTGGTATGTTAACATCAGTCTCCCTGTTGAGACTATATAAAGCTTCTCTTCTTCTTCATTCTGTTAAAATACTGACAAAAATGGACTTAGGTGGAATACCAGATACTGACATTATTAGTGCATTAACTGTTTAAAACCAAGTTTCTGGTCATAGTAATCAAGTAATTTGAACCAAGCAGAACTTGTGAGAGTGTATGCCCCAAAAGGCTCCAGAAGCTAAAAAGATGTGATGACAGCAATTGCAGTACCAGTTACCCTGAGATGACACAGACTATTGCAATCCTGAATATACCATAACCCAGTTCCAATGGGTGAGGAGATAGAGAACACTTTTACTGACACTCTCTTGCCTGGTGCTTCTGGATCTGTATTGGAAGACTGGACTTGTGAATTTTCTTGTTTTCTCATCTGAAGAAAATATGGCTCTTTGCCTTGCAAATGTGTGTTGTGTGGTAGAGGAAAGAAAAATATAAAATTACTATTTCCACTCTTGATTTATTTTTTATTTTTACCCAAGAAAGAGCTGTAAAAACATATTGGGGAAAAGTTACAGCCTTGAACAACTGAAGATGATTATAGTAAAAGTAGTACTGACTGGCTAATAGAAAATGCCATTGAAGAGGGAGGGGAAAGTGAGGTCTGAATTAAAAACATATATTTCTGTTTCATAAACCATAAGCTACATTAAATTTATCCTTTTTCTTGTAACACACAAGAAATCTGCATTTCAGATTTCAGAACTCTCATTTCAGGTTTAAAACTGAATTTTAAATGTGTATGCCAAAGTCTCCTACAGATGCTGGGTGAAGACTCCACTAGCTCTTTTTGATGTCTTGTAGCCCAGAAAGATGTCATCATATCCTTTGCATAGCATTACCATATCACTGCCTTCCTTAAATCTTGCTTCTTCCTGATCTACTGATATCTTATTCTATTTGTGCTCCCTTTTTATATCTTGTATCAGTTTTTTATAGTACTTATATTTACTTACAAACGCTTTTTCTTTTCAATTTCATCATAAGATATCCTCATTTTAAAGGGTTTAGTCTATTTTTATTTATTTCTCTGTACTTTTCTGAAACTTGCATCTTTCTTGCCCACTTTGCCTCATTTCTTCCTTACTGTTCCTCTATTCCCTCCAATAGACTTTTTTCTGCTAATCATGTCCTCATGACCCTCTTTGTTATCTGATTTGTGCTCATAATTTTTCTTAAATTCTTCAGTTCTTGTAATTGTCCCCATCCTTCCAATTTTCTAGTTAAAGGAAGGTATGATGAGGATATTTCAATATGGAAAAGTTAATTATTAAAATAGAAAAAGGAAATTGAGGAATTTTTTTTTTATATTTTCAAAATTTATAAATCCCATCTTGTAAAATTTACCATATGGTAAAGGTACCTTTCTTAAAAAAAATAAAAATAAGTGGTGTTTTACATAAGATAGAAATACAGTCCAGATTTTTATTTATCAGGCAATACCTGTGTACAAAATTTTGCTTGTTCTCTATTGGAGCTGAAATATTGTTAAAATGTACAAATTTACCATTAGTTGTATTTTTCACATTTATACTATATATTAATTATACTAAAAATACTCAAAATATAACCTACTATTTTTAATACTTAGTATTGAAGAAATAAAATGTACCTTAGAAGCAGCAGTGTTGGGTAATCAAATGTTAATAATCTAGTTTAATTTCTTGGAATTGTTTAAGAGGTCATGTATTATTTTATAAATTTCTTATTAATTTTTCTCATTCATAACAAATACTTAAATTGTAGAAAAATTATGTATTTAGATGACTACTTAAGTTTTTGTTCATATTTTAGGAACATTTGAAAGAATTTAGAATTATTCTAGCTATTTTTAAAATGAAGATCCCAAAAAAATCCTCTTAAAATGTTGCTTTTGCTATTCCCTCTTAAAAAATACATTGCTAAAACCAGTGAAAGATTTCCTGTTGCTGGAATACATTCAGGATCTCCTATGGCAGTTTCCAATTAGAGATTAGCAGCTAAGTCATCAGAATTGCCAGTGCAACGGAATCTCACTGGTAATATTGGTAACATTCCCCACTGATAACAGTCTTATTTTCTGTTTTTTAGGGAAGGAGAATAGTGAAGAACATAAGAATTGGAACTTGTAAAGTGTAGCAGCAGTAAACATGCAGCATGTCTCTTCTAATCTATGAAGGGATGACATGCTGTGCTTATTTTGAAGAACTGTAAAAACAGGAATTGCAATGGGAAATAGAAGAGAGAAACGGGAAAAACTTACTTCAACAACTGCTTTAGGCTGTCATTTCTTTATAGAGGAAATCAGCAGTAGGTTAAGACTTAATCTGAACGTTTACAGCAGTATTTCATAAGACGGATCTTTCCTCAAAGTGTATCACAGTATATTTCTCACTTTATTTCTGTGAAATCTTTGGGATAACAGGCAGATGAGACATATGGATACCTACCAGGATTTGATTCTCTTGGAATAAATTTCATGAAACTTTTCCATGGTGCTCATTGCCCGTCTTTGAACCTGTACTATTTACTTCTAAACCTTGCCAGCCTCAAGTATCTGGAACATTTTTGTCACCCCATTAAACTAAAATTTTTTCAGGTCTAAGTACAAAATGAAGAGCTAAGAAAAGCAGAAGTTGATGTAGCTTGTGTAGGACCAAACTCAATTTCAAAGCAAGATCTGACAAAATGTAAGAACTTGAGTAGGAGGGATGTATGGCACATAGCCATAAGGGACAGACAGATGCCACTTTTGCAGTGGAGGGTTATCATCATAGCAGCAATTGGATTAAGATAGCATATGTTTAGAAGCTCTGCTCGTCCCTGGCCCCACTACCAATCTTGCCACAGTGCACAGGGACCAATAAATGTAAAAATGAGCTTTCACAACTCTTTGTATGTTTTGACTTTAACTCTGAATAATATGTTGATTAAACTAATTTTTTATAAAAAAGCTTTTCAATGCCATTTATATTCTTGTAGTACTTTTTGTATGTGTGTGACTTTCCATGTCCACTATTAGTTAAAGTTTCTAATAAGCCTGAAGTCTGACACCTTTGGTGAATATGATCAGACATGTAACTGCAATCACAGAGACTTTTGAAATTTTAATTATATGACAGGGTCAATACTACTGAAAAGTGTTGAAGTCCCTGGTAACAACGCAGGATGTATTTTCAGTCAATAGTTTTTGTACTTGTAATCCTGGAAACTTAAAACAGAGTTACAGCACTGGCAGCTTTCTACAATCCTTTTTATTATTCTTACTAAAAGTTTCTTTAAAAAAGGTTTGAGCCATTCTGCATAAATCCCTCTTAAAAAGACCCTTTTTTTCAGGCAAAAATCCAGACCACTCACTTTCCTTCACTTACTGATCTGTGTTTGTGCCAACTCCCAAATTTTCCATCAAGCACAGATGTAATAAGATATCCTGGATAGATAGGCTTGCTTCTCACATTGCATCCCAACAACCAACAGCACTGCCTAAACTATTTCAAGACTTAGTAACTCTGACCATAAATAACATCACCTGCTTGCTGTTATGGCCCTATAGAAAATCTTTATGCGGTAGTCTTATAAACAACCCACTTGCTCTGGGTTTTGAAAGCTTGAGTTTTATGTTCTCATTTTGAGAGTGAATGGTCACAGAACTCTAACTTGCAGAGTGCCTCAGTAACCAAGGTATTCATTTCAGGTGATATCATACTCATATCTTTCTGTGATAGAGTCATAAAAGGAAAGATTATGGGTTATCTGTCTCCCTGTCTGAGCTTTGATATGCTCAGTTTGAAATTGTAGAGTAACTAACCATGATCCACATTCATGTCAACTGTTTCTAGGAAAAAGTGAAACCTATTGGCTGTGCAAACCCATCTGCGGTTTAGTTTAACCAGTGCTTTGCAGGCAGACCTTGTTGGACCATATATGACATGTATCACACCTCAGAAACTGGCTGGTTGGGACTTCTGAGAACTCTACTATGAATTCTGTTCTATATCATCATACAGATGTATTGAAAAGTGATTTTAGCAATCCTTTAGCATTTTTAAAGTTCTATTAAAAGAGAAACTGGATCTGTGGGGTGCACAGTCCGTATATTCACTTAAAGGTACTTCCTAGTAAGTCAGAGTGCTTCTCATAAACATCATTTTACTTCAAAGGTAACAATTTATTTCACATATACTACATAATTTATTATCATTATTCCCATATTCTTGCAATTGCCTATTAAAACAAATCAAATAAATAAAAGAGAATTATTTTTTGTGTTTAAAGATCAACATTTCTTAGATTCCTTATTTTTTCCTCCAGTCTATCTGAACCCGTTTACCTTTAAAAAACCTACTTGGGTTTCTATTCATAAAAATTGAAAGAGTATATACCTGTATTTCTGACCTGTCAGTCAAAAAATCTGAGAAAGTCACCATCACTTTCTAATGCAGAACTCAAGCTTAAATTTTCACGTCCTTCATTACAATTTTGGGTTACATAACATATAGTGTTAACAATCTACTTCTACTGTGTACATCTGAAAAGTGCCAAGAATATGGGAGCAATTTTTGGTGCCAATTCTAAACTTTGGTTAGCTTATGTATTACTTGATTATTTCTGTAGTCCCTAGGAATATTTGAGTGTGTTTATCTTTCAGTCTGTAAATACTTGTTTAGTATAAGTTGAGAATAGCCTAAGTCAAACAGAGTTGAATGACTCTTTTTCTCATGTGTACATGCCTTCCTAAAAAAAATTCTTATTTTTTAAATGTCTAGTTTTCACACCTGGCACTGTCTAGTTCTACTAACAAAGCACAGCAGTGCTGACCCTTTAATACTAAAAATTTATTAGAACATTTGGCAAAGCATCTGCCTGCTAAAAGAATGTCCACTTAAACTACAGCATCATATTTCCTACAACTGCTTTTCTTTTTTGCCTAAAATACGTTTAGCTCCTGAATAAACTGACTATCTTATCATCCAGTGAGTAGGAGCAAATGGGTATGACGATAACCTACAAAGTGAATTGAATCACTTTCACCTACTGGCCTACTGCGAAACAAGTGGTACACAAGAACAATTTATCTACCTTTTTCTTAATAAAAAAATACCACTTACAAATATTTTGACTCGGAACTCAGTCAATGTATTCAGCATGTGCCTTAAGCAGAAGTACACTTCTGTGGAGGTAATTTTCCTTCATGATAGAAATTGGATTTAGTTGTCTATATTTGAACTTCTCGTCTTAAATGACTTTATAGTCAATGGAGGAAACCGAAATTTTTAGGTGTAGTTCATCAGGCATTATGAACTTGATTTCTAACTGAGGATGAGTTGACTCATACCTTAAAACTATCTATTTTCCTCAGTTGATTAAAAAAAATGTTGAGATCCATCTAAATTTCTTATTGGAGGAATTGTGCCAAAGTTGCCCCACTCTTCATATAGTATGCAACATAGTTTCTAATATACTAAAAAAATTTACATTTGGGTTTCTTGAAGCTCAGTTCTTGAAGCCTACGGGAGTCGTCAGAATTTTGAAGTGAAACAATGTGGTCTAAACTCAGAAATTAAAGAATTGGGTTAAGGATTTTAGTATATGCACTAGTATATTTTAAACAAAAGCCTGAAAATTCCAGATAACTTCTCTTTTAGGTATAATGGACCCTTATTGGGTAAAAGTTCTGAATTTCTACAAATGTAGTTGTAACCATGGTAATAACCTTAAGTAGCTTTTCAGCATATCCTGCAGCTCAGTGATACTTTTTCAGGAAAAAAATAAAATAGCTAGAACATCACAGATTAATAGTAACACATTTTGCTTCAGAACAGTTGTCAGCTTTGGTCTAGATGCTGAATTTTAAGTTTGCCATTATGCCTGTACCTGCATCTTCATGGAGTTACTTAGGACAAACACAAGAATACTTTAATATTTTTAAATACCTTTGAATGTGGATGTTTATCTCAGTTCCTACAGAGAGCAGAATGGTAATTTCCAGTGATTACTCACCATGTAGAGCACAGTAAGAGTAGAAGCTGGTCTTCTGTTTAGTGCTATAACAGACAAAATATACTATGATACATTGAACTCAAGTGCAGAAATTTTTCATAGATTAAGGATCATCAGGACTCCCCTGTTTTCAAATGCTATCACATTACCTTGAACTGAAAAAATATCGATAACCTAGATGGACTGTTATTTTTCCCTTTTTTCAAGACTACGAAAAATTTGCCGCTTCACTGACTTCTTAGTAATACGTTTTCAGTCAACCTTATAAACTGCCATCAAATCCTATCAAATTATTTTCTATTGAAGTAGTTTAACAAAATTGTTAAATTAATGGCTTTTGTTCAGTTATACACTCACCCTTAGTTGTACATAAAGTTTTTATGTATAGCTCATATGTGAAAAAAAGCCCCAAGAGCAAAACAAACTAACCCAACACCAGTAGGCAGTGGTGGTAGAGAGATAAAGAAAAAGGCCATCTCTAAAGAGTGTTTCAAGTATTCAGATTTTGTTGGCTTCAGGTCCTGAAAGGCAGAGGTATTCCCTAGAGAGGCCCAACAAGGGGTCGTCAGTGTAAATGCTGTCACGTGCAGAGCAGAGCCAGCAGAGCCGAACCCTGAGAGGCCCCTTTTACCCATGGCCAGCCCCAAAGGATGACAGGATTACTGGAGCAGCCTTTGGGCTTTGCATGGGGCTGCAAGACACAGGAAAACTTGTCTGCAAAAAAGGAAAACTAGAAAGAAATGCCAGCTTCAGAAGAATATGTGTATGGGGACAACAAGGAAAAGACCCAAAGGGGATCCCAAAAAGTATCACATGGACTAGAAGAACTGGACAATGGGTCCATAAGCTACCAATTTCATTTCAAGATAAGAGTCACACAGAGCAGGAAGGAAGTAGTTGCTGGGATCTCCCTCACCCCATGGAATATATTTACTGATTTAAACAATAACCATTCATCTTGAATGTAGAAAAAGATTAAAATTATGTTGGTATAAGTGTCATTAGAGCTTAAACTCTTCATAAATGCAATTATCTCTGCTTCTACAAATTGTGTTCTACAAAAAAATATATAAATTGATCCATGTTATTTCCAAATTTTGGTTAAGAGCCTAAAGCTTCGTTGGCTTCTCTGTTTGAATCTCTGCAGTACCTATTAGCATCATTTTCCCTTTGGGCTACAAGATAAACACCTTGTTAGTTTTTCATATTACTGGATGGCTTACTATAAAACATGACTTGACTGAGTTGTATTAAAATAAAGGTATCAGTTTCGTCTTTCAAATATTGACTGATCTGTTGGAAAATTTCCTCAAGGTAATGTTTTTGTTGTGATGAAGTTTATGAACAAGGTTTTACATATCAGATGGCCAGAAAATACTTTTAGCACCACACTATGCTAATATTTTCGAAATTACCTGTATTCCTATTTTAGACTATGTCTATTAAAAGAACCCACAAACACTTTCATTGCAGTATTTTTATGACAATTCACAGTGGCATATCTGTGTAATTTGAGATTTCCTTCACAGTGATGCACCAATAGACACAAATTGTTAATTATGCAGTTTGATAAACAAAAAAATGGTCTTCAGCATTTCTTTAAAAGTGCTGACATGCCATGTTACTTTCTACAATGTCAGGAAATTATTCTGCTGGTCAGCATAAACTATTGCTACGTCTCTGAAATTTGGTTTTGCATAAACTTTCTAGAGACAATTGTAGGAGTAAGCTCCACAGATCTGTTCAAACACAGATCCGTTCAAAGATTTCACATTGGCAAGGAAAAGCAGGAAACAGGCCAAATGCTGCCTTTTTTTTATTTATTTACTTGGAAAGGTTCACATAAGAATTTAGTACCAATTCAGAAAAAAAAAAAAATCACATTTTTATTCCCTAGATTTTCCCTATTTTCTAGGTGCCATTCCACCTAGAAGTGGATACATCATGATCGCACAGGCAGGTTGGCCTAGTATTGTTTGCAGTTTGTGGTACTGAGGTTTTTGGGATGCAGCTGTGGTTACAACAAGAGAAAGGGGAGATAAATTCTCTTTATCCTACAAGACCTTGCCCCCAGCTTCAATATGTAATAAAATGACTAGGCAAGAAATACACAGACACAAAGGATGAGATGAGCTTGTATTGATGCCATTTGGTTTCTGCCTTTTTTTCTTTTATATGTTCTCTGTACTCTTTGCACATATATTTGTAGCTCTGTAGCCTATTGTATTAATAGCTGGTTTTTCCAGTACTTTTTCATGGCCTTTCCCTAAGCAGAAAGACAAAACAAATTCCAGAGCTCCAAGCCCCAGGGGGGTGCAAGGCCCTGTCCTATCTTGGTTCTTCCTGGGAACCAAGGCCGAGAACAACTCTGTACATTTTCATAAACAAAGTACAGCCAGTGCTGAGAGGGGGGCTCCAGAAAAGGGGCTGGACCTTGGGGGGAATTGAACCACCACTTGTTCTCCTAATTGGTGCTTTTAATCAATTATGCTAATTTCCTAAAAGCTATAAATGTGTTCTCACCCCTGGAGGGGCTGGGCTTTTATGGACACCTTTCCATAACTGCTCCTGAAGACCTTAAAAATAAAGGTCCCCTTTTATATTACCTCCTTTCTAAAATGATCTCGAGTTTCTTTTCCAGGCTGGGGAAAAGGCAACAGTATGAATTAGCCACTGATTTGATCTAGAAAGAAATACCATGTGTTTAGTTGTGAATAAGGTTTTATGCACAGGTCATAGCTGAAAAAAGCCCCAGGAGTAAATCAAGCTAACCCAACACCTGGTAGGTAGTGATGGTAGAGAGATAAAGGAAAAGGCCTTCCTACTGAACCACTGAAGAGTGTTTCAAGTATTCAAATTTTGTTGGCTTCAGGTCCTGAAAGGAGGAGGTATTCCCTAGAGAGGCCCAACAGGGGGTCCTCATTACAAATCCTGGCAACTTTTTTTCTTGGTGTAGCAGAATAAAAGATGGATGGGAGCACTCTTTAACAATAAAGATTCTCTGTATCAAATGAGGGGCTGCTGAACTGAGCAGATTGAGCAGGCAAAGGCATGTTGCAGTAGTTTCAGGTTTCACAGAAGCAGGAAAGCAGAGCTGTGTGGGCTTGAATCCAAAACAGAATGCAAAGACTAGGGTTCCATTTATGTATTCATGTGAATGGCTCTTTTAACCAAATACAGCTTTTGGTTAGTCTGTCACATCATTCTGACTCATACCATACTAACTATGATACAACAGACTTATTTGCCTCTTCTGGTACATAATTCTTCCACAAGAAACTATATTGATCTTTTGGATTTCACTAAGTGATCTAAAATAAAGAGAAAAATGTTCTAAGAAGAAGCATTTAAAACATCCAGAATGCGAAGAACATCAAACCAAACTAACAACCAAACAGCAAACAAACAAACAATAAAAAAACCCACCACCCCCACCCTCAGGTATTATTCAAATTATCAAAATTGCAGATAGTTCACAAAATTTAAATGTTCAAAAATTCCCATAGAACTGTGGAAAAATTATTTTTGTGCTGTACATTTTAGAAAAACAAGGCAATTTTAAGAAAGAGCATATTGGAGGGGAAGTTAAAAACCACTCTCTGGCTGTGTGTCTAGCACTTCCAAACCCAGGGGTAAAATAACATTTTACCAGTTTCAGGTATTATAAATATATTCTGGCTCAGTTGTGAACAGCATTGGTAAACTAGATTTTAGATTTGATCTTCCCTGCATCTTGATTTAACTCATGGAAATGTCTTAGAACTGTAAGTGTTGTATCAACATTTTTATAACTGTACATCCTGAATTTTTCCATCCTGAAGTTGATTTTAATGTCAAATTTTATATTTTCTTGTTTAAAGTCCAATCAGAATTAAAATGGGATTGGATTGAATGAAGGATAGAATAGAATGCATCTCTTCTGTTTGAAAATTTTGAAATGGATGTTTATTTTTCTAAATTACAACAGGTCTTCCTTAATTTTCTTGACTTTTCCAATGGTCACAAAGACTCACACACTTCAGAGGGACAGGAAATTAAATTCAGTTAAACATACCCTGTTAATGAGTTTAATGTTTTAATGCTGGTGTTATTTGAAAAACATCACCTTGCTCTTCTGAAGGAAGGCGTTTTAACAGGTGGAAAAGTTGTATCAGCTTTCATTACAGATTTTAGTACACATCACTGTTGTCACATATGTGCTTTACCATCAATGTCTATTTCCAACATTTGAGGGCATAAAAATAAAAAAGTAGTCTTTCAGTTTTAAGCAAAACACACAAAGCAGTATTTCAGAGCTTCACAGAATCACAGTTAAGTGACTAATGCATTTGTGAAATGTGAAAGCTTCTGCTTTGGAGCACCTCAGATGTCTTGACAACTGCAACCTTTTCAGTCTGAATGGCAGCCACAGCTGCAAACAAACAACACTTTTTAAACAGGGATGCACCCATATATAATGAACTTTTTGCTTAGCTTTTTTTATGTTTACAGGTTGTAGAGGCCAATACTAACACACAGAAATATGTGATTACCTGGCTTTACTTTGAGAGATAGGATGAACCTGTACCTAAGGTCAAGATTTATAGCTAAGACAGTGGAATAGATTCCAAAAATGTGCCATTGGAAGGAATTCAATACAAGATACAGCTTTGTTCCCTAGGATCTTGAGAGAATATATAACAAATATATCTTTATTTTCTTAAGGCTAAAGCCTCTGAGGTTTGTAGGACAATTTGTATGGACAGTAACCACTCCAGTCTATTGGGAATGGCTTCCCATCTGTGAGATGTTCAGTGTTTGAAATGTGTCAATACAGTTCTGGCTGTGCGTGAAATCAATGTCTGTCTTTTGCTTTTTCCTAGCTTGCTTTTGCAAGGTGTTGATTAAACTATGATGAGAACTGCTGTTGCAATTAACACTAAATGAGATTTGTTAATTGGCTTCTTTTGAAGGAAACTAGGGTTTTTCTTGTGCTACCCTCTGTGATTCTTGTGAATTGATGTATGGAGGAAGGGTACTGAAAACTGACTGTGGAGGTAGTGACATTTCAAAATTCAATCTAATTATGACAATTACAGCTGGTATTAGAATTTAAATAAATGAAAAAGATGTAAAAAATGACACTTAAGCCAATGATTAGCCAAAACATAATTTGCATAGTGTGTTTACTTTTTTATTATTTGGATTTATTAAAATTTATATATGGCTTAAAGAAAAACAGACAATCAAACAAGGAAAAACAAAAAAACAAAAAACACAGTGGTTCTTGTGGGTCCACATCTCAAGCTTGTCAGATTTCTGTGGTGCTCTGGATGGCATACCTTCCTTCTGTTGTGTCAACTGCACCACTCAGCTAGCTCCATGTTATCTGCAAACTTACTGGGATGGCACTTGACCTCTCTATGTCGTTGATAGAGATATTCAAGAGCAGAGTCCCTTGAGGGACACTTTTTACTAGTCTCCACCTGGACATAGAGTCACTGACAACAACTCTCTGTCTTCATCCAGCATCCAATTCCTTCTTGAACAGATAGCCCACACTTGAAACCCATGTCTCTCCAATTTAGAGAGAAGAATTCAATGTGGTCCTATGTTGAAGGCCTTGCAGAAAGCGAGCTAGGTGATATCAGTCAAAAATAACAAGGTCTTCTGTAAGCATGTCAGCCAGAAGAGGAAGGTCAAAGAAAACATATGCCTCTGACGTATTTGCCAAGCCATTCGCCATGCTATTTGAAAGGTCAGGGCATTCAGGTGAAGTTCCCAACACCCGGATGATTAACATTATGCCATCTATAAAAGGGAAGAAAGGAGAACCCTGGGAACTAACAACCTGTCAGACTCACCTCTGTGCCTGGGAAAGAACAGATATTCCTAGAAGCTGTGCTGAGACACATGGGAGGTGATTTGAGATAGCCAGCATGGCTTCACCAGAGGCAAGCTCTATCTCATCAACCTAATGCTCTCCTACCATAGAGCACCTGTAACAAGTGGGTAAGTGATGGGCTCCAGATGCCATTTTTCTGGACTTCTGTGAGGCCTTTGACACAATCCCCCACAACATGCTTCTCTTAAAATTGGAGAAAAAAGGATTTAATGGGTGTATTGTTTGGTGGTCCTTTAAGATGTAGAAGACAATAGTTGGTAAGATGAGTCCCACACAACATATTTCCGCTAAATATATTTGAATGACTAACATGGAAAAATAGGAATATGAAGTACAGAAAACTTAATCAGTATTTATTTTTACTAAAGGAAGCAATTTTAAAAGTCACAACCAATTGTTTTAGCAAAAATTATTGGATAGTATAATTGAAGTTGCTTAAAATAAGCAATTTGAAAAACTAATAAATTGAAATCTGTCACGGACTGAATCTAGGCTCCCTTTCTTAAAGAAACATAATTGAGATTGTGAAGATTTAGTCAGCATATATTGGTACATATTCCTGATTTATCTTTTAGAACTTAAGTTTTATATGAAAGCAAAAGAGCTCATAATTTTTACTAATACTTTTGATATGCCTTATTACAAACTTAAAAAGAAGAAAAGAAAATCCAATAACAGTACAGAAATTACTATAGACAAAAAAATCAATCTTTTTATTTATTACAAAACTGCCCTTAATTCATACTAAAAAAGAAGCAAAGTGTTCTACGTTTAAAGAATCTAAAATACATATTAAAGGTCAGTCAAAGAATACCTTGTTATGAAATGAGGTAACTTGGAGTAGGTGTCTCTAATCTAGAGATGGTTCAGGAAAGTGACTTTTTAAAATTAGTCTTCAGATGGAATGGTTTCTTTTATGTATTTTTCAGATTGGATAAAATCAAACAAATTATCAGGAGAGATTTCTCAGCTAACAGTGATTTTGAGAGCTGTGGTTCAGGTAGTTGCTAATCCTGTGTAGGTAGGTAACTATGTTTAACAGTTTTCTATGGTGCGGGGGGAAGGGTCTGGTGGGGGAAGTGTCAAAAGCCTTCAAGTTCTACCCTGGCCATAAACACCACCTCTTCCTTGGGCATGAGTCCCTTTCTCCTGCCCTCACTCTCCAACTCAGATAGAATGGCCTAGACCAAACAACCTTTACCTCTCCCACCCCACCTTGAACCATGTGGTAGGATGCACTTGTTGCTTTTGTTGATACAGACTGAGCAGGAGAAAGGCAATGCCCTTTTGGTGATCTGTGCAGTCCTTTGGTTTAATTTTTCTCCAGTTCTGTAGGGAAATGTCATTGTCAGGAGACCACCAAGTAAGTTCAGGTAAGATAGTTTCCTATTCCTACCTCATTGTTCCTGGGAATAAACTGAGAGGAGTAAGAAGAAAGAAAAGTAAATATTATTAGCCAAAATGGGGATAATTTTAATTATGTCCGATTTTTTATCCTTTAGCTTCCAACTTTCGAGCTAATAAAATAAGAATAAAGATAAAAAAGAGGAAAAAAGAGAGAAATGTAGATTTATGCTACTGTGAAGAATACAGGGTAGGTATAGAAGAAAATGCAGAAGATAAATTGAAAGCTACATTTAATTTTTCCCAAATCTGATACTGTTATTTATTCTGTATCAGAGGTACAGAAAATGAAAATAAATAACTTCAAAATTAAGAACTGTTTTACCCCGTAAAGTTCAGATATTATGGTGTACATATTTATAAAGGAAGTGAACTACCTTCTTAAGTTTTTAAAAAGCATTATATCCATGGAATATAGTCTGTATTCTTTCCATATAAGCTTCTTGGTTTGCAAGTATACAGTATTTTTCTTATCCTCTGTGTTTTGTTACAGAAGTGGCTACTGTGTGAGCTGGCTATTTATTCCAATTCAGTGAGATCAGAAGAGATTTGAAGGTGAATAGTAAAAGAGTACAGAATAAAATTTCATTGATTTAGATAGGAAAATGGTTCTAACAGCTGCATTTTCAATTGAGAGTAAGGTATGCCACTGTCAGTGATCAGGAAAATAAACAGTCTTCTTACTTCAGTGAAACTATGCCTTTTGCTTTTATCCCAGATGAGATTTTTGCCTATTATGTTTAGGGAAATTATCCAGGGAGTTGTGTGTTAGATATAAAAAAGATCCATAACAATTACAAGATGAAACAGGAACAGCAGTTTCTCAGCACAGAACAAATTATCAGTCATTAACTTGAGCCATTTTAAAGATACGTAAACAAATAAAAAAATATTCTGTATAATTCCAGGAGTCAGATACTTTTTTCAAATTTTCAGTATACAACAATTCTTTGCAAATAGGTCACATTATCTGAACAAAATGATTGAACATTGCCGTTTTATTTGAGACTCAGATTTCTGTGTTCTGAAGTGATACCCTCTGTGATTAATTAAAAGAAGCAGTATTTTTGTTCTAAAAAAACAAACAAAAATATCTTATACTTACATGAAAGACATCTTGAGTTCTGTTTTAAATAGATTAATAGAAATTCCAATTTGTAGATATTGGATAATTATTTCATAGATTTTATAAAGCTCAGGTTTTTTTTTGTTTTAAAGGTGGGCTTTTGAAGTATGGAATGCGGTTGATTCATCAAGGAAGGAAATCATGGCAATTGTTAACACTGGTGGTAATCACTGACCCTTAAACTTTCTTTCCTTAAGATCATTGGACTACCTGAGTCTGATTCCTTTAGTGAGTCTTCACTAATAGTGAGTTATAATGATTTATGCAATGCTGTAGAGCAAGTGTAAGATCAAATACTCCAGCTGTGTATATATTAGAGAGACACCTACACTGCACTGTATCATTCATCTGCTTTGTTCAGTATTCTGTGTCAGACTAATCCCTCATATTGTCCAGGAAGGTAAGAAATTCTCCCACAGTGTGAGAATTCTGTGTAATCTGTTCAAACAGGGAACCACTTTTTTTAGTTAATCTGAAGTCGGAGAGATTCAGGCTGAATCCTCTCTATGGAAGAATAATAAAGTGTTTTCTACACTTTTTAAAAATTATTTTTTTTTTCTATATTCAGTGAAGTATCAAAAAAAGAGTTTTCAAAATGCTATAGTACCTTTCTAAAAGGTGCTTCTGTCTTCCTGTTCACAGCTGTGGTGCAGTGTTCTCTGTAATTATATTGTTGTTGTTGTTGTTTCAGTGTTCTCTACAGCTCTTTTTGCTAATTTTTTTGCCATTATGATATTATTTTTAGGTGCAGCTGTTATTCCTGAGATTAAACATGATGGAAGCACCAAAGAAGACAGATTTCAAAGCCTGTTTATACACATTGACAGAAGTAACTGTAGAAACAAGGAAGCAGAATTTTTAAGGTCAAATACATGTACTTAACCATGTGTCATTAAAAGAACTGTATAGAATGAAATTAGCATATAGCCTAATTGTTTGTCTTGAAATTCTAACAACTACAGCTCAGAGTAATAGATTTCTTCCTATTTTTATCTTTTCTCAAATACACTCTTTTATCTGTTTGTTTTGTTTTAATGAAGCTTAATGAGCCTTTTAAGTCTGAGTGAGTACTACAGAATCCATACTCTAGCAATATCTATATCCCTCAAGCATTCCCTCCAATGCCTTGAAAGCCATCTCTTTTTTCTGTCCCAGAAAAATAACAGCTTTCTTTTTTAATCCACAGAAAATAAGGGATGAAGAGAAAATTTCTTCAACTTTTTAAGTTAATGACTTTTGGGAACCCACTGAAACAACTCGTTTGAATGTCAATAAAGTGCCCTGTGATTTACTGCATATCTAAAATACTATTCAATCTCTGCATTAGACTGCTAGAAGTCCCATTGGGCAGTGTGTAGACATTCACTACACTATAGCTGCATTTGCAATAAAAAAAGAATATTGTTTAAGAATCCTTAAAGGCAACATAAACCACATTTATGCAGGGTCTCACATGACTGCATTAAAACTTACTTTTAAAATACATGTTAATATGTTGAAGTCAGCTCCACGTTTCTATAATTTCATTCATTATCTAGTGTTTATTAAGCACGGATAGAGAAACGTTGCAAAGAAATTGTAGTAAAGTAATTGTTTCTCAAAGCTTCGTTATACTATGAAATACTTTGTTACAGTCTGTGAAAGCTGACTGTGCTTAGATAGGCCTATCATTTGAAGAGCAAAGAGAGCATTAAACACTGTAAACTCCTTGAGAAACACTGGGTTTCACTATGCTTTAGGTTTTTTGCTGGTACGTAGGCTAAAGCATTGACATTATCATATTTTATCCACACAAGTTCTGTGTGTGTGAATAAAAAAATGGTTGTGGGAATAAAAATGATTCAGCTTTACAAAATATCAAATAGAATTTCTAATATGAAAAAGAAGTGAGAGAAAGCTGTAATCATGATAAAGAAGGGCACAGCTGTCAGGTATAACTGAGAAGCTGAATGAGACATCAGCTTCTGGGAGGCAGAATTGCACACTTAATGAAGGGGCTTAAATTTGTTGAAAAGCAATTAATGGAAGAATATTCAATTCAAAGGCCTGCTAATTAGAAACTAGAGATGTCATAAATGATTCTTCTATGCCTGAAAAAATAATTGTGCAATATCATAATTTTTATGGTCCCAATTGTGACTGAAACAGAGGAGAAACTGAAATTAGACAGGAGACTGGTGTACAGAATTTATGTTTTAAATACTTTCCTTTAGTGTGGAAGATTAATCTCTGGTTTACCATTTAAATAAATACCAGCAGGGTCTGAAATATGTGACATTAACAGATAATATCACTGACTTATTTTGAATGCGGAACTAGATCTGGGAACTGTGACCACTATTTTCCAAAATTAAGTTAGTTTCTGCACTGAAACCTTGTTTAAATGGATGCATGTGTGAGCTTGAGGTCCTGACTGTGAACAAGAACAAAAGGAAAGCTCATAGTTTAGTCACAAGTCAAACAGAGTCCTTAAGAAACCTTATTATTCCCTCTTCTCTGATGAAGTGATTCTTCAGAGAATTCAGAAAGTCTGTTTGCATTCCTCCTGCTAAGCCAAAAATAACTGCATTAGAAGGCCTGTAGAGGTCTTCCAATTAAGAAAAATAACCCAGAAAACAATCAAAACAGTGGTACTGCGCAGCTACAGTGAAACTCTGATGACTGGCCATCTAACCAAGAGTCACGGAAAAATGGAAAACATCAAATCCTCTTTGTATGATGTAATGCTTCATTTAATAGTCAGACTACAGTCTGGGAGGGTGGGAAGGAGGGAGAGCATTGTTAACATATTTGCCTATTTCCCATCCAACTGAATATGATTCTATGATGAAGTTTGTTTCTTTTGTTTTGTTTTTGTTGTTTTTGGCTTTTTTTTTTTTTTCTGAGAAGGTTGGGAGGAGGGAGAGTATTGTTAACATACTTGCCTACTTTAGGCAGGAGGCCAAATGGTAGGGAAAAAAAGTAATTTAAATGAGGCGTGGAAGTTTATGTCTGCTGTTGATTACATTGTTACAAAAGAGAGATTTCACTGACAAAGTTAAAATAAGGCACTAACACAAACTCCTCTTAGTAATAATCATGAGTAATTCTATATCAGAGTGTGGTACTAAAACTCGCTATAATGTATAAATTATGATGCACACAATATTACTTCAAAAGGATCAATTAGAGCAATTATACAATCACTTCATTGTAACTTCCCTGCTGGTCAGTTGATAATGTAATGAATGTTTTCAATATTCCATTTATGTTGAGGGAATTAAACTGTTCGGAATATAACGCTGATAATACCATTATAATAAATCCCCATAAAGTTACATATGAGCATATCTACTTACACCACTTTCTTTTAACTATTTGCTGTAGAACTACTAATTGTTTCATCTATCATAACCTTGAGAATCTCTCTGAGATGGATATAGACCAGATTTTTCAACAAAATACATGCCTCTTAAGGGCCAGAAAAATATAATACAATTGACCTTGGTTTTTAGTGCCACTTTTGAGTGACATAAACAGTAATTATTAGCTGTTTGTAATTAGTGGATTCTATTTGTGTAAAATCCAGTTTAGTATACATGATGTAATATCTATTTAATATCAAACAAATTGGTATGCAAAGTTATCTTTTGTTATCAAATAAAACACGGAGTTTCATTTCAAAACAAATGAAATTTGTATTTTAAAATCAATCCTTTTGGACACTGGTCTAACCAAAGAATTCTTTTCCTCTGAAATAAAATAAACACTCTTATTTTAATAGGAAAATATGGGATTGTTTCCTATTTCTTCCTATATTCCAAAATTGAAAAAAAAAAAAAAATCAGCAATTATCTTTAAGAAAATAGAAATAATGCAAGATTCTTGTTAATTACTCAAAATTTAAATGTGAGTACTCCAATTTGTTTATAAAGATTAATTTGACTGAACTAGAAAAGTAGCTTGAAATCTCCCACCTAAAAATGGGTTAACAAAAATTGTTAATACAGGGAGGGTTCCAAATGTTTTCATCTATCCTAGCTCCGCACAATGTTTTCTAATGAGTAATGTCTGAAGACATCTTCACCTGGGTTGTGACTTTTGTTAGACCTATGAGAAAAAATTCAAAGGGAAAACAATATCAATGCTTAATGTCTGAAGAAGCTGGACAACTTTCCATTATGATTGCCATATTAGAGGGCTGGGCAATCAGCCACTGTTTGCTGTGTGCCAACTGTACAAAGTTTAACAAAGACAGGTGCAACCCTGGATGTACAAACAGAGTGGGGAATGAGAGGCTGGAAAGCAGTGCCATGGAATGGGACCTGGGGGTCCTGGTCCATGGCAAGTTCAACACGAACCAGCAGTGCCCTGGCAGCCAGGAGGGCCAACCCTGTCCTGGGGGGCATCAGGCACAGCATCACCAGCCGGGCAAGGGAGGGGATGGTCCCGCTCTGCTCTGCACTGGAGTGGCCTCACCTCGAGTGCTGAGGGCAGATTTGGGTGCCACAATATAAAAAAGGTATTAAACTATTAGAGAGTGTCCAAAGGAGGGCAACAAAGATGGTGAAGGGCCTTGACGGGAAGATGAGGTATGAGGAGCAGCTGAGGTCGCTGGGTCTGTTCAGCCTGGAGGAGACTGAGGGGAGACCTCACTGCAGTTACGACTTCCTTGTGAGGGGAAGCACAGGGCTAGACACTGATCTCTTCTCTGTAGTGATCAGTGACATGACATGAGTGAATGGCATGAAATTCTGTCAGGGGAAATTTAGTTTGGACATTAGGAAAAAGACCTTCACCCTGTTGTCTCAGCACTGGAACAGGCTCCCCAGAGAACTGAACACAGTATCAAGATACACAGAGTTCAAGGAATGTTTGGACAATGTTTTCAGGGACGTTGTGATTCTTGAAATTGCCCAGTGAAGGGTCAGAAGTTGGACTTCAATGATACTTGTGGGTTCCTTCCAGCTCAGGGTATGCCACGACTCTATGTTTCATATTTCATGAAAACCCAAAGCCTTTGCATCAGAGAGCTGAAAGTTTATAAATATTTATCAAATGATTTTGAAATTTTATTAAAACTCATTACTTCTTTCGAAGGGACAGACTTTGATGCTTTAATAAAAGTTTACCCCTTCCTAGATCTATGGTTGCAGGTACTCTCCTACTTAAATCCACTATATTGAAGACGTAAGTGTTCTTCCAACAGGACAAAGAAGAGGACAGGGCTATACTCCTTCTTGTTTTATTTTTGTTTCTAGTAATGGAAATAGGATATGCATGACCTGAAACTGAGGCAGTGTAACTTTCCATTTCTCTCCAACCAACAATTCTTATAATCTGGCAACTAAAATTCACAGGTATTATTCAGAGAAGTAGCAACAACTTTTGCATTCAACTTCTTTAAAATGTCTCTGGAGTGAAATAGCTTCACCTAAAGAACCTAAATATATTTGACTATATGCAAATATTTTTTTAAATAATAGCCTCAAAAGACATGTGCACATTTTAGTTTGATGGCTGTTGTCTGTGGTCTCCTTAGCCTGTCCTAATTTCCTCTAACAAAGAGAAAATTTACCCAAGATCATCATTTCTCCTAAAAAGAAAAAGGGAGGAATAAACCAGTTTCATTCAATTATGTTAAAGTCAAAACCAAAGCCCTGTGCCTGGGAAAGCAGAGTCGCTGCACCAGAAGAGGACGTGGGGAGCAGTTTTCTGGGAAAGGCCCTGGGGTGGTGGTGGGCAGCTCGCTGGACATGAGCCCATGCTTGTGCTAGAAGCAAAGGTGTCCAACAGCTCCCAGGCTGTACTGAGAGTTGCACTTCCCAGTAAAGAAGTTGAGCTGGGTCAGCCTGGAAAAGGGATGGCCTTGGGGGCCTAACACCTCCCCAGCCTCTGATGGGTCATGAAACAGATGGATATAAGCTCCTCACTCTGGTACAGGCTGAAAGCGTACATGTCAACATGTTTCAACAGGTTCAAGTTGAAACAAGAATGGTCCAGGCTGAGCACAATGGAAAAAAGCCCTCTTACTTTAAGGATAATCAAGCATTACAGCATATTGCCTTCATAGATGGTAGAAACTCCAAGATTCAAATTTTTTTTAATTTAAAATGTGTACTTAGCTCTGTAGACAATAAGTTCTGTGTCATTTTTTTTTTCCTTATAGGGTAACAGTTTATAAAATCAAAGAAAATTAAAATATTTAAAATCTAGTGTACACCAACTCTGTTAAATTTCTGAAGAGAAATTTCAATTGGAACAAAAACTTAAGTCCACCCACTAAAAGAGTAATTTGTCCTTGAAGCCGCTCTTAAATTGTTTTTCAGTGTCATGGATTAGTGTTAACAAATTTAAATTAAGATTTGTACAAAAGGTCACGTTAGTTCAAAGGTACTGGATTTTATTTTACTTGTACCCTGACAAAGTACTTTGTGAGACAATGAAGTGCAACTTTGTTGTAACATTTTGAAAGATTTACTCATCTAAAGATTTGCTTCTTAAATCCAAAACGTTTGAAAGATGGTAATAAGTGTCAAAGGAGTATCAATCTGTACCACAATAAAATTTCCTTGCAATTTAATTTCATGATAACTAATGTTGTGTAGCTTTCTACCCCTAATGTGTAAAATTTAACAAATTTAAATTAACAAATTTAAATTGTGAAGTCTTATTTCATATTCAAATGGAGACTATGTGGCTGAATTTCAGCTGCAAGTGTAAAAGTATAATTATATTCTGAACTTTATGTCTTTTTTTTTTTTTTCATGGGGTGATGCATTACCTTTTACAACTCTGATCTTTCTGAGGTCCTTGCAACTAATGCATTGCCTTACAGGAGTGTGTTTAAACATTAAAAATGGTTTTAAAATGATAAATTAGGGAGACTGTCTGGTAAGTGCCTTTTTACCATCTAATTCTAGCCATCACTAAGTCTCTTCTTCTCATTTATAGAGTCAATATCAGCACATGAAGACCAATGAACTTCTGGCAGTCATCCTGGACTGAGAAATGAACAGATGCTGGCACCTGAGGTGGATGTTAACACTTCTTTGACATGGATTATTTCTTCCTCTATCCTATGCCAAATAACTCTAGTTGTGCTAATTTATATGAAAATATCACACAAATAGTTTAGCACATAAAATAAATGTCCAGTGCAAGATGGCAACAGACAAATATTTGGACCTTAAAGAATCATCCCTGAAGGGAAAAGAATCCATTTGATCCATTAATAATGAGAACTTACTCTTTGATCCTTTCTATTCCTGTTACATCAGAGAAAACCATGAGATAAAACATCTTGTGATATGTGTCAGGTGTTGCCGAAAACAGCAAGCAAAGCATTTATAAATATAATCCTGAAAACAAAAATGCTAGGCAAGATCTAAAATAGATTCGGTATCAAAACTCCACAGCTCAAAAAATGCTTCTCAGAGACTTCTCTCTCCCATGCTTTGGATCACATAAATGAAATGCTCATAAAGATAAAAATATTGTCATAATAATAAGAAAATAACCCTGATATGGTAGGTCTTTCATATTCATAATAAAAATAATATTTTGTTTATTAGGAGAGGAAAAGAATTCAGTATTCACCAAGCAGTATGATATTTTCTAAGCTGTAGTCAACTTGACACTTGTGTGGCAGAATTGATAAAAAATTTTCATAAACATTTCTTGAGATAGCAGGTGAAGACTTCGCATCTGTTGGCATGTTTTGATTTTTCTTTAGACTGGCCAGACACACACATCTGTCCTCTGGACTAGGAAAACCTGAATATTGATCTTGCAACCATATGTCATCAGGACATTGAGGCAATCCATTTGAAGTGCAGGTTCCAAGTTCAGCACCAGAGAAGGGCAATTAAGGGCAACAAAGCTGTAATTCCAGAGAGGGTTGTGAGGCAGACTGTTGGATAGAACTAAGGAATATCAACATTACTTAACCAGAAACTTGACTGTAATTGTGTTCACATACTAAAATCTTATATGAAATGTCAAAATCACAGTTGTATTTACATTTCTTTTAAGCTGTCTGTTGCTTAAAAATAATGTATATTCATTATTTTTCTGCAAATGTGAAATGAAGAAAATATCAAACTACTGCAAATTGTTTTGTGGATGAAAAGCCTGGTCAGTGACCCTTTTTGCTCATATTATAATATTTCTCTCATTAGAAAGACATCTATGAAAATTATTTTGAGTAAATCTATACGGTTCTAGTGACATATATAGGCAAACTTATTGCTACATGGTACTTTTTTTATGTATACTTCATTGGTCTTAGACTTCCCTAGGATGTGGCTATACCGGATACAATGTGGGATATCTTAGTGAGTAAAGTTTCCTGAAAAGATTTTGGAATAAGGAACTATAGGATTGAGTCAGCATAATAAGGGCAATATGGGGGTTTCTAGAACAGAGTATTAGATCATATTGAACTGCCCTTTGTTGTATATCTACATGCAGGCTGATGTGTAAAAAATATTGATATCAAAGAAAACAGAATAGATTAAAAAATTAGTTAACTTCATAACAATCTTACAATTGTAAATTAAACTTAGTCACTCTATACTGAAGCAGACTAGGTGTGCTTACATGGTCTGTTTTGTCCTATTGACTCAGTTTTCCATGACATTGACCTCTAGCCAAGGAGTTACAAGAAATTTCTATGGACAAGGAGGAAGAGATTGGTAGCACCTTAAAACACCATAACAGTTCTGAACAAAATACCATAATCTTTCTCCATTAACAAAAACTAGGATCAAAACTGGTTTCTGTTGGATTACAAAAGAGGTCAGTGTACTTCATGCAAGAAACATGCAAGTTTATGAACTGTCATATCTTTTCCAGAGGATGTTACCAAGATCTGTTGCTTCTATTTCATTAAAGCTACAGTTTTGAAGTGCCCAGTGGGTATAAGATTAGTGTAACACAATTTCTCTCCGCAACACCAATGTGCCTGTTTTCATGCTCCAATTGTCTGTCAGATTTCCCTTAAGACTGGTAGGAAAATGTCTGTAAAAACTTGGACATTCCTCAAAGCAAATGACTCACATAAAAAAAAAAAAAGAATAATAATCAAAAGAATAGGTGGTGTGAAAAACAACACAGAAGAATGAAAACAAAATCTGCATATGCCTTAAAAGAAAACTTTTAGGGAGTGTAAAAGTCACTGTAGGAGAATTAGCTCATCTGAAATTGTTAACTAACCCCACAAATCCTGTAAGATACTTAGAAGCTGTACATACTTTTTTCCAGCTAGGGATTTATAAATAAAAATATCTCATTTCTATATCTCTTTCAAGTAATATCTAATAAAAATTTAGTTCACCGCATTTTATGCAATCTGTAAACAAACACCTGTATGTTATGGAGGGGTAAATTAAGGACAAATATGAGATCAAGGTTTAAGGTGCATTATACATTAGAACATAATTCAGCTAGGAATTTATTTGTTTATTTTTAGTAAGTTATCATTACACTTTGAAAAAAGGTCCATATTTCTTACATTTAATGCTAAATACTACAGAAAGAGACAGAAATTAGAGGACTGATGAACTACCAGTGGACATAGAGAGACATATGCCTGTATCTTTCTGTAGGGATATATGCCTTCAATCTGCACTAACTGGGGGTTCCTAGAAGTTATTTTTCCTGTCTTATAGATATTAATTTCCTGTAGTGGTCCAGGAACTTTTAGTTATCATTATCAATGTTAGAGGTTCAAAGCTTTTGAAGGCTCTAAGAAGAACTGACTGCAAGTTTGCCCTCATGGCTGTAAACCTTGAACCAACATCTTCAAATGATCTCTAATCAACAGTTTTCAAATTATAAGTAGTCTCAGTTTTGATGTTCCATTCTTTCTTCAAATTTGTTATGGCTGAATCCTTTGACTTCTTGATAGGAATACTAAGTCCTAACAGTTAAACATCAGGCCTTCTGTGGTTGTTGTTTCTTTGCCATATATTTGCCATATAACAACTGCTTATAAAAATGATGCATTGTTTGAATAGAACTGCAATCAAAATGCTAAGTAGATATCTGGTGATATAGTGACCCATCTAGTTTGAATAAACAATTTTCTTGCCACAATTACAAGTTTACAATTTACTTTAGTATGGTGTCAAACCTAGGACTAGAGGAAGATTTGGGAATTAGGTTTTGGCAACAGCAGATTCTAAGAGCAAGACTTTAAGCTGAAAACTTTTGAGCAAGGGTGCAACATTCTGCAGGGTTTAAACTATAATCTTAGATTTGAGGGAGTGTAGAAGTTTTTTGGAACTGTGAGCAATATATTTTTTGGGCAATGAATTGCTGTAATTGCAGTTTGCATTAGACGTAGGAATGGGAAGACAATACTTGAAGAAGAACATTCATTCCTATACATGTATAGATGAACACTGGTGCAAGGAAGGAAAGCAACTTTTGCTTCATTCTCAACTAAATACAAGTTTTGAAAATAAAATTACATGTGGTGTCAACTGAGGATTAAAAAAATGGGTTTGTAAAATTTTTTCAGACTGAATGGAATACTGCACTGCTGTGATATTGCTTTTAGTGTATCATCACCTCAATTATCCAAACATGTCCATGGCCTCCTCTGAATCAGAGAAGCCTGTCTGACAGCTGAAGTGAGTTCTATGTACCAGAGCCATCATAAGCCACTATTGAGTCCCCTCAAGACCATCACACTTTCACTAGACAGAATTTAGGCATTGAAATCCATGTTTGCAGAGATAAGTTGTCACACAGGAAATATTGAGATGGAAGTCTCAGCTCAATAGATAAAATCAGAAACTGAACAAGAAGTTATTTCTATGCTACTTACTGTCAGATAGTTGCACTGAAAAAACAAACATACTAAGATGTTGATTTCTATGCAGACATTAATGCACTATGCTCAATTTCTAAAGAAATTAATAAAGTAGTTATAAGTGATGGAGTAAAATGCTTCAACACGAACAGGCTGGTAGCTATATAGGAAGGGAGCAAAGACATTCACAAGTGGTAAAGTCACGGTGTTAATTTTTCAGAAGACTTTACCTGACAGCTGTATTCCAAAGATGGTGTCACATTTTTAATCTTCCAAATCTGAATAGGAGTGTAGACAGTGAAGTGCTGGCCTAAACACTTAGCTATTAATCAGGTTGCCTAAATTCATACTTTAAATAAAATTAGACTGAACTGTTCTCTGATCTTCAATCCAATTGCCACATTATGGCCCGTGTCTGTAAGGCTAAACTTTCTTCTTACATTATTGCACAGTCTATACTGCTGACTGTGACCAACTGCTGGCCTGTACTGCCCTTCAAATCATTGCTGGGAATTGTTTGGAAGAGGACAAGTTACTTGGGCTACAGAAATGTTAAGAAAAATGCTAAACATGAAAGAGAAATCCCCATTTAGTTTAGTGCAAGAAGTCAACTAATCTATACTCTTTGTTCTGATGCCTTATGTTAAAATAAATCAGATAGATTTTCCTTCAGAATTGGATGGTAGGCTTCAAAGCAAAATTAAAAAGGTGTAAAGTGTGGCTGCAGTCTTCAATGGGATGCTTTCAAATATCTTGACTTCACCATTTTTCTGGTAGTCATCTAAATAGTCTTCTGGTTCAGCACAGATCAATATGATGAATTATGTCAAATGGAGCAGCAATTCTGTCACAAGAAAGCAGCCACCAGTTGCATATTGTATAACACATTTTATGGATGTGTTTGGCAAGCTCTGGGAATTCATACTGGATGGATGCAGGAAGAAACAGCTCCAGGAATCTATGGAATAAATGTTAAAAACTGAGATACATGACAACATGAAAGGCAACTCAAGAATCAAAGCAGACCTAATTGCTTGAGGTGGCTGTTCTGTTCCCTCCATAATTATGGATTTTATATTCCCACTGTTATCCTCACACTTCAAACTGCAGCCTTGAAGAGATTTGGAGTTCCTCTGTTCTCAGACAGTGTCTGAATTGTATCACAATGTTACATTTAGATGTGATTTACGCAAATAGGCTTTCAGGGAGTTGGCGAAGCGTTCCTAATCTGCTCTCAGGGAAGATACACAGTGACTGCACAAGAAAACTAAAATTTATTCCTTTATCCTTATAGCTGGTTCTTTTAGTATTTGAGAATGAACAACTGGATGGTTTTATGTATACTGTTGTTTGTATTTTACCCGTTCTACTGAGAGTTATGAGTTCCTAGGCAATGTAAAACATTATATTCTTTATTAAGAAGGTGCATTCAAGGAAAATAAATTAGAGGCCTGGCTTGGCAATTGCTAAGTAAATAATTTGCTGTTCAAACTGATCACTTAATTATCTGCCCAAATGGCTAGTCAAGACAAAATCTGTATCTGGTTAGAATTAATGGTACTTGCCACTCTGCAGTAATTCTTCTCTTACACATATGAGTCATGACTTATGATTTAAGATAGAGAAAAAACACTGACTAGTCAATGGTAGTGATGTACCGTGACAAAAATCCAAAACACAGGAGTCTTTCTTTTCTGATGTTATTATTCTATAGAGAATAATCCCAATCAATTCTTAATAAAATACTTTGAAAAAGTGTGGCAGCTATAACTATTAGCTACACACAGATACTGTAACAGGTTATTTAAAACTTTTCAATTTTAATTCAGAAAAATTGCCAGAGGCCAAAAATCTCTCTTCACTTTCATAAGTAAAAGTAATATAAAAGTAATCAGAAAATGTCTTCAAAGACACTCTAACAAGCAGCTGGCACTTCTGACTGTTGTACATGCACTCATCTCTCTTCTACCACCTCATTTTTTGGCTTTAGTCTTGATTTATTAAATCTCTTCTATTCCCACGTATTTTGTGTCTGAACATGGTGCTGCGTTTATTTAATCTTCATCGTCATAAATCTATTCTCAATCAACTTCTAGGCTATTAAAAAAACACCCTCGAGTTTAAAAGTAGGATGCATGATGTCTGATATTTTTCTAGCATTTCCAATAGAACTGAAGAACAAAGATTAAAAAGAGCTTTATTAGCCACTATGCTCAGTTATTCTGAGTTAACAAAAAGCAAGTGACTGAAGAATGAAAAAGAGTCAAGAGCATTATTTGGCTACACTTGAGTAGATAAACTGTAAAGGTCTGAAATCATACCTTTAGCCCTGTTCTTACCAGCATTTATAAAAATATAAAGTTATTAAATATTAAATATTATTTATTGTTCTTAACTAAGACAATCCACAACAATTTTCTACCACTGAAAAATGTTTAAATATAAGAAAACACAAATGAAAACTAAGAGGTGCTAATTCTAGTGATTTATACTACATTGGCATCTCTGGGTCCCCCTTTCAGACCTGAGCTGTGAGTTACGTATAATTAAATAAAGGCAAAAGTACCTGTCCCAGAGACCTCTTTGCTATAGTTTGCTGTCACCACTGTAAGAAACCTCTCAAAAAATCAAGAATACAAATATCTGTAGAGATTTTACTTTATCATACCAATTTAATCTACAACACTTCATGTGTTTATTACTGCTCCTAATAATATTTATTCAGCCTCTAAAGTCTTAGATGTCTCTTAATGTTGAGAAGGAACCATCTGTGCACAAATGAAACTGGGATTGAATTACAGTCCGGCTCTGAAAATTACAAGGCCTGAAATCTTCATTTACACAAAAACACTCCAGGCATGTGGAGTCAGGAATCCATTCACATCATTCTCATTGCAGGATCAGGATCTTATTACAGGCATGATTAGATATAACTGGTTCTTTTATCTCCTCTCCTGTCTACTTTAGCTGCTATTTCTTCACCACAGAATTGAGAATTCTCATTTTGGCAAACAGCTGGTGGGTCGATGTTAAGAGTAAAATAAACAGACATCAAAGTTTTATTCTTGTAAAAGACAAAAATCTAATTTTATAAAATAGGAGTAGGAAATGGCTAAAATTGTTATTTTAATTTTCTCATTCTTAAAAGTCTCTAAATCTTGAATTTAAAATAAAAATTTTTATAGTACTTTCATAGTATTTTAACTTAACTGATATAATTCTGAATGCAAACAAAAGATTTTGAAACTAAATCTGGGATTAAAAATTTCAAAGAAATCCACAAAAAACTTCTAGGAAAAGTTCTTTAAAAATTCCCAGCTTCAAACTTTTATAAAAAGCTGGAGCAACAATTTAATCAATCTGACTATGTAGTTAAACATTGTGGGCTACAGTTGAATATATCTTTTAAATTTATAAAATTAATTTTATTTCAAATATGTTAGCAAAAATTCTTCTTGAAAGCAACTCATGCAGTAATATTACAGTTCAACCAAAAGTAGAAGGAAGAGCTTGTTATTTCAAGTACTAGATATGAAACATTCATAAATCAAAAGGAAATATTTTATTACTCTGAGTGAAATTTACATGTACTAAAGACATGTATTATTGACATGCCTTACGCATTTTTCATGCGTTTTCTCTATATCAGGAGCAGAACAATCTAAATATTTAAATATAAAAAGTGTGAGAAAAAAATATATGTTTATACTGAAGTACTTGGGAAAGGTAACAACATTAAACTTTTACACAAAATTCACATGCAGCCCAAGAGCTTATGAGGATCACCTAATGTTACAGCACACAGAGTCCCATTTTCCATAGGTATTGGCTTTTGGTGTTGTACAAAATACTGTAATGATTTTCCAAGTCTCCTAATGACAAATAACTTTCTCACCTACTATCCAAGTCCCATGACACCAAGAAGTCCATAAAAGGGAATAACCACAGAATGAAGACATCTGCTATTAGAAAACAAGGGACTTTCCAAGCACTAGATGTCAAAAGTTAAAAAAATATATACTAAGTACAATGTAAAATGGGTGCTAACAGACTATATGTTTAATAGGATAAATTCTAGCATGACTTAGAGGTGACTACACTCAAACAAATTATACTCCCATACCACTCCACTCACAAAAATAGAGTATATTCAGTCCTTGAATACTGTATTGTTAAATTCCAGTCAGGAATTTCCTGCCAAAACTTTATATATTAAATTATCCCAGAAGTGTTAAATGCCATCTGGCACATTAATTAAAACATTAAGAGTGATTTTGATTTTCATAAAAGAGAGGAAAATGTATATGGTTTCCACAATCACTCTAAGTTATACTGAGACTTCCTGAATAACAAGTTCAAGTTTTGAATGACTTATACAATATATTTTCTTAGCTGTCCTTCATTACTTTTTATATCTGAACCACCTTTCAAGATCATTTCAAGATTGGCTGATGTTCAACAAATTATAGTGATTGAGCAGGCAGATGACACCATACAATAAAGCCTGCATCCAAGCAGAAATATGTAACTATTATGCCAGGATGAACTGAAAAAAATGAACCTACTATTGAAAAATGTTGAGCAAGTGTTCTCAAAAAAAGTACCATGTCCCTGCATAGTTGCAGAGTGGTCAACCCATTAAAACGCAAAAAGGGAAAACATCAGCTGTCTCTTGCTTATTGTTTTAACAACTACTATACATACCAGTTAGAAAAGTAGAAAACAGATTTCCTGGAAATCTGTGAAATGAAACAATAGGTATGATTTTGTATATCTTTTCATCTAACATTTCTCTGTGGGGAACTAAATGGAAGAAATAATGTAGTGCTGACAGTTTTGCCATAGAAACTTCAAAGCAAACAGTGAAACATCATGATTGATGATAAAAGCTTCCAATGTATTTGAAAAAGTACCATAAACACCACAGGACCATTAAACCATTAAATCATTAACCATTAAATCTAGATTAATCTCTATATTTTGTCCAGATTGCAAACTTAATTGGGTACATAAAAAAAAAAAAGTTACCAGATAATAAATTATCTTAACACTTCTTTCTTAATAATGGTGGGAGTGGAGAGACAAGAGAGAATGAGACAAGGAAGTAAGAAATAAAACATCACAGTAGTGAAATAACCCAATATTGAGACATTTTCACATGCAAAATCTTGACAGTGTGATGAGGTCTTTGTTAGAATTTGGGACCTTTGGTCCCTCAGTTAGGAAGACATCAGTGATCAATCTACAGGTTTAATTGTCCTCTTTTGGTTTTACTTGTCATTTTGGATTTACTTTACACGGGCCATCTCAGAATTAACAGCCTGAAAAGATGATCTCAGCTCATCGCTCACAATTTAGCTCACGGTACAGTCCACTCAGAAACTAATAAAAATAGGTGGATCAAGACATACTCCTTTAGTATATAGAACAGGCATGTCAATGAGTAGACTTCAACATCAATAATTTTAGAAGGCAAAGACTACAAAACAAAAGTTAATTATTTACCTTTTTAAGGCAAGGTTGTTTGAATTCTGGTATTGACTATCGCACATAGGGGAAGTTTTCATCAGCTTTGCACAGAAGACACCTCTGTAGTCACCCCACTCCCAAAAGCTTGATACACAAACATAACAAACTGCTTCTGCTCTGGAAAATGAGTTGGACTTTACCACCCTAGAAGTAACTTCTAGTCTCAGCCATTCTATGTGACTTTAGGAGAGCCATCCATCTTCCAGTACATCACTGTAGCTAATGGCAAAGCAGAATCCTGGGATGGAAGCCACGTGGTAAAGCTGCCAAGAAACAAAGAGCTGCTAGATGAAGGAACCTCTTTGCTAAAGGTGGGGATTGTAAGTGCTTATAGATGTCTATCTGCCTTTCTTAAGGATCTCATTGCCTTCTTGTATCGTTGTAATTCTGCTCTCAAATACATACTTAAAGAAGAGTCTTTAATGTGAAGTAAAATTATTTATTACTTCAAATTTTTTTTGCACTACAAAATAATAGTTCTTTAGAAAGTAAAAAAAATGCCTTGACTCAATTGTATGAGGTTTTGGATATATTTAATATAGATATACAATAAGTTGTTCTTCTCCCTCTTCACAGGTCTTCTAGGTTTTTTGTAGAGTGTTGGGCCTTTTTTACAAGATTTTCTAGAAGAATAATTCTTTTTAATCACATCCTTTAAAGGAACAGTTCAAATTAGATAGTTGCTAAATTGGGGCAATTATATGCTTTATTACTTACTGATTTGACTAACTAAAGATAGGTAATTTTCACACTGTGACTGAAAATACTAAATATCCAACCTATTTCTGCTACTTTATTTAATAATAATGAATTTTTACAACCAGAATAATTAATTCTAATAAAATATCATTATTAGTCAAAATTATGGTTTCCAATGTCAGAACAAAGCAAATAACACAAATTAATTGAAGACTACTAAGAAATAGTACAATCATAGAATTTTAGAGCAGCTTTGGTTGGAAGGGACCTTAAACATCATGTAGTTAGAAACCAACCCTTTATAAAGAGGGATACCATCCACTAGACATGTTTGTCAGTCCCATCCAGCCTGGCCTTGAACACTGCCAGGGCTGAGGCATCCACAGCTTCTCTGGGTGACTTGTTCCAGTGTCTCCCCAACCTCATGGTAAATAATTTGATGCTTAGATCTAATCCAACCCTACCTCTTTCAATTGAAAGCCGTTACTCCCTGTCCTATCACTACATGCTCTTGTAAAAAATCCCTCTCCAGGTCTTGTAGCCCCCTTCAGGTAATGGAAAGTGCTACAAGGTTCTGCTATAATTTTTTTTTCTCCAAGCTGAACAACTGCAACTCTCTCATAGAAGATATGCTCCATCCTTATTGTGTTTGTGGCTTTCCTCTAGACTCACTCCAACAGGTCGTCTTATTCCTTCTTATTCAGGAGGCCAGAGAGTCAGCTGCAGTCCCCCAGGTGGAGTCTTATGAGGTTGTAGTAATGGGAGAGAATTTCCTTCCTCAGCCTGTGGGTCATGCTTCTTTTGATGCGTTCCAGGATATGGTTGGCCTTCTTGGCTGAGTTCACATTGTCGAATTGTGTCAAGTTTCTTATCCACCAGGAGCCCCAAGTCTCTCTTCTCAGTGCTACTCTCAGTCCATTCTCTTTCCAACCTGTATTTTTCTTGGGATTGCCCTGACTCATGTGCAGGATCTTGCACTTGGCCTTGTTGAACTTGGGCCCACCCCTCAAGCCCACCGAGGTCCTTCTGGCTTCCATCTCTTCCCACCAGTGTGTCAACCCCAGCACACAAATTGATATTCTCAGCAGACCTGCCTAGGGTGCAGACAATCCCACTCTGCATGCCTCTGTCTGAGATGTTAAACAGTGCTGGTCCCAATGCCAACTCCCAAGGAACAACATTTGTCACAGATCTCCACTTGGATGTCAAGCCATTGACCACAACGCTTTGAATGGGACCATCCAGCCATTTCCTTTTCCACCAAGGGATGCATCCATCAAATCTATGTCTGCCCAGTACAGAAACAAGGATATGATGTGGGACAGTGTCAAATGCTCTGCAAAAATCCAGGCAGGGTATGTCAGTTACTCTTTCCCTATTTGTCGATGTTGCAACTACATTGTAGAAGGCCCTTAGTGATGCCATGTTGCCTGCTGCCCTTCACCATCTTATTTTCCATGTGCCTTAACATACATCCAGGGGAATCCTCTTGATCATCTTGCCATGCACCAAGGTGAGACTGACTGGCCTGTAGTTCCCCAAGTCTTCCTTTTTACCCTTTTTAAAAATGAGGGTTACATTTTCCCTTTTCCAGTCAGTGGTACCTTCACTAGACTGCCAAAACATCTCAAATATGATGGATATTGACTTAGACACTTCACCCACTGGTTCCCTCTTTCCTTGATACATAGTGGAAATTACACACTAATATTTAATGCAGGTACACACAGAGATAATTTTTTATTCATTTGCTGGGGAAGAAATGCGGAGACACTTCACTAAAGCCATTCCTGAGATTTGAGGGAATATTCGCTCCATTTTTCTTCCCTTTTCTCAAGATGAGTTATATTCCTAATTTCATTTTTTAGACTTAAATGATAGCTGGAGATTTTGGAGGTGGCAGTGTACTAGATCACAGAACATTATGTACAAATACACTAGAGTCTAAACTCTGCTTGTTTCATTTTGCACAAGTGGCCATGCATCATTAAAACAAATATATAATTCTTAAGAACAGATTTTTTAACTTTGAAAGCATAATGGATAGAAGGCAAACCTATGTATGTGGATATGTATATTAAAAAATACAAAACAAACATTTTTCCTAATGTCTGTTTTAAATTTTAGAACTGTTCCTACAATCAAATGCTCACAAAAATAAATTATATGAGCAGATTCTCAGAAACTCTTCTTCTGTAAATAATAGCATAAATAGCATAAATAAATAGCATAAATAATAGCAAAAATAAATAATAGTGTGCTTTCTGACTTCAAGTTCTTATTAGCAGAAAGTTTTAAACTTGTAAGGTATTGATTTATTTTTTGTGGTTTAAACTATGAAGTGCACTATTCTTGATTGCTTCTTTCTGACTGCTAAAAATGTCATGTATTTGTGAATTTTTATAAAAAGCGTTCACTCCTTGTAACTTGGATGTCAATTTTTTTTTCTACTTCAGTAATGCATCTAAAATGCAAATATTATTTTCCACCATAAAACTCCCAAGAAAATTATTTGTCTTTCTTTCAGTGCTTTGCATGAAGACCACTGTTTATACCAAAACAGATAGAAGAGAGAATTCATTCTAGTATTGTGCAAAGAAAGCTGGCCAGGCATTTGACAGTTCCTTATTTGAACAATTTCTTCATATCTTTCATGAAAGAACTACATGCATACCTCCGGCCAACTCTGCAGTGTCATTTAAATATTTATTCAATTCATTACCCTTATATTATTTCAAAGAGAGACAAACATTTCTTAGTAGTGTCCAGTGACAGGATGAGAAGCAATAAACACAAACTTAAATGGAGGAAATTCTAGTTGAACATAAAAAAGTCCCTCTTTTATTGTCAGAGTGGACAAACACAGGAACAGGTTTCCCAATGAGATTGTGGAGGCTCCATGGTGGAAATGTTCAGAATGAAATTGAATGAGGTCCTGGGCAATGTACTTTAGCTGACCCTGCTTTAAGTTAGAGTTTGGGTTTACCAATCCTAGAGATGCCTTCTGGTCTTACTAATTATATGACACCTAGGTTCTGGTTTAAAATATTTCCATTTTCGACACCTTTAAGCAAAGCAGCTCCTCTACTGTGATGGGCATATTTCATGTACATGTCCCTATATCAGTGATGTAGTTGAGGGGATAAGGTACCCCCTCAGTCAGTTTTGGGGGGATCAAGTGCCCCCTCAGTCAGATGACACCAAGTTAGGCAGGAGTGTTGATCTGCTGGAGGGTAGAAGAGTCTGCAGAGGCATCTGGACTGGCTGGATCAATGGGCTGAGGCCAAAGGTATGAGGTTCTACAAAATCAAGTTCCAGGTACTGCATTTGGGTCACAATTACTCCATGCAGAGCTCCAAGCAGGAGGAAGAGTGGCTGGAAAGTGACCCAGTTGAAAAGGACCTTGAGGTGATGATCAACAGCCAATTGAACATGGGCCAGATGGCCAAGAAGGCCAGTGGCATCCTGACTTGTACCAGCAATAGTGTGGCCAGCAGGACTAGGGAAGTCCTCACTACAAGAAAGGTATTGAGGTGCTGGAGCATGTCCAGAGAAGGGCAATAGAGCTGGTGAAGGGTCTGGAGCAGAAATCTTAGGAGTGGCTGAGGGAGCTGGTGTGGTTTGGTCTGGAGAAAAGAAGACTCAGGGAAGACCTCATTGCTCTGTGCAATGGTGGAGATTGGCCCCTTCTCCCAGGTAACTACTGATAGGACATGAGCAAAAGGCTTCAGGTTGTACCAGGTGATGTTTAGATTGGAGATTAGGAAAAATTTCTTCACCGAAAGAATTATCAAGCATTAGAACAAGCTGCCCAGGGAAATGGTGGAATTGTCACCATCCCTAAAGGCATTTAAAATACTTGCAGCTGTGGCACTTAGAGTTTATTGCTGGACTTGGCAGTGTTGAGCTAGCAGTTAGACTTGGTGATCTTAGAGATTTTTTTCCAACATAAATGATTTTGTGATTTTATATTATTATTTTCCCTGGCTTTTGATGTCTAAAATTAAGCTGAATTTGAGATAACTTCTCCCATTACTGATAAAAAGAAGCAGACACCTCTGGGAGCATCTAAATCAGGTTACGTAAATTGTTCCATTTTAGGATGATGTGGATTGTTCTCTAACAGGGACTCTTGCTCCAATTTTTAGTTACAGTTACAGTAAGGGATACACTGAAATGGTTCAGAACATAAAGCTACATATTCTGTCAGCTTCTATGAAAGGAGTGAAACCACAAAACCAATGCTTCTTTCTTATCTATTCAAACCACTAGGCACAGCAACATTCAGGAAGGGAGTATAAAAATACCATGAGGGTATTTTCATAAGCTTCTGTAACCCAAAATCCTACCTCCTGGAAAGTGACAAAAATGCCTAGGGAGGAATGTAAGACTAGGACAAATCTGTATTACTTCCTCTTAGATGTCTGTGTTTCAAATATTTTCTTTTTCTTTTTATTTTTTTTTTTTTATGTCTTGAACTGACTTCTCAGTCAATTATATTGCTTTCTCATTAATTTCTTATTCATACTTTTTTCAGTCTCTCTTTTAAACTGTGTGGCTCAACAAGCAAGCAAACAAACAAAACAAAATATAAAAAAATGTGAAGAAAATGTGACTGTGAGTCACCCAGGAAGATGTAAATCATTACAAAAAACCACTGCCATTTAGCTTAAAGAGAACGTACTGCTACCTGTACATTACCTGGGTTAAAAAAATAACCTTTTTTTCCTCAGAACTTGAAGTCTATAATTTTTTTATTAGTGGAAAACTTCCAGAGGCTTTTTTGGAATAGTTCTATCTCATCTCTATATCCTCAGTAAAGACTGGTGGAGACTTGGGAAAAAATAAAATCCCAACAGCTATAATGCAGGGAAAAAGTTACTGAATGCAGAGGTGAATGTGATCCATGTTTTCCAATAGAACATATTTATCAGATGAGTCAGATGGTTCATGGAAGTAATTTTAGGAAAAGAAGTTCAATGTATGCTGTTTTTATGCTTCATGAAAACATGTTCTTATTTATAAATTATATTAAACAGTTAAATAAAACTCCCCAAACAAATAAAAAGCAGTTAAGGCTTTGACAATTTCAGGCAGTTTCACACAATTAGAATAAACTCTAGATAAATAATAAGATGAATACAACTTCCTGATTATCCAGAATAGAGTTTTTTCAGATATTTACAGGGCAATACACAAATATCACTGCCAGCTGGAATTTACACATTGTCTCTGCACACAGAGAACACAGGATATAGGTACTATGAAAGACTTTCTTTCTTTTTGCAAGGAAAAGTTTTAATTTTTACAAATTTCACAGCTCAAAACTAGATGGATTTCCTTCTTTAAATTTTGTTGTTTTCTCAGAAGTGGCAATTAGTGGCATAAAAATGCTTTGGAATTCGTTGATACTGCAGATCCTTCTTTGCCCTGCCTTAAAAAGACATTTAAAGACATGTCGGTTATCTTTCTTCACTTTTTCATGTGTGAAGGTACGAAATAGCAAGGGATATGCTGTCACTGCTACCCAATTCAACATTTCATTTTCTTCTTGCACAAGCTTTTTTTTCTGAGAAAGGAAAACTAAACACTGTTCTTCATGTGCTATCACAAGGCATTCATTTTGAGCAGGTAGAAACAATTTTTTAAAAGCCTGAAATAATGGTATCTTTTATTGAAACATTTAGATTAATTTAATCTTCAATGAAAAAATAATGAAGTAACACTTAAAACATGGTAAAGATTGAGGTCCAGTAATTTTTTTTTCTGTAATAAGCTTATGCAAGATGTCTAAAAACTTAAAAATGTTAAATTGACCTATGCAGGCTGCGGTTGATTGAGTTCTCGGTCCCAAATTAAGTCCTTAAGTGCCCTTTGAAGTTTATGAGGGAATTAGAAGTCTAAGGAAATCTCAAAAAGGGTTTGGTATGGAAGTGTCTTTGCAAGTTTTTGCACAGAAAATATTGAGACAGGCTTTTGTGCACAAATATTTCTTCATTGGATCCATAGATTATGGCATAAATTGATGGGAAAGGTAAATCTTACTTTATGGGAAAAATAAAAATCCAAATTGGGTAAAGAGGGAGAGAGAGGGAGATGGAAAAAAAGGAAAAAATCCAAAAATTATATTAAAAAAAATAGATAAAAGTCAAAGGGGAAAATAAAGCTCACTCCAGTGGCCAATGAAGAAGAGATGCCATAGGGTTCCAAGGCAAGCCTGCCTGTTGGACCACTCTACACTATAACAAATGGTCGCCCATGAAGCTGTTTCTGTAATAACTTGAAGGTTTTTCCAGGATTTGCCTAAAGTCCCTCACAGTTGTTTCTGATCATTAGTGGTGATTGGAGCATAGTATGATTCAGATTTGAAGGGGCAAGGTTTTCGTAGAACGGCTATGGTTGGAAGGGAGCTTAAACACATCTGTCTCCAACCTCTCTGCTGTGGGCACGGACACCTTCCATTAGTCCAGGTTACTCAGAGTCTCATCAAGCCCAGTCTTGAACACTTCTAGGGATGAGGAGTCCACAACCTCCCTGGGCAACCTGTTCCAGTGTCTCACCAACCTCACAGTAAAGAATTTCTTCCTAATATCTAACCTAAACTTAACCTCCTTCACCTTCAGGGCATTTCCTTTGTCCTATCACTACATGTCCTTGTGAAATGGCCTTCTCCAGCCTTTTTTTAGGTCTCCTTTAGGTACTTGAAAGCTGATATAAGGTCTCCTTTGGAGCCTTCTGTTCCCCAGGCTGAATAAACTCAAATTTCTCAGCTGCTTTTGATAGGAGAGGTGGTCCAGCTCTCTGATCACTTTCATGGTGCTCATCTGGACTCATTCTGAGAAATCCATGTATTTCTTGTGTTGGTGGCCCCAGAGATGGACACAGCACTCCAGATCGGTGTCACAAGAGCAGAGGGGCAGAATCTCCTCCCTTTACCTTCTGGCTGCACCTCTTGAAGCTGCCCAGCATGTGGTTGGATTTTTGAGTTGCAAGCACAAATTTCTCAGTCGTATCGAGCTTGTCCCCAGGGTTAGCCTTGATCCATTCTCCTCCCAGCCTGTACCTGTGCTTTGGTATGCCCCAACTCAGGTGCAGGATCTTGCAATTGGTCTTGTTAGAGTTCATGAGGTTTTTTCATGGTGAATGGTCAATAAATGTTGTTCCTGAATATTTTTTGAGAAACCTGGAAAACAAGGGATAGGAAAAAATCAAGGTGAAATTTACATGATACTCAAGCCTGTGGCAATCTTTTCACTAATGGCAAACTGACATAACAATATCAGAGTTTGCAGATGAGGCCAATAGCAATATTTGCACAAGACCAACACATGAGAAAACAGGAAAAATACAGAGGCTTTGGATACGCTACACCGACTAGTGTGAAAGGTTACAGAGCTTGGAGGAAAGATAGACTACAGATCTACATGTGGAAAGCCCTGAGCATTACACCATTTAAGACTTTTAAGGCACCCTGTGGAGAAAAAAAGAGGAGCATAGGTCGTTGAACCCGAAAACCTAACCAAGGAAACAAACATTTTCTATCCTAAGATGTGCTGCTTGACGTTTCATAAATTCAGTTTCAGGAGCAGAAATGCAACTGAGATTTTCCTGAGTTCATAGCAAATGCAGACCTTTTCTGCTCTTTGGATTGGAGTGGAGAGAAAGATGAAAGACATCTTATGAATAATAATGGTAGTTTCAAGAGGGGTTTAATTTTTCTGTATGCTGACTGCAAGGAACTTAGAAACATGAGATTTATTTGCTTAATGGGTAGGCAGCAGTTGAGTACCATTTATCAATAGCTCAGTGATATCTAAAATTTGAGGTTAGATTTGTCCAGTAGTATACTTATCAGTGGATATACATATAAAAGTACACATATGTGTTGATATAGGCTTTCAAAGGGACTGAAGGTCATTTGTTCAATTTTTTTTTTTTTTTCAGGTGAATTCTTAGCATTAAAGAAGTTTTGAAACCATCATTAAGAAATGTTTCTATGTAAAGAAAATCAGGGAGAATTAAAATATTTAATTAGACAAAGAAACAGATATACCAGCTATATGGCAAGACCTTACCATCTCATGGAGTATGGACAAAAGAAAAGAAAATACAATTATGGAAAATACACTGAGGAGTGTATTTCCCCCACTAAAATTAGTGAAAAAAATTTATTCATTATGTTAATCCTGAGCTATTGCTCAAATTTCTGAAAACATTTTTATTCATTATGTTAATCCTGGGGTATTGCTCAACTTTTTGAAATATAGATTTTTTTGTCCCATTTACCTCAGATAAACTTTTGAAAAAAACAGGCTCAGTAATGAGTGGATTCAACAATGAACATATAGATTCCAAACTAAAAGAACTATCTGACTCTTCCTGTTTTTCATATAGAGATTAATAGAATATTTACCACATTGCTGCAGTGCACTCTGAACATCCCTTCTGCAATTCTCCCCAGAAGAAAATGAGCAGTCTCACACAGCTGATGTGTAATTGGGAAAAGAAGCAGTAAGAACTGGGAGTACACTGCTACCATTCAAGTGTAGAGACAAAGTAACAGAAGGCAGGACTTCTCCCAGTTTCAGCTAAGCATTTATAATTTAATATACTTCTTCAAGCATTTGTAAGTCCTTTTTTCCCCCTTTTCCACCTCAATCAGCTGGTGATCAGACTCTGGCACCAGTATCTGTGATGAACTTTATAGTCGAGACAGGAGCTTAAAATGACTACAAATAATAGCAGCTGAGAAGGCTGCTAGAAAAGTATAAAGCAGAGTTTTACTTTTGAAGAAACTTAGCAAGGCAATCAGATGACATAAATTTGTATAGAAAGTAAAAACTCAATACAATCAACCACTGACGTAAAAACATTGCTACTTTAGTATCTTTGTTAACGCAAAAATCTGGCTTTTATCAGACATGAGGAATGGATGAACTATTTGGCAATGGAATTACACCAAGGGACACAGCTATTCCGATCATAATTCTGAAACAAGATTTCATTACACAAAAAAACATAGAAAACTTGAATACATGTTTTCTAGATCACCACTTACCACAGTTTGCAAAGAACAGATTCAGTTCATTACTATGAATCCCTATAAAGAAAGCAGAAAATTAAAGAGCTGGGACAAAAGCTGTTTGTGTGTCACCAAGGACATACAATTACTTTTAGAAGCATCAAAATATCAGGGAGATATAAATCATTATTATGTATGGGTACAAGATGTATGAGTTTCCTTATCTTTGGAAAGATTACAAGGATCATCCTCTTGGAAGGAAAGGAGAACTAAAAATATTTCATGCTAGCTATGTCTTCTGTTAATAAATGGTGGTTAATTTCTGTCTATAGAATCTCAAAAAGGACTGTATTGTTCATCAGAAATTATAGTTTACTTATGACCTGAAAGCATAAACAACGTAAAGTTTAAATTATAAGGAGAACATTGGATGTGCTCAGCTGTATAGAGCACTATATTTTTAAAATCAGTTCAGGTGTGCTGATTTACGCTTCAAAATTTGACCGTCTTTCTCTGGAACAGAGGTGACAAAAAATATAACTCCTGAAGAGGTGTAATGTGATTTTTTTGATAAAATAATCTGGTAACATATAGACTGGAAAAGAAATATGCTGTAGTCCTCCCTCTGTTACAAAATCAAGTCATTTAATCTGCTTGGTTGAGATCCACTTCCATTCTGCAACAGATTTATGCACCCTCTGAGACTGAACTTGAGGAAGTTAGTGATGCACAGACCTCAGTGAATCTGCTCTCTTACTCAACTCCTTGCCTGGAAATCTGGAATAACAGATTTTCTACCTGCGAGATTATTTTAGTAATACTCTTCATCCTTCACACATTGCAGATGTTGGAGAACATTCTTTGTGTAAGGTTTGTGTTCTGCTCCAAAACCATGTGAATAATGTAATATAACTGACTAATTTATTCTAACGCAAATTGTAACAGAATATACTGCTTAATTAAAGTTGTTTTACCATGAGCCTGAACATCTCTAATCTTTGACTACAGATACAAACATGTTACTCAAAGCATTTTTAGTACTATGTTTTTGTTAGTGAAATCTTCATCATTGTGCAGCTAACTCACATGCACACTTTCTGGGCTGAATTGATATAATTTGTGTTTCTCTCTTCATGCTGAAGCATTGCTTGAACTGTTGTGACTTGCCAAACTTTAAATATTCCTTGTCTTCTCTGAGAACAATTCAAGGCCATCAGATAATGTGGCAGCCATTCATTCTGCAAGAAAGCATGTGGCTCAGTTGCAGAGATAGAAGATCTAGCACAAGAAACACTCCTAACATTCTTGAGGCAAACTAGCAGCCCACTGCTGATATTACCCTGAAATGAATGTACTGTCTTTCTTAATTCATTATTCACTCCTTTTCCTGTTAACTAAAGTCAATTTAGGGTGGAGTGTGTGTGGGGAATAATAAAAAGACAGTCTTCCCTTGATAGGTCTTATTTCATCACTGACAGACTTTGATTCAAACCTTTGTGTTGCGAAGTCTGTTATTTTCCATTTGACTTAAACAGGATTTTTGCTGTATCCTTATTAAGAATCCTTCCGAATTCTAAACTCTTGACTTAACGCTTCCCATGGAAATGAGTTCTGTAATCTGATTTTTCACACAACAAACATATTTGTTTTGTATTTGGTAATTTTCAGTGTATTCAAGGATTTCTTTGCTTTTAATATTTCAGAATATTACCCCATCAACTAAATCTATATATCTCCATATCCAGGCTTTACGATATTACTTTACTAAGTTAGGTTTGAATGTTTCTATCTCTGGGAAACTCCTGTCCTTATCTCCTTCCTTGAATGCCTTGAAGAATGTTTTCATTATATCAAATTAAAATACTAATTTGTGCAGGTTGTGTCCATTGCTATCTGTCCTTTGCTGTGCACCTTTGAGTGGAATCTGGCACTGTATTTTTTAGAACCAGCTATTAGGTAAATTAAAACTACAGTAAGATTTGCTTCTTTCCCCACTCAAAACAAATTTATTTTCTTCAGTCTCTGACTGCACTCTTGCATGCTAAACAGAATCAAAGTAATTTAGGCAAATAACTTTGATCTCAAAACAGTATCACTGTCGTGGATGGATGCAGAGAATTGAAAAGTACTTGCAAAATGTTAATCCATTATCCATGCATGCACACAAATGTACATACACACACAAACACTTCAAGTGAACCACTGCCCTGTGGAATGAATTTTCAATGACCATAAAACAAGAATGTATGCACAATCCGGTCACTGAAGAAGAAGATACTGGAATACCCTGGGGCTACCTGAAAGTCAGTCCTGGGATAGCAAGATAAAGTATCTTAAAAAAGAAATATTCAAACACATTTGAGAAATGTGAATGTACTATCAAGGAATTAAATCTTCCTGGATGCTAAAGTAAAGGAGACATATACAGAAATAATATCAGTGAACCGTATCTTGAAGAATGAAAAATATAACCAGAAACCTATTTTGGGAAAATCCCTCTACCGCTGTACTGGTATTTCTCAACAAGATCAAGTATATAATAAATATTAGATAAGTCATAATAATTTAAAATATTATTTATTATACAACATATTGATAATAACAAATAAAATCTAATTATAAGTATATAAACTTTTGGTTCCAAAACTGATAGCATAGTCAAAGTGTCTGTAGATTGCTTATATGGGATTGCAACATAAACTAGTAACTGTCTGCTGCTGTCTGTCTTGCTGCTTCAAGACAGAGTAAGCAGAACTGATGAAGTGTTAAGTAGAGATAAATAATCACTTCTCTTGACCCATGCTCTTGCTAACCCAGCCCAGCACACAGCTAGCCATCACTGAGAGGTTGTTGCCCAAATGATATAGATGCACAATATTGTCTGGGAACTCCCTGTTCATCTATGTAGGCCTCCTGGCATTTTCACCTGACTTCCTCTTTATTGCAATTTATTGCTCCTAATCTTTGTATGTTAATCCGCTTCCCTTCATGGCTTTATGCCAAGTAACTATGAAGCAGATCCCTAAAGAGGCCAAAATCTACTCTCCTGAGACCCAAGTTAGGGAGCTTGCTCTGTGCCCTCCTCATTGCCCTAAGGCACTTGAACTCCACCATTTCACAGTCACTGCAGTCAAGGCTGCCCTTGATCTTCATATTCCTCATCATTCCTCATGACCTTGATGGTGAGAACAAGGTCCACCATAACAGCTCTCCTCATTGGCTCCTTTGTCTCTTGGAGACGCAAGTTACGACCAACATGTTTCAGGAACCTCCTGGATTGCTTGTGTTCTGCTGTGTTGTCCCTCCAACAGATATTCAGATTATTGAAGTCCTCCATGAGCAGGACTTAAAAATGTGGAGCTATTCCTATCTTTCTATAGAGGGCCTCATTTGATCTGTTTCCTGGGCTATGGAGCCCATAGCAGACCCCCAGTATAATCTCACCTGATTCTGCCCTCCCTTTAATCCTGACCTGTAATCTCTCAGTCAGTGACTGTTTCATTCCCTCATGGAACTCACTGTTTTCCTCAACAATAAAATAACTTACAATCAAATCCAGTATTATGTTCAAATTCCCACTATATAAAAAAAACAATTTGAGACTCTAGTATTAGAATTCAAAGGAAATTAAGGTTTATCTGGTTTATTTACACAAGAGCCAAATATTCCATGTGAATTGACAATGAGTTCCACAGGTTTTGTGTGAAAGACAAGTGACCTCAGTTTTCCTTTCTTTTGTGTCAGAATAAGTACAATTAGTCAAACGTCGTTTTATTTTTTTAAGTGCAGCTGCCCCTTATCAAGATAAGGGAATTTCCTTCAAAAATTTCTTTTGATGAAAAGAAATCTAAGAAAGGTCAAACTACTGGGCAGTCAGCACTCTGCAAGCGGATAACTAGATCACTTACTGATTTGCATCCATGTGCCTACTGAAACCTGCAGCTTCCTAAATCCCCTGATTTAGGATATCTATACATGCTCTTTCCCAGTATGAAATTTGTTTAGTAACTCAAAGAAGTATGATATATAAGTTTCCCTAGTGTGACTCCAGATGTGTAATAAACACTTTTCTAAATAAGGTACTAGTCCTCCTTTTTGTTCTTTTTAGAGTTTATATTATGCATGGGAATATGCAGTTAAACTTTGCATAATTTGTATACCTTCAGGAGGAAGTGTGAGCAAATACTTATAAACAGTAATAAAAAGCTACATACATTTCCTATACCTCCAACTAAATCTTTCCTTGCCTGTCAAAAGGGATCAATTTACATTACAAATAGTAAGCTTTCCTTGCTTCCTGCAGCTCCTGGCAGTGGCAGCAAATTTTCAGTCTGAATTAATGGAAGTGACAAAGAAACAAATGCCATTTTATCAATTTACAATCCAGTGAGTCAAGGATGATCCCTACAATGGGAAACTTTTGCAGATATCTTTGCTACTAAGGTATGCTCTATTACAAAATAAACCATATTGGAAAGATACAGATAATTTTGTGTATCAGATACTGCAGTCTTCTCTAATTCCCGCAGTTTTTGTGCTACAGTTTTAATCCAAAAGGCAAGCAATCAGTCAACAGGAAATGGCTGAAGCTGTGTGCGTAAAATGAAGTTGGCACCTTTCTTAAGATACATACAGAGAGTTCAGAGCCTTACACCAGGCTTAGTACTTGGACAGTTTGATTCCCCAAACAGGTATCCTTCCTAACATTTGTTCAGCATTATTGACATCAGTGACCTTGGGTGGATTTTTAAGTAGGCATTAATTAGATCTGCTTTGAGCAGAATAAAATGACACTATATTAAAATTGTAAGCAACAGCCTTGTTATGATAAGGCTCCAAAGGCTGGCAACACCACTTAAGGGGAACAGATGTTTGGAGCATAAGAATCTGAGAAAAGAAAATGTCAAAAAAAAAGCATCCAGTGAAATTGGGCTACAGGTTTGTTTCATTTTTAAAAATATTTTGTCACCTTGTGTGTCACTGTAATATTGTGTTTCTAAAAGAAGATATTTCAAACACTGTTGCTTTTTGAAGCCAAGTATTCATTTTCTTGTGACCCTAATGTTTGTTAGAATTTCAGTAAGGAGATACTTACTTTCTGTAACTGGGGCACAAGAGGATGAGACAACAGTCTTGAGAGACACTCTTCTTTAGCATCACTGAATTCAAGGTTTCTCAACCTCCTTTTCTCTGTACCACAAATGACACAAATCAGTGTCACTAGGATACTATTACTTTTATATCTGATTTTACATGGGTGCAGGAACTATTAGATAATTCAAAAGTAAGCAAGGAAAATGATGACCCTGAGATTAACTCAGTCAGAGCACGGTGCTAATAATATTGTGAGTTTGATCCTCTTATGGGCCATTCTCCTAAGAGCTGGACTTGGTTATCCTTCTGCATGCCTTTCAACTTAGATGATTCTGCATTACTTCTCTTTTTTGGAGAAGAGTTCATTTTATGTAGTCAGAATAATCTTTTCTGTCACCATGTTTTATGAAAGCAGGGGAGTGGCAGAAATGTATGTAGAAGATACAACACGGTATACAAATTATGTAGAATACATGTGATTCCTAACATGAAATGTATAATATACAATATTCAGTGGATAATATAATTTGAATATAATGTATACAGTATGACTTTGTATGCTATTTTAAATCATAAAATCAAAACTCTGTTTAACATTTTTCAGAGAGTTCTGTCTTTGTTCCATGTGTTTATATTGCTTTTAATGAAGGAGAATGAAATGTTAAGTAAAGTTTCCTAAGTACCACTCAGTCTTATTTTCATGACCGAGCTAACTGTATTGTGCAGTTAAAAGAAGAATATTTTTGTATTTTTGCTGACCTCATACTTTCACAGACTCCATTCCCACTTATTCATCTCTTACTCAAACAGGGCTTATTCTGTCTACTAAAGGAAGAGAAGAAGGGATTACACTACTGTGGACAAAAACTAAATAAAATATTAGGACATAATCCACAGAGTCCTCAATCATTCTGGACTGCACGTATACAAATATACCTGCTTTCCACCTTCACAGAGTTAGCCAAGGCGAGAACAAAACCACAGCAAAAACTGGTATCAGAGGAAAATATAGCCTCCACTCCATCTCAACAAGTCTTCAAAAATGAAAAAATTGAGGACCTCTGTGTATTGAATACCAGCATCCACTGTGACTTGCCTTTTCATAAAACCAGAGAACTATCCCTTTGTACAATTTAATTTCTCTTTACAGTTTTAATTTTAAAAACTTGGGCTAGAATGTAATTGGAACCACTGGAACTTTAGTAATGCCACTGGTATCTGAATTAGAGGTATTTTACAACATATGAAGACAATGTCTTTTATTATAAAATTCTTTTAAATTTAAATAGTGCTTGCATTCAGTCTCCACTGATTTGGTCTTTAAATGCATTTTCTGGAAGACTTTCTTAAGGACTAAGGAAATGCTATATTTGACTAGATGTCTGTCTAAAGCCATATTCTTAAAGAATTCTAAAAGAAGAGAACTGTTTAAATTGTAATCTGTATGATATGAACCCTATCAAATTTAGAAAGCCCTTTTACAGGCAGGTAGGAAGTAATTCAGCCTCTTAAGGAGTTTCCTCTTTGACCAGTAAAGTATCTGGTTTGTGCTTTAAAGAACAGCTTCAAATTTCTTAAAAACCTTTAAAAAATATTGCTTTAGTCTCAAAAAAGTTTAAATATCTTTAAATCATACTAATTCCCTTGCCTCACTGCAACCTTCTGGCAATAGAAACTGCTGATTAATTATGCATTTAGGAAAAAGATTCACTTCTTTTATCTATTTATGAGCAAGTAAATTGCACAACGGGAGTCAAGATCTGAATCTCCTTTCTCTTCTAACTTCTTCATATTGAAGAACTGAACACAAAAGATGTAATGCAGTGGGAAAGTAAGCCCCAGTATAACAATGGCAAAAGCATAAATTACAGCCTCACTCAGAAATGGTGACGAAGACAAAAGAATTCTTCGTGGGCCAAAATCCAAAGACAGCAGCACTGTCTATTATTATCTCTAACAACCTAAATGCAGTAGGGAATCCTTTGGGCATGTTACACTAATCACCTAACTAATAAGGATCCCCTCTGATATCAATACTATTTTCTCTTCTCTTTCCTGTGGCTGAACAGCAAAATCTTTACCTTGTGTGAAGGTGGCCTCATTTTGCTCAGCAAAATTGTAGGAGTGTAGGATACCCTGATATCTACCCTCCCAGTAAAGATTGGTTTCTTCAACATTAAAAAGCACTGAGAGAGATCAGCCTCCTGTGTAGATGCACTGTAGCTCTTAAGGCAGACATTGAAGAAGGGCAGTCTCTAATTTACCTTCTAGATCTCCACATGTAAGAAAGAGGAGAAAGAGAAGAGAAGAGAAGAGAAGAGAAGAGAAGAGAAGAGAAGAGAAGAGAAGAGAAGAGAAGAGAAGAGAAGAGAAGGAAGGAAGGAAGGAAGGAAGGAAGGAAGGAAGGAAGGAAGGAAGGAAGGAAGGAAGGAAGGAAGGAAGGAGGAAGGAAGGAAGGAAGGAAGGAAAGAAAGAAAGAAAGAAAGAAAGAAAGAAAGAAAGAAAGAAAGAAAGAAAGAAAGAAAGAAAGAAAGAAAGAAAGAAAGAAAAAGAAAACAATTATTCTTCCACATTTATCATTCTAATTAATCTTCTCATTGGACATCAATGCAACAAAATCACTAGATCTATGCAAATGAAAATTTTTGTTTAAAGGGTTAAAAAAAAACCTGAGTTAATCATTACGAAGTACAATACTGTTTGAACATGCATGAATACTTCGAATATCACAAAGCATGAGGAAAGAATATGAAGATTTGAAGTAGACCAAAACAACCTACCATCCCATCAAGGCATAACTGTTTATATTATATTTTTCTTCTGTTTTCTCCAAGCCCAGATGCACTTAACACCCCATGCAAAAGACACTGTTTGGAGTCAGAGAACTAATAAAATCATTGGCAAACCTGATCAGCAACTCTGCAAGAGACAGAGTTTCACTAGTTGCTCCTCCAGAAGGTCTGAATTATATTTTCCTTCCATTTCCTGTTTTTTTTTGTTTTGTTTTGTTTTGATTGTTGTTTTTGTTATTATTATTATTAAATATCAATTCTTTTTCTGAACAATACTTGAAAGAATATCTATATCTTTCATTATTCATGAAAGAAAAGAAATTTAGCAGGGCAGACTGTAAGCATATGTTGAATGTGAGAGCATCTGCTTCATGGAAGTGATCCCATCAAGAACCTCTTCAGTGCAAAGGGGATAATAAATTAGGTGGAAGTGGTGAATAAGCAGACACAGAGACACAAACCCAGCAGACAAGAGACAACAGAGTCATTACCAAGGACAAAAAGTCTTCAATTACAAGCCAAAGGCCCATTAAGAAACTATAGGCACAGCTTTGGAGAGGCACAGCCAGGGCTTATTCAGTCATAAGAAGGAAACAAGCACATGGGGTTCTGTGATATTCAAGGGCTGTGTCAGTGGGACCACACATGACTTAGGAGGGAGCATGTGGGGAAAGGGGCTGGGAAGGAGAAACGGGGTAAGGGACAGACAAGGCTGTGTATAGAATGGTCCAGCTGCGTGCAGGCCATGGCCCATCAGCAGGTTTACACCCCAGCCTTGCAGCTGTGTTCTCCTTAAATCCTGTGGTAGATCTCCCTGTGCCACCTCATCTGTAATCCTGTGCAACTGTAAGAACCAGAGGGTTTAGGTGATTTTATCCATGTATGTAAATATCTCAAGGGAGGGTTGTTAGGATCTAATTATTAAAGTTCTTTAGAGATACCTCTGCCCGAATTAAGGTACAAGCAAGACCATATGCCAATCAATAGTATGGGTTTTATTTGATAGTAAATATGAGAGAGAGAGAGAAGAAAAGAGAGAAAAGGGGGAGTAGGGAGAAAGATGGGGGGACAGAGGGGGACAGGGACAAAGAAGTATCATCACTCCGTGGGTCCCACTGGTGTCCTGATGTCCTCTTCAGCTGGTCTCGGTGGTGGAAGTCCCCCCAAAAGCACAGAATGCCATGGGTTGACACTCAGGCCAGGTGGAAATGTCCAGGCATGTCCCCCCAGGGGTGGGGGCAGCCTCTAGCAGCAGACTCTGCTCGCATCACATGCAGTCCTGTGGTGCAAGGCATCTGGGGAGCACTTTGGGGGGTCTGTGATAGATTGTGACCCCCCCTCAGCTGCCTCTCATATGAGAGTCCCGTGGATGTGGCTTGTGGGGTTGGGGGTTCCACAGCTGGGCCAGTTTGTGTACTGGAGGATGCGTGTGTATTGCCTCTGACCAGAGGTTACGCCATCCTCCTCCCCCCTTCAGCTAGGGGGTAGGACTGTGCAAATTTGGCTTCTGTGAGCTGTGCTTTGCCTCCACCCCAGAAATGATTCTCAGTACAGCTGGTGACTTCAGCCTCTGTGGACGCATTCCTTTCCCTCAGACTGAGATGACTGAACAATAGGCTTTTCCCTTTATCTAATCTCAGCAGTTTGACTCCGTTCAAGGTCCCAGTCAGGTATCCTCAGGGAGGCGTCTCTGATCAAAACTTTATATCAATGTTTGAGGCATGAACTATTTTCAGTCGCTGACAAGGGTGTCAAGAGGATGGAGCCAGGGTCCTTTCATTGGTGCTAAGCAATAGTATGAAAGCAAGGGACAGAAACTGGAACACAGGAAATTTCACCTGAAGATGCTAAAGAAATTTGCTCTGCAGATGACAGGCATTGGAATGGGTTGTCCAGAGAGGTTATGAAGTCTCCTTCTTTGGAGATATTGAGAAGCTGTCTGGACACAATCCTGAGCAGTGTGCTCTAGGAGACCCTGCTGCAGCAGGGAGGTTGGACCAGATGAGCTCGAGTGGTCTCTTCCAAACTTACCCATTCTATGACTCTATGAGGAGCTGGTTGCTGTGGGTGTGAGTGAACTGGGACCAGACACTACTGTGAGATACGTGTACAGGATTCCTGGAAGGAGTCAGCAGCTTGAGCCAGTGGAGTCTCAGGAACAGCAGCTGGAGGCACATAGGGGACTTGGCCTCAATTGCATTGTTACATGGTGTGTTTTAGGAAAATCAACTGCAGGGGGCCAGGTGAATGAGCTGAGTGAGCTGAGTGAGCTGAGTGAGCTGAGTGAGGGGCTGAGTGCCAGGTGCCTGGTGCTGGCTGCTGGAGTTGGAGACAAGTATCTCCCCTAACCTTGGTACTGGACAAGAGCACAAGTCAGACAGCAGGGCTGAGCACCTGTGTGTGAATCAGGGACCTGTGGGGCAGGTAAGGAGTCCTAGGATCCATGAACTTGTACCAGATTGGCAGAGGTGCACTATCAGTACTCAAGGGATCCAGGAATGTGCATGTGCTTGTGACTGGAGAGTGGCAGATGTGTGCATATGTGTGCACATGCACTCACTTGCACTAGTGACCTTCAATCCTAACACAGACACAGCTGGCTGTCTGCACTTGTGTTTGTGTGAGCACAACATCTGGGTGCTGCTGACAGCAGTGCCTTGCGTGTGTGCAATCAGACTTGTGTGTCTCTGTGTGTACATATGTGTCTGTGTGTGTCCTTGGGATATACACTCAGCTTTGCTACCCGCTGGACCAGCAAACACCTCCCAGCCTAGGCAGAGCCCCTGGCTCCCTGGGTGTGATGAAATCCCAGTTTGGAGTTACTGGAGGCAGTGTCAGCTTACAATATTCCTTAGAACAAAGAAAAGGGAAAAAAAGATACTTGTTAAAATTATGTTTTTGCTATTCTTTGAAGAGTTTCAGCATAAGAAAAATGTAAAAATAATCCAGTAAGTGAAGGAGTTAATAAATGTCAAGATGAACACCGGATCCCCACTGCTGTAAGACTCATTCAATACCTGTGTCAGAGACATCCCCATCATCGGATCATAGAATCAGAGTGTGTTTTTTGTTGAAAGGGGTCATAAAGATTATCTAGTTCCAATCCCTCTGCAATTGGCAGGGATACCTTCTGCTAGATGAGATTGATTGGGGCCCGATCCAACCTGGCCTTTAACACTTCCAGGGATGGAGCATCCACAGCTTCTCTGGGTAACATCTTTCAGTGCCTCACTGCCCTCACAACAGAGAATTTCTTCCTAATATCTAATCTAAACCTACCCTCTTTCAATTTAAGGCCATCATACTTTGTTCTATCACTGTACAGCCTTCAGTTTTTTTGAAGGCCCCTTTAGGTACTGGAAGTCCACAACAAAGTCACCTTGGAACCTTCACCTCTCCAGTCTGAGCAGCCACAACTCTTTCAGCCTTTGCTTGCTGTAGAGGTGCTCCATCTCTCTAATCACTTACTTGACCCTTCCGAACTGCCTTGAATCCATGGATTTCCTCTGATGATTTTCTACCTTAAATTTCCCCCAGAAATTTTCACACTCTTCTACAATGCGTGTCTTTACCTGTCATGGCTTATGTGGTCTCTGCAGTACTTCAGTAATTTTTACCTTCTCTTGTGTTGCCTTTGTTTCACTTTTTTCTTTTCTTTTTTTTTTTCTTTTTTTGCTAGCTGGAAACCTAACAGGGAATACATAGTATCTTCCTTAGAAAGTCAAAAAGTGACGGGGGACCTCCATACTTTTACTTTCAATTTTTTATGTATTCCAACTTGAATTGTATTGAAATGAAAAAAACACTGGTAAAACACCAGCACAAATTCAAATGCTGGATGCTTTTCTGTATCTTGGCTAAAATGTCCTTAATTCAAGTTTGTTTTGTAGCTAGTTGAAAAACCACAGTGTTGTGTCATTTCCACAATATGTAGGCAGATTTAAAATACATAATAGAAAGGTGACTCCTCTGAGGGATACAACTATAAACAGAGACAATACATGGAGATCATGGATCAAGATGTACCGATTACTGTTTTGTCTAGGTAATATTTTTAAAAGCCTGATATTCAATGGCATGGCCTTGTCTTGATTGAACAACGGAAAAAAAGTCAGGTATTTTACATTAAGAGTACCTCGATCAAGAAACATGACAGGTTTGACATTTAAAAAGTAAATGATGTGACAGTCACAACAAGCTACATCTCACAGCTACATCAATGGATTTATACATTTGCAAGCAGTCTGAATTATGTCTTCATGAGCAGGTGGTGTTTTCAACCTGAAACTCTTCCAAAGCTATCATTCACATGACAAAAAATACATACTTTCATAGCTGACAGGTTTTATAACAAGTGCTGCTTGAGAGCCGGCAAAGATCTGATAAAACATCATGCAACAGGTAATACCTAGGTAAACATTTGTCCAGATGTTTACCATGGTAAACTTCCAAGACAGTTTTATAAGTCGACAAAATAAAGGGGTTTTTGAATGTATGTGTGTCCTGATTTCAGCTGGAATAGATTAAATTTCTTCTCAGTATCTGGTACATTGCTGTGTTTTGGATTCATGATAGTAATGCTGATAACACAATGATGCTTCAGTTTCTTGCTAAGTTGGGTTTACCCTAAGTCAAGGACTTTTTGGGGTTTTTTTTTTGTGTCTCATGCTCTGCCAGTTAGGTGGTACACAAAATAAAAGTAGGAGAGAGCGTAAGTGGCACAAGTAACCCAACTGGCCAAAGAGACATTCTGCAACCACAGAACATCTTGCTCAGTGTATAAACTGGAAGAGTTACCCCGAAGGGAGGCCCGTCTGGGTTCAGGAATAGGGTCTGGCATAGGTCAGCAGGTGGTAAGTCACTGTGTTGTGATTCACTTATTTGGTTTGTTTTTCCTTTCCATTACTCTTATTATTAGTAGTAGCAGTAGTAGTAGTATTAATCATTAATTACTTATTATTTACATTTTATTTTTTCCTATTATTTTTGTATCTTACTTTACTTTTAATTAATAAACTGTTCTTATTTCAACCTACAAGTTTTACTTTTGATTCCCCTCCCCATTCCACCAGGGTGAGGAGCAGAGAATGGGATTGAATGAGTGGCTCTGTGGTGCTCAAATTCCAGCTGTAAAAACATGACAGTGTGCTGCTGTTTTTATGTTAACAAAATATTTTTCTTTTAAGGAAAGAAGAACCAAGATGACACTGATTTATTTTTCAGGAGGCTTTTTTTTTTAATTTGTCCCCAATGGGATACATATTCAATTTTCTGATAAAATTTAACCAAATAAAAATCACCATTTTCTCATTACCAACGAGAAATGAGTAAGAATGTAAGAACAACCAGTAAGAGATGTCTAATTCTAGTAATGCAGTAACACCTAAAGTGGAACTTAGACATAAATTTAAAAATCATTGACTAAGTCCAGAAGTATTTACACACTCTATGTACTCTGCCACCAATGGATAGTATAGTATACTTAATCCTGTTGAAGTTATTCCATCCCACTGCCAGCTTGGTACATAATTGTTCTTCAAAAAACCATATTGTATTCTAAGGAAAATCATATATTAACTGAAATGTTTTTGTAATATGTAGGTAAAATTTAAGATGTGTGAGGCCTGAAAAGTGCTTTAAAGTGGACAAGACTGACAAAGTAAAAGGGGAAAATAGTAATGGAATTATATGGGAGCTGCTATATCATAACAGCATCAAAACAGAAAATGCAGTTCTGTTGTGGAAGATGTGATCAGGTAATATCTCTTCTGAAAGATGTGACACATGGCACATCAGATCTGTAAGAACTAGTCTTAATGAGTCTGCCAAACTAAAATGGCATTATAACAGAATGATATAATTGAAGGCTATTTAAAAATGAGGTGTTTGAGAACGTGCATTGGTCTTGAAAATGTATGAGCAAAGAAAGGTGAGTGCATATAGGAAGGAGTCATATAAACAAAGGTCTGTTAGTCCTGATGAAGTATTCCAAAGTACTTTGAAACTAATTTTGAAAGAAAATGACACAGGCAAAGGTAAGTGGGAAAAAACCTCCAAACCTCATAAAATTCTATGTGAGTTTCAAAGAGAAAGTTCACGCTAAATTTTAAGAGTTAGCTAATTTTCTAGAGAAGAATGAATAGTATTAGTCAAATATTTAATCTCTTCATGGGAAATTTTAAGTGAAGTGTGTGAATATGGGTGTTGGCACCAGAATGTATAACACTATCGAAATTGAGGAACTGGAAATGACTGTGATTTCTGTTGGAACAGTACCAGACTAGGAGCACATATCTACTGGAACTATTCATGTATCTATTTTGGGACACACCTTGCATAGTATTTTCTTACTGATTTAAGATTAACTGCAAGAATTTAGTTTTCTTCATGACATAAGTTTAGATGTTGTTAAACTCAAATGTTACACAGAAATGTCACAATGAACTTAAAAACTGGAATCATATACTATGTTTTATATGTATGAAGAACTATTTGAAAGCATGCAGCTGTGGACTTAGAAGACTTATGTGGAAATTGTTACACTGAATTTTTTGTACAGATTCTCTCAAACTGGCCTTCAGAGAGAAAGAATTAACTGGGTCACATATCAGCCTAATAGCAGAAAGACTTTTTTTCATATGTAAGGCACCTCTTAACTGATAAGTTCTCAGAAGGGCAAAATTTCACGTGTCTGATCTGTACATACTTGCCAACATCAAGAGTTCATGTCTATGACGTTTACATAAATGTATAAAACTCCTTTGAATTATAGTCAAATGAAGCTGGTTATGTCCCAGAATTGATGTGAATGCTGCACTTTATAACAGAATTCTAGGGCATGCAAATTGAAGGGGAAAACCAAAAGAGAGCAGATTCATGCACCGGTCTCTCTGTGAATATTGTTTGTTGCACAGCGAGTTGTCAGCGCACCTCCCTCACACTCAGATTGCAGTGAATGACCAGGCCTTACTTTTTGCCCTACTCCAAAAGCATTATTAGCAGAAAAAAAAGCTCCTAAAATGGATAGTCCTTAATTACTGATTAATTCCCAAATAAATTTGCTTCCCCTCTAATATTACTTTGTAAATATACTGCTACAGAGAGTTGTTAGGAAAATATAGACTGACATCCTGGTAGACAAAAATCTCTGCTACTGGTTTTCTTGACACTTTCCTAGGCAATAGGCTAAAGTTTATGAACTCTATCAGTAAAATATTTTTACAGATCATGCAATATTGTACAGATACAGGGTTCCTTTGCACATTTTGGCATATCTTTATTACGTTGCGGAATGGATCTGCAAAGTTAGCTCTAGTTTTTCAGAATTAAGAGTTTAAATTCAGATGTCTGTATGTATCATGAGCAGATATATTTATTTATCTAAAAAATTATTTCTAAATAATGATGAATTTTATCTAAAACAGGTGATACAATGTCGCCGTCCGCCTTCTGTCCGATGGTCTGGGCGTCACAGATCAAAGGCAGATGCGATGAGGGTCCTCGGTGGCCAGCCTCGTCCCCTGTCGCCGGGAGTTCAGTTTCCCTAGCTCGATGTCTGTGATCCAGAGAGGCAAACTAGGTACCGCACTGTGTAGCTGTAAGGGGGATCTTCCAACCCGGGTAAAAGAGACACTGCAGCCGAGAGGTTAGCAGCACTCTGTGGCACCAGGGTCAGAAGACCCCGAGCCCTCAGTGACACAGCCTTTTATTGTAAACAATCTACCAATCACAGAGGGGCTCGGGGGAGGAACTAGGGAGGAGCATGGGACGAGGAACCAACCAGGGAAGCAAGGGGGTGGAGATGGAGTGACAGACAACAGGGGGATTCAATCAGGAACCGAATATCACAGAACTTGCTAGAACATGGGGGTGGTGAACTAACGATGGGCAGGTGGTGCTATCCAGTCAGCCCAGAGGGTGTACACTTCTCCGAGGCCCATCCTACTTGGGCTAAACCAAGTCTTGCCCCTCCTCAGGGGAATCCCCTTCTTCCCCCCAGGGCTTCCTCAATGGGAAATCCTCTTGGGCTATTTGCACCACCGCCACAATACAATGTTATCTATATTTTTTCTTTTGCTATAATAAAATAAAGTGTATTGGTTTTATGGAAAGAATATGATTTTTAGAATAGTGCGCCAATCTAATTTTACTTCTAAAAGTTTTTGAGAATTGAATATATGATTAAATTGCTTGAGCAGTCAGGGTTTGTAGTTGGGGGAAGAAATATCTATCCAGAGCAATTTAATATGCTATTTTAAGAGAGAGAATGACGAACCTTTGGTCGGTCTCATTCCTGTTTTTATTTAAAGTAAAATTTTAAATAAGTAAAATTTTAAATAAGTAAAATTTTACTTAAATAAAATTTTATTTAAGTAAATTTTCTTTTGAATTTAACTACATCATTTCAGGAAACTTCACTTATGCTTTAATATAAGTGTTGCATGTCTCTGTACTATATACCAATTTTCTATTGAGTACAGATCACTGTGCCCCAAAATTCACTACCTACTTAAAAGGGTAATCAAATAATGGTGGTATTCCATTTGAAATACATGGGTTTCCACAATACCCATTCAACTAAAGACAATTAAAAAACAGTTTTACTCTCTCACAGTTTATTTTATTTTAAATCTTGCAATTTTTTACTAGGTCTATTGTTGTTCACCTGTCTCTTAATGGTTTCCCTCACTCACAAAAAATAAAATGAAATAAAAATAATATATTTAAACTTTAAAAAATATTGACAATAATTTTTGCATAATTTTCTTATTTCAAGAGAGTAAGATATTTCACATTGTGCTTTTTTTTCCCCTGGCCTTGACAAAACCTAAGTAAAAAAAATAAAAGTAGAAGAATTGAACAGGAGTAATTTTCACTGAACCTCACAAATAATTTTGAAATCTTAAGGAAATCTCACTCAATATCAGTTCTCATTACCAGCTGGAGGTCTACTGAATTTTTCAAAATGCTAGGTTGAGGTTCATAACCATTTTTAAATCCTTGACCCTAGAGAATGCTTTTATTTGTTTTGCTAGGAAATGTGTTTACTTATGAAATATTAAAGAAAGAAGACCTACCAACCCCTGCTTCTGAACATTTTAATTGATTTCTGTCTTCCATCTTTTTTTCTGTCCTTTAGGAATGGGAAAATGCACAGCATTTATCATCCTACCAACACCGACTACTGCTGTAAAAGCACTAGACAGGTTCAGTGCAAGTAACTGGGGATCAGCAGCATTTCAAGTCTACATAACAAAATAAAGTGCAGAAGTGTGTGTTTCATGATTATTTACTTTAATGTGTGTGTGTATGTTTATGCTTGAGAGAGATCAGAGGACAGGAGATCTTTTTTACTGTGGAAATATTTTAATGATTGGGAAATTTTTATCAGTACTGAGGACGTAACTTCATATATAAATGCACCTTTTCCTGTGGCCTAGCTTTTTGTATCTTCTAAACAGCTAATTATAGAAATTATCATTGATAATAGAACAGCATTTTTTTTCCTTCCTTTACTTCCTAATTATCCTAGAATTTTACTTCCTAATAATCCTAGAACCCATCAATCCAATCTTTCCTACTGATCATTAATTATTTTTAAAAACCAGATAGCAAGAGAACTGTGATTACATAGCAAAATGATTAATCTCTAGAACCCAAAAGACATACTTCTTAGTGACTGACTGCTTCCCTGATTTCTGTTTGAGGAGTCCAGGTAAAAATCTGGTTCAAAACAAAATCTCTGATTAAAAGAAATGCACAAATTGATTTACTGAATAAATAACTCAAAAAAAGAAAGCGTTGTAACTTCACGAGAACATATTTTTCCACATATGTGGCATCAGATGCTTTAAGTAAGAAAAGTGGGCTAGAGTAGGTAGTATGTAGAAAACAGCCTAGAGCTACATTATTGTGTTGCTGTCTTTAACACCATCTACTTTCACCCATGAATCTGGCAGCAGGCCAGCAATCCTGCTATAGCTGCTCTGAAGAGTATATAGAATATAGCATACAGTGTCCCATGGAATGAATAGCATCCCTCCCCTTTTCCTTCACCCTCATGGCAAAAACACTAATGATGTGCTGTTTTTCCAGAGTTATCATCTACAGTTTTGTCAGTGATGGATTACGTGTAAGTGCTGTTGCCAAATAGCACAGAAATGAATAACAAGTTAATTGCAGAGATATTATATGTAAAAGCTAAACATTTGTTTAAAAGGTGGGGGTAAATATGTCTTTTGAGACCTGATCCACTAATTAACAGAAAGACCCAAATAAACAAAAGGGCCGAACCTGCAGTAGTTATTCTGACAAGAATGAAAGTTTGGAAACACAGTGAGCAGAGACTATTTCTTCACATCACACAGCTAAAATGAGGACCAAAATTTCATTTAATGTAGAGATTTTCATTATTGAAGTGCTAGTCTTTTTTAATGAAAGCAAATTCATCATACTTTCCATTCTTAGGGATGTGCAAATTGGCTGTTTAAAATAATAAGTTAAAATGTGTTATTAAAGGTTTCACTTGAATCTGGTTTTTTGCCTGTTTTTATTTTTTTAAACTTTTTTGCTATGCTCATAAAAGGTTCCTGGTATTTTCATTTCCCACAGGCTTACCTTGAATAGACTGTGGTAGAGTCTTGTGCTTTTGTGAGACAGATATAAATAATTCTTGATCTCCTTTTCTACCAAAACTATTCCTAGTATTTGGTAGGAAACTAAGATAGAAACAAAAGCAGATTCTTTTGCCTTTAATTAGATTGCTATTACAACAGTAGGTAGTGAATACATCTATTGACATGTTTTTAAATATTGGGTTTAGATGTTTTTCTGGACTCCTAAATAAGAATCATCCTAATTTTTCAGTATTAACCACAATTTCTGTGACATTGAAGTGGAACATTGTGATATTGAGATGAATGTGAAGAACTCCCTTGCAAATATTAAACTTTAAATCAGAATTTTTGTAACAATTGTAGTTACTTAACTAAGAAAATAAAATTAAAAACTTAAGGAAGAACAATCTTAGTCTGTCATCGGCATCAGTCAGCCCTTACTACAGACTCACAACCTGTCTTCCCTTCCCCCCACCCAACACCTACTTCAGCAATTAATCATTTTCACAGCTTCCCTCACATTCAGCCTGCTTCTTTTATTCAGTGCCCCAGAAGTAAGATCTTATACTGTATCCATCTGTCTTTCTCTCTTGTATTCTCAATAATATTGAGAATAAGAGAGCAACAATGTCCTCTGTGAATTCTGGTAACCATCTTGATGATCTCTTGCTTCATGTAAAGTCTCATTCACCTTGTTCAGCTCTATACTGAAACATTGATGATGAAGTTCGTGTAAATAATTGATCTCCTAAAATGTACTGAAATTTCTTCTGCAGTTCTGAACACCGAGATTTTATTAAGTTTCATGTCCTGGTTAAATGAGTGTAGAATTCCTGAAGAATAGTAAGACTTATGTCAGGCTACCTTGACCACCTGTCATTAAACAATAAATTTTGCTTCTGTTGAAATTGGCAACTCTTTCAAATGTACAAACCATTTATTTTCCACAATGCCACGCTGCAATATTGTAATAAAATAGATGTTGTAGAATAGTGTAGTGGATTGAACCTGGATGAATGCCAGATACCCACCAAAGCCATTCTATCACTCCCCTCCACAACTGAACAGGGGAGAGAAAGAATTACAAAGGGTTCATGAGTTGAGATAAGGACTGGGAGAGATCACTCATCAAATACCATAAATGTGCAAAACAAACTGAAGTTAAGGAAATCAACTGAACTTATTACCAACAAAATCAGAGCAGGATAATGAGAAGTAAAATAAATCTTTAAAATACCTTTTGCCCATGCCCTCCTCCTCAGGCTCCATCTTCTCCCTCCACAGTGGTGCAGGGAGACTGGGAATGAGGGTTATGGCCAGTTCATCACACATTATTCCTGCCTCTGCTCAAGAAGAAAAATTCTTCCCTTACTCCAGCATGGGGTACCTCCCATGGAAGACTGAACTCCATGAATTTCTCCAATGTGAATCCGTCCCAAGGGAGAGAGTTCTCCACAAACCTGCTCCAACATGGGTCGCTTGTTTCTCAGGGTGCAGTCCTTCAGACATAGCCTGCTCCAAACTGCATCCCCCACAGGGTCACAAGTCCTGACAACAAATTTGGCCCAGTGTGGACTCCTCTCTCTATGGATCTGCAGATCCCTGCCAAGTAGCCTCTTCCAGCACAGTTTTCCCATAAATTCACAGGCTCTTTCAGGCATCCACCTCCTCCAGCATGCAGGTGTCCTCCATAGGCTGGAGGTGGATCTCTGCACCTGTGTTTTACTCTATGGGCTGCAGGGACACAGCTGCCTCACCACTACTTTCACCATGGGCTGCAGAGGAATCTCAGCTCCAGTACCTGAAGCACCCCCTGCCCCTCTTCCACTGACATTGGTGTCTGCAGAACTGTTCCTCTCACATGTTCTCCCTCCCCTCTCCTCTGGCCACAATTACATCTGCACAATAACTTATGTGTGTTACTACAGAGGCCCAGCCACTGTCTCTGATTGGCTTGACCTTGGCTGACAGCACGCCCATCATGGAACCAGCTGCCATTGGCTCTGCTAGACATGGAGGAAGCTTCTGCCAGCTTCTCACAAAAGCCACCCCTGTATCTGCCCTGATACTGAAACCTGGCCCTGCAAACCCAAAGAAAAACTTAAAAGACAGAGTGCACATTGTAGCAGTTAAACTTAGGACTGATTCCTAATGCTAAAAATTATTCAGATTTTTAAAGATAACTACAGTATAAAGAATGAAAAATTGATCTTTTCATAGGAACTCAATAGAATCATTAATAGCAAGTAGTATTATAGGTAGTATTATTTAGGTAGTACATAAAATGTATATTTCAGTAGTTAAGTTACAAAAACATAGACTTTTTTATTCTGTAGACCTGGTATCCTGGGTTGAATACGCTCATTTCTAATGAAAAGAGACAGGAGAGGAATTGAGTATGAAAACTGTGTTTGGATTAGTGGAAAGAACTGGTAATATAAGATACATTAGAAAAGAAGGAAAAATAAGACAAATAAGGAAGAAATATAACGATGCTAAGACAAAGTGGCAAAACAAAGTGGGAACTGAAAAGGTTGACATTTGCAGAAATAAAATTATGTAGGATGTTATTTCATTATCTAACATTTTTTGTCAGTTGACAAAAAGCCCTGTCAGATCAGAAGACCTGCTGCTGAAATAAATAAGCCTCAGGGTATGATAGATAATAAAAATCAAGATGAACAAGAGATGAAATATCGTAGGTATTTGTCCACAATTATGATGCAGTAATCATCTGCCCTGTCTTCCAATTTGTCTCTAATGACAATTCTCAGTTTCCACATTATACATCCAGCTTCTGCCCTAGGCATAAAATTTTTACTTGTTGGCATTTGTTTGTTGAATTTACCTTTCTTCGGTGTGTATGATGCTTTCAGATTCTCTGAAACCAAATTCTATTTTATTAATAGTTTGAATGCCATGTCTTGATAAAATAATGCCATCTACATTGTTAATTTTCTCCAGAGATCATAGTATAACAGGCAAATCATTGTGAGCCAACAAGAATATTCAGTTGTTAGTAGAGAAATTATGGTGCTAATACAACTTTATTTCAATGTTTGGGGCTTTTCAAATGGATAATACTTGGGTTGCATTAGGCAACATTAATTCTGAACTTACACCAGAAGAATTATAGGAAATTTTTAGAAGAGCATTTCTTTCCAACTAAATGTATAACCTCCAAAATTGATGCCATAGAAGTATTTTGAAAGATATTGATATTTTCTAGTGTGGACTCACATCAAGGAAATCAGCGAGGCATCTATCTCACATTTCTGTGGAAGTTTTTACTTCTAGACCTTTATCTACATCAACCTACTTTCATTTCTAGTCTTTCACATCCTGAAGATGAAAATAAGATGAAAAAGGGTCATATTTAAGCAGGAAGTAGATTGAAACTTCTTCTGGGACAAAAACTATATATACCTTTCAGGCACAAAAGAGGGAATTTTAGCTGTTGCTAGAAGCAACTCTGAACTTCCAAATTGTTCTTTTTTAATATTTTTGTTCTTGGAGCACAAAGAGGAGTTAGTGCTGGTCAAAAAACAGGGAGAGTTTATGCACATTTCTTTATGTGTGGAGAGTCCACAATAACTACCTAAAATCTTGTTCTGACAGGTCCTGCAAGAAAACAGGAACAAGTGCATTTCTGCCATGTTTCAAATCTCATTTGTTTACGTATAAAAGGATTTAAATTTCTACGCAACTCATTTTATGATCGCAATACTTTGTTCCTTTATAAGAAACAGAATACAAATCAACACTAAAATAGATAGCTTGAATGGAAACATAACTGAAGTTTTATGAAGTGAAACAGAAACCAAGTGTTCTCTGATCTAAATCTTAATTACAGCTATTTTGCAAATATCAAAGTCATAGTTAGCAAAATGCACAATGTAAAAGCCTGGAAATACTCAATCTAAACACAATAGCTAAATCTCTGAGCTATTAACCAAAAAATTTTTCTACACGTTATATGTAGTCATACATGGTGATGCACTTACAAAAACGTGTTGCTTTTAAAATACCTAGCATATAACTATATTTTCATTGCTTCAATTCAAATTCTTTTAAAAAAAATCACAAAAAGTGTTTCTGACTAGGGTACACAGTCTTGAACTCAGAATTTAAGCATCACATTTTATGGGGATTGGATTTCCTGATATCTCTTCCTCCCTCTATAATAATATTGCTATCAGACAGTGTTCTTATTTTATTTTTTAACAGACACTCATTTCAACATGATAGAGCTTTTAACTTCAGTTGTAAATCTTACAATAAATATGAATAGGTATGTATTTTACTGTTTCTTGATCTGTTATATTTCTGTCAGGTTTGATTTCAAATTTTTTTTCTCTCAATATTAATATGTAAAAAGTTTTCTTAGTTATTGACTCATTAATTTTCTGAACTCCAGACCTCATTTGAAACATATTTCTGCACTGTTGTAAATAACTTTCTATTTATCCAAGTGCATTGAAAATACTTCCTGAAAAATTATTTTAAACACCTGTGACTATAAAAGAGCATCATAATTCAGTAAGTAAAATTGTAAAGTTAGTTTCTTTACTAAATTTCTGGGTCATCAATAGCAGAAATTGGAGATGATTCTATTAATTTATTCTGAAATCCAAGTTTCCCAGTGCTTTGAAATAAACTAGCAGAAATTCTTCAAGGACTAAACTCCTCAAAACCAGCCAAGAGGTTTTAACCCCCCTCTTCAAGCATACAGTTTTTAACAGAAAATGAACAGAACTAGATGTTTTAAATTACATCTCCCTAAGATATCCAGTCAGTTTAGAGATAAAGGAAGATTTCATTTATAACAGCTTTCTTCCTGCTTTTTATATATTTTAGAACAAGCTAATGCTTTCGTGTTCCATTTCATTAAATTCTGTAGTATTCTGAATGGCAGCAAACTCCCACACAATCATCTCCAAGGAATTTCTTAGGAAGGGACTTCCTTTGATAGCATCCAAGACACAGCTGTTTATTTTTAACAGATTTCAACAATCTCTTAATCTGTGGGCAAGAATTTTCAGCTCTTTCCTTTGATTTTCCCTTTTTTTTCCTACCTTTCGAAGGGAAACTAAACTGCTGCTTTGGCCTTCTCCAAGGACCATCCTTCAAAACCAAAGAATTACTTGGCATACAGATTACCACTTGAGTGTAAATTTACATGCTAGATGAAAATTGCAAATGTACTGGTCTAAAACCTAGAAGATTTGTTTCCCAGGATTTTTTTTCTCTGTGTTCGTTTTGAAACTGGTAAAACAACTCTTGCTTTACTTAAACTTCATACATATTCATGATAATATATTACAGAGTACCAATTAGTACAAGCCTGTAATGAATTATAATAATTAAATCTAGTAATTAAATGTCTTGTCTCCTCTCTTCATGATTCTATAATAAGGAAGGCATTTGACCCCAAGGTCTAAATACCACATGCTTATGCCCTAACTGGCTCAATATAAAACTGAAACATGCTATCTTGCCTAAGTTGAAGGATTTAGATCCACTGTGTTGTAAGAGAATGAACTAACAAAGTCTTGCTTATGTCCTGGAATTTTTTTCTAGTGAAATATTTTCATCACGTGTAAAGTGTAACACTTCTAACAGTACAAGGTGCGAGTCTCTCAAAGCCAAAAAATCCCCAAACCTTAGTGCTTGTGGAAAACAGTCTATCATTACTATAATGATCACTGAAATTATGTTAATCTACATTGAATTTATAACAAATAAATAAAAGTTAGCTACTGATCAAAATTTAAATAAAATCTAGAAAATGTGTTACGCATGCTACAAATTGTCTTTTGAGGTATCTACCTGCAGTTAGACCATACGCCATATAAGACCCACAAAAATATCTTACTTTTTCAAAGTAATTTCCCATAAATGTAAAAACTTACATATTCCATTATAACATTATTTATTAGAGACAAGAGAATAATGTATCCTTTTTTCATATTTTCTTTTCTTGCTGTAAACCATAAGACCAATTTAATGTGAAACAATCAATACCAAAGTCTCATTTAATACGTGATCATAAAAAAATTATTTTCTTTGGGTTTTTTTTCCACCATATTCTAAGATATTCAGTGAGGATGAAAATTTCCTTTTTTCATATCAGATAAATAAAATACCTTTTATTTTTCTTTTTAAAAATAATTTTGCAATGAGAGTTAATGACGCATATTCCACACTCTGGTGTTTGTCACATACACACTACTACATTAATTTCATGCCAATCTTTACGCCTGGTCTCCATCTTACAACAAATATTCCAGTAGAGAATAAAAAAATACATAAATAACCTTTTTAATGTGAAAGTTGATTTCCCATGTCATATAAAGAAATATGATGGTTTATAACTTAAAGTATTAATGAAAATACATAAAAGAAAAACCAGAAATTATGAATACATTTATATTCTTAATGAATGCTCAGACAAATATTTTTCCAGGCAATTAAAACATTTGCATGGTTGAAACTAATATTCAAATAAAAATGGAAAAAGTTGGAGGGTCTGATATTTATAAGTTACACCAAGCACAAGTAAACTTGAGGTCAGCCTTTATCTTTAGCCTCTTGAAGAACCTCCTGACTAGTACTTGCCAAAAGGCACGGAGCTCTGTAAATTGACAGCTTGTGACAATGGTTGGATAGAATCACAATGATTTCCTAAACCTTCAGCTAGAAATACTGGAAATAGAGCAATATTTTTTGGAGGAAAGCCAAACAGTGAGAAACAGAATGTCCTTGGGAAAAGAAAGTCTAAGGATTGTTCAGTAACTCAGAGTAAGCTTTATTAAAAAAAAAAAGCCGAACAGAAATTCCTAAGCTGGGAAATGTTAACCTTAATGAGGCAATGGGGCAAAGTTCTAAAACAGCAAAACAGAACCTCATTAAGATTCTATATAACTGATTTTTTCTTTCTTCTGTTTTTTGTGCATTTCAGATGGCTTATGAGTTTTGCTAGTTAACAAGTTCGAGGTGTGGAGGAGGGGGTGGAGAGGTTTCGGGGGTTCGTGTTGGTTCTTCTTAGTCATTTCTTTAGCTGTAAATTGGTCAATGAAATAACAAGGACATGATGCTCTGGATTATCTTTAGTTCAAGTAAAACCAAGTTTTTCCTTTCTATCCTCTGTGTCTTTCTTGTCCTGGAGTTCAAGCAATGGAATATTTTACCAAAATTTAGGAAATAATATTTTACTTTTCCTTGGTGTATAGTTTATTTCAGATTGTTCTGTATTGGAGCTTCATTCAAAAAATATTGCATAGTTTGTATAATTTACCATTCTATGGCTTAAGAATTACAGAATTTTAGCTACAGAATTTCCTCCATGGTACATATGATTTTTAAGAACAAAAACATCTCTGAATATGGGAGTTCAAAGTGTATACATTTTTATTAGAACAGGATAAGTATCCTTGCAGCACTGCAAATAAAAGTGAAAGCACAGAAATCAAGAGTTAAACATTGTTTTCCTTGTTTGAGTAAGTCCAAATATTTCTTTGACTAGAACAAACAGATTCACCTTCCAAAATGCGCATTTCTTTTGCAATTACAGATGAAGTCTGTGACAACATGCAAAAGAGCCTAAAACTTAATTTCACAAGTTAACATAAAACGGGTGATATGTTTTAGGAAGGTCAAATATATAATGTCATGAAAAAAACAGAAAAGCTTTGTTAAATACCTTGTTTAGTGTATTTATCTAAAGAAAACAGTTGGGTGCATTAAGAAAAAATTTATTTTGTTTTGCCCCTGTAGAGTGAGGTGGCAAATAGGTAAGATAGATGACTAACAGTGACAGAGTTAGTCTTAGTGCCAAAAATATATGTACTATGGAAATAAATTAAGAGAATTATAGATCACTGTGGTGGGAATAAAATGCATCAGGACTGCTGCCTACAGGTAGTCATACCACAGTCCTCCAGACTGCAGAAATGGACATGTTTTTCCCTCTACATCCTGTAAGCTTGGGATTGTGACAGGATCCCTAGATGTTCAGAGCTTTGAGGTGGCTGTACTGGGGCATCTCCTCACAGGACACCAAAAGAGGTTAAAAATAAGGACAGATAAAGTTTATTGGGATAAGAATGAGAAATGTGACTTTTATGTAGAAAAACCTCAAGACAAGTAGGCCTGGACAACCGGAAAATAATCAGAATGAAAAATGCCCTATGCACAGCTGTGTTCTATGGGGGCAGTCATTTCTCCCACCTCAATTGCCCCCCGCCTCCAGTGCCAGCCCTACCTGCATCAATGTGTGTCAACCTCTGTGGCAGTGCCCGTGACAGCTCCCTCAGGGATGGGGCAGTCTCCCTTTTCTTCCACTGAGTCCATTTGAGCTTCCTGGTCCTTTCAATCAGCAGAGAAATATAGGGAACAAGGAAGTGGATAGCCCAACATGGTCCATTACCACAGGAAATTACTAATGTACAACTAAAGGATAATAATTGGATCAGCTTCAACATAAATCATGGATATTAAGGAATTTAATATAATCTGTCACCCTTTATACAAAAGAAACTATTTAATGCTTTTAGAGTTAACACCTTTCTGCACTAAGATAGTCACTTTGACTGCATATATTTCAAGTCATATAAGTCTTGTAAACTATTTTGTCTATGAAGGGATTTTTTTTTTGCTTGTGTGTGTGTGTATAAAATTCATATCAGGAAAAGAAATTTCATGATGCATATAAACAAGTTTACTTGCAGAAATAAATGTTCCTGACCCTCTGTGTTGGTATTGATTTGAGCTTGCTGCTTGTATAATGCATTAAATGTAAGCAAAGTAAGCAAATTATGTGCCATAAATAACTTGTCATATCATATACTATATTGCCAAGTATTTCCAAGCAATCTGGATACAAACTGATGAGTCAGCAAAAAATTTTAGACGAAAACCTAGGTTCTATTTACTTATGGTAAAGAAATTACTGAATAAAATATAAAATAAAAGATAAACTCCCCAGTGAATATTTTTCATTGTACAAAACAGAGATTTGATTAGCTCAAACTTTCATAAATGCAAAAATCTTAAAGTTCAGTGGGTTTTTTATACTTAAAAAAATAAAAAATATAGAAAATTAGAAAACCCCTAAAGATATTTTATTAAATATTTCTCTTTTTCTACCAGAAATGAAGGTGTTAGATGGAGTTTTGTAATACGAAAAAACCTATGCTTTAAAAATTATTGAAAAAAAAGGAGAAAATTATAAATTTGTTGGCTATACTGCACCTAAAACCTGTAATCTGGGAGCATTCTAAGATCTCTAGGACTGATTTTTCTGTACCTTATAATTTTGGTTTATAATAAAAATGATTCCACTATGACCTGAAACAGCGAGAGGTTTCCTTGCCTCCATATTTATTTATTATGTATTGGATTACACTTTTAAAGGAAGATTTGAATACAAATATAAATAAGCTTCCCCATAGTATTTTATTGCCGCGGTCTCCGGTGTCCGGGCTGGACAGCTAGCCCCAGGGTCTCTGGCTAGCGACCCATCGGCGGCTGCAGCCAGCGTCCCTGACCGCCAGAGCGCCGGTTCGCTGCCGCGGGAATCGGTGCGTTCCCAGCCGCAGGTAGCTCTTAGAGAGCAAGCTATCTGTATAGAGGCCAGAGGGATAGGGAGGGATCTTCTGGCTGGAGTAATAGAGACCCAGAGACGTAGGGTCCAACTGCGCTCTGGGCGTCTAGGATCAGAAGACCCCGAACAGCTCAGAGCACAGACTTTTATTGTGAGGGCACCATCCAACCATCAAACACCAGGAGGGAGGAACCAGGGAGGGACCAGGGGACCAGGACTAACCGGGAAGGAGAGAGGGAGGAGAGGGGTTGACAGACAACCGGGGGATTCAATCAACTACCGAATGAAACAGAACGGTCTAGAACACAAGAATGATTGGCAGGAGAGTGGCAGGTGCTTAAACTAATGGGGGAAAAGGGAACCACCCCTGAGAAACTCAGCCCACTTGGGGGGCAAACCACCTGTGTCTCCTCCCCAGGGGAGACTTTAAACTTGGGCACCTTTATTCCACAGCTTCTCAGGGGGGACCGAGCCCTTCGGGGCCTCAAGCACCACCACATTTTATATTCCAACAGAATAACAATAATAACAGAAAGCTGAAAGAAAGCCAAATGGAAGTAATAAAGTGAGACAATAAATTCAGACTTAGGTATTGTCCATGTTTTGAGCAAAGTTTCTTTATGCAAAATCACTCTAGATAACAAGATTGTTGCTTGGTCTTTTAATGTGAATCAGGAGGTCACCTACAGGAGGTTATTTCTGTTAATCAAAACAGAAAGTCACACCTAGAAATACCATGTGTTCTGGAGTAAATTCTGAGGCCATTTCATTTTAGCTGACTTTTAGCATTTAAACATTTTTCTGGGCAATTGTGCCAACGTGGCAGATACCTCAGGGCTGTCAGGATCCAGGCATGGATCCCTGATATCCCAGTGCACACCAAAACATACCTGTAGATGTACAACATCAGAGTGCCACAGACATGCTATGCTATCACTACCCACCCGTTTGTGGTGGCAGCTTTCTTCTTGACTGGTGTAGGTAAAATGAGAGCCTGATGTGTTAAACTGTGAGACCAAGAAAAGTGTGATGGGACTAACAGAGATTGTAAGGTATTCTGTACTCATGGATTTACCACACCCTTTGGCATTATCCATATGTTACTTAGTTGCATAAAACACTGCTTAATTCATAATTAGTCTTTTCACCTTTCTTTTTCTTTGATTTGGGTGTGTTTTGTGAATACTCATTGAAAGCTTCCTTGGCAGTCCAAGTAGTGCTGAATGCATTTGTCTGCGTACTCAGTATTTCCTGGTAAAAAAATGACTCCCAATTGATTTGACTGTGCTGGGATTAAGACCAAAATTGGTTTGTTTATTTTTTCTGTTTATCTATATTTTGCCCTAGAGGTGCAGCATAGGTGAGGAGCATTTTTTATTTTTGACTAACCTAATGAAACTGTTATAGAGACTGACGTATTCCACCCAACCACACATACAACCAAAAATATACTGATTTATCAACAGACGTTTCCTTCAGCTGTCATGAAGAAATATTATGGTGTAATCAATCCCAAAAGTCCTATAAGAAAGGAAGGATGAGAGAAGATTACCACAGAAAATCTGCTTGTGATACTCAGGGAAAGGTACAGGAAGTGACAAGAGCTGTTCTAAGGAAAGCTGAACTTAAAAACAAAAAAGAACAGATGGTGACCTTTGTTTTAGTCAAATGTTTGAGTTGGTCAACCGACTGTGTAAATGACCTTAATGGTGTTAATGTCTTTCTGAGCCAGCCGGACCAGCATGGGGGAAGCGTATTTGTGGCTCAACCCAACACAGACTATAAAAGCTGAGTAACCAACAGAATAAACTTTGAAAACAGCAACAGACTTGAGCTCCCACATATCCTTTCCAGTGGCTGCGCTGTCACAGCACATGTATAGGGGTTGATGTAATGTGATCCAAGTGAATATTCCAATTGCTATATTGTGCTTGTGTTAGAACCCTGCTAAATCAAAATCCCATGTAATGTCCAATATCTTCAAATAAATATATTTGGCATTAAAACTTTAAACCTTCCTTGTGCAGAATATCTGAAAGAGCCTGGTCAGAGTATTGGATCGTGACACAAGAGTGAGTCTGCTGACACATCGTCAGCTGCAGTGTAGGAGGTCTGCTTACAGGAATGATCTTCTCATGGGGTTACTGAGAAATAGTCTGCTTTGAAAAGGTCAGAAGATGTGTTTGGTTGGCATAGAGAATATGATATTTTCAGTGATTGTCTCATGAAACTCCCTCTATGAATATGTTAGAGTTTTGGATTTTGCTATGCCCCATCAGATTGGATTAAAATGTATCTGTATTTCCATTTCTCATTTTCACAGTTTCTTAAAAGCTACTGGCCTGATCTTGCTCATCTCCTTTTTGACAGCATTTACATCTACATGCTTGTATTTATTTTTCATGTTTAGAAAAATGATGGGGGGAAGCAGGTTATCCTCTTCGGATAAAAGTTTTATTTTAAAAAATATTGCATATATGACTTTTAAATTTTTCAGAATGGCGGTTCTCCTACCTGAGCCTCACTTTCTGAATGGACAGATGTAATAATGATTTCATTGACTTTGTTGGTGCAGAATGCAGTTTAATTTCCTATTCATAAGGAGTATTAATATGTTGGCACCAATGGCTTGGACAGCTCTGCAGCTCTGAGCCAATACATTAATACTCAGTGATGCTGTGCCAGTTAGAAAATACAGTACAGGATCTGAGCCCAGGTGGACATTGCCCAAAAATGCCACCTGTTGGTGTCTCTAATTCTTGGTTTTTCACAAACTGGAACACACTGCTGGTCCCTTCACTGTGCTCTACTTCAACATGTTCCCACTGCAGGGAATAGGACAGGAGTCTAGGTGTGTTTACATCAGCTTAGTTCTGTCTTTTAGTGAGGCAAATTCTGTGGAAAGTTGCCCTGCAGAAAAAGGAATAGAGCAGACTATGCACATTACAAAACTGGTTTATATGATTAAAATTTTTTGTAAAGATTTCATTTATTTTATTTTTTATTACTACCCATCCCCACCTCTGAAAACCCCTAAATAGGAGAAGCCTGTTCTTTATAGTATAAAGGTTATTCATGTTATTGTATCCTGATCACTTAATTTTAGTTAAAGATTTGATATTTTTCATAAGAAAATTCTTCTTTATTTGTTTGCATCCCCTGTGGTATGTAGTACACAGAGATGTTACTAATATGACCTAGTTCTATACTTTTCAACTTGTTGCCATCCATTGATTTTTGGGAGGACTTTTTTTGTGGTAAGAATATTCATAACTTGGCAAAAAAAGAAAGAAGAAAAATAAAAAAAAAAAAGTAAGAGTGATTAAAACAAAGTCACTTTGAGTAAAACAAGAGCTAAACTATCTGGGACTAGAATGCAAACAATTAATCTCAGTATACCTAGCCATTCTATCAGAGCAAGCTAATTTTACAAGAAAATTTCTCTAATCATATTACATGATCCAGTCTGAAATATATAGGAAGCAAAAAATCATGCAGCTCACAGTCATGATTAGTTATTCTTCCAAAACTGAAACAAAAATAGACCATAATAGCAGAGGTTTATAAGAATCAGGGCACATGGAGCTTTTTATTAATTATGGAATTCAGAAATCATTTTATATCTCTTCTAAAGGAACTTATTTCCTTTTATAGACATTTTTGTGAAAGAAGTAACCTGTATATGATAGCTCTTCATGCAGATGTTGGTTTGTGGGCATCAGAATGCAAGTAAATACGTAAATGACAGACTGGCAGACTTTCTATGTTCCAGGATACCTGTGCATAACAAGATACTTCTGCAAGTTTAGTTGCCCAGAGACACCTGGAACTGTGGTTTTCAAAGCAGGGGAAAGCAAATGCAACTGGAGTTGTATTACAGGAAATAGAGTCATAAGTTACCAGAAAAAATCCTCCACCACTACCATCACCATTTGGGATCTCCTGCTAATCTAGACATAATGTTGGACAGCAGTACTGTATATTACACACTTCTGATGTCTCTCTTGGAAAATAGGCAGTTTCCACACATCTGCAGTTTGAATACTAAATGAGTTTGGGTATGACTAGACAGTGGTTATACACACAGAAAAATATGAAATTCTGAAGTCTTTTTCCCTATTTAGTACTAGATCTTTTACATGTACCATGAGGTCCATGCCGTTCATTCTGCCAGTTTTGATCAGATGTCTTATATCTGGAAGCTGGAGAGGTGGTTACTTGGCCCTGGCTCTGGAGCTGTTAATGATAGCTGGTATTTTCAGCAACCACTCTTTGCTTGGCCTGTGTGGCATATATGATGCACGTGCAGTCCCAATGTGACTTTTCAGAACCCCATAGCTGATTGTGAAATTGTAATAAACTTGTACACTTATGAATTTCTCATAAAGGTACAATTTTTTTTAAGTAAGAGACTGCTAAAATAGTCATGTAATAAATAATTAAAAGATCCATTTTGATGTTCTACTAAATCTTGTTTATATACATACTCAAGGAAATAAAAAATACATGGCATTGTCTCACAGCAGTTTGCAGAGAGATACGATCTCCTCTGTGCTTCACAGAAAAGCAGAGTAGTTGTTCAAAAGGAAGTGAAGTGTGTTTCTTGCATGTAAAGCACACATAAATTATGAAAACTAAGCCCTTTGGACAAAGGTCTTTGAAGTCACTGTCAGGTTTTTTGTGAAGTTAATGAGTAAAAAACAACTGATTGGTTGCAGTTGAGGGGATAGGAGGGATGAAGTCCTTTCTTGAACCAGTACATATTCACAGATGACCAACAAAACTCCTGATTCAGAAGTAAAAGAAGTCAGAGAGAACTCATTATGAAACAAGAATGGAGGAAGGCAGTCTTTGTTCTCTATTTTGCAGACTAAAGTAAATTAAATACATTGTATAAATAAGGAGTAAATGAGTGTAACATTACAGAACTTTTCTTTCTAACAATGAGCTAAGGATGAAACAGAAATAATTAACTCATGAAGAAAAGGATATCAAATTACTTTCCTTCCCATCAGTGTTTTTGAAGCAAACAAAGAATCCTGAGGGTTACATCCAGTGAGCATCTGAAGTCTGCAGACACTAAACTGATGGCAAAAGCAAAAAATAAGGAAAAGACTAGCTGTGCCTCGCTCATTGCTTGAGGGAATCCTGTGAATAAAAGAATGTTACTAAAATGCTGTGTGGAAATCTGCACTTCTTGCAGTGGGAATGACCTTTAACATATATTTTTTTCTCTAGGAGAAATGCTTCATTTAATAGAGGAACATTTTAGTACCAAGAAAAGCTATCACTAGAAATAGATGTGTTTGTGTTGTATTTGGTATAATTACTGTGATATGCTTGCAGAGCAAATTTGAGAAAAAAGCATGCACTCAGGCACTCTAATGAGGATGGTATTCTTTTGATTTAGGTACTGTAAAAACATATACTGAGTCATCTAGCCAGAGAACAGTCTGTATCAACTAAATCTGATTTTTTTCCCCCTTCTGTTTTAGGCTGAAGATTTTCTTTCCTATTTAGATTTTGCTTCAGTTTCAAAGTTATTATTCCATAACAAGACAAAATCAGTGCAAGAGTGGCAACCTGTAAACTTGGTATAGTGTTACCTCATGTGATAAGAAGCTTTGGTCAACAAAGTTACAAAAACACTTGTATTTCATCTAAGGCTATCTAATGGCCTAATTTTTTGCTCAGTACTAGAAATTATCCTTGTCTCTTTATATATTAAAGAAACTGTAGTGATTATGTGCCCTACATGCCTAGGTGCTTCACCTAAGTTAATAATTTCTATATCCCCTCTCATTCAATTTTTGCTGCATCACAATTTGCATAAGGGTCAGAAAACTCAGATCTCTTAGTTTTTTGTTCAAAATATTGTTATGAAAAAAAAAACCCATGTCTTATAAAGAAAACAAAATATGTATTTTCATTAATAACAACAGTTAAAATCCTTATGCACACATGTTTATGTAATAACCTTGCAAAGCCATGTTACTGCTTAATTTGCTATGTATTTTTCCTGTTCATAAGAAATGTGTTCTTTGTTTCTTGCCCAGGTCCCAAGACTGCATTTCTCTAACAGAGCAGTTGTGAGCTATTTATAGTCCCAAGGTTGCCTGTGACAACCTGCGCCTTTGTGTGGGGTTTTTGTTGTTTGCTGTTTGTCAGTTTTCTTCTTTTTTATTCATCCCATGTTTACAGTTCTCTGCAGTATGAAGAGAAAGATATCGGTCTGTACAAATAATAAAAGCTGTGATACTTTCTCTACAATCAGGTCACTTGAAGGAGCAATTAGTAGATGAAAATATAACAATATATTTTACAGGCTCTCAGGACATCATGTAAACTTGCACTGCAGCTTAAATACTGTCACAGCAAAGCTGGTATAACCTTTAGAGTGACCTTTCTCTGTTGTTTAATAAAAAGCAGCTATAACTTGATAGAAAACAACATTAGCATGCACATAATAATAAGCAGTATAATGACTCTTTAGCTGCATAGGCTACATTAATATCTTGCAAGAAGATATAACTTACATTAAAATTTCACAACTGCTGCAGAAGCCAATGTCATTACCACAAAGCCAGACACAAGGAAGCACAAACATATTGGAGTTTATATTTTCAATATTGCACGCTGACATACATTGAACAGGAGTTTATAGAAGAGTCTGTTGGAGGGTTACAGAAGGGTATATATGCAAATCCTACGTATTTTAACTTGAATTTAAGGTATATACTTTCACAAAAAATACATTTTACCCATTGATTTGCAACTTTATCTCTGAGTAATACAGAATGTCTTCTTACTAAAAGGAAAAAAAAGCCTGATTGATGTGGGTGAGCTGAGTACTTATATATTTGTGTGACAAGTACAAGTAAGCCTGTAACATCTCTCTTATCCATGGGACTCAGTGTATTAAAAACTAAACTAGATAGTTATTACTGGAAGAGTCTACAAAGACATCAACATTTGTGATAAAATTTAGCTTATTTATACACATTTACTTTCTGATTCTTTTATTTCTGCTCTTCCTCACAGTCTTCTCTATTCAAATTGCATGCTATAGAGCCAATAGGAAAAATCAAAATACTACATCTTCATAATTTTCGCTGACAGTAACTCAGTAAGCACTAACTCCTGTGTCTCAGTCCTCAGAAACAAGCTTTTGCAAAATTTGTGGCCTTGTAGAGGCACTCAGGTGTCAAATATCCAGTAAAAATGTGGTCAAGTAGCAAGCAATCAGACTTTCATCAGAGGTTCCTTTAGCCAGGTTTGAGATTTATCCAGAAAAGAAAAAGAATGGATTTTCTTCGTCTGGATGACAAAAATATCATTTCACTGTTCGTGACACCTTGTTTCAAAGCTAATTAAGCCTGACCAGTCAAGTCAACTTTTCATCTTCAAGTAAAAAACTGCAACAGACTCACAGCTGTTCTGACATTTATTTGATAATACCTTGGACAAAAGACCATCTGTGGAAACTAACATGACTTCCTGCTGTCCTTTTCTACCACTTACCTCTACAACTCTTCCAGGGAAATAGACTATCTTGCTATGAAGACATTAGTTCTACAAGTTAAAATTATCATTGAGGAGATGGAAATTCACTCTTTCTGACAGAGGGCATAGGGATTGATTATTTAAGATGATGAGCTTGTCATAAATGGCACAGAAGACATCAAAATTGCCATGGTTTAACTGATAAGGTAACGTTATATTACAGGTTGGACTCAATTATCTCAAAGATCTTTTCCAACCTAGTCTATTCCGTGATTCTGTGATTCTGTAAAAATGAAAATAAAGAGGAAATAATTATTGAAACTTTTAGGTCAGAAGAAGGTGATGGTGTTTTGGAGAAAAATGATGACAAAAAAAAAGGAAGGAGAAAGGCAGGAAAAGGAATTTAGAAAGGAGACATAATCTTGTACATACATGTGAGGCAAATTTTGATGTACATAATATCAGAAATTTTAACAAGGCAAATGGAATCATCTTTCATCAGAACCAAACAGGTAAGATGGCCTTTATCCATTTCAGATTCATAGCTCTTGTTATCTGATGCAGGGACAAAATTTGCTCCTACATGTGGCCTATGATCTGCATTAAAAGGCCATAGCTGTACAATGCCTCCACATTGATATTTCGCATTGGCAATTCATATTTAAGAAAAATAGTAGTTACTCCCCTTCTACCTCTAGCATGCTTCTGACTTAAGTTGCCCACTCAGTTGCTTTGACTTGATAATTTGTAGGATGCATCAGACTAACAAAAGAATGGAATGGAATGGAATGGAATGGAATGGAATAGAATAGAACAGAACAGAACAGAATAGAATAGAATATTTCAGTTGGAAGTGATGTTATAACGATCATCTAGTCCAACTGCTTGGCTAATTTGGGGCTGATCATAAATTAAAGTATGTTGTTAAGGGCATTGTTCAAATGCCTCAGACACTGATAGGTTTGGGACATCAGCTACTGTTCTAGGAAGCCTCTATCCAGTATTTGACAACCCTCTCACTAAAGAAATGTTTCATAACTCCAATTCTGAACCTCCTCCAAAGCATTTTTGAGACACTGTGATGAGTCCTTGATCTCAGATAGAAGAGTTCAACACCTTCCCTTCTCAGGAATTTCTACAGAGCAATGATGTTTCTAGAAATGTCTCTGTGTCTGGAAACTTGCATTTTATGCCAACCTACATGCAGAAGAGTGTTTCTGAGATAGTATGAGTCTGATGTGCAGTTCATGAGAGATCCTGACTTGTAATTAAATACAGTGGGAAGCAACTGATTTGAGTGATATAGAGATGAGAGAAGCTTGTTTTTATAGACACTGTCACACTGTTATTTTTACAATTTGAGCATAATTTCATCATAGAGCAGCTAACAAAAGATTGCTATAGATAATCATTACTATCCCAGCTGTGTTGCAGAGCAGTATGCTATGCCAGCTTTGCACTAGCTTACACAGGAATCTCATTTATAACCTAAAAGGGGTCTTGTTGCCTGTCACAGATTGCATGAGCTTTTATAAACCAATACTTATATAACTGGAGATAGAAAATGAAATTTTATCATACATAATTGCAGAAGGATTTGAGGAGTTGCAGCATTGTTCAAAATCTCATATACTATCCACTGCCTTTGCAGTGGTTACATATGGGTCAGAAACCCTTCTATAATAAATATGAATGATTTTAGACACAATCATCTTTAATCCCCCTCTTCCCCAACACTGAAAAAAAACCCCAAAACCCGAAAAAACCCCATCAAATTGTGTTAGTGACAAGCCTATAGTGTAATCTTCAGGCTCATTTACTGTAACCAATATTTTTACACTGTCTAGAGAGAAAAGTCACAGGTGCAGTGATTTAATTACTGGTCAGTCATTTTGCATTGATTGAGTCAGCAACAACATGTCCTTTCCAGGAACTATTTCGGAATGATTTTAAAGCCATTGTTCCAGCTGCCCTAGGTCAAGTGCTGAGAATCAAATTCAAAATGGCAAAGGCAGACACTCACATAGAGCGGAAAATTTGCGTGAGAGAAGTTGATGAATTTATTTCTTTGGTGAAAAATTGAGTGTGGCAGGCCATAGTGGATGGAAAATAGAGTTAAGAGTGTCAGTTATTTAAACAGAATCTTGATCAATATATTTTAAAAATATTTTTTTTCTTTTCTATGAAAAAATCGTGAAAAAACCCATTCTATGAATTGATATTGTCTCAAACCTGAAAGAAACAGATCAGTGTCATACCCTGAAAATTTCTGCCTGATTGGCAGTAACACATCATGGAGTTCTTCCAGACACTACACCTGTAATAACCCTCTCCACATTACACAAAAGAGAGATTAGGCATTAGGGGCACAGCACCTCTTGAGGTCGGAGGGAATATAAAGCTAAATTCTAGACAGAATTGCTAGATAGAGCTAATAATAATTTGTATCAATTGCCTGTTTCATTGTTTCAGTGTCAAGTGTTTCTGATCCTTTCACGTTGGTTGGTTTGTTTGCTGATTTGGGTGTGCACTTTTTATTTTTGTTGATTTTTTTTTTTGGGGGGGGGTAGGTGGTTTTTAGTTTTGTTTGTTTAATTACTATCTTGAGAATTTATATCGAGTTCATCGTGGAAACATAGCCATCTTCTCTTCAACCCTTTTTCATATTTCTGCATAACACCTTGAAAGGGTTTTCTCCAAAATCAGTGTTTTATCACCACTCACAGCATGCAAACTCCTTTTTCACTAGAATTTACTTTTGTGCACATTTGGCTTTTTGTGCTAAGTTTTTGGCTTATGACATGAAGCTCCTAAGCCTTTGAATAGACCCTGAAACTATCAGTCTTAAATTTAAAATGGTTTTTATCTTCAAAATTTGCATCGCTTTCTATTGTCTATTGCTGATATTTTTACACTGTGTTTAATGGGGGTATTTAAAGAGTTTCTGAGTTAAGCAAAACTTCCCAGGCTGATAACTGGCTGAAGTTTATCCGTAATTTTCCTGTCTGTATGGAAGGAATTCTTCCCCACACACATATATTTACTTTTTTTTCCAAAAAGAGTGGAATATCTCATAAGGTACAAACTACAAAGACAAAAGGAAGACATTTTTTCTTTTTTGTCACCTTTCAGTATAGTTTACCTTATAAACAGGATAATGCAAGAAATTCTGGCCAAGCTACCCAGAAATAGTCTATGTGTCACAATAGCCAATGCCTTGTCAGATACTCCAGCTGTTCCTCCCTTTACTGGACTCCTGAGACTTGAAACTAAAAAGTTTTACCTCCCTTATGTTAAAACCTTATTTCACACCTGCTTTTCAGCTTTATTAATAGAGCTGCATTTCATCCTGTTAGAGTATGATGAGATTATTGAATGTGAAAATTTCCTGCAAGAAGGCTGCAGTGACATAGTAAATGGTAATCTTCATAAATGACTAAATTCTGCCTTATGGTCCTTGCATGTGCCCTTACATTACTGGTAAAGTATTCAAAAAAATAAGCTTGTTTGAGGTAAGAAAGCTGCTGAGCTTCTTTTTGTAACTGCATTGTTGAAACCTGGTTTGTTCTTGAGCTAGGAACTGAAGCAGATTAACTACCATTCGAGAGTAAATTTTCAAGAGATGTAATGGTAATTGGCTTTAGAAGTTATGATGAAGACATAAACAGGCTTTTTAGTACTGAAGCAAAATATGCACTAGATGGAATTGTTATATATATACTGCATGGGTGAATAGCATGCTTGGGGTTATTATGGAAATGCAAAAGGTGAATAAAGTGTATGTGAATATATATTATATAATATGGGAATGTTTACATGATACAGTGATTTTTTTTTTTAAGCATTGGAGTTTTTAAACTTAATGCCTAAATAAAAAGGCCTGTTATGACCTTGTGTAGATTTTAGAAATGAATTTGGAAAATGCTTTACATATACACATAGTTAACTTAATGAATCAAATTTACTGTTCCATCTCAGAGGGACAATGAAAATTCACCTCTGGGTAAGTGGAGTGTTTTAAATGCTGTTCCATTTACAGTTTCTTTATGGATTTAAGGCCAATGAATGAGGCACCAGGACACAAAATAGCCATTTGACTAACTGCCAATATTTGAGGCTGGAAATGTACAATAATTTTACTAGGAAAAAATATATTTAAAACAGAAGGAGTCTTAAAGTTGATTATATTTTAATGTTTTCTTTTTTTTTTTTTTTTTTTTTTTTTTGTAATTTCCTATGAGCTGGTGTCTCCTAGTCTTGATAGGTGTTAACAGTAACCTAAAAATTGCCCTTAAAATTCAGATTGTCTGTTGCTGAATTGACCTATGATGGTCTGGAGACAAGATGCAGCTCTGGGGATACTGCACATAAAAGTAACCTACTTTAGGGCTCTAAATGTCCTTCCACAGTGTGTTATTTTTTAATTTTTGTCAGCTTGTTAGGTACAAGATAGAAGAGGAAAAATGTGTGACTACAATGGAAATGATTGGGTGTTTCAAATGTATATAGTTTATACAAAAACATTTTCTTTTAAAAGTTTTACATAGAATGGATACTCTGCTTTCAGTAAATGGGAGTTTTTGTCTGATCTACCACAAAAAAATCTGTGTTATCTACAGATGGACAGAGTTTAAACTATGACACTGAGCTCACATTTTGTATAATATATAAGTACTTTATAGTCAAAACACATTCCCTGAAACCACTAATTCAGTCAAAACTGGCTAAAACTTATTTATTCAAAAGCAAAAAAGCAAAAAAAAATTGCATTGTGTTAACAAAATTTTGAAAATCTAGCAATCACTTTAAATATTAATTTTTTTCTCATTAATAGATCAAGAAACTAGTTTTCAGAACTGTTAATTTTGATTGCTTCTTTTCATTTAAGTCTCAGCATTTTTTAAATTTTACTGTTTTATGCAATGTGAGAAGGCAAGAGCCATGCTTTGCACTTTCAAAAATCATGCTTTTACTTAATGTGTTTTGCTGGTTGGGTTTTCTTTCCTTCTGTACCATAATAACATTTAGCAACAACTAATAGCAAATGAATCCCTGGGCTTAAATTGAATCAGAGGAATACAAATTAGTAATTTTTTACTTCTGTTTTAAAGAAAAAGGTCAGTTGTTTTGCTCTTATTCCCCTTTCAGAGTTGTAGACATGCATTTAGCCATGGGGAACTTCCCAGCACAATGGCAGCAGCACAACATGACATTACAACGTAACTTGCTGCAGACCTTTCATCTCAACAAGAGCCAGCTGTTTGGTTATTCATATTCTTCCAATTCAGAAGCAAGAGGAATTATATTCTGAGGTTTAGGTGCTACCAGAAGAGCACTTATGGAGAGATGGGTATTTACTGACAACAATGCCTCAGTAAGTACTCCTGCTTTGATTAGAAATAAACAGAAGAAGTTAATAGTGGACTTTAAAGTCTGACACATGAAGCAGAAAATGAAATTTACAGATACAATGAAAGAGCCAATGCACTTAGTATTTGGGTCATCTAAGGAAGCTGAGATTAACAATAGATGTGAATTCATTGGCTCTTCATTTTGTTCATGATAGTCAAAGTTTTGGATTACAAGATGATAATGAATGTTATTTATCACCTCATAATACTATTATTTTTCACCTATGTAGGACATTTAATTAATTTTCAAGTGCTTCATTATCTATTTCAGTCTCATGGCATATCTGATATTCAGAAAAATAATCTTATTTTATAGAGCTTGAGTGATCTAAGGAAGGATGTAAATTGAGATAAGAAAATACATGAGAGAGAAGAGATGTGAAAGGGTCATAGAAATAGTAGCGTCATCATAATTCATAACACATTTAGTGAACAAATTATGGCTTTGATGTATTCTTCTGCTCCATCTGTTGCATCCTGTCTTACAGTGAGAAGTTGTATAGAAACCCTAAATAAATGAACAGAAAGAAAATCTAAAAGGAAAACAAAAAGAGCCTTGCCCTAATGATGCATTACATTTCCAAGTATTAACACATATATAATATGTAAGATAAGACCAGCCATGAAAATCTACAGTCAAAATAGACCTTTTACCAAAGATAATGTCTTAAAAATGAGGAAAAAAAATGGGGGGAAGAAAAAGCATCACTAATTCTAAACTGAAAAGAAATGAAATTATCTGCCACAGGAAATGAATCTGTAAGCAAACCTGAGACACATATGTAAGTGAATGTGTATGTGTGCACAACCAGCTCTCTCTAATTTTTTTATAAATATGCACAATAAATAATACCACTAAAACAAGAGTCAATGATCCTTCTCTGCTTTGTAGAGCACTTTGGTACCTACTTGGTGAAGAATATTCTTGAACCACAAGGTTTCATTTGGTCCAAATTAACAGGAGTGGCCGAATGTGATTGTTTCATATCTTTTGCCCCAAAAAAGTGTCTGAATCATAGTTAGTAGGAAAATGTTTATTTGTATGAAAATTTTACAACAAATTTGTTATAGCAAATCAGCTCAAAACTGACTTATACACCATAGAAAAATGAAAAATAATTACTGTAATGTAGAAATAGTAGAGGTAAACATAAGAAATATATCAGAAGTAGATGATAAAATGTTTTCTAAAATGCAATTTTAAATTACTAACGTGGTACATGACATTTTGAAGAAGTCCAATATAGAGATAAAGATGAGTTTTGTGTGCCCAAAATTAAAAACTCAGAGCTTCAGATTCGGTTTCACAGCATGACATCAGATTTGTAGTAAAATTCCAACATTCAGCTTCATATTATTAAACTGAGTTATTCCATGTTCTTTTTGACCTTTTAACTCAGGATTCTTTTATTTCACCATAGTAATATTGTCAAATGGAAATAAAATTCAGGTAGCTTAGGGAAGTACTGAAAAAATACTGTAGCAAAATACTCTGTTTGGCTGGGTAAATTAAATTATATGATCTCTGGTCCTATATAGAGTGATTTTTTCCTTGTTTTTTTCCTCTTGTCTTCAGTAAGATCTGTAACCAAGCCATAACTGCTATGGTGTGTTGATGTTGGCAACTTGCAAATGCCTGCCCAGCAGTTCTTTCATTGTCCCTACTCAGAATAAAAAAATAACATGGAAAACTCATAGTTCTAGGTAAAGACAGAAGGATTGTATTCCAATTACCATTACAGGCAAAATATTGTTGATTTTGGGAAAAATAGCTTACCTCAAATCTACATTACAGACTGAATTTTCAGTAACTCTTCCATGTGTAATTTTCTTGTATAGGATGCATCAATGTATGTGGAATATCTATTGAAAAATTGTGGAAAACTGACACAGATCATAGAGTAAAGGGATATAAATGAAGGATTCAGATTCATAGACTATAGAAAGAGAACTTAGTGCCTAAATTCAAAAATTTATTGCCACAATGCAAATTTCATTGAAAGAAAAGCATTTGAGATTGCTGGTCCTACTCACTTTTATTTGCAGCAGGGAAAAGATCTTAATGAGTAGGTCTTATAAGGAAAATATATAGACTTCCTGTGGGGATTTCAATATATAGGACATTTGTCAGGAATAAACTTATAGTAATTTCAAAGGCACAAATATATATTTTGTTCAATAGAAGTCTTAAGAAAGGTTTATTTTTTTTCAATTTATTTCACATACATAAGTAAGGACAGAGATTCCAATGAAAATTACAGAATCTGAAGCAGAAGGCATTTGGTGATTATACATGGAAGAAGAAAGGAAGGTTTTACAGATTTCATGAATCCACATGTATATATCAAAATGCATACATTGTATTGTATTTGAACTTAAGGTCCATTCCATCTTGAGATATTTTATGATTTTAGGATTTGAATATGCATGGATTTCAAAAAAACAAATAAAAATAATGCCTATCAAAAGTATGAGGAAAAATAATAAAACAGAAATAGGTAATATAGAAAATAATGAAAAAAGCTATGTAGCTTTCAACATGAAAGAAAGGATTTTTTTAAAGAAATATCAAAAAGGACACAAAACCTTAAAAAAGGCATAGGAAATATTCAGAAAGAATACAAACTGAGCTGGAAAGCAAAATAAAACTCAGCAAGAAAGGGAGATGGAAAGGGGAAAATATAAAATGGAAATAGAACTAAAAATGGAAAGAAGAGAGAAGATACTAAAAACATAATCCTTCAGAAATGTTCATAAATACAAGAAAACCAAGGGAAATTCTTCCATGGATGATTATATATGTTTAGAGATAACAAAGACAGCAAAATAGAGAAAAAAAGTACAAAAGTTAATGTATTCTTCACTACAAAGACCTAAACCTTCGGGTCCCAGAAGGGTCTATCCAGTGACCTGTAATATTCTCTGTATTTATATGACAGTGAATGATGACCTGCAAATATTACAGTTGAGAAACATTTTTCAAATTGAAAAATAGAGGTGAATGCAAAATACTGCAAAAGGAACTCATTGTATTCAGTGATAAAAAAAAAATCAGAGGAAATTCAGTGCTCCTATATTCAGTGTAAAGCACATAACTGTCACCCTAACTGAAGAGACAGAATGATAGTTTTTGGATTAGGGATTACCATTCTCAAAGCTCATCTTAAAATATCTCTAAATAGGCAAGTATCTTGTCAAAAATGAAGAGTGAAGGAGTATAGAATGAAAATAAGCAAAGAAAAAAATGTTGTCATAGAAATGGATGATATACTCCATGCTGAATAAAATGTGTTAATTAGCCATTTCAGAAAAAAATCCCCAACAAACTAGCAAGTTCAGATAAAGTTCTGAGAAGGATGAAAAGGATGATCAGAAGCACGTAATGACTTACCTATGAAGTGGCACTGTTGAAAAAGTATTTCTGAGTTTAAAAAGAAATTAACTGTGAAAGATACAATGGAAGTCCATAAAATTGTGAATGGTTTGAAAAAAGTAAATAAAAAGTTGATATTCACTTTTTATTATAATATGGAAAAAGAGAAAAATACAGAAATCAGTAGATGTTGCATTAATGGTATAGGAATTTAACAGAAAATAACCCCCTTGTGTTCCAGCTGGTCCTCAGAGATCGGAGGGGCTGGTCATGGCTGGGTCTAATTTCTGATAATAGCCAATTTAGAATTATAATGAGAACAGATGCACAAATATTGCTGTTTTTAAATCTAATATGATGCATCTGATTGCAATCAATAAGGGTTTACAAAGCCAAATTCATGGATCCAGATTTGTTTATTGAAACAACAGGAGAACAGGTTCAGGATTGCTGGTGACAAATCCACTTACTGTAGAGTATTAGTATGTGCTGCAACAGAAAGTACAGTAAGAGGGATCTGGTAGTTCTACATATACAGATAAAGAAATATTTATGTGCAAAAAGCAATTTTTAGTATGTTATGAAAAATTGGAAAAAAAGAGTTGGAAGAAAGTAGCAGAAATTGGGCAATCCTAGTAAGCTTCAGAAAGCTTCTTTTTAGTGTTTTTAAATAATAGGAAAATTAACCTAAGGTAGATGGACACTATAGCAAATATTTCATTAATTCTTCAGAAATATTAAAATTACATAGACAATGAAAGTAATTTGATTGTAGCAGATCAATATTTTGACTGTGTTTTTAAAACTTATGTGTAGTCTTCCTTTATAAAATAAATACTGTGGCAATGATGGAGAGAAATTTCATCTTGGTCATTTTAAACATCCATGAATATAAGACTAAGCCATTATTACAAACACTTAAGCACTTATTCATATAAAAATAAAGCTTTTAATCACATAAAATTATTTTATATCCTTCATACCATAAAAACCAAAGGAATTGTGTTAGTTAAAACATGCAATTACAACAGCTTGAACTTCAGATTTTGACTTCTAAAATGATGAATTAAACAGTGCCTTTGTCATTTAAAAGATTATGAAAAAACATAAGAAAATACCATTTTATTAAAAATGATCCTACATTAGATTTTGTACTGATCTCAATTTATTTGAACAGTTTGTTTCAGCTGCTTAATTTAGTAACAATATGTCAGATGGATTGCTGCTGTTGAAAGTCATACAGTCAAGCAACACCAACCTCAGCGGTGAAAATCTCTTGGAAAATAAGATTTCATTGGTACAGTCCATAAACAAGCTGCCATAAATAAAACCAAAATACGCTATAATCAAAGACAGACACGTGTTTATGATTATGCTTCCAAAATGGGGGTCATGCTCCTCTGGATGAGACACAAAAACCACCAGATGGTCAAGGGTGGCAGAGGAAGAAGTGGGTTTATTACTTCAGTTCATAATACTGAAATTTTATTATTATGTTAAGCAAAATAGATACTTGAGTTTTTCTAATTCCCTTTGTAGCACAGGGAGGCATACAACAGTTTGTGAGATCCTGCTCTAAGGATCTGCAATTAGACCAGATTATTTTACCAGAATATAAAATATTTAGTCACCTCTCACATCCAAAGAAAATCAGATATTATGTTAGAAACAACACTAAACACATTTTTCCCCTTTTGCTTCCATTCCTGGATACTTACAAGCCTGTCCAGAAACAGAGTATTTACACTCTGGGCATTATGCCACGTACATTTTTCTTCAGGCTTTTATGCCTTTGAATTAATGACAGTACAATTAAAATTCCATGCCACAGTAAAGAATGAAGTAAAACAAGGCAGCACATAAAGGCGACAGTGAAACAAAGAAAAATAGCATTCAAATATTTCTACCCATTTCCTTTGCTTACACTTCAGAGAAAACTGTGATCTCTCTCTGAGATGTTCCTATGGAACAGCCATGCTATTACAATGTTTATATTTGATGACTGTAGAGGTGGGAATTCACTTGCTCACAGCCATTTAGACCCATCTGAGATGCTCCTGGGTACCCTGCCTTGTCTCCATTTTTCTCCATGTCACATACTACACATGGCTTTAGATTTTTGTATATGGGTAGCTGAATAGAATCCCCTCATGAAGATTCACTCTGGTCAGAATGTATTTTTCATCTTCATAATTCCCTAGAGTCCAGTGTATACACTGACTAGAAGTCTCTTGTGTATGACAGGAGCTTAGATAAGTCTCAGATTTGTATACATACATATTTAGATCTTAAATAAGGCACATAACAGAATTACAAATTTTGTATGTATTTTGTAAGTCTTTCACCACAAGCAACTAGTGCAGTGAAAGACAGAAACTGCTTTCTTTGTGCAAGAAATTTCCAATGTATGTTTAGACAACTGCCATTTTTATCAGTTCTGCCTAGCACAGAAGTTAAAACATCAGTGCTTCTTTCCTATGGAAAATTCAAGATAGTAGCAAGAGGGGATTTTTTTAAGTGTAGGAGATTTGACATGTGCTCCAGGATTTAGGTATTGCTACTCAGCACTAAAAAAATCTTATAAACAATTGTACTAATATAATTTTTATACCTTACTTTGTGCACTGACAATATTGTGTTAACTTTGAAATTAATAGAATTTGAATAACTTTTAGGTACCTAACTCCTTGGTTTTAAGTTGGTTTCATCTTTGCTTTTATGTGCTCTTCCTTCAGTTCATCATTTTTCTAAGATACAAACTAATCCGTTAGCTTTTTTGAAATCCAAATAAAACATAAGATGAAGCACATCTGGTGTAAAAATCAGAAATTTATCTAAAGTATCTTTAAATTGTTCTTTCTTCATACTGGACTGAAGTGTCTTATCTTTCCAGTGGAATTAATTGTTGCTAGAACGTTAATTGAAACTGAAATAGTTTCATTAAGACCATAGTCTGTTTTATTTTTAAAAGGGAAAGATTATTCCTTTTTTAGATTGTAAACAGAACATTATTAATATGTAGCCAAACCCATAGTCTTTGATGCACTTATATAAGTGGAGAAATAATTGTTCAAAACAACCCAAAGTATTTTCTTTACAGTTTTTAATATTATTTCCCCTTTGCATTAATTTAATAATTAATTATGAAAAATTTTCAGCTTTTTGTCTTCTTAAAGCACCAATTAAACCCCTAAAACATGAAGCCTTCCCGAAAAAGCAAACAAAAACCAATAAAAAACCCTACCAAAAAAAAAAAAGCCCAAAGGAAAAAAAATTCCAAATCATAAAATGAATAAACCCTGAAAATAAAGGAATTTAAGATAAAAATTTTCTTTTTTTAAGTAACATTTTATTTAAAATTACTGATGTGAGAAATTTTGAACTAAATAAGTATATTTCTGTATATCTGCTCGTTTTGGTCAAAGCAGTTTTTTACAGTTTAAGGGTGGGAACAATTTTGATTAACTCTATCGGCTTCGAATTTTCTTAAAAATGGGACAATGAAGAACATCCCTCAACAAGATTATACCCCAGTAAATTCTCCAGACAAAATCAACCTGAAAAACTAACAAGATCAGAGAGGAATAAAAACTTTATTTATTAGTAAAGTAGGCATTATGACCTGAAATAATTTGATACAGTGCTGGCACCAAAGAACAGTATAATCTTACATATAATTGAAAGAACAATTTCTTAAGGTAGCCCCCCTCCCCCACCCCCCAAAAAGGATAATATAATGGGTTTATATATATTATAAAAATCTATACATCATTTTTATGGCCACAGGCTCCGCACTTTTCATCACCCAGGGGAACAACATCAAAACCATCTGAATAAGCAGTTTGGATAAACTTGGGGTATGAGGTTTCTGATTGTGTGAATTGCTTGTATTTGTTTGTTTTATAGTATGAATTGTCTGTGTCTCTAGTAGATTGTTTTCAGCTAATTTCTTGCAGCTGTTGCTAAATTACAGGCTCTGCTTTCCAAGGCCACTTAGGGAAGGGAAAACCAGTGCTATTTAACCACTAATCTGACTACGTAATGCTCTGAATGAAGAGAGGAAAAACATTTGCTATTTCTAGCTGTACAACATAGAATCTTTGCCAGCTACTCGTGTGACTGAATGGCTGCCATTTAGTTACTGATAAATGTAAAGGGTAACATTTATATTTCTATTAAAATAGTATGTCATGAAAGACAAATGATGTGTCTAATTAACCCAAGTGTCATTACCAAACATTATGTCACAGCAGCTAAAACACAATAACTCTGGTAGTATTAGAGGATGTGAAGGCCTGATTTTAGTAACTGGATTCAGTGCAGAAAGTAACATACCCAGGCAAATAAAATTCATCTGAATATCCTCAGATTATTTCAGCCTCATTAGCCATGTCTTTTTCAACATTTAGCTGTATGCAGTAATAGATGGTTTTTAGAAGAGTCTCCGGAATGAAAGGAACTATCAGTCAAATCCTCCAAGACTAAATGTTTAGTTATTTAACCTAATAATCCAATTTATAGAAATATGACTGCATTATTGTGCTAGACCAGAGGATTTTATATTCTCAAGAAATTTGCTCCATGTTATTGACTGATAATATCAAAAATCACCATGTTTACTGGTTTGACACACATTTTCTCTGCTAGGAAGAAAGGGGATGTTATAAATGACCTATGGGTATTACTAAAAAAAGGTATTTCTGGGTTTAATTCTTAAGAAATTGATAGTTAACAATGCTGCCTTTTCTCTTACATAGTAATGTTGCTGAATATATTACTGCAATGAAAGTGTTACTTTTTTCCTTTGTTTTTTTTCTTTTTTTTTTCTTTTTTTTCCGTTTTTTTCTTTGTTTTATTGTTTTCTTCAGCAAACAGGAGCCCTGGGCCCATAAACATAAAAATCTTCAAACAGAATTTGAATACTTTATTCTAGATTATTTTGATCCTAATAGTCATGGATACAGGTTTTTAGAACAGTTCTAGGGAGTCTAAGTTATATTGATTTTCAAACAAAATGAGTTGTTCAACACTCATTTTTTCATCAGTTTCCTCATCTTTCCTCCTTTTGATCTATGAATCCCAAATGAGAATGAAAATACTTCCTTTATGTAAGGACAGAAGTGAGGAGGGAAAGACAGAGAAAAAGAAAAGATAGTAAATATTATTGCACATCTTGTTTTTCTCCATCAAAAATCAAGAAAGAAAACCAGAACTAACCCACCTTACTCACTATATTACAAAACACAGCTATTTCAGAGCCTTCATAATAATGAAGTTGCTAACTACAAGTTTAAATCCTGTGTTTCACAGTATTTTGGACCTGGTTTATTGGTGGTTTTGAGGATTAAAATTATTTTTGACTTTACAATACAGAGTACAAGAGAACTATTTCATTTATGTATTGACTTCATAACATTCTGTAGGCTGAAATTTAAGTTAAGGGGTAGCACTGGACAGACTAGCTGTAATAAACAAATAAAATAATATTGCTGTGTCTTCTGACTAGGACTTAGTCAAAGACCCACAGGCAATATTATTGAGAAGGCCCATAACACAATGATTGTCCATGAATATTATTTAATATAAGGCTCAGGAAATGTCTTGCAGATGGCACCTTAATTTGAGTAATTCACTCAGTATTTCTGATAAATTATGTTCATTATCACTTAAAATTAATAAAACTACATTCTGTAATGTTACAGACCATTACTTCCCCTTGTTTAAGCTCTTACCTCTGTCAAAATAAATAATTAGGGAGCAAATATGAAATAGGGACAATACAGCAAAGACATAACACTGAAAATTATCATGCATCTGTAGGCAAGATTAGAACTGCTTTACCAAGAAGCCTTAATTTAGTTCTTTATACAGGAGATTTTCCTTCCCTTTCTGGCACATAAACGGCTTTCAACACTCTATGCCAGAAAAACTTTCCTTACAAATACTTTCTGACAATCTTATTTGCCCACTCTCCTCTAAGCAGATCTACATTTGCACTATTTGTCTTTAGACAAATTTATTTCAAACTCACTTCATCAATGATAAAAACTTTGTTGAAGTCTCAGTCTCCAGTCTAATGCAAATGACAATAATTCTCAATGTGTCCAGATAATTTCAGAAAATTATGTTTTTATAAAGTTATTGCATTGAATACACTTCTGTATAAGAACTCTTTTGTTCCTGCAGCCTGTTACATGGCAAATTATGTATAAACATTAAAGACTGTGTGAATGTTTGCAAGTGAATGTTTTCCAACTAGAAGCATCAGTGATGAATATTTAAGGCATATAAGTTTATCAAATGAACAGTTTGAAGTGCAAGAAATGGTTACCAGTTATAGCTGTCTGCCCTGTAATTTCCTCTTCCATATGGTTTGGCAAACCACGTGCCCTGCCTGACAGAGCACAGCTTCCAGCACGGCTGTGAAACAAGGTTCATATAATTATACCTTTCAATTTTACTGCTAAGTATTTGGCCTTTTATTTATTAGCAAAAGTAAACTGTAAACAGATGTCAATGTTTTGTATCAGAGCCCTAATTTGGCTTTTTCCAGTCTGATAAACTGCCCTAGTTGGTGGACTGGAACACTGAAGAAATGCATTCAGGGGGATTGGAACTGGATGATCTTTAAGGTCTCTTCCAATCCAAGCCGTTGTACAATTCTGTGATATGCTGTTCCTTCTTTGCTTCACAGGAAGGCCTTGACTGTTGAAATGGTTGTAAAGATGAATCTAGAAGCAATCTGTTTCTTATTTCAAGACACATGACTTCAATGGCTGTTGTTTTCAAGTTTATGCTTTAAATGAAAATATCTCATGCTGGAAAGATTCCGAAGTTGTAAGAAATACACCTTTTATCAGGATATAATTATAAAACTACATTAAAATTATACAATTGAGTTTACTTTAATAATCATTAAATCATGAGGGGTTTTTTGGTTTTATTAATTTTATATAGAAAATTTTATTAGACTTTTTTCTTTGTATTTTTTTAAATTAGAAAAATTATGTCCTGAAAATACCAAATCAAAGGGAAAATTACAGAAAGAATAACCTCTGCATTACTTTCCCCAAGAGCTATCACAAATTTCTTTATTTGGTATGATTGATACTGCCCATTCAGATGTTCCAGACAAAGGAAGATAATAGCTGCTTAATGTTTCATCTTATTTATCCCTCATTAGGAAATCAAGAAAAATTATCAAAAGAAAGGAGTGAAAATACAGTGAGTTGCGCAACACACCCATAGTCCCCATTTATGCTTAACGAGTCCAATTCATTACTACACTTTGGTGAGTGTTGGAAAGGAAAGAGAGAGAGAGAAAATGCATATATATATCTCTTCTTTTTCTATTGCTCTTATTTTCATCATTGAGGGTTTTTTTCTTAAATTCTGATCAGAGCTAGACTGGTCACCCATTTTTCTCTTGAACCACTGGCTGAGAGATTGAATAATATTAGACATTATTAACAAAATCTGATAGTAATTTTAAGCCTTAGTATATTTTTAGCTACAAACTGCAGAAAGTATGAGAAGAACAAGTTCATCACAGAGCATTGTACTTTGAGGGTAAAATAAATCTCTATAAAATATTGATAATTTGTTTGAGCATGTTTCATTGAGACACATTATTCAAAGACAAAATAAACGGTAATGAAAAAGTGCTATAAAAGCTGAAATGCTGAGTCAGCTGAGAGGTAATGAAATGTCAGTCCAATAATGTATTCCAGCAGAGCTGCTGAATTAATATCACAAAATATCTTTTCTCTGTTGGCCACAGTGGCAAAAATTCCTACCACTCTACACAGTGAACAAGTTTAACTTTTCAGGAAATATTTAGGTGGTATAAATGTGGCAAGGGAAAAACCAAACAACCTCAGGTGCTGCTGATTTCCTTTTTAACTATATCAGTGCAGATTTGTTGTAAAATTGAACGTGTTTGGATTTTTTATAGTCTTTTTACAGGATGCTAGATTCTTTTGTATGTTTGTTTAATAAATTCACACACTATATATTGTGTGCAAAATTTCTTTTGTATTATTTATATTCCAGATATATGCATGCGTAATGGCTTATCTGTCTCCTGCAAAACACTGTGTGAAATGAGGCTGTATGTTCTCTAGTTTTACATGCTAGTTTCCCCAGAACCCTCTCCTATTTGCTCTTGTGCACATTGCTACTCATTTATCTGACCACATAAACCTTTTGAAGGATTCTTCCCTTTTGAAAGTTGAGAAATATCTTTGTTTTCGTCTGAAATTCTGCTGCAAGTATTTCAATGAGTAATGAAAACCAAAATTATAAAATGAAAATTAATTCCATTTAAAAAAACTTTTAATTTTTGATCCTATATTGTTGAAGACCACACAATTACAGTTTGATTTAATGTACCAGGTTTTTAAACGTCCCAACTGTGTCTCCATTTTGAGCTGGCACATCTATTTAAAATGTAATCTTACATTTCATCTTTTCTCATTTAAGTTGCTGTCTTCCATAAAACCTGTTCTTTGTTTTCCTGAATACATTAAGATCCATTTCCAGCTCCATTAACATTTGGAAACATTTTTTAAAAAGTAGAAAGAAAAATGTAATAGAACTTTTGTCATTGACAAGCAAGATTTCCACTAAGTGTCTGCAATACAAATAACATTCTGTGTGATTCAGCTCCTTTTCCAAATTTATTTTAAAAATTCCTTGCCATAACACCCTGACTTTGTCAGTAGATATACAGGAAGGACTAGATTTACAAGCCTTTAATCAGTTCATTTGCTGTTTATCTCAGATGCTTTGGATGGCAGCCTCTCAGCACTCATGCATGACCTTTTTCCAAAGCTGCTGTTTTTGTCAGAGTTGATTTAATTGCACAGATGAACTTTAACTTTTGAAGAGTCATAATCCACTCATTTGATGCACATAGAGTTATCTTTCTTGTACTCTACCAGAAAAAGGTCCTATTAAAGTTCAAAAATGACTGGTCGAGTTTCTTAGCTAAAAGAATGTAAAATGTTGTTTATTACAATGCTGTCTCACTTTCTATACTTAAGACAGCATACAGTGACATTATTATGGATGTCATCTAGCTGTATTGTATACATGCATACAGAAAACAGAAAATTTAAAAATTAAACAGAGAGGTCTTGGTATGTGATAAGGTCACTTTTCCAATGTCTTCTATTTTGGTAAGTAAACGCAAATAACTTAAAATTCAATAAACAAGATGTCCTTTACTGGGGTGAGGGAAGAGAGAGATGATGTAGGTTTCTTTTTGGCTCTGAGTATGAAAAGGCTGGACAACAAATGACATAATAAAATAGTTGTTTAACCAAGACAGAGAAAAGAGAAGAATATAGGTAGCAAGAAATTGTCACCATCCTTTCAGATACTGGACAGCCCACTTTCATGCAGAATCGAACAGCACCTAGATGGATTTTTCACACAACATTGCGTAGATTCTGTCTGTGGAGGGTTCCTCTCCCATGGAGAATACAAAATCACCTCTTTTAAGTGAGTATATAAGTTTTAAGGTACTCAACAGCTAAAATATGTATCACATCAATAAATGGAATAAGAAAACAAAAGAATACCCATACCATATTTAAGAATGTCAGCTCTAAGCAGTAAGCACATTCAGTGTCTGCAGAGGAGTTTTAATCATACATAGTGGAGCATTTTAATTGAATTGACTGGCCTAAAGTACAAGAACAAAAGTTGCTGAGTATTAGGAGTTTGATCCAATACGTTGATCCCCATAGCTAAGAGTTTGACCAACAAATAGATACAATTATTTTAATAAGAAGTACCACTTTAAATAATTGTATGATTACTTTGTGACTCACATCTATACTTCTTATCCAAATAGTGCTATAACATTTAATTTAAAATATAACAAAATGTAAGCAAGTTTGGAAAGTGGAAATGGAACTTACTTGTCTCTGTATGGCACTTTGGAAGTCAGACACTTAGAAATGATGTAGTAACATAAACACTGGTATCTTTTGCTGTTGAAGCTATGGCGGCATCTACGTGCAACTGAGAAATGCAGCAGAGGACCTATAGGTAGTCTTTAGCATTCTAGGGGGGCAGTTTCTCGTCTTCCTGGTACCCCAGTGCTGTCATTTAGGAATAGTATTCTCCAGTTTAATACTTCCACTAAAACCATTCACTGCTCCTTTCTCCCCACTCCCTGTGGTGCACTGGAGAGGGGAATTGAAGGCACAAAAGGCAAAGATGGCAGGTTTAGATCAGAAAAAATTACTGGAAATAGTAATAAGATAGGGAAACAAACAGTAACAGCAACAATGCTAATGACAGAAGGTACAAAAAAGAACCAGTTCACATGAAACTTCTCCAGAAAATAGACAATGCCATATGCCTCCCTCTGCCCATTCACTTAATCAGAAGGAATTCCTTCTTCTTGGAAGAAACTCTGCTCTCCCTGCTCCTGGCAGTGACCTCAGGTGGTATAGAGTAACATCTCTGTCCTAACATGCCCTCTCCCTGCTACTCCAAAAATTAACCCTGTCCTCGACAGAACCAGGACACACACTAAGTATAAATTGGTTTCATGTGTTTCTGCTTAGAATGAATCTTCATTAAGAATAAAATTTAACTTGTTTAAAATAAAGGAAGTCTTGCTGTTTACCTCATTTATATTTTGAGGAGCACTCAGTGAAGGAAACAGTTAATACAACAATTATTTCCTTAATGGAATCATTCTTCAAGACACTGCCTGGCATGTATTTTTTAAGGTATTTTGACAACATAATGTGGGCTTTAATTATGCATTTTTTATTGTTATCAGCCTTTATTGTACTATAAAGTATTATAACTGTAAGTAGCTATAAGCTGACACCATGAAGTTTGTAAGCTTGACTGAAAGCATTAAGGTAGATGTACCTCTTCAAAAAATACTGTTGTTTTTGTCTCTGTGAAAAATGTCAGATTCATGTCATCATAGGTGAAAAACATTGCCTGATGCTGGTTCATCTATTGAAAGTTTTATTATAATTCCCATCAGGTTGCTCCTAGTATAATCTATTGACTTTGCATCTGTTTCCCTCCTCACTGTATCATTATCATATGCATAAATATTTCATTGGCACAGAATAACTATTTATTGTTACTTCTACACTTTTTCTTTATAATATAGTGAAAAATAAAACAAATGGTAGTCATAGCTACCCAATCTTTAAAAAGAAAAATCTGTTGAAGGTAAATCAAATGAGATCAAAGCTCCAGGAACATCAAGGAAAGTCCAAGCAAACCAAGCCTGACAAGTTTCACTCCTGAGGCCTTGCAAATTTTGTTAGTAGCCTGTTATTAGCTATGGCAATACAATCTTACTTGGCTAAAATGCCACAGATGGTCTCCTTCAAACTCAGTTTTGCTGATCATTGCAATCTGCTCCACATAAGAAAATCTTATTTGTCATTCTGTAAGAGTGAATTGAGAGCTCTCCTAGACTTTAGACTTTAATATTTTGATGAATACTTCCATCTGTGGACTGCTAACAATTTTATAATGCCTTTGTCCTTTGTTTCTGTTTAAATTTTGTTTCTAAAGCTACCTATGTGCTTATGCATATATTTGTGTGTATTTATATATATTCTAGTAAAACAACATTTGATTTTGCATAGACTTTGTCTTGAAACATGCTGCACACTGTAGTGAGAGTCAGAGAAGTTGCAAGTGTATTTTCTGACACAGACGAATGTGAATATGTAAAAATAAGTAGAAATATAACCTGATCTTTAATTCATGCAATTAGGCTTAAACTAGTTTTAACATTATCTTTAAGCATGCTCTCAAGTTTGCAGTATATTTTTTTTGGCCTCCCCACATGGGCAATTGTCATTTTACATCACTGAAGTGTCTTTGTGAAAAAAATAAGCATCAGATGTCCTTGAGAAAGGACACAGCTTAAACTTTCGATCTCTGTGAGTAGTTGGCCATAAGAGAAATGAACCTAAATGTCAAGAACAGAACTTAGTGTGTTTACTTCAAAATGTGTGAAAGGTAACTGAAGTGGATGGGTCTGAGTAGGTGTTTTTCACAAAGGTGAGGTAGAAAATTATTTACTACTACACAACGAAATTCAAATCTTGACAAATAAGTGAAATTGTATGGGCTTTACAGAAAATTGCTGGGCCTTCTCTTAAAAATATCTATCTTGTTTATACAACTCATTAATACATTTAAACAAATACATATATGCATAAATATATACATGTATATAAAATCTGAAATCAAGATTCCCTCAAAATAACATTGTGGTGCATTCAACATTAATGAAATCTTAATCTTTAAAAAGATGATTCATTTTACCATGCGCACATTATTCACAGGTGTCACAAACATATTGTGTGGAACACAGAATCAATCCATGCAAAGTGTTATGGAGCTTGTACACGCCAACATGCTCCTGAGGAGGCTAGCCCTAAACTAGCCCTAAAAATTGCCTCTGTAGAACTCAAAATGCTAAGAACCACGGTTATCTACTTATCATAATATAATTTGCCATGGAAATAGAACCACTGTTTATTCTGCAGAGGTAAACAGACTCTCTCTTCTGTAATAATGAAAGCAGATGCATTTTAAAAGATTCTTCCTCCAAGGGAAGACCTTTAATATATTCTTCTTCTATAGAAATACATTAATATAGATATTCCCAAGCACCCTCTTTGAAAGTAATCTAAAAATCAATTTTATTTTATTTTCTTCTCTTTTATGGTAACAGGATTCTAATAGGTTTGAATCAACTCAGGTGATGCCTGAGGTGATATAAGAGCAAGGCAGCCATTCTGTGCAGTTCAGGGTGCAGTATTGCCATCATCAAAATCCACAAATCTGCAAACACACAAGTGACAGATATTCCCTATCATGGTGACATACTCCAGTTGTTGGTTCCCATATTCAGTTTCACTTACAGCTAAACATCTTATCCAATGAGGAAGAAGAAGAAAATTTAAATTAGTTGACTAGAAAAGACCACAAAGAAAAACCTGATCCAGAGTTCTTCAAGCTTGTACTAAAACCAGAGGAAATATCAAAACCTGATCCTACAAGGAGATAGGTCAGGACTAGATTCTTCAGAGCATTCTTAGTTTCCTGAATGTCATTGCAGAAGAGAAATAAAGGGAATGATATCTTACATAATGTCTATAATTATTAAATGTAGGCAAAGCAAGAATGCAATGGTAGCAAGAGGAAGTAAAAACAGAAAAAATCATGGGTTTTTGTCATTTTATTAGGATAGAGCTTAGGGAACCTGACTTATCTTTCAACTGACAAAGTCCTTCAGAGGATTTGTTCATGTGAAGAAGAGCAATGCATTGGCATAAAAATTTCGAAATAAAACTATCAGCAGTGTAATACATATTGTGCTCTCTGTTGCAAAACAAAAATATTTTAACCAGTTGAAACTTTATTGTTCAGGTCCATGGTATTCTGTGATAAACTGAAAAGTCTTGTTTAAAAAGATGCATTTTTCTGTAACCTTTAGAAAACAATGTTTGTCTTAAATTAACTGAATTGGGGTTTTAAGGATAACATTAACCTTTTACATCTATGATGGAACAGGTTCTTCTCTGACCTATGGACCATCAGTCACCTGAGAAAAATTTTCAGAGGAGAGTGACCTGAGATTATTGATCTTTTTCCAGCTAATAACTCCATTTTGAAGATCAGACTGAAAAAGGAAGTAGACATTTTATAACTTATGATGGAAATTAATTTCTTATGTATTCAAAATGATGATCACAGCAAATTACGTGGCTTTACAAGAAAGGATTGGTTAAGAAAAAGACATTTTAGAAACAATAAGAATTTTTTTACCCTAGATACCTTTTCTAGATGCATTACTAGTGGTAATGCATTTTTTTTCAATTGGAAGTTCATAAGGATGAAAGAAGTTCCATAAATACATCACTACAATTTGTAATTTTTTTGGCTGAATATTTCCTCCATTATTTTCATGCATCAGTATTAAGAACTGTATTTTTTTTTTCTTTTTCATTTTTTCTTTCCTTATCTCATTTTCTTTTTTTGGAAGGCAGGGACAAAGCAGAATATAGAAGAGAAGAAAAAGTGTTGCTCTTTTCATATCTTTCAGACAGAGATTTTTGCTTTCTCTTTTCCCTGAAAAAAACTCCAACTACAATTTTTCAATTGTAGCAGTGGTTCAAGCCCCCAAAAACCCCTTTTTTCCCATGCCTTCTCCTGGGAGGCCCTGGAGGGTCACCCCTGGGGTGGAGTTTGTTGTGGTATGCCCCAGAAGGGGGCTGGGTCTCCTAGGGGTTGGCTGCCCTCTCCCCATTTGTCCTGCCACCTGCCCATCTCCTGTCCGTCATCCTTGGTTTCCAGATTGTTCTCTGTTATTTGGTTGTTGATTGATTTGTACCCTTGCCTGTATTCCCTTCTCCTCCCCTTTCCCTTCCCGGTTGGTCCTTGTTCCCTTGTCCCTCCCTTGTCCCTCCCTTGTTCCTCCCCCTAGCCTGTATGTGATTGGTTTGTGTTCCCCAATAAAAGTCTGGGGCTACCGGAGCTCCGGGTCTTTAGATCCCGGATGCCCAGAGTACTATCTACCTCAGATACAGTGTCTCTATTATTCCGGGGCTAAAGATCCCTCCCTAGATACTCCAGCTCATAGGACGGTGAGCCTGAGCCTGCACACCTCCGGCACCTGAGGAGGCTGCGTGTCTCTCCCGTCTGTCCACCACCAGGTTAGGACATTCGGGGTCACTCAGGTAGCGGGAGGCAACCATGCTGGCATAGGCCAGGGACACTCGTCCGTTGCCGCCGCCAAGCGAATGCCCGGAACCCTGGCGGGCGGCTGCCCGGCCACTGGACGGGAGGCGACGACGGCGACATTCAATCAAAATAATCTTTTTTATTATTTTTTCTCTAAAAATAAGGAAAAATTTATAATAACACAATTGATTTCCTTTCAATCTACGGTAGAAATACAATTTGTAGGATTACTACCATGTTAGAATACTTACTGATTTTAGGGATTCTATTAATTTATTATTTTTACTATATTGTCTAATTCCTGTTATGGTAGGAACATCATGGTTTGTGTAGTTTGTGTTGCACGAAAAGATTTGAAACATTTTCAGGTCTGTGAAATAACTACTGGTAAGTTATTCATATTTTTTAAGAAAAATAAACACACCCAGGGAAAAAAGGACCCTTGCCTTCAACTTGGAAAAAAAAGAAGCTAATAAAAAAGGAAAGAGAGAGGAAGAGAGGGAGAGAGGGAGCGAGGGAGAAAGAGAGAGAGGAAGGAAGGCAGGGAGGGAGGGAGGAAGGAAGGAAGGGAGGAAGGAAGAAAGGAAGAAAGAAAGAAAAAGAAATTTAACAGATAAACTCATTTTGAAACATTTCTGCCTGGGGAAGAAGATAGCAGTCTAATGATCTTTTATATATATATAATTTCTTGAACTTCATCCTAACAGTCTTTAAACTTTTGTCTGTCCATCTATAGTAAAAGAACCAACAGAAGTTGCATCTTTCACAAGACAGTTTTTCACCCTGATCACGAAGAAAGAGTTTGTTATGGTTACATACTGAGATGCAATGATTTATTCATGCATTGTTTAGTTGATATGGTAACTTTGACACCACTGCCTCTGTTCTCCAGACACTGTTCTCCAAAAGATCCTTAAACTTCTTTTCCAAATATCTGTGAATTTTGTGTGTCTTTCACATAATTTACTTTAACCATCTGTGAAATCTATTTGTTCCTCCTGGCACTATCTATAATTTTGTTATATACTTGCTCTATTATTTGTCATGTCCAATAATTATGCATGTTCTGCCCAGACACTTACAGCAGTTCAGACAGCCAAACCTCAGGCCAGGGCTCAGTTTTCCACCTGCAGACCTTCACAGAGCAAGCACTGTGTTCCCAGTAATAGATAGCTCTTGGAATATATGCTGCCAGTGTGTTACTCTCTCATATTCCGATCTAATCATGGAACAAAGAAAATTTAATAAACATGTCCAAATTTGTTTAGCAGTTCCACAGTCCCTGTATTTTCCAGATATCCTGATTTTTTCTTACAGATTTTCTTTTCAAATCACCCTTTCTTCTGAATTCTGGTGATTTCCCCATTATAAAAATACCTTCTTTTATTATAAATATGGCTTCCAGAACAAGGCTCAAAGCAGGTCACAGCAGCAGGCAAAGTAAGCAGGAGGTCACAGTAGCAAGCCACAGTGTAGATAGATTGTCAAATAAGGGCACAAGATATAAAAGAAGAGAGCAAGATTGAGAAAGTCACCTTGCAAAGGGTTCCCATGGATCACGAAGCCACATCAACTCATCCTAATTTTTTCAGTCACATGACACTACTTAAGGAGCACTGTCCCTAATACCTGAACACCTGCAAAACTGCCACTGACTCCTTTCTACCCCTATCTGCATTTGCCTCCAGAGTACTCCTACTCTCTGTTTCCAAACTATTATAGCACTAGCACTCTACGTTCACTCCCTCCCTGTGACCTCTCTCACCCTAATGTGGAACCATTGTTATCTTACCACAAAACTAAATTTTACCAACAAAGACACACAAACTTTAAGTGTCTCTGAAACCAGGAATTAAAAGCATGGATTGTCTTGGAGGGTATTTTCACATACTGAAAATCTATGCCCCTGGTTTTTGCAGCAAAATACCCCTGATTCAATGCATTTCATTAATGCTCTCATGGCAAATAACTCTCTTCTTGGACCTATGCATAAAAAGTGCTACATAGGGACAAAATGTGCTGCCACTGAGAGATTAGATCAATCATCTTTGTGTATATGAAGAGATTTATGTAATATACGGTCAATAGTGTGTCTTCTGTATTCTCTTTTCCTTTTTCTTTTGAAATTAATGATTAATTATAGAAATGGACAGTTCATGGTGCAGCAATGTAAGATGTTAAAAGTGACTGTCTGCAACAGTTTCTTATCTGTATGGGGTGTAATATCAAAAAACAATTATCCATGTTGATGGTATCTTACCTTTGATGTTCCCCAACAGATTGAAAACAGAGTAATTCTACTGCTGGCCACTTCACAGTGACAGCTGGGTGAAGTCATTGTAAACACTGGAGATAACTTTCCATATGGCAAGAATTCCTAACATTTTTTGGTAATCACCAGTGTATGCTCATTAAGAGCCAGAGCAGCATTCCCTTATTGAATATGATTGGCTACTTAGAAATTCTGTTGTGTTGAATTTATTTGCAATATGTTACTCATTAAAAGTGCCCAAGTTCTACCTATTGGATTCAGACACAGATTTTGGTTATCAAAAGGTGAATATTTCCCCACCATCCTCTTTCAGAAATGGGGTAGGAAAAAAATACTTGGCTGCAAATAAGTTTAATTTTTTAGTCAAACTCATCTTCAGCCAATATTCAAAGAATCTTTCCACAATTTCTGTTGCTTTCTGCTCCACTGAAGCTTTCCAGCAAAGGATTACCACTGGCAAATTTACCAATTGAAATGTCTCATTTTCCACCTTCGCTCAGCCACTTTCCCTGGATGACATTAAATATCTGTATTTAGATAGGCTAAATCAAGGCCTAGATTTCCATTTGTTAATATTTCATAACAGCAAGTGATTGAGGAGATAGGAATATCTATCTCTAAAGACATTATAATGCTTAATCAGTATGTGGTTTCTCATCATTGTTTGCTACTGTCTTAAACTAGGTTATAATATTTAATAACATCATACATTCAAAAAAATGTAACTAACTGATAAAAAGTTCAGAAGCAAGATGTCAATATTTTGGAAATGTAAGTGAAATTTAACAGATTTAAGAGCTACAATCTCTTTCACAGAAACTCAAACTGTGCTGACTGGGAAGGGATCCTCAAGGATCATCAAGTCTAGCTCCTGGCTCTGCACAGCACCATCCCCCGCATCATGTAGCCCACTGTATTGTTCAAATATTTCCTGAACTCTGTTAGGCTTCATGCTGTGACCACTTCCCTGGGGAAACTTCCAGTGCCCAAACGCTCTCTGGGGGAAGAACCTTTGTCTATTATCCAACCTAAAGTTCCCCTGACACAACTTCAGGCCATTCCCTGAGGTACTTTCACTGATTGCCACAGAGAAAAGATCAGTGCCTGCCCCTCCTCTTCCTCTCACAAGGAAGTTGTAACTGCAATGAGGTCTCCCCTCAGTCTCCTCTTCTCCAGGCTGAACAGAACAAATGACCTCAGCCACTCTTCATAGGGCTTCCCCTCAAGGCCCTTCACCATCTTTGTTGCCCTCCTTTGGACCCTCTCTAATAGTTTAATGTCTTCCTTTTATTGTAGTGCCCAAAACAGTCCACAGCACTCGAGGTGAGGCTGCCCCAGTGCAGAGCAGAGTGGGACAATCCCCTCGCCAGCCCGGCTGGTGATGCTGTGCCTGATGCACCCCAGGGGAGGGTTGGCCCTCCTGGCTGCCAGGGCACTGCTGGCTCATGTTCAACTGGCCATTGACCAGGATACCCAGGTCCCTTTCCACAGCACTGCTCTGCAGCCTCTCATTCCCCAGTCTGGGTGTACATCCAGGGTTGCCCCATCCCAGGTGTAGAATCTGGCACTTTCCCTTGTTAAAATTCATACAGTTGGTGATTGTCCAGCTCTCTAATATGTCAAAGTCTCTCTGCCTTTGAGGGAGGCAAGAACTCCTCCCAGGTTTGTATTGTCTGTGAACTTTGTTGTACCCCTTCCAGTCCTGCATCAAGGTAATTTATGAAGATGTTGAGCACAGGGCCAAGGATGGAGCCCTGTGGAACCACACCAGTGACAGATCACCAGTCTGATATCACCCCATTCACTGTAACCCTTTGTGCCTCACCCATGAGCCAGTTGCTCACCCATCACAGGATGTATTTATCCAGCTGTGTGTTGGACAGTTTTTCCAGAAGGGTCCTGTGAGAGAGAGTATCTAAAGCTTTTTTGGAATCCAGAAAGGTTACATCAACTGGCTTTCCTTGACCAAGTAGCTGACCCTGTCATAAAAGGAAATCAGGTTTGATAAGCAGGACTTTCCTGTCATGAATCCATGCTGGCTGTGACGAATGACTGCATTGCTTTTCAGGTGTTTTCCAATGCCTCCAAAAATAACTTTTTCCCTGATTTTACCTGGCGCTAAAGTGAGATTGACAGGTTTGTAGTTTCCAGAGTCCTCTTTCTTGCCTTTCTTGAAAACTGGGATGTTTACCAGCTCCCAGTCAGCTGGGAGGTCTCTGGTTTCCCAAGATGGCTCTAAAATCATCAAGAGAGGTTTTGTGATAACATTAGCCAGCCTTTTGAGGGTTCTTGGATGAATCCCATCAGGCTCCAGCTGGAGCAACAGATCCTCCACAACTGACAGTTGATCATTCTTGCAGTCCTGGTCCTCCAGCTCAGGGCACTGAGACACTTTTGGTCTGTCATCCAAGTTGATGAGAGAGGCAAAAAATACACTTCTGCCTTGTCCCTTTCAAAACAATTAGAATTTTTTGAATTAGAATGTTTCAGAAGTATGAAAGAACATTAAATATTAATTGGCAAATGTTCTTTTAGAGATTGGGAATAAAACATTTTTTAATATCTAATCTCTAGAAATTTTAGTACTACATTGTCAAATACGAAAACTTCACCAATCCTACAATCTTCAACCAAATCCTTCCTCTTCTGCCCCTGTAAAAAAATAAAAACCTGTATGAAAATCCTTTCTTCTTTTCATGAGGGCTCACAGAAAAGAACAAAGGCCAAAAGTTTCCTTTTCAAATTACATTCAGCACACTGTAGAAAGGCTTTGAACACAATTGACTTAATTAGCATATATCTAATCTCATTCTATGCCACATTCTGTACTTAAAATCATGGGTTTAGCAGTTTCTCGTTTTGCTAAGAGTAGAATGTTTCACACATTAAGGAAACTGAAATATACATAAGTATTCTGCTTTATAAAAATATTTATGCAGCAAAACTAGTTTCTTCTATTTCAGCCTTTTTGCTTTGCATTAATCAAACACCCATGGGGTTTTTTAACTGGAGCTGACATTATTATTCTTAGAACCATAGAAAGTCTTTGGTTGAAGTGATATTTGAAGGTCATTTAATCCGACCTCTTGCTAAAATTGGGGTAAATGTCAAAGCTCAGCTCATGTTGCTGAAGATTTCATGTGGTTGAGTTCTAAAAATCTCCAGGGCCAAATGGTCCACTGCCTTACTGGGAAATCTATTTTCAAGAGAAAATTTTATTTCAGCAATTTTTCTATCTGCATATTCAGAATTAACAAGTTAACAGTTCATATTTGTTCTTGTTAGTAAAAAGAGTAGAAAACTGTGGCAATCTACAAGTAAAAAAGCAATCCACATAAATAGATTAGGCACCTTTTAAGCATGATGATTATGTGGTATTTGCAATGCTAGTGGAAAGAAGCAGACATTTCATCAGCTGCTCTGATCCTAAAGTGCCAGTCTCAGACCAGTCAGGTACTTCTAAAAGAATCTGACAGTGTCTGCTTTTTAACTTTGATTATAACCAAAAAAAAAGAAAATTACTTGCTTAGAGATATGGACACATTCTAGTGTCATGCTAGACATGAAAAATCTTAATCTTGGTCCTTCAGGGTGTTTTGTAGAGGACTTCTGTACACCAAGTTTTACTTAATCCTCAAAATCAGTCAGCCAGCCAAGGCTCATTTTGTACCTCAAAGCATGCTCAGCACTTAGCTATTGGCTTCCAGTACAATCAGAGAATCTCTTTAAGCTTTGTCATAATTCACAGATGTTTAAATCCTAAAACCAATTTTTATTCTAATCCTTTAAATGTGTTTGAATTGGACTTCATCCAGTATGTGCATAGATGACTGAATGCAATAAAGAAAAGGGTGGGGTTAATTTCAGTTAGAGCTTGTGGAGGAAAAGATTATCTCATTCAAAGAAAATACATACAAAATTGCTTAAAAAATAGAATACGTGTTTTCTTTTAATTAAAGAGATTTTTATTATATATCAGTTTATAAAAGATCTAGACGTTTTAAACTCTGCTATTAAGCATTAACTACTAAATGAAAAAAATACATAAGAAAATGTTTGGGATAAAGCCAACTAATCAACTACCTATTGCTCACTGAGAGCTATGCATTAGTCTCTGAAAACCAAGCACATTTCAATCCTCTGCCTTGTTCTAACTAGCTAGGCTCTGCTTTTGGCAAGGTTATATACCACAGACTGTCTTTTTTCAGAGAGCTCACTGTTAGAGAGGAAAGGGAGACACCCATCACACAGAATGGAAACTAATCTGAGACATCCAATTTGTACCTATGATCAGCATAGGATTAATTCTGGGAAAACAAAACTTATGATGTTTTCTACATTTATTTCGTCTTAATCCTCATTCTTGCACTGACTCAAAAAGCAGCACCTTTTTTTGTTCATTTTTTTCTGCAAAGCTTTACAGCTTAAATAACTGTCTTTCCATGTTATCAAAACAGGAATTGAACATATGCAAATATAGAAGATATATGGTGCCATCTGTACAGTACTACATCAGTGGTTTATGTTATAGTCAAAAATTTCTGTTAGAAATCTAGTATCATTTGCAAGGAGGAGACTTAGGTATATACATATACAGTGATCGAGATGTAATGAAAGACAAAGACTAACTGAAAAGAAAAAAGGATTCTCTTTCTCTTCCTTTTCTAGATATTGCTTCAAGATCCTCTGTCCCAGAAGTTTACTTTTTCCGTTTTCTTTTTGTAATGACATTCTTTATTTACTGGCACAGCTCTTGACTCTTTAAAAAGGACATAGGTGCCATAGCAGGAGACACCTCAGGTAACCAGGAGCACATCTTTACTTCATGTCTCATGAATTCATCAATTGAAATGACAATTTCATTGAAAAGTCAGTACACAGAAAGCAAGAAACTTTGGAGATCACCAGGCAAGTGCAGGAAAGCAGACCAAATTAACTGAGCAAAACCTCCACACAGTATATTTTGCTTTCATCTCAAAGAACTCACATCCTCTAAGCCAGCTTTCTGTGTTTCTCATCTTACCTGTACCCATTAATTAAATAAGCAACATGGGTAATCACAAGCAAAGTTACTCTTTTGCTACTCATGTAAGTTTTTCCTTCTCATTCTATATCTAAAATGTGTTGTTGAGAGACTATAAAAGCCACTAATGCTGCATAAAATAGGTACCATTGTTTGATCTTTTTAGGATTCTCATGGTTAGGAATGGTGTTCTTCCATGTAATATTCCCACAGAAACCACTCCAAAACCTGTGCTGTTTGCTCACTCCCCCTCTCCCTCTTCCCCTCCCTCTGTAGAGGGTTGGAAAGGGGAATTGGAGGCACAAAAGGTAAAGATCAGAGGTTGAGGTAAGAGCAATCTTCAGGAAAGAGCAATGAGATAAGAAAATTAACAATAACTGCAACAATATTAATAAAAAAAAGTATAAGAGAGGTGAATGATTCATATGCAAATGTTCACCATTACCTGGCCATTGTCATGCTACCTCAACCTGGAAAATACTTTCTTCCCCTTGTCCCTGGCAATGGCATGACTTAGTACAGAAAAATCACTGGATCCCAGCTATGCCCCCTCCTGGCTATGGCAAAAATTAACCCTGTGCTGGCCAAAACCAGGACAAAGATTAAGTGTATTTCTTGAGTTCATGTAAAGAAAGTTTTATAAATGTAACATGTTATTAAATAGAAAAGAAATAATTTTAAAATGTTTACTGTGACATATAATAGAGGAATTCTCAGGGACAGGCATGGATAATTTGCTCATTAAGAGAGGGGTTATAAATTGCAAATTCTCAGGACAAGAGGATACTATTATAGTATATACTATATACTATATATATCCACCAATATGATAGGAATATAAATAACTGAAAATCATGCAGATAAGAATTGTACTCACACCAAAAATGTGTTCAATACCTCAGGGGTCTGTCATTTTCTTTTCAATACAAAGATATAGACTGATTATCAATCCAGACAAAGAGAAAATCTCATATAACCCAATATCCCTTTTCCATATTCCAGAGAATATTCAAGTGATGGAAAAATCCTGTGTTCCAATGTGTATTCAGAAAAATGTGTATTTTATGTAGAATAGTTTTTTGAAATAACTTCTCTAACCTTTATTACCAAATTACCCCTCATCATGGAATACTCTGATGGGATAAGCTACTTTCATCAGTACTTCAAGTTGGTGGCTAGTTTTACTGTTAATTGTGTTTCCTGGTAATTGATATTTTTTCTCACGTTGTGTTCTATGTTTTGTTTCTCACCTGGAGGAACATGGTTTACATAGTAATATACTTTATTTATTGAATATTTGAGCAAGGTACTTCCTCGAAGAGAAACAAAATACATGCTATTTGAAGAAGAAAAAATACTAAGCAGCATGTGACTTTAATTCTGTGTTAGGTTTTGTATGTGTTTGTATAATCCATTGATTCTGTAAATATATAGATATGAAACCACAAGTAGACTTTTCATCCAAAATTCCAACATTTCAAAACCCACCCCTTTTGTGCATGTGATTTGTATCATAATATGTTACACTAAGAGAAATAGGTTTATAATAACTACTAATTAAAGCAATAAAGAGAGATAATACTAAACTTGAAAAAAAAAACCATTAATTTAGAAGGCTTTCTAAAAAAGATAAAACAGAAAGGGATAAAATATGTTTCCTGGGTTTTTTCCATCTTCACTTGTAGTTTTTACACACAATAGAATTCACTGTGTTTTATTTTATTGGCTGTAAATGTATGAATATATGATAACATATTTATAGCCACTATATTTATTGGAAACAGGAATGTCTTATCTCTTATACTGATTTTTTTAAACTACTGTTTCTACCCTATTTTATCTCTGTCAGTAGGTTCTTTTAAAACATTGGTTATTTCTTTATTTTCAGTCATACTTACGCTACTACTTTTATGGCTTTCTCAAAGACTGGACTTTCCTCCACTTAGTTCTTCATTTGTTTCAGCACTATTGTGTCATGTAAGTTATGTATAAGTAATGGTCTTTGTCTCCATTTTTATCACCTTCATTGCAGACTGTGATTTGAAATCAGTTCTGAAGAGCAAAATAATGGTATAATTTGTAGATTCTGTTACCTAAAGAAAAGAGACATGTTTAAATTTAAATTATATAAATTGTACTCTGCATATATATAAAGTATTCAAATATTACTCAGAATTCATGTTGCACGACTTCTTTTCAGTGAGGTCTATAAATGGAGGAATAATTCTAATATAATTTACTAATTATCTTTTAAATGGTATGGTGACACTTTTCCTGTCCTGGATGTGTGAAAATAAAGAAGGAGAATGATAACATTTATTTATAAAAAATACTGAATTTATATCTGTATTTTTGCAACACTTTGTCATTAATGTATTCTTATGCTAATTTCTGTCATAATATTATACATTATTTTTATCTAAAGCTTGGGTTCTAAAATATATCATCAAACTCAGTTCAACTGCATTATGAGAAAATGTCTTTATTACTCTTGCAGTTAGGGAATATAAATGAGTTGTGGATCTATATGTATCTTAATTTGATATTTTCATCCTTATTGTATAGTTACAATATAGTATGTTGAGTAAGCAATATTTTTTATGTATTTTAATAATAAATTCTTTAATGAATTTGGTATAGCACAATAAGTGATAAATTTTATGCTTATGCAGCAGCAGATTTTATGGTAATGTCCAAGTATAAAAAACACATGAGTGTTAAATTTTTTAATACAACTTTAACTTGAACCAAATTTTATTTTAGTGCAAGATATTCCTTTGATAAAGAGCTTTAAAAGAAAGGAGTGCAAGGGACCAGTTCTTTTTCTTTCAGGGAAAAATAATAATACAATTTCTATGTAGTTTTGAATTTCTTCATATTAACAAATGTGACATAACCTGTCATCACAGAGTAGTAATATTTTTAATGTTTTTTCCCTCAGCCAGGAAGCATATTTCTTTGTCAAGTAAAGAAAGTAGCATTTGTCTTCTGAGACCTGCTGAATGCTGGGCATGTAAGACAGGTTCTGGTAGGGCTCCATGAATGGGTTAGGCATGAAAATACTGAATATTACTACACCTTATATTAGGGAAAAAAGGTTATGTATAGCTGAAACCAATATACAAAAGGGCAGGGCTATGGGGAAGTGTGGCATTTCTGGGGCAGGACCTGATGGTTCCTGGGGGTTGATGTGGAGTCCTGAGCCCTGGGCAGGGTGGGGGGAGTTCTAGAGGTCTGAGCAAGAACGTTTAGGACTGTTGATGCCCTCAGGGACATGTGCTTACACAGCCTTTAACAAGGAATGAAATCGGGTGTTTAGCACGTGAATACTCAATGTTTCTAAAGTAAGAAACAGACAGTGAAGTATTCAGAACGTCCATTACTTCAGGTCCTCAAGCCTTTGGAGAGACACAAGTTTCTCAAAAAGGGAAGGCTTCAGCTCTACAGCTGGACACTTAAATTCTGTTTTCTGCAAGTTAACTTGACATCATGCCTGCAATAATAGGCCCCAGCCAATGGAGTCAGTGAGATGATAAAGCTCTAGCCAGCTTAATCCAAAATAGACATCTCAACTTGGTCATCAAAATGCCTCTAGATTCTTCTAGTTGTACTGCCAGAGTACGACAGAGACACTTAAATTCATTCCTCGCTCATAATAAATGTTACAGCTTTGAGATGAATCATAGTTTCCATACAAATAAAAACCCAGTCAGAGTATTCACAGAAGTCAAAAGGTACTTTTTTAGGCAAGATATACTGTACATAACATAGCTCAAACATACATAAATGGGTATTCCAGATTAATCTTCTCTTTTCCAATACATAAAGGACAAAAGAAAATGATGTAGCAATTTAACAGACAAAGAGGAAAAGTGGGTGGCTAATGCCATACGTAACTAATGACAGCATAATTAATTGGGACAAATGTTAGCCCTTACCAAAAATTATCTCATATATAAAGTGCCAATACTCTATGGATAAGGCTTGAATTGTATCACAACCATTTCAATGAGGTAGACTAGTAATTTGTTTTCAGTTTAATTAGTATTTCATGTATACAATCTGTTGTTAGTCAGCAGTGATCTTGATACTAATTAATTAACCAGTTTGTTGAATGTTGAAATTAAAAAAAAAAAAAGAAAACATAAAAAGAAAGAAAAAGGTACCATGCCAGTAAATAATTCCTTCTTTAGAGTACCCCAAATTAAATTCACTTGATATTTTACTTAGTCTCTACTCTAGCTTCATAATGAATGCTGACAGCAAATTTAGCAGAAGAATGTTATATGTAAAACATTATGCATATAAGTACTCATATATACATAAGTACTCTTACAGTAGGAGAATGTTCAATTAATTAACAGCATCAGGTGTGAAAGCATATTAAAGATCTACACCTTCACATCTTAATACCCCTGCTCAAGTCCACAGACTAATCTCTAGAACTCCGAGGGCTAATCCACAAAAAATATTCAAATTTAAATTTCAGGAACAATGGTATGTTAATTCTGCTCATCTCTTCTGAAGATGTTTAAGAAGGGAAAAGGTGTCCATAGCTAGGCTGATGGGTTAGGTACAGAGAAGCAGGAGGAAAGCTTTAACAGTGAAGATATTTTTCCATCAGTAGACAACCCAGTACAACTGTAGGCAGCTGTGCCAAGGAGGCAGAGGAAATAAAAAATTCTGTGGTGGATGGGGACACTGCCAAGAATGTCCTTCTGGAAAAGGACCTTTTTTTTTCTTTTTTTTTTTTTTTTTAAATAGGTATATTTAGCTGAATTCTGCATCGGACTTCCTTTTTGTGGCTACAGTGGCTACAGTGACTCCATCATGGCCAATTCTAAAAGGGTAAAATGAAGGATGATCTCAAGTGCCCAGTAAAGTTACATTTTCTCTGGTAACTAGGTCAGAATGCTATTTTGTGAATAAAGTATGAGATATATACAAGGTAAATATTAATCTTTGATCACATGAGCAGTTATTGTTAAAACAAGAGAGTAAAAATAAACAGTTCTGGTATAAATGCAAGAAAATAAGTTTCATTGCTTGCCTTGATAAAGTGGTTATATAGTTCAAACCCTTCATAATGTACTGAACTCCCATAAATCAATTTGAAATTAGTTTACTGTCATGTTGATAAATCTCATCTTATCATTATACCTTGAAGGTGATTTAACAAGTATTTCACAGTGTATAATTTATACCATGTTATGGAGAGATAAGAAAGCAAGTGTTCCAAGCCAATAATCATTGTCACATTCATTTATAAATTCTGCTATGTTAAAGGTTTGAATAAAGTTTTGAATAAAGCTTTTGGATACAGCTATGAATAATGATAATTCTACTGTGTGTGTAAACTCTGAAAACTCTTGGGTTAGGTATAACTTCAATGTACTGTATCCTTTGGTAGTTTTTCCTAAGACTGGAAACAGGACAACAGTGGGTGTAAGTATGAATAGTCCCTAAAAGAGTTGCTTGTTTATTTTTTATTTTGGCTTTTACTGCCTTTGAAAATCTCAAACAATAGAAACCCATGTGCAGGAAGACATTTAGATTACTTTCTGGAATTATCCATACTGGAGAATATAGTTGATAATTTTCTCTAACTAACCAGTTTCTTGTCTCTTTTAATTAAAAAATAATTGAATATTATATTGTAAGACATATATATATAGTAACATATACACATTTTTGTAACTGGGTTAATTAAATTTAAGAAGCATAACGTGTGCTCATTCACAGTGGATATATGGATGAGTCCCAATATTATGTGTATTTGTGGTTTTTCTAACATCCAAAAATAAGCTTTATGACATAATGAATAATATAATTACATTTCAGAGCTACCTGCAGAAACTGTAGCTCTCATTCTTTCACTAAAGTATGTCTTGCTATAATACACAGTTTAAGTGTGAGGTAATAATGCAAGTCTTAAAAATATGGGCACAAGTTGGGGAAAAAATCACTACTTGCCAGTTGGTCACTGAAGGGATGAGCCTTGACAGTTGTGAAAGGGCTGCCTCAAGAGTTACACAGAAATAAGTACTAGACAAGTGAAAAATACTATAAATAAGCAGTAGCACAACAGCCCAGGAAGCAGCTGCATGCAGCCCAGCCTGCCTAGAAAATCCATGCTGTAAGAGGAGAAGCAGAAGGCAGAGGATTGGGAGAAAGCCACCTTGGGAGCTGTGGCTGCAGCAGCACTGCAGGAAGGTGGGAGCCAGGCATGTGCTCTCAGGTTGGCTGCTAGCTGTAGGCTCCAGCTTTCCCTTCCTCCCACTCCTCCTCTGTTTCCAGAGTGCCCCTGCCTGAAGGTTGCTCCAGGCTGCGTGTGATTCTGCAGTTCAACACGTGTGTGTGCCTGAATGCATCTTGTCCCTCACAAATCCTGCAAGTTTTTCAACCCAGCTGAGTAGCTATGATTTTAAGCCACAATGTTACACTTCAAGATACAGAAAACAATCTTCACCGCAGCCTATAATGCAGACAGCAGAACTGAAGCACTTTAGTGTTTGATACATTCCAAAAAATCACTAAAAAAATAAAAATAAGCGTATTTAAAAAATTAATATCTAGGCTAGAAAACAAACAGGGTTACTCATGATAATGAGTTCTTCTGGAACTCCTAAATGGCACATGGCTTAGAACCATGAATATCAGATTTAGACATTGGGCAGCATTTTGCTCCCACGTTATGTTTAAACATAAGGACTCAGACCTATGTTCTATTTTAGTAAGGTCAAGTCATACATCATGACAAAATATTTACTCTCTCTCTTTGTAATATCTATAATATATTAGATAAATGTGAGGGAATCAGTGGCTGATCTTTCATGTGACTTTCATGTCAGCTGATGAAACAATGCAAAATTTAATGAATTACCATTCACTTTAATTAGATACTACATTAAAATAAATTTCTTGCTTTATTGTAATTTCCTATACTTTTTTTAAAAAATTTATATATTTGAAGGACACAATATCACTAACATTGAAAAATTAAAGAATACAATAGAAGAATGTTCAAAATATTTCCCTTCACTATAACCATCTTCAAATCTGAAAGCAGCAGAGACAAGAGAAAAAAGAGAAAAAAGGTCATCTTACTTGCAGTCAATTGGCAAGAATAGAGATATCAGTGCTATATCTGATTTGCAAAGATGATGTGAAAATTAGTTTATGTGCTGTTAATTAAGTAGCAGATACATATATAATTATTTCCCTCCTATTGTCACCATTTTAGAGACCTAGATAATTATTGTGTAAACATTTCTAATATGAGAAAGAAGTCTCTGGACATACACCAGACTTGAACAGAAACAAATGAGTTTAACACAGAAGTTTGCTCAACTTTTTTCTTTTTACTGAAGTGTATTTTGTGAGGAAAAGTAAGTGTCAAACTTCCTTTAATTTCTTACTTATAAATGCACTTTATACTTGTTCAAGATCTTGTATCTGGTTTCTCCTTCCATTATTGCCCAAGCATTTAGAAGAATATGAAGTCAGTTTTTCACTGTAAAAGGTCATAACTGAAATGGAATGCAGCAATGCTGACAACAAACACTTTGCAGATCTATCTGAGGCCATTTAAGGGCTGTTTACTTTTCGATGAAGGATTACCTATTAAATCTGAAAGAGGTTGCAAGCTGAATAAACACCATCTACTAGGGTCAGTGATCCTTATTGTCATGCAGTAGAAGGAACAAGAATGTTCTAGGTCGACTGGTGATGCACCATACATCTAAATCATACTGAAAGGATTAGAAGGTGCTGAGGTGAAATGACATTAACAGAAACAGCAATTTTGAAGAGATTTTTCCAGGAAGGATATGGTTAAAAAAAAAAAGGATTATTAAGTCTTTTCATGTAAATAAAAACATCAGCTACACTCTCCTAGAGAGGGACAAAGGCAATATATGATAAATATAATTCAAAGCAAATCATTGCGTGCATTTGTAGGTATGTGACTGTAAAAGACTAGTTCATATGATCCTCTCAAGTCGTTTCAGTGGAGTAACATTAAAAAAGCATTAAAGGATTTTGTGTTATAGAGATTTTTTAAGCCATGTCCCTATGCTGTACACATGGGGAGAAATAAAATCTAAAATGAAGGAAGGATGAAGAAATGGGTTTGCAAATTGATGTTACATATATATGGTTTCTATAGTCCTGATCAAGAAGGATTTATTGAAATGTGTCATGCTTTCAACTGATCTGAACAAGGTCTGAGAAGTGCAACCTGCAGAATGTTTGCACTAGTTGTAGGACATGTGCCACTCTCACATCTCTAAGTCCAGGTCTCAGGTGTCTTTTAATAGAATAGGTGTCAAAATACTCTCCTATTTTCTTTGTCTGACTGTAGCATAGACTATGAGTATACTTGAGCTATCAAGATGTCATCCTTTATCACCACTTATGTGGGGAAATAATATACATCATTCTGCTTTAACCAGTAAATGCATCTTTTTTTAGAGAGAAAAAAATCCAATGCATGTTTAAAAGTAATTTGAGTCAATACACTGTGAGCTTTTTCTTGTTCATGACTTCAGAATAAATTTCTGGGATAACATAATGGATAGAAATTATTAATTCTCATTTCACTGATTTATTGCCACTGAAATGAGAGTAATTGTTCTACAGCAGACCTTCAACTTCCTTTCAGTGCACCTCATTGTGGAAAGTATTAACATGTATGTTCTGGTTTGCTCTGGCTACTCTGGTCAGTGTTATAAATAATACAGGATATGCAATGATAAATATTTGAACTGAACTGTAGATATTTTACATACTGTTAACCTGTGCTTCTAAGGAGCTTTCGAAAGTCAAATCTTTGCCTTGGCTGAGGGTGCTGAGGGTGCTGAGGGTGGAAGTGCCCAGCTAATAAAGTCAGCAAGAAATAAGGTTCATTGTAATATAACGCTTTCTTGAAGGCAAGTGCATGATTAATTAACCTTCAAAACTAGATCAATGGTGCCAGGTTATTATCCATTTAGACTGTTTTTCTGTTTGTTTTCTTTATCAAAAGGCTATGCTCAGTGGGAAAATTATTGGTAAATAGAAAATTTATTTTCCCTCGCTTTGTGCCAAGAGGGTTTAAAATTAGATAATTGAGATAGATTAGACATCTGGCATCAAATCTGACCTCTTTCACCGTTCTGTTTGAATGCATTATATAGTGTATAACATCAGTGCCCTCTGCTAGGATAGGTTTAAAGTGCAAGGCAACAGAAAAATGCTGTTCACATATTATGATACAAATTCTTAAACGCAATCTTAGAACTTCTATTAGTTGACACTTTCAGTCGCATCGTGGAAAATATTTCAAGCATTTCACTGGATTTGGGTCTATTTGCTTTTACTAGATTGAAAACAGGAGATTATAGCTCATGAAGGATTTTCTCCTGAATTGTGTTCCTAAATATTTTAATCTTTACATCACTGACAGATTGCAGAATCAAAGAAAAACAGAATGCCTGGTTAAGAGTTTATTTTTTTCTCTACCTGTGACTTATGTATTTAATTTTCGAAAGTCTTTTTACTTTTTATTGCTGTTTAGATTTGTAGATCCATATGTAAAAATGTCAAATTCTTTTCTTCAGATTATATTTGAATATATATTTTTATTGAGAATGTGGGATGATTATTTTTTCTACCAGTGATTTTAGCTCTATTAATCTTCCCTTCAGCCCTGTCATTGATAATGCTTTAGGCTGCAATTGAGCTCTCTGTTGACTGTATTAATATGAATACTGTTGTTTGCCACCTCATTTATTTCAGTATTTTTAAGATAATAACCTGTTCTTCAGAAAGAACGGAAAGTCATTTGTTCAGAAAGGGACAGAATTTTGGTATTAGGAAGTTTAATTTGTTTTGGATATTTTAGGATATTTTAGGACTACTCTTTATATTTTCTTGAATGCAGTTGCTCTCTAACTTTGTCTAACGCAACCATTATGGGTGAATTGTCCCCCTTTAAATTGTCCCCCTTTTTGCACTTTTTAAAGTATAAATTTAGTAATATCCTTTATCTGTCAGTAGATATGCTGCTCTCCCTTTCAGACACAAATAAAACCATTAAAATATGCTCCACACAATCAAGGTATATCATATGTGCGTTATGTAATGAGAATTTATTCTGCTGTTGCTGCATTCTATTACTTCCTGCTCCACTAAGTAACAGCTTAATGCACCAATACATGCTAAGGGTGGAGAAGGAGTGTCTGGAAAGGGATGCAGAGAAGGGATCTGGGGCTCCTGGGGAACACCAACCTTCCCATCCACCAGCAATGAGCTCTTGCAGCAAAAGCTGCCAACAGCCTCCAGGGCTGCATTAGGCAGAGTGTGGCCAGCAGCTCAAAGAGCAGCTCCTGCCTTGTTCAGCCCTGTGGAGACAAGTCTGGAGAGCTGGGACCAGGGCTGGACTCCCAGCAGAAAAAAACCATGGGTTTAGTAGAGGGAGTCCAGTGAAAGGACATGAATGCATTGCACAAAAGGAAATACTGAAAAATCAGGTTATTATATAATAAAGAGGAGTCACTAAAAATATAGGCTGTACCAGCTTAAAGCTGTATCTGTGTCTCACTGACACTATATCAGATATTCTCAGTTCTACCTGTGCTCTCCTCTGAGTCGGCCCTTGCTTTGAAGACTGACAATTTCAGACCAAGAATAACTGTTATATTGGAACACTTTAAAGTGATTTTTTGACTCATATTGCCATATTATTTGAAGACCACAACTCTCAGGATCCCAGTTTTATACTGTGTCTCCTGATGCTCTCACTGGATTTTCCATATAACTACAGAGCTGTGAACTTAGTCTGTTACCTTACAAATGAAACCAAATGAGCTTTTCAGACTTTAGAAACTGGGCAGTTTATTTCCTGTAGACTTTTACACGGTGGGATGGTCTTAGAAAATCTAATACACAACAATAGTGGTAAACTATTACACGTATCTTCAGCCAAAACAGTACTAAGCCATCAAAAAATAAACTGATATATGATGAGCAGGGGGGAGGAGAGGACAGGAGTAAGGGAAGAGAGCTGTCATAGAATTGTTGAGGTTAGAAAATACCTCGAAGGTCATCGAATCCATCCTCTACTTCTCTTGAAACTGTAACTTTGCATAGACAATTTAATTTTAGGTGTCAGGAAGAGAAAGAATATACAAAAGTAACATAATGCCAGCCAGTGACTAATTTGCAATCAAATAATAGAGATGTGGATGGACTGATGAGTCCTGGCCAATTTTTCAAACTCCTGCATTTAAAGATTCATGAATAAATCAAAATGAAGACAAGTAAATAAAACTGTACTAATGTCTAAGGGGGAATAGCTGAACTTCTTAAATATAGTGGTTGCTCTATTTTGTTTCTAAGTCCATTACTGGGAGTTTACAATCTTTATTCATTCTAGATTAATACTTTAACATTCTGATCCCAAGAGGGACATTTCATTCCTTAATATGAGGGTAACTTGCTGTAATTCTGCACAGTGTCTTAAACATATTCTTTGCAGGTAAAAATCAACAGCTCAGTAATTATTTAAATGGCATCTAAATAATTGTATGACTTTTCTTTCTTTTTTTCACTAAACTGTGTAACAATTCAGACTGTGTTTTGTTCAGCTGCATGTAGACTTGAGAAGCTTCCATGTTCTTGGATGGCTTGAGAGTTGTCCTGAAAGCCAAACTTCTTCATGATCAAACAACATGCAGTTTAAAAAATAAGACTTTAGACTGGATTCAAATTGATTGAACATTTAAATATCTTTCTGAACATATACTGAAGAAAATCAAGCATTTTTAGGTACTGCAAAAACTCCTTACAAAAGAATTTTACACCCTCCAGTGCAATTCAGACACATTCTTTCTTCCTGCTTCAACACAGAAAAAAACCAGCACAAAGTTGATAGCTTTGGTTATGTATATATCATTTGAGATGTGGAGTGAGACTATTTCTTTAGATATTTGTAGAATGGTTGCAACAAAAAACATCTTGTTCATTACATACTCCATGAAATGCTTCAAGATAGATTCTTTTCTCCATTAATTTTAAAAGATCAGGTCATATTCTGAATATTTTAAAAAATGGATGTCACAGATGCCTGAAATGGATTCAACCAAAATGGATTCAACCAACCCTTTTTAGGTCACCCCCCCCAGCCTTCTCTCTAGAATGTTAAAGCAGGAAAAGCAGTGATGTTAAATTCAGATATTACATACTTGCATCTGTAAGTTTTCTGCTGTGGAAAAAATTATCTTCTGGGGATTTATGTTCACAAAAAGACTCTTGGAATTGTCCAGTAAAAAAGAATTAAGCATTTCTATTTATTGGTCTGGTCCTAGATCTCTTTCACTCGTAAAATTAAAATCTTGACTTCTCCATAGTGCAGTCTCTTTTTTTCTATCTTAATAGCTCTTTTTCTAGATAGCTAAATTTCATTAAATTTTGTGTATTTTTGATCTGGAATTTCACAATTATCAAAAAAATCTGAAGACAAAATAATTGTAAAAATATCCTTAAATTGGAGTCTTAATAGGATAACTCATTTCAGTATACTGGAATGTTCTTGAATGTTCTTATATGTTCTCAAAAAAAAAAAAAAGAAACAAATGAGAATGTGGATATGGAAAATTATCTTTTTTAGCATCATTAAATTGTACCTGATACAGTAACAAATTAGAAATATTTTTTGTTTTAATTATTAAGCATGGCACAATAAAGTCCAAAAAATATCAGGTTATTGGAAAAAGCCTCATTCCATGGAACTGAAAGTCTTCATTCCGTTGAGGAGAAGAAATGATTTATAGATAATTTCCTTTGAATAACTTCTCTGAATTAACATTTAGGCAGAACCCTGAAGAAAAAAAAGCAACTGAATTACATAATTTGTTCTTCATGAGGGGCAATGTATGGATAGAATAGATATCAGCGAGAATTTTGAGAAGGTAGAATGGCAACTTTGTGGCTTCAGCCTTAGATGCCCACAAAGAAAGTTGAAGGGCAGGAGGAACATGTAACAAACTTGCTTAAGCAACCATTGTGATGTCAATATTTAAATAGGAATCTATCAAAATAGAAAAAGTAGTCCATGAAATTAGACAGAATTGTGAGTAAATTCTGCCCTACAGTGTCTATTTCTAAGATAGGATAAGTTCTCAGGTGCTGTGACAATTTTCACAATAGCAGTTGCAAGCTTACCTTTCCTGTCTACTCTGTAAAAATCCAGAACTTAATATTAGGCAAAATTTTCACAGAAAGAGAAAAAATTTTGTTGATTTGGTAAACAAGAAGTTCAACATGACCTGTCAATGTACACTTGCAGTCCAGAAAGCCAACCACATCCTGGGCTGCATCAAAAGAATTGTGGACAGAAGGTCAAGGGTCGTGATTGTGCCCCTCAACTCTGTTTAGGTGAGACCCCATGAGTGCTGCATCCAACTTTGGGACTGTCTACTGGGTTTTGGTAGCAGAGAAGGCTAGAAGGGTGGTTTCTCTGAGAAGCTGCCAGAAACTTAATCCATGTCTGACAAACCAGTGCCAGCTGACTCCAAGACGTACCTGCTGCTGGCCAAGGCTGAGCCCATCAGCAACAGTGGAAGCAGCTCTATGGTGTTGTCTTTGAGACTGAAAAAAAAAGTTATTGCACAGAAGAAATTGTGGCCAGAGAAGAGCAGAGTAAGAATATGTGAGAGAAACTCACTTTACGTGATGCTGAAAAGTCAAGTCAGAAAAGTCCTCTCATGCCTGTATAAGATATAGGCAAGGGAAAAAGGACTAGTGGTGTGTAATGTACACCTCCAATCTAAAGCAGACCTTTTTCACTTCAACTGTTTTTAACTGAAAGCAGATGCTACAGAACAGAAGATAAATACAGCTGCTACTTCTGCACTGTACTTAAAAGTGCTGTTGAGCAAGGTAATTCACACTTCTCATCAAGGCTTTTGGGAATTCTTGGGAACTCTGACACAAATACAAATTTCACCTTAATGACTTCCTATTTTCAGAAACACTTTTATCTAGGGATGTATTGCTTATATTTTTCTTTTTCTACTTCATATATATATATATAAGTGAAAAATGGCATGCAGCATAAATGATTTGGTACATGCAATCCTAAAAAAATTAATTAGTCCCAGAATAATGGAAAAAATGTAGATATTAAGCAAATTAACTCTGCTGGTGTTTGATACTGCATTGACAGAGGAAACAGTTATTGTCCCTGGTAAAAAGCATATATATAATAGGAAGGAGAAAAAAAATGCAAAGATATAATGTACTCTTTTGCTTTTGAGGGATGTTTCCTTTTTCTACACGTTAGGTTCAAAAAAGTCATGGAACTATTTGGATTCAAAACTGAGAAATTTTGAATTGCCAGATCTATCAAATGAGTATTAAAATATATTTAGTTCTTTCAGAGGGACCTAACAGTAATAAAATTGGTACTTCTTACTGAACACAGTTAAACTCATATTAAACTCATATTCTGCACTTTTAGCATCTAAGAAATCTTTATCGTCAGCAGTTTAGCTTCTATCTATTTTTCAATCAAAGAAAAGGACTCTGAATTTAAGGAAAATTAAAGAACAATGTATTCTCTTTCATTAATGATGAAAAGAATATGTCAATCTCTGTACTCTTGTAGGAGATTTCTGTCTGGAGGTCTGAAGAAGTGAAGTTGCAAAATAGAAAGCAGGCAGAGAGAACCATTTGTGGAATCTAGGCCTGTCCAACAGATGTGAAACAGAAAAAAATGTCTTATAGAGATAGTAGTTGTGAATGTACTAGAAATACAGTGGGAAAATCATGTTACAGAGGAATCCTGTGATGTGTGCTTCAGAGCAACACTCAGTGTTTTAAGCTGTAATATCGTTAAACTGACAGAAGAAATTGGACTTGACTTTTAGCATGAATTGATGTGCAATATTTTATTCTATGGTGATTAAAATAACAGTGTGTTTTTACATTTATGCTGTCACTTTCATTCCTTAGGAATTGTCAAGTAAAGGGTTGTGCAGAAGGCTTTGATTAAACAATATGTGTGGACAGACTCTTCAAACAAAAAATATGTAAACAAAGCACCCTTGCCCTTTTGTGTATTTTTGCTATTCTTTTCTGAGGATAAAAAAAATCACATGGAGAAGTTCATTCTCTCCTTAGACAGGGTTTTTGATAATGCATCTCCAATGGGACCATGTATGTGTATAGTGATTTTCTTAGAGCAGACAGAAGGTGAAAATACCTTGGCAGGTTGTTTAATATTTACTTAGAGAGCATGTCCAGGTCTTACTCTCATTGTTGTAGATATTTAGAGCATGCCCTTTGTTTTATCTGATATACATTTCAAGTTTGCAGGGGAGTGCATATATAAATATATTAATATGTATTTATATATATTTATATACATTTATATTTAATGTTAATGACAGATGAATGCTGGTTGTATTTAATTAAATATTTATACAGTTTTTCTCCAATTTGCTTCTGTGTTCCATTTTCTGAAGTTTGCCATTATTTCAAAAATGTATTACAAAAAAAGGAAGCTACAAACCAAATAATAATAAAAACCTAACTTGTTAAGATTGAATGAATAAGAAAATTTTCTGAGGGGCATTGCAGGAGTGATTTTGGAGCTTTTTTTGGCAGGGAGAGACTGATTTTTCTGAGACCTTTTTAATTCACTCAACACCCAGAACAGACTAAAATATTCTAGTGTTATTTAAAAATACTATTTTCATTAGATTAATAGTAATTACTCTAAAATACATTGTTAGAGTACATGTACAAAGTCATCCATGGGAGCAAAGGAAGACAGAATGCAAATACCAAAGGGACAAAAGAATGATCATTTCTTCTTTTTCTCCCAGAGGGAATGACCCTTGATGTGTTTGAGAAAACCGTCTAGGAAATATGTACGCTTTAGCTACATACATGGTTTGATTGCAGTTTGAACCAAAGTTCTATCCTTTTCATGGCTGTGCTTTTTACTGAAACTAAATTTTAGATTCAGACACAGATAACATTAAAAAGAAACTTGAAGTGCCCAATTAGAATTTCACGAAACCTCTACAGTATACATGCCAGATTCTTGGTTGTATTTTATTTCAACTCTTTAAAAAGTTTAAATGGTTTTCCTATCATTTCTGGAGGAATACAAAATCCCCATTTCTTTTTTCAGGTTTTCTTTGAGGGGGGCTATGCTTTTGATTCCTTATCCCAGAAAATCCACAAACAGGGGCAGAATAATCACACAATAGAGACATATCCCCTCGTCCAGAGTCTTGTCTAATTAAACAAAGAATATCCTCTAGATCCCTGTGGAACAAGGAATTCCTGAAGATGACTTTCATTATAGTCCTGGTAATGTGTCCTGAAATGTTGCATGTCATCTGTCTATCATCTGTTAGATGCTCTAAATAATTTGTGGTTAGAGAGGATGCAAATATAGTTAAGTGATTACCACCGTACTTCATGGTAGGTGTCTAGATGAAACCTTTCCAGGGATTACTGTTTGGAATTATAAAAATATTTTAATGCCTTCTCAAACAAAATATTTTAGGCCCTAAATACTGAAATACAATATCTTCCTACTCTTATGAATAATTTCGGGACTTTGAAAGCTGTTTAGACATGTAAGAAAGAAAGCAAAAAAGGGATTGCATGAGTCATTCCTTGTCTAAAAGTATAATTGGAGCAGGAGCTCACTCTTAGCTTTTATAACTGTCACAGAGTGGTAGTTTATTGTATAAACCAGGCTAAATTTTATCTGCCCTACATTTTTTGCCATGTGGGAGGTTTCGGCTATTTTAGGATAAAACAGATACAACCTTCATTCGTTTGGTAGAAACTGGGTTATTTTGCCAGAAATAACCTAAAGCAAGGTTAAGCCTCCAAGGTAGCAGAGATGATCGGCCATTCCTTACAGTTGGCTTAAAATAGGTACACACACTTGATTTAATTTTCAATTTCAGTGTTAAAATAATTTCTCTCGATACAGTTGAGGTGCAATATTCTCATCTCACACACATTTAAATCTTTCCCCAGAACAGTGCATATTCTACTAGTTTCCACAAACACAGATATTTTTTCACAATGAGGGAAGAATTTGATACAAAAGAGTGGACATCTAAGTTTAGATGCCTAAGTAAGACTTATAGCCAACACAGTTTGTTGCAGTTAACATAAGGCAGTGAGTAGAACAGAAATCTTCACATCATCCTGAAGGTGCTTATGCTTTAACAGATGAACAGCTGTCTAGACAAGATTAAGTATTAACTATTAATTATTTATCACTCCACTATTTACAATGGGAGCTTATATCCAAACACTTGTATTTATGTTCCTAGAACTTGAATCTTTGAATACGTTTGAGGGGAAATAATGATGTGATATAGAAAATTAATTAGAAAATCCATTGCAAATGTTAATGAAATATATGTGTATTTGACTTTTGTGACCACATTTTGGTAGTGAGAGGGTTATAGGGGTGGCTTCTGTGAGAAGCTGCCAGAAACTCCCCCCATATCTGGCATGAGCCAATGGCAGCTGGCTCCAGGATGGATGTGCCACTGGTCAAGGCTGAGCCAATCAGGAATGATTGTATCAGTAATGCCTCTGTGATATTTCAGAAGGAAAAAAAGTTATTGTGCAGATGTAGTTGCAGCCAGTGAAGCGCAGAGTGAGAACATGTGAGACGAACAACTCTAGAAACCAAGGTCAGTGAGGAAGGAGGGGTAGGAAGTGCTGGAAGTTCTGGATCTGGGATTCCCTTGAAGCCTGTGGTGAAGCCCATGGTGAAGCAGCTGTGCTCCTGCAGCCTCGGGGGTTCCACAGGGGTGCAGAGATCCATCTGCAGTCCTTGGAGGAGACTGATGCCAGAGCTGAGGCTGTGAACCTGTAGGAGCCCTGTGCTGCAACAGGCTCCATGCAGGAACTTGCGGACTCATGGAGAGAGGATCCCACACTGGAGCAGGTTCCCTGGTAGACTTATGACCCTGGGTGGGGGATCCACGTTGGAGAAGGCTGTCCTTGAAGGACTGCACCTCGTGGAAGAGTGACTCGCATTGGAGAAGTTAATGGAGAATTGTCTCCCGTGGGAGGTACCCCATTCTGGAGCGGGGGAAAGGCCTTCTCCCCAGGCAGTGGAAGGAACAACATATGAAGAACTGACCATAACCCCCATTCCCTGTCTTCCTGGGCCACTGGGGGCAGGAGGTAGACCTTGGGAATTAGGGAATGTGTTTTTAAGATTTATTTTACTTCTCATTATCCTGTTCTGATTCCAATTGGTAATGAATTCAATTAATGTCCACAAGTTTAGTTTGTTTAGCCCATAATGGTAATTGGTGAGTGTTCTCCCTTGTCCTTATCTTAACTAATGAAACTTTCATTATATTTTGTCTCCCTTTTCCACTTGTGGAAGGACTGATAAAATGGCTCTGGTGGCATTCAGCCAGGGCCAACCCACTACAGTCTTTTTGGTGCCCAAAAAGCAGATGAGGTTTTGAGACAAGGACAGCAATTGGGACACATAATGGGCAAAACAAGTAATAAACAGTGAATCTTTTCCTTCAGCTCTGAATGCAAAGTTAAGTAACACAGACACATTTTCCTCAATGAGTTTTTCTTTAGAATTGTTAATTTCTTGTTTATGTTGCTTTCTGGAGTCATAAAATTTGAAATCCCACTCAGGATTTAATTTGGAAGTGCAGTGAACAGTTTTAATTAACCTCTGAATTTCTTTGGCTAGTCTAAGTTAGGGCTTGGCTTCTTTGAAAAGTTTTAGATAAACTGCTTGGGTTGTTTGGATTTGTATTGTACATGGTTATGTTCTGCAACCACTATAGTCAAAGAGAAACCGTGATCTTGGAGGATTTTGGCAAGGACCATGAATTTCTCTCAGAGAAGCTAAAGCAGAAACTCTAGACTAAATTTTCTCCTACTCTACCGGAAAGCGTAAAGCAAACCTCTTTTTTTTTTTTAATTTTTCATTTTCTATAATTTTTATTTTTCAAAGGCTGCATCCTTTCAGGCAGCTTGGCCTTTCAGTTCATTACAGGGAAAAAAATTATTCTATCACACCAAAGTATTGTGGGTAGCACAAGAATTCCCTGCCAACTCCTGATGACCCATCCTTCCACCCAGTCTTCAAAGAACACATTCAGGACTGAAACTGGGCTACTGTAGAACCACGGCTGTGAAATGGATGGCATTTGGGATTGGTGCCATGTATTGGGATTTCTCTGCGTTAGGCTGCTCAAAGCCCTATGCAATCTTGAATGCTTCCAGGAATGAGGCATCCACATCTCTGGAATATCTGTTTTCCCACCCTTTTCTTAAAATTAAAGTCTAGCTTACATCCAATCTAAATCTGACCATTTTTGATTTTTAATAAATTATTACTAAATTTTTTAAAAAACTTTAAATATTTTAAAATAAAAACCCATTGTCCCTTTTAATGTCGGTACAGGTCTTGGTTTAACAGAAGAGGAAGTTAGAGCTGGCAACACTGCTCTTTAGAGAAAAGCAGTTATGTTACAAGATCTAGTGCAAGCAGAGTTCATTTGTCACTTCCTTCTTCCACAAGTGAGCTGGAATAATTGCACCTTGTTTTTAAACAGTTTATGATGTTTGATGTCTAAAACTGGTCTTCAAGTCAGATAAATTTCTGATGGCCTAAACCAGATACTGTTGAATAAAATAAGATATTTTCATTAGTTTCAAAGATTTTCCGTAAGTCTTTATAAATTTGGGAGGAGAGGAATATGTTTTGTCTTCAGTTTATTAATCTTATGTTTCAAAAATTCAGAATTTGTAATAGGAAACTAAATAATTGCAGCTTTTTCCTCAGCCCTTTATATATTGCTTCTTAATTCCCACTTTCATAAAATAACAGAGTACAATAAAGCTGTTTCTACACATTAGCAATGGAATGAACATTCAATAAAGGAAGATCAAGACTGGTATTTTACACAGCAAGTTTATATTCTTCATCTTGTTTTTATAATTAAAGTAAGCAGTCCAACATCAATATTTATAATACATTAAGTTCTGTTCATTTATTAAACAGTGGATGATTAAACTAAATAGAACTTTAGTATCTCATTTCATTCTCTCTCATACTACAAGCCTGAAAAAGAATATTTGAGTGGAAGCGATTTTATTCTGTTTTATAAAATGCAGTATCCTGTTGCCACTACAATTTCTTTCTCCTTGGAAAGTCAGTAATGTGAATTTCACTGAAATGCAGCTCTCCAGCTTTCCCACCCTGTACTCAGAGACTTGTGAAAGACATCGTGTTTAAGAAGTTGGTGATCTTGGACAGGCTGTGTCTGCTCTAATGGGTCTCCTACTTAGAGAAACTTAAGAAAAGCTTTCTTAAGAATCTGTATGCAATTAATGCAACCTGCAGTTTTGAGTACCTTGGACCATTCCTGGTGAGATCTAGGAAAGACCCTGCTCTGGCCTTCTCTGACCTCACTTCCTTGCTAGCACAGAATACTTTTACCAATATTTATTGATCCATTTCAGAACAAAAGTCTTTCCTAGAATATAGCAGACAAAAATGCTAGAACACAGCAGACAGAAACTAAATTTATTCCATGATTACATTCGCCATTCTGATCTGGAAGTGTTTCAAGGCAATTTTTCATCTACTTCATGGAGGAAATTAATGTATTAATGGGGAACCTTAAGTTGCTAAAGCTTTTACAGACTATAAATTTGTGACATCTTATCTTATTTCCCCAAATGCATATAATGCACCTATGAAATTCTAACTGTGCATTTTTTAATTATTACCAGCTTGTCCTGACAAGGTGTCATTGTTAATTTACTGATTGGTAAAGCAAACCTGGTTACAAAAGCAGCACTACTACAATTATTTTATCCAGAGGCATCTTCTGCTAATAACAAGTCTATAATCATCAGTACTTTTGTCAGTTAGTTGTAACACAAAAGGCTTGCTTCATGATAAGATCACTAAGTACCATCCTGCTTATATGCAAACAGCTAATACTTAATTGTTTAGTACATATTGCACATTTATGTGTGGTTCAAACAAAACATGTTAACGGCAGAATGAGTGGCAATTTTGGAATTAAGACCTTATTCTCATACATATGGAGCTATATCCTAGATGTAAATTGAAAAATGGGTAGAGGCTCAACCCTTCTTGATACATGATAGTTTTTAGTTTTTTGTATGTGATACTAAACAGGAATCCTGAAGTTTTTTGTGCCGTGTAAGTACACCTGGAAACTCCTTATCTGATTCATGATTGAAATGAGCAGAAAAGACTCTCTTGCTACTGATGTGACTTACAATCTGGATGTGTGGAACATAATATTTCTACTGGATAGTACCTGTAATTAGGAAACCCAGGAGTGCTCTCAGGCTCCTACAATCCCATGCATACACCAGGTGAGTTTCAGGATAACACCAGGCAATGGCTGTTGTGAGATGACAGCTATTCACTACCATTTCAGTCATCGTAGAAGGAGAAGCTAAGCATGCAGACAGTGATAAGAAAGTGAGTAGTCAATCTTCACATCCCAGAAAATAAGTCTGCATACAGTCTTTGCCACAGGAGGATTAATTCTTCTTTGGACCCTGTTCCACCCTTGTCAGCATGGCTTGATGTCTGTCATGCTATTGAGGGCAGCACTAAAGACCCCCCTTTCTTTGGGCCACCTTTTTAGAGCCTTAGAAGGTGAATAAGAAGGGACTGCTCAATTTCAGGGCACTACAATATTCATCGTATGACCAGGTAAATATACAATATTTTCTTTTTATAAATTTTTTTAAAATTCAAGTTTGTTATGATCATATCATTCAGTATTCTATTCTATTCTGTTCTATTCTATTGTTTTATTCCATTCTACTTTATTCTCTCCAGTGTATATTCAGACATATAAAAGAAAAAGAAATATGTGATGTCTTACCTTATCAACTTTTCCCTTTCCTTTCTTCTCTCCAGTGGAAGCAGAGTTGAATCTAGAGATGAACTAAACATATCCGTGAAAACTCTAATCCAGTATTTTATTCCAGTATAACAAAATTAACCTGATTCATAATTTTTAGAAGTCTTTGTTTAAATTAAAGTGTAAAAATTAAATAAAGTTTAAAATAAAAAGCAGGAATTTGAGCAGTATTATGCAAGGAACACTGGAAATAATATTGCCACTGCAAAAAAATCAACCCTACTAGATGCTGGAAGTTAAATTACATCAGGATGATATTTTGATAAGAATGAACATCTCTCTAGTTCAGTATCTTGCATAGAACCACAGTCAACAATATATTCTGGGGCAAATGGTAATTAAAAACACAAGGAGCTTATGGAGAAACTACCCACTCTGTCTGTTCATCTATGGCTCAAGAGGCTTCTCTCCCATAGCCTTCATCTTTGCACTCAGTAGCTCTCAGCTACCTGTTCTTCCATGAATTTTCCTGACAGCTTATGAAACCAATTGAAATTTTTAAAGTTCATGACATCCTGTAGCAATTTGAGCCATGGTGAAATTATATATTGTGGCATGGAGTTCTGCATAAGGTAAGACACTGTTTTGGGAGTGCAGCATCGCCACAGAGTTACCACACAGGCAGATGTGAGATGGAGTGGGCTGATCCCTGCCATTAAAGCAGAATCATAGTGCTGAGACCAGGTCAAAGAACAAGCAGTTTCACAGAAGCAGCCCCCCTTCTGTGAGAGCAAGAACATCTGTCAGATATGCACTCAGAACTCAGTAGGGGAAGCCTGTAAGGGCAGAATTGATTCAGGCATGCATTCCTCTGAGCACAAGAACTAAAAGTCGCTAGAGAAAGTATGGCAAGCTCATCTCTTTTATTTGTATTATGGATTATCCAAAGCTTAATAATAAAAACCAATAAAAAGTTTATTTTTATTTCTCAAAACTCACATCTATGATCTATAGAGATGTGTTTGGGTTTTTTCTCCACATTATAACTTTTTTTTTTAATCTGGAAGAAAAACTATATTTAAAAAAACAACAACAAACTTTTGAGATACTAACCACAATTAATTAGAAGTAAAAATGAAAACAACATTGATCTATCCTGTGATATGTAGATCTCGATAGCATGAGATATGTTAATTGCCTTTGCACTTTAGTTTTCATGGTCAAGATGGTCCTGGATGTTTGTTTATCATGTTTCAAGATGTGTGTCACTATGGAAATTTAAATAACTGTTTCTCTAGCTTTTTTTGTCATTCTTGGTTAACCATTCATAACTTCTCAAGTCCCTGTTTAGCTTAATTGAAAAGTCTCACAAGAATATACTTTATGAAGAATAGTAATTAAAGACATAATAATTGAGACTCAGATGAGAAAAATTCAAATAACCATCCTAGAAAAAAGCAGACACAGTTAAGTGAAGATGCCTCTAGTGGTAGACAAACGTAGTTATTTCAAAATTTTTCTTTCTTTATTTATTTTAATTTAGAAATTATATCCAAGGGGGAGATAAAGATTTAATTTTAAAGAAGAAAAAGAATAGATTTTATGTGCTGCTCCTATTTGACAACAAACTACTGGATGTGTCATTTTAGTTATGCGTAGAAAATATTGTTTTTCCAAATGCTGTGTTTCTGAAGCCCCTCTGGCAGGATGCTCAGCCTGTAAGGGGGTAAAACAACTGGAACAATGTCATATTTGCAAAGTTATCAGTGGTAAATGAAGAAAGGTGTGTCAAGTTGCTTTTGGTGCTGAATAGTGCTGAAACTAGTCTGACTTATCAACCCCAAGGTTAAATATCCTTATAGTAAGGACAAGACATGGTAGACCTGATAAAATGCCTGGATAAACCAACAAAACAGTGAAACTTCTGATAACTTATCTAAAATTATTGAGCTGACACAGCTGGCCTGGAGACCTTTGACTGGCAGTCAATTATTTTATACTACAAAAATTCAGTTCCAAATATTAACAGGGTCTACTAATATTCCTCCTTGGAGTATATGTGGGGAGATTCCTCCCTTGAGTAGGGACACTGCTCAAGGTTACTCCTTGAGGCTGAGTGAAAGATATTTGCCCTCAGTTGGCATGGGTAATATCTATCATTACTTAATAATTGTTCTTTCTAACTTCAATACAATTACTTTAGTATGATTGTTTCAATATTACTTCATAGAGCACTGTATTATCATACTTGTTATAGCTCCTATACTATGTAGTAAATAATTTTGATATTTTTGCCTAATTATTATGACAAATCATGTGAATATATATATATATATATATATATATGGTTTGTCATCCTTAATCATCCAGGACAAATTTGTATAAAGGTTCAACTATAGCTATATAATCTTTAGATATAAACTTTAGACAAAAACTTGAGGCTAAGACTGAATCCAACCACACCCAGGCCCCAGTCTGAGAAGTGGCTTGGTAAGCATGGGGGTTCTTTCTGTACCTTGTGGCTCAATGGCTTCTCTTAAGAACTTTGTCTGAAGCTCCCACTCTGTCCACAGCACTCCCTGCCACATGTTTTTATATTTGAAGGTACATCTGCATAAGATTTTATAAGCAGTCCTGTTCTGGGCTCTAAGTCAAAACGTTTGCTCATCCAGAAGATATGTATCCATATTAAATGTGCTGTGCCTAAGTTTATAACACATTTGAGCTTCTGAAACTTTTCATTTGGAAACAGTGATAAGCTATTGCAGTCAACAGATTTTGGATTAAGGCAGATCTGGATTTGGAAAAATTAAAAAATGTTCAGAAAGTATAAAATATAACACAGACATGGATGCAGTTGTGGTTTGATTACTTGCATTACCTCAATTTTCTTTCCAGCATAATCCAGGAAACAGAAAATTGCTGTTATAATGGACTCAACTAGACATGGGAAATTTCAGTGTAAAGTCATAAAAAATATGTTCTGAAAAATAAAAGACTCTGATGGAGAAAAAAACCCAAACCCTAAATATGCAAGTCTTGTAGCTAGAGAGAGAGAATAAACAAAGGGGTTTAGGTAGGACATAGATGCTCAGGCAAGATTGTAGGGATTGTAAATATACATGATTTAAACCTTTCATCATCAGATTTTCTTCTGGTTCTCAAGGGCAAAAATTATTGAAGCAAGATGGAGGTTTCTTGCACTTCTCTTTAATTTTCTTACTTCAATTCTACTTCTACTGAATGCCCAGGGCAGAAGTGCCATTTTGCATGTTGTACTAAGTGGTTAGATAGCTGTTGTCTGTTGTTGGGAGTTAAGATTTGCATTTGTATTTCGTAATGCTCTTTGCTTGTAATTCATGTAATACAACATTTCATTAAATGTAAATGTCATGTAAAACACTTTAGACATTCAACTGGAACAAGCATTTCATTTCTTAGAGCACCGAGGTGGTATGCAAGAGCAGAAGAAGGATTGTAAAAGGCTGCTCAGATCATCAGAAGAATAAAATGATATAATATGTACTATAGGATACAAAGTCAAAGTCAGCAATTGCTCGTGAAGCAGAAAGGAAATAATCTAAATTCATCCATTTCAAATGCGGATATTTTCAGGAAATCTGTTGACTTAGTGAAACGTTATTCATTAATATTTAAATAGTTTGTGTGTTAAATATTTTAGTCTGAATAAAGAGATACTCCCCTGATTTTGTTTGGACAACTCTGGATATTGCTATATTTTGTGAAGTACTACACATGTATAAAACTGTCTTTGCTGATACTTCATATGATGAATCAATTGAATGTATTGTATTTTTTTAGGGTGGAGTCATAGAGCTACTAAATTAAAGTATAAAAAAGGCCTCTACATTTTACAATTAACTAAACAAATTGCATTGCTAGTGTAAAAAGTAACTCACAAAAGACATTGCTAAGATCTAATCATCAAAGAAATCTGAAGAGCTGAGAGTAAAAATAGCTATTCCTCAAAATTTAGATGTTTTTGATTTCATGAGACAGTAAATGCCTAACATCCTTTAATAAATGGCATGATTTTTATATATCACCCCATTCTTCCCTAAACTTTGATTTTTTTCATTTATTTGCTGCTCCAATATCATGCAGGTGAGCTGAAGATTAATTTGGCCACCACCACTTCACTAAGGGGGAGTCTGTGGAAATAAATTCTGTAGCAGCCACTAGCAACAATTTGTCTGGGAAATGAGGGCAAGAGAGATGCTCTGCCCATCCAGCACAGAGGGTTGTGGGCTGTTGTACCTGGTAGAAAGTTGGAAAAGGGCAGAGAAGGGGTGTTTTCCCAAGGGGAATGCCAGTGGACATATGCCAGGCACTTCTGGATCTTATTTAAGTGCTAGTGCTTTTATTACAGAAACTACACTTTTGAAAATAGTAGTGACAAAAATGAAACCTCACTTTGAAAGATCAGAAGATCATGGGGTGTCAATAACCATAAAGCAGGTGATGAGCCTTACCCACTGCAAGAAACAGAAAAATTATTTTTAAAAGAACATTTCTAACTTAATATTTCTCATATATAAAATAATAACTGCAATTTATTATTATTATTAATAATAATAATGCCATTTACTAGCTCTGTGTTAAGTTCAGTTACAGGTTATAGTCAAATAATTTATCTGAGTCTCTATAAAAATTTTTGATGTGGGGATAAAAAGTTCACAAGATGTGAATTATATCCAAAACAACATTCATTTATTTTCCTAAGATGGGGACTAATATATGAATACTTTACATTCCTAGCTCCATTTTAAATTGAAAATAAGGAAGCATAAAATGGTTATCAAGGTTTTCCAAAAGAGACTTGCTGTGTAGAGGCTTTTTTTTTCTAATACACAAGTATAATGCTTTAAGAAGAAACATAAGGTTTAATGTATTTTTACCTAGATTTCACTAGTTTTCAGAATTACATGGATTTCTCAAACTTCTGTATGAAAAGACACTAAGCTATATTTTTAATTCTATGCATTTTTTACTTCTTTATCTGCTGACAAACTTGATTTCTGTAGGTTGCCCTTAATATATTATTATATGTATTATATGCAAAATTTAGTTTACAGTTGAGCTTTCCAGCTTTATTTAACTGTTTTTCATTTGTATTTAATTGTGAGTTGGGGGGTTTGATGGTTTTTTTTTATTTGTTAATTTTAATTTTATTTTAATCTCAGTGCATTTTTATTCTGTCTTATTCTTAATTTTTTTTTTTAATTAAAAAGATATATTTTACTTCAGCTATTCACTGGATCAGAAGAATGAAATTTACATGCCAGGGTACATGATGGATTGCAGATTAATATTTTCCCTGTAAGAAGAAACCAAAAGAGCTTTTGGGGGGGGGGGGGAATTAAAATCAGGATGTACTGTCTGAAGGTATTGTATATACATAATTATACTGTAGGCAAATGGCACCATAAAACTATTTTTTATAATAACTCTGAATTTCAATACAGACTTTCATCTATGCTCAGATACTTCTCACGCCACTAATGTCTCTTCCACAGTGAACAAAACATATGAATCCTTGGATAATTTTCTTTGTCATTTAGTTTTCATCCTTTTCTCCAGCAACAGCAATGTAAAAATGCTATCAGAAATATTTTTATGATTTAATAAGGATGAAGATACGTCCATACAGTCAAACTATACAACTATATTGTAAGATAGATTGTGGTTTGAATTTCTTTTCTTCATGTCACTGTCTCATGAGTCAATTTTTGTTTCACAAAAAAAAGTTTTGTATGGTTTTTTTCTGTCTGTTTTCTTAATTAATTCTATCTGTTTTCTTACTTTCTTACTTTTTACTTATTACATGTATACTCTTATGGAAACACTAAGATATCCTGAAGCAACAAGTTTAAAAACAAATTATCTTTGTATAAGTACAATTTAGCAGTACTCAGGACACAGTTTGAATAGGGACCAAAGATTCAGATTTCATGTTGCAGTCCTTTAAACTCAGGAATAACTGCTGCTTCTGATAACATTGTTTTCTCCAGTCTATGTTAGAGCTTGTTATTTTCTCTATGGAAAATTATACAATTCTTTAGGGAGGCATAAATCTTTCATTTAGTAGCAGAGAAGGGAAGAGAGGAAGCTGGGAAAGCTCTTCAGCTTCCTTGTCTGCTCAGTTTATCACTGGGGCTTTGCTGCTACCCAGAATTTTTGAGATAGTGTAAGAGTAAGGGCAATGACTCCTTTTCCTAGCCAGAGACTACCGCTTATCCATTGAATGTGTATTTGTAACACAATTTTTTGCTAGCAAATATTGCTACATACTAACTAAAATCAATGCAAACAGAATTATATTTCTATGGTATTTCACTTGATAATCTAATAAGGTATTCAAAATTAATTTATTTGTAATTATTTTTTTCAAGTATTTTTTTATTATAAGATCAGATATTTATTATTAGTTGATTATTTTAATGATTTGGGGAGTAAAAAAATACTTTACCAGATGTTTTAAATTATACTTACATAAACAAATTCAATGTATCTAACTATAATGTACAGAATGTATCTCAAGAAAATTCTTTTTTAGTGAAATGAAACAGAATTCTGACTGGCTGGTAGTTCTGATTTCTGTCACTTTCTTTAATTTCTTTTAACCAAGATCTATATCTTGTTAGTAGTCCTTTTTTTCTGAAATATGGGAGCATGATAAAAAAACTGAAGTCCTGCCTGTAGCACCTGCAACAGCCAGTTGATAACCAAGTTTTGCCTGTTCACCTGTGGATAAACAGCAAGATTTAGCTCCAAAGGCCAGGAAGATTTCAATAGCAGGATTTGCCTCTCTGTAAGCAACAAATCTTCCTGGATGGGCTCCCTAGACAAACCACAGGTGCTTCCATTACTTGCAGAAGGGAAGTACCACCTGTTGTCACCCACTGCTTCCTTCAATGTTAATGGTTGGTCCATGTCAAGCTAGCTTGGAGGCCCACCTCAATTGGACTTGTTTGCCTTTCTTTACAATTAGGCCATTGTTGATGCTGTGATTGGTGAAGTTTTTTTATGTCACCACAAGCTCCCATTTTTCTGCATCTTTGGAGTCTTGGTCTGCCATTAAACTCTTCCTTCATCCTTGGATTGTGTGACCAAAAGTTTTCTCCTCTGCAAAGAGTCTGTGAAAACTGTCACTTTCCTGCTTAGCATCCTGGTGCCATGCAATCTGCTCTCTCCTTCTCCTGTACCTCCTGCTGTCATCCCAGAGCAGGAGGGCACCAGGCACCCCTGCAGCCCGAAGCCTGGTGCAGGCACCCACCCTCTGCAGCTCCTTCTTGAGTCAAGGACTCCAGTATGCAATGGGTACTTTCTACAGCTGGCAAAGGTATTTGAAGCTCAATTACTTGTTATTTTCACTGATAAGCACCAAATTGAAAAAAATAAGAATTTTCTAAACAAGGTGAAATTATAATATATAATTAATCTCTTTTCTTCTATTTCTCCAAGTTGCTATTGTTTAGAAAGTTAACATTTAATGCACATCTATATTAAGAGTCAGACCTCTTCTGAATTCATGCTTATGTGCTGGAGAAACAAAAATGTAGGTATGTAGCAAAGTTTTTATTGCATTGCTGGATGTTATCTAGTGCTTTGTACTATATAATATTAGAATGAGGGAAATGAATTCCTGGTACAGAAATTTTTAAATGATATAATGCTAAACTGATACAGTTAATTATGCACTATTTTTGCTGCTTTTAAAGATAATTTTATCTTTGAGTAGGATGAAATATCCAAATTTGGGAGTAGAATAACTGGTTTTTTGTTTGTGGGGTTTTTTTTAGGTTTTTTTTCCTTTTTTTTTTTTTTTATTTTTTTTTTTTTTTACAGCTGAAACCTTAGTGATGTTAAAATAAAGTACTATTCCCATACATCTCTGCAGGGTTTGATTGCTCTGGACCAGAATATGCCAGAGTAGTTCTAAAATTTTTATCACTATTATTAGATTTCCAGATATCTGTCTAATATAAACTATAGGCAAACTGACCTATATCTGCTTTTAGTATAGATGCCATCAAATGAAGGCTGATTTAATTGTATGATAAAAATGCTGTTTACCTTAAGAAAGGAATATAGGAGTATTTGCCATTCAATTCTCAGATACAAAATTATCTTCTAGAAGTGGTTTTAGGCATGGCTCATTTTATACAGATTCACATCAGTGTAAATGAAAGAAGCAAACAGAAATTCAGTAGTGTGAATGCAAACGCCAGCAGCCAAATTAAGGAAACTATCAGGTTTACTCAGCTGTGGTTTTCTACATTTAATTTAAAAGCATTCTAATGCAAGTTTTATCAGTATACCTGATATTACCTCCTGTTTCAGAGCACTTAAAAGAAAACCTAAGTAATTAGTAATTAAGTGATTTTTAACTTCCTGTGAAACCTTTATCCTCTTCTCAACAACTTTCTTTCCTTAAATATTTGTGTTTTTCAGTTTGATTCAGAAATACTAGTAGTTCTCACATGCTAATTGTCTCTTCATACTTGAATGGATTTTTCTGTCTTCTATGCTAATGTACTTTAAAAGATGTCATTACTATCATCTGCTGACATTTTTTCTGCAAAACAGCTTTGTAGAGACTTTTTTTCTAACGTAGGATATAAAGCAACCAGAGCATTTAATAGGTTCAAGAAAAGGACTTGCTTTCTCATCGACAAGTGCAGACTGACACTCTGATTGTTCATATAAAAAAGGTAAATAATCATGTTTTTATTTTTTGTTGTCTCCAGAAACGTTCAGCCAAATGTGTTTCTAGAAGTAATATTTTCGCTTGAACTGTTGTTGCTGAAAACATAAATCAGGAAAAAAAACAACCCAAAACTATCAGCATAAGAATTATCTAGTTGTGTCCAGGTTTTTACATATTTTCCCTAGGTCTGACAGTATTCATCACAGAACCAAAATAAAGGAAACTTAGGATGATCTTCACTCTTTGGGACCTTTCCTGTACCATGGAGCAGGGAAGAGTACTGATATCACAATGCTGAATAGCTGTGTCCTCTCCTCTTGCCCTTGGTATTACTAGTTATAAAAGGAGAAAAAAATTATGGAGGGAATTCTGGGTTGTATTTATCTATATGTGAATGTCTATATGGAAAAAGACTATTATGTAAAGGTATATATAAAAGAATATGAAATGATAGGTTTGTAGGGAAAAGTCTGGAAGAAATAGAGACAAAGAGAATAGGCTCAAATGAAAATGAATGATAGAAAAAATTTAGGAAAAAGGTCAAAGTAACTGAGGGAGGAAAATAACATTATTTCATTATTTCTATGCTTGCTTCACCATAGAACATGCAGTTGTGACCACAGCAGTCATGAAATAATAAAATCATAGAATGATTTGGCAGCATTCTTTATTCAAGTATGACACATGTATGTTGTAGCTATTTTGGCTACATATTCTATAGTTATTTACTGTGTTAGTCAGACTTAAATTTTCTTTCTCCTTAGAATATGGCAAATTAAAAGTGTGTGATCAATCCCAGGAAAAAAAAATACAGCAGAAGATGTAATTCATAAGCTACTAAATCAAGAGTGCCGCAACACCACCACTGTGATCAGTTTATATTTGGAAATAAATTTAACAGGAAACATTCAATTATTATCTACATTTAATTCTAGACATTATATTGGATTTTCCCAGTCCTAGATCCTCTCCTTGATACTATATTTCACTGACTTGATTAAAAAACAAAAAAAACCAAAAAAAGATTTAAATTTCCAGGAATTAGATAGACTCCTTAAAAAATTGTTCATACCTAGTGGGATATGACCCACTGAAACAGAATTCATTAAGATTGAATTAAAAGTTGTTATACCAGTGTAAGAGTAACCCTCCAATTAGAAGATGGTATGGAAAATCAAAATCTGATTCATAATTTAAAAGTAAATATTATACCAATGAAAATTATATTAGTGTGGTATTTCAACTCTATTGCCCTAAGTTAGGTATCCACAAATAGAGCCATATAGCTCACCAAATGCAGATATTTATTTCAGGGTGTCCTGAACAGCTCTAGAGAAACCAAATATTCTTTTCTAGTGCATCAAGTGTACTGATACCCAGATAATCCATACACACTTACATCTAGGTGTTGAATCAGGAGCTTATTCACCTTTTTGACAAGTAATTGAAATATCCTCCTCCTCAAATTTTCTGGTTTTACATGTTTTGGAAAGGGTTTTTTTTTGAGATTTATATATTTGTATCTCTGAGTTCTCAAGGGCAATATTGGTACCAAGTACGCTTGTCTAAATATGTAAAGTCAATTCTACTTTTAATAAAACATGTCTATACAAGTTCTAAATTTCTCAGATTTTACTGATACTGACAGCATATGGAGCCTTTTTCTAGAAAAGACTAAAGGCAAAGTGAAAAACAGCTCCATATTGACTTAATTTGGTAAAAAAAACCCATATATAAATGCAATCTATAACAAAGAGGGACATTTGTTTTATAAACTGGTTACTGCAGTAATTAATAAAAAGTAATACTACATAAGTCGATGGATTCATCTTACCATTTAGCTGGTATTGCAGTACAAATATTGGCTTTGTTAACTTTCTGTCATGCAAGTAATGAGGGTGGGGAATGTGGGGGGAGGGAACCCAGCTAAAACTCAACCAGAAAAAAACAGCTACAAAATCTAAAACCTGATAAGAAAAGAACAATGAAAAGACAGTGGAAGCACTGGAAAATTTTCAGCCTGGTGCATTATATACTTATGGTGAGCCTTACATAAACTGTGGCCAGGATTTCTTTACAGAGATAAAGAATTCAGATAAAAATGGGTGTTAATTACAATTTTAGGTGGCATCAAGGCTCTGTATTTTACTTGAACCTCTCCTTTGTCTTCAGTTGTGCTTTGGTCAGTGTGGGGAATAACTATCTTCGTCTGCATGGACATATGTGAGCAATGTGGCATCTTTAGATGAGAAACAGGCCTCTGTTCAAGGTCACCCGAAAGGCATCCATGGCTGTGAGAAAGCGAGATGTTAAGACTGTAAATAATCCCCAGGTGTCTGAGGAGGAACTTGGCAGATGAAACTGTTACTGTAGCCTTCTGATACTAAACTTGGTAGTCTAATTAGAATAGAGAAAATACCGTGTGAGAACTTTGTGTGAGAAAGCACTGTGTAAACTGTAGAAGGAAAACTTATCACTCAGCTCTATTTTTAGCACACTGTAGAATATAAGTGTGCTTACTCCCTGGAATAAAATGGCTTCACTTGATCACATTGATCTGGTGTGATGCCCCATCATTTTCCCCGCAGATCAGTAGTCCCAGAGGGCACCAACTGTATACTTTTAGGTAAACTGGAAGGTTCAATTCAGGAACACTTCAGCTACGAATGGACATTCAGTGTATGTATTAGACTGTACTTTGCCTAAAGCAAAAAGAAAATATTTATATATTCTTAAATGAATATTGACATCAGGTTTTCCCTGTCAACTGCTTTATTCTATAGAGATATTTCTATTTATCCAGTCTGAGAGCCATTGCCTAAGATGTGACTTGCTGTAAATAACACACATATTCTTCCATGCATCCTTTCTCCTCTGTGTGTTTTTACTAATGGTAAATAAGTAGATAACATATTTACACTTAAAATGTAAATATATTTTAATGTAATATATGTATATTTATTAACAAATACTAATATTATGTATGTAAGGCACTAAGGCCATACTGGAGGGAATGTGGAGAAGCTACACTAAGATCTGTTCAAGCCTATCAAAAGACAGGCTCACATGAACTGAGAAGGCCTGTATGTCTCTGCTTGTGAACCAAGCTGATTTGCTACAAATCTGGTCTGACTGTCTGATACAGGAGCTATATAAGCAAATTTGCATGATAGTCATCATGACTACTGCTGTGTCAAACTGTTGAGGTCTATACAAAACCACAAGGCATAAATCTATCAAAAGTTAAAGCCTGTTGTTAGGGTCATGTCTTATGCTCTAAAGACCAAATGCCTCTTAAACACTGATAGGCTTGGGCCATCAACCATCTCTCTAGGAAGCCTGTTCCAGGGTTTGGCCACTCTCTAGGTAAATAAATGCTGTCTAATGTCTAATCTAAATGTTCTCTGGTGCAGCTTTGAAAAATTCCTGTCAGGGTATTCCAGGGAGAAGAAATCAGTAGCTCTCTCTCCACTTTCCCTCTGCAGGAAGTTGAAGAGAGCAATGAAGTTGCCCTCCAGTCTCCTTTTCTCTAAACTAGACAAATGAAAAGTCCTTATCTGTTCCTCATAAGACATTCCTTCCAGTCCTTTCACCAGCTTTGTTTTTCTCTGAATACTTTCAAGAACTTTCACATCCTTGTTAAACTCTGGGGCCCAGAACTGCCTGTGGGACCCAAGGTGAGGCTGAACCAATGCTGAGTAGAGTGTGATAATTACCGTTTTGAGCAGCTAGTGGTGCTGTGGTTGATGCACCCCAAGTTGGGGTTTGCCCTGTTGGCTACTAGGGTACCCTGCTGATCCCTGGTGAGCCTGATGTTGACCAGAAACCACAGATCCCTTTCTGTAGGGTTTGTCTGCAGCCACTCCTGTCCCTATTCATACTTGTGCCTGATGTTACTCTATTGTAGCTGCAGAATCCATCATTTGGACTTCTTAATTTTCAGACAATTGATGGTTGCCCAGTGCTCCAAACTATTTCAATCCCATTTTAAGGCTTCTTGTTCCTCAGCAGTCATCAGCGCATCGCATTTTGATATCATCAGTTTAAATGCATTCAGCTCCTGCATCCAGATTATTGATAAATGTTTTGAACTGAATTGACCCTAAAACTGAAGTCAATTTCATCATTATATTCAGATAGCTTCCTCTTTTATATTAGCATATCCATACTGAGTTATGTTAAATACCACTCAGCACAATTTTCTATGGTAACCAAAAGTTGTGTAGGGATGCAAGAATATAAAAGATATTGTTTCAGAGATTCTATATGAAGTTTCTTTCCTTTCCTGTAAAATCATTTTATGTTTTAACAAACTTTAAGGGCCTGATAGTAAACCTGAGATTATTGCTGCCTATGTAGATATCTTTCAGCCTATATTTCTGCATACTGATTTCTATCTTTTGATGGTACCTATGAAAAGATATTCCCTTTACAAGCATCATAAATTTATTAGCCACTACATTTCTAAGTTTAAAATATAATCATGAGCAGAAGCAGGTCAAGCATGAGAAGAGTAGCCAGTGATATTTAATACTCTTATTATACATGCATTTTTTATTCTTTTAAAAGACCTAATAGCTTTTGTTTTACAAGATATATTCACACAAAAAAAATCAATACTAGGATCTGTTTATATCCCTTCTAGGTATTTAGAAATAGATTTTAAATACAATTTCTCAGAATCTAAGCAAAGAATAAAGTTACACTAATAATATTTATAATTATTTGCATTCCTCTTTCTTCCTTTTTAATAAAAACTGCTGTTTCCTTTTCTACAATCATAAGAAATCTCCTATATCACCTATAATTATGGAAAATATAATCATTGATGATCAAAGATAACAGTAGTCAGATTGTACAATACTTCAAAATAGTGTTTTTCAAGTCTTAAGGCCTGGCCTACAAAACAATTTATATCACATAAACTTGTCTTCATAACTTTGCTTTGAAATCCAAGTGTTCTTGAAATTAACCTTATGACATGCATGGATCTAACTCCCCCTCTTGTGGATAGCTATGAAAGCACTGAAAACAAGTCTTTAACATTTTCTTTTGTAATTTGCTCTTACCTGTTTAGTGTTCAACCGTATTTCTTTTTACTTTTCTGTTTACTAAAAATTCTGCTGTGTGAACTGCAGTAAATAAGTTCAAATCAGCTATAAATAGCATGTTTACCATTGCTACATTGTCCTAACCTTGAAAGTGGTTCAGGTTGTCTTTTGTGCAAATTACTTTTCTTTGGAACACAGTTTTTATGTTTCTAGATTGTGGAGTCTGCCGTACAAAGCAGATGTGTTTCTTAGTATTTTAAAGACAGTTTGAAATCACCAGCTAGAAAAATTAGCATCCTCCACTTGACCTAAAATCCATGAAAATAAAGGGTCTAACTATTTAAACCACAGTACAGAAAGAATAAGTGGGATTGGAAAATTTAGAAAATTTTATCCTATTACTTTTCTTAATATTTCTCTTCTAATTAAAGTCATAAGAGGTTCTCTTACTGTAATGAACTGGAGAGATGGTAGGGGGATTTGGAACAATACCATTAATAACCTCTGAAAGCACTGAGTAATTGTGTTGTAGCTTTGTCCATGAAATTAATTCCTTGTTGAAGCAATAAGCATGTCATCTGTGAGAAAAAATAAAAAGAGACAAATAAATATTTTTTCTTTCTGTTTTCACTTCAAGGAAATATTTATATACATAATAGCAAGTCCTTTTGCTGTATGCAATGGTTCCTGTTTCAGAGAAGGGGAGTAGCCTAAATAAATTTATTTGCTTTGCATGTAATAAATCAGATAAATTATATAACATAAAAGACATTTATATGTTTATGCAAGCTAATTTTTGTGTCTAAATACATGAGACAAAATTAGTTAGGAACTCATAATTAAAACTGCTGCATTGTATGTAATAGACTATTTTTAAAGTGGAGGCTGAAATTAATAAATTTAATCCAGATTTCCTAAAAATCTTATATTTTTTTCTTAAATTTTGGTTTCTGACATAATGACACAAAGATAAAAGAAGGTAAAATCATTCTCTTAGTTTCTTTAAGAGAAGTCTATGTACTTTGACCATGTTTTACCCTCAGGTAGTCTGATTTTATATAATTTTTTAGAATAGATTGATATTATTCCTGAATCAAAATATTTTAATGAGGACAAATTTGTTTAAGAAACGTTTAAGCTTGTGAAATAAGTTTAAGAAAGCAAAATAGAGTGTAATTACTGAAGGTAATTTCCATTCATTTTAGTTGGTCTTGTAGTTTCCACTATTTAAAGTAGTGCTTTAATTCTCTCTTCTCTTAAAAGTGAGAGGTACCCATTCTTTTCTACATGACCAATTTCCCATTTCAAATAAAGCTGCACAGAACCCTAAAAAAGTAGGATAAATTGGTGTCATTCAGGCATTCTCAAACTTCCACTTCTGTATGTTCTAAATTACAGCTTTAATTTTCCTGTTTTGCAGGTGCTTTTCATAAAAATAAGCAAGAAACACATTTTTCTAGTGACATCTATATGAAACAGGCAGAGCAGGAAACGAAGACCCACTGCAAAGACCTCTGACACTTATATGTGTATATATAAAATGTTGTCTCTAACGTAGATCAGCCAGTAAGATTTACAACCCTTTGTGTTTACACTCAGGACACAAATATCATGGATGCATTCGTTCTCAGGCTGTGGAGGTTTAGAAAAATAATTGATACTTGTGATGAGCTTGATACACAGTATGGGTATCTTCAGTTCCTTCAAATTGAAACTAAATTGAGTAGTTCAGGTTTGACTGCAAAGCAATGTAATACATAAAGTTATCCTTTGTGTTTGTTGTTGGAAAGTCACAAGTTTATTTGCTTTTACCCTTCCTATTTTCTCCCCAGTCCCACTGGAGAGGGAGTGAATGAGCAGCTGTATGGTACTTGGGTGGCTGGCTGGGGGTAAACAATGACATCTTTAAAGATTCCTTCCCCTTCATTCTATAAGCCTATATTCTGTGTTTTTTCCATGTTGTTTTCCATTTCTTCTTTGTACTCTTCATTCTGGCATACTACAGATCTCTACAAAACAATCAGACTACTTGAAACTTAAAGCAATATTTTTTGGGAAAAAAATTACATGAAAAAAAGCTTTTCAATGACAGGTGATAGGAAATTAAGTGTAACTTATCAAAGATCATTTGTTCAGGTCCAGCAATTATTTAATCACTTTTCTTATTAAATCAATTTTTGTCACTTTTCAGAGGAAGAATCTTTAATTCAGAAAATTATAAAGCAATATGGTAGAGCTTAAAACCCTTTGAGCCCATGATAGTTTTAATACCTTCATTCACTCAATTCAGGACTCCAAATTTTCTATTTTACTATCATTTGAGTGGAGTGGGATGTCAGACACATGATTCATTTGCACATAAATAATTGACATACTAAGACTACAAAAATATAAGCACATTTTCTAAGAAGATTATTAAAAATATCATTACTTTTAGAACTATCAATTATTTTTTAATATCAGGTGGATTTTTTAACTATAGATTTTACAAAACTAGAACAAAATTATTGTAAAAATAGTATAACTCTTATTAAAGTATAAGCCCACTGAACATGTGCTTCTATCACATTGTGGTACACTTATTTTTTCAGTACAGTTTAGTTTAGATTATAATCTTGTGGACACTGATAGGAATTTTACACCTAAAGACTTTTTTTATATCACTTCCACTTTCCTGAAAAACACATATACAACCAGTACACTTTTTTGTATCTTAATTAAAATAGATGTCTTCTTTTTGTCCTCCCCTGTAATTACTTTCCTCACTTTTATTGTGTTTTGCCACATTCTTTCCAGCATATGACAGTGATATATGAGCAGCCAGTGGATGAGCTAATGCTCTGTGCAACCTGAGTCACCTAGCAAGTAATTTCTTTAGGCAGTGAACACCTGACCTACATTTTCAAGGAGTCAGATGGGTCAACTTATTATCCTATGATTCTCTGTGTATTTGGATAGCAGCTAAGCAGCTACTGTAAGGAATCAAATTCTAGACAGCTAACCAATGTCTTCCTTATTTTAAAGTGATCATGGTTTCTTAAAATTGTCTTTTGAATTTCATTAATCTTGACAGTTGGTGGGTTACTTTTTATGAGATTCTAAACACATTATGTGATTCTACTTGCCACAGGTTGAAGTTACTTACTGGCAGTTTTCTGACTGAATATTTTAACAATGGGGCTAAAGAACTATGAAATAGGATTAGTATTTCCTTTCTAGAAACCATTTAAAGAAAATGAATCTCCTGTTTTCTGCATAATCCCTTCTGACCAGCAATATTTTTAGAATTATCATTGTCATGTTTTACATAGAGTAGCTGGTTGCCTAAGAGTTATCAGTAATGCAGTTCTGAGAGGCAGGGTCTTTGTTGTAAACTTGAACCCTCAATAGCTTTACCATGCAGCTTTCAGATTTTTCTAAGTATTATATATTATAAGAATGACTCACATTCTGAATGTGAATATTATTGAAATATTATGTAAATATAATGCTGTATTAACTAAAACATTTCTGGACAGAAATCTAATAAATGCTATGCATCTCCAAACATCTTAATTGCCTGACTCAGTTGTAATGATGGCAAAAAAATACAATTGACTTTTCTCTTTAGGACTTTCAAGACTGAAGATGGCAATTGATCTATTTCTTTGCTTCTACTGTGTATTTAAATTTTGTTTTAAGATTTGTCTTTACAGCATCTTCTTTATTTATCAGATTATGAAAATGTTTAAGGTGTATTTCATAGTGAGAAATATTCTGTGTATTTAAAAATGAATGGTTCCGCCACTGAAGCAGTAGGGCTCATACAAACCTATGGCAAAGTAAATGCGGTCATGGACTAATTATTTTTTATTTATCTTATAATTTAATGAAGATCTTTTAATTTGTGTAAACTCTACTTATTTGTAAAAAAGAATGAGCTAAAATTTAATATTCATATGAGAAACCCATGTTGCCTTCTATACGGAGGCCCTTCTACAGATATACACTTTATTGTGTCCTTTACTCTGATGCAGATTTTCTGAGGATCTGATTTCAAAGAGTAGTACTTTTACTAATGTGATGTATGGGTTATATGATTGAAAAAAATAGATAAGAAAAAAAGTGTTGTGATTAAATTCAGGAATTATTTCCACAGTTTCAACTCTACATTTTTTCCCATGTATGTATTCATGTAGATAATAATTAATTTACATATTTTTCTGGAAACTGCCTCCTCCTTGGCAAGCAATAAAATGATCATCTCGGTGGTGCCAGCTGGAGGTGCAAGTGATCTTGTAGGGAAACATCGATTCAAAACTCCTTAGAATACAAACATTTTGATGAAACAGAACTAAAATTTATTAAAATTATTTAAATCTGTTGAAGTATGTGTAAGACTGCAATAAACTGAATGCCTTCTTGGAAAAAGTCTTGACAATCAGTGACAGGAGATACTGATAAATTCTTTAATGCCATATAATACAGCATTTTTTTTGTTGAAAAAGTGCTCACAGCCAAAAAAATATTAACTGAGGTACCCAATCGACAAGGACATACACCTATAGTTACTATCATCGGTGTCTGAGCTAACTCCAAATTAAATCAATACAACTATTTACGATGTTCAATCTTTCTTTTTCTGAATTGATATAAACACTATATTCATTTATTTTACAGGAATATGTTTTATTCAGTAAGTGAACAATAAGTGAACCGGTGTTGAAACATTTTTCATTCAGCAGCCTTATCCATCTCAAAAGCGTTTTGAAGCCTTTTCTAAGCAGAGACATGTATTTTAAGTCTCTGAAGGAGTAAACCTGTTTCTATCACCCAAATAGTCAAAAAGCTAGTTTTATCTCAACTTGTTTTGAAAATATTGTTTAGAAATGTCAAATAGGAGTAAGAAAATATGAGGGCAGTTGTCAAAATCTAGGAAATTACATAAAACAAATGTATCTGTACTGCTGTATATCAAGACATTATTTTAACTTAGTGATTAAGGGTAAATAGTCTCTTGTGCTAGAAAGTGAGAATAATATATGTGTTTAGCCTATAATGAGGAAATAACCAGTTTAAAATAGCTTTCCAAGAGCATAAAATAATTGTGAGTCACTAGAAAATGGTTACAGAAATACTTAACTGATGAACCTGGTTTTTCCAAAGAAAAGTTATGTTTCTCTTTGTCCACTGATTTACTGCAGATTTTTGTTCATCATATTTTATTCATCAAAAATAGTGAGGAAAATGCAAGGTGGAAGTGAAGAAAGACAGATATTTTTGGTGACATTTTTCTTATGAGTTTTTTATACAAAATATTGCCTACCCATCTCAAGTGTCTTTAAGTACTTGAAGTAATAATGGGATCTAACTAGCTTTTGCATTTCCATTAATAGTCTTAGATCCACAGTTTTCCTGCTGTATTTCTACTTGAGGTAAGTCAGAAAAAAAATGTGCCAAAAGTGTACCGGAAGACCATCCTCTTCACTTTGTAATCAGCTCACACTTCTATTACAAGTTCCCTGACTGTTCACAGAAGTAAGATGTTTAATATCTTTCTTCTCAAAACCACAATGATATAACAAAAAAAAGAATTAACTTTGCTCGAGCAAAGGAATTCCAGAAGCAATTAAATTGATTGCAGATGGCTGTTACTAGAAAACTGGTAAATCATAAAATAGTTGCCTCTTCTGTCACAAGTGATATTAGAATTTTACCTTGGGCTTTCCACTGAGTGTAATGGTACAGCTAATATGAATAAATATGAAATTTCATAGAAAATAATTGCTTGAGGGAGGGTCTCTGTACAGTAATTGATAGATAAGTATAAAATATTTAAATGGAATATTTAAATGAAGTATTAAAATGCACTTTTAATAAAAAAAGCTAGTATGGGATGTTCCCTCTGTGATGTGACTAACAGAGACACATGGCAACAAACTTTCCAAGTAGTACTGTGTGATTCTTATTAATGCCCGTGACAGCTGAGCAGCTAGATCACTCTGTACCACTTTGAAATGCAATTTTACTTCTGTAATGGTTTACATTATATATGAAATTGCTTTAAGAATTAAGCACTTTAAAGAAAACATTTTATGCAAATTTGATGCTTCAAAACAGTATTTGTGATTTTCAAGTTTTAATATGAATAATTATTTTTCTAAGTTCATGTTCTTGTTCTAAGAAACCAAATGTTAGGATTGCTGAACAATATCTTCATATGAAGACAGTAAAAACTATATTCTCAACAGAGTTAACACAAAAGTAGTATTTTTGTTCCACAAAACTTTGGGTTTTACACGGAAATATTTGACCTAAATGAGGATGTGGACAATGTAAAACACACAGAATTAACACTGTCATGAGCTCTCCTCCCTTGTCCCCTCCCTTGAAACCCCCTGTTTTACTGCTTTTCAATGTTGTCCTTTGGGACATTTCTATTTTGAATGGATCATTTAATGAGCATTGAGGTGGAAAATGCCAGTTGAAAGGAGTTGAATGGTGAGAAGCTCTCTGAGTTTCATGCAGTATGAATGGATGTAGGGATACTGATGGGATGTCAGGGGTTCATGGAGGAGATAGTGATCCACACAACAGCTAACCTGAGCAAGCACAGGAGTGTACTGTGCTGCTCACATCCCTCACTGAAGAACACAAGTGACTATCTCCTTGGAAGGACTATCTTCTGGCAGGTTCTGCTTGGTATTGAATATTAAGCCGCCTGTGTGTCTTTGCCTTTATTTAATAGGGCAGGAACAACTTCTCAGGTGAACATCCTTTCCACTGGACAGTAAAAATAATGAGTAGGGCTGACCATTTTAAGAAATCTTGTAACAGCTCAAAAGACCAAAATGTCCACCAATCCTATCACAAGTGTGCTGCACCTTGACTGACAGTCCTCCAATGTTGCTGGTTTTGGGGTTCCCAGAATCTGAAGGGATGTTTCATTGTCAATGCTATCCCCTCTCTTTACAATGTTAGCTCTAGTAAGTGACCTTTTGTAGAATCATAGAATGGTTTGGGGTGAAAAGGACTGTTAAGGGTCTTGCAGACCAACTTTCCCCTCTGTGAGCAGGGAAATCTTCAACTACACCCAGATAAGGATCCAAACTGATTTTGAATGTTTCCAGGGATGGGGCATATACCATTTCTCCGGGTAACCTGTTCCAGTGTATCTCTATTCTAATTATAAAAATGTTCATCCTTATATCTGCACTCTGAATCTTCCCTCCTTTAGTTTAGTTTAGTTTAGTTTAGTTTCTTTTAGGTTTCATTCCTTTAATTATTGTAAAGTTGTAATGAGGTCTCTCCATAGTCATCTGATCTTCAGGTCAAACAGCCCCAACTCTCTCATCTTGTTCCACCCCTCTGATCAATTTTGTGTCCCTCCTTCGGACGCACTTGAAGAGGTCCATGTCTAGTACTGAGGTACAGATTCTTAATGCCTTTCTTATAAGTATCATAACGAGCCAAAACCTCAAAAAATAATGAAGAGATGTATGTGATATAATGCAAAAAATCCCCAAAAACTGAAGAGACAAATGTATTTCTTGAAGGAGAAACAAAAAATCATCTGGTTGATAGAGTTATGGTTTGGGAATTGTCTGGCACTCTGGATAGATACCTTGCTACTAGAACTTCTCAAATAATGGACCTTTGGTTCATGCATGTTGCTCACAAAGAGGTGCACTAAGTTTATTCTACAAATCTTGAATCCTTTCTGAAGACGGAAACAGCAAGATGGTACAAAACTGGATACACCTCCAATCAGGCCACAGCATGCCCTAGACACAGCTGTGCCTTGGCTTGCCTGTATTGCCACATTTTAAAAGTGGGCTTTTTCTTATAAGTATCATTGCGTACAAAGAATTTGTATAAATTTCCCTCAAGATAATGCCAAGGACATGTTGGTATCACTGGTTATGCCAACTAGATGATACCTCCAAGATCTTTTATTATGATAATATGGCTCAGCTCATCCCAGTGTGGCACGGTCCTGAAAACCAAATGAAATGTGCAGGGTACAGGACATGCTGGCACATATGTCAGCTTGTTACTGGAGTACTAAATCCTCAATGTACAATAGCTGGGACAACTACAGTATAGAGATCATATATTCTTTCAGTATTTATATAAGAAAAATTATCAAAGAAAAATAATTTGGAAACTACATAAGTACTTTTATAAATTAAAAATGTTTAAAAATGTTTAAAAATGTTTCTTCTTTTCTTGTTTAGTTTGCACCCACTTGATGAATTGATCAATCCATGTTGGAAGGTATGTTCAGATTATCTTGTTAAAATGCTTCAAATAAATTCTAAACTGTACATATAGAATGTCACAAAGAATTTTTGTAAAAAGTCCCTGCTTCATTGGTTTGAAGATATTGTTTGACTAGTGTACAAATTTTACAACATATGAAACACATACACAAGTACATACACGAGGAAGAGTTGTTCTTTTGTGTATATATTTTTCCATTTTCTGTGTTTTTCATAGTTACTTATTTGCCACCAAATATTCACAAAAATCTTAGTTGCTTAAACACTGGATCACTTTCTACTAAGATTTCTTTTTTTACAGGAGTAAAAAAAAATTCTGTAAAACTGCAGAGCAGTACAAGTTTCGTTACTCTTCAGGATGCATGTCAAAATTATTTTCAGACTGTGGTGGAAAACCCATGGTCAAAAGGCACACACTGCATTTTGATATTTTAAAAGTTATGCTCAATTGGGCTGCTTTTTACATAATTATTTGTATTTCTGTGGTACAACGGATAGTTTCTTCATGCTTAACTTTACTCTTCAGCCTTTCAATTATATGAAAAAAAAGACATTTGTAATCTTAGTCTTTTGTTTCTCTTATTTGCATGCTTTAATTAATTTTATCTTCTTCTAAAACCTTGTTGGCTTTTTCAAGCGATCTCATGGACAGATAGGGACTCAAAGAAAAATAAAATCCTCCCCATTTCTGTTCACTAGAATAGAGAAAAGCTGCATAAATGCTGCACATGTGAGAAAGCTTTTCTCAGAGCTTACACTTTCTAAACACACCAAAAAAGGAAAGAGACCTTGACTTCTGTGGGTAGCATTTAAGATACATGGGGAAGGTTTAGATTGAAAAACCAGAGAACATGGAAGTTGTGATCTTCCTGCATCCTCAGCTGGATGATGCATCTGCACCCAACTCCCTGAAGCTTGTCAGTGTCGCAGCTTCCAGAGCTGGTCAGTGGTGTTACTATTGCCTTTTTGAGACAATTCAATCCTTGGCTGCTCAGCTTGTGTTTAGGGTGCAGTTGCAATCATTCATCTCATTCCTGTCTTGACATGTGCTTGTTCATCCCTGATTCTGCTTCCTGCTCTGGATTCACTTTCCTACATTTTTCCTTGTTTGCTCTGCCTTTAGAAGCCTAATTTGCAGAAAATACAGCCTACCTGTTTCTTCTATGTTGATGAATTCCTGATCCTGAATGTCCCTTGCAACTCAAGGTTTACCTAATGATCCTGACCACACATATCATCATATTGCAGACTGAAGAGAGTCAAATAAATTCAAGTTAAAAAGTCTAGTAGCTGCCATTTATGTTACCATGTTTAGATATGAAGATGGTACTTATAAGTAGCTAGAAAGGTATTAAAAATATTCACAGAGTGCATATACGCACATATATTTTTGTCTTGAACATGTTACTATTATTTATCTACTCATGCCTACATGTATATCTCTATCCACCTACTCTTGTAACACTGCAAGGTAAATTGAATATCAAAAGAGCCTGAGAAGTGTTGGAAGCCTATTTTATACATGAATAAATATACATTGGAACTATTTTGAATCACATTTAGAAGAGAACCTCTAGAAGATATTTTAAAAGGATGTTATTTGCATCTGTAGACAAATATATTCAAATTTGTGGTATATATGTGACCTTGGAACAACTAAGAAAATATATTCTCCATGAGATACAAAAAGTACATTTATGAATAGCATGAATAGCAAATTAAAGAGAAATTATACTTTTTGTGGAAAAGCAAATAAGGCTTGTACAGGAATCACACAACTTAATCACGTGATGAATCATCAAGGTTGACTATAACCAATAGCACAGGTGAAGCCAGAGCTAGGTGTTTTCTGGACTGCAGCAAGTTTCATTGAACTGTGTACAGGTTTCTTCTCTGAAAAACCAACTAGAGAAAACAGAGTGTTATGAAAGGAAATAGTATTTTAATACCTATCTCGATACATTTTCAGCTTTTTGTTCCTGTTTATTTGACTTGAAATCTTGGTGGGACTAAGTCTGAATGTAACAATACTCAGAAGTGCCTGGAAAAAGAAGTCCCATATAGCAGGTTTGGGACTGAACAAATATTCTCCCAAATTTCGAACAAGTCTGCCTGATCTCAGCTTCTGATCACTGAAACACAGGACTTTATTTCTCATTCACTCAAATCCATAAGAAAAGTTTTACATTCTTATGTCTTATCTTCCTTTTGGAAGTATGAACTTATTTTCATGCTAGGGTTACAGGTCACATTTTGAGAATTACTTGTGATGCATCATGGTTTAACCCCAACCAGCAACCCAGCCCCACACAGCTGCTCACTCACACCCCTCTGCAGCCCATTGGTGGGATGGAGGGGAAATTGCAAGAATAGAAGTGACAAATCTCTTGGGTTGAGATAAAGACAGTTTAGAGATGAAGCAAAATCCACACACAGAAGCAAAGGAAAAACAGAGAATCATTTTGCTGCTTCCCAAGGGCAGGCAGGTGTTTGTTCAGCCATCTCCTGGAGAGCAGGGACCCATGGCACATAACGGTAATTTGGGAAGACAAATGCCATCACTCCAAATCTCCCCCACTCTTTCTTCTTCTTCCCTCAGTTTTATGTGCCAAGCATGAGGCCATATGGTGTGGGATATCCCTTGGTTCAGTTGGGATCAGCTGTCCTGCCTGTGTGTGTCCGACACATAAGCATAAGAACAAAACCAGTATTCCTGAACATTCATGGAAATATCTGGTTTCAGGAAGACCAGACAAGTTATTAGCAAGTATTAGTAGATTTTCCAAAGTATTGTGATTAACATAACGTTGTGATGGCAAACATGATCTCTATTTTTCATGACTGACAAATCGCACACTTCGTAGGGAAAACATAAAACATTTTTTTAAGGATCAAGTGTTTTCTTAAAATAATAAAAGCGTTTCTTGTATACATTTTGAATAAAAGTAAACTCAATTATGAAATTCGTGTACCAGTGAAGAGAGTGCTATCTTATTGAAAGAATTTTCAATCTGACGCAAGCAAACACACTTTTGCATTGTTACATTTTATTGTTCCATATATATGTGAGACAAAAGTACAAAGGCTTTTGTAAACATATAAGAAAGCTTTCTGTGTGTTGTGTTTGGTGATGTGAAAGAGTAGATCAAATATTTACACTGTTGTCTTGTAGTCGATTCTTCACTATTTGTCCTTTTTTTCCAAACTGTTTTCTAACTGGGTTATACATTCTGTTTAGTAGTTATTAGTATTGGAGCCAAATAAGAAGTTAATTTTTTTTGCATTAGTTTAGAAATTTTAACATGCAACTAACTACACACGTAATATTTGAATAGTGTAATTTACCAAAACTTATTTTGGATTTTCACTGATACCTCTTTGGCCCAACACTATCTCCTTTGTTAAGCTCAGGGGAGGTGTTACCTAAAGCAGCCAATGCTCATGTTAGAATAGAAGTAGATTCCAAAATTTATTTGAGCATTTTATTTCATCTTGCATAACATTCCATGGCCTTGCTTCTACCCTTGTCTAAACAAACAATAATTGTACAGAACATTGGAGAGAGGGGGGGAGAAACCCTTCCATTCACCATTTAGAAATATCTTGCAAACAAAAATGGTTTTACATAATAGAAAATATAATAGATCAGTCATATGATGAGTCATACCATGAGTAAATATGACAGTGCTTGATTTTCCTTCATTTTTCTAAAATTGCTTTGCAATTGTTCATATGGATAACAGACATCAACTTGACATGAAACCATCAAGCACAAAGAAGAAGAATTGGAGTCTGAAGTATTTCTGTACATGAATTTGTATTTCCAATATTCTATGTGTTCAATTCCCTTTAGAGGTAAGAAAAAAACTAATGAGTGTTCCTGCTTTGACTGTGCTTATGAACCACTGAAGATGAGAAAAAAATTACATGAATGTCATACCAAAATTGAATTGGTGATATGTTGTGTAGTAAGGGATCAGTTTAAATTGCAGATCCCCTGAAAGTTTTCTAAATATTAAGTAGCTTGAAATAAGCAACAATTTATGTAGCTATTGTCTACAGATCAGTTTAATATTCCATGTTTTGAATTATAGGAAAACTACCTAACAATCATGGACGTAGTATCTTTAACGGATCACTTTTTTCCTTGAAACTGATGCAAACTATTAAAATAAGGATGTTAATATAAATATTATTAAAAGATGCCATAAAAATGATTCTGTTCAGTCTTGTTGTCGTAAGACAAAAGCAAAACACAACTCAAAAATGTCTTAAAATGTCAACATATAAACACAAATTTTTTTATTTTTGTGAAATAGAAATATGGAATGTTTTTTAATTATTGAAAAGGTGTTGTGTAAGACTGAAATGTTAACCCTGAATCATACCTAAAAGATCAGTAATACCAATTTTCATGCCTAGTTTCATCAAAAGTTAATATTGTCCATGTCAGAGTATCCTTTTCACTACAACAGACTGTAGTGGCCATTGTAATGTGCTAATATAAAAGAAAACTTGTAGTTTAGTTTCTCAGGTTTCACAATGAGGATGAAATAAATAAATAAATTTGTATTAATATTGAAGATAAAAACATTTCTTTTTAAGAGAAGAGAGGACCTATGCAGATAATCAGTTTATACATGTTTTTCAAAGATAATACTCTCTAGAGCATCATTCCTTCCCAGTGAAGGAAATGCATAATCTTAATTGCCATGCTAAAAAAAACCACAAACAACCCACAAAACCAGAAACCAAAGCAAATCAAACCAACAACATAAACAAAACAAAATAAATAAACAAAAAACCCACAACAAAACCCACTAAAAACTAATTTGATGAGGTAACACATGATAAAAACTGTATTTCAAGATTTTAGCACAAATACCCTTTTCTTAGAATGAAAACTGGATTTTTACAGATCACCTGTAGTGTGAGACCTTAGGAATCCTTAAATTTTAACTGAAGGGCAGTAATATCTAATGGGGATATAAATATATATCTGCTTCAGCAATGTCTTTAGTATGTATCTGATTCTAAAAATGCACAATTTTTGAATTGTTCTGTATTCCTCTCGTAATAGACAAGTAGCTATCACATCAGTGATTTCACTATTTGGTTTCATTTAATATTCCAACACCAACAGTAGCATGTATAAGCTACCGCACTGAAAAGTCGTACCAAAACAAGACAAAAAATTCAGCAGATTTTTCATGCAGATCAAAGACTTTTATCTACTTGGTTATATGTGTAATTTGTTTGTCCTGAAAACCTGTAAGCAATTAAAAACTAAAGCAGAAGGCACTGGCACAAAATATGTTGGATTAGACAGTGTGTTATGTTGCTGTGGAAGCCAATATTGTACTGAGTTTCTAAAAGGAACTGGATATTTTTGTGGATATAAGAATATCCAGATTTATGGTGTTATAGTTGAAAAAAAATAGTAGGTGCATATTTGACTAATCCGTTGTCATTAGACAAAACCTAATCAAACATCTCAGATGCTGCTTTTTTATATTTGTGGAAAGGTTACTGTTTTCTCCACCCATTCTATATTAATTAGCATAGGAGATGGGTTGGAAGACCAAGAGTATACTCCAAGTCTAACTCTTGTGGAGTAATTAAAAAGAAGAAAAAGCACAACACAAAAATGTCATTACAGCATTGCTATCACAGCAATACATGTGGTGTACTGTCATGAACAATGCTCAATGGGAAGAAGCACCCCTATATTATGCAGATGTACTCTAAGCTGCAATAGAAGTTGGTGTAGTAATAATATTAAAGATGACAAAGATGATATTTTCATCTGTGTTATAATTGGTCAGGGTTAAAGTCATGGACATGTTGAGAAAAATACAGCAATTTAAAGACTGCTTCTTTGCTGGATTCTCCTTATAGATATATTTTGTCCTCCTTTTTTGAATTGTGATCTGTTCCAGGAAAGTTGCCTAAAGTGCCTTCAAGGTTCTGCAGAGAGATCTCAGTGTTCAGTTTGGTTTCATCATCAGCAAAATCCTTTTCCACAAACAATGAACACTGCAGTATTCATTGCCACTGGCACAAAACACAGTCTATTTTTGTTATAGCCTGAGGTGCCCTTCCACAGCAGATCAACGTTCATCATTTTCTTTTCTGCAGTTTTTTCTGTCTTGCTGCTTCATTCAGTTATGTGACAAACCTGTCTCTTGACATGACTAAAGAAATTGTGTGTGACGTCCCACATCACCCACTGTAATACCTGACCAAAAGATACTTTGCATTGATATAAAAAATTGAGGCTTTCAGGCATAGATTTAAGAAGAAAAGTGTATTTCTTACAAGCCTTGTAAAATACTTTCTACTCAGTGTGTGTTAGCAACAATACTTTAAATAACAAAAACATTCAGAAGAAGGCAGAAAATTTCTCATACTAACCTCAATTCATTGATTAACAAAGCAAAGCAGAATGTTAGGCAAGGTGAATTTATATGAATGCTACATTCAAAAGACAAGGTTTAGGAGAGACCATATCATTTGTAGAAATTAAATAAATTAATACAAATCAGTTCCTTTTATTGAAAGTCAGTTCTCAGGATGATTTTGAAATGTTAAAAAAACCCCAGAAGTTACAAACAATTATCTTTGTTATCCTATTTCCTTTCACAGCATTGCTATAACTATAAGCATAAGGAGAAGCATAGATTAAAGACAGCAAAAATAGATATTTCCCAAAGACAGTAATAATCATAATACTTTTTATTTATTAGTGCTTGTTACACAGAATGTTATTATTTAGCAGAAATGTGATAATACTGATATTAAAGGTTTTTTTCTGTAGTAAATTGTAGTTTTGAATGCATCCAACTTTTTGTTTCCAGTTTTCCAGGAATATGGTGATAAATTAGACGTTTATATTCTGTGATTTAATTTTCTTATCATTGTCTTTAATTCTTATAAGTTGGAACACACCCAAATGACCTATAATGATATGGATTTTCTGTGGAGAATGTGAGATGACAGTTGATTAATAGCTTTATTTTTAGAAAGTGATGCAACTTGAGCCTTATTGTCCCATAATATGAAAATCTGAAAACAAAACATGGAAAAACATACATCTTGTGCACAAAAACATCTTGTGGACACAACATAAATAATCCCTCAGGTGTACTTATGACATTTACTGCTGTGCATATGCAGCATATCCTAGCCAGCCATGTCTGGCTAAGAGACAGCATGAACTGGCCGAATAGAGGGTTGTACCTGTTGTATAGAACGTGGAAATGCCTTGCTAGCAGAGGAACAGAGTATTCTGGGGATCACAATCTGTGTAAAGATCCTAAAAAACCTGTAAAATGCAAACACCTTTTAGCCAGCGTGGCCTGTAACAGATTTAGATTATGAAATTATATACTACGTGACACTGTAACCTTGACCAGTACGGAGGAAGAAGCATGCCTACACACTGCATATTGAAAGAAGAATAATTCATTCAAATTACCTGCATTGCAGCTGAGCAACTGTTAAACTCCTCTGAAATCCTACAGCTTTTAATGCTACCTCCCAGCCATGTAGAAAGCCAGTTGTCACAAGATCATATAATTCATTTCTCATGCAGTACACTGGAGAAAAATTACTGTCAGTGATCAGTACTGCCGTTTTTATAATTTTCTAGAACAAAAGATACAGGTTTGGGGTGGGTCTTTTTCCTTTTTTTTCCTACTTTTTTCCCTCTAGGAGAGGAAAACAGTTATAGCTTTGTCAGCCTTTTTGGCCATGAACCTTAAAGAACTCACTCAGTTTAGCAGCCTTAATATCTTTGCAGCACTATAAATAAAGATCTGTTTTCCCAAGGTATGAGACATTTCAGGAGCAGATACAGAAGAGGGAAGAAAAAAGAATGAGAAAACAAACAATGATGGTTAAAATTGGGCAATCATCAACCTAACCTCTTTGACATTGAGACTCACAGCTTGCTATAAAATTATCATTTCACTGAAAAGGAGAATTATATTTGATATGCACTGAGGTAGCTTAGACAGAGAAATTACGTGGCATCTTTCCTAGCAAATTCAGTGACCTTATTTTGCCAGGTTATTTTAAATTAAAGGATCCAGACTTAATGCAACAGCTGCTGGCAGTTGTTCCTCTGCATTAATTGATGCTTTAGAAGGAAATTCACAGGGAAATTGTCTGGCTAAGATTTTTTCAAAATTTTGTTTCCCATCGCAAAAGGCTACCTGAATTTTCTGTAAGATTAAATCCCTTACATTTTATTTACAAGAAAAACAAATGTCCCTCACTATTGCTTCCATTCCAGTACTGCTTTATATCCCTGTGCAACACAGGGATTGATGTGTTATGCTTGCTCATTTTCATGTCCATGTTTCAGCCCTGTTCCCATGGGATTCAGTGCTTGCTTTTTGGTAGAGTTGCCCCTTAGAGTAGCAGGCTTTAGTATTGCTGCAGGCTTCTAACATTACAGCCCTGCAAATGTCAAATGGTGTTCCGGTGAAGCCTGCTGGCTCATTTGCTTGGATCTTCCCCTCCAGGCTCTTTTTAGCTTTCTCTTCTTCTTTCCTACTCCCTCAAGAGCCTGATGCCTGGCATATTTCCCAACTGCATTAGTCATGCCAGAAGCAGAACCATGTATCCTCAGTTGAGCTGGTTCCACAAGCTGCCCAAGAGCCCTTATGAGACCAACAGACCATACAGCTTTGATAATTTTGCTAGAAATACACTGTTTATGGATGGGGAAGCAGTAATTGTGTGTTTCAAGTGCTGTTTCTGAGCTTTTAATAGTGATAACTTCAAATTTGTTTCATGCGAAAAAGAAACTTAAGATTATTGTTTAAATATTTTAAGTTCTGTGGACTTCAAACAGGCTTTGATAATCCAGAACTTTATATTTTAAATGCAAACTTAGTTGTATTCAGCTGTCAGCTGAATATATGTCATCCCTCAGGAGACACCCTCTAGCTTTTATGTTATAGCTATCTATATTAAAGGTAGTCAGAAATCTGGAAAATAAATGAAAAATATTTTCCCAGTATTTTTTTACTTATCACCTCTTTATCAGGAAAAAAAAAATCATAAGAAGTTTGGGGTTCATAAACAAAAGATATAAACCCTTTGTAATATTTCTCCCCATATTACTCTTTCTGAAGGTGTCTGCTCGTAAACTTTATGGTAATGACACAGAAATGGACACCAAAATACAGATATTTGACTTAGAATCTTGCACTTACCTATACTGAGCATCCATGACTTTTATAAATGAAATGGAAATAATTCCACAAGCTTAAAGTTTGTCTTAGCAAAACTGGTGATCAGGATAGGAAAGAGGAACGGAGAAAGAAAAGTGGATCAAGAAAATACATGCTTGTCCATTCAGAGGCCTTCTGAAAACAAGATAAAATGTATTAACACCATTTATAATACCTGCATTTGCAAATAAGAAAAAAAAATTGTGTATATATGGTTTAACTTTCAGGTCATGGAAGATAAAGGTGATGATATGAAGAGGACAAAAGGGATGTAGAAAGTTGTCAGAGTCCATCAAAGATGCGATCAGAGCACCACAGAAACGAACAAACCTGTTTTTGTGAATTAGCCACACAAGAGACTGTCTTCATGCACATGCTATGTAGAAAACCCAGAAATGTCAGGGCTGTTAAATTTTATTCTATAAACACCTTCTAGCTGTTTTCCTAGTAGGAAAAAAATAATATTTGGAACCATGAGCCAATGTAAAAAAATTGTTAAAGTTTTATTTTGGTCTGTTCAGGAATCTGCATCAGATCTATGCAAAATCCTTTGCCCTGTGCCCTCATCATATCAATGCATGTCACACTAAGTGATGCAACTAGCACTTGTCATCTTATATTTCTTCTTAAAGCATCTCCCAAGAGAGAAACTTTCACAAAAATTAAGAAAGCTGAAGAAATATGTTGGGTATCTTGACTGGAAGTGTGTTCCAAATTTCGACAAGTTCTGAAAAAGCTCTTACTCCTCCAGAAACAAACAAAAATGGTTTTAAAATCAGGGGTATACGAGTCTCTGAGTGGAATGAGATACAGTTCTGTGTTGTGAGTTGGAACAAAACTACTACTAGTACAAAAAACATAAGGCTGAAAGCTAACAACAATTATTTTTGCCCATCCCACATAGACCATGGTAAAATAATATATCTTTATTTAGAAGTTTTGGTTATTACGGGATTTTTGTGGCAAGTTTTTAAAGTGTTCTCTTAATCTATAAACCATAAAGAGCAATGTAAAAGAGTCACACAACAATTTCCAAACTCAAGTTTGAGTAACGTAGCTTAGATCTTTGAGCACCGGTAACAATTCTCCAGTGGCAGTGGAAGATTTCTGAGATTCTGTGAGCAGTAAAACAAAGATATTCTTATTATTACATATTTTCATCAAAACATACATTTTATGAAAGTCTGAAACATTGCAAAGGTGTACTGATTTTGCTGACCTTTTCAATAGAAATTACTTCAGATACAGGGGTTTCTAGCACTTCCAAAGAAACAGAAAGAAGATACAGGCAGACACCCACAAAAGACATTGCCCTTTTCGGCCTGAAAATAGGCCTCTTAGGACAGGTTTATTTCAGAGGAAAAAAAAATTACAAGGTCATATTTTGGATACAATCTCTAATAACAATGTTACAACCCACCTCAGAAGGGAAGAGTTCCCAGTTCCTGTTTAGAGAACCCTTAGGGCTTGATACTTTGCCTTAACTAGAGGTTAAGAGTATCCAGATACCATTCTGAAACCAGGCATTTACAGAGGAAGCTACCAAACAAGAAAATCTTGAGGCTGACCTGCTGGAGCTGAATCCAGCTCTAGGAACCAGCTTTCACTTGTGTTTACTCTGTGGACTCTGTTCTTAGATGGTGTGAGTTCTCGTATGTCCCAAGGTATACAAGTCCTGTGTCTTTGATAACTTTGGTGCACTCTTTAATAATGACACAAGGAGGTTTTCTGTGGGGATGGATGAGGCTGACAGCAGGCCTGAAAGCCTCTCAGACATGGACTTGAAAGTGATCAGAATTTACCCGTGAGAAAGCCCCGTGAGAAAGCAATGGTATGAACACCTGCAGCCACAGTGGGGGACAGCCAAGAAAATAACCAGGGAAGATGTTTTGCACCCAGAGATGGCCTTGCAGAGGAGCATCAAGAATGTAGTGGAGGATTTATAGTGTGTAGTTGACTGCTTGTATGGCTTGTTAACGTGCTGGGAAAGTTCTTGTTATGAAGATAGCTTTGCTGTTGTTTTCCATGCAGCCGATAGTAGCATGTTACAGTAGCTGGGAAAAAAAGGGTATAAAGATGTTAGCATAGACTAATAAAGCACTTCTTTGTCCTTGGACTACTCGCGTGTCGTGTGTCCATCTCTACTGCGACAGTTTTCCTTCCATGGTTACAGATAGAAGCATGGTAAAGAGGAGAATTGTTCTGAATGTAAAAGTCTTATTGTTGTACCAGGAGCTGGTGATCAAACAACTTAAAATGTGGTACCTGGCTTCTGGACTGGAATTCCACATGAGACAGTTCACACAGATGACAGCCTTTGTTAGCAAAGGTAAAAAGTGTTAAATATCTTAAAAAGACATGTGAATTAGTTTCTGATCTTGTCCCAAATTACAAAAAGCAAGAACCTGAGTCTGTATCTTCTACATGCTCATAAGGAAGAGAATGACTAGGAAAGTGCTTTAAAAATTTTATTTGGGAATAGGAATCTTTCCTTCTCAAACTTGCAGAATTACTTTTGTAAACAGGAAGAGATCTGTGTGAAAGAAGATCATGCAGCTCTGGTGGCATAGTTCACATGACTGGCATGCTGCCATGAATGGATGCAGCCTCTTTGTGAAGGGTGGGCTGGAATGGCAAGGAGCGGTTTTTCCCTTTTTGAGGGAGATCAGTGAGAACGAGTGGAGCTCTGGCTCAGGATGTGTGATGAGCCACCTAAGAGCTTGTTGAACAGGGTTAATGGACAGAACAACATGGGCAAAATTGTGTTGAGTGTTTTGCTACAAATCAGTCAGGAGGAAGAAGTTGGTGAGGCCTTCTTCAATAACTGGAAGAAGTCTTGTGTCTACAGGCCTTGGTCCCATATCTGCTGGAAGAACAGCACAGCATGACACAAGTAAGGCAGAAAATGGCTAGAATTCATTGATGTCTGCATCTTGGCACAGAAGAATGCAGAGCTGAGGAGAGAATTGCTCTGCTGGACCCAATAGCTGATACTGGCACGTGAGAATGAGCTGGGTGGGGATGGAAAGGTAGGGTGCAACTTTGCTGTGGGTGAGCATGAAATGATGGAGTACGGGATCCTGAGAGGAGGCAAAGAAAGGAAAAAAAGCAAGAATAGGGGGGACGTTTGGCCTGTTTTGTGATCCTCTTGGATGATTCTAAAGTGATAGCAGTGGAGAGTAATTTTTCTCTGTAGTGCCATTTTCTCTTCTCATCAAGAAAAATCATCATTCAATGATCAGGGATGTCTATGAGCCAGAATAAAAACCCAGAGTATGAAAAAGGTATCACAAATTCTCCCATGGCAGGTAGCTCCTCCTAATCTATAACAAAAGATAGAACATGTTAGTGTTTGAGATTTTGAAAGATGGATTTTTGGTGGGTTTTTTATTTTTGAAGTTTTGTTTCATTTTGTTTTTAGGAGGAGGAAGGAGACCAGAGTTTTAACTTGTTCCAATTTCCATCTGGTTTGTTTTTGTTTTGTTTTGTTGTTTTGGTTTATTTTGTTTGCTTCCTAATTTGGAATTTCTATTTATTTGTAATTTTATTTGTTTGGGATGTCTTCATATTTGTCTGTAACTTCCTTTATGAGATAGAATTTCTGGAATAAGGAAAAGATGAGTGGGAATAATTTCCTTTTATGTCTTGAAATATTTCCTATCCTGCACTTAGTTGATAGTGCTAAGACCCACAGTTAAGCTCTCTTCCCCTTGTCTATTCACCCCTCATTTCCTGCACTGTCACTCTCATTTATAGCAAGAATTAAAACTAATGATAAACACAGAAGATGAATAATTAATAAATTAAATAACTAGTATTAAAGACTGGTTGGAGATATTTTATGAACTGTGAAGAAGACTAATCATTTTTAGTGACTGAAAATTCATGTTCACTTTTTTTGTCATAATGAGAATGTTTCTAAGTCACTGAAGCTTCATCTCAGTTAAAAATATATCAAGAGAAAGTTATTAAGCAGTTTCTTGTTGTCAGTTTCGTAGCATTCACAATCCCTGTTAAATTTATCAGACTGTAAAAGTAGCAGTGGAAAGACACAAGAAGTAGTTAACTGAGACAATTCCACTGCAAACAATTAGTCTTTCAGAGAAAGAACTTCTGTGAAATGATTGATTTTAAACAATCGGCTGAATAGTTATTCCCTGTAAAATCTTGATGAACTGCACCTTGAAGACTATTTTTGCTAAGAACTACTCCCCAGCAAACTCCATATTTCATTTTTTGCTTCTGACTTGATTTTTGGTGTGAAATAAGAAGACACATTATTAAGAAAAGATATTTTGGGACATTTTTAACAGAAAATGGTGTCTTTAATGCATTTTTGTTTTCAGGAAATATGCTTCTGATGAATTATCCTGTTCTTTTAGTAAAGAATGATTAGATTCTAATGACTGGTTTTTTTAGAGTTTTGGATTTGTCAAATAAATCTGAGAATCTGAATCCAAACACTCAAAAAGGAAAGGCTAGAAATTGATTTTTTTAATATGCTACTATTTTTGTTGTAATCAAAAAAAAAAGATTCAAAATTCAGACAAAAATGGAAATAAAGCATCCATTTCTAAACAAGTGTTTGTGTTTCCTGCCCCTATCTCAGCATTTATTGGTATGTATGCTATAAGAAGCAGAAAACTCTAAAGATTTCATAGGGAAAAAAAACAAAAACCAAGCCTACATCTTTTTTTTTGTCCAATAGATTGTCCAGGGAATCCCAGTTACCGGATCACTCAGAGTATACATCTCAGCAATGTCTATCAAATACACCTGCTCTTGCTATTATGCATTACTTTACCATTTCTTCTATATTCTACCAGAGCAAAGCTTCTGAAGTAAGGTGCAGGGCGTATCCCATTGTTGGATTCAGGTTTTTCTAGTCTTAAGTTAGAATATGAGTGTCAAAAAGGTACACACTTATGTGTGACTTCCACTTATTCTGCCTTCCAGAAAAAAATATTGAAGTTTGCAAGGCCAATTCAGGCATTTTATGCAGTAAGTTTATGTCTGTATAGTTTTCCACATTTTTCTCCCAGTGGCTCTTACACACACACACACACTTTCCATAGGTTAAGCAACTTAATGGATTACATCTTCCTTTATTTTACAAAATGTGGAACATAGAGGATGAAGGATGATATAGTGCAGAAATTTTATTAGTTTTGTTAATTAGTCACATGTACATGTGCATTCACCAATTGCAAGGACTGGTGATGAGGGAAAAAAATAATAAAATAAGGAGAGATTGAGATAGAAACAAACCTAATCAATAGCATTCAGAAAGTGAAAAGCTGGTTCTTGCCAATATTTTAATTTATCAGTTGCAGATTTGCCTGTACTAATTGATATACACAGACATTTTAAATATGACTGAAAATAAAAAATAGCAAGGAAAACTGTGGTATTTAACATTGGTATTTTAGCTATTGATTTCTAAGGAAAAATTTTCATATTTTTCCTTAAATATTTGGACTTCAGAAAAATATTTATTTTATAAAAAAACTTAATTTCCTTGGATGCTAGTTATTTTGGGAACCTCAGTTCTTTCTGTGTTGTTACTCAGACCTGCACAAGAGAAATATCTCTACTTTCCCCTGTGTGGTGTTGATTTAAATCAGTCACATACTCTGCAAGGATGAACTGAGCGTGGCCATAGAACCTGTTGTGCTGGTGTTGTGACTATTACACACGTGTGTATCTGCATGATTCGTGTGTTCCTGCCAGATTTGAGAGACTTATATGGTGTGCCTTTCTTAGTCTGATACATATTCTATCTCCAAGTACGATCTGAATGTCAAAGCAAAGATAAGTTTGAAGTCAAGGGAAGCCATTTCTTGATCTTGTACTTACAGAGCTTTGCAAGGTTTCTCATTTCTTGGACTAACATTCTATGAGAAAAGTGTAAACTGTAGAGTGTCTCTTCCTCTTATTTTGAAATAAGAGGCTATTGTTTGAACTCCAAGGGAAGACTGAGACTAATGCATTTGAGGTTCAAATTATGAATTTAAGTCTCAGGTTTGCAAATATTTAGAGACAGAGTTATGATTGCTGAGAGGTTAGTATTTCTCTCCATTCTTCTTTTTAAATTCAGTAAGCATCAAATAATTTACTTTGTATCTACCATCTCACCCTCATTAAAGTCCAGCAGAAAGATTACTGAATATTCATTTGATATTACATTTTTTAGTTATTAGTAATATAATAACTGACATCGGTGGCCCTATATTTAAGTCCTGAATACAATAAAATTTTATGGAACATCAAGGTCATTAATTTAGGAATTATTACAATAGTAAACCATTAAAATAGATTGTCTCTTTATAAAATTACCTATCTGACCAGGTTGTTAAAACCAATACAGATTTACAAAGCTTATTTTGCCAAAATATCTAGATATGGCCTGCATTTTCTTTTTATTTTTTTTTTATTTATTTGAGCTTCTAGTTACATGGCAAACCTTTGTATCCTTCAAGAAATGGAAACCTTAGAGTAGAAATTGGCTTCACAGGATGCAGCTGAGATATTTGGAAAACCTTTTTTTGATTTCTGACAACCTTAGAGTGAAGACAATTGAAGTACTGTACTTAAGATGATTTTAAAAAGACACTTGTCTACAGACTCTGAAATTGGTACAGATTCTATAGTAACGTACCATTAACATATTCTATGCACATATTTTACATTGTGTCAATGGCTAAAATCAGAAAAGAAAAATATTGCTCACTGAGATACAACTATTTTGGGGATATCGACCTGTACGCCAAGAATGAACAGAAGAAAAATGAGCCAATAAAACTGAGTACCACTATTTTCTGGTATGAGAGTAAGATGTTACTACTCATGGACTCTTTTACATTAAGATATTTCAAGGGAAAAAACAAAACAAGACAAAATAAACTCAAACCAAACAAAAACCAAAAATCCCACAAAACAAACCCCACCACAGTTCAAATAGAGAGCCTGTCAGACTCAATATTGAAACTTCCGTTAGGAGGTAGAACTCTTTTTCCCAAGCATATCTTCCATTAACATTAGATGATGAGTGATAACTCTTCCTTTCAAAAGTTATTCTCTGACTATATCAGTTGTGAAGAGAGGGAAAGGCGAAAAGTGAAATGTTGTGCTGAAGCCAGCCAGAGTTTAGATGGGATTATAGCATTAAAATAAAAGATTAACAGGATTTTAGGGAGAAATAGCATGCATTTTATTACAATTAAAAGCTTAATTTACACAGAAAAAAATAATGAAGCCAGAAAATTGACCTTTTCTTGTTTGAAATATCATTCCAAGTGAGAAGAAATGTCTTATGCCTTCATACACCAAAAAAACACCCCAACTAACCAAAATAAGAATTCCTTCAGTTTCAAATAATACAAAGGGAAACTGAAAAATCCCTTATAATTTTAAATATTTTAATGGCTATGATTTATATAGTGTTGTTTACTTTGCTCCCAAATGGTCAAGATATTTATCCATGTTCTAAAACATCATATAGGTAATCTAATTAAAGTACTGTAATTCTTTTTGCTCCATTTAATTCTCCTACTTTTCTGCTCTTTTTATGGCTTTTTTTTGCATGTGACGCCACATAAAATTACATATGGTGCACGTTATCTTGAAGATAGCATGGCCCATGCCTGTCATACCCTCAAAAAACTCACAAAATCTTGCTTTTTTTCTGTCTATGCCTTATTAACAGTACACAGTATTGTTAGTAACAGCAGCATTACACCATTGATGTTTAAAAAAGCAATATAATACAAATAAAGACCAGTATGTCTTATTTGCTCCTTAGAGTACTAAGGAGGAAAGAATATTTGGTTAATATGACTCAGAAAATGGGATGGGGGGAGGAAATATTGCAAAGGAACTTCCTCCAATGCACCTCATTTCGGTTTTAGCTAAAGTCGTCATATGTTAGTCCCTATCAGTTTGGAGATAATCAGCAAAATCCCCAAATTTTTGCATCATTGTCTTGATAATGAATGGTTTTGTTTTGAGTAGTAGTCTTTGAAAACTCCATTGCCTTACACACCCCTGAAAAAAATATACACTCTCATATACAAGTCTGTGAGAAACCTTTCTGCTGAGACTCCCCGGCAGCTAAATATATCAAGGCTACCACTTTGATACATCAAAATCTTCCAATGAGACTTGTACAGCTTGAGTGCAATCCAGTAAGCATGTACAGAGAGCAGTCTGACATATTATGTTGTTTCTTTACTTTTATAGATTATTATAATGCCTTCTCATGTAAATTTCTCATATTCCTTAGGTTTCATATACAGTTGCTCACTGCATCTTTTTTATCAATTCTTTAAAGCTCCTTGGTATTTCCAGCTCAATCTTTACCAATTAATACCTCTGTCACCAATTTATACAGTATTGATTAGATTCCTTGATATATCACCTGATTTTTCCTTCTTGTATCTATTTCAGATTAAGCTGTCATTTCTGTGGCTTTATATTTTCTACATTTTGACAGGCAGCAAACTTACCTTGTCTTAACTTCATTGAGTTATTAATTTTCTTTAATCTTTTCCATCAGAAATGAAATTAAATTTGAATGACATGACACAACAGCGACATGCACAGATTTTTGTGTCTTTTGTTCACCGTGCACATATATTAAGATGATATACAGATTTCTATTTTAAATAAAGAGGTGCATACATATACAATGTTCTCATCTCCCAATTTCATTACATTGTAAAGCCAGAGTTAGAAATAAATAACAGAGAGTAACAATGGCAACAGAGATGAACTAATTTCTTTACAATCACATGGAAAATTGCAAAGAGAGAAGAAAAATATAGTTTGATATCATATGCAGTGAAATATGTCATAAAGCCATTAACAGTACTTTTAATTTATTAAGAGAATTCACAGTAAATAGGAACAGAAATAGAAAGAAGAGATCTAGCTTTAGAGCTGCCACTCAGAATCCAAATCTAAATCAAAACTAAACAGGACTTATTGACATTTCAAAATCATAGATAATCATGCTTTACATGAGAGAGGAAGTTTTACAGGGAGCAAAAATCTAGCACATATTATAAATGATCCATGAGAGATACATGAGTCCAAGAGGCTCTGAACCTCATGACTCTAAAAACACAGAGAACAGAAAAAGTCTCAAACGTTGAAAAAACAGGTGTGCCTTCTAGGGCTGACAACTGCTCAAATGCCTCTCCAGTACTCTGCTAATGTCACGTTGAGCAACAAATTCAAACTGCTCAGAGACTGCTTTATTTACACTGAAGTTACTGTGGAGCTGGCAGTAGCTACCAGTGCAGCTGTGCAGTCTGGCAAGGCAGCACTCCACTGTGCCCTTGCCTGTCTGGAAGTCAAGGCACATCAGCACTCTCTGAATGTGAAAGGTTCACCCAAAGTGAAGGATTCATAACGTAGCATAAGTAAGAAATGCCTGTGTCTAAACAATACATTAACAAGTGCAGTGAAGGCTTATAAGCCAATAAACAAAGTAATAGAACGAATCAGATCCTTTATAAACAGCTGATCTTCCTACACAGATACTGCATACACAGAAAAGCTAATCTCTTTATCAATAGCTCTTGATATAATTTTTAAACTAACACTAAAACAACATTCTCCCCCTCCCCACCAAAGCTACACAGAAAAGAAACCCCAAACAACCCAAACCTAGAAGCCAAAGGCAGTTTGATGTATGTTGTAGCTTAATTCATATCACTGACTTTGGTTTTCAAATAAATTCTGTATCAGAATGCTTGCTAAAACATAGTACAGTCCTTATTTTATGTTCAACATAAAATAAGGAGATTAACAGTCAGCCGCTATCTACAGAAATTGTTACCACTGCTAATACCACAATAAAATGGTTATTTACAAATGATGCCAAATTTGGACGCAAATTTGAGACCCAGAACGCCATATGGCAGAAACAATCCTTAGTCACTGGATTTAGCAGTTCAGAGGTTTTGAGTTTCACTGATGAACAACAGACCTGTCAATATTGACACAACCAGAAATACTATTATACATTGGTATTACACATCCTGAGCCTTGACTTATCTGGCTTTCTTAAATCATCTTCTCATTACATGCTCAGTATTTCACACAAAGAGGGTTCCTCATGAACAGTGGCTATTTTCCAAGAATTCCATAAAGCCATCAAGTCAGTTGATCTTCACTCAAAGGAGTAAGATGGAGTACCACTAAAACACCTACTCTGTGTCTGAAATACATAGAGTTGACAGCATTGAGGGAGCTTCAGCAAACTGAGGCACCCTTAGTCTGAGAAAAAAGTTGGTCTTTTTGTTTCCTGATTTTATCACTTTTTGAATTACCTCACTGTCTATAGCTTTCTAGCCTATTCTTTGTAATGAAAGATATATGCTCTGCTCTTTTATTTCACAAGTTTTCTAAGTTTTCCTTGTATGTACTTCAGAGGAAAGACAAAATGAAGGAGCTAAACCCAAAACAAAACCAAACAAAATCCAAAACAACCATCAACACATTAGTTTAGTTCTTAGCTAAAGCAGAGGAAAACCCCAAGAACTTAAATGCACAGTATTGGATTGCAGATAACCAAATTCTAGGCTGTCACACGGAAGTTGTCAAATACCAGATCTTCAATCATACAGCTGTTCAAAAAATGGACAGGCAAAACCAAAGTATCATGAATTTGGATAAGGGAAGACCATGGCAAAACAATATTTTTACATTCTATTAATGCATCTTTCTTTGCAGAATGACTTGGGTAGAGGCTGTGGGGAGGGAGACTGAGCAATGTGTGGAGAAAGCATCTCATGGTACACTACATCTGACTGGTCAGAGTTGTTGACCTCCAGTTTAGAACAGGTCTCCTTTCTGACCAGTAACTTGGGTGGCACTGCCCAGCATGTATGCATCCATTGGGTATACTTCCAGCAAGCCAGGGACCATCAAGCTTCTAAAAGAACTCCAAGTACATAGTAATATAAATTATCTATAATTTTTAAATCTAAATAGTTCTAATACTTCCCAGGGTGTAAATATTTTTTATTAAGCCTGAAGAGCTTTGCTAATTCTCAACTTCTGTAAGAATGTCAAAATGTTGAGCTTAAAACTGCACATTCTTTAGCAGTGTCACTGTATAGGACCCTTATGAAAAATAATATCTTAAGGAACAAAAGACATGCTTTTATTTTCCTCTTTGGCTTTCCTTTTTTCATTAATATCTATGTTAGACTTTTTTTCCTTGAGTAATTTGTAGTAGAATATAACACTCTACTTTGTCTCTCTGTGGGTACATTCCTATTACTGTAGTACCTTCAAAGACATCTAACCACAACAGTGTAGAAAATTATGCTTGATATTTGAGAACTGTTTTCATTCAGATTAATTTATCCCTTCAATTCTCTTGTGAAAACAATCACAGTGAAGACAAACCACTGAGTGATTTAGTTTAAACCACAGGTGCACCAAATCTTTTTACTGTGCCTGCAGAGAGGTCTTTGAATGTCCCAATATCCATTTCAGTAGCAGTAATTGGTTTATAATAGCAGTCTTGGACAAAAATATGCATAAAGTTTTGAAAACAATAAAAAAATTTGTTATTTATTTTATGGTGTCATTTAAAAAGACATCACTGTATTATAAGCTTACATCATTTGATATCTAAGACATTCATTCAATTTTGCTATAACATTGAAACAGCCTCCACAGATAATTCTGGAAACATAATATACTGTCAATTTTCTTTTTGTCTTGCATTTTATATCTTGAAAAGGCTTCATCTCTTGCAATATTTTAAAGAATATTTTGGATTTGACTTTAGTTAGAGACGACATGCATAGTTAATCTATCCTTGTTTTGTAATTACATTGAAATTCATAATACATCAAATTATTGTTCCAGTTTGTCTGCACTCTGAAAATACCCTTAGCAAGCAAAGAGAAAAAATAAACTCTATAAAATGAAGAAACAATTAAAGAACCTTCCTACCATACTGTTACTCTTCTCTTACTGTTGAATGTATAAAATATTGTTTGTATTATAATGTACCAGATATAAGTTTATCTGGCATTTGTTTCTAATTCATATGAAAAAAGATTATATACTAATATTTTGTCTTCTATCTTGTCCCACCTCCTTGGCCTCCACCGTCCCAAGCTTGAAATCTTCAAACAAACAAACAAAAAAAATCATCTTTTGATCCTTCTTGAGCTCTAAAAGGAATGGTCAGCCTTTGCATTCAGGTCTGTAAGGTTCATGATTCCTTTTTAATCAGCCCACACTGTTATAAAACATCGCTCTGATACTGTAAACAACATCAATGGCCAACTATCATAGTCCAGATAGTTATGATTGTATTTTCAGTGAATAACTGTCGTTTGTGCAGATGAAACAAACTACATGAGTAAAGAATGGCCATGTAAAACCGAAAATGTTTCTGAAACTTGACTGTAAATTTATTAGCCAGGTATTTCTTACTGAGTATTTAAGCCCTCTGATGGTTAATGGAGTTTTAAAAAAAATCTTGTTAGAAACTTCCATGTCTATAGTCCATGTCTGCATGGAAAAAATGCTTATAGTAAATAAGTAGATTGTAGTTCTTGGACAAAGAATTAGTTCAAGTAATATCATCGTTAAGAAGGAGAACTGGAAGAAGTTGAAATTGCTTCAGTCTTTACAAAAAAATAATTTCAAACTTCTTTCTTATCTATACTTTAAAATTATTATGAAGACTAAAGAAAACTCTTGCTACAATTCTTACAAAGCCTTCCCATGTACTACTAAAAATGCTGCAGTAACTTCAAATTCTAAATAGCAATGACTTATATGATTGTTTTGTAAGTTTTATACTAATACCAGAGTTGGCACAATAGTCCATGCTCTGTCAATAACAGTGCTGATAAAATGAAAAGTTCATGAAGTCTCTGGCTATGAGAGACAATCCCTATGTTGAAAAATATATAATAAAACCTATTTTTCCATCTCCTCAATATTTTATTCTCTAGCACATCTCCCATTTTGGGAAAAAGAAAGAAGGCTTTTATAATCTTATTTTAGTAGAACTGAATTGTTTATGGTAGGAGGTACTAAAGTGTTACTTAACTTAGCTGTTTATTTTTTATTCTATGCATATGCTTGAAGTCTATGACTGATTTACAAAACTGTTACTTAGAAGATGTCTGTCAGCACCTTTCAGGTGCAGACTGAGTGGGTTCTGGTAGACACTAATTTATAATCAAGCTGATGTTTTATATTAAATGACTCATGAATGTGGCACTCAAGATTAACATCATATTTCTACTACTTGGTCATGATACAATTACTTACTGTTGATGAGAAAGTCTTTAAGAAATTAGGTTTTATGGACAAACAATTTGCATCCATTTGAGGAAATGTTCAGATCTAATTGTGCAATTAGCTACATTTTCAGGAAATCCCTGCACAGTAACCAAGGCTGACTTAATAAGTGCCACAGCCTAATGCCTCTTTTAACAATATTGAGGACTAGTTGTAGTGCTTACTTAAGGTAAAGAAAAACATCTATTTCATCTTCTGGCTTAGAGTTTTTATAATAGGTCTTGTTCAGAGAAAAAGTTATTTACAATTTAATGAAAATAATTTTCAAGTTAAAAATTCTTTCTTTTTCTCACCCATTATTTGCCTTTAGATTTTAACAAGTGCAACAGCATTCCCCAGTGATATTTGGAAAAATCCTACGATGCCACCTATTAATGGAATCCCGCCTCTGTTTAAAGCACAATTTTACCTGAACTCATTTAAAAGTGTCATTAGACACTGATGTAATAACAAGTCTGAGTGGCAGGATCTTATGTATATCTTCCCTTTTGCACTTGCAATTAAGTCTAATCATGTTGTCTAGCTGCATTCTTAGGAAATGTCTGTCTAGTAGCTCTTGGTACCCTACCTTTAATGCTGTGGTGTCATGTCCCACTGGCAAGTGACAAGACTGTTCTAGATAAAAATAGATGTTCCATCATAAGCATTCTTTCACTGGCAACTGTAATGTCTCATGTTTCACTTTCAAGTGAAATATATTGTAAGAACAGTTTTTTATAGCCAACTGGGTAACAAAGCAATTTCAGGCTCATTTAAAAGTTGAGAAAAATACTTTATGGTCTTATGATAGCATACTGATGCCCCATATCACACATAATAACGTTTAATCCTATATCTGTTTCCTGTGGGTTTTGTTTTCCTTTAGAGGTACACAAGTGATGGAAATCTGATGAAGAGTAGGTTTTTGCTACAAGAAAACTTCATTAATACCAGCTCTGGTTGCAGAACTTCTCTTTCAATCACATCTTAATGTAAATAGTAATATGCAATATACATTCTGACTGATTGTCTTTCCTTAGGAAAAAAGGAAAATTTAATTTTTTAGACTTGCTTTTCCTTGTCTATTCTTACTATAATTCTAATGGTAATGAAGAGTTTGAAAAAAAAAAGAATTAAGCAGATTTACTAACAAAACAAATTTTCATGCCAGACAGTGATGATGAAATTGTAAGAAAATAGTTTTGAGTGATGAAGCCAGAATATATTTTTTCTAATTACTACTTGTATTTAGAACAAATTTTTTTAAGTTCAAGAATCTCTGGATAAGTTCACTCATTTTTTTAATATTCATATTGTTCTCATTATCATAAGACATATCAATAGCGTATGAATAGTATATTGAAGATAATTTTTTACATTATTCTCAAAATTCAAACCTAATAATGAGAAAGCAAGTAATTCCTTTAAGTTTTGATAACAACCTTGTATTTTCTTTGCAATAAAGTGTATCAAAACACCAAACTAAAATGTAGCACTGTTTTTATATTATGTTTAGCTGTGACATTTTTCAGGCAAATTTTATTAAAGTTTCATAGAATGAAAGAAAGAATTTATATTTGATGTATTTCTTTTCCAGTAGATACAGAGAAAAAAAAAAATCTAATAAACACTTTTAAGAGTCATAAAATTCACATAGATTTTTTTTTTGACAATGCTTAGTCAGATATTGTTGTAGAGGTTGAATCTGCAGTCAAACAATAAAAGATAATGAAAATTTGGGTTAAAAAGTAAAGTAACTCAGACTGATGAAGCTGTAATGCAAATGTGTCATAACATTTTATAAGTATGAAGCTTAATAACAGAAAATATGTCTCTGGAATTAAACATTCTCTTATCTTACAGTGTTTTACTTCCTTTGATTGCATCAGATTTACTGTATAGATCAGGATTAATATTCTCAGCAAGTACTATGTTGTATAAAATCAATTTTACTTCCTATATTCAGAAAATTTTCAAAATATTACACAAGCAAATGTTTTCAATTCTTTCTCACTACTTCCATCTTTACATTAATTTAACTTATTTCATGTAATTACAGATCAGCTGTGCATGTAGAAGACAAAACCTTGCAAATAATTGTAGATTAAAAATCATATCCTTTTTTCAGTAGTATTTTTAGTGTTAGTTTAAGAAAACACACACACACACTCACACATATATTTAAAGGAAGGAAATAAGATGTGGCATTGATTGAATAACTTAAATGCTGCTTTTGAGATTCTATTATTTTTGAGGCCTTCCTGTAAAAAGAGAGGATCATTGAATTAATATAAAAAATACATTATTGTTCTTAAATGTTCATGGACTCTGAACATAATTTATAATAAATATATATGGGAAACACTTAAAATTAATGGTTGTTATTTGAAACTGAGTTTTGTAAAGAAATAAGATGTGATAAGAAAGGGCATTAACGAAAAATGACTCAAATAGTGTATAAAATAAAGAAAAATGTATACTGTTTATCTCCATTGCTTTTAAACAGAACTAAGGCCAATGATCAAATTTGGTTTTAATTTTATTCTTCACTTAATCACAGAAACACAAGAAAAAGAAGTCATTAACAAACAAATACTCTAAGTGATCTTGAAAAATGCCACATGAACCTGCCATTGAAAAGGCAATATGTGAATCCTCAAGTGCAAATCTTTATTGTAGATCAAACCCAGTTTTATCTCACTGTGCCATAAACACGACTGTTAATCCTGAAATGTGACAATTTCTTTTCTCTGCTCTTACTTAAAAATCTAACACTGCTCATCATTTAAAAACATGTAATGCAGTATTTCACAGTAGATAAATCTTCCCTGTACAGTAGATAAGAACCAAGCACATAACACTTGAGTCCTGAAACTTGCTGAATTATCTGACAGTGTCAGCTGAAATGAGAACATGACTGTTATTGCCAACACAGCAGCAGGTTCTTTTTTTTTAGTTTACTTTATGATTCCATTTTGATTGCCATGCAATTGCTTCAAAATGGTACCAATTTATATTGCACCAAAAGAAAATACGCTCCATATTCAGTTCAAGAAATTCTGTCTATTACTCACTTTCTTTTCCTTTTTAAAAATATTAATTCTGTTTTTAGTCTTCTTAAAGTTTTTAAACTCCTTGATTACTAAAAGAAAGATATTGCCACATTATTTCTTTCAATCATGTTTGCAAGCTGCTCGCTCCTCCTTCTTTGTTTATGATTCATTGTATAAAAAGTCCCATCTGTCAAGGTTTGCTTTGATCTTTCCAGTTTCTATCTTTTGCACAGCTAGCCCTTCTCAGCTCAAATCTTGCACACTCTGGTTTTTACAGCTGTTCCAATTATCAGTTAAGGAATATACTGTTTAAAGCTGCATGTCTGAACTAGTTTGAAACCTTGCATTTTGATGGGAAAATGTTCCAAATGATTTCACATATTCTGACAGATTTATCTTTTAAAGTAGCTACAAATCCAGCACTTAACAAGATGACACAATCTTCTTGGGTTTCAGCAATTTAATACTTTGGCTTTTAATGCCCAGAATCAGGTGCTTATGAAGCCTTGCAATTTCTATTGCTTGATTGTGTAAGGGCTTTTTGATAGGAATTCTCTCTGCTGCTTTTTCTTGAAAATCATTCAAGCCTTATTTTTTTCAGTTCTGTTCTCAAATAACTGCATCTGTAAACAATTTCTTTGGAAGTTTATGTTTACATAAGATATTTATGTATCTAAAAAGCTTTATGTGTATACTTAAATATAAAAAGGAATGCAGATTTTGGGCTCCTTTTATTTGGCTCACAAAAGTTCTGTTTGAGCATAGCACAAGCTCTAGGTTCAAGTACAAGAATGTAGTTAAATATATCCGTAAACAGAATAAATCTACCTGAAATTCCAGTAGCAGAACATGGCCAGTAAGGTAGCACTTGCAAAAGCAACTGCATCGAGTGAATAATCCCTGTTTCTTATGTTCAGTTAAGAGCATACATCTGTGATGACAAGATGACCAAGAAGCCTGTTCTTCAGAAATATACACCTATTTTTGTCTTGATCTGAATTAAATGTCAGCTAATCAGCCACCTGTTTGTTTTCAGCAGATCATTTGAGTTAATGTACAAATCATATAGTTATTTAGTTTAGCTATTCAAGGTTCAACATAACAAAACAGGGCATAAGAAAGAAGCACGAGAACAAGCATTAGCCATTTTGGCAAAGCCCTGACTTGAGGAATAAATAGGCTGGTATGTCACAGTAAAGTTTGTAAATTTTGATTCTTAAGGAGAAAAGTAAATAAAATTAAAATAATATAATTGATATGAGTCCTATCAATTTTATTTAATTTTCAATGTTATATATTTGGCTGACCTGATTTGAAGACAAAAAAGAAACTAACAGATCTCTTGTACGTGGAAAGTCTTGAACAAGAAATAATCTTTATCTACCTGGGACTACAAATATTCATGGTGGAACTACCTTTTCTGGTTTCTTTGTTTCGTATTACGTTATGCATGTGCAAACATTTAGTGAAGAGCTAGCTAACTTCAGGAGAAACTTTGAAGATTGATAATTCAAAGACAATAGCTAGAACTGAAATCATCAAATCTGTAAAGATGCATGAATTAGGATGAAAATCAACTGAGACAGACTTTTTTACTTAAACATTTTTGCATAAGTTTTAGACTTGAAAGTCTTCAGTGTTCCTTGATGAACAGAGGGATGGTCTGTTCTACCTCAAAGTAGGCTGGACTCTCAGCAGAATCTTCCAATTTTTAATATAGTTTTCTCTATCCCAACTATAACTTTCTCAATGAAAATACATGTAACTTCTCATCCAATTTCTCTGCTATCAGATCCTTTTACTCCAGCACTGTACAGAATTTTTCTTTTACCCTTAACTATTTTCAGTCCTGGCAGAAAATGTGCTATTTCCTTATAATCTTCCAATTTCTTTTCAGTGTTTGTAGTGGAGAATGGGAATGTTCATTCAGATATGTCAAAAAGGTGATTATGGAAAATTCACTCACATTCTCTGTTATGGGTGAAGAAAAAAGGATATGTACTTTCCCTTGTCCTCCTTCTCAACACTCACACCTAAGGATGACAGCAATTAGGACAGAAACTATCATTTCTCATTTAAATAATATTTGTGGATCATGCCATTCCCATGTCCTTCACAGAATGCTGAGGTCCTGAAAAAAATCACATTAGTTCTACTGGTGACCTTTTAATAGCCTGAGTTTTTAATGAGTTATTGAATACTCTGTCTCAAAACCATCTTGTTCAACAATCATCTCTAGGAACAGATTACTTCCCTGTTGATCTACGTACTCCAACCTTCTAAATGCAGGTAAATCTTTATTGTATCTGCTAATAATTTGGACTCCCCTTGAAGATTTTTACAAGAGAAGCCTTTAATCTTACCATACATCTTCTTGGATTTCTTTCTTGACAGAAAACAATAGGTACTCAGACCAATCCTTTCATTCTTTATGCTTCTCTAAATATGGTCTTTCAAGGCAATTTTTGTTCAATGTACAAAATACTTTTTCTTTCTTTCTTTCCCTTTAGTATTAGGATTTTTGTTTTTTTAATCACATGCTCTTTGAAGTTGCTCACAAATTATCTTTGTGGTTAAAGTTATTGAGGTTAGATTGTTGTAGTAATAACTAAAAATTTACTGGTGCCACTCACTGGCACTGCAACCTTTGTCAGACTGGCTCACAGCCATGCCACTAAGCTCTCAGGCCCCTGAAAAGTGTGGCTTCAGTAAACAACCTGCTGAGAGTAGCCCCTGGCCTATCTCCCAAATTGTGCACAAGGGTTATTAGGGAGAGCAGTTTTAATGGAATAAAAGTCTACTAGGAGCTGCAATTTAAATATATTTTTGCCAATGCCAAGTTCTATGACACTGTTTAATTTATTGTTTATAAATTTTGTGGTTAAAAAGTGACAGAAGCATTCAACAGCCACAAACCACTTAGGGAAGATGATTTCTTTCTGTTTGTTTCTTTCTTACAGAATTCAATGTTTCTTATAGAATTATTGTAACACTGTCTTCATAGGCCAAATCAACATCCTAGCTGAAAATTCTTCCAATAATATTGATGCATACTAAACCATTTGATACAGCTTTTTATGTCAGTAGCTGTGTTTTATTAATTCTGCAAGTTCCTTGGCTCTCTGGAAGGTCTCATATATTTAATAGTAGCTTTCAGCAGAGATTTATTGGTAGACACAGTACATGGCTCTTAGAAAAATAATGCAAAGAAGTAAAGGAGGAAGATGGAGGTTTGGCAGGGGAGGACCACTTGATTCAAGATACCAAAAAGAAAAGGAAAAAGTAAAGGCAATGTTCCTCATTCCTCGTCCTGCCTTGTTGATCATTGGCATTTTGTATAAAAATGATGTGTTTAGAAATGGAAATAAATAATGTTTATTCATCAGTATAAGTAATTTGATAGAACAAAACTAGAATATTCAAGTAATACTTTTACTTCTGCTACTGGCTAAGGCTGACAATCACCTGGTTTTAGCTGTCATTAAATGTTAGTGAACCAGATGAAGCTGGTTGTCTGATGTTCCTCAACTGCGCATGGAAAAAGAAGGAAATGGGGAGAGCAAAGTCAGAGCATAAGGAATCTTTCATCTTTTAAAAGTTCATATAAAGAGTTCAGGGTTTTTTTTATTTCTGTAAAGGAAACTTCAAAATTAAGTTTAGGTGATATAGTGATAATCCCTCTGCAGATGTATTATGTACAACATAGGTACTAATTATGTATTTTAATCTCATTTACCTTAATGGAATTTAAGTGTGACAATCATCAAGTTGTTGCCTAATGATTAACTCTGAAAATGTATATATATAGATATACAAAGTTTGGCTCTGTCCAGATTACAAATATCCTGAGATATTCATAGTCTTTTAAGGGACTGGCTGAGTTTTCATTTTTTCAATAATATTTTTTGTTGACGGTTTTAAGGAAATTACTTAGAAACCAGTAGGAATCAATGTTACTGAAAGTAAAACTTTCTAATTTGATCACACTTGGATTTTGTAAGTGAAGCATTATTTCAAAGTGAGAAAGTAATTATGTACATTTATCTTTACCTTAACAAGATTATTGTTTAGAGAATATGTGAAGAATTTTTGTTATGACAAATGTAGCTTTGAATTAATATAATGCAATTATACACTTTTTATCCAATTTTAAAGTTTTTGTTTGATCTATCCTTTACTTATGAATTAATTTCTTTCTAGACTTGTCAGACTAGCTTTCAGGAGTTTTAAGTTTGGAACAAATACTATCCAAGGACTGTTTAGTTTAACTGAATTGAAATGTAACACAGGAACATGACCCTAAATCATGTATGTTATAATTGCTTTTGTTTTCACTTGTACTGCTGTTTCATTTTGACATTACACTGAGCTCACTTCCCAGTGGCAATAAAACTACCAAATCATCTGTTGTGACCTTCAATTCCATTAGAAAAGCTTGTACTCACCTCAATCACTAAATATAGGTTTTTTCACAACCCCGCAGGAAAATAAGACAATAAATGTGAAAATATTGTTCTCTTTTGTAATTTCATATACTTTTCTGCTTTCAAGGAAATCACAGTTGTTAGAAGAACATTTTTTTAAATTTTTTTTTTCTTTTAAAGACTTGTGGCAAATTAGCTGTTTATTTTAAGACACAATATTCTGTTTCCCTGTATGTGTTTAGTAACAATCTCACAAAGCTTCTGTATGAAGCTTATTAATCCAATATATTTTTATATTAAATAAAACTAGGTTTAGCGATAGTTATTTACTGATTTTTGCCAAAGCAGCTATGTTAGATTCGACAAATAATGACTTAATTGAGTGCCAGCTACAGAAAGCTGGTTGAGTATTGGTACTATTAGTAGTCTCATGAAACAATTCAATTATGAAATAAATCCAGCTTTTTCCTACGCCTTCTACAAATCCCCAGATAAAGAAATTTTACAGGTTGGAGAACAAAGAATCCGTAAAAGCACTAAAAAACCACCCTCTATGTATTTCTAGAGAAGTAAAGTGTCTCACCCATCAAAATCTTACTGTATAAAGAAGAGGAGTATAATCCTGTCTTGATGGGAGTCAGTAGCAGAACATGTACCGATTACAAGGCAAGTAATTCACTCTAGCAGTCTGCATCAACTGCTATGTTTTGATATATGTGATTTTTTTTTTGGCACAATTTATCTTAGATAAAATTCTTTACAGTTCCAGGAAAAGAAATGAACCCACTTTGTAGAAAAAAACCAATAAAATAAACCTAACCAACCAACAAAACAAAAACCTCAACAGACAACCCTCTAGGTTTTACTATATGGTCTACCATGATTGCATGTGACATCTTGTCTCACTACATTTTTACTGGTGAGGTAATTATCACTTCAGAGCTTCAAAAGAATCAAGTGAATTGGTTTTCAATAAGTCATAAGACATCAGAAATGTTCTAGAGTTGGAACACAATTAATGTGGCACTGTTTGAAAATGCTTATAGATGCATCTTACTTAGCTGTTGACTCACCAGAATACCAATCTTGGACAAAATAAGCAATACCTTACAAATGAAAAAATGAACAAATAAGTGAAGGACATAAATTAAAAAAATTTCAGTGAGTGTAGTTTATAGAAAAAACAAACAATACACTCTAGAATTATTTTGACAATATTTTTGATAAAATTACCTTTTTTTTTTTTGGACTAGTAATACTTTTGATGTGATTCACTTCCATTTTTACAAGGTACTTCATCTGGTCCACATCACACATCTCAGCAAAGGATAGAATGGAATTTAAGGTGACACTGCTTATGGGGATTAAAAACTACCAGATGACTTGCATCTTAATGTAAATGTAAAACTTAAATGAGGATGTGAAATTTTTTAAGATCTTAATTCTTTGTTTTAACCATTCATTAATTATTTGTAAGAATGAAATGAAAGAAAATAATTTACACATTTTATTTGGACATCACTCAGGTGTTGAGTAATAGGAAAAAATTATTATGTAGTGCTCTGAGTGCTTTGGTAAGCCTTTTGCAGTGGAACGAAGTTTCTCCCAATACAATTGGAAGAAAATTTAATTAATTAATTGTTATATTTTCTGTACAGCAACCTTATCTCTGAAAACAGTGGCTTATAGAGGACTTGTGGTCATTAGCAAAAATCAAGAAAATACAAGCAACCAGTAACACTATTATCCAATTTTTTAGTCCAGTAGGAATAAAAATTTAACTTCACAGAAGGAAAAAATTCAGTACTTCCACATATTGCCAACATGGGATCATTCCTTTTGGTTCTAAAATCTCCAATTCGAAATAGCAAACAAAAATCAAAGACAAAAAGTCATAGGGATTCTTGAGAAGATTTTTTCCCCTGAGATCTAAACCCAGAGATTCTGATTTAATTGTTTGTTAATAAAAGTTTGCAGGTGGTTCAATGACATGCTTTCAAGCACTTAAAGGATGTTAGTTGAAAAACATTATTTTATCAGGCATAGAAAATTTAATTAGATTTGTTGGCAGGAAGCTGAAGCTAAACAAATTCAGGTTTTAAATAAGGTAACAGTAGTATAAGAACTATCATGGAAGTTGCAAAGTGAATAAAAGCACTCTGCATGTTCTTTTAGTTTCTGACTCCAATACCAATTATTATTGCTCAGTTGATAGCTTCTAGGTTACCAGAAAACTTCATATTTAGCCAAGAAAACATATTTATCTCCTCTTTAGTTTTCATATAATTTGGTTTCCTATGAATAATTTTCCTACAGTTAGCTCTTTGTTAGCTTTGCTGTATAATTGGACTCTCAAAACAAGATTATGCACTCTTCACAGCTTTCCCAGGTTTCTTAGCATAGCTGATGATGGATACCTGTCCACTCAGAAAAACTCCAAAGTGCCATTGAAACTGCCCTCCCCAAGACATCAACATATATTATTAATCTATAATGTTTTAATTAAATGGACATAAATGATCAGTTTCAGAGTCTATTCCTCATTTTGTTCTCCTTGCCTTCATTTTTTTTCCCAATAGTAGAGAGCTAAATTAAGATTTTTCTAAGCTTGTGCAGAAACAGAATGCCATATTGGGTACAATGTAGGACAAGGCATATTGCAGGCAGAACCAAATGGTGGCTACCAGTGTGAACTAAAGAATCTCAGGTAGATTGTCAGGATAGTGTATTTATGCACTTAGCATGAGAAAAATTGAAGTGATGATGAAGGAAGAGGAAACACACTGGAAAATTGGACGAGAAAAGTCTTTTCTCATCACAGTTATAGGACAGGTTGAGGAACCAGATTCAAGGGTGTAGCATAAAAAACCTGCTTTTAATCTAGAATTGTAAATGTATTGGGTTTGTATGACCAGGTTTTTAGCACGGGGAGCTACAAGGGTGGCTTTTGTAAACAGCCACCAGAAGCTTCCTCTATGTCTAGCAGAGCCAATGCCAGCTTGCTTCAAGACAGATGTGCCCCTGGCCAAGGCAGGGCCAGTCAGAAATGGGGGGAACACAAATCTTGCACAAGTACAGGGTCAACTGGGGGTTGGCCATTCTCACAGGACACTAAGACTCCCTTGGTCCCTCATCCGTACTGGAGACAGAGGCAAATAATGCACAACACATCTCTGCCTTGTCCTTGTCCCTGTTTGTGAGGTGACTGTCCTCATCTTGCAATGAGACAATGTTATTTTTACACTGCCTTTCACCATTAATATATTTGAAAAAAAGACTCTTTTTACTGTCCCCAGCATTTCTGTCCAGCTTCGTCTCCAGTTGAGCTTTGGCCACATGAATTTTCTCCTTATAGGGGCAAGCAGCATCTCTGTATTCTTCCCATGTAAACCCACCTTGCTTCCACCTGCACGTTTGTCTGAGACCTTGCTTCCACTGAACATGCATTCTCCTTTTCCATCTTATTTCCAAAAGCAGAATCTTGTTCGCTCAAGATAGCTTTTTGCCTCCTCTGCTTGATTTGCAGCATTTAGGAATTGCCTGCTCCGGTGCCCTTAGGGGAGGTGGTGTTTAAAAACCTGCAAAATGTTTTACCCAGGGGACTTTACTTACTAGTTCCCTCAGCAACCTGAACTCTACTCTCCTCCCGTCCAGAGCTGACACTTTATACTGAAGTTGTATAAAATGAATATTAAACTCTTTTGTTCTCCATACTGTTATGCAGTGGGTTATGGAGAGAGTCTGCTCTCACAACACAGAAATTCATATATAAGGCTTCACAGACAGCTTCCTCTTCTTCAGGAGGAAGTAATTTGCTACCATGTTGAAGAATAATACAAAAATGTTTTGTCATGTCTTAGGTCTTGAAAGCTTTAAGCAAACAAAGTAATGTAACCCACTGTAAAATGAAACTGGTGTTTAACATGTCTAGAAGCAATTTTCAGAAATGCATAAATGCCACCCAGGTAACATGTAATTGTAACTATAACTTTTTAGAGTAACATGAACATGAATATTTGTTGATGCTGCCTATGATTTATTTTCATGTGGCTGAATTGGTAGCAAGTAAGACAAGAACAGCTTGATACGAATATATGGCTTATGTAAATCCACTTAACAAACTTTTTCTTGTCACAGCTAAATTATTTTTTTGTCTCTTGATTACATTATTCAATATATTCAAAGATTAAAATATATCAGAAACACATGAAGAAAAACTCATTGAAGAAAGCAAATAATTTTCAATTAATTCAGTTTTAACATGAAACATCCGTTTGATAGAACAAGACATACAACAAGAACAATACATACATCGAACAAGATATTGTATGATATTTAATGTGTGCTTCATCCTGGTGCCTGGTGCCCACAGATTAGATTTTAAAATAGAAATCTGTCAGGAGCTGGTTGAATTGCTATACTTATTCTACATTTTCTTCTTGGGACATAATTATATATATTGCATTTATCTACTTTATCAACAACATCCAAAACAAGCACTTGCAGCTATGTTGCTAACTTTAACTTCTAAAAGCTGCTGAAAGTATGCCTGTGACTTTTCCTCTTCACACAGAGGTACAACCATCAAAGTTCTTTGACAGCTTCAAACTGTTTGGTGAAACGTACTAGAATCGAAACACCACACAGAGTTAATTACAAATTACTGTATGGATTGTTTGAGCAGTTCTGACACCATTTATTGTATGTTTGTGTCTGATAGCAAAATTTTCATTATTTTCACCAGAGCTCCATTGCTCCATATATTTGAACAGAAGCAGACCTGTAGCCACCCATTATCCAATCATCTTCCTCTATTTTTTTCTTTTTACTTTTTTTTTTACACGAGAAGACAAGAAAACCACAAAATCTCTATTTTTCTCACTGCAAAAACTATTCTACCTCCCAGTGGTTCCTTAGTGTTACAGCAATATGACTCTGTGAGAAAACTTCTTTTTGCCTTTGGATTGCCAATACACCCAGGTAAAATTTGAAACCAATTTTGATTTTACTAAAAATAAGAAAATACTGACTTGCTTATGCAACATATAGTTCATGTTTTTTTTCCATTATCCAAGTATTGCATATAATTTTTATTGTAATGATCACTAATAAGTAGAATTGAAAAACAACAATAATAACATGGTTTATCATTCAAGATAATTGCATTTTAAAAGCCATTCTAACTGCTTAGGAGGAATTGAAGAAAAGTCACCGAATGACAAAGAAAGCAGATAGCAAGAAAATATTAAAATATTATGATTGAATTGTAATTGGTTGCTACTACTTGCCTATGCTTGGAAATATTATTTTTCCCCCCTGAATTTGTTTGTAGAACTTCACACAGATTAAAGAATTCTAATTTTCAGAGTTAAGCAGTTTTTAGTAATGTAAACATCCACAGAAAGGTGAAACAGCAAAACCAGAATGAGTTCAAATTCCCACATTTCAGGAAGTTAGAAATTTTCCAGAGATGCAATATTTTTAAGTTCGACATCTATTTTTCACTTGCACATTTGTCAGAGACCTGTTGCTTCCCAGTCTGAGGAGTAATAGAACAGATTCTTCAGTTTTCTAAATGAGGCAATGGTAGTAAGAGATGCTGCAACTAATATATTTTGTGAGGGGTTTTGGTTTCCTCGTTTATTCATTTTGTTTGGCCATTTTCTTCTAGAGTATTATTTTATAGGTTCTTCTAGTTTTGTAGATTTTCAAGTGTTCAGCTAATGCAAAAGACTCCACTACTCTGGTGCACAAGTTGTCAGAGAACTGGAATACCTCTCCTGTGAAGAAAATCTGAGAGTTGAGGTTGCTCAGCCTGGAGATGAGAAGGCTCTGGGGAAATCTTATTGTTGCCTTTCAGTACTGAAAGGGGGCTTGGAAGAAAAATGGGCACAAGATTTTTAGCATGGGCTGTATGATAAGGTGAGAGATAATTTTCTTTTAACTAAAAGAGAGTAAATTTAGACTAAATTGCTGACTAATGTAGACTTGTAGAAAGATGTTTTATGATACTAAGATTTTATTTCACTACTTCTATACTATATAAGGAATCTCTGATAAACGTAATATACGATTACCTTTCGGTTTTTTGTATCTCCTATAAAATGGAGAGTGAAAAGCTTTTCTACCTAACTATGAAGAGGTCAGATAACTTATACTGCCAGTAATAACCACAATTACTGGAGCTACCACTTAGTTCCTAGGAAGCATAGCATAAAGCAATTGCATAATGTTGCATTTATATATAATTAACCATGGGAGGCATAAAGCCTTCTACCTTGACTAGTGATTGTATGCTACTTGGCTATTTTATTATCTCCATAGTGCAAAAAACTTCAGCTTGGATATCCTCAAAATTCAGAATTCATGATTTTTTATTCTCACATACTAAAAGATTTTTCTTCTCCAATTTTTTCAATCAAATACTTATATGGAAGTGGGAACTGTGTACACCAACCACAACTCCAACCTGGCCATCATTGTCTGAACCAATGTGGAATCATATTTTTAGCAAAAAAATAGCTAAGGATGGTGATTGGACAAAAAATATGAATTCATTTTGCTCAATTACTGAAGCAGAAAAGTGTTAAATAGTCCATTTCAAAAGCAGATGAAAACAGGACTTTTGCTCTGAGGGAGGGAAGAAGAATTGAGGTTTTAGACTCTCCAGGGTGAAGAATATAATATGAAAGAATTAATTGATCCCTGAGGAAATTAAACTAAAGATGATATGCCATACTTTATTGATTATGTGGTGGAAGTGTGTTCCTTTACACTGGAACTAATTAAATGTCCAGGACGTCAGGATGAATCAGAGCACGCAATTCTTGATAATTGTTAATAAAATTGACCTGATGCTTAAAATTGATCCTACATGTCCCTCACTTACCTGTACGCTCAGATCAGTTTTTGAGACATTAGCTTTCATAAGTCCCTTCTTACAGTTAATGGCATATATGAACTTTCTTTCTGAACTAGAAAGCAGGGGGAAAAAAAAAGGAGGCAGTTTTGATTTTCCTAGAAATACACGAATGTCTCCCTTAAAGCACAGACAGCTCGGGATATGTGCCAAAACGTTGCATAAGATAATCCTTCACTGACTTTTCATACACACAGAAAGTTTAATAGCTAAAGACTACTAATATTTTTCTATATCTCTGTGAAGGGATATAGGGGAAAGTAAAGAATATATATAGTTTTGCAAATTGCTGTTTTGTCTTTCTAAGAAAAGAAATAATTTTACTTAAATTAAACTTTCTTCTTGACACAAGTCAGAGCCTTCCTTTGAAATGTGTAGTATTTTACCCATATTTATACCATTCAGTGAATCAAACAGAATATACAATTTTGTGACTTTATATCCCTACAGAGACTTACCTGTGAAAGGTCACACCTACCTCAATTTCTTTAAAAAATGTGATATGAGAAGGAATAAATCCACCAGAAGACCATGAGGAGTGGAAGACTATGTTAATAATTGATAAGATTTTATAAACTGAGGCAGTAATTTAAGACATGAGATTGATTACCTTCTGAAGACTTGGATTAGATAGCAACTACATCAACAAATGCAGTAAAAAATTGTTTTCCCTAAGAAAGTTGAAATTATTTTTTGTATTACTTTTTGTTTCTGTTTTCTGAGAATCTTGCCAAGAAAATGTAATTTTCTACAGGTATATCTATTTTTTTTCTCTAAAGTTATTTTAACTTTTCCAATGTTTTGAACAAGATTATTTTTTAAAATTTGACTGATATCTATCTTGTCTATTTAAAATTGTGTTTTCTTATATTTATGAAGTTAATAACCAAAAAAAATCTTATTCACCTTTAATTAGAAGTAGACAAGTATGGAATAATGCCATTGGCGATGGTGTCTTATATTTAAAGAAAGCCATTTTTATTTTAAATTAAGGTTTGCATTTGACTGACCAGATATTGTTAAAATAAAATAATACCAAGAACATGGTTTGCAAGTGAACAACTCTGAATACCAGAGAGAACTACCTACATAAATCACTGATTTCCTAAATTTGCAGTAATTTTGGTCAGCTGCAATCTTCAAATTCCTGCAGTCTGATTGTATGGTTGAAGTCAAGAAGATGTAGCAAAATGTATTGGAGAACGGAAAACACTGCGATGCACAAAGGGATAATGAGCACTGATGAACATTAGATTCCTAAGTTTCTGGTGTTAACTGTAACTGGTTTATTTTCAGTAATGGTCAGCAGTGAGAATCTGGTATATCCTAAAAATCACTGTCCATTTAAAGGTAGCAAAGATAAGGCATGCAATTGCAGCTGCTTACAGCAATAAAGACTGCTATAAAGATAGTATTTCAGATTATTGCTAGCATGGAAGTTCCTCATGGATAATCAAGGATATAAATTTGAGCAAATAAATTACATATTGTTATCAACTTTTTTTTATAATGACACATTATACAAACATGGTAAATTGGCCAAATATGTGAGAAGCTATTTACAACAGCCAGGGAATTTTTAATAAAAATTAATGCTTCATTAAAATTGCCATCAAGTATTTTATTACACTGAAATTATTGTAAGTTTTTAAATGTTGCAATGGTAACATTAAACATACATACTTAAAGTAGGCACTTAAATTATATGTTGTTCAGAAGAACATACACAAAAAAGTCTACATGAAATACTTTAAGCTGTATGAAAAGCAATAATTTATTTAGGTAAGCAGCTGACCTTTTTAAGGACTATATTTGTGGATTTTTGATGCTAATAAACCTTTCCCTTATAAAAGGAGTAAAAAGGGGAGAGCACAAAAGCCTTGCAGTAGGGGAAAAGGTAGGAGTTGTTCAGTTAGGATTTGGATAAAGGAAATATCCTTTTTCTTATGTGACAGCATTTATCAAAAAATCAAGATGTTGTATCAACAAATATGGGAATAAAAATATGACTACAATTCTTTTTACATCTCTAAATATAACTAGCAGATTTCTTGTTTCTGGCTTTATATGGATGACTCTTTCAAATATACGCACCTAAGTATATTTATATGCACGTGTATACATACATTTCCTTTTTTATATAAGGAAAGTGAGATACTGTCTCTGAAGGCAAAAGTTACCCTGCTCTGTTACATTCTGATTATCCATACCTAAGTATAAAAAAAATACAAATTAGAATGGTAAGAACAGTAGTAATTGAAGAAAAATAGAAAACAGAAAAATAAAAAAGACAAAATAGAAGAATGGTGACCACAATTCCCCATATAACTATGTGCCCACTGGTTTCAGGTTATGAAGCTAATTGTATGGAGAAATTATCTACAGTGTTGTGTTGGAAATGAGTTCAATTTTTAGTGTTCTGCATCTCTGCAGTGATTATTTTATCTATTACTAATATTTATACCCAGTACTAGCTTGAATGTATATTGAAATTATGTGCATTAGGTATTTTTACATTGCAAATGAAGCAGTACTGTTCAAGTCTAAATAGTGTTGGAAAATAAAGCAGAAGTGCAAAAGGAGATGGAAAGTGACACAGCCAGGACAGCTGACCCAAACTGACCAGAGGGATTTCCCACACCATATGGCATCTTGTTCAACATATAGAGCTGGAGGAAGAAAGGGGAAGGGGAAGCCTTTTGAGTGATGGCATTTGTCTTCCCAGGAGATCACTGCATGTGACAGACCCCAGCTTTCTTGGAGATGGCTGAACACCTGCCCGCTCATGGAAAGCAGTGAAAGAATTCCCTGTTTTGCTTTGCCTGAGTGTGCTTTTGCAGCTTTCACTTCTTCATCTGTCTTTAACTCAGCTCATGAGTTTTCTCACTTTTACCCCTGTGATTGTCTCTTGCATCCCACTGGCAGGCAGAGAGCAAATGGCTGTGTGGGGCTTAGTTGCCAGCATGGCTAAACCACGACAGCATGTCAGATGAATCAGGTTTTATAAAGGATCTATTTCCATCCTCTTCCAAGGAAACATGTGAAGATTCAAAGAACATAAGGGATAATGGAATCATCAGTGACAGAATTGGGAAGGATATGGTAATTACTATTATTCAATGTTATTTATTTGTTAGTTATTTACCTTACTCTAAGTAAAAAAAAAAAAAACTAGCAAAAACATTACTGGGAACTCAAACATGAAATAAGAAGCATGACTAAACCAGCAGCTCTAGACTGGGAAGTGTATTCCCAGTAAATATATGAAAAATTTCCTGTCATAAATTTGCTTTTATAACTATGTAATAATAATGTCAGCGTTCAAAATCATCAGTCATCAGTAATCTTTTGTTAAAAGACAGATGATTAACTCACTTGAGGTACAAGAAAAAAATCCAAGTTTGAACATCTAAGCTGTCATATAAACATTTAAATCTTACAATACATATGTTGTATCTTAATGGTGTTGAATCATATTGTGATATCAGTCCAGTATGAAAGGTGTTAATCAGACAGAAGAAATATAGAGTGTTTTGCAAGAAAACAGTTTGAAAGTTGGTGAAAGACAGAATCCTTCTCTGTAACACTTAATGTTTTAAGTTGAAGGAGTATCTCTGTTACAGCATTTTTCCACCTAGTTTAAAAGTATTTAGGAAATATTTTATTTAGATTTTTCTTTGAAGTGAAGGACTTTTCTGAAACAGAAATTTATTAGAAGTCTTTTCATGTATTACTTCATTGCACTAGCAGGTAGTTATAAATGAGTTATTATAATGAAATAAGAAAATATTAATATAAACAAAGCTCTCACTTTTTTGAAATGTAGATTGACAGCATTTTGAAATATTCAATCCAAGACACTTTAAGTAAGGAAAGAAAAATTATTAAACTAACATCATATAACCAGAATAAATTTGAAATCATAAATATCAATGAGCTTGAAGTCTAATTCTTGGAAGCATGTTGAAAGACCAGTCATCCATTTTTCATCTATTATATAAAAATGGGGAGGGCATTATATATATATAGTTTAGATAGAAAACAGTAGAATAGTAAAGGACCATTCTAATATGAAAACACAATGAAACTGTAAAGGACTTTGAAGGTAATAATGGGAAGCTACCTACAGAAATGAGAGGTAAGTCAGAAATTTCATGGAATGGGGATGGACAGCCAATAAAAATTTAGTCATCTTCATTTTAGAATGCCTGAAGGGCTGCCTTAGAGCAGTATCCTGAGCATTAGAAAATATCAGCATATAGGAAAATGCTTTTGTTTTATTTTTCCCTTATCAATTTTTTAAAAATGAAATTAAGAAATAATAGTTTTTATGTAATGCAGAGAACTTAGAATAAACAGAGATCCAATGATTTTCAGGGTTATGATAAATACGAAAAAATGGGAAAAATAATGGGTACTTCTATCTCTACCATACTCACATTGAGCTGACACTGAACCATCCAGAAAGAAATGTCAGACAGGCTGAGGTGGCTGTAGCCCGAGAGAGAAGATGTCAGATAAGAGAGGATATGAAAGAGAGCTTCAGTACAGAGAAAGTCATGGCAAAGATTTAGTCAGTGGGCCGGGAGATGAAAGGGAGAATGGATGTAAAAATGGCAGAGAGGAGAATGGACAGGCAGTGTATTTTCTGGTTTATTTCCATTAAAAGCTCATATTTAGAAATTGAGAGCATGTTTACCATAGGAAAAAAAAACTGAGGTAATTCTTCAAAAGAAACAGGAGGAGTAATATATTTAAAGGAGTCCTAGGAGTTGGAAAGAACAAAGAATTTGCAATTTTCATTATCATTATATTACTGTATTTATAATTTTTTTCAATTATACCTTTCTAGAAAATCACAGAAACATGCTACCATGAGGAAAGAATTTCCAAGAAAAATATATCATCTATCCTTCCTGCGATAAACTGTTTTGGTTTTATTTTTATGTAGTTAAAATTACATACCTCTACTAATATTGCCTACCAAGCAAGATTAACATTGTTGGAAGTAAGATGTTGTGTGATTTCTATTTTTTGGAGGAAAAAGCAAGACTGTAAAATAAGTAAGAAGGGGAGATGGAAGAAGCATCAGGACCTAACAGCTCTTCTTGTTCTAAAATGGAGATTGATTTAAATGTGGATGGGATTATACAACAAGGTTATTTGAAATGAGTAAGAATATTTGGTCACAGAGGGGTTTTGTAATGACCATTTCCTATGTTCCCATCTTTAAGATAGCTAATTTTGACCAAGTAGAAGAAGAGAACAAAACAAAACAAAACAAAACAAAACAAATACCAGAATACTCCTTCCCTAACTCAGTAGAATGGAATTAATGGAAAATTAGTTTTTCATTATATTTTCCTGAAAGAGCTATCCTTAAATTCTGGCAGTCCTTATTTAGCAGCAATCCTTCCTCAATGCCCAGTCCCAGGGATAAGTAAAAAATATAATTGCAGTTGTGTTGGTTTCAGCTGTGGTAGAGTTAATTTTTTCATGGTGGTTGGTATGAGGCTCTGTTTTGGATTTCTGCTGAACACAGAGTTGATAATACAGAGATGTTTTTGTTATTGCTGAGCAGAGCTGACACAGAGCCAAGGCCTTTTCTGCTTCTTGTACAATCACACTGGGGAGAAAATTGTTGATGCATAGGAGGGTGGGAGGAGACACAGCCAGGACAGGTGACTCCAGCTGACCAAAGGGATATTCCAGACCATATGACATCATACTCAGTATATAAAGTGGGGAGAAGAAGGAGGAAGTGGGAGATGTTTGGAGTGATGGCATTTGTCTTCCCAAACAACCATTACATATGATGAGTCCCTGCTCTTCTGGAGATGGTTGAACACTTGCCTGCCCATGGGGAGCACAGAATAACTTTTGTTTTTCTTTGCTTGTGTGCATGGATTTTGCTTTCCCTATTAAACTGTCTTTATCTCAGCCCATAGCTTTTCTAACTTTTGCCCTTCCAGTTCTCTCCCTGATCCTGCTGGTGAGGGAGTCAGCGAGCAGCTCTGTGGTATTTACCAGCTGGGGAGAAACCATGACACAGGTTAAAGCTGCAAATGAAAATATGTGGTGTCTTGAAAGCACATTCATGATGGGCTGAGTGACTATTTTTCTGCTAATAATCTCAAAGAGGATAATTACCTGACCCATCACCTTCATAGAGAATCCAGCATGAAGGTATTGAATAATTAAATCTACTTTCCTTGAATCTTTCTGGCCTATGAACAAAATGTATGATTTTGTTTTTGCTTTATAAAGCAAAAAACCAAATGTTTTCATCTCTAAGTAATGTTTATTCAATCACCACACACCTGTTTAAAACTCCCTCATGACAATACTTGGGCCTGATTCACACCTCACAGGTCATGAAAGATGAAATTCTATACACATGGAATCCAATGCAGTAATTCCTGCACTGCCAAATACCTGCAATTGATAAAAACAGATTAAATCCAGTGATTCCGTGCAAAACTGACGCTCATCAAAAATATCACCTCAATATGGGATCTCTTTGACCCCTAAAGGCATATTACACTTTTCATGTCACTATCACAGTAGAAATTTCCGGACGGCATAGATAATATATATATATTCATCCATCTATATATATATTTATGCATGCTATTTTTCACAGTTGGTTTATCACGTATTTATAAGCTGATTTTAATTCACCTGGCACTCAAAATGTACCTGCACTTACCTAGTAATATCTCATTATTTATCTTTGTTTGGGTGATAGCTCTAGCCTGGAATTTAATACCCAAGTTTCAGAAATAAACTCTGTGAGCAGAATAAATATTTCTTATATTAAAACCGAAACCTGTTATGTTGCTTTGTTCCGAATATATCCCCAGTCACTGATGCTATACATGTAAACTGTCAAGAACAGGCAAAAGAAAAACCCTTTCAATATCTTGATTGATAAATTAGCATACGATGAATATGATACCCCTCCAAGATGCTACAGCAATTTTGTTACACAAATGATGAATCCAAGAAAGCATCAATAATCTTTTTGATAATATCAGAGATTACAAATAAGAATGTTTTATCTGCAAGTTCTGCAGTAGCCTTTTTACCATTTCAAACAACTTCTAGTTTTCCAGGAAATAAAAGGATGGTTTCTTTACCACCACAGATTTTTCTTTATATGAGCAGCTCATTCATTATTAATGAAGATTGATTTTGTCTGATTACCTTTTCTGTAGTTGTAGTTCTGTAGTTGTAGTTCTGTGAGTTGCATAACTCACCTTTTATTTTTGCTGTAGGTGAGAAACTGAAACTGCTTTTTGCTGCTATGGTAACATTATTTTATAATAGCATTCCATTTCAGCTTTTATACTAAATTTGCTCACAATGTAGGAGGAAGAAAGGAAGAAAACTGACTTGAGAACACGAAAGTGAGGGTAATTTAAAAAAAAACCCCAAAATATTCAAAATCAAGAATGGGTTCTTTCAAGTTTTCACTCAAGGGGGAGGGGAGAAGAACACGATGTAAACTTCAATATCAATGCTTTATTTGACAATATTTACAGTAAGGTTTAATTAGACAGAAATTTTATTCAGGTATCTAGCCATCAAAATGAAACACAAGAATCAGGGATAAAACTAGTCAATAATGTAAAATAATGAGAAGAAAATAAGCAAAATAACCATGTTTGAAAGGTTCCAGTGAAAATAAGAAGTTGCAAAAATATTCAGAGATCCTGCTTTGATTTTCCAGATACTATACTGTTTTAGTTACAAATTCTGACAAAATAAGGTCATAGAGTCATACCAATCAATGAAAATTGTAATCCCTAGCTCTTTTTCAATTGATTTTAGAGGCATTTAATGAATCTGTAGCATATACTTTATTTCACAATAATTTTTGAACCCAAATATATGTTTCAATTAGAATTTCATGTGATAACTAGTATGAAATAATGACAGGAAACAATGTTTCTGAGGTCTTCATACTAGAATATGCAGAGAGAAATATTCCAGGGTTTTTGTCTTCTTTTTTTTTTGTTTTGTGTTTCCTTGGAAAAAGAAAATTACTTGTGTAGTGGAAATAAATTTGAATTATCTTTACCAGTAAAACAATATTAACTTCCCCAGTTTGGGATCAGACTGCGTAAAACCTATGAGTTTCAAGACCCTTCTATAATAAATGACTTGGTCTTGCTTAAAGAGTTGATATGCTGGATCTGGGTCAACTTTTAATAGAGAATCTATTCTCTACCAAACCATGAATAGATTGTGATTGTTGTTTGCCTTAGAGAAGACAGTCCTCTTCCTGAAAAAAGGGACAACGACAGCCATAGTTTTCAGTGTGGAAAAGAAAAGGAGTTAGTGTTAACTTCATGGCATAGCAGATGGTTTGTTTTTAAAGAAAATAAGTCTTTTTCTACAATAATTTCCTCTATGACTTTAATTAATCATTTGCTAATTCTAAACAAAGAAACAGTAAATGAAACATTTCCTAATGTGGACTGTCAATGTTATCTGCTAAGTAAATGCTTTCTTTCACTCTGCACAAAACTTGTTGGTTATAAAGTTGAGCAAAGATATTTTTTAGGGTGATGGCCAAATCACAGAAAATAATTCTGGTCAAAACAAGTGCACTTCCCATAACTTGAACAAATGAAAACATGCACACACACAGATCTTTACAAAGCATATTTACACACACAGTCTTGATGCCACGTATCACTGATGGAATGAAATGACATTTCTGATTCTTTTTCATAATGGAAGTGATGAAATTTTCCCAGTTTTGAACTTTTCCTATTGTTAAATTAACTATGTCTACAGCAAGAAAAATTCTAATTCCACTTCAAAAGTTTCATTTGGGTGTCACAGTGTTTCTATATTTCTGGAACATTTCCTTCAGCAAAAGTGTATTGATATTTTTATTATTTTTATTTTTAACTCAACCTATTTTATTGAAATTCAGTCTATATTTAAAAATATTGTCCATCCCTTCAAAAGTACATTTTTTAAGTATCTGAAAGAGCTATCAGATAAATAAGAAAACAATCGAATCTAATAGAAACACCTAATACTACCAGAACTTCCTTGTCACCTCCAGAAGAATCCAAGGTTGATCTGTTTTTTAGATTCTCAGAACAGTGTCACCAGGGAATTGCATGCAATATTTGGAGCATACACTACTTCAGGGCATGAAGGTTCTAAAAATAAAAGCTGACACTATTGTAGTGTGCTTAAATGTGATTGACAAGAGCAGTGAAGTCATAGAGAATAAGACAAAATTGTTATGACACTAGACAAGCTGCTTAAACAATGACTGAGAAAGAGTTGCATTTGTATTCTGGGATTTTTCTCCCTATGCATCCCAAAAGTGTACACAGTGAAATTGTAAGGTTCATAGACACAATTTTTCTTTTGTTACCCTGGATAAAAGTAGTCATTCCATAAGACATTTAAGAGATCCATATTTCTTCAAAAAGAAGCACATATGGAAAATTTTATCTTTCACTGAAATAAGCATTACTATTCTGTAGCATTCATTAACATAGACATTTCAGGGTTTGATTCCTCTCCTTGTATTCTAGTGAATTCTTCATGGTTCCTAAGAAAAGGAGTGAGCTTTACAAGAAGGGTTAAAAAAGACAAAATAAAATCTCAATGGTGTTGTTTAGAATCGACTTGAATTGTGGGTTTCAATGACAAATACCTTCTTCAATGAGAAAATTTGGTGGGGTTTTGGGATATTTTGGGATTTTTTTCTGATTTATTTTCTGTTTGGCCTAATATAGTTACTTACATTCTGTTATGCTCCTGAGTACTCCTGTGTGGTTTTTACTACACCTTGATGTACTAACATACATTAAAATGTGCAAAAATTAGATCAAAGACAATAGAGATTTTCTTTTTACCATTGTCCTGGTTTCAGCTGGTATAGTTAATTTCTTCTCAGTAGCTGGTACCGCACTGTGTTTTGGATTCAGGGTAAGAAAAATGTTGGTAACACACTGATGTTTTGGTTTTTGTTGAGTCATGTTTATTCTACGTCAAAGACTGGGTTTTTTTTGTGTGGATGAGAGGTAGACTGTATTTGGTTTGTGTGGCCACGTTTTGGTAGTGGGAGTGGTTCTACAGGAGTGGCTTCTGTGAGAAGCTGCCAGAAGCTTTCCCTTGGTCTGACAAAGCCAATGCCAGCTGGGTCCATGATGAATCCTTTGCTGTCCAAGGCTGAGCCAATCAGAGATGGCAGAGGTACCTCTGTGATAAAATATTGTCATGATTTAAGAAACATATTCCTCAGTGTTGTGCTCCCACTGAAACACTCCAAACCATGCACCACTTAATCACTCTGCCTCCTGCTCACCCTCCTGCTGCAGTAGGCTGAAGAGAAGAATTGGCAGCACAAAAGATAAAAATCACTGGTTGAGATTAAAAAAAATTACTGAAAACAGCAATGAAATAAGAAAATTAACAGTAACAACAACAATGCTAATGACAGAGAGTACAAGAAAAAAGGTAAATTATCCACATGCTATTGCTTATCCACCATGGAACACTCCTGACAATGCCTGACTGCTCCCTCTGCCACACTATGTGACCCAGAAGGGAGCCCTTTCCCCATTTCAGGAAAATGATGTGAGGTTGGAGAGAATAAACTCCAAGTCCTAACTGTGCCCCCTTCTGGCTACAACAAAATTTAAGCCTATCCTGGCTGGAGCCAGGACACATATTTAGGAGAAAAGCAAAAGATACAGTACAGAAGTGATTGTTCTCAGAGAAGAGTGAGGTGAGAATATGTGAGAGGAACAGCTCCACAGACAGCAGTGTCAGTGGAGGAGGGCAAGGAGGTGTTCCAGGTGTGGGAGCTGAGATTGCCCTGCAGCCCATGGTAAAGAAGCTGTGCCCCTACAGCCCATGGACAGCCATAGGGATGCAGAGATCCACCTGCAGCCATGCAGGAGACCTACCCTGGAGCACATGGATGCCCAAAGGAGGGCTGTGGCCTCATGGGTAGCCTGGAGCAGGCTTCAGGTGGGGACCTGGAGACCCACGGAGAGAGAAACCCATGCTGGAGTAGGTTTCTTGGTAGGGCTTGTGATCCCCAGTGGTGAAAGAACCTGTGGTGAACTGACCATAAGCCCCATTCCCTGTCTTCCGGCACTGTTGGAAGAGAGGAGGTAGAGCCCAAGGAGGGATGGGGTGAGGTGTTTTAAAGCTGCTCTGATTCAGATTGGTAATAAATTCAGTTAAAGTCTGGTTTGCCCTTGATAGTAATCGGTTTGTGACTTCTCCCTGTCCTTATCTCAACTCATGAACCCTTCACTGCATTTTCTCTCTCTTAGCCAGTTGTGGAGGGGAGTGATAAAGCAGTTTGGTGGTTACCTGGTATCTGGACAGGGTCAGCCCACCATGACAACATTTGTAGGACAGTGGCAGTTATGATTGTGGATTTTATAGAAATAATAGAAACCTGTATGTGGCAATTTACATTTGATTATTTCAGAAAGTGTTCATAATACATATAAAAATATGCACAGATAAATGTACAGTAGAAAAGTTTGGAAAAGATGAATGGGACAGGAATTGAACTCCAGTTTCTTATTTTAATTTAGTAAAACTAAAACTTTCCATTAAAATATATCCTTCTTCAGGTTTTCATATTTCATTTTCTCATATATTGCTAGTCCCAGAGCTATAGATGGCTGAAATCTCCATTTAAAACTTTCTGTTCATAATTTGATACTACCAGAGCAAGCAGCACCTGCTGATTCCCAGGATACACCAATAAGTGCAGTCTGCAGGCTGAAACAGCTGGCACCACTATTTAACACGATCAGGATTTACATTTTAAATGTACTCAGCATTATATTATGTTTCAGTAACTACTTTTCATCATGTGACCATCTGTTTCTGAAGTTGCAATTTTGTGCTTCCCTTGATAGCTGTCCTCAAAAAACCAAAAAAAAAAATCAAACCCAAATCAACTGGAAGTCATGTTGAGTATTCTACAGTAAACCTCTTTACTGAACAGTAAAGAACACAATTGCCTAATGTGGTTAAGGCCTGGTAGGCAGCTCAGCACCACACAGCCACTTGTTCACTTCCCCAGTGGGACTGGGAAGAGAATCCAAAGGGTAAAATTGGAAAAAACTCAAGGGTGGAGGTGAAGCGAGTTTGACAAAATAACAAAAGCTGTGCATGCATGGCAGCAAAACAAAACAAGGAATTTATTCACTTCTTCTCATGGGCAAGCAGGAAAGCCAGGCTCCATCATGTGTAACCATTACTCGGAAGGAAACACTATCACTCCAAACATCCTCCCTTCCTCCTTCTTCCCCCAGCTTCAGTTTGTGTCACCTGTCACAGCTGTGTTCCCTCTGAAATCCTTGTGCACCCCAGCATGTGGGGTGGTGGGGCAGCATGAGAAGCAGGAAAGGCCTTGATGCCTTGTAAGCACTAAATAATTAATTGATGAAGACATTCCTGTCCTATCAACACTGTTCTTTTGACAAATCAAAAAACATTACACCACAGAAGCGAAATGAGGAAAAGTTACTTCTCTATCCCAGCCAAGAACAGTAAATGTAAGAACAAACATTGGCTTCTTAAATATCACTAAGTATACCATGAATAATTCACAAACAGGCCCAAACAACATTAAGTAACTAAGCTGAAGAGTGATATCTGAAACTTACCCATTCATAGCATCAGAAAATTTAAAAAAAACAAGGCCCAGAACATTGGCCATAAAAGGTTGACAGACAGGAGTGGTCCAGTATCACTTAGAATTATTTCCTGACTATGATACATGGATAATTTGGATATATTCTTGGGAAGAGGAGAAGATGAATATGAGTCCTTTTAGAGAGAAGATGATTTCTGCTACTGGAAAGAACTGCAATAAGTTACGTATATGTCAACAAGGGTAAAATTTGCTAACTGGCAGTACCAGCACTTCAAAAGAAAAAGAGTTTTGCTTTTTCTGAAAGGCAAGTCATACACACCAACTCTAAGAGCAGTATTGCAGAGTAAAGGAAGTTCTGGCTCCAACACACTAAGGTTTGAAGGGGAGATCACGACTATCTCTAACTATGTCCTAGAAATGCCAACAAAATTCTGAAACTGAACAGAAATAAATTGAAAACCCAATATATGAGTCAGTGTGCTAAGACCCCATTAATTGAAATATAACAAAACTGTCATATATTAAGCAATTTTCTTGAATCCAAAAAAGTCTAAAATAATTCAATTCTTTTTTATAAAGCAGAAGAATAGTTTCCTGTCCTGCTTCAAATTACTTCACACAGAATTTGAAACGATTGTATTAATCCTGGCAAGGAAACAGAGTTATTCTGCTCTTCTGCAAGCAGGAAAAGGGAAAAGTTCTATAAGCATTGCTCTCCTGTTCAGAGTGAGAAATTCTGAGAATGGCTATTCAGAGACAAAATCTTGCTTGTTCCAGACAATTTGTGTTTTGAGGCAATTTTGATTGTGCCACAGACTGACACAGACATTCCATAGCAGAAATTTTGTGGTAGCTCTGGTCTGATCCCATGGACTGAATGCCCTTTAGCAACTGGAGCATTAAATGGTACTTTTTGGTGCATCGTTTAATTTGATTTCAGCCATGACAAGTGGAGGCACTTGAGAGATTTTCTTTGAAAGCACAATGCTGACATCCTGAAGAAAAAAATTAATGAATCTATATATATATGAAAATACCTTTAGTTCTCCTCTTGTAAAGTGAGATATTACTTTTGCTGTATTTGAATTTTTAGTGTCTGTAGCTATATTCAGAAGTTTGTAAGTCTAATTAAAGTTGAGCTATAATAAAAATGGAAAAAAAATTTTGTAATCAAAGTTAGAAAATATTGTTTTACTGAATTGCTGTTTAAAACCCTATAGTAAGAAAATTGCTTCAATTTTTGATTATCGAGGTTTTAAAAATTTACCTTCATAAGTAAACTTGGCTGAATCAAAGACTGATGGCTCAAAATGTGACAGAGCAGTATAATCATCATAATGCCTATTTTTTAAGGTATGTTCTTCACACATTTTCAAAGCTTCCTGTGGCAACTACATTTGTTATTTGCACAGCAGACAGCTTGCCAGCTTTAATTATAATCCACATGCCATTACAAGTTAGTTGTTGAACAAACAGGAGAATCTCAGTGAATGTATAATCAAGTGTTGAGTTATATTAAGAGTTGTTTGTTAGGGCTAGTAAAGGATTATTTTCTTTATTACATTGCTGTGGTGATAACATTTCTATTTGCCTACAATGAAATGTCTTTCATTGCCTTCTATAATGGCTCTTCTGCCATTTTTCAGTTCTGCTGCAAATTCTTTAAAATGAAAAAGAAAATGTAAACATTTAAATTACTTTCAGAAAGACCAAGAAAAAAAGAATGTGCATATATATAAATAATCAAGTCCCCAAGCAACAAAACTCATGCATGATTTGTCGTACTGTATACCCTCATGCAGTGCTTTATTTGGAATTTAGTCTTCATGATTGTAGAAAAGGGGATAAAAAGAATCTCTTCAATGGCTAGGGATGCTCAGGTAAGGAAAACAAATATCTGCCTCAAGGTCATGATAGCTTCAGCTGAGAACTAGTAGAAATACTATTTGCCAAGTCTCCTCTTCCCAAAAGCTAGATTCTGGGGTTTTATACTGAAAAGCAAAAGGATTTGTAGTATTTAGTTTCTCTCTTTCTGTATTAGTATTTACTCCATAAGAAAAGTCTCCAGAAATTCTGCAACTTCTAGACTAGCAGAAAATATCCCTTTAAGATTAGAAGAGTTGCCTGATAGATCTAAATTAGCTCATGGAACCTAAGTGAAAATTTACTTTAAAAAAAAAAAATTGCAAGTGTATATAGAATGACTCATAAAATGCTAAGGGGTTGGAATGGACCTTAAAGATCATCTAGTCCCAACTCCCCTGCCATGAGCAGGGACACCTCCCACTAGACCAGGTTGCTCAAGGCCTTATCCAACCTGGCCTTGAACACTGCCATGGACGGGGAACCCTCAACCTCCCTGAGCAACCTGTTCCAGTGTCTCATCACCCTCACAATAAAGAATTTCTTCCTAATATCATATCTAAATTTCCCTCTTTCCGTTTGTACCAGATGTACTTGATAATTACACTTTGTCTTGTCACTACAGTTCCTGATGAAGAGTCCCTCCCTGGCTTCCTTATAGGTCCCCTTCAGATACTGGAAGGTGCTATGAGGTTTCCACACAACTTTCTCTTCTCCAGGCTGAAGCACCCCATCTTTCTTAACCTCTCTTCATAAGGGAGGTGTTTCAGTGCACTTATAAACTTCATGGCCCTACTGTATACTTGTTCCAACATTAAAATTAAATGTATCAATATAAGTAAAACTGGTTGTAAGCAGTCAGGCATCCCTGACTTATTCCACTTCTGTGATGCTGCCTTGCCTTTGCAATGCTCAGCAAGAATCATTTTCTTTGCTTGTTACAAATTGTACGCCCATTCATTACAATGGGATGGATCCCTGGGCACAGCATGACTGTCCTACATGCAGAATCCAGCATTTTGAATTGTGGAATTTCATCACATTACTAGGAATGTGTGTACAATTTGAGAACCAACTCCTCCATAAAGCACAGAATTATTTTCCAGTACTGGCAGTAATTTTATGGGTTTTCCTCAATGGGATTACAAGTGACTTGCAGTGGACTAACCTGATTTTAATTTTACTTCATATTTTACATACAGACTGTGAATTTTAAGTATTCACTGAATTATTGAATTTGTAACAAGTAGGTTTTACGCAGAGCTGCAGAAGAAAAACTTTGTCTACCCCAAGTTAAAGGCAGCTTACCTACCATGCAACATGATAGTTCAGCTATAAAACATACAAAGAGAGATGAGACTCAGTCAGATTTAAGGCAACTAATTCAGGCAGGAATATTATTAATTAATTACAGCACTTGTAACACTATTTACTGTGTCCAGAGAGATGTATCTATGCTTTGGGAAAGGGGGTGAAGTCCCTGCTTTTTACTGTGTGCTGGGGGTGGGAGTGAGCTTACAGTACTGTGAACTGCTCTCCTGTAAAGAGATTGGGAAGCTGAACTGAAAAAGTCTTCCTGAGGTGATGGCTGTAGTCCTCCTCTTTCATGGGCAAGCATATTACATAAAATACAATTTATAAACTAAACAAGTTTCTTAAAAACAGTCGAAATCTCCATCCATTAGAAAACTTCCATAACTACTCTTATAGAATATAAGGCATTTAATTTCTATTCTAAGTTTATTCATGGACAATTGATACTCATTTATTCTTTTTACTTGTAGGTTAAATAGCTTACATATCTTTCTAGTGTTTACTGCTTTTCCAGACCCACCTCCCACCCTCTCATATGTTTAGGTTGAAGCAGTGTAAGAATTGGACCTTAATTTTCCAGGTTTAATGAGCCAGAGCTTTTATTTCTTCCATCAAGATAACTCTCCATTATCCTTATTATTTTGTGAAGCCTTCTGTGCACTGATTCCATAAAATGCAGTTCCCTGGATACAGGTGATCTTGCAAATTTTTCCCTTTCTTGGAATGTTAGCTGCAGGTCATCACTGAATCATTGAATGAATCTTATTGTCTATAAATCATATCCTTCACTCTTTTAGCCAGTTATTTCATTATTGACTTTCTTTTTAATTTCCCCCCTTTTTTCCCAGGTTAATTGAAAAATTTTGCAAAATAACTCTTGCTCTTGACCAAGTCTAACCACATTTTCCAAAACTACATTTTTGTTCAGTCATACAGTTTAGATATTTACCTATATAATGTCTAAAAATGTATTACATTTTATTGTAGTAACTATTTGATAAAGGAATATGCCACAACACCTGGAATAACTGGGCTCTATTATTTATTAACAGCATTTGTTCTTTAATATATATTTTTGAAACTACAATTCTGCCCTGAAGATAATTTCTGATATCATGTATTCTGTAGAAAATTCATACCAAAACCAGACCCACGGGAATTTAGAAAAGTTTTTCACTCCTTAGGCTTCAATTGATCAATGACAGAATGTTGGGAACTTTATGCAAGGGAAGCAAAGTAAAACTTCATCAATGATCCTGGATTTCTGTAACACGACATGCACAAGCCTGAGCAAGTTGTAGAAATGAGCTTAGTGAAAGAACTAAGCCAGATTGTGCAAATTTTTTCAGATTTCTTTTTCTTTAATGAGGAATTGGATTGTGAAGAATGCAGTGAGGTAGAGGAACTTCTAAACAATTTTGCTTCTTATTACTCTATTATTCTTCACATCTTCCTCTTATTCAGGATAGATCACTAATATTCATCATTACAAAACATTTATTTCAGTCCTGCACTGGGTTTATATGACAAAATTTTGGTAATGGGAGGCTGCAGGTGTGTCCTGTGTGAGAAGAGACTATATGGGGCACAGACCACGCCAGCTGGTTCCAAAACAAAGCCACCACTGGCCAATGCTGATCCTGCCAGCAATGTTGATAGCACATTTCTGATAACATATCTAAGAAAGGGTAAAAAACCCTGGTGATAGCCGTGCAGGAAAATGAAAAAACATCCCAGCAGGAACTTGGATCAGTGAAGGAGGGGAGGAGGTGCTCTAGGCATGAGAGCAAACTTTCCCCTCAAGCCCAAGAAGAAGACTGTGGTAAAGCAGGTTGTTTTTCTGTAGTTCATGAAGGATCACACCAGAGCAGACATCCACAAGGCAGCTCATGGAAAGCCTACTGCAGGGACAAATTTTCTGTCAGGAACTGAGGCCCATGGGGTATCCACACTGGATAAATCTGTTCCTGAAGGACTGTACCCTTTGGAAAGGACCCTTTCTGGAGAAATTCCTGCAGAAATATATCCCATGGAAAGGACCTATATTGGAGAACTTCATGAAGTACTGTGTCCTGCGAAGCAGAGATCAGTGTGAGGCAGAAGGTGGCAGTGGCAAAGTGTTATGACCTGAAAGCAAAACCTTTCTCCAGCCGTCCTAAATGACATAGAGTTTGCAAATCCACTACACAAGACAACGCTGCTTTTAAAACCTTAATGTTTTTAAATGAACAAATCTTTCCTTCAAGAATGAAAGCTGGAGCCCTTGTTATCTGCACCACTAGATCTGCCCCATCCTGTCTCTGTTTATATATATATTACTGACAGTACTTATCATCCTGTTTTTATGAATCTTTGCCAACATTGTTTTATGTGGTACTTGTTTATAATTAGCACTACATATGTAGTAACTGGGCATTTTAGATATGAGCTAGTTTCACAGTTTATTATGTTATACAAGACATAGAATGCACAAATCACAAATACGTAGAACATTGAATTTAAACAAATGAAAGTCTTTACTAAGTTCAGTCATGAGATGGCTTTGATTTATTTGTGCATATTATGACTTTTTAGAACTTGCCCTTCTGCCATGGGGTAATTAGATCAGTCCAATTATGTGAAGCAAATGTCCTGTACCTGATGCACAAATGCTTTGATCAAAATTGTTATCTCAACCTCTCTCTTGAGACCCACGTTGGGCTCCAATTAGACATGCTGGTTTTAACACCAGAAGGAAATTAAAACTCCAAATAAGCCACTGCCCTTCCCCCTCACCTTCTGGTAAGAGAGGAACAAAAACACACAGCATTAAACTTTGCCCCCTTCTCTGTAACCCAGACATCTGTGTATACTATTTCACTAACATCTAGACAAAAACTCCATTTCACTGGGTAGTGAACACACATTCTTCATTCAACAAGACCATGACCACAATAGATTTGATAACCAAAATTTCTTGGCAAAATGTGAGCATGTAGATCTGTAAATAATTTTCTGGTTTTTTTAATCTAAATCAAAATGATTCTGTGTCCTATAGTTTCTGAGATACATCTTTAACATTATGGAAGAATTAAAGATCACACATGCTGATATAAGGCTTCAGATTCTATATAAATAATTTTTTTAAAAAAGGGAAAAATCACTCTACCTTATATTTTCTTTTTAGTAAGTTTCTTTGTCTTTTGGAAGGCTGATGTAAGTTTAGAAGAGGCTTCCCAATCCAGCAAGACAAAGTGTTTCTTTAAAGGGAAGTGAGATACCAACATCTATGCAGGAGACACCTAATTTGATTTGGGTTCCTTTAGAAAGTTTACTACAAAACATGGATTTAGATTGCAAACACAGCCTCAATTGGCAAAATTGAGAATCGTAGCTTGACTGAGCTGAGAATAATTTGTCAAAGCCAGTCCCATAGTCTCCCGCAGAAACTTGTCAAACTTAAGTATACAGTATTTTAATTAAAAAAATAGCAAATTTGCTTCTAGGTTCCTCCTCCCCAGTCATTATTGGTTTATTTGTGATGTACTCACAGTATATGCTATCATTACAAAATGCATTCAAATCTCAGGGTGCCAAATATGCATCGAAACTTGGCTAAAGATGATCAAAACCTTATGACTCACACATAGTTTCCAGAAGTGCTCAACATCTAGACTGAACTGGGCAAAAAAAAAAAAAACTATTTGTAAAATGGCCTCACATTTTATCTTCATGGCTTTTATGAACCCCTAAAGGAAAACATGATTCATTTCCCTGAGCAGCAATTAGGTCAGGAAGTCATCTTCATATGATTACATTTCTACAAAGGATAAGATGAATCTGACCTTATTTTTAATTCTTTTTTTTCTTTGTATCCATTTTGTTTGTCCTACTGTTCTCTGTCAATGCCAAGTTGCTTATATGATTTTTTTTGTATCCTGTCTGTTTCTCTGAATTAGAATTTCAGTAAAAAAGCTATCAGCCTATGGGAAAGAAAACCAATTTAGCTAAAGCCTAATGTTTATCAATATTCAGAAACCCTGGGCAGCCTGTCAGATATATTACTTCAGATTTAATTCAGTTAGAGAATAACAATGTGTGACTTAAAATTAAAATGTGCTATTCAGCAAATATCAGAGTTTGTCAAAAGTTCTTATCTCCATAAAAGACCATAAACTCTGTGTCTTTGTGGATGTATTTTAAGCTTGTGAGAATATATAGCCATATTCAGGACATTTCAGATTTGAAAATATGACTAAAAGAATAAAACAGACACCTTGATTTGAATGAACTAGAGCACCACCTGGGTCTGTCCACCACTCACAGGGAATTGAGGTCTTTATCATGCCCTGAACATCTTAACTATTAGAAATTTTTAATGTAGTAAAATTTTACCCATTTTTACTGTAGGTCATTAAAAACAATTCACCTTGCTTTCCAAAATTAGAAATTGAGAAGAATGAATATTCTTGGTGGTGAGCAAACCTATCAAAAGTAAAAGAAAAATCAGTTCAGATTTACACTGAAAAGAAAGTCTAATACAAATAAGGACCAAAAATTTATACATAATTCAAAGCTGAAGATCAAGAAAATTTGTATTTAGAATTGTCTAGATTTTGTCATAGCCACTGGAAGTAACTTTTCTGCATGGCTGATTGTTTAGAAAAAAAATGTAGGAGATAAAAGATGGGATAGAATACACAATACAAACAAGTCCTCAGATCAAACTTGGAAAGATTCCATTTTCTAGATTAATAAAGAAAATTGAACACCTTATTTTCCTGAAGACAGAACTCTCATATTGGCTGACCTTTCCATAGAGCATGTGAACACTAGGTCCGTGGGTGTAAGAAACCAGGAAAGGAAGGCAAAAGACCAGCATGGCTGAATCAAGCCCTGCTGGCTAAACTAAGGGGCAGAGGGAATTGCACAGGCAGTGGAAGAGGGGCAGGTGTCCTGGGAAGGTCATAAGGATGCTGGCTGGTTGTGGAGAGATTGGATCTTGAAGGCAGAGGTGCACCTGGGAGCTGAACTTGACACGGAATGTAAAGAATAATAAAGAGGGTTTCTACAGGTATGAAAGCCAGAAAAGGAAGGTCAAAGAAAGCATACTTCCTCTAATGAGCTAAATATAATCAAATAATAATTGTTATTGGCTGAATTAGAGGAGTTGCAACAGTGACAAACACCTATATTTTTTTACTGTCAGAGAACACACATACCATTTACTTTAGCTGTATAGAACTGCCATTCTTTGAGGAATTTATAAACCTGCTCAGCTTATGAACAAGCTCTCATAAAAAAAAAACCTTGATCTTCCACATAAGGATAGGTTACGAAGTTAACTAAATAGATTTTAGATGTAACAGCAGTAGACACACTCTTCTTGGATCAGATTAGAAGAGAGCACTGCATGTAGTTAAATATTGGTGTCCTAATGCCTTTTCAATATACTTAATTATAATATTCTATTCACTTCATATGCAAACCTATGTTCAAAAATCAATGTCATAAGTAAATCTGTGATCATCAAAAGTTACCTCCTGTGTGTGCATATTGCAGAATGATGCCAAAAGTCAAAATTATGTTTCTTGAAAGTTATCTGATCTCATTTTAAGTTCCAGTTCTTGGCTTATCCACCACCACCTGTGGTGAAGGTTTCAATGTTTAATTATCTTCACTGCTAGGAAATCATATCTTATTTAAAGCTTAATTTTATCTAATCTGAAATTCAAGGCACAGGATCATGTCATCCCTTTATCTGCAAGATATAAAAAAGGATTGTGATTGCTTATACATTCTACATAGTGACCAGGTTATATTTCCCATACTTTTCTTTCAGAAAATGACCAGACTGAAACCTTCAAGTCTCTTAGCTAAGGCCTTCTCCTGGCATTTAAATGCTTACATTTCTTCTATTGACTGTCTTCTATATTTCTTCTTGAAGTTTTGTCACCTGAATCAGACATAACATCGTAGAAACAAGCTTTCCAATACTCTTCCTTTCAATTAAAAGAAAATATTCTCTGAAGGACTACAGTAACCTTTATACCAGCTACAGAACTGAAAATAGAATTCATGGGAAATGAACACCCTCAAATTCTTCTCTGAGTTGTTCACCTTGCCTGAAGTTCCCTGTCCTAAAAACATTGTTTATGTTCTTTCCACCAAAAATGTTATTATATTAAGATTCTTCTACTAAAATATTTTTGGACCAACAGTGTTTATTTATTGGAATAGTTTGGATCACTCCATAAAATTTATAACTGCTTTTTATTTACTGGCCTATAAATGTGTGTCACATGAAAATTTTATTGCAGAGACATTTTATAAACTGGGCAGCAGTGAAAGCATTGGGAAAGATAAAAGAGTAGTGTTACTACCAACAACTGCATTTAGAGATCTATAAGCAAGACTATTTTTAATCTAAAAGTCCTGATTAACTCAATGGAATAGATATATATAAAATTACAATGTATTTCTAATTAGATACATTTTATTTTCACATTTTATTATAGACATTTATAATCTGTCCAGAAACAAATAAATAGAAAAACAAAGGTACTTGATTGGGCTTAATTTTCATTAGATATTTCTAAATGCATTAACAGTAGCTTTTCATTTTCTGATAAAAATTCCTAAATAACTGTTCAGTTATGCTGGTGCTAGGTTAATCAAACTGGACTTATTTTGGACAAAATTTTTCTGTCACCTGTGCTCTGTTGCTTTTCTTCCAAAAAATAATAGATAAAATAATTTTTCAATCTGTGAAGGTCTTGTATATTCTACCTTTAATTCTCTCTTGTACTCTTTCTCCCCGTATGAGGAACACAGTATATTTCATACATGGATGTGAAGGTGCAACTATTGATGGTGAAAGGTTACATTAAAATGAGCAATAGTTTTGCAAAAGTAACAACAGATAAAAGAATCTTAAAATAGTAGAAGAAGTGTATAAATGATCACTGAAAGGAGCTTCAGGATATTTCTGAATCCTACTTTATGACTGAAAGTATTTTGTCACCAATGATTGCCACTCAAGATCAGTTCACCCAGGAAAAGATCTAACCAAAATTCCAATTTTTACTAGACTTTTTAGATGAATACTTAAAGCCACAACCTTCTAATGAGGACTTGAAAACCCTGAATAATGTGCATCTCCGCATCTCTCTGACTGGCCTGTTTCACCACTTGTGCACTCACTAGCCAGTGAAGAATTTTTTTGTTTCCTAATGTCCAGTGTATACAACACAAACCACGAAAATTACCCATTTCTCTTTTGCTTGTCAATAACAAGAAGAGTTTGGCTTCATCATCTTCCTTTCTTCAAGAAGATTGATGTAGGTTTTGCCTTGCCCCCTAACCTCTGCTCAGTGAGCTAAGTAATCCTCTTTAATATCAGGTGTTCAGGTTCTTAACCACCTCAGTAACTGAGTCTGGACACTCAACATCATTCTTATATCAGCCTGGGCAGGAGGAAGAGATTCTATTCCAGGTATGCCTTCCCCCGAGTTATGAAGAGGGAAATTATAAGAACTCCTCTTTTTGAATTGAATTTCAGTATGTTTCTGCTTGCAGAGCCTTGAGATTGGTTGGTCTCTCTGGATTAACACTGACATTTTAACTGTTCCCTCTTATTCAGCATCAATTCATTGTTAGGCTCCATTTTGGTGTATGTCTGCTCACTGAGGGCTGCCAATCAGTCAAATCATCCAACATTCCCCCTCAAAGTGGAATAGTCCAGTCAATTTTACTTCCCATGTACATAGAACTGCTTATCCATCCCAGTTTCTGAAATTACCAAAAACCTCACTTAAATTACATCTGCCATGCTCTACTCATTAAATTAACCAACTTCTACTTCACAGGTGTCCTGATACTACATATGTGTAGTACTACATCAGAAAGGCTCTGAGATAAACCATGCAAGTGATGTACATGTCCTGAGCAGGACATGTAAACTCTAATAGTCCATTACAATTGAAAGACTACATAAAGTTAAAGACTATTTCTCTGTTCATTATATGTAAGTTCAGGTGTCTGTAAGGGATATATTTCTATTTTAAAGAGTCATCAAGAATTTCCTTTAAAATCAAAAAAGAAAAATAGGCATTCTGGAACAATTTGTCTGGTCTGTCTTAGGTTTCTTCATTAGGATCAGAAGAATCAGGTCCTAGAAAGTGCCTATTTCTCTCCTTCAATTGCAAAAGAAAGATTCCACAGAGGATCTTTTGACAGACAACATGCACAAAAATTTATTTATGGGTCCTGTAGCTGATGTCACCCATCACCATAGCAGTAAAAATTACCTTCAATAAAAATGGAAAAAAGCCAAAACCACAAGCAAATCAGCAAAACTAAAAAAAAAGAAAAAGGAGAAAGAGAGAAAACAAAAAAACAAAGGAGAGGAAAATACCTTCTCAGTGATCAGTAAACAAAGACAAAAAATGGGTACCGCTCTAGATGAATATCCTCTTCTTAGTAACTTCCCTAGTCCAACAACCACTCCCTTCATAAAATTATTCTAAACTAACTGTATCATTTCCACAGTATCACAGTCTTGTTGCTCTGATTTCTTACAGTGGTATTATTCAAGAGAAGCATGCTTTGACCAGTGCCAGATTTTGCAGAGCCAATTGACTTTTAAAGCTATGAGCATTACTGTGAAATGCTTATGGATACTTTACTAATGCTAATCCACTAAATTTTGTTTGTTCTGTAGTAGAAGTTTGTGAAATAAAAATTATGAAGCAAGGTCTGTAAAATGGAGGATAAAAAAGAAAACAATACAAACATTATTTGAAACCACTTCTTCAAAATAACACTATAGCCATATTTATATTTTGAAGAATCACCAAGAATTTCCTTCTACTAGTAGAAGCTGCAAAACAAGACGGCAAAATATACTTTGGAACATGAGGGTAAGAGATTGTTACAGTGATATGTAGGGGCATGTAGGTGGAAGGTTATGAACTGAAAGGAAAGACTGCAATATCATGAGCTAAAGAGATTGAAATTGAAGCCATTTAGGTCAAAGCAGTTTCCCTCAGGAGCCTTCTAGTCAATTATCTTTGATGTAGGTCTACTCTTTAGATGTCTGAAATTGGAGGGAAGAATCCATGCTTGTCTCAGTTCTTCATCTAGAAAGCATGAGTGTCTATTTTTCCCCTTTCTTTCTACATTTACACTTACTAAGACAGCTAGATTGTCTCAGTCCTTCAATTTTTCTAACTTGAAGCATCATGCTTAAGTCCTTAGCACTTTCACAGTATTAATTACTACAACTTTTGAGTTCTGTCTTAAACTTACACTCTTTTTTCATAAATTCATAGGAATCAAAATGAAGAGGAAGTAATAGTTTATTCAAGGTATTTCTCATTATATACTCAGAAAAAAACTAAGGTTAAAATTTTGGCCACTCTGAATGTAAGAAAACTGTGGCATTTCAACTAGAGGTTTGAGAAGGAGAGAGAAATAAGTTATTATCTTTAAAAATTAAGGAACAGTACAAAGACTATTATTATTTGCCATGTTGTAGTCCATGTGAATTTTCCAGCAGTTTAACAAAGGAAGAGATGGACAGTAACACCTCAAATTGATGTAAAAAGCAAAAAAAAATCTAATCTTTTCACTGAACCACCAGCTGATCTCCAGCATATGAGAAATAATTGGAGTCCTAATAGCAATAGGATATGATCTGTTGAAGAATGACAAATATTTTGAAATTGTAAGGTTTTTGTTTGTTTGTTTGTTTTTAAATAATATATTAAAAACATGTTCACCTTGAAGAAAATGCATCAGAGAATCATCATGCTGCTATATTTATGCTATGCTTTCACTATAATTTAAGCATTCCATGGCAGAAGAACAGTTCTTAATATCATCATTGAGAAGTATTGTACAAACAATTTCCCATATTACATTTGCTGTCTTGAATGCATAATGATGAGATGGTTGTTGAATACTTCGCCCAGCATTGTGCAATAGGCAGCATGACAATGTAAAGCTAAAGGACAATTAGTGTCCTAAAATGTTGACATACGAGGATTTCTGCTAACAGCAACAACCTGATTTAAAGAAGAACTCAGTGCACATACAACTTACATGAAGTGCCAATATACTTTGATATCCTGGTAGAACAATTTTGGAAACTAGGTTGGTCCGTTAATGCTGATATTAGAAAGAGTAGAATAATTCTTAATCTTATCTTGTGGTTTCTATTAGTATCTAAAGCTTGTGTCTCTATTTCTGAAACAAAAAGGTACAGTATGTCTGCACATGGTGAATTTTAGTTTATGTAGATTAAGGGAGTGTGGACTTACATGTCTTGATTAAAGCCCCCAAATTATGTAAGTGGTCAGTGCTTTTTGTTGTGAAAGAATAGCAGTTGCTATTAGCTTTCCAATGGTTGAGCTGGAAACATAGCTTAAAAATTACTGTTTCAGATGGGAGACAAAGAATAATGTCATAAATGATTTATAAAGCAGGAGTGAAAATGAAATAGAGAACAAGGACAAAAAAGACATAGATTAATATAAAGGATGGGGACAGAGTAAAAATACAATACAACAAACAGGTAAACAAGTTCTTTTATTTCATTGGAGAGATAATGGTAAAGGTAGAAAGCAAGAGAATAAGAGAAAAGTTCATCAATTACGAGGGAGATAAAAAAAATTGTTTTTCATCATTGTGCCAGCATACAGGTAACATTAATCCATAATAGATTAAAAGAGAGACTTCACTGAGGCAGAGCCAGTTCTTGTCAGTCTTTTGCAATCCTTGGGACAATTCCACACCTAGTGAGAGACACACACATTGGTTGCTTTCGTAAACTGCCCACAGAGTTCCTTCATCAAATAGTAAACTTACAGTAATAATGAGAACTCTATGGTCTCAATCCAAGACCGACCAAAATTAATAGGAGCAATTCAAACAGGAGTGTTCACAGCACTTTTCTAAAGTATTTCCTGAAAGAGGCAGTCAATGACAGACTCCAAGCCTGATAAGAGTATTGTGTATAAAGACAAATCTTGATAAGTCCTTTCCTAAACAGTATAATGAAATATATTTCTAACTTGGACGGGCAGTGGGTGTGTTGCTGGATGATTGGCTTCATTTGGAAGTGTACGCTTTCAAAATGAAAAATAATATTAAAAAGGTAACACTAAAAACATTAAGTTGATTGAAGGAATATTTATATTACCTGCTAAAAAATAAGTTTTAAATTTCTATTTTTCATTTATTTTGGTCCTGTATTGCCATTTCCCAATGTTTTTAAAATTTTAATCAATAAGACTGTATTTTAAAATGTGGACTTACGTGCCTGCAATATTCCTAATAAACCAGACAGTTAGATCCTCCGGCCTTATTAAAAAAATCAAAATTTATGCCCTGTACATTTTGCTAGTGTATCTGGCAGAAAGATTAAGGTCCACAGAGAAAGGAACATAGTAGAATGATGACAGATGGGGGTGCTCAAATTGTGCCCTGCTCCATCTTACTCCTTTGCACAGTGACAGAAGCCTTGGGGACCCCGAGGTGGAGAGGAGACTGAGTTCCAGGGGCAGCTAGTGAGTGTTTGAGCTCTGTTGCTAGAGGGATCCACATTGCACCTATGTGTACACAAACATGTAAATTCCCATTAAGAGACCTTCATCCTGATTACATAGAGGGGGGAACAAGATGAAGTCATCAGTGCTGTGCGTGTTCCAGTGCTGACCGTTTTTGTTTATGTTCTGTATGGCTGGGTGTGTAATTCAGGGGATGTTCAATTTTTATGAAAAGTGGCATGAATATAATAAAACTCTGACCAAACTTTCAGAAATTCTTTGTACATATGGTTAGTGTGTTTGCAGAGCACCTAATGACATTTAATAAAGCATATCAGAATCTGCCTGAAGCAAGGGTCTTAACATCAAAAAGGGGGTCTTGATAACAAAAAAATATTTTGACGAGGCTTTAATTTTCTGACAACATGAATGTGCAGTCCAGAAAGTGCAAAAGTATATGAAGATAGACTAGGGCTAGAATCTTTTAGATACAGGATGGAAAAATTGATTGAAGCAATGAAATAGTAATTTTAATGCTAAAGAAACACGGTCAGAATTTCTTAACAGTTAAAAGTGGGAAGTCTACAAATTTTGATGAAATTGTGGAAAAAACAATATACAGAGTAAAAATGTGCTGACATATTTACATAAAAATAAACATAATGTGCTGTATTATCTCAAGTACTGTGTCCAGTTTTGGGGCCATCATTTCAAGAAAGAAGTTTTTGTGCTCGAGCAAGTCCAGAAAAGGCTGACACAGTTGGCGAAGGGTCTAGAGAGTAAATCCTCTGAGGAGCAGCTGATGGAGCTGCAGTTGTTTAGCTTGGAAAAAAAAGGAGGTTTATGGGTGACATTACTCTACAACTACCTGAAAGGAGGAGGTAGCCAAGTGGGGGTTGGCCTCTTCAGCTGATAGTTGGCAGGACACAGTCTCAAGCTGCACCTTGGGAGGTTTAGGTTGGACATTTGCAGGAATTTCTTCATGGAAAGGGGGCTTAAACATTGGAATGGACTGCCCAGGGAGATGGTGGAGTCACTATCCCTGGGGGTGCTTAAGGAAAGACTGGATGAGGCATTTAGGCCATGGTCTTGTTCACACATGATGGTGTCAGGTCACTGGTTGGACTCAATGATCTCAGACTAGCTGATTCTACGATTCTGTGATTCTGTGATTCTGTGATTCTGTGATTATGTGATTATGTGACAGGATGCTTAAAAGCCCTTTTATCTTTTTCTCTATTATCTCTATTATTCTACATAAATATATATATTATTCCTCTATAAAGTCTATTACCTGGTGCCATGAAAGAAAATAGTGTCCCACAGAAACAGATTTTAATAGTTTTTGACCTGCAGTTTCTCAGGAAACCACTGTTTATGGAAATGTAGTGCAAGCTGAAAGGAATCAAAAGTTATTAAGACAAAAATTAAGCTCTGGCCTGTTGCCAGATTCTCATGTGCTATGTGACTACTGCAAGAAGGCCTCCACAGTTAGTATTCAGACAGCACTTTACTTCAAATTGTAGGGTTTGGAACAGGAGTTTTGGATTTATTTGTATTCAGTCTTAATAGATATACTATACTAGTGGATATACTAGATATACTCAATAGATATCTTGTCCAGATCCTTCATCAAGACACCATAAAGATGTGCACTAGCCTTCCTCACTGACATTTCCATTTCCAGAGAAGGAATTTCACACGTACAAGGAGTAAGGAAGCCAAGGTGTGAAAAGTGCCCACTTCTCAGGCTTTTCTTTTTATCACACATGCTCTGCACCAGTGTCAAAACTTTTTTAGTAAAATTACTTTTCTTTTTCCTAGGAAAAATGCTAGCATTTTTCTCTTCCTTTTAGAGGGAAGAGATCCTTTTTCCCTTAACTTCTTCCAGCCACTCCTTACAGTCTGTAGGGGTAACCCTTGCTTGCTGCCCTATACTTCCTCTGAGGTCTCATTTTTATTCCTTGCACACCTGCCCATTGGAGAGAGAAGGACCTCAAGCCTGGGTCTCATAGAAGTGACAATGTCACCATACACCACCTGCACACCTGTCACAGTAGCATTTTAAAGTACATTTTGGGCTGACATTTCTTCTAATTCTTGCTTGTTTCCAACTTTGCTCTTGTTTTCTTCATAGAGGGTATCATGCATTTCAATATTGTAATGGACCTGAGCATCAAATCTACTTAGGTCAGTCCACTGAACTGTAAACTAATATACAACATAATACACTGGATTTTAATAATCCCATTCTCAGTAAAACAAACAAAGATGTCTAATACAAGTGGAGTCTTTCATCTTTAATTTACAAGACATGTAGTCAGAAATGTTATTGTAAATATTGTTTTGACTAATGCTTTCAAATACTACTCCTCAAACAGTTAACATACAGTCTCTACTAGAAAGAGGACATTAGAGGCACAAATTCATGATTTCATATTAAAACTTAAATATATGTTCTCTTTTCTTCCAAATTTAATATAGATAAAATCTTTGTTGCCTTGGAAGGATTTTATAAAACATTAGTATGTTCCTTGAATTCAGTCTTAAAGTCCTATATATTAGTTTACTAACTCAGACATAGGATTTTCGTCAGCTTTCTTCCTCCAAGCTGTTGATGAATTAAATGATCAATAAAACTCTAGGAAACTTTAATAACAGTATGTCTAGGTTAACCCTTTAAATGCAAAAAATTCAAAATACAAGCACATCCTGCATCTCCTCCTACCGACATACAAGACTGTAGCTAATTTTAACTTAGCTGTGTTTTGCAAACAATTTTTTCAATTTTACAGTAAGAGTATCTGGGGTAACATTTGTACCTCCATGTATGTATAAAAAAATCAAATATAAAAAATGTCATAAATAAAGAACTGCTAAACCTATTAAAATTTGCCCCAATATTGAGGAATGGATTAGTATTTGCAATCACCACTTCCATGTGTGTCCATAAATCCTTTGGAAAACATAGAACACTGGAGCTTCATCCAGATTTCAAACTCATAGCATAATGAACATGGCTCCATCATCATATCATATCATATCAATCATATCATATCATATCATATCATCATATCACCATATCATATATCATATCATATATCATATGTCATATAATATCAATCACAATATGATTGCTTTCTTCAGTATCCACAACACCAAGAACATCAATAAGGATTCTTTCTACACTATCTAAATTTGTCTTTTTCTACTACAGTAAAGAAAATTATCAAACTTTTATGAACAGAAGTCTTAATACATTAGACTACTTCTAAATCTGACTGAATGGCAATTGCATAGTCTGATAGGCCATATCAAAATAGGCTTATTTTAGGCCTATTTAGGCCTTTAGAACTTAAGGACTAAATGTATCAAGGAGAAACTAAAGAATGACCTGGAATAATAAACTGATTTGTCCAAAAGATCTATCCAATATTCTTAATTCACTTGAAGAAAGCCCTTTAAAACTATTCCTTGTGTCTTAGTAAAATCTGGATTAATTAAGGATTTCACAATGTTTACTAGTCTCTTGCAAATATTATGCCAATTAATTATAATTTATGATTTAAAAGAACAATGAATAAAAATAAACACACTAATGGAAATTATTACTATTGCAGTTAATATGTTCTCAGCATATGCAATATATAATGTTTGAATAGTAACTGGTTTTCCAAATGCTTTGTCTGTTTTTCTTATTTTGAGTTACTTGGAACTAAGGAAATAGGTAGCAAAATATTTACCTCAGCCTTCTAGTCTGTTGAATTTTAGTTTGCCAGCCTTGCTTAATGGGAGTGTGTCTGTATGTATGGTGTGTGTTTATGCTTCAACCTTCCAGTTCTGGCTGACCTACCTGTGGAAGTCCTTGTTTTTCTCTGAATTTCTTGCCAAATTTAGTTGCAGCTGCACCTTACCCATCCTCACTCCATCCCTACAGAACCAGACTGCATCTTTACAATCTTCCCTGGATATCTGTCTCTGCTTCTATGGCCTGTGGATTGTTTTCTTTCCCTTTAATTCGACCATGAGGTCCCAACTCTGCTACGCTCGTCTTTTGTCTTCCTTGCCCAGTATCTTGCACCTGGGGATCACTACCTCTTCTGCTCTATGGAGGGCATCCTTAAAAATCTGCCAGCTCTGTTTTGTCTGCTTGTTCCTGAGGGCTGTTTCCCAGACAGGCCTGTTGAGTATATCCTTGAAGAGGTAGAAGGGGTCCTGACTTTTCTCTTTGTCTGACCCCTGCCCCTCAGGACTCTGAACTCCACCGGTGCGTGATCACCGCAGTCCAGGCTGCTTTCAATCTTGAACACACTGGTAGGTCACTTATACTGGTGACCCTCAGGGTCAGTATCCTGTTCCTTCTAGTGGGGCTGTTACCTGGGTGAAGAAGTTATCCTCCATGCATTCTTGGAGTCTTGCATGTGAATTCAACCCACAGCTTTTCTAACTTTCACTCTTCCAGTTCTCCCCCCGATCCTCATGGTAGGGGAGTGAGCAAGCAGCTGCGTGTGGCTTGGCTGCCGGCTGGGGTGAAACCACAACATAATGTAATGAGAGTATAATAGTTATTTTTGTTCCTTTGCACGTCTCTCCTTAAAAATATAGGACATTTTTTATTTTTCCAATTCTCTAAATTACAGTCTATCAAAATAAATCAGCTGAACAAAATACAGCAAGTCCATACTTGTCAGCTAATAAGCAGGAACTGGTTTTATTTATTAAAGCATTAGAGGTGAAAATGTCTATTAGTTTTCCTCCTCATGACAGTGACTTCTCAATTGAACAACAATTACCACTGTTTGGCTAAATATGAAGGGGAAATTACAGATTCGTAATGAGTAATCTTATTACTTTTCATAACAATTCTCTTGGCATTGAAATTTTTTAGTAAACCAAAATTTTAGGATTTGAGTTGATACAACTTTCAGCATACTGCATACAATAGAGGTTGACATAGTTTATAATTAGTATTAGTTTTTCTTCTTTCTCTCTCTCATGATGACTGTGGAGAGATCAAAATTGAGAAATCTACAGAGGCAAGAAAGACATCCTTTGATGTGGAAAATAATCCAGGGAGGATGTGGAAATGGGCACTGGAATGGAAAGAGGCTGCTATAAAAGATCAAAAGAAATAGGTCCCAAAGAGAACTGGCTGAACAGTAATTGGATGTTTCCTTCTGAAGGGTCTGATTAATGGTAGCAGAAGTATAAGTTTACCTTAGAGCTCTTTCCTTGTGAGCTTTATGTACATTTAGACATATTTATATATATGCATAAAGTTATTGAAGAGAATTTCAACATAATTTGTGCCATACTGTAGAACTATAACACTTTAAAAAAACAAACCCAACATATTGGAGGCACAACATACTACATAGAGGTCATGTATTGCTTCAAATGGTAGCAACTATACTAAAAACCTACATGGTCATCAAGATGTTGATTTCATAGGGATTCATAATACTCCATCATATATAAGGACAATTAAAAGACAGAAGGTTTTAGTGCAAATTTAACTCCTGCACTAAAACTAGAGAAATCTAGAATTATGACAGATTAATAATGAAGCTGAGTAGATCTCTAGTGAGATCAGTGCTTTGAGAGAAGTTCAGAAAGGGAAAGCTTGGATGCTCTATACTGGACTTTGTAGGGTGTAATGTAATTAAGTAATGTAGCCATGTTCTTAAGAAAGGAAAATTTTGATTTATATTTCTAATTATATTTGCTCTGTATTTTAAAGCACAGCTGAAAAATACCATCTTGCTAAATAGCAGAATCATTTTCAGGGCCTAAATTATCTTTAAATAGGTGCATATTCCTTTCTCTCTAGTTGGGATATGAAATATTCTATTTTAAAAACTGCATTATACTATAATCTGTACTGTCATAAATATTACAGCTCATGTCATGATGCTTTTGATAATTCTTTGAAAGAAAATGCCTAGGGATATAGCTTGGTTTCAATTGCATACCTTACCTTAGTTGCATATTAACCAATTCCCCAAAAGCAATCCAGATTCAACCAAAGTACTTCTGCACTTGATTCCCTCATTTGCATGCAATTTGCAATTATGAATAACAGCTTTTCTCACATCACTCACAAATAACTGTGTACTGTTCTTTTATAGTGTTTTTGAGTTATCAAATGGCTTTTGGAAGATTATTATCAAAGTTTTATAACCTTCGTCTTCTCCTTATTTGAGAAAAGACACCAACAACAGACAAATGAGGAAACAAGTTTTTCCTTTGTGGAAATCAGTGGGAACTTTGTCGATTCCCTGACTTTGACTTAAACATGATTCTGCAGAAAATCTTACTATCTTACACATAATTAATTTTAAAATTACTTGGATTGTCAAAACAGTAACAACTTTCAACCATCTGTGGGTTTTGGGGCTGTTGTTTGCTTTGATATTTTAACACCTTTTTAGAGAAATTGGATGACTTTTTAAACATGTTACCTGATTCTTCCATGATTGATAACTATTACAAGGCATTATTGATACTATACCTTTAACATAAAATTGCACATGATTTTTCACTTTTTTTAGCATATGTATGTTTTCAGTGCATTATCATATAATCTCTTATAAAAAGTGTCATTTTACACATTCTTTCTTATAAAGTCTTTGAGGGTTTCTATTCTGTTCATGTTTCCTCTAAGAACTCTTAATTTTATCCACAATTAATCAGGTAGTATGTTGGTCTATGCTGACTACAGGACTCTAATGGGATGTAGACTCAGGGCACTGGAGGATTCTAATCTGTGCATTTAATGTGCACAGTGCATCTTCCATGATCTATGTTTTTAATGAACATAACAAATGAAAACTGGATTAATGAAAATTCTTCTCCCCAAGAAAAAATGTCTTTGTATTCCTTTCATTTTCACTGAAAACTATAACTGTCTTTTTAATGTGGAGTACTGGTATTTTTTGGCAACTTTTCACTGATCCTGAAAAAGTTTCATAGATATGGTTCCATTTTATAATTACACGAATGTTGGGATGAGTATATTTTCCTTCTTTATTTTTGAAAGAGTTGGGTTTGGTTTTTTTTTTTGTTGTTTCTGTTATAATTTTTCTACATGATTTACAAATATTTCAGTATATTGAAGCTTACTTTGACTTCTTCCCATTCTAATGTAAGTAGGGGAATATTCTCTATCTGGATTCTCTTTCAGGCATGGTGTGGTATAAATTGTGTGTTATCATATATTTGTGTCTCTTAGATTTTCTTCTTTATTCTTTCATACTTTCTGTCTTTCCGTTTTTACCTTTGGGGTTTTTTTAACAAAATATCAATTTTAATTATCCTTCAAAAAATTAGACATTTGGAATTTAAAATGCTATTCTGATATAATGAATCATGGTATTTGCAGATTTTTCAAAAATTAGGATAAATGTATAGCAAAACCAATGCAAGAAAAAAACTTGAAAAATCTTGGTGAGAGTTAGCATTCTAAAAGAAGTTTAAGGACTTCTTCAGTCTAGCATCTGGGGAAGTAAAAGTAGAATTTTTTTTATTTGCTAGCCTCTTTAAAAAAAACCAACATAGCAACAATAACTGAACATCCTCATCTATTTTAAGTGAAGCAAGAGCAAGCATTTATCCTTTGGGCTAACTAAATACTGACCTCATCTTTCTTCCAAATAACCTATTTATTTCTTGCAGGAATTGAAAAAGAAAGAAAACAAATAATTGCTTACCAGATTTTATTTGACAGAATCCAGTTAAATGGTGAAAAATAAAAGCATGGTCCACTGACTTACTTCAGTGAAAAGCCTTTAACTGTGAAGGGACTTTTTTTTTTCTGAAAGAAGTTATTAAAATTAAATAGTTTCATATATAACCCAACAATCTAGTAGATACTTCATAAAATCCAAATTTGATATAGCCATTGTTTCCTGGAGTTTATTTCATTCTTACATCACCATTGAACTGAAAAAAAAAAAAAACAAAAACCAAAATCTGAAAAGCATAAAAACTTGAAAACTCCAATACTAAATAATGGGCATACAGGTCTAGACTTTCTCAATGCCTATGGACAGACTGTAAGAGTTGTGATTGGAACAGGTCTTTAACTGCTTTGAAAATTCATGTGCATTTCCCCTTTATCCATTTATCTTGTTTCAGTAGAAGAAATTAAAACCAAACCAACCAACCAACCAACCAACCAATCCCCTACCAAAAACAAACAAACAAAAAACCCCCAAAAACAAAATAAAACAAAAACAAACCCCAACTAAAAATAAAAATCAGTAAATATCTTCTGTCAAATAAAATGCTAATTCACATTCCATACTATAAACATAATTTGTCTTCTATATGATATGGTAGCAATGAATGAGTGATAATCATTTATGATTGAGATCAATTGAGTCACAAAATATTGGTCTACTTGGTCCTCAGATATTCTTTTCCTTCCTGATAGACTTAAAAACTCAGTACAATTTAAAACTCAGCTTTTACATATGGAAAGTCTTGAATATCAGATATCAGCACAATGTAAGAAAATTCACAGTGAATTAAAGACACAACAGAAAGGTAACTCTTCCAAAACTCTGAAATGCTTACAAATAATCTAACCTTTGTTATAACTCCCTAGTTCATTAAGGCTGAGCCATTTTTGAACCAGACACTGTTATTTATAAAGGTACCTGCCCAGACAAGAAAGATTAGAATAGGCTTTCTTCCAAAAGCCATACCCACCAGAATAAAATTATAAACAACCCATCCTACATTAATCAGGCAGCCACTGTAGATGGGACATGGCTCATCTGTTCACACTTGCATGAAAAGTATTTGAATCACTGCAGATTTTCCTTTCTTTCTATGAAAGAATAAAAAGAAATAAAACCCTGTTACTAGCAAAAAGGTTTAAATTCTACTTTAGGGATGAGGATCAGTAGTTTGTCCTTACTAATGTAAAATTCCACTCCAAACTCACTTCTGGTTATAATCCCATGTCTAAGACATTTAATAGGTAGACATACTGAGATTTTTGACAGCAGTATGTGTTAATTAATAATAAACTAATTGTCCACCTAAATGAAGCAGAGATTAAAAAATAAAGAGAATGAGAGAGAAAAATAATAAATGTGAAGTTGAGTTATATTTCAGTGTTTATATAATTTGAATATTCAATTAATTTTAGTAGTATTTTTTAATATTCCTTTTTGCAAAAGTGTGAATGAAGAACTACATGCAAACAAAGTTGATATAGTAAAAAGCTACTATGTCTGTGAACATATATTTAGGATGGAAATTAAAGGAATATTACATCAGTTGAAATGGATTAAGAAGTATAAATAATATTAAAATACTTGAGAAATGTATGGATAAACTATGCTTTTCTGTGGTACTAAGAGTCTTTGTTGAATGATACAAAAGCTGTAATGCTCAAAGGATTTAACATCACAGGACTTCCCAATTACGAGGAGTACTTTAGCTATCCAAATTCTAAGATATAAAAGTACAGTGTAAATGTTTCAGTTCTACAAGGCACTTCACAATTAATTAAGATATATCTAAATAGTGCTAATAACAGGGTGATTTTTGATCTTATTCCTACAAGGGGAAAAGGTCAGCTGACTTTTTAATAAGTAAAAAGTCATAAATATTTGTCTGGTATTCAGAAAATCTGTATGATACATTAGCTAAGGATGCTGCATTTAGAAGAGTCACTTCATCACTAGTATCACTACTAGAGAATATACACACTAAGAAAAAGAATAAAGAAGAAAACACCAAGGACTATCTCACTTATTTTTGCCTGTACATCAGTGCAATCTGTCACTAAATTCAGGGGAAAAAAGTCCCTATTCTAACAGCAGGATACGGCCAAATGGTGCACATTTTAAAATTTTCTGGGCACAACCTTGGCCAGTCAAACCTCACTCTATATTTACTGTTTCTCACCTGTGTCCAGTTTTAATCAAACATGCCATTTTCCATCATTTTTCATCTTTTCTATTAAATGCATGTGTGAAAATTATCTCCATCTTGGCTCTTCATCCACCGTACTGTGGCAGTACGACTGAATTCTCCCTTCAGTCACAGTTGCATGGAGCTTATGTCTTTATCCCTGCTCTATCTCTATACAATTTCTATTGCACTCTGATATGAATTCAGTTACTCAGTTAAGAACCCAATCCAAAGTATCTCATACCCTAATCTTTTTTTTCTGAATATTTTATGTGCTGCTGTGTGCCATGGGATGTACTGATGTCTAAGTCAATTATCTGTACAGCTTTGCTGTTTTCAAGTCCCATTGTCATTTCCCCGTGAAAATTAAAAAAATTAGTAACGTATGATCATCTTCTTGCTAAATGTATCTAACAGGCTAGCAAGCTCTACCCATCATCTACCTGGACAAATAGTTGGAATTATTAAAACCATGATGAAAAATAAAATTCAGAAATCTCTTATCTTTTTTAAAAACGTTACAGAAGTTTAGGTGTATAAAGCTACCATACCTCAGAAGTAATACCTCAGACACTGAAATTAGTTTATCAGCAATGGAGTAACTAATATCTGTACCATCTGTCAAGGTGCCTGAGTGTTTTTTCTTTATCAGCTTTCTATTTTGGAATAATCAAAAGCTGTGCAATTATTCCTGGTGATTTTCTAGTTTTCACCAATGGGAGAGAAATGAAAAGGTGAGCAAAACCTCAAGAAAAGGAATGGTAACAATAAATACATAAGTTACAATTTCAATGGTATGATAATTCCTATTGAGACCTTCTCTCTAGGGAAATATTGTAATTATTACTATTTGCTTTTTCTTCTGTAATAATTAGATCTAGACTAAAAGTTACTTTTCAATTAGATTTTTAATATTTCAATAATAATAATAATAATAATGAATTCTTAGCTTTATACATTAAGTGTGTTTTCTGTTTGAGCATAATCAAGATTGTGGGAAAAGTTGACTTTTTACAGAGGTAATCTTTATGAACAAATTGGTTTCTCCAGTGAGAATTACATTCCACTGATAACAAACCAAATTTGAATTTCTAAGTACCTTGCATATATCCTCCTGTAGTGTGTTTCAAACATAAATTTTATTTCCTCAGTAATTACTTGTGTGAAAAAAGAAAGAAATGAAAAAAGGAAAAATATTATTACTGTTAGTATTTCTCAGACAGCTGTTTCCCACTTGAGTTTTGGAGAAATCAATGATGCTGGCAATGATCTGGTATAACAAGTCCCAAGTTTCCCTGCATTTGGAAATATGCTCCCTACATATTTCAAAGATGCTCATTAACATTGCTATTAACTAATAATAATAGTTGTTAATAATAATCATAATGTTTCTTATATGTGTTTAAAAAATAATATTTTAGTTAAAGGTACTTTGTAATATGCTGAAAACTAATTTGCTGTATTAAAATTTCAGCTAAAATGGCACTACTTTTTGGTAGTAGATTTTCTAACACCAGCTGTACTCAAACCTTCTTAGTGAACTAAAATGTTTTGCTGTAGGACCTATGTCATGTCTGCATGGCACCTCAGGTAACTGGCCCAAAGGACATCTGTTTATGCTGCAGCCACAAGGGTGTGTGCAGACAATATTAGAAATTTGAATGACATTTCCTAAAAGCACAAAGCACAGGAATTTATATTCTTCTTCTAAAGCCATTAGCCCTGAAAGCCTGATGGATTCTGGCTGTTAATCAACTCAGAATAAACTATGTCATCTTTCCAGTGAAGACAGCAACTCTGCAGGCAGCATTTTGGGAAGAATGCAGCTGCTGCATTGCCATTCAAAGCAACCAGGTTCATGCCACATTCTTTTATTGATATATTTCTAGAGGTTTTAAAAAATAGAAAACAGATGACCAGTTGAAGTTTTATTTGCACACCACCAATGAACAGAGAAAGATGTATAATAATTACAAATGGACTAAGTATTTCAGAAAATGGAAGACTAAGGGAAGTTCTAGTAACCTTTGTACTAGTGAAGTTCTACCCCTTACACATGATAAACAAAAATTAAGAGGACATCCATATTTTTTTGTTGCGACATTCTTCATGGAGCAGCAGAATTCTCTCATAATACTAGCTGAAGAATTACAGAAAAGTAATCATAAAAAATTTTTCATATTTCTAGTATACAAAGCAAATATCTTAAGAAAACAGCAATAAGATGTGCATGTGTGCATGCATGTATACCTGTGTATGCATCTGGGGGAGCACAAGCCTTTTGCAGATTTCTAAGGAGGAAATAAGATGATTTTTTTGAGTGATAAGCCTGCAGAACCAGAATTTTGACTGAATATTCCATATTAAATTCTTCCTATATACATCTACACAAATTTAAATTTGGAATTTCCAACATTCAGTTAAAAAAAAGTTTATAATAAAAACTATATCTTTCCCCAGTTCTCAACTTTTAACAATGCTTTTTCCCATATTATGATTTGTAATTTAGTCTTAATATGAAAATTACCTACCATTTTTATTCCACAACCATTTTCAGTACATATGGAATCAGTGCTATTGGAGGTTTATTGGTACAACTGTACAGAATCTCTGGCTCCAGGATTACACGAGATAAGAAAAAGCAAAGAAATTAAAAAGAAGAAAAACAAAACTAACAAAGTGAAAAAGTTATTAAGTGTACGTAAATTGACTCTTTAAAAAAAAAGTGAAAACTGGAAACAGTAGAATTTGTTTTTTTTAATTATAATTTTATCCACCTTATCCAAAAATCCCTTCTTGATTTTCACAGACAGTTACATATCCTCTAGGTTTTTGTCCTAACCTACACTCCTCTTTATGACCCTTGTCCTTTACACAAAAATCATGTACAATCTATGCCTCACATCAGCTATTTTAAATCTTAGAATTAAATCCACTCTTCCATCACCCTAACATATGACCTGTTGTTTCAGTCAATTATTTCCTAATAGTGTTTGGCTGGGTTTATATTAATTCTGAATTAAAAGACTACTAGTATACAGACTAGACTCAAATTTAGGATGTCTAAGTAGCTTTCCCCAATATAATAATGTAAGACAGCAAAATATAATTGTTTTCATTAACTGTTATCATTAACATTTTAATCTCCCTCAGCTGTTTGGGAAGATAGGACCAATGCTACTGAGGGTTTAAAAATCATGTAAGTAAATCTGCTTACAGTAGTTCAAATTCTGCATGTGTCTGTCATTCAAGCTGACACAATTAAACTGTTTTCTGGACCATAAAGCAAAGTACCAGCTCTTTCCTAAGAATTCTGCATTTCTATGGCCGAGTCTGAAATAAAAAATTATGTTAAGAGGTTTGGCTCATTTGTTAAAGCAAGATGCCACTTTTTGTGGGGTAGAGCCATCACATGTCTGTTTCCCTCAGTGATGTCCATTTGAGGAAGATCATGTGAACAAAACTTTAACAGAGAATTCTTAAGTTAACTGAAGATCTCTGGACCATTCTTTCTTTCAGGTGATAACTTTTGTGAGGGCTGAGTAACAAGCACTTTAAAAATCAATGCATGTTAACAATATTATGAATGGTTGTAGAAATTAGGTTGTTGGCATTTTGCCAAATGAATATTACAGGATGGCTAAAAGCAAAGATGCATGGCAGGATTAGAGGGTTGTCAAAAATAACATAAATGCCCTGTGATTTATTCCTAGACTATTTCTTTACTGTTACAAATATTGAGACTATATAATAACTGTCTTTCAGATGTGTAAGAGGTATTATTTGCAGTTTTAAAGTGTATTTTCACAGCCACCATTTCTGTAAATTTTCTCTCATACTATTAGGCATTTAAGTGATGCTGTTTCTCCAGACCAAAAATGATATTGCCATGCCCTCTTGAGAAAGAAAATACAGTGGCCATTCCAAATGTGCCAGATATTCTAGATACTCTATAAACAGGAAATAAAACGATGCAATGTGTAGTCTCCTAAATCTGACCAACAATAAAATATTATCTTTTATTTTTTAAAAGGAGACAATAAATATTTTTAATACCTACCTCAAACTATCTAGCCTTTATCCCTGATCTTAAAAAAACCCCAGCACTTTTAAGTAAGATCCTTCTTCTGTCAATATTCATATGGTTGCAAAACATAAAGACATCTCACTGCTTATCTAATTTTATTAATCTCTATAGTTTACAAAGTTATGCTTATGCTCTTCACAAGAGAAATATTTCTTTGGGAGCCAAACATTAGAAAGGGAATAGAAAGTTAACTGAAGGGGTTTTTTTTATATATACCATCACGGGAAAACAATTTGGTGCACAGGAAAGAATATGTGGCATTCCTTAAAACATATGCACTGTCTTTTTTTCCTGCACACACATATAAAAAGAACTTCAGGACATACTGTGCCCAGCCAAGAGTTAGAAATGGGGACACTGCTGTTCTCTGCTCTACAGAAGCAAAGCTCTCAAAGGTTGAGAGTAGAATTCAACACATTTAAGATTCATATTGTGTAAGTTTTTTCCCTGGATTACATTGTGTTTTACTGAAATAAAACCCCTAAAGGAAGCAAGGAAATACCTAACTTTTCAATGTAGGGTATGGTACTGGAAGAGGACTAGAGAATAGGAAAAAAAATTCTGTATTTAAAATACTTTTAAAGATCCACTTCTCTGAATAAAATTGTAGTAGGTCTTCCTTGTCACATTATCATACTTATAGTTTTAAGTACTTGTAATCTTAGTTATTAGGTTTTGGAACTCCTTAGAGGAAAACCGTACCTCACTTGATGTGTGAGAATTATCTTGTATACTGAGATACTATAAGGACTACTAAAATTATGTATGTAAGGACAGCAATAAAAAACAAAACACATTCTAGATATGATTTTATTTCTCCAGGAACCAACTGGGAATCTATCCTTTCATCCATTAATTTTAATTGTGTTCATGCAGTGTGCAATAATTTTTATGTTTCAAGAAATGGGAACACAACTTACCATTATAGTTGAAATTCAGAAGTATATTCTAGCAAGAGATGAGCATGTTGGGTGATGACTCTGAATTCACATACTCAGAAAGTTCAGAATGTGTTTATCCAAGCTGTCTTTGCAGTTTGAAGAGATAGAGAATTTTTTCTTAAAGGAAGTCAGAGACAGAGAAATTTCTATCACTATCCTGATCTTACCTTTCCTGGAACACAGAGGACCACTGTCATTGCCCTAGTTAGAAAAGAGGACATTTTTTCCTTCACATGGGTAAATGCCCTTTTCTTTTTTTTCTTTTTTTTTCTTTTCTGGAAGAGAAGTGTGTATCTGCTAGCTGTAGAAATTACCCTGTAAAGGCAGAGTCTTCTTTTTTTGATTGCCAAGCCAGTTCATTGAAACAAAATTTCCTTTGTCTGCTAAGTACCTGTACACTCTTGGACTAATCTTTGAGCAATTTATGTGGCAGACTGGTCTGTAGACAATATTGAAAATAATAATCCATTACAGCCACCACGAAAGTACAGTCAAATATAAGTGACATGATATCATGTATGGTGTTCCATCTCTGTTTCTGTTTCTCAACACAATATTCACAGTACACAGGAGGAAGGTCAAAGTAAAGAGCTAATCCTGGAAGGCTGAGAGCATCCACAAAATAAAAAGAAAGTGCCAATCACCTCTAGAGAAAATACAGACTTATCCTGTATCATGTCTTCATCCCACAGTACTCTAAACTTTCTGAGGGAGGACTAATTCTACTAATCATTGACATATAAACTATTGCTGTAAACCTGCAAAGGCAAGTCTAATTTCCAATTCTGCCATGAATATTCAGAACTTTGTCTTTTGAAATTGGAATTAATTAAAACTTGCAAAATGATCAGTGACTAAATAACAGTGAAATCTCATTATTAAAAATGACCCATTTTGAATACGAGTGTAAAAATAGTTTGAGACTTAGATATAATTTTGCATTTTCACTTGCATGTTCAGAATCCCAGGGTTCAGGCTCAGACTGTCTGCACTCACATGCAGTCCACCACTTCTGCAAAGCTACCAAAAACTTTAATGGCAACAGAGTTCCACCCAACACCTATGTACCTTCTCCCTGGAAACACTTCAGTCTTTGGACCATGCTTCTCTTCTATATTTTCTCTGTTAAAGTATCTCTTATTTATTCAGGATCTTATATTCACTTCTACGCAAACATTAATGACTGTTTCAACCATCTTACTAGGGACTACTTCAAAAGAATTTTGAGGTTCTCCAATAGAGAACATCAAATAGTAGGAAGTCAATGACTCTCTTCATTCTGGTATGCAACTTCTACTTACTTCACTGGAGTGTGTAAAAGGAGAAGTGCAACAAGGAAAATCCTGAAAAATGTTCTAATTGCCATTTAATTCACTAACTTGAAAGAAATCTTTGTCTCTCTATGAATAAGTTTCTCTTTCTTTCTTTCTTTCTTTGCCTTCCTGCCTTCCACCTTCCTGCCTTCCTCCCTCCCACCTTCCTGCCTTCCTCCCTCCCTTCGTCCCTCCCTCCCTTCCTGCCTTCCTCCCTCCCTCCCTTCCTCCCTTCCTCCCGTCCTCCCTTCCTTCCTTCCCCTACTTGGTTAATTCTGTTCTTAATGAAGACTTATTTTCTTACCAAATTTAATTAGAGGAAGTATTTAGACTGGTAACATCTGAATTAAGCCAGCCATGAATATGCAAAAAATGACATAGAAATATGAAATGAATTATGTATATGTAAGGTACTTTGAGTTTCCAGTTTCTGTTGCCACACATACTCTGTTTATTGTTACTCATCATATCCTTTACTAATTATGAGGGTTGAACTACAGCATCAGAGGATTCTTACAGAGTATATTCTAACCCAACCCTAGATTCATGTAAAAGGAGAGAACTCCATTCTTAGGCTTTGAGCAAGTTAAAGCATAGAATAACTTATGAACGTACAAAAAACCCCACGAGTTTAAACAACCTAAGCATTATGGTCTTGTCTTGTTCAGAGAGTTTCATGCTTTTGTCTGAGAATCATCACTGGTATATGGGAGGAAAAAAGAACTGCTATTTGTCAAAAAAGATAGAGGAAACTAAGGTCCCTCAAGGGTATTTGTGAAGTTGCTGATGTGAAAAAATATATTCCAGCTAGAAAACTAGCAACAAAGAGCCTACTTAGCAAAATATTCTCCCTATATTTATCTAAAAATATACTATAACTGAATTAGCACAGAACAACTTTCTTATTAATGATAAATTAAATTCTGATTTGATCACATAATTTAATATCCAGATTAAATATTCTTGGTACATCACTGTTTGAAGTGGGGGAGAGGGAAGGAGGAAAGGATAAAAGGAATCTATGATAAAAAGTTAGGGACAAATAATATGAACTTGACAGATCATTAAACTAGACTCTCCTTCAGACAGATACATTCTCATTATATTTGTACATAGAGGGCAAGGATTTTTGTTGTGACTCAGATAAGTAGCTACTGTTGTTTTAAGCAGCATTTGGATTATTTTCTGGAATGGTTTATTTAGATCATTCTGACTTGATAAATAAATGTTGTTTCTGTATTCCTGTTTTCATAAGAGGAATGCTGCAACTTGCTTTCTCTATTTCAATTACTACTAAAGGAAGTATCTGGATGAGTTTCTTTGTAGAGTTTTCAATTTAAGTGCCGTGCACTGGAACTTAGAATTGTCTAGCAACTTGTATTTGCTAAACTGAAATATTCCTGCATACTTATGTCACTCATCAACTCAGTCTACAAGGTTAATGATAGAATAAATTACTAACTTCTCTCTTTGAAAATATTTTCAATTTAATTTATTTTTTAAAGAAATAATTATCAAATAATTATATAATTATATAACAATACATACAATATTTTTCTGATTTTCTTTCTTAAAAAATCATTTGTGTCAATGAAATTCACTAAAATTTCTTAAGACCAAAATACTATAGCAGCTTTTTTCAATACCAGGATGTTAACATCTCTTAGTGATTGTTTCATCAAAGTCTAAGTATGTAAAAGAACTAATGGTTTCACTTCTTCTGCATTTTATTATTTGAGCTGTCTTCTTCCAATACCACAGATATCAATCACCCACCCTTTCTGCAAAAGTGTAATGGGGAAAGAAGGAACAAGAGGAAAGCTGTTGCAGTTCTACATGACTATCAGCCTGTTTATCTCCTAAAGCTCAAAGGGTGTGCAACACGTCCTTCAACATAGCACCTGGCCCTAATTTCTTAGGACAGTTATTCCTCAAAAATCTGACAGTCAAAAAACCCCTAACAAATGAGTTTCTTAGAGGTCAAATAGCATGTCAAAGAACCCTTGAGGAACCCCAGGTTAATTCACTTTTTTATCTACTGAAATCTAATTTGCCTTTTTTTTTAATATTTGGAGAATTAGAAAAAAAAGAGAACTCTAGAATGAGACTTTTCTAAGACAAGTTGTCTAGCTGATATATGATCTCAATTTATTTTTAAGAAGTGTTTTCAGCTGTGATATTCATGCTACATATAAAGTGGCAATTAAAAGAAATTTATGTTGTATCTCACTAGGTAGAACTTACTAAAGAACAAGAAAATTATGCTTCACTGCTTCCCTTGAGGATTAAAATTGCCTTAATGGTCTAAGTTGTTTATGATGTACTCAAGACAGAATCTGAGTTAAATGAGCCTGGACAGAATTTTTTTGAAACACAAAGAAACCCTGTTCCTAGATTTATACTGAATAAATTAAATGCTAGGGAATTCTGAAAGGAAACTTATATGGGGAATAATGTAAGAAAATATTGGTTGATTATGATATATGCTTGCAACTGTATTTACCTGTGTACTAAGTGTCAGAGTGCACAGGATCAAGTCAAAATCTTTATACACAACTACAACCAGCACAAGTCTTCCTTCAGTTTTCCTCTGACACTGAGAACTGCATATTTTCCCATTTCTTCTCTACCTTGTTTCAAAGAATTGAGAAATCTTTGACTACTATGAAGATTTAACTGATTGCTTAAAGAACAAAATTTTAGAGGTGTTTGGAATTCATTATCATAAATAGATTTCTAGGAGTTTTTTTCTGGGATCATTTGCAAATGGTCCTGAATGACTGAGATAAAATATTTTCTGGAAATAAATTTTAATGGAAAGAAATCAAGTATAATTTTAACAAACTTTAGTTCAACAGTATGTAGACAACTTATCTTTGAACTATATATAAAAAATGATAAGTCAAAACTCTTGTATATATAGAAAAATTGAAAATAAGCAAGAAAATACTGTAGAGTTTACTTAAAGTGTGAAAAAGCCACAGTAAATGTAACAGAATCCTTGATTCTGAATCAAGATATATTGAATATCCACCAAAATCTAAGTTGAATATTTCAGAGTAGCTTACCTGATTTTTACATGAATTAACTGTAAGTTTATAGAACTGAGACTTTCATTGCATGAATTATAAAAATCAAGAAAGGTAATTAATATTAAAAATATTTTAAAATAAAAAATACTAAGACATCAAATAATTATTAAAATGTTTTAAAAAATCTCTGCTACTGGCTCAGAATTTTAAGAACCTTAAAACTTCCAGCAATAACTCAGAAATAAAGGTATGTTACTTAAAGGAATTCTTAGCCATATTTCAATTGATGCTGAAGTATAAGAGTGCAGAAGAAAGAGTTTTTTCAAGAATTCTGTCTTTAAATAATACCACTATCACCTATAGTGTATGTGGGGGAGGTTTTGCTTTGTTGTTTTGTTGTTGTTATTGTGATTTGGTTTGTTGGTGGTTTTATTTTCCTAAAAAAATGGCTTAAAGACAGACTATTTATTTTTCTGCTTATTTTGTATATAGGATCATTTAAGCACAGTATGTCCATTTTAGCTGGTGTGAACTGCTCTGTCAAGTTTCTGTCAAGATTAGGAATAATCAGGGAGTAGGTAATTTTGTTACAATGACTTCTCTCAGTAAATGACTTTGAGAAATATCACTTTAATTAATAATGGAATAAGTCAAAGGGAAGAACAAAGAAGGGCTTTTCAGAATATACACCAGCTTAGTGAAAGGGAAAATAAAATCCTGCTACATGGCACAGTGTTGCACACCACTGTTTGGGTGTGACGTTTGTTGATTCTTTCTAACACATAATGTTCACTGATATTTGCACCTCTCAGGATAAATAGGACAAGCTCACAAGCCAGTTCTCCAATAAAATGGAAAATATGTCCTGATTTCCCACAAGCAACAGATTCTTGCTTTACAGAGTGTTTAAAATGAAAAGCTACAGAGCAGAATGGGGACTGTAAGAGTCTGTGTGGTACAATTGAAATGTTTAAGGAAATCTTACTAAATTACAGTATTTTTGTAAATTACACTGAGAAAAATTGCTTACAACACAAAATGCTTTCCACAGCATGATTTAATTGTGTACAATTTCAAAATCACTGTAAATTTCTGAAAAGAGCAGATAGTCTTAAAAATCACCCCAAAAGCTAAAAAATAAACAAAACCCACAAAAACCAAAAAAAACCACAACCAAACAAAAAACCCCAAACAACCAACCCACAAAAACCCCCAAAAAATCCCAAAAAATACCCAAACCAAAACTATGTATTGTTATATACAGACACACATGCATACTTATTTTAAAGGCAACAAAAAGCAGCCAATGTGGAGCATTGACTCATTCTTCCATTCTTTGTCATGAAATCTATGTATTGTGTCTTTGTTTAATATTTTCTAAACTGTGAGCCATTGTGTCATGTGCCCAATTTTCCCTGGAGAAGTTCTGCTGATGAAATTCTCCCATGAATAACAGATCTGATGAAGAGCCTTTGCATTAACATTGAAAGTAAAGCTACAGTTGGTTTGTATTCAACAGCTCTGTTCACTTTCCATGGCAAAGTAAAATAGTCCCTTCCTTCCCATGAATAATAAGTGAGCCTGAGAGCTCAACCTGCTCAGCCACTGCACTCTTCTGTTTCCATAAATCAATTTCACATATGTTTATGAAAATGCATGTTTTTCCCTAGCTTAAATATGAATCAGTGTTAGCTCTAGTGAAATCATTTGCACCACAACAGAGTCTGGAAACTTTAAGTGTCCTCCCTAATCTTAGGAAAGCTACTGGGTATGTGGTGTAGTCCATCTTACAGCAAGGAATCTAATTTTTATCTAAAATTTACTGATTACAAACATTTTAATTTTTTTAAGTATCCACTATTTTTCTTCTGAAAAAACAAAACAAAAATAAAACACCCACAACTCAGTTTAAGTGCTTTCCAATTAGAATCATACAGTCAGCATCTGAATTTGTTTTATTTGCAGTCTGTTGTTAAATTGTTGTAGAAAGCAATCTCCCTTTAATCTTCCCTTCTCAAAGCAGAGCAGGACCAGTTCTTTGTCTCTGTCTCTCCTCATATACAAGAAGAACTTAATCCCGCTAAGAATCTTGCTAGCCTACATTGGATTCTTCCAGTTTGTCAACACTTCCCCTGTACAGAGAGGGAAGAGCTATGAATAGTATCATATATGTGGCATCACCAATGCTCAATAATTCAGGTATATTTTTGCTAATTAATATGGCACAGAGTGTAGTTTGCCTTCACCACAATGAAGTTTATAAAGGAACTTGTGTTTCCTAATCCAGACTCATCTTTACTCCAATTATGAATCTTTTCAATAAGTTTCATATTGTTGCCTATTTTATTATCAAAAAGAGTCTTTCCCATCTAACTAAACTGAGAACATCCATGATACCTTTCCACCTTCCATCCAATACCCAGAAGTTTTGGGTTCTGAAGATTATGCTTCTACGTTTCCTTTCAATTTCAATTATTGTAAATTTGGAGTATTCCTAATTACTTGGTGAGTTTTACAAAATGTGATGGAAAGCATACCTTCTTTATCAGGTGCCTGAAGGGTTGTCTTAGCCCAGGAATGCATACTGAGGAGGTTTGACACCGTCTCATGTGACTTATAATTTCTTTTATGTGATTGCTTCTACCTAACTCTGTCTTAGAGGCATGAAGCAGATTAGAATTTCAAAGACTATTAGAAAGAATATTAGAATACAGGGGAAAAGAATTTATATTCTTTTATGCTTTTTCAATATTTTTAATCCTATTTCATTTATCAGGTAGAAGGAGGAGAATAATAACTCTTTGGTTATAGGGTTTATGCTTTTAGAAAATCAGAGGAGGATCATGTATCCATAACCTGAGGACACGATTTCCATCACTGTTCTTGAAAACCGGCATTTCATGGGCTTTAAAGATAGAATGGCTTTATAAGCCAGACCAACTTCTTCCACTGAGTTCAATACCTTCCACTTTATATTTAGAATTTGGATATACACCTACTTTGTTTTAGTTGCACTTTATTTTAAATTTTAAAAAGATTATTTATTTGGACAACTAAAGTATAAGTTCACTGAGTCCTTTGGTGTCTTATATTTTTAATCATAGAATCATTAAGATTGGAAAAGATCGCCAATATCATCAAGTCCAGCCTTTGACTGGACTCCACCATGTTAACTAGACCATGACAATAATTGCTATGTCCAGTCGTTTCATGAACACTTCCAGGAATGGTGTCTTCACCACCCTGCTGGGCAGCTCATTCCAATGTCTGATCACCCTTTCAGTGAAGAAATTCTTCCTGACGTCCAATCTGAACCTCCCCTGATGCATCTTGAGGCCATTTTCTCTTGTCTCAAAATATCAAGGAGATGTAAAGGACATGATTCAGTTGTTTGAACATATGTTCCCCTTCAGACAGTCATCACTAGATACTCACAAACAGACATCAGAAGAAACCTGCATGTTGCAGAGCAGCACATGGGATGAAGCTACTGGTCATAGAGAAAACTGGATGTATATTCCACAGCCAGACTACAAGGGATTGGGATTTCTGTTAAAGTTGCCTACAATGATGCAGGAATTCATATGTGAGCTAGATATCTATCCTTTATTGTCAGTTACAGACTAATAAATAGTTTTCCAGCCACTCTTTCCCTAGCCTGTAGCACTGCATGGGGTGGTTGTGACCCAAGTGCAGGATCTGACACTTGGCCTCATTGAATTCATGCCATTGGTCTTAGGCCATGGATCCAGCCTGTCCAAATACCTCTGCAGAGCCTTCCCACCCTGCAGCGGTTCAACATTGCCACCCTTCTTGGTATCACCTGCAAACTGACTGAGTGGGCACTCAGTCCCCTCATCCAGATCATAGATAAAGATATTAAACAGAGTTGTCCAAAATACTGAGCCTTGGGGAGCCCATCTTATGACTGGCCCACAGCTGGATGTAGCTCCATTCACCACCACTCTCTGAGCCCAGTCATCCAGCCAGTCTTTCACCCAAGGAGTAGCACATCCATCTGAGCCATGAGAAGTCAGTTTCTCCAGGAGAATGCTGAGGAAGACAGTGTCAAAGGCTTTACTAAAGTCCAGATGGACAACAGGCTTTCCTTCATCCACCAAGCACGTAACTTTGTCATAGAAGGAGATCAAGTTGGTCAAGTAGGACCTGCCTTTCACAAACCCCTGCTGGCTGGGTCTGACTGCCTGGCTGTCCTGCATGTGCCACATGATGGCACCTAAGATGGTCTGCTCCATTGCTTTCCCGGCACCAAGGTCAGGCTGATGAGCCCATAGTTACACAGATCCTCCTTCCCATTTGTTTTGCAGATGGACGTCATAGTCACCAACTTCCAGTCAGATGGGACTCTGTTTACTCAGAGCTGCTGGTAAATGACCTAAGTGGCTCAGCAAGTTCTTCTGCCAGCTCCATCAGCACTCTTGAGGGGATCTCATACAGCCAATCAGGGACACAAAAGAGAAGGGGAAGAACAGATATTTTTTGAATTTTTTTTTCTACTTGTCTCAAAGTAGGCATGCTTGGGAAGCTGAATTCTATGCATCTAGTTAAATAACTAAAGCTTCCATAAATACCTAAAAATTAAGAGAAGTTGTTAATTCTTTAATTAACATCTATAAAAGAGAAAAAATTGTTGCTGTTTAACTTTTATCTAATACTTACACTGTCATAATACTTACACTGTCATAATATTTACTTTAGAAATGGAAGATCTATATTCAACAAATGCCTTCTCTTGAGAATTTGTCTATGCTTATTTCTGATGTGAGAGCCAAAACAAGCAGTCAAAACAATAGAAACATTATAAAAGAATTATAATATTACAGGCAGAAATTTAGATTCCTATGAATTCCCAGGCAATGAATAATTAAACAAGATTTATTTTAAGGGATGGCTCACTTGGATTTAAATTACATTACAGACTTCTGAATATCTCTGTAGACTTCAATTTTTGTCTAGAAGTAGAAAAAAGTCAGCAGAAAAAAGTCTATGCAGAACCATCTTTCCTGAAAGTCATTTCTGGATATAAGTTCAGGATTTGAAGACCCTAAAGCTTTGTTTCTTTTTTAATGTCTCCTGTCCATTAATTTCTTTAGTCCATCAATATAATGGATAAAACAAGAAATTCCATAGCTTTCCCAGGCAATTATCTATAATTTCAGTTCTTCCATTACTTTCTCACCTATGTCTCATCACTGAAGTTAAATAAATCTATTTTAATTGAATAGAAATATTTTTCTAAGTATGAATATATCAACAACTTTGGAAACAGAACAATTCTTGCTATTTAAGAGTATCTTAGATTTATTTATCATATGGAAAATTACCACTTTATTAGATGACTTGCTAAGAGGATAGCCATGGATATGCAAACTGAAACCCTGACATTGAGAAGAAAGGTTACTATTCATCTGTACCCATATCTGGGTAATTCATGTTAAACTGGGTAACAAAATGGAAAATTAATTTTCTCTCTGCATTTAACAGAGACACTTTGTGAACCAATAGACTTTTCTTTAGCATCTATTTGGTAGTTTATAAAGGTCTGCTAAAATTGTTATCAGGGAACTAAAAAAAATCTTAAGCTGGTGTGTTTTGTATAGATATTTTTTAATAAATAAATTATGTATTTATACTGTGATTTGGTGTAGGATGGATTTTTGTTGTTGTTTTATTTGTTTTTGCTGTTTTCCTGAAGATGAAATTCAGCTCTGTTTTGCTAGAAGAAAGAATAAAATTTGTGTTAATTGTTTCTCCTTTTACATTCAGAACTTAAAATTCTGATTGCATTATAGAAATTCTGAAATATGATATTATTAAAGACATTACCCAGTTTAAATTTGTCTTATGTTAAATTAGATTTATTACCTTTATGAGGTAGACAAGTATTTGCAATTAAGCCTTAACTTCAAAATTCCTGTGTGATTTTCTTTCAAATCTGGAATTTATAAGCTTGAGTCATAAAAAAATTGAGTAATTGAAACAAGGAAGTGATTATGGAGTGCCAGAACCAGTGCTTCCCCAGATATTGGTGTGAAGGACACGTCTAAATACCTTAGTGCCTCTTAAATTTTTTTACTCATAAAATTTTTTGCATTTGATTATATTAGGATACACTGTGTCTACCTTAATGCTGGTTTACCTGCTTTGTCCAATTGGGTTTAAAACCACTTCAACATTCATTTTTCTTTAATTTCCCATGGGAAGCTGTCTAATAGATGTGAGTGCTAGCAAATATTTCCTCATCCAGTCTTAATTGTAATTTCTCATTTTGTCTGAATATAGTGAATTATTCTTACATATACCATTTCTTCTATTCATTTCTTGTTTACAACCTATGAATAAGATGAACTACCCATATAAACTGTGCTTCTTTGGTCATTATTTATCAAAGTACATATTACAAAATCTTTTTTTGACTTTGTTACTTAAATCACTGAACCAGTTAAGTTCATTTTAGTTTGTTAGTGCTTTTTAAATTCTTAAAATAGGTTTTTAAGAGAGTCAAATTGAAGTTTTGGGGTACTGGGGTGTTTAAAATTTCACAACTTTCTGGTTTAAAAACACCCACTCTGAAGAAATAATGTAATGTAATGCATTCTGCTCTGTCTTACCTGACCACATAGATGAGCTTTCTTGTTTGTATACAGTGTCAAAAAATGCATTTTCTGTCATTTTCCTGCAACATTTTATGCCAATTTGCTGTTTATTTTCTTCTTGAGATCATCATGAAAGCTAAATATTGTCCAAATCTTTTAACTGCTGTCAAACAACAGTTATCAGGGCCAGTGAAACTCCCAGGTTGTGGCAAGGTAGACGTGGAACCTGCAGGAGGATTTTCCTCTGGGGACCTATGGGTTCTCCATCAGGTACAGTCATCACAGGGCAGGCAGACAGCAATGTGTCCTTGAGCAGCAAGGATGCTGCAGAGTCTCAGCATACCTTCAGGAGATATCATCTATGATCTGAGACAAATGGGAAGTGTGAGTCACTTCCAAGTGGCATCTGACAATCAACTTGCATCGAAGGGTATTTCATATGCCCCTAGTCATCTAAACATAGGCAACCAAAGAGATCCTACTCTGTACCTTACACATACATATCTACATTACTATGGCTGAACTTGTCTTAATCAGAAGTTTACTCTCACTCAAATGGAACAATTTAGTTACCTAAATATAAGGGCATCTGTTTTAACTGTTTCAAAATTTCCCAGCCTTGTCGTCAACTGATGATACAAAATAATGCAGAAGTAGGATCACATCTGCCAGCACAATCCAACTGCTTGATTTACTTGGACTACCTTAAAAGGCAGAGATGCCTTTGCATAAAAATGAATTGAAGCCTGGGTATGCCAATTATTCAATGGAGAGTAGCAGTAACCTGAGCTAGTCAATGGAGAGCTATTCCTTCAAGGCACAGTTCATATGTCTTTCAAGTTATGACATCTGGATCAAATTAATTATGTGATATGTGTCCTTTTAACTATAAAGATATCCTAAATGACCAGATTAGCTAAACATATGTCACACCTTGAATGCCTATATTTGTCACTGAAATTCCAAGTATCTCTATGTGATAGATTTCAGGAATATGCAAACTTGCTCTTCAAACTGTGAATTAGACAGTTATAATCTCTAAATTTGATAGTAAGCACAGTCTAATGAAAGTTAAGACATATTAGTTAAATCTCAGTGGCATATTAACACTCAGCTTCTGTTTCAGAACTGTCAGGTGTACAGCCAATTCAGAGACTAAAATATATAAATTCTATGCAAACCTGTATCATTAAGTCAAATAAATCTAAGATAGCTCTAATGCTTTTGCTGTTGTGTAAAACTATTCAAAAACCTAGGAAATTTCTAATTGCCCAGATTTATGAATGGAATTTGATTGCTTAATTATGAACATCTCATTTGAGATTTGGGTTAAAAGACATGGCATGGCACAGAACTGCTGCAGTTCTGCCTTCTGTATCAGTTGCTGGAGTTTATGGCATATACTCAAGGGAATTCTCTCAAAAAACACTAGTTGCTGAACTAGTTCAGACAACTGGCTTATGTGTCTAAGCCTGCAAGAGTTTTGTCTGCTGCATTTAAATTGTGGCACAGTAATTCTTTCCTTTCATTGTATATATACAAAAATGACCTCTCACAGCTATGTACATTAAATGAGAAAATATGTTGGTTTAGATAATTCAACATACACTGGAAAAATTTCTTAAATGAACAGTAATTCCAATTGTCCATGTAACTCGTGGATGAAAAAACAGTTGTTATGATTAAGTAGGGACTAGTATAATTTAAAAAAAAAAAAGGAGGGGAAAAAAGAGCACTTAAGAGAAATTAATAATTTAGAAAAATATTCATGTATATTTTAAAGGCAAATTTTAAGGCTGGTGAAAAATTAGTACATTATTAGTTATAATATAACTTATTTTTTGTAGAAGAGAAGCAAAGGACAAGACACCGATGTGAAGCACTGTATTATGAGTATGAAATTGGCATGTTTGATGCTACCAAGGGAACCCTCAAGTAAAAATTACGATTTAATTACATTGTTACCTCCAACCAGACATTTGTACAAATGTAATACAAGATATAAAGTAAATTAGAATCCTTCTGGAGCAACAAGTAGAGACTAGACAGAACATTTTGCATTCAAAATGGTGATATGTCCCTCTGTTTAGGAGTCTCAATCCTATTCTTCAGGCAGAATTTGGGCCAAGATTAAGATATAGGTTTAGGTGCAAATCAGGCAATTATATGAAACTTGGGCAGAATGTAAGGTCAGATACAATTGTGAATAATGTGAATAAAACATAAATTAAGTTGCCATTAATCTATTTAAAACACCTTTTAAGGGGCTTTTTTTTTTCCTGGCTTACTGGTGCTGTTCAAGAAAGGTTTAGATATTCTGCCTCACTTTACTTCTCTTTTGAATTTGCCAGATAACACAGATGCCATGCACATAATAGGGAATCTCACAGGGTATTATATGCCTCTGACTAGGCAAGTGAATCAAATAACCAAGTTAAATAGTTCTGGACAGCAGTTCAGCTGATTGAGGAAATCTATTGATCAGTTGAGACTTACTCATCTGGAAGACGAATTGTCAGGCTCGTATTGGTGCTTTGGATACGCCGCAGTGCTGAAACAGCACCAGATGTGGTAGGACTACAGAAGAGGATTATGGCCCTTGCCAGAGGTTAAACTAAGATGCAAAACTGTCGGACGTGATCTGAGGAATTGCTGGATGTGACAGATTACCATGTAAGAAATGGCAAAAATTACAATTCTGGGCTTCTCACTACAAGAGAGAGATGTAGCAGCAGATGAAACTCCAATAAAGGGTCACTAAGATGATAAAAGGACTGGAGCATCACTCCTGTGAAGAAAGACTGAAGTAGCTGAGACTGTTTTAACCTGGAGAAGATTCATGGAGAATCTCATCTGTGTATAGAGATACCTGAAGAGAGAGGTCATGATTTAATATCTGAAGGAAGAAGTCACCAGCAGAGTAAATGTTTGATTCTTGTTAGGGATCTGATCCCTCTGTAAAATTTCCTACCTCTGATCCAAGTCATAGTAGAGCTAGATGTGTTTGATGTATTCTGCTTGTACCTAATTTGTTTGCTTATTTTACTCTTGGAAGTAGTTCAACCACTTTTCCCTGCACTTTAAAAAAATTGAACCTGAGGAGATATCATGCATGGAAAATTACATTCTGAATAATTAAATATGATACAATTTTATATGTAGCTGGAAACACTCTTCTGAAGGGAAGCTTTTATGCTCTAAACACAATCACACCCAATTCTGACTGCAAATTTTTCTAGGGACTGTACATATGTTATTCCCTATGGGTACATTGCACAGAAAGTAGGGTATTTTCCATATTTATCACATATCTGGATATCACATTTTCTATTACATGACCACATATGTCATTATGACTTCCTAAACATAGTTGTTAACAGTAGCAATTAATGTCGATCAAGTGAGGAGAGGTAAAAAGTCTGTCCAAGTCATTCTAAATGAATCTGTAGATGCGCCTTAAATGTATAAAATTGGAAAAAAACACCAGTTGGACCATACAGAAAAATAAAATTACTGAAGCCTCTTGAGGCATTTTTTTCACTAAGAAAATTATTTACTGTTTGGCTATTATATTATCCCAGATGAAAAACAATGTTTCTTGTAGCTTTTTCAGTAATTATTAGGTTTATATTTTAAACCTAAGACCCAAGTTTTTATGTCAAAAACTTTAATTGCACTGGGAACAGCATTAGTAGCAGCCAAGTGTATAGCGTGTCTTGTCAAATAAAAAGTTATTTGAGGATTTTGTGGGACAAGTTTTGTAGGAGTGTTTTATAACTAGAGCTCAAAATTCCCACATAACCCAGCAGGCAACAAGCAAACAATATTATGCAAATAACAATGAATGCTTTCTAAGGCAGCATGACATTTGGCAGATTTGCTATAAAATTAGTTTCTCAGAAAGACTAAAGAAGGAGCAGGAGAGGAGAAATAATTAAACATTTACCAGCAAAGGGAAAACATCATTTCTTTCAGTGGATAATGATCAGGACCACATAAGTTTCTTCCTAGAGGGAATGAAAATAAAAAGGAATTTTGAATTCAAACAAAATATTCACAGTAAAAAAAAATCTCATGACTAATCAAGAATACTCAACTAAGGTACGACTAAAGGCTCCTGTTAATTTATTATTTTTCAGTGTTGGTGACAGATACTCACCATTTGTCAGTGTCATTCCTGTATAGTCGATATCTGATGACAATGATGTTTTCTTTATATTGTTCAGATAATGTATTGTTGTGGTTTATGAGGTTATGGGGATCAAAATTAGGTATAAACATTAATTTTGTAGTCAAGATTATTTGATTTTGTTGTGAGATAAGGATTAATAGTAGGTAAAGCAGGCTTATACTTTAAGGAATACAAAAAAGGAATTTTATTAACAGACTTAAAATAGGAATAATATCAGGCACCAACACCAAACCTTTTGGAACACTCTTTTTCCCTCCCCACCTTTTCTATTTTCTTTCCTACTGACCATACAAAAGGTAACACTTCAACTTGTAGTTAATCCACCACCTCTGGAATAAAACAGATTTCTTAATTCATGTAGAGAGAGAAGCTTTCTTTTGTTTTATCATGTTGACCCCCATAGGAAAGATAGTTTCCATGGTTATTAGCTTTCCAGCAAGCAATGCTCCCCTTGAAGGGACGCATTTGCTTTTCCACACTCCCTCCGATTTCAGTAGCTTTCCCAGGGCTACTACCAATGGACAAATGATGGTCATTGAGGTGTTCTTTTTGAGAGAGAATGTTTCTATTACAGTGACAACGACATCCCCTTACTTCATCATCAGCAACACAAGTCTTCTTCTACTGTTTCCTGGGGCGAGGAAAAAAATCTTATACAAAAAAGTCTCAGTCCACTGCTTAGAACCTAGAACATTACATTCCCTTTTTCTCACCTCTTTTACACCATTATTCATATATAACAGGGTATATTACAGCTAACTTTATCAACATGTTTTTTAAAAAAGAATTTTCAGCATTGAAGCACTCCTCATCTCTTCCTTCTTTGAAAATAAGCTTGGTTATACTCATTAACTTAAAGTCTCTATGTTGTACCTGTCGTAGGTGCCTTCATTCTTGTGCTCTTTCTGTATGGGAGGAAAAAATGAATGCCCCTAAAGTCCCATTTTGATATTAGAACAGAACAGTTAATTTGTCTTTTCAGCTGGGCAATGGTCACGTGGCTTTCACCCGCATGGTTTGAATGTTAAAAGTTCGTGCCTGAACCTGAGGAATAGATCCTGTCTGTGCTGCCCCCCATCCAAGCTGTGTTTTAGTCATGGGGGCCTGGCGGGACTGCGCCCGTGCTGTAAGGAGTTGGTTCAGGCTTCTTTTCTGCGCCGGGCTGCCCGGCTGGAGCCCGGTCCGAGCTCCTCTCTTTCTGTCTCTCTCGTGTCGAATTCTCTGAAGAGCTACCCGAGCAGGGCGCCCCCAAGGTCCACGGGGCCTGACCTCAAAACCTCTTCCAGTTGTGCCGCGGGAGGGGACCGGCCTGGCCCAGGCTAGATGAACGGAGCCGGTGAAGTTCCTTGGCCAGGGGCAGCAGAATGAGGCGGCTGGGGTTCTCTCTCTCCCCTCCCCCTCCGCGCCATGCGGGTTGGCAGCCCCAGGCCGTGTGGCCTGGAGAGACCTTACCCAGCTCCAGCGCGGAGAGGGAGAGCGACTTCTTTCCTCAGCGAACCGAAAGCCTGAAAGAGCACTTCTTCAGGTGTTTTCCTGGCTTTATGATTTTTTATGTAGGCGGAGTTTTATGCCGGCTACCTCATTTCCAACTCCGCCTCCTCTTTCCACACTGGGAATTTTTAACAGCAATTTCTCCATGACATGTATATAAATAAAAAATAATAGAAATAAAAAATAAAGAAATAAAAAATTATATAAATAAAAATTATATAAAATAAAATAAAATAAAAAAATAAAATAAAATAAAATAAAATAAAATAAAATAATTCATTTAACATTCTTATTTGTGTCAGTAATTTTCTATTTGGTGTGCTCAATAACACATATTAGGAGCTCTTCACAGAAATTTATGCAAAGCAAAAAACTGTAATAATATTATAATCATAAGGATATGTGTCTAGTATTCAAAAAACATTTGTTTGGGCTGACATTTTCCATGCTTTGTGTGTCTATACAAACGTTCCTTTCAGTAAAATTTGAGTCAGACAATTTTGATTAATTCTAACAGTGTTCTGGGAATTGGGTTAGTTTTTCTAATGTGGAAACTTTTAACTGATATTACCTCTACAGCTAATTTACTACTGTTTCTTTAAATCTGGATACTTGATTTTGTTATCTTAATTTCCTTATGGAAACGTACACTGATGGTGTATAGGATTTAGAAAATTTTTCAGACCTCCGAAATTCATCCAAAACCTTTAACCTTCTATTGTTACACCCATGGTTGCTTCCCACTTTTCTTTAGCATATTGTGGTCAAATGAGGCAACAGGCAATGCAAATCTGTCAGTACATATAACCTTTATGTCTTTACAAAATGTCCTTTAATGATATGAGTCACAATTGTACAGTAAATTGTCAAATATTATTTTCAACTTTTGTAAAAAAAAATCAAAAAAACCCTGTATCTTTGAAAGAGAATTAGGAAACACCTTTTTTTTTGGCAGCAATTGAGTTCCACATTCCTTGTAATATTCAATTTATCGTCACCTTTACATCGATGACTGCTGTGATCCTGTAGTACTGTTTTTTCTTCATTGAAGGGTTCAAGCAAGATAGGTGGATCAGTTTTATGCTGGTACCTTTATGCTTTCTGCTGATTTTCTTTGCATTCTTCTACCATCTGACTATACTTTAGAGACTCTGGTGCGCCCCGGCTGAAAATTTGCATTTGATTACTTTACTGTATATTAAATATATTTCCATCTTGCAGTTACTCTTTTCTATGAATTCTGAATGATTTCATAGTCACATTTGTAATGTTTCAGTTTAACTTATATGCCTATGCAGAGAAATCTTAATCTCTGTTAGTCACTCTATTTTCCCATGTTCTCAGGGGCATAATTTTAATTATTATTATATCTGGGATATTCAAGATAAACATGATAGTTATCAGAACACATTTTACAGTTTCTATGGGGGCAATACTTTGGTAGAAGTCAGGAGCTGTAAAAAGTTGCCATTTTCGTTTGTTCACCAGGCACTGCCAAAATCTGAATTCTGTTTCCTGAATGCCTGACAAAAGGCAAGGTGCTACTCAAAATGCGACAGCTGATGCTGGGGAGGAATAAGGTGTCTTGAGACATCTTTAGATGTCTCATCTTCACAGAGGTCAGTTACTTCTCAGCAGCTGTGGTGGAACCACCCATGGCTGTCACTTGAGGCACCAATGCCTTCACTCGATCATTTTGTCTGCAATTGCTGCAGCTGATGGTTAGTTAAGTAAATCAAGATCCTATCAATGATTGGTTGTGTAAAATATGGTATACAGGACACAGGTAAGGGCATTGCATAAAAATTGTGTTAATTGATTACATTTCACCTTCTTTCTGGTATAAAGGAAACACTATTGAGAGACTATTGAGAGATGAAGTGGAAATCCAAATGAAATTACTAGCTCATTGTGACATAAATCAGCTTCTCACACATTTATTTAATCTATAAAGATTGCTATAGTTCAATAAAGGACACAATATATGCATTACAAGCAAAATTGTCTTGTATTACGAGACATGTAGCTTTATTTTTTGACAGAGAATGGATGACTACCACCTGCTCTCAACGAGTTTTAAAAGTGAATAATGAACAGAGCTCAAACAGGAGAAAAATAGCAGTGAATGAAGCTTAAAGATCTAATTTATCACTGAGCATCTTAAGACTGTGAGTAGTATTGTGTGACTATGGTTCAATTTTAAGGAGAAACATTCGTCTGAGTAGGGAAGCATATTTAATACAGAATAATTCCAAGCATATTCAGAGCTATATTTATTTATATTTTAAGAAATTTATCTTATGCCTGAAGTTCAACAGATGTTAGCTCAGCTAATTCAGGATTTTGGCAGATTCCACTGTGTAAGTATTTAGCATCAGTGGCTGAATTTATTATTCCATTATCATCTGTGAAGGAACAATGAAAAATAGTGTAATAATTTCTGAGATATATAGAAGTTGGCACTGAAAAATGAATTGATGAATGCTGTTTTCGTCTCATAGTACCACAGATTAGTTTTCCAGATATTTCACAGTATCTATGTTGCACCTGACATCTTCAAGAGGTATGGATTTTTGTAGCGTCTCTGATGCTTCTACCCCTGATATTTTAGTGTCAAAAATTTCAAACACTTTCCCAAAGAAAGGGTAGTTTAGATGTGGCCACAAATATTTTTTTCTGTTTCTTTCTGGAACGTTTACAGTCCTCCTTAAAGCAGCTTAGACCATGCTGTGAGTAGTAAAATTTAGCAGAACAGTGAAGCTTTAGAAGATATCTATAAATGGCAAAGTGACATCTGATTACTAAGATAAAAATTATTTCTCTGATGGTGGATGTGGGGTGGCAGTCTGCTCTTCAACAGCTATTTTTATGGGTAGCTCTTTGAAGGTCTTCAGTCAAAATATAAACCCAAAAAAAAAAGAGGCTTGATAAGTATGTGAAGAATTTTTTGAGATGTATGGATTTAAAAGAGTATGTTAAAGTACAAATCTTGTTTCACACGGTGCCAAAGTATCTTTGGATACAAAGAAGTTTTAAAGAAATTTTTACATTACTTCTTGTGATCAGATGTTAACAGTGATTCGAAATTATCTCACATCAGTTTTCTTGGGAATACTTATAAGATCATGATTCATATGAACCACAACAATTAGCACCTAAGTTTTGTAGAATTGTAGACATATATTTCTACTCTGATTGTGCTGGCAAGCTGTCATATACAGTTTTGGTTAATACTGTACACATTCATTTCCCTTGTGACCATTAAATAAAATGAAAAATGAGTAGAAATTTAAGAACTGAATATTTAAAATCCTCACCAACCAATTTTTTTTTCTGTATTTCAGACACTTTGTAGTTTGAGTGGAAAACAGTACTAGATCTGGAAAACAATACTAGATAGCTAATTATGGGCAAATGAATCCTATCTGATGGAGATAGAACTATGTACTTAAAATAACTCTCTAACCAAGTCAGTTTTTAGATTTTAGAAACTTTTAAAGTTTTCAATAATTAGTTATATTTAAAATTATTAAAATCTTTCCAGCTGTTCTTATCCTTATTTCCCTTACATAAACCTGCTTTCTGATAAAAATGGCTAGGCTGGGTCCTCAAATTCACAATATACTTATGAAAAATCTCGGATATTTTTTCCTTGTGGGCTTCACGTGTGTTGGACAGAACTGTACTCTAACTATAAAAACAGGACAAGAACTTTTCTTATTAAATTAGATTGTTCCATAACTAGGGTTATTTTAAACTATTCCTTGCAAACAAACTGAAACCTATTGCTTTTCAATTTCTGATGCAAATCAGAAACATTATCATTCAATGATAATAGGATTTACTGATTTCTGCATCAACAAAACGATTAGAATTTGTCTAGGTCAAAATTACCATCCCATAGGAACAAGAGAGGAGGGGCAAGAAAACTACTGTTATCTCAGAGCTAATACATGGGAAAACAACTGAAAATTGCACTGAGAGGAGGAGGGAGAAAAAGAAAAAAAATCATATTCCTCAAAGATGCATTTCTTAACTAACCACTGATGCATCTCTATGGTTTGTTTGGCTACATTTATATGCAGTCCTATAGACAGTGATAGCTGATCGCTACTCGCTTTTGAATGCTCCTGAACACTTTAAACACAAAAAAAAACCCTAACCTGAAAAGCAGTTTTTTTTCCAGTATAATTGCATGTGGACATTATGCATGCAAATGCCACTTAATGTAATTTGATCTCTTCTCAGGGATTTTTTATTTAATAATAAAATTAATTATTTTGTGAATTTGTCATGGTCATTCAAGTCAAAAGGCTTTCCAACTGCTATAAAAGGCATATTAAATCATGATGCTTGATAAATGACAGTTTTTGTCATTATCCAACAAAGGACTGAGCTTACACTGAAGCTAAGTGAAGCACATGTCTTTTGTAAGTTTATCTTCCATTGTATAATTCAAGAATCTTGAGAACATTATGCATGCAAATGCCACTTAATGTAATTTGATCTCTTCTCAGGGATTTTTTATTTAATAATAAAATTAATTATTTTGTGAATTTGTCATGGTCATTCAAGTCAAAAGGCTTTCCAACTGCTATAAAAGGCATATTAAATCATGATGCTTGATAAATGACAGTTTTTGTCATTATCCAACAAAGGACTGAGCTTACACTGAAGCTAAGTGAAGCACATGTCTTTTGTAAGATAATATATATATCTCCGTTTGTTAGAGGAATCTTGAGACATACTGGTGATTTTTGGGAAAATTGTGAGCAATTCTAAGATACTTCAAGAATCTAAACCTAAGAAGAATAAAAATTACCTAAACCTCTTAGCTAAATATTTCAGTTAAAAAAAAAAAAGAAATTAGGTATATCTATTACAAAATAGATGCAAAAATAAGGCTTTTTTATCACAATTACTGTGAATCAATCACTGTAATAGCATGTTCTACTATCAAATATAAAGTTCAAATGCATAAAAGTAGCCCTGAAAAAAGGGAAGACTGAGAACGAAAACTCCTTAGCCCTCTCAGCAAAGGATATATAGCACCGATGAATCATTATAAAAATAAGTAGGAAGAATCAAAATTTAGCATCAAAGAAATATAGCAGCTTTGTTTGTGGACTTGTTTGTATTAATAATAATTCTTGGTAGAACTGCATGTTTGTATTTTGGTTGTTTGCATTTTTGTAGTGAGTCACTTTTATATTTTGATTACATTCTTAAAATATTAATTAGCTTAACAAGAAATTCTAATAATTGGACCCCCATATATGGAAAGGATATTACTCAAAGTATATCAAATAGGAGTCCTCCTCTAGAAAGGAAAACAAATTTTTAGTTTTAGTTCAAACCATGCCTGGCTGTCATCAAGTTATTATTGTATTTGTAGGGAAAATAAAGAAGTTAATGCAGTTTAATATATCATATTGCCAGAAAGAAGATGATAGGACACAAAATAAAGCCCCAAAAGTAAGACCTGATGTCAACAAATTGCACATTATGATGTTGCAGGCCTAATTATAGCTTTGCTCTTTTTTCTGTTCCTTTAACTGTACTAAGCCATAATTGCATCATTCAAATCTTCTACCCCTCATACAAAAACACGTTTGAAATATCCCACTTTAGTTTTACTTGACTCTGAAATATATACACAATAAATATTTATCCAGTGCTAAAACAACCAGGTAATATGTTTTTAGTAACCAAGGAGCAGATTGAAAATTATTTATTTGCCTAAATTCCACCACTCTTTATTTTAATCACCTGCAGTGATTAAATGGTCATGCTGCTCTATCAATCTGTGTTCTCAAGCTACTGGCTTTTTTCTGAAAATTTGGCGTACATATTGCTCTACTATATTTTGGCATATGTATCAATATCCCTTTGAATTTTTGTCAATGTTACATAAGAATATAATTATAATTAAATTTTGTACCATGCAAAAACTCAAAGAAAACAAACAATAGCCATAAAACTGCTAACTGAATCAACAAGTGGTGAACTGCTGGGCAGGAAGGTCATTGGTCTTCTTCAAAGCAGGAAATATTTCAGGGCTTCACAAGAGAGTAAAGTAACTTCATGGACCAATCACATTCTCATTCTTTTCACACCAGTGAAAAATGTCTTTACTTAGGCACATACACATATAGCACTCAATACAAATTTAATAACAACAGTAATTTAAAATAACATTTACTTTCACAATCACAAATCTTTGTCCTATAGATCAGGAATTTAACAGTAGGTTTTCATTTATGATGATGCCCATCAGCTAGGTGGAGCCTCATAGTATTCAAAACATGTATTCTCTTTCTCCAAAGACTGAATTACTTAAAGGAAAACATTGATTTTTGCCAAAAGACATACAGAAAGACAATCAATCAATGACAGCTTTGCAAGAAAGCTACTAGTAAAACTACCCTTGGTTCTCATTTTGTATTCCTTGAGGTCATAGATTTATTTTACATTTTTGGTTCTTTGATGATTGAGAGACAGCCACAATTAGAATCAGTCTTAGTCAATTTTTATTGCTGCATAAATGAACTAAAGGAAAAAAAATTATGAATAAGTAAGGAAAAAATACCATCTTAAAGTAAACCTTTCTATGGACTGGACCACTTTCTGTTTGTTTTCATTTATGTGTTTTTCTTTTATTTCTTCTTGTTGTTTAGCAATGGTACTCCCCAAGTTAATGTTCCCACTGAAACTCTCTAAACCATGTGTCACTTACTCTTGTCCCCTTCCCCTCCTGAGTGCTCCCTCCATCCTGGGACCAGTGCCACCCCACCACTCTCTCCAGCTCGGGACCAGCATTAGCCAACCACCACTTCCGCCACTCTTGCTCCACTGGAAAGAATCCTTTCCCACTGGAAGAGAGAGAATCCCTTCCCCTATCTCCAGAAATTATGTGAGGTGGTATAGAATAACCTCTGTGTTCCACCCATACCTCATCCCAGCTACTGCAAAAAATTAACCCTGTCCTGGCTGGAAGCAGGAAACACATTTATGCACGTTTTTATTTCAAGCTATGCTACCTGATATACTTAATTGTGTCTTTTAAAAACCTGAAATGCTCATGTCATTTACCTGAAATAAATTATATTTCTACTCTTCATGGCTTCCTTTTAAGGTGAAATTATGGATCATTAAACCTCAAAAATCATGTAACATTGAAATAAGAAGCAACTATTAAAATTCTGACTTTTTATCTGAGGACAACAATTAGTTCAATACAATATAGCATTTTACAATGCAAATATTAGCATTTAGACACTGAGAACTTGCAGACACTTAACAGTGTTTGCCATCTATACAACATATTGTCATTCAAAACAACAGTGTTTATCTCAAAGGCAAAACACAAAGCCAAATTATAAACAAGACCAAAAATACCCTCTCCTGAATCTTAAGATGGCTACAAAAATTCAACACTTTTTTAAAAAGGTAGACTCTTGATTCAAGAAAAATTCACCTTCAAATGAAAAATAAAAACAAATTCCAGTCGTGGGACTTTGTCTGACATTATTAAATTTCCAAATTATATATTGCTTGTGGTTAAAAAAATATAACTTCAGGTCACTGAAACAGGGAAAATTACATATTTCCCAGAGAACAAATGAGTGAAAATAAGTAAATAATAAATAATAACCATATGTGTTACACTTGTTATTAGTAGTTACAGACAGATTGTACCATGCTCTGGGGGAAAATGTCTATTGGTATGCACATGTTGAAACACAAGATCTGAAAATTTCTACAGAATGTAATGAAGGTCAAATGTATATAATCACTCAATGACAACACTGAAGACAGAAATTTATCCTCTACTCTTTGTTATTTCCCCCTAAAACAGGTTGAATTTTTTTTCCTGTGCAAAATAGGTACCATTCCAAAGTAAATGATCCTGCAAAATAAATAAATTTTAGAAAAAAATGTGAAAAAAAGTAATTGTTTAAGAATTCTTTTTTTGCAGAAACCATTACTGAAAGAGATTATTTATGTTCAAATATCTCTCACCTAAAAGGCATCAACCAAGTATTGTGAAAATGCAGAGTGCTATCTAGTGCTAAAAGCTCTGGGAAAAACAAATAAAGAGGCTGAGTAATGCTTTAATTATAAATTTATTGGACATAATGTTCCAGTGAAGAATTCCAAGAATGTCAAGCAAGAAAGCAGATGACTTTGTTGTGTTATGCAGTGTATGCTACTTTCTGTATCTCATCTCATTCATATAAAATTAATACCAAATATTAAGTTACTATAGAAGACCTAAATAACAAAGGAAACTCCCACCATGGTTAAATAGTCCCTGAATTAAAATTTAATTTAGAAAAGGTATTATTCAACTGCCAATAACAATATTCTATAAATCAGATTTTTTGAAGTAATCAATGGCAGAGATGGACACTGTTCTCATATTCATAGAAGAATAAGAATAGCTATCCAAATAGTTACTGTGGAGCAATTACCCTTTAAAAATCCTACTCTTCTTTAATGTGCATTAGGTTGCTTTTCTTCACATTTTTGTTGATTGAAGGTTGGAGGTAATGCTGTTCGGCACAGTGCATCCTATGGTCTGATTACACAATAAATGTTTCAAAGCCTACAGTACAGGTATTTCATGTATCCTATATATCCCTTTTAATTTCAGAAAATATATAACAGTTGTGTAGAGGACATGTAAATTTTTTCATTAGCTTTTAAAATAAATATCCTATTTCTTCACAAATGAGGAACTGTAAATGCAGAAGAGCATACTTAGATAATACTTCTGGGATATTTCACCCTATCCACAAGACCAAAACAGATGTATAATTAGAAAGGAGTTACTATAATTATATTAGTAATTTGATAAATTTATGGTTAGGTATCTGATTTTCTTGTCAATTAATGTTTACTCTTAGCAGTCAGTGTATTTTTCAGAATTTGGTCCAGCATGTTTTAGTTTTAAATATCTCAAGAACTTAGTCTTCCAATTCTTCCCTAAGGAAATTATTCTATAATCTTGTCAAGAGATAGGTTATGCTTATCACTACCAAGTGACAGTGCTTGCAGGTATAACATGATACTCTTATTTATGACCTGAAACAATCTCCACAGAAAGAAAATTGAAGTGGAAAAAATCCTCTTAAATTTAATCTTCGATGGTCAGGCAGATAACAGAACTGTGAGTGGAAACTCAAGACATTTATTATGGCTGCCTTGCAGCTTAACACCAATAATAATGCAGTCATGCTTACTCACTTCAGTTTAGACTTCCAATTCACTTTGCATTCAGCATCCAGCAAACCTGAGCTAAAGACCAAATCAGCTATATCAATTTACATTACATTTACCTTATTTACCTTATCTTTATATTTGTCTTATTAATAGGCTATATGAAATGTTATATACCATTCCCTATTTATCAAGATGTTCCTTCATATTCATGAAATGGTTTGGAAATTACAGGCTATCAATATTCCACAAATTACATGACAGATGAAGAATAACCTAGACAGCAGCTTGTTTTCCTTTCTGACAGAGGATGTGGGAAAGAAGCCTGCTTGGCTGCATGTACATGTAAGATTATCTGTACATCTTAGCCAGGTGAGATCCCTGGGCAATAAATGATAGGCATCTGTCGTGGGTTGACCCCAGCTAGGGGCCAGGTGCCCACTCAGTCACTCTATCACTCCCTCACCCACTGGGAGAGGGGAGAGGATAATACTGAAAAAAACTATCAGGGTAAGAAAAGGCAGTTTTATTACAGCGGGGAGAAAAATAGAACAAGAAAGCTGAAAGTTGCGCACGCAAGAGCAGAGGGAAAAACAATCAATCTCTACTTCCCATCAGCAGCGATGTCCAGACACTTTCTGGGAAGCAGGGCTTCAGCACGCGTGACAGTTGTTCAAGGAGGCAAACATGGACCAGCCCTCAGTGCCTTCTCCTCCTCCTCTCTTCCTTCCCTTATATATCTGAGCTGATGTCATATGGTTTGGAATATCCCTTTGGCTGACTGGGCTCAGCTGGCCTGCTGGTGTCCCCTCCCAGGATCTTGCCCACCCCCATCCCCTTCAGTGGGGGAAGGAATGTCAGAGGGACAGCACAGCTTGGCAGTAGCCAAAACACTGCTCTGTTATCAATGCCAGCTACCAAAGCAAAGCACAGCAGTGTAAGGCCTGTGAGCTTTACCCCAGTCAGACCCAATACAACATCTAAAAAGCTAGGAGTGAAGGATAAGGCATTTTTTACATCTTCATTTACATGCATTGTTAATGAATGCTGTATCAGAACAAATATATTTAGAAGATAGTAATGAAAATTTTGCACTGGTTTCTTACTCTTCACAAAATAGAATAATTAAGAGTAACAATTTTCTGGCAGTCATGTTGTCAACTTTTTCTGATGTTAGTTAAAGTCTGTGGTCTTTAGAAAATAAAAAAAATTGATAGCTGTTTGTCAACTGAGAGATCTCCATCTACCTAAGGGATGTCACGTCCTCCTTTATGGCATAGCAGAGTAGCATAAGTTAGATTTACTGATGAGACATTTCCAAAGCCACAGGAACATCTCTTTATTTCAGTGATGGTGTGCCATGTGGCCAGCAACACCAGAGCTCTTCCCTGTGGCACTCACCAAGGGAGTGGGGCTGGGATGGGGATGGGGATGAGGACTAGGGTTGAGACAGAGCCCTGTAACTACACAGTAAAACCATGGTAATGGGACAGTGGAGATTGATCTTGCTCCAGGGCCAGAACATACTCAAAGACTGACACATAGGGCTGAAGGAGGCTTGGAACAGTCATTCCTGATGACAAAGCTGTAGCAGTTGGGGTTTTTTTATCACTGATGACTGATTTCTGTCTAACCTGCCCTCCAGGAGAAAATACATCTTTTCAGGCAATTCACTTTACACAGAAAAGAGACTATTACCTTTCAGTTTGAAGCAGTTGAAGCATATTAGAAGATGAGCATCCCTTCAAACTAAATAAGCCCATGTATTTCACTGTTTTGTTTTATGGCATGTTTAATGACATTCTGTTATCTTTTTTTGACTTATTTCTGTTTATGTTACAGAACATCGGACTCCACCAAAATTCATTCAGGGCTGAGCAAGGTGAAAGAATGACTCAATAAATCTTGTAAGCATGACTTCCATTTATACACATTAATAGAGTGGTTATATATATATATATATATATGTATTCATCTTGACATCCAGCATGCTCCACTCTCTGTCTTGCACATTAAAAATAAAGATACAGAATCAAATAGAGCTCTGATTGATCTGATCAAATATCTTCCCACCTCCCTAGAAAGCTGTGACCATATACCAATAGAATAAAACCAAAACTGTAGAAATACATTTCAGCTGTAAATTAAAAAATATCTTAATTTATTATTTTTTGTTCTTATACAGTCAGGATAAATCAGAGAATCACAGAACATTCTGAGTTGGAAGGGATCTAAAAGGATCATTGAGTTCAGCTCTTAAATGCTTATGGGGATCAAACCCATTACCTTGTCATTATTACACCATGCTTTAACCAAATATGTATATATAAACTTGTGCATCCCAGTGAAGGTAATTTAAATTTTATATGTGTGTTTGTTCATATATACTACTATGATTAAGACAGGTAAAATAAATTTCAGCACTAAAATTTGTGTATTTCCTTTATAGGTTAATTATGATTTAAAATAAATGAAGGCAGTAGCCTCAAAGCATATGGTCCAATTGATGGTAGGAATCATCCTACAGTATTAGTAAGACTATATATTGTCATAGAAAAAGAAGGTCCTCACTCTTTTAAGTAAAAGTACTGCACCTAGAGAATGAAGGGCTGCTGCTCTGGGGTTTTTTAACCTATGGGGATGTTAGCACTGAGTCATAACTGTGATCACTTAATTTGGGATTATTATTTTGAAACCATCCAGGGCTTTCCTGCAAGTAAGATCATTCTTCCCTGAATGAAGAAGTAAAAGGAAATTGAAATTAAAATTTGAGTGTTACATCACTGTCCCAATCTTTCATTATGCAGATGGTTATGTAGATCATCCTCCAATCATGTATATCAGCAAATGGTCAGTATTTGTCTTTGTACTTACTGGCCTTTAGGTTAGGAGTTCCTTTGTGAGAAGGTATTTGTGACTCAACACGTAACAGCAGTGTTTTAATTCCAAACAAAATTAACCAGATTGAAAATCAAGTCAAATTGGTACATTTGTCAAGCTAAATATTTTGACAAAACAAACCTTCTTTCTTAGTCTCTCCTTCCTTTCCCCTAAAGGACCATGTTTCTTCAGTCATGTGTCCAAGAAGGGCAGAATTGCTTTTAGGGATGGGAATTTTTCTGCAACATTTTACAGTGTTCATTATATCCTATAAAATTTTCTATATCTATTTCAATTAGTGTTCATACATGACTACTCTGTATTATCATCTAATTGGAAGTTTATTTCTATTTTTGTATATTACAGGTATATTAATCTCATGATTTCAGAAATGAAATCCAATCCACTGACCTCACCTTTGAAATAATCTCCTAACTAGTGTACATGTGGTACAGTGAGATAGCATCCTGTGCATACATTCTTATGATTCAAGAAACCTTCTCAAACTATTTTGGTTTTTGTGGATTTGATGATTTTTGATTCCTTGTTTTATTGTACTAAAGCTTAAAATTAGAATTCAAATTACGTTTTTTCCTATTTTAAGTTTACAGATCAATTACATACAAAATATTTACATTTATTTACAACTGATGAACTTCCAGAACATTGCATAGAAAGAGAGTTGGCCAACATCTATGTGTAGTTAGGCAGAGGGCGGAAATTGTCACTTCTGGCTAAACAAGTAGGCCTTTCTCCACATCAGATGGGCACAAACATAAAGGGCATAGTGCCCTGGTGACAGCTGAGAAGGAACAGCTTCCAAAAAGACAAGGTAATAGAGCTCAAATAACAGAAGTTCTGCCATTGATGGAAAGAGGTGGCAGAGAACCTGGGAAGTAGAGGTTATCTCTAACACAGGAAAGGTATCTGAATGCATGGATCTTTGTCCTAGTAAAGGCTGAGAGTTGATCCAAGGCTTGTGACTTCAAGCTAGAGGACATACTAGTATCAGTGGTATGTTGACAAGTCCCTCCAAAAAGAGGAGGAAGTTGTTTTTCAATTACCAGCGCAAGTTTCATGATTATCACATCACCATTTTGACATTTACTGAGCGGAAAAAATGTTTGGGTGCAAGCAAGGTGGTAAATATCTGGGTTGTGCTAATTACAGTTTCTTGATACAGAAATAATGAGATGACTAAGAAAATATTTCTGCTGGTTATCAGTAGTCACTATCAGCATCAGCTACTGCCATGTCAACTACAGGAAGGTGGATGAATTTAAGCTCATGAGAGATATGAAGTGGGCAAATAGAATTACAATCCCAGTTTCAGAAGAGCTGAAGGTTTTCTAGAGAACCAGTTGTTGAAATCCCATGGGAGGCTTTCTGTAGGGTGAAAGGACACAGGAAACATATCTTCCTTGACACCCTCATAAGTGCACAGAAAGGGACCATTCTGATATGCAAAAGTTGAGCAGGAGTAGCAGAAGGTAGGCTGCCCAGAGAACTTCATAGAAGATGAAACCTGAGATGTATCACTTAAGAGGAACACAGAAACCATACCCAGATGTGAAGGGGTGAAGTTAAATTTGGTACGGAGCCTGAGAGACTGCAAGAAGGACACCTGTAAAGACTTTGGCAGAAAAGGAAAACTAAAGAAATTAGGCCAAAGCTCAGAAGGATGAGTAATACAGAGATAAAAGATACAGAAAATTACTTTTTTCATAAAGCCAGAGAAAACTCCACAGAAGTCCTGGTCTAGAATTATCCATGGAAATCTTGAGATATAAATCTTGAGTGGACAAGGCCTTGAGTACCCTGTTCTAACATTGAATTAACTGTGTGTTAAATAAGGCTGGCTAGACGACCTGCAGAGGTTCTTTCCAGTCTATATCTCCTTTCTACTTTTATTCCCTAAATTATGTTCTTTTGTGGCTTTTTTCCAGTAATGGATAGAGACTTTTTGTTAAGTAAACAAAGTTTCCAGGGATGCATGTGACCTTATGTGGATTGACAACTTCCTTGATGTCTTTTCCAAACTTTTCTTTCTTTGAATCAGTGCTTTTCCATGCATCTTTGTTTCCTTTTTTTAATTTCTGGTTGTAACATGTAAGTAACTGCAAGATATCTTTTCTTTTAACATTCCAATAAGAAATTGGTTTCTTATTGCATAGCCTAAAGGAATTGAATGAAAAGGTTGCTACAGACTAACAGAAATGTATTTTCAGAGAAAAAATAGCACATTTGTTGTCTCACAATTATATAATGGGTTTTATCCTTGTTGTCCTTTCTCAGATAGATCTTTACTGACGTTAATGGCAGGTTCTCACTACAGCAAGGTCAGATCTTTTTAACTAAAGAGTGCAGGTGAAGGCAGCTGTATTCCCTAAGCTACTTGAATAGTCTTTCTTCTGTGCATGGTATTTTGAAAGCAAAAGCAATTTATAAATTAATGCCAGGTTTACTGAACCATTCAATGGTCTGAGAGCCCCCATGAATTCCAATTACCTCTCTTTCACAAACTTATCCCATAGTTGTTAGTATGGGATCAGTACACTGAAGTTCACAGCAATCAAGGTGGGACAAGGTTTAACTTTGTTTATCTTCATCATACATAGGTTTTGTAGATTCGCCTGACTGCAATCCGTTTCTGGGAAGGGCGTGCTGTTGCATCACTTGAAATATGTGCCAACACTCAGGCTGAGACAAATACATCTCAGTGAATGGAAGCAGGACCCATACTTATATACCAAAGCCTACTAAGTAAGACCAATGGATTTAGATATGTTTTATTTGATAATAGCTTTAGGTTTCACCTTTTAGATATTTTTTTCTATATTCTTTGCATGTCTATTGTAAGATCTCAAAAGACGTGGAAAAATAATAATTAAAAATAGACAAATCAACAAAACAAAAAACCCTATCCACACTTTTGGATGATTTCTGCTAAGGAGTATTGTTTGGTGCAATTTCTCAGTGTAGATCCTCACATTAAATGCTTTGTCTAGATTCATGACTTAAGTGATAGGTACATTTAATGAATTTATTTTGACTGTTTCTGAGAGGAGAGGAGAGGAGATTTTTGAGACATGAATTAGACTCTCTCTGGAAAAAAACAGGACTTTCAGGTAAAAAAGGAAGCCAGCATGTTCCACCTGAACACCAGAACATTTCCTGGGTTATCAGTGTGTGTGTCAAATGTATGAGAAGCTTGCTGTTCTACAAGAGGGAAGATATGTTTTGCCCTGAGTTATCCATATTTTTTGTTCATTTTTTTTCATATATTAATAAGCATAATGAGAAGAGCAAGTCATTAAATTTAGTGTTAACTTATTGGGCACTTCAAAATAAAACAGTGCTGTGCTGCAGAGAACAATATACCATGCCATCCACAGTGCACTAGTCCCCCAATTAAAATGCTAATTAACACTTTTATTTGTAAGGAACAAGGTTATTTGATTATAATCCCATTTTCCCTGCTCTCTTCAGCATTATGGATTGATAAGACAGTGAAAGAACAAACCAATCCAGTTGCCTGAGGAATGATTGAATTTTGCTCTCTCCACACAGATGTGACATACATCATGAGGACATTAGCCAAATTAGATAGAAAAAACATAGACGTTTCTTTCCTTTTTTTTTCAATGTCTCTATAAAGAAACAACAGTTCAATTTGGCTATTGTTCATCAAAGCCTGTGGAAAGCTTAGTTGAAATCATATCCTTTGGTAAATTATTGAAACCAAAATCCAGAATACAGTAAATAGAATTCAGAAGCTTCAGTTATGCAGCAATTAAACAGAACATGTATGTTTCTTCATCTGTCTAGAGAGTTTAAAAAGAAGAAAAAAGAAGATATGCATCTACATGCATATGTATGTGCATTTGTAGCAAAATATATACATTATATACGTTATGTACACAAACATATATGTATGGCTGTATAAAGGTGACACTCTAAATATATTTTAATATTTGTGTCTCAGAGTCTAATAAGACATGGAATTATTTTTAACTCAATTTGCACCTGAAGTTAGTAATATATGGGATGAAATTCACCACAGATGTTTCTCATTCTTTTTTCAAAATACAGTATGAGAAAAAAAAATATTATGCCCATGCATGTGTGTCATAACCACAACAGAATATATATATATATATTTCATACAGAAACTCAAAACCATACGATAATGTTGATCTTCAGGAGTTTCCAACAATCAGGGACTTGTTCAAATCATTAGAATACAAGGCATGCCTATGCAGAGCAGGTTAGAAGTGTCACTGACAGGAAGGTCATGAGTGGTCCACATAGCCAGGTGTACAAGTGTTTGGAGCAGTTGCATTTGTTTACCACTGAACCTCAAAACACTGTAAAGATGGATCTATTTTTTTCTAGTCCAAGATGGTTTATGTGCCATCAGTTCTTTTGTCATTATACCATTTTGTATTTAAAGCTTATGTAAATAGACCTGACGCCTGTGTGCCTGCACCCAGTATTTGATACACATCTATGTGAATCTCTTTTTACTGAGCCCCTGAGAAAGAGGAAAGGATGAATTTCTCTGCATTCTTATCTTTCATCATAGATCCTTACGACATCCAGTACAGGTTTGTGATCTCTAAATGAAACTTATATAATGGCATATTTTGTGCTCTTTCTGTATGTCCTGCAGATAGGCATCTTGTAAAACACACATTTTCCCTCTTCAGGACAGGACTGTGACTTCATTTTAAAATGCATGGGAAAATTGAGTCTTTGCTTCATCCTTAATGTAATGAGTACAACTACCATGAAAGAGTCAACACTTACCATGATTATCTTTTTATGTAACTGTTTTACCTAGCTTGAATATGAAGAAATAAGTTCAACATTCATGGAACTTCAGATTGGGGTTTCCTTTATCTTGTTCCATCAGAGCAGGTGATAAATTCCCAACTGAAAAACAGAGAGATGGAAAAAAAAAATTCATAATGATAATTGCAATCAAATGGCTGAATGAATTTTCCTCAGAATAGGATGCACATATGCGTGTACCAAGTAGGATGAACCTGAAGTTGCAGACCAAGATAGTAGCTCTAATTGAAAGGTATATTTTTCTGTCTTTGAAAGGTCAGAATGTTTTCCTGATGACTGCAGGTGGATATATATTCTACACATCTTCAGAAGAGGACAAGAAGGTCAGCCTGGGAAAATACAGGCTGGTCATTCTCACTTCAGTACCTGAGAAAATACTCTTGAAGCACTTTTCTCAGCACATGAAGGAGAAGGTGACTGGAAAGAGCTAGCATGCATGTACCGAGACTAAATCACACCTAACCAATCTCACTGCTTTCCATGATGAAATGACTGAATCTGCAGATAAAGAGAGAGACATGAATGTCATTTACCTTGACCTTTTTAACACTTGGAAGTCTCTACTTACAAGTGGAGTTCCTCAGAAGTGTATCCTATGACATCTGTTATCTTTATAACAGATCTGCAGGAGGAATAGGGGAAGGATTAACTCATTGTAGTGAAACAGAGTGAGTCCCAGACTGACTAGGAAGGAGCTCTGTTGAAAAGGCCTTGTGGTTGAGGTGTCAGCAGCATGGCTGGCAGTAAAGAAAACAGTATCCTGGGTGTTACAAACAATGCAACTCAACTCCCCTTTCACATTATTACTCCCTTTTACTTATCACAGGTTAGAGTGCATCTCAAATGCAGTATCCAATTCAGACCCCACCAGTGCAAGACGGATGTAGATAAATTTTACTTAGATCAGCTGGGGACCACCAAGCAGCTCCACCATGTCTCATGAAGAGAGGATGAAGGAGCCGGGCTTGGTCAACCTGAAGAAGAGATGGTTTTGGGACCACTGAATAGCAGCTCCTCATCTGTAAAGCTGTAATTAAGATGGATTTGTCTTTTTAGTGAGATTTATGGTGAAAGAATGGCAGATATTAATATACAGATTATTTACCTAGATATAAGGGTGAAAAGCACCACCATAAAGATAATGGAACACTGGAACCTCACAGCTCTCAGAAAGTGGTGTGTTGTCCATCCTTTCCACACTTCATCATTCTCCATCTCTTCTTCCTGAGATCCTACAATCTTGGAGACCTTCAAGGCCCAGATGAACAAAGCCCCAAGCAGCTTTATCTGCCCCTAGAACTGGTCCTGCTTTAGGTGAACTATGGCTATCTAAGCTCCCTTCCAAACTGAATTATCCTGTGCTGCTGCATAAAAGAAGAGTGGAAATGTAGTATGTTGTGAGAATTTTCCACAGCACTTGTGTCATAGTAAATTGTCTAGGAAAACAGAGCTTTCTATTAAACAATTTATGCTATATGTCCATTATGAATAATAATAAATCCAGTACAACTTCCTTTAAAGTGTTAATTAATTTGGCCTTTGAGTACTCACTATGGCTTCATAGTAGTGAATTTGCACTACTGTCAAGACATATTAACAAAAAATATGATGAGAGAGTACCTTATTTTCAGAATTTTTATTTCTTACTTGTTACAAGATGTGTAAACCTCCTTAGCTCTGGATTAATAGCCTCTAGCTATGTGAGGTGAATGACGAAGGACAATTCATCATCTTGACACCTGGACACAAAAACAAAGGGATTTCTTGGGGCTGTAAAAGACGCAGATGGACAGTAAATGTAACAGCTGGAGAGGTGCTACGAAGTATGTACGTAGATGAAAAAGGCAAATCACTGCTCAGTACTGAAGAAGCATTGCTTGTTTGAGAATCAGAACATGAGGTCAGGAGCCATATTAGTATTCTGGAAGAATCTGCAGGACACCTCTTCACATTGCACTCAAATAGACATTTTTTCCCCTACTCTTATAGATGTCCTTTCTCTTATCAATCTTATAGGTTGTCTGAACAATACTGGGAAGAAGAAAAGCCAACAGGATACTCAATAGCAATTTTCAGTAGTCTAGGAAAATTTTGTTGTGTAATAGCTGAAGATATCTTGTGCTCTTGGTGAAGGAAAGTGGAAATTTCTTAAGAGTTTAATTTATGGTATTTTGTTTTATGTACAATATCTGTGAAAAAGACATTGCCTTGAGTGTGATTTGAATCTTATTAACTTAGGTGTGTATTTTTAACACATGCAAAAAAAGAAATTCCTTTCACATTCTTTAAATATAAAATTAACTTCAGCACATTCTTTACTATGGAGATTTAAATATCAATATTTTAGAAGTCTTTAATAGCTATGACTTGATGTACAACATGCCACTATAGCACTGCTAATATCCTAGTGTCTCCTGTGGAGAGGATCCTGTCTTATTGTTGGATTTATTTGGTTTCCTTGTAGATATGAATCACAAGAAGAGACTTGTCTTCCTGCCAGAAGTTTTCTTGTAAATAGCTTTCCTCTTTTTGCAATTTTTTATCATTGTCATCTAGCATGGCTGAGGAATTTTGTTTCTACTGGGGAGAAAGACAGTTCATCTTTGCAGCTTCTCTCTGTAAAAACACGTTTAAAATAACTTTGAAAGCACACAGTTCCTTGCTTCGGGTTTAATGTCTCTGCCCCTACAGAAGATGCCATAAATCTAATGAGACAAAAGAAGAGGTGAAAAACAATGAGGAAGAGTGAGATAACAAAACAGATGGGGAAAGAGGGCAGGGAAAAAATAAAACATTATCTCACTGAAAAGTAAATAAATTGCCACTTGCTGACAAAACCCTAAAATATTGAGTGTAGATGATCAGATAAGATGAAAGGCTAAGGGGAATGATTTAATTCTCACATGCTTTGAGTCAATAGTACTTAGATTATGTTACCTCAAGCAGCAAAAGAAAGATATCTCAACATATGTATGAATTGCAGCCAAATTAGGTGTGATGAGTGATTTAAAACTTTGGTTGCAATTAAATATTTTTAGTAGGATAGAGATTTAAGATAGAGATTGCCTATCAAAAGGAGGCTTAAGAGACTGTTGGCTGGTTTTATAGGAAAAATGTGTGTGTTGACAGATAGCATTGATTTTCCCAGTATGAATTGATGATAAAACTGTGAGATGCAGGTAATAACAGCAATAATAACCTATCTGAACTTATACTCTGAGCTAAGCTGAACATCTGTACCACTGCTAGAATTCAGGTGCAGAATTATTGTCCCTCCACTGCTTTCAAACATGTGGCTGTTTGGGAATTATTTCTTGAACAAATTTGTTAATGATTCTCCTTGACTCCTTCATTTGTTAGTTGTTCATAATAGATCCATGAAAATGCTCTAGGACACATCTTTGCAAGTAGTATCTCATTTACTGAATACATTCAAACATATATCAACCAAATTTCATATTTACTGCTCTTCTTCAGAAAATGCTTGATATCCATATTTAAAATTAACCTCTGGTATTCCCTCAACTTCCCTCTGCCAAGTATTGTATATTCTTAGAGAATTTTGATTTAAGAAAAGAAAAAAGGGGCAATGCTTTTGCCTGCTATGAGTTATTTTGCGTCTTTCTCATCAGTGAACCTCTTCTGGGTTTTCTCCACAATCATGAGAGTATTTTAAAAGAAAGAATTTTCTTTTCAACCGATCACCTGCTTGTAACTATCTCCATAACAAAAATAAACAGCTTGTGAACAGGTGAATGGGAGTTTTCTGACCAAAAGAACATGATACTCACTGACATATAAATTTGAATAATCATTCAAGAATGCCTTGATTGCCTGAATTTCTTTATTTCTTTTTGTCTCTCTTTGTTTCTTTCTTTGTACCGATTTTGCAAAGTATGATTCAGCATCTTTAATATATTTATCCTACCACAGGCTACAAGTAATGTAATTGGAGTCTTCTTTGGTATGTTAAGTAATGGAAATCCAAGCTTTGCTCTGCCTTAACATGCTGGATAGCTACATGGTGTGCATGAAAAATCATATTTGGGCTCTAGCAAATTAAAGCAATGTGTCACTTAGGCCAGAAGACTCCGTCTCCCAATAGGGGTTAAATGCTCTACTCTGTTCCTTATTCAAAGCTGAAAAAACAATTTTAGACCAAGGAGTGAAGCTTATTACAGGAAATAAAATAAAGTGAAGTAGTAAAACAATGTGCACATTCATAATTTATTGACATAAGGATTAGTATTTATACACTGCTTTGAAAGTTTCAGCATTTTACAGAGATTAGTCAATTATTTTACTACGTTGTTTGTTTGCTTTTTTCCTGGCCTTGAGGTAGTAATAATAATATCCCAGTTTGTTATTTCAATTTACTTCTTTATAATATATGAAAGAATTTTTCACAATCTTTTTCAGTTATTCCAAATTGATCCAGGTGAGAAGGTAAAAAAAACCCCACAAACCTTAGAGTTTTCCACAAAGAGTAACCTGTGTATTTTAGCTGAACTTCCAAGACTAACCTGCCTGGATTCCACAGATTTTATTTTTTATAAGATTTGGATTCTGAATTGAGTCTTCATTTCTTTACCACATAGAGTAATCAGACATATCTTTTTTGACCATAAATGAGGAGTGCTTACTGAACTTTAATGATGTTTGTAGAAGACGGATGCTCTGGTCTTTCTTGGAGGCAATTATGTATAAGAACTTTCATTGATCCTTAGAATACTTTTCAGAATTGACATAGTGAAACAACTACATTTTGGTGGCCTTTTAAGAGCTATTTGAAACTAAAACCAAAGTGGTTTATATTAAAACAAATAAAATGCACAAAATTACTTCATCACCAATGCTAAACTTGTAATTAAGCTTTTATATAACTAGGAAATATATTTTTTGAGTGTTTCACTATTTAGTTGGAACTAAAGGGATAACAACAAAAGCAGTATGAAAGGGTTTTTTTTTATACTATCCTTGGCCTATTCTGAGGCTTCATGGAAGGAAGACGACTCAAAAGCACTGCTGAGAGAAGTAAGACCTTGACTACGTCTGCGCAGCTTTAATCTACAAGGAGGTTCTGATATGAGCTGGGAAAAGAAACAAAACCCAGATAATGATTATAGGTACAGCTTATCCAAAAGCAGTAGAGTACATTCTCTGGGCATGCACAAGAAAGAAACAAAGAAGCACAAATGAAACTCTTAACAACATTAATCTGTATAGAACCTTGGGCATAGGAGATCAAAGGCTGGTAATAAACTACATAACTACATCTAATACAACAACAATAATAATAGTAATAATAATAATAATAATAGTTTCTATTCGTTTAGAGAGACATAAAAAAGAGCCCCAAAAACCCACTGGTAGTTTATCTCAATGATTTAACTTAGAAAGCAGTAAAAAGTGAAAACAACAGTCCTTTGGGGAAATGTATCCACAAATTCTGCCACTGTTCTGTGTAAAGGCCAGGTGGGAGGACAGGATGTGGACATTTGGGCCTGCTGGAGTCTGCCCATACAGAACTTTCACAGCTGACCACACCAGCCTGAAGGCTGCTCAGCTGAATAGATATCCTGTATTTAAATAACACTTTATATTTAAATGCAGGGGGAAAAAAATATCGACATGGAGTTAGAAATTATATTTATTTTTAGATAGCTTGTTAGAAATATGCAAGATTATCACTCTGATTATGTGTACCAGATCTACTTATTCGTTCATTAAAGTAAAAATAGAAATAAAATTTTTCATTATTTATATTGGCAGTCATCTCTTCTTTTAACTGACCTTATGGACTGTGATATATCAATCAGTGAACAATTGTCAGAACCCAGCACAACAACATTCTTTTATGTTTTATTTTTCTTTAAGAAAAGGAAACGTGTAAAATGCAGCAATAGATTTAGACCCTAAACATTTTCATACTGATTCTGGTCCTCACCTTTTAGGAATCTGTTCTATGTACTGCCCTGAACTTCCAACACAAGGCTCCAGAGATAAGCAAATATCTAATACAACACAGTAAATACTAGCTGCATTTACACGTTGGTCAGTAGAAAAATACCCTGGTGGCTCTCAGAGAGGCTTGTCTTTTGAGCATTGCTACAAAAAAAGGAATGCCTCTTTCCTGTTCAGGGAAAGCAGAATTTCATTTCAAGACACTTTTATTTGCTCAGATAATATATTCTTGGTTCAAAACCTTTACTGGTCTATAAAATATAAATTATACCAAATATAAACTATGCATGCACAATTTACTTATTTGAACATCCTTAATCACCTTTCAAATACACCTTAGAAATATTTAGTGGGTATCTAGATGTCACTAAATCCATGGAAGAAAGACACTGTAAGCATGTTATCATCTCTTGTGGAAAAAGGTTCCTTCAGCTGTGCTATGAAAGGGTCATGTAGCTTGAAAATCTTAGTTTCTCAAGAAAAAAATCAAGTATGAATGTGACACTTCACCCTTATCTTTAAGACACTCATCTATGAAGAAAACAAGGATGTCCATTCACACCTGTGGGATAATTTCTCTAAAAAAATATTCTTTAATACAATATTATCTGAATTACAAAATATTAAAAATCAAAACTATCTCAGGAAAAGAAGTAAAACCCCTAGGGGGTGGTCTCAGCATTTATTACAGAGACCTGCTTAATGGTTTATGACATGGTGTAAAGTAAAATAGCCCCATGAGGAAGCTGTGAATGCTTCCTTTTACAGTGTTAGAAGGCCAGAGTGTTTTGCACATGCAGAAGTGTCCCTGCTGCATTTCCTTTTGGGCAGGCTGTCCTAATATTGCTCTTGAAATGCATATAGTGAGGGATGGATTGTGCCTGTACACAGAACCAGGAGACTTGGACTCTGAAGGTATGTGATACCGAGTTACAGCATAGATTTAATGTAGCTGGCATGAGTCCTCCTTAAAATTAACATATGGTCTCTTTGAGGCTGTTGGTCATCTTAGGATGACTCTACATTCCATTACTCCTCCTTCCACTGGATGTCATTCACCTGGGATGAGAGGTGTGAATTTAATTATCTTCACCCAGAGAAGAAACCTGAACTGAGATCTAAATGAACAGGGTACAGAATTAAACAGGTGCAGCAGTGTTCACAGCTGCCATTGGCTTTTGTCAGAAATTGATATGCTAGGCTGGCTGAAACCAGTTAAATCAACTTTATCAAGGACGATAAACTGAATGATTCTGGCAAACGTGGGAACAAGTACTTGTTAGCACTCAGATGTTATTATAAACTTCTGTTTGAAACTAAGGAGAGTTTCATGTGACATCTAGGGATTTATTTGAAGCTTATGGTCCTAAATATATCAATCCTTTACTCAGGTCCCACCTTTTTGTATGCATGCCTTTTAGTTAATGGATTTAGCTATCTTTTTGTTCCTGTTCAGTAGCATTTTTTGATTGATGTGTATTGTTTAACATTGTACATAATAAGAATATTTTCTTTAATTTGAAATGGTTATTGCTGATTTATAAAAAATACTAAGTTGCACTATTACCATATAACTTGCTTTTTCACATCAATATATTTTTTGTTCCCTAACATCTCTCCCCTTGCTCTGTCTGAGACACCTTCAAGTCCCCTTTCACTTGGATATATCCTTTGGATGAGACTGAATTAGATCAGTAGCTGATCATTATTCATGTACTTCTATTTCTTAGGCAAAAAGGGGAGTTTTATTATGTTGATTTAATGAAGACATGTATTTATTACTGAGTGAGGAAACATTTTGGGTTATTCTAATGAGAAGCCATATCTAACTGGATTTTGGGTTTTTTAAATGAATTTGTTTTTTGGTTGGTTGGTTGGTTGGTTTGGATATTTTTGTGTTCTGGGAGCTTTTTGGGTTTTCTTTTGTTTTTGTTGTTTGTTTGCTAAAACCCTTCCTGATATAGACTGTTATCAGCAAAAAATTATTCTAGAAATGTATGAGGACGAGGTCAAAATTTTACCAGGAATTTCACATTTCTTGTAGGAAAGAACAAATTCTCAGTGTTGTTCAAATACAAATAACAACATAATATATGAAATGTGTAGGACATACTGTACCTTTAAGTGCTAAAATCTACTGTTTTGAAGGAAACTCTGCCACAAATATCCTGGCAATGAATTTTTAGGAACTTAATGCCTTTAACATACACCAGTGGAAAAAACTAACAAAGTTATTGAAGTTTTCTGAAACAGATACATCTATGATCTTTTTATATTCACTGATTAAAACTTGAGTAGCCAGCCACACAAATGTCAGCAACTTTGCAGATACAAGCAAGCAAAAAGAAATGTTGTTTTGCTTCTCTATTCCTGTAGTTTTTATTTGCTTCATACTGTGGATTTCAAATAAACAGGGCGTGAACATAGGGCAGAGTTCCCATTGCCTCTTCCAAGTCTACAACAAATTATGATGTGTTGCTTACAGGGTACTCCTATTTTATTCACAGATGCATTAAAAATTTGTTGCTGTCTGTGTGACCTGTGAATAAATGATGTTTCTTAAAGAAGATTCGCCACAGGTTTTGACATCATTATTTTTTCCCTGATAAAATGCAGGCAGATCAGAGTGTTGCAGCCAGCTCATTCACTTCAAAGGATGCTTTGTATGTTTTTGAGTTTGAGAATGATCTGTTGGTTCAATTAGGAGTTCATCATAGCCCTTATAACCTGTGACAAAATCTTCAATGTGATAAGCTAGACTGAACAGCACAGAAGTCACAGAGACTTCTATAATTTCAGAACTTTCCAGAAGACAGTGGAAACATGTATTAGAAATTTCTGTATCTTCATTTTCTGGGAAAAATAGTACCCTACTGTTATGAAAACAATCTACAGGGTTTCCATGTAGGAGCTGTCTTTGTATTTACTGAAGTGGGGCTTGTCTGAGTTTTCTTAGGTGTAAGAAATGTAATACAGAATATATGTAAATACTCCCATATAGAGATCATGAAGTTCCCTTGAAAAGTAATCTCACCTATCTTTAGATGCATATAGCTGATTTCTACATTTTAGTTTGTCACTGCTTTACAATCAGTGAAAAAACAGGCACCTCTGTGGAATCTCATAAAGCCAATATTCACAATCATTCACATGAGTCATGCTCTAAAATGACCAATTTCTCTCCATTGCTTCTAATGAAACACTGAGCTGACTTTCTTGGAGGTAGGTGTATACCCACTATAGATTTCTGTGCATAATTTGCGAAAATATAAGAATCTAAGGCTCTTTATTAAAAAAAAAAAAAAAAAATTAACCTGCACTGCCTCCAGCTGACCTCCAAACTCTAGCCCCTGCCCTGAGGTGTCTGTATTTTGATGGGCAGATATTACACAGAACCTGTGAGAAAACAATTTTATTGTTGAGGAACACCTAGAGACTAGACAGACCCTACAGTGCCTACAATGTCTTGGGAAGCAAAAGCTTAGGCAAGGGAGTTATCCCAATGAAATTAAGTGAGATAAATCCATGACAGGATTTATTTAAATGAGAAAGTTTGGATGAGGCTGGAATTGCTATAGAGGCATATCAAATTCCTAGCAGACACAAGTTAAAAACCACTTTTTCGGAGTTTATACCCTTACTGTGGAATAAGGTGAGACATTTCTTAATATATTTATTGTCTTCTCTCTTATGAATTCTTTTAAGGTTATAAGAAACCTGTAAATACACTTACACAAAAAACATGATTCAGTACTGCTATTTCATTCTCTGCCAGCACCTTTATCTCCTCCCTGCTGTGCAGAATTCTGCAAGCAGGCAGATAAAAGAGATTTTTGAGACATACAGATATTTGGGGTGGCCATTTTTACCATTTGTACTTCTCTGACTTAGGAAGTTTCTTATATTTTTTCCTTTGTTTATGTTTCCCCCCAAAAATGTGATATGTCTCTCAGATTATTTTGTTTATTAACTTTTTAAATTCCTATCTCTCTCCAAAGCTCAGTTTTACATTGGCTTTTAATGTCTTTTAGTACTCATCAACAGAACAAACACCATCTTCGGGGGGATTTAATATTCTGTACTATAAAATAAATTTATCATTCTTGCATGGGCTAAAAGTTTCCGAAAATTATTTGATATCCTAGTTAATTTTCCTACATTATGTGCTGGTTATGACATCTATACCTGGAAGTGAGAGATCTGTTCTAGTTACTAAGTTTAGAAGGCTTACTGATATCGCTACAGACAGAGCTGTGAAATATTTAGTCGCCAGAAAATGTTTACATGTCCTTTCCTGAATATTTGATGGAAAATGTAAGCAGTCTTTTTACCAAAACCTAATTACCAAACTGCTACAGTCTGCTTATTATTACTTGAAAGACTGTTGAACATTTAGGAGCTACTCAGAAAACCAAATATATTACAGATGTGTGAATACAGTACTTAGATTGAATTTCAGAGTAAAAGATGAAACTGCAGAAAGACAAAAGCATTTTGGAATATGATCAGATAATTCATAAGATGTCTCTACAAGTTCTTTTCATACAGAGAGAAAAAATGTGCTTAGAGTATAAGGAATATATCTAGAAACAATATAGAGTAATAAATGCAGATAGGCAGAGACTCATTCTAACATAGTTTCATGGTGTCTAAACTACAGTGGAAATGTTTATTGATTGCATAAACTAAAAAGTGTATCAGATAATTTATTTTAAATATTTCTCATTAAAACTTTTTGCTAGTGGCTGTTTCATGAACCTTTAGAGTTACATAACTACAACTTCATGAAAAAAATTCCATGTAGCATTTCTACCTTACCTTGATAACATATATTAGGACAAGAAGTGAAAATGTTTCTTTAATTGAATTAATAGGTCAGATAGTAGTTCCTACAGCTGCCCTTTGGAAGAGATGGATGGCAGAACTACAGAAAAAACTTGTTTCTTCTAACAGCCGTGTTAGAAATATTTTAAGTGGTGTGAATTTTATAATATATACTTTTTTCATGCATTTTTTGCACTCTACTACTTTCCAACACTGGTGTCTGTAGTCACTGGTCATTGAAGTGTGTTCTAAAATAGAAAACCCTATTAAAATTTCCTTTTAAGGAAGTTGAAGCAGATAGGCACTACAGTAGGGACAGATATTTTGATGCATGACTAGCCAATTTTAAGACAGTTGAAAAATAATTTACAAATTGTGTGATTCTATGTGATTTTATATTTCCCAATGATTCACTGTAGTTTTTAGATGACCTAATGAATTAATAGAACATGGACTAGCAAGAAAATGTTGAGAAGGCTAAACAATAATACATTTAAATTATTTTATTCCATGAGATAGATGTGAGGCTTTATAATCTGGAAATCTTATGAAACTAACTTGAAAAAGGTTTGTTTCATAAATTTTAATGGTAAGTCAATGTAGGTAAGAGTAGACTACTCTTCTTTTAACACCAGCTGTATTTATAATCATTCAATATTTGCCCAGTTATAAAAACATAGACCTGAGCTAAAAGGCAAATACAGAATTCTTGGAAACAGCTGTTCCAGTCCACCTTGTTACTTGTTAAACTGGTGAAAATGTCCTACTGCTTAAAGAATTACATTTAAGATTATACAATCCAAAATTTTGACATATAACATATTTTTCTCTACAGAACTTCCAAAGTGTATTTCTTAAATGATTTTGCAGTTATATTTACACTGAATTGTTAGGAGCTTCAACTAGACTTATTATTTTAAGGTGCTGAGTATAATTTAACTAGTAAAGCCACAGAAGTAATATGATCAGTATGAAATAGTTCCTAACAATGATGTATCTATATTTAAACCTTTTTTGTAATTTTATGTTAGAACACATGGCAATGAAACAACAAGAAGAGCAAATGCATGACCAGAAAGAAGACAATTGATTATTTTTTTAAGTACTTTTTGTTGTTATATTATAGAGCTTAACATAGGAAAACCAATAATAAACGTAAAAATTAAAGCAATGCACGAGATTTAGAACTCAAAAAAAAAGACAAGATAACATAGAACACAATGCTTCTTACTTTTAATGTGCTTTTAATCTTTGATAGCAGCTCAAATGTCAGTACTTCAGAGAATTAAAAAAATGGATACTTATATGAGAACCAGATTTGAAATCATTGTGAAAGAAATCAGAATTGACTCATCATCCAGCACTTTGGGATAAATTATGAAGACTTAGAGGCATTCAGCTTAGCTAGAAATTCATATTATTAGAAGTTCATATTATTATTGTATCATCCATATGCCTGTTATGAAACAATCTGCACTTTGGGAGAATGGAATAGAAAACTATATGGGACAAATCTGGTCGTTCTCCTCAGAATATGAAAAAAACTTTAGCTGTCATATCGAGTAGATCATTGGATGACATCGATATCACTGGACATGGAATAAAATCTGGTGAGATGAACCTGGGAAACACAATGAGGATTCAGTAACTACTGGTCTCATTCCCACCACACAACAGTAGTTCTACTCTACACCTGTGTTTTGATACTTGTGATTAGGAAAGATTTAAGTGTCTATCTATGAGATTTTCTATCTTGCATTCAATTTTGTTGAGCAGCTAAATACTTGAATTTTTTTTGGTAAAAGAGGGTAAAGCAGATAAGAGCATTTTATATTTTTCTATGTTCCATTAGCCTAAAATTAAGTCCACAGAAAAAATTTACTGCATTTAATAAAGATATACCAAATCAAGAATTATATTTTTCTTATACTTCTTACAAGCATAGAGAACCTAATTCACACTAAAATAAACATTTTCCTTTAAATATCTTCCTTTAAAACACAGTAAATTGATCGCAGATGCAAATAAGACTTCCTATTCCTATTCAGATTTCCTGGAATTATTTTAAAAATAACTATTTCTTATAACCTATATTTAGCAGCAGCAATAATGATAATGATAATAATGGTAATAATTATGATAATGATAATAATAATATCAATAATAATACATTATTTCCCTATGTTAACCTGTTCTTTAGGGTTTTTTAAAATAGAGCTTATAATATACACAGTTTTTTACTTCAGTAACTATATTTTTTATGGCATGTGGAGAATTTTATTGTAGTCATTAATATTTTGTTTGTAAATACTATATGGTTTCTCTTAATATATATGTAGTTTTTCACTGCCTCTTATTGAAGAAAGTAGGGACTAGACTTAATGGGGGCATTCAATACTTAATCAATTGAGTCCCATGTGGTATCAGTCCTAAAAAATAGCCTGGTTGAATATAAAAATATATCTGATACATGCTAACAAAGGCATGTAAGAATAAAAAGATTTCATAGTAATACTATAAAAATTGCAAACAATATCTTCTTCAATATTCCCTCCTGAATGCTTAAATTTTAGTGGTTAAGACAGTGATAATAGACATTGTTTATAGTTCTACTGCCAACCCAAGCTATATATCCTCGAAGACTTATTAAGGAAAAATAAAATCAAGCTCTTTAAATCATAAGTGTTCTTACTGAATGAGCAACTAAAGAGAACCACAAATACTCTCAGCAGAAAAGGAAACTGAAAAAAGCAATGCAAATGAATAATGATCAGACATTTATCACGAGCAGCAAGCTTGATATCTACAAAAATGCATGAGGTTTGAGTAACCAATGGTGCAAAACAATATTTTCATTATGAGAGCTCAGTAAGTTTTCTGAAGTCTTTCAAATGTCTCTTGGTTCTCCATTGAAAGAAGTGTTTAGAGCTAAAATAAATATAATTTTTGTATTGTACTAAATAGAAATGAAATAACAGGCATTTTGCTTTATGATGCTTGGTTTCCATGAAAAATCAAACTTGTTCCAGGAGATGCTTTTTAAGGAGGACACAGACACTGAAGACATTGGCAAACTACTGATGACTCTCATACAATCGTGTAACACTGATATATGCCTGAAACACTAGTGGAAATGCCTCTTGCATCTTAATGAAGTAAATGTCTAAAACATAGCAGCAGGGTGATGCTTGGAAAAAAATGTTGTGAAAACCAGCTAAGGAGTATAAATATCTGTATAACAAGTTATTCAGAGCAACAGGTCATGTCCTTGAAATAAGAGTAATTGTGAAATTATTGTGTCCTACCTGTTCTAGAAAATAAAACACTATGATTCCTGTTCATTATATATACAACCAAACTTAGACTACTCAGCACAAGGGATCAAGAAACATGGAAGTGTTCTTCAAGTTTGCCAATAAATTAACCAGTTTATGAGCTTTTGATCTAGCATAGAAGAGGTACCTATAGGTCTACTATTTGTTGTGTATATGGTTACTGAGAACAATGTCACACATGTATGGCTTTAGTTTGTTTACTGTGTTTAACGTTTCATATGGACAGTGGAAGCATTTCTGTTGCACCCTGGGTTTTGTGATGAACCTTTTCGCAAAAAGTGGTTTTTCACCAGTAACTATAGACAATGTCAATTTCTTACTCAACATTATATATTCCAACCCAGAACAAGGAATCTAATTTTCAGTCAAGTGATATCGGGTATCACAGTGAGATATGTACTTACTTTTATTTGCCTCTAAGTAAGTGCAATGTGTTAGATTACAGAAATTTTTTCACATGACCCATAGTATCAGCTGAAGAGGTGTTAGTGTAACAGCAACAAATGGTTCCAATTTTTACTTAAAATAATAGATATTTTAGGAGATAAAGAAAAGAAAAATCAAGGAAATTAGAAGGAAAAAAAATAAGGCAAAGGCAGTCAATGAGTGAGCTGAAAAAAAGAGAAAGTGTTCAGATGAAGGCATTTAACTTTAGAAGAAGTCCTGCTGGCTAAGATTACCTGAAACTATTCATGCCAAACTGACTTGTCAGTAGAAAGAGAACTATTTACAGGCACAAGAAATCTAAGTGTGGTGAGGGGAATGTTAATAGGAAGTGACTTTCCCTGCCATTATTGATCATGCTAATGGCTCTGAATATTGCTCTTCAGGCTGATGCATGGTCCGTGAAAAGGGGATTGTAAGCCCTAATGCAGCCAGCAGATGAGACATCCCCCATTCCTTGGGGTGCTTTACTATGTACTTTCTGATTCTACAGTAAAAGTCATCTTTCACGGGAACTAAAATAAGTAAAAGGATTTCTAATGTTTGCATCCGCTTCTGTCATTGTCTCATAGATTAAATCAAATCTACTGCCTACTGAACAAGGTCATTTTTTGCCAGTTTAGTGCCACATTATATTAAATTCAACAAACATATTACAGCAATTTTATGATCTATTACTAGCTGTGTCAGAGGTTCACAGCTAAACTTTCACTTTTAACAGGGAGTTCAAAGTGTACTGGTCAAACATTGCTTCTGGTCTTAACTTGGCACATGAAAGACACCATCTGGCAGCATTTTTCCCAGGCATAAAAATAATAATCTAAATAGTCATAGATATGGCTCTAACAATGACTAAAATTTACTGCTTCCAGGTTCCTTTTGCTTCTAAAGCTATTTTTACATAAGTAACTAGGTTTTAATGCAAATACATTTGGGACAAACTATATACAATGTTATATCGGGTTTTGAGGTGCTGGAGCATGTCCAAACAAGAACAACAAAGTTGGTGAGGGGTCTTATAAGGAGTAGCTGAGAGAACTGGAGTTGCTCAGTCTGGAAAAAAGAAGGCTCAGGGAGGACCTTATTATTCTCTACTACTACCTGAAAGGAGATTATCAGGAGATGGGGTCAGGCTTTTCCCCCAAGTAGCAAATGACAAGTCAAGAAGAAATGGTCTTCAGTTGCACCAGGGGAAGTTTAAGCTGGATGTTAGAGAAAATTTCCTCATCGAAAGGGTTGTCAAGTATTGGAACAGGCAGCCCAGAAACTGGTGGGTGGAGAGATCACTGGAGATACTTCAAAGAAGGATGGATGTGGCACCTAGGGATATGGTTTAGTTGTGGTGTTGGCAGTGCTGGGTCCATTCCTTAGCTGGGTTTGTTTTCACTAATAGCTTTGGCATACTATGGATTTTAGTGAAGAAGTTGCATATTTAATCTGTGTATATCTGTGTGCATAAACAAATTTGCATACCTACATATACCCCTAGGTACCCTTATCAGTTTATACAATATATGTAATATACTTGTGCATGCATATATATTATTTAGATGTGATCGTGTATCAATAGATACATTTTAACTTTCATTAAATTTGATTGAGCAAAAATGGTATTAACTGCATTCATTGTTTCAATTCAAATAGAAAATGGAGTGCAAACCCATAATTCCCTTTAAGTAGGGCAGAATGCCTTTTGGGAATAGAAATATCAAAGTGATGGACTCTGCATTAGTTTTTTGACTGTGCCATTGTTGTTTTTTTTAATCTTTGTCAGTCTTTCTGTCTGAGTGTGATGATGGGGTACAGGAAAAACAAATACGTATTTTTTAAATTACTTAGTTTTATTTTATTATAAGACAGGAGGGTTTTTTAATTTGTTCCTATACTTATTTTATTTTGGTAAGAAAATTTTGATGGTTTATATATATATTGTTCATAATCAGTTAAAAAGATATTATGACAGTCCCAAGTAGAAATGTGTAAACCAAAAAAAAAAGGGTTCTTTTTCCCACTATTATTTTTGAAATAATTATAAACCTCCAATAAACACACAGCTAAATAATTTTTTATATCAAATTGTTATACTGTCAGAAAATGCAACCTTAGGAACACATGGTCCAAATAAAATAAAAATTTTATTGCAGAAGCTGAGTTTGGTCATAGTGCTGTGGTTTGAAATGGATATCACACTGAACCAACTTCATCATATTTAACCCCACATGAAACAAAGCAGTTCTTCTATTAGCTATTTGAGATTCTATTAGCTGCCTTGACTTCAGTGGGAGCTGACTGTATCCCAGTGAAGTAATTATCCTCACTTGGCTAAAAGAACAGAAGCAACTGAGAGGCACTGCAGCCGAGGCTCAGCATTACTCACCCAGCAGGAGTGCGGATGAAAGGCACCAGGCAACATCACAGAAACCACTCAGCCACCAGGTCAAGATAAGAAAAGAAAAACTCTTGGCAGTAATTCCACCTTACCCTGAGGAATAAAAAAAGCAGTCCTAGACAGCTTTCAGAAAGGATGACAAAAACTTGGTGAAGACTGTAGGACACCTGCACTTAAACTACAAAGGAAAGGAAAAGCTCAATATGTGTTCGAACCAAGGGATAATATACTGCCTCAGGGTACCATGCTTGTAAACTGCACAATAGTGCTGCTGGGTATGTATGTATGTTATTTTAAATCCAACATGGAAAAAAAGGCTAAAAATGAGAAAGCTATGCTGTACATTTTAAGGGATAACTATAATCCTGGGAAGAATACCTTAAAATGTGTGTAGGAAATAGTGTATAATCTATAGGAGCTTATATATACAGAAAAAAAAAAGTTTTGCTTTCATACTTAAAGGATTTATTTCTACACATTCTAAAGAAAATGTGATATTACCATAAAGCAAATTTACAGTTAAATCAGTAGGTATTGATAATTTCTCTAAGGGAAACATCAATCTGAAAACCTATATTGAATAATCAGTATGGTAAATTTTATTATGAGTGAATAAAATCTCCTTAAAATCTAGCAAAAAATAAAACAAAGTAAAGAAACTTACGACTGGCTAGTATAAAAATTATTCTGTAGCACCACTAGTTACACAGAATTTTACACAGAAAATAACAGTGATGTCATAATGATTGCAAAAGGAAATACCACGTCCTGCCCCTGAGGAGGAATGATGTCCTGCTCCAGCAAAAACTGGAGCTGTCTGGAAAAGAACTCTGCAGGGAAGAACCTGTGTGTTGGTTATCGATACGTTGAACATGAGCCAGAAATGAGCCTTCCTGGGAAAGACAGCCAAATACCTCCCTGGCTACCACAGGCACAGTGTTCCCAGCAGATTGACAAAAGTGATCCTTCCCCTCTGCTCAGCCCCAAGGATACACATCTGGACTGCTGGGTTCAGTGCTGGGCTTCCCAGTGTAGGAACGATGTGGTAAAACTGAAGTGTGTGTAGCTAAGGGCTACAAGGATGATAAAGCTCCTGGACCATCTGCCAGGGGAGCCAGGCTGAAACAGTGGGACTGTTTAACACTGAGAAGAGAAGGCTCAGAGAGGTCTTAGAAATGTGTAAAAATATCTGCCAGGAGGGAATAAAAATACATATGTCCCTACTAGGGATTAAACCACCTTTTGGATACAGCTGAAAAGATTGACAGGTTGTTTCCTCCAAAAACGAATGCATTTAACTTACAACAAAACTACTCCACAAGTTGAACCTATGGAAATCACAAATGGATTTATGTGAAAACTAAAATAGAGTTCCAAATTTTAAAAATAGTGTAAATGCATTTTTATCTTGTTTAGTTTATACTGTGATCCAGGATGAACAGCAACATTTAATAATCATTGGAAAATGCAGAACACAAAGCTCATTTGTCACAGAAAATTTGTCACTGCCAGAAAAAGGCATCAGTATGAAACAATCCAAAATTGTCTGAGAAAAATCTTAGTTGAAAAACAGCAAATGTGACACTTTCACCAAGAAAATTGGACAAAATAGCACTCCTCAAATGGGAAGACAGAACTGGAGCACGTGCAGGCTATGTGTGATACAAAGACACCTAAGCTGTCAGCAAGCTAGGACTAAATACCCAAAGCAAGGCTTCATGGTGAGAACTATGTAACTTTGAGTCAAAACCATCCTGCCAATTACTGCAATGTTACCAATTATTAATTACCTGACTAATTACTAGAGAACATGTAGCTAATCCACAGCCAAAGAGCAAGGAAGCCTGTTCCTTTCTTACATTTGGCCTTTCTCAGTCCATGGCTGTGACTGATATATGTAGCATATTCCCTGATTCCAAGGAGAATGGATGAAAAGTCCCCCTGCTGCTCCCATATATCATCTTCCTGCCTGACTACCCCACTCTCCTGAGCTACCCAGTACTGGACTGTACACATTTACCTAGGACATGAAGATATCAGATGCAAAGCTGGGCTGAGGGTAGGGGCTGGATAAAAAACAAAGAAGCAATTCTGCTACCACAGTGATTCCACCACTATCATCAATCTGCTGTCAAAGGCAATACAATATAGAAATGCCAGTGATGATGTTTAACACCTTCTGGGTTTCTGAGTGCAGTGTGTGTTGAATATTGAGGATGGTTCATTACACCCAGACACTGTGAACAAAGCAACTTATGTTAAAATGAGTTCATACACCTTTGCCAATTCCCAGGCTGTTGTGTCTTATAGTCCAGACTAAAAATGACTTTGTGGCAGAAGCTATCTTTTATTATGTTTCTGTGAAATGCTAAACACAGTGGAGTCCCCAACATTTAGGAGTTCCAACAATGAAAAGTATAAGTTAATACACACTTTTATTTCACTTTTTCTTCCAACAGTCTTTTTTGAATATACAGTAAGATTAAGAGCTATAAAAGTAAAGATCTATCAAGTGTGTAGAACATCCTTATGTGACCAAAGTCGAAGCAACGTAGTTTGACACTGAAGGTCTTGAAGGTGCTTTTGCATGGTCACTGGAATAGTGCATTTTTTCTGATCGCTGCCACCTCAGTCTCCCTACCCCAGACTCTCCTGCAGTCGCCAGAATGACAGAAGCTTCAGTGGTAGCAGCAGCTGGAGAAGCTGAAAGGCATGTATGATGTTTCATCTATACTCTTATTTAAAAGCACTGCTCTGGTGGGTTGACTTTTTCTGGATGCCAGGTGTCTACTAGGATGCTCTATCAGGCCCCTCCTCAGCAGGACAGGATGGAAGAAATAAGATAAAAATTTCGTGGATCAAAGTAAATGCAGTTTAATAAAGTGGAAGCAAAAATTGCACTTGCAGAAACAAAGGGAAACAATAGATATACTTCCTACTTCCATTAACACGTGGTGTCAAGTCTGTTTCTGAGGAAGTAGGTCTCCAGTATACATAGTGGTTTCTCCAGAAGATAATCATAAATGATGAATGCTCCCACCCTTTCTCATTCTTTCTCGTAGCTTTTATATCTGAGCAGATGTCATATGGAATGGAACATCCCTTTGGTCAATTTGAGTCAGCTGTACTGGCTACGTACTCTCCCAAAATCTTGCCCACATGCAGCCTACTGGTAAGGGGGAGAATGTTGGAGACACAGCCCTGATGTTGTTGAGCACTACCCAGCAGTTGCAAAAACACTGGTATCTTATTAGCTCCTGTCTAGCTTCTAATGCAAAGCACAGCACTGTGAGGGCTGCTGTGAGGAACATTATCTCAGCCAGACCAAGTACAACTGCTTATTCAATGTTCTCCCTTTTAAACTCTCTCCTATTTTAACTCAAAAAGTTTTAAAACACTAACAATTTTAGGGAAATAACCCCATAAAACCTTTTGATCTTATTTAAGAGAGACTGAAGTTACTACAAAGCCTGAGTTGTCATATGTGGCGGGATGTCTGTTTGTGTTTGTCAAGAAGTACAGTGTGCTGAAAAGGCCAATCCATTGACAAGTTTGAAATCACAGACATAGGTTTCTCTGGAATACTGAGGAGAAGAAAAGAGGAAACATGAAAAAATATAAAACCTACTCCACCCTGAAAAGATAGGAAATTAGTAATAACATACAGATACCACAGGCAGGATATGTAGGAAACCCATCTTGATACAAATTACTTGAATTACTTGTGCTGCAATCTTCAACCTACTCATCTTCAAAGCTGAAGAAAATTTCTGTATATAGAGTTAATACAACTATAAATTCAATCAAAGCTGAAGGTAATATCTTTGGTTAATTTCTAATTAAATCAGAGAAAATTTTCAGTGTAGCTATTTTATTTTTTGCCAAAACTGATTTTTCTTTTGGCAGGATGTATGTTTGAACAAATTGTTTCATTTGTTTGACTGTCTTTAGTTTTAATTAAAGGAAGTCTGAATCTCTTGATTGTTTTGGCTGTAGTTTTACTTGTTTGCTGGCTTGGGGGTCAGGTTTTTTTTGGGGTTTTTTGGGTTTGATTTTATTTGGGTTTTTAATGAGAAATTATTAAAAGATGGGAAAGCACATGGCCTTTATACAAATTCGTGTGCAGTCTGATTTGAGCAGGTAACTGCAGAGGGAGAGAAGAGAAAAAATTGTATTTCCCCCTTTTTTCCTAGCTTTTTTTCCCTAGAGAGAAGTCTGGTCAGAACAGAGTATTCTAAGCTAGCAGTCAGAGATATGCTGTCAGTATTAAATAACAGTGATCTAATCCGGTCTAGTCCCAGAAACTCACAAATTGCAAAAATCTGAACTACTATCAGAAACCAGGAAAGTCATTTGCCAAATTTTGCTTGTTCTTTTCTCTGCTGAGAACAAGGTGACCAACACAGCCAAAATATCAGCCCATAGAAAAGACATATTTAGTTTCTTCTGTTAGTTTAAGGAATCACAGTCCAAAGATTTTTTTTGACATGCAAGTCTGTTATCAAAAATAATGTCATACAGTTGTGTACAGCCAGAAGGAGCTTGAAGAAATACCCCAATACTGCTGAAGTTAAATGTTAAAGACACCTGATAGGAACCATTTTTTCCTACATCTCCTAGGATTTATCAGTCTTAACTTCAGGTAATATCAAAGTTTGTTGCAATTTATTTAAAGTAGTCAAAATTAGGTGCATGCATTTGTATATTGATTTCCTACTATTTCACATTTTTCTATTCTGATTTCACATTCCTTTTTCATTCTGACATGGTGAATATATGTTTCTTCAAGGCCATTTTGCTGACACTGGGTATTCAGTTCACAGAATGACAGTGCTCAAAGCATTCATGATGTGAGCCAGATGCTATAAAACCAAGATGATGCTGTGGATTTTTCCAGGATTCTGTATTGTATGCATCAGCCGATCTTCATCTTAATAACCTTCCAGGATTTCTGCTGAGCCTCAAATCCCTTCTCAATAAGGGTGCTTATACAAAACCTCAGCAGCCACTTCAGTGTTTCAGCTTAGAGTGTACAAAACCTTATGTGTAAATCCATGTACAGTTTTTACTGCCATTCATTGGCTTTCTTTCCCTGGCACCATTATCTCTAAAAGAAAGTGTCTGAGCAGTTTTCTGTTTGCATCTCCCAGACCAAGACAGTCTATTTCACACACAAAGCTAGCTGAATAACACAGGAGCCACTCAGCAGGAGCATAATGGCCTGATTTGGATCTCTGCCTGACTCAAGACATTTAATTTAATTTCATCATTTGCATTTTTCACCGGACAGTATTGCAAGGAACAGCCTGTCAAAGGGAATGTTATCATGCTGAAATTAAAGAACTCAAAATGCATGTTGAAGTTGCTTTTTAAAATACAGATATAAAGATTTGCACTGAATGCATGTTATAAGTGGTGTGTCTACCTATCAGATATATATAAAGAGAAAAAATGAGATGTTATTCTGGTTTACAGCTTATTTTATTTCCATAATTGTAACATTTAACTGTTTCTCTGTCTTTATGTAGCAGTTATTACAGTTATAGTTTTTAATTTGGAGCAGTCTTTTCCAGTTTATCTCTCCAGTAATCTTCATCGATAATAGAAGCAGATTTAAAGAAGATCCTATACTGGAAAATATCATGCTGAGATAGCACTGTGTATTGACCTATGGTTAAAGTTAGAATTGAAAACTGTGGTTTAGGTTTGTTGATTCATCTCCCTCCACTCCATAAACCTGACAGCTGTATTTGGAAGTTGATTTGAGTTCCCATCAATGCTTTGTGAACAACCAAATGTATGACAACTTCATGGTTTTTAATTCTATGGGACTCAGGATTAGGTAGGGGATCCTCAGAAAAGCCAAATTTCAAGGTAAGTAGTCTCTCCTTTCCTGAGTGATTTTAGTATCCTTAAATAATCTTCTACCTCAGCAGGATTGTGAAACCTTTGTGAAAGCCTATTATTCATTCTGTGAAAGCCTTTTGCCTCTAACTGTGTGCTCTCAACCTGAACTGTTCTTATACCTTTTTATTTTACATTGTGCACCTGTCTGTGCATAAAATTATCATCCATCCTGACATTGCTTATATCCTTTAAACATTTTATGCTTCCATTAAGGCATAACATCTTACATTTTGTCCCTTGGGCAGTATCAATACATATTATGTTGAATTTCTAATCTGAAATTATCCTTGAATTCTTGAAGATACACAAAAGAGGAAAATATTTAGCACCCATGTCTCAGTGCTAAAGGGGATAGTCTACTGTCATGGAAAAGTTTTGCAAAGGGAGACCTCATTGCTTTCTGGGCTATCTGCACATGCAGCAAGCCTGGGGGCCACTAGGCTACCCCATGTTAGTCAGTATATTATCTGTCTCTCTGAATCCCTGGGAGACCTTCACAGATAATATTTTAGAGTAACTAATTTGACACTATAAATCTGGCAAGGTACCAGATGCACAAACAGCATGTCTACACTGTAATTTTGGTCACAATAGCAATCCCAGATGCACAAATAGCTAGTTGCACTGTAAGTCTGGGAGCATTTAGTAAGCTGTCAGATGCACAAACAGTGTGATTTATTGATTGCGGTGACAGAATAAGGTTCAGAAATTGCTGTTGATAAGTACATTGGTATCAGAAAGCATTGGCAATAGAAATACCATGGAATAAAGATGGATTATTTAATCCAATGGGATAGTTTCAGTGGTATTCTTTAATTTTAATATCATTCCCTGACCTTCTTTCCCCCAAACATTCTACAAATGCAACAAAGAGAATGACCTGAGAACAGCAAATGTGAGAACAGGCAAAAAGTAGAAGAAACAATAGGAATAACATACACCCATACTTTTTTTTTTTTTTTAATGCCCTAAATACCATATTTACCTAGATATACTCTGGTGCAGCTCACCTAGGAAATCAATATTGTTCAGAATCCTTTAAATTGTTTAGAATCCCTTACATATAGCTTACATAGCATACAATAATTTCATTAATTGAATTAATAATCACCTCTGCTGTATATTATTACTGAATTTGCTAAGCTTTACTCGGTCAAAATCAAAAAACATCAAGCTTTTAACTACAGGATATAAAAAAGGTAAAATATTAAAACATGTACAGCCAGCATTTCCATATCTGTAAGGTAGATGCTGTGTGTCAGATAACTATGATATCTCTAACTATTGGTAGTGACTATGAAGTCCATACAGCAAACAGAGTCAGGAAAATGGCTCATGTCTTCTAAAAATAGCCATATAGGGCTGAATTAATTTGGTAAAGGTGACTCTGTAGCGACATTTGAGGCAGAAGCTAGATATGTGGAAACATGATCAAGTCTGAGGCAATCTAGAAAAAGAATATAAATATAGATATAGATATATATGGCAAATGTGAGTGGGACTTCAAATACACTGTCAGTCTTATTAACACAGTCAGGACACGGCAGGGGAATCCTAACCCTAACCCTTTAACGTACTCCTTTGGGAGCTTAAACTCAGATGAATACCAGAATCTCAGGGCATTAACTTTTGAGTATTCATATGTTGAAAGAAAGCATCTAATATGAAAGCTAGGTGCTTTAATGTCATCTGCATTTTTTGATCCTCTGTGGATCAAAATCTTCAATTCTAATCTTAGACATTCTGAGCTCAGAAAAACTGAACCTATCAAATTAATGGATGAAAGGCATGGCAGAAGAGTAACAAAAGCTATTTTATGGATTGCATGAAGTAATAAAAGAGTAATTGAACAAGGCGAAAAATAGCATCACTTCTGTAGAATATAGTGTGCACTGAGTGAAAATAGAAATTGTGTTGGTTTTTTAATGATTCCTTGTCTGAGCAGAGGAAGAGAAAAAGAATTATCTTCCTTAAAAAAAAAAAAAAGATTTTATTGGACTGATGACTGAATATCATGGTCAATATTTGCTTAAAATTTCAGAAATAAATTAGCCATTTAACTGTTTTAATGAAATTTATCTCTGATTTGACTAATGGTATATAAATCAGAAACAGTAAATACACTAGAATTCAATATAAATATGAAAACAGAATCAATTGGAATCAAAATTCCAGTCAATATATTTTATGTTTTCCTTTCCTCCTCTGCATATTGCTTAGTATCAACTTATGATCATATACATTTCAGTTAAATTTGGCTCACATGAAATATGGTGAATAACAACTAAAATACAGTTTATTTTTTGAAGCATTACCTCAAATGCCTCCTAACATTATGTAGTACATGAAATAATTCTAAACACTGTAGTCTACTACTTATGCTAAATAATACAGTCCTTAAATTCCAAGAAAAAATGTAAGTCACTGTGTAAGTGCAATAATACTGTTTTACTGCTGTGAGAAACTTATCAACAAAACAGATCAGGAAAGAGAGAGGACAACCAGACACAACTGGAAAACAGAAAACATGCTATTTTTCTGATTTTTTTGTCTTCTAGGCTAAATTAAAAAGAAAAAAACCCATATATCAGGAAAAGAAAAACCAAAAAGAAATGTTAGTGACACTACAAAGGAAGTGACAATAGGAAGGGAAGAAGAACTCATGAAAAAGAGGGAACCAAAGGATAAATTTTAAAGGATTAACTAATATAGCAAAAGAACACATGAATGTGATAATTAAACAAGAAGAACATTTTCTGCAATTTCAGAAATTAATCATAGAATACCTCACTGTACTAGTGATTTCATTCATTGGTCTGACTTATATTCATTGCTAAAACTGGCAATTTTTTAATTAGTACTTATCTTCAGACTGAGATACATAAATTTATGTTTACAACACTGGTGTCTGCACCTGCATATCACCATGTTATTCAGTTTTGTAATCACAGATGTCTGGTGCCATTTCATGTGCTCAGGGTTGTATGTGACGGATAGGTTGCAGACTTTACAGATTAAGTTCCAGATTTCTCATACTTTTTCTGTGTGGTTTTCAGTGTGAATTTCATCAGATATGTCATAGAATTGTAGAATCATAGGATAATGGAATAATAGAATTAAATAATGGTTTAGGTGGGAAGGGATCTTTCAAGATATCTAGTTCCAACCCTGGTGTCATGGCCAGGGACATATTTTACTAGATCAGGTTGCTAAAAGTCCCATCAAACCTGTCCTTGATACTTCCAGTAATGAGTCTGAAACAGGGAATTTAAGAGTTAACAACTTAGAGTAGATGAAACAATAAGATTTATTATCCTGTTCTCCAAGGACGGAAGGGAGGCTGAAGAGAAGGGGGGCCCTTCGAAAGATACCTGGTAACTATCAAAATAGTGCTGACCTTAGCACCAGTAAGGTGCTAGTACTCATGACCTTAGAGTAATAAAAAGGGGCTACCACGGCAAAAGAAAGAACACGCATGTGCAAAACTCATGGGGTCAAAAATTCATGTGAGGAAGAATCCTCTTACTTCATCCTTTCAAGCCCCCAGACTCAAATTAAGACCACCACCTAAATAAAATAGACGGATTGCGCAGCCGCAACTGATTTACATACGAAGCGGAGAACAGGCGGGGACAGGTAATAAATATGTATAGGCGTTATAGAATATGCATGCTTTTTGTAGATAAATAGGTAATTGGAAGCTGTAAAAGGTACGCAGGATTTGGGAAGGTGCTCTCCCCCTGCGTCCGGCGCTGAATAAAATACGTACCTACTTTACAACTCTAACAAGTTGTGGAGTCTTTATACCGTGTGTCAAGTCAACCACAGCTTTCCTGATATATGGTTTTGTCACATGCACTGTGAAACATATAGACGCATGCATTGTGAAACATTTCCTCCTTATGTCCAATCTGAAGCTACTCTCTTTAGGTTTCAAACCATTTCCCCTTTTCCAAGCACTCCAGGCCTTTATATAAAGTCTCTCTTCATCTTTTTTATAAGCCCTCTTTATACATTAGAAGGCCACAGTAAGGTGTGCCTGGAGCCTTCTCTTCTCTAGACAGAACATTCCAACTCTCTCAGCCATTTTTCACAGGAGAGCTCTTCCAGCCCTACGATCATTTTCATAGCCCCCCTCTGGACCCACTTTAAAAGGTCCATGTATTGCTTTTGCTGTGGAGCTCCAGAGCTGGATGAAGTACCACAGCTGTGGTCTCACAAGAGAGAAGTGAGAAAGGGAGAATCACAGTTGGAGATTGCCCATACGCTCCGGCAGGACTTCATGCTTGGTCTTGCAGAACTTCATGTGATTCTCATGGTCCCAGCCCTCAAGGCTGTCAAGACCCTTCCACATGATGGCCTTCCCTTGAGCAAACCAACTTACTGCTTGGTGCTTGCCATAAGCAAACTTGCTGAGAGTGTGCTCAATCCCACTGTCTATGCCCACTAAATGGCCTGAATGCATTGGAAGCATTCAATAATTTTGACAATGTCTCTATTACCAGTTTAAAAAACCTTCGTTTAGATGCGTTAGTTTAGCTGTAATCTTTTATAAAGAGTGAAGCACTTACTTAGATATAGACTGTTGGGTTTTGGTTTTGGTTTTTTAAGTTGCTAAGGATGATGTGTTGACAGTGATGTGAAGAAATAGAGAAGCATCATTAACCATTATTTAATGAAAACTCACTGTATTCTGTCCAGCCTTTCTCATTCTTCAGAACTCAGCAAAATTTCAATATTAATCTGAATTAAGTGTCTGCCATCTATCAGTCCTGAAATCCTGGCTTTTCTGAAGTCTATTTGAAGTAATATTAAAAATGCTTTATATTCATTTATTCATTAATTCTAATAATTACCTGAATTGATCCAGAAATAACAGGTCTTTTTGATTGCTTTTGTTTTAAAGTCAGTCTCCATTAATCTGCTGTTTAGCTATCATGAGCTTAATTTTTTGAGTTTCATGATGAAGCCCTGAGGGATATAAATAGTCATTCACATAAATTTAATAGTGAAAGACATATTTTAATTCATATTCTTAGTAAGGACTTTTTAGTTCAAAAATCAAAAACTTCTAAAAGAAGGATTTAACATATAAAAAATGGAACCCTAAAGCATTCATCTTTTCACTTATGAAAAAAAGCCCCAAAACTAAACAATCACAAAACCAAAAAAAAAACAGGCTGAAAGCACAACCCATATCATTAACAACAGTTTTGTCAATTACTAATTTATAATTAGCCTGGTTGTACTGTACAGTAATTAGTATAATGATCTGCACTACTAAACTTGCCAAACAAACTCCCTCTTCATCATCTGTTACTTCTAATGATTTCCTAAAAGTTTAGATGGAATATTAGCAGGCACATTTTTAACGGGTGAAACCGGTTTCCATAGTTTTCTTCTTTACTGAGTAGTATTTTACATGAAAACTATTCAATACCAGATAGAAAAATAGACTGATTAAAAACTTTTAAGCAATTTGCATGGTGTCTGTTGTACAAAGAAATATAGATGAGTAACAATTTTCTACTTTTTAAAATTCTGCTGACATTGAGGTTAATGGGATTTCTTGGTTAAGGCCAGAAGAAAATGGCTATACAAAGATTGCAGGATAGCATTGAATTGCTACGCATTTCAAAAGCTTTTCATTGCAGTATATAAATGTGGTGATGTCTCCACAAATATTATAGTACATATAGTTTTGTCCTGAAAAAAACTAGTATTAGGCATTGCATTCTCATATAGAACAATGGGTTTTGCATGTATTTAAAAGCTCAGAAACTTCAGTTAAATTTATATAAAGGGGGTTGGTTTTGTTTTGATTTGATTTATTTACTTCCATGGAGTCAGCAACACTGAAAGAATCCAAACTACCAAGTCCATTGCTAAACTATGTTTCTAAGAACTACATCTCCGTTTTTTTAAAATACTTCCGGGGTGGTGATTCAACCGCTTGCATGAGCAGCCTGTTCAAATGTTTGACAGTCCTTCTCATAAAGTAGTTTTCCCTAATATCCATTCTAAACCTCCTCTGATGCAAGTTGAAGCCTTTTCTTCTTGTCCTGTCAGCTTTAACCTGAGAGAAGAGACTGATCCCCATCTTGCTACACACTTCTCTCAGGTAGTTGTAGAGTAAAAAGATCTCCCCTCAGCCTTCTTTTCTCCCAGCTAAACAGCCCCAGCTCCCTCAGTTGCTCCTCATTAGATTTATGCTCCAGATCAGCTCTGATGCCTTTCTCTGGACATGCTCCAGCACCTCAATATGATTCTTGAAGTGAGGGGCCCAGAACTGAACATGGAACTCGAGGTGCAGCCTCATCTGTGCTGAGTACAAGGGGACAATCACTGCCCTCCTGCCTACACTATTTCTGATACAGGCCAGGAGGCCATTGGCTTTCTTGGCCACCTGGGCACACGCTGGCTCATGTTCAGGTGTCTATTGACTAACACCCACAAGACCCTTTATATGGGGTGACTTTCCAGCCACCCTTTCCCCGGCCTGTAGCACTGCATGCGGTTGTGATCCAAGTGCAGGACCTGACACTTTGCCTTGTTGAACCTTGTGGAATTAGTCCCTGCACATCAATCCAGTTTGTCTATATCCCTTTGCACACACTTCCTACCATCAAGAAGATCAACATTCCCACCCAACCTGTTTCTACTGGCAAAATGACGGTGCACTCAATTCTCTCATCTAGATTATTGGTAAAGATGTTAAACATGTCTGGTCCCAATACCAGAGGAATACCACTAGTGACTACCTGTCCACTGGATTAACTTCAATGACCACCAGTTGTCATGGGCCCAGCAGTTCAGACAGTTTGTTAACCAGTGAAGAATTCACCTGTCCATGCCATGGGCAGTCAGTTTCTCCTGGAGAATCCTGTGGAAAATGGTATCAAAGACTTTTTGCAGTCTAGGTAGACAACATCCACAGTTGTACTAAAGATTAGCTACTCCCATAACCTTACGGAGGGGTCAGATCGACAGGTCTGTTCACTAGATACTCCTCCCAGAATTTACTGCAGATAAGTCTCACGTTTTTTAACCTCCAGAACACCGGGATCTCCCTGGTTAACCAGGACTGCTGGTAAATGCTGGAAAGTGGCTCAGTGAGCTCTTCCACCAGCTCTATCAGATTCCTTCGGTGGATGCCATCTGATCCCATAAGCTCGTGTATGTCCAAAAGGTGTAGAAGATCACTGACCCTTGGATTATGGGGAGCTTCCTTCTGCTTCCCATTCCTGTCATCCAATTCAGGGGGCTGGGTAACCCAAAAACAATTGATCTTACTACTAAAGAGTGAGGCAAAGAAGAAATTGAGTACCTCTATCTTTTCCCCATCCTTTCTCTTTATGTTTCTCAGAGCATCCAATAAAGAATGGAGATTGTCCATAAACCTCCTTTATTTTTTAATATACTTAGAGAAAATAATTTTATTCTCTTTTATGACAGTACTCAGATTGAGTTCTAGTTGAGCTTTGGCTCTTCTAATTTTGTTCTGGCATAGCCTCACTTTATAGTACTCCTGAGTTGTGTCTCCCTTCTTCCAAAGTTCATAAAGCCTCCTTTTTTCCTGAGCTCGAACAAAATTTGTTCAACCAGTCTGATCTTTCCCAATGGTTCATATTTTGGCTCACTGGGACAGCCTGCTGATGCTGCTGCTATATTTAGGATCATTTTTATTCTGCTTGGTAGATTTAGCAGTAATATATATTTATATGGGTTTTTTTTAAGAAGGCGTTAAGAATATAATTTTACTAAGAGATAAGCATATAGGAGAATGCAGAAATTAAACCACCTTCTGATGTAGTTGGTGTTTCTTCACCTTTCTTAGGGTATCTATCTTGACACTAAGAACTCTGGTGCTAGCTGGGGTTTTTTTTGTATAGTATTACTCTCATACTTAAATTCTTCACTGTAAATGCAATCTGTACATTTATTCAAAATATGGAAAGCAATATTTTTTGTTCATCAATAAAATTCTAGACACACACTCCATCTGCAGATTAGTAGCAAATTGAGGAAAATTTGTTTACCCTTAAAGTGCAATGAAGGAGCAATGGAGATGTCTAAACATCATTGGCTAGTGCCATTTTAGATGGTGCAAGACATGCAACCAAAGCTTAGGGCTGGAGAGTGAGATACAGGACTGTGAGACACTCAGATTTTTCTGGAGCTCAGGGCCAGGTAGGATATCCCAGAGTATCTTAACTGTCACTTTATACTTAGTCCTCAGAATTCCTCTCCTTGACTCTTTGTCTATGGTTTAGCAGCAGTTGGTTTCTTGTTTCATTTGAACTTTGAGAGTCAAAGGTGACTTGAAAAAATTATGGGTATATTATATTTCTGCTTCCCAGCTTGTGAGCCTTTGATAGCAGCTAGCAGTAAACAGGTATAAACAAGTTTTTAATGCTGCAGTTGGCAACACCTGACCCTTCAGATGGTTGTATAATATGCTTTCAAATAATCTCCGTAGAGCTATGGTTTAAAAGGGAGGTTTACCATGGCCTGATAGCAACTTGTGATTTATAAATTTCTCTGAACAGGATTTACAAGGAAATTGGATATCATTATGAAGCAGCTGTTTTTACCAGGTCTGACCTACGTCAGAGTGGCTTCAGAGTGTTAATGATTATGCTTGCCTGTCTTGAGTAAATTGCTTGTGAATGACTTTGTGAGGCAAAATTGCTTTAAAATAGATACCATTGATAACATGCTGGAAGTTGTTAGCATGTTTGCTGATCACAAATCATAGAAGGTGTTTAATATAATTCCTTACTGAACACAAAGAAGCAAATAATAAAGATAAAACTATGAAACACAAAAATCTTTCTTTTTTTGTCTGCATTTTGTAGGGAAAAATACTATCAATTGTCATGAGACTACCTTTGAGTATTAGACTACTTTATAGTCCAATGAAAGTACTGTATATTGTGTATTTTATACTCATATTGTGGCTTTGTCTAAGTCTGGACTTTGAACTGCAAATTTTTCAGCATTTTTTCCCTAAGCCAGAATCTACATTAAACTGAAACAAAACAGTTGCTTTAATATAGTCTGATCTCTATTCTTTTATCTAATTAGAATAATGTAGCTTTAAGTTTTTGTGAAAATTGGCAAACATTTTTCCAGGAAAATTTATGGAACTCTGTTTTCAATACTGGGCCAGAGTTTTGTGTGCCTGATATTATTAGCATGCTTTCCAACAAATCCTGCTGAAACCTTCTGCCACAAACAAAATGAGATGTTACTTGTCCCAAATAATAGGCTCCAAATTCTACTTATTTCATTTTTATGCTTGCAAAGGTTGGTTCCAATAAGTGAATAAATGGTTTTACTTTCTTCAAGTTTTGCCTCATAAAAGTACGTCTAAACTGCATTATGTGTAAAATTCCTTGAGCTGATCCACTGCAGTTGCTGTTAGTTCAACAGGTGGGCAAATATTCACATAGAGAATATAAGGGCTTGAACTAAATCTCTACAAAAAAGAAGTTTTCATCAGGCTCCCAAGAGGTTGTAGTTGAGGCATTGTCTAAAGGATTTAAAACAAATTAATGTTCAGCTAAACATTACTGTCTAAATTTCTAATCACTATTCTTTTTATCTTGTGTTCTTTCTTTAGCTTACCTTTCCCTCAACCACAGTTTTACATGATTACACCTTCTCTCTCAAGGTATGTGGGTCTCTCTTTACTAGTATTGTCCTTTCTCTATAAATACTCTAAATAATAACTTCAAATAGATTTTTGATAATTATGCTCCTCTTCACAATATACATGTCATAAGACTCAAGAGGAAAAGCATGCAGCAATCAGAGTCACCTGCAAAGTCTCATATTTATGTCCAACAAAGCGTTTGTCTTCATCTCTGTTTTCAACAGCTAGCAGGAGGCAGTGCTTCATATGGAATGGTTGCCGTGGTCCTTTAGGAAGGGTGTCTTTTATTCTTCATTAATGTTTTCAAGCCAAAGCTTGTTTTGATTTCCATAGCATTTATTCTGTCATGGCAGAATAGAATATGGTTTAATTTTATGTTTATTATTTTTTTGCCATATTTTTTAGCAGTTCTTGCAAAGAAGCAAGAGAACACATTATGATATATGCTATCCTTTTCTACCTTTGCTACAGGAAGGCAGTACAGAGTTTAAATGCTAATTGAATGTAATGCAGGTTTCATCATATGATAGGCAAATAAATGTTGGCAATAGCTTGCAAAGATATGGAGCAAAGAGAATATCGAATTATATTGTTCTTTAACTCTATTTTTGTGCTTTCCTAAAGAACATTTGGGCTGTATAAAGGCTCCTTTATCTCACAAGACCATGTACTGTTACCCTAACATCACAAATGAACTTTGATTTTATTTTTCTTTATTATTCAAAATTATAGTGTCTCCATTTATTGAACCTAAAATCTCACATCATCACTGAAGAGGTTTCCATATTTTTATTTGAGCACTGTCACATTTTAAAAACTGTATTTTTAGATTTTCCATGTTACTTCCTGTCCTGGGTTAGTCAGGAGGGGTCAAAATCTAGGAAGTGACCTATGCTGAAGGAAGTGATACAACCTCCTTCCTGAGAGAGAGAGCCAATAATCAGGTAGTTTCAAGGATTGATATGTAGGTGAACCAATTAAAAAGTTGATCCACCTTCGAGGAAAAATTATATATAAGCTGAGAACCTCTGAACCTCTTCCTCTTTTGGCCTGCTGCTGTGTAGAGAGGAGCATCTCCTGCTTCTCTCCCTGGTAAGGTCCTGTCCCCCCGCTCCTTCCAAAGGAGGGGAGGGGGGGAAGGGAGGTTTGGAGCGGCCGTGCCGCTGCAGCCGGGCATGGGGGAGGAACCAGACGGAATTTCCAGAAGATCCAGCTCAGCCGGTGTGTCAGCTACACGAGACAGGGCCAGGCCCCTGCTCTGGGCCAGGCAAGGACCGGGCCGGACTCCATCCAGCTCGGGCCAGGCCCTGCCCTGTCACCCCGGGCCCAGATGGCCCCAGCAGGCCGAGCCAACTCCGCAGAGCCAGGCACAGAGACTCTGAGAGCTTCTGGCATCCAGCTCGGACCTGTTCAAACAGCCCGGCAGGGAGCACATGATCATCACACTGCCAGAGAGAGAGAGAGACAGAGATTAACTCTATCCATGCCTGGACTAAACTTACAGACACCCATCCTTCCTCGCAGAGGGAGGAACGAGTGAGGACATCTGCATAAATGCAGCATAGAGACTTTACAGTCAGTGAGGAAAGCAGAACCGATGCCTAGAGGGAGGTGTATGAGAAGTGCTTCGAGAATGAAGCTGAAAATTCTTTTGGAGAACCATGGTTGGGGACTGAGCTAATAAATTCCCTGTAATATATGAAGAAATAGTCCAAAGGGGAGATGTGAGGTTCTAACTGCAGCCAGTGAACTGAAATATCTGGGTAAAGACAAGTAAGTATTGAAATAAGTGCAGCCTGATGAGAAACTTGAACCAAGAGAGAGGAGAGGCTGAGACCCAGAGCCCTGGTCCCAGGGCAACGCCAGAGAACCTGAGTTGTCAAGAGAACCTGTGTTGCTCAGCACAGAAGAAGGGATTTTCTTTGTTGTTGCAATTGAACTGTGCATCCTTAAAAAGATACCCCGTGGACTGTTCATAACTCACCATAATGGCTGTGGGAAGGCTACTGGTGTGGGAGGGATCCACCATTAAGCTGATCTTTCTTCCGGGCGGTGGCTGATGGTGAGGCAGAAGACCCATAAAAAACTTTATTTTTCTTTCAGAAAATCCATGATATAAACAAAAGAGACGTCTCTCCCTAAATGAACTGAAACAAGAGCAGTAAGCAGACTGGAGGCTGAAGTGTTGTCTTTTGTATGTTGTCAGAGAGAAAGAAATAGAGAGGTGGGGGAAGGAGGGGTGGTCTGAGGAGTTTGTTCTGGTTTTTTCTTGTTTTTTTTCCTTTGTTTTAGGTATATTAAAAAACTTTTTTTATACTTTATAAAGTTTGAGCCTGCTTTGCCTGCTCCTAATCCTCATCTCACAGCAAGCATCAGGTAAATTTTGGTAAATGTGCTGGCATTTGCCCAGAACTTCAAATAGGTGAGTTGAAACCACTACACTTCCCATGCTACTGGAAAAGAATGGTTCATATTCTGTCTATGTTCTAAACTGTGAAGAATAAAACATTATACTGTCACAGAATAATAATTTACATACACAAATTTTGTCACTGTTGCTAATGGAAGTAGTTTCAAAGGTAAAAGAAGCCATTGTTGGCCTTTAGTAACATAATATTTTCAGCATAAAAGACAGAAATAGCCACTTGAGATAAGCCTCCTTGCAGGAAAATACAGAACCCTCCACCTCATGCATGAATGACAGCCAAGGCAGGGCCACTGATCTGTTCATCTCTCATTCACAGGTCTGCTCTGAAGACACACTACTAGTAGGTCTTGTCCAAAGTTTAATAATCACATTCTTGTCCAGTGTACGTCATAAACCTAAAATTGATTTTGGTCAGAGATAATGAATGCAATGGTTTCTTAAGGAAAAAATCCAGTATTAATGAGAACTTATGAAACAATTGGAAGTACTGAAATGTTGTCATTTTTTCTCAGTTTATTATTTCTAAATCTTTTAATATACTTATATATTATGAAAATTCAATGTCACACAATGTCCATTGTTTTCCATTGCCTTTGATAGATGTCACGTAACAGTTTCTGTCCTATAACTGCATAAAATCGAGATGTAAAATTACAAAGCATTTAGTTGTGGGTTTGGTGGGTGGAGTTCTTGTGGTTTTTTGGGTGGGTTATTTTTTTTGTTTTTTATTTGGTTGAGGTTTTTTGGTTTTATTTTCTTTTTTTTTAATTAACTGTCAGTAAATTAATATTTTACTGGGTCATGGACAGTTAAGAAACACTTTCTAGGAACTTTCATTTTAAGAAGGAAACACTGTCAAGAAAAAGAGCACATCATGTCTTTTTGATCAAAAAGCAGTTTTTGCAAACTGAGCCAAATTGTCCATCTGCTTGTACCTTGAATTAATTCAGAATCCTTTGTTTATGAAAGCACAAGCTGTTGCTATTGGAAGTGTGGCATTGTAACGTACTTTTCGTTTCAACATCACTGAAGATTCAAGCAGGAGAAAAAAATGGGTTAAAACAGCTAAATTTCTTCAGCATTATCACCATCATATTTATTAACACAGATCTCTATAAGCTGCAGATGTAAATAAGTAAATGATACAGGACAATATAAATCATGTGTATGAGATTTTGCTTCCCATGGGAATATAGTAGTTGAAAACTGAAAAGGCAGTGGCGGTGAAGCAATAGACTCCTTCTTCTATTGCCATTGTATACATTAATATTCCATTTTTTACAGCATAATTTTAAAGGCAAGTTGATAAATGTCGTACAAATAGGAATTTCCTCTGGTATGTATATCAAACTCTTGTTTGGATTTTCAGAGTGGAGAGGTTGGCCTAATGATACCTGGGATAGAACAGTCTTAAATTGCTCTTTCTATCATCATCCTGTCAATTATGGCACTTAAGCCTCTGTGTGCCTCCACATAGATTTTAATACCTCAGAACTATTAACATGTATCCAGACTTTTGCTTTCATGCAATTGCAAAATCTATCATTTGATTACTTCATTAGTTAAGAAGGAAGGTCAACAAAATATGACAGAATTTCAAAAGTGATGAAGATATTTTCCTTTTTTATTTCTTAGCTTCAGAAGTCTTGAGATGCCTTTTAAAGATTTAATTCAAGCTTAACAGGAGACTGTGTAATATTTTTTTGCATAGGCACTGCATATTTGTCACAACTTTTCTTTACTACATCTCAATTCTATGTCAGTTATTGCAACTGCCTCCACCCTGTTTGTCATGATTCGTTCAGCCCAGAGAGTTATAAAAAACAGGAGACAGAGAGACTTTAGGAATAATGTTAATCTTGATTTGTTTGTGCTGTTCACCACATCTCTTAATAAAATCTTGATTATTTCAAGACCCTCTTGCATTTGGATCCAGAGAGAAATTAATGATTTCAGCCTAATGTCAGTACACTGCAATGCAACAAAGAATCGCAGAATCATGGAATCCACCCAATGGTTTATTGGTCACATTGATGCTGTTTGGGTTTTGCCTTTTTTTTCTTTTATATGTTCCCTGCACTCTTTGCACATACATTTGTAGCTCTGTAGCCTATTGTATTAGTAGTTAATTTTCTCAGTACTTTTCCATGGCCTTTCCCTAAGCAGAAAGAGAAAAAAAATTCCAGAGCTCCAAGCCGTGGGGGTACAAAGCCCCTGTCCTATCTCAGGACTCCTTCCTGGAAACCAAGGCTGATAACAACTCTGAGGTACATTTTCATAAACTAAGTACTGCCAGTGCTGAAGGGGGACTCCAGAGAAGAGGCTTGATCTGGGAGGGAATTGCATCACTGCTTGTCCTCCTGATCAGTGCTTTTTATCAATTATGCTAATTTCCTAAGACCTATAAATATGTACTCACCCCTGAAGGGGGTGGGCTCTTGTGGATCTCTTTCTATGACTGCCTCTGAAGGCCTTCAAAATAAAGATCCCGTTTTATATTACCTCCTTACTAAAATTATCTCAAGTTTCTTTTCCAAGTTGGGAAAAAGGCAGCAACATCACTCCAGCCTAACATTTTAGACCTCTTTATCCTGTTAACTGTTACTACTTGCATTGCTATTACGTTCTGGTCTCCACATTGTTATAAGTCTGAAAAATTGCTAAGAGTTCAACTGTATTTTTTTGTTTCTTCCCTGCACATGTCTAAAGAACTTTTGTGTAGCCCCAATTATTTATGCTTTGTAGTGCTATTCTGCCTGTAAGGACCAGTGGAGCATGCAGTTTTTCTTCTTTTTGCCTGGAGAATATTTCAAACTTTTGTCTAATCAAATGCTCTGTGCACATATTTTGAAGTGTAGGCAAAATTGAGCTCATTGACCTAATTTCAAATACATTAAGATACATCAGTGATGACCAGGGAAGTTGCTAGCTGCACTGGTTTGTAAATTGTCTGCTATTAAGATGTGTGAATATCAATTGCAGAAAATGAAATAAAGTTTTAAATTATTTTTGGTTTTAATTTAGCCAGTGTAAGCCAATACACAAAAAAAAATGCTGTATTAGCTTTGTGATGAAAGTAACCCCCAATTTTTTTAATTGTGAAATGTTAGACTGAAATACCATCTCTAGGCTTCAGCCTTTGATAGAGGAGACAGCAATGACTTACATACAAATATTATGGTAATTGGAATGTTAATAGATGCATTACAAAGGCAAGAAATTACAATTTAATGGGCTTTTTACTACTCTTTTACTACATTTTAATGGAAAAACTGTATTTGTGAAAACAGAATAAAATTAAATATGTTTCTGAAATACTTTCAAAAATTTAAACTTGCATTTAATATATGAATTTAAAAGGCTTTTAGGGAAAAATCCAATTACAACTGTAAGAATCTAAATTATTTACCTGTCTTGTATAGTGAAAAAAAGAATTTTCTGCCAGTATCCAAAATGCACTATAAAATGCATTTCTTGAGCAGAAAAGCTCCAGGTGCAAATTCTGCCTTTCACTAAGCTAAATGGAGACCATTGATTTATCTGACCAGATTAATATATCTAAAATACAGGTTCTTATATTTGGACTTGTCACCTAAGTAACTTAAGCCAGCTTTTCCACAGATAATTCTGAATTGCATGAATGTAAATTCTGAATGTTCATTTCAGACATCTATAGTGCTCTTGGTCTTTGCACTCACTAAAGCAGTGGTGTTGAAAATTATTTAATGTAATTAAAGAGAGCATCTTAATCCACATAGTCATCTAGCTTTCTTTGGACATTTTCATATTCAAGTGCTGGATTGTGCTGCTTAAATATCAAAGGATTTTGAGGGCATTTGCTTGTTACATTGGTTTTGTCTCTACTAGTTTGGGTTTTTTTCTGTTTATAAGACAGTCTGCATTGGAGGTGTTGCTTCAGGAAACAAACAACCCTAGGAGCTGACCACCTTCCTTTGAACTGAATAAATGAATAAAACTAGGCAAGTTAAATAGAAATAGATTAAGATAATGTCATGTATTACAACAGAAAATCTTATTGAATCAGCTCTTTGCTCTTCTTCACACTTAAATGAAAAAGAGAATTATTAAGAATATCAGTGTATCAGTATGTTTAAGAAATTTTACAGGTATAATAAATTACAATCAAATGTAATTGAAAAATACAGTTCACATACCATTGCATATAAAATATACCCAAATTTTAAATGTTAAATAAATAATAATTAAATATTTGAATAAGTATTTATATAATTATTAACTATTAAGACATTATTATATTAAATATAAAATAGAAATAATTAGACATATTATATATGTATGTCATAGATTATTTATACCTATGTATGATACATATTATTTATAAATTAAATTAAATGAAAGATTTTGCCTGGGGATGCACTGGTTTATACTGGCTTTGTTTTTCTTTGGGGAATTTTGGTTTGGCAATTTTCTTTTTGTATTAAGTTGTCTTTATTTCCACCCATGACTTTTCACACTTTTTTATCCTTCTGATTATCTCCTTCATTCTGGGGCTTACGTGAGAGCAAGCTGCTGTGTTGTGCTTAACTGATGACCAATTTATCCTTAAGACATTTTGATGTAAAAGCATTATCAGAAAGAAACAACTATGTTTTATATGGCAAAACCCAGAAAACTCTTTTTCCTCCAAATTAAATAATGAGCATATTAATTGTTCATTGCTATAGATGTTATCTTACTGTTTCCTCAATACACTTTGTTTTTGGAGTTGTATATCTTAAATTGTTAAACCTTTTTTACAATATTTTGCCTCCAGATTACTGACTCAAATGCAGCCCAAAATGGTACTGAGTTGTCATCATCTGACACCTCTTCAATAACATATGCGGAACAAGGTAAGACTAATCACTACCACCTCCTTCACTGGATGTCATTCCGTATAAATTTGCATCATACATTAGGAAATGGATATATGCTTTCCTTGCTTATCTTATTGAATTTTTTTTATTTTTCATTCTTATTTTTAGATGGAAGTACAACTTACTTCACCTTAACAGGTAGAGTGCTTTTGATTTAATGATGAGGAAAAAAACACCGAAAGCTGAGAAAGAAAATGTCAATGAGTCTGAAATAATTTTCGTTCAGTACAGTGTGGATGTTTATGATTGGAAATGTTTTTTGATTCTTCAGCCCTTCCCAATAAATGTCAGCCTTGCAGAATAAATATTTGAATTTATGCAGAAAATAAGGTACTTTTAACTTTTCTATTGGAAAATTAAATTACCCTGCTTTGGTAGCATATTTATAGAGTATCATATGTCTGCATTTGCAAGTATAACATCTTATTGCACGTGCTAAAGAGCAGACTTCCTTCATGCAGTGCATAAATACCATAAGGTCTTCACTGTAGACAGGATGGATACAATTACATTGCTACATATACAGTTAGGCAATATAATCTCTTCATTCAACTATGTTACTTCAAGACTGTACACAGATACCTGTATCTTTGGCCATCAAAGACAATTTTTGCCAGGTAAAACATAAAACCCCCATCATCAGTTCTATTTTCAGGCAGATGAAATAGCTACAAATATTTGAGTTCCCACATGCTTAGTGGAGATTTACTTGATAGCACAGAAGGAAATTAGAAAGAAATGCTTGTCAGGGGTTTGATCCAGCACAGATGCCACCCACAGGCCACGTGCCAGGATATCTGTAGGCAGTGGGACCCCTGTGCTGCTGCTGTAGTCATACACAGCACCCAACAGCAATGGAACTTCCATGAGTGAGAAATGTGAAAGCTGTAACTGCTATTGCTGAGTACTGATTTGGCATTATTGCTTTATTAATTTTAATCAATAAAATGCATAGTTTGCATCAAATAAGGACTTATTAATTCCTAAAGACAGGTTTTCCCTTCTGTACCTATACTAACTGATCCACTGTCCAAAATGTTGTGATAACATTCGAACTGCAATGTATTTTCTGGGCAGAAGGCACTAAATGTTTTCAGAGCCATGAATTAGCTGTCAGGTTTCAGTTCCATGGTTGCTTCCATGAAAAATTGATGCCACATAAGGTTCTCCATTGTGATGAGGTTCACTTTGCTTTGTAGTCTCTAAATGTTAAAGGTTTTATATTTTTAAACTAATTTTGACACATGAATTATCAAAAGAAAAAGAAAGATTATCAGATGTTTCCCTAGTATTAATATAGGACTGAAATATTTTACAGAACATAGTCTTCTACCTTGAATTTGGATTCCACAAGGTATCTGAAGCATCTTGTGCGCCTGGCAGATAAGACATAGGACTTCAAGAAGACTTGCACAGGTACAGAGTGACGGCTGAAGTAGAATATTAGATTAATATAAATATAGATTGGAAGGGACTTATGCAGGTCATCAAGTCTGTCACTAACCACAAAGTGCAACTATTGCCAAAAGTGAATGAGAGCAGACATAGCTCCTATGGGTATTCTGTATTAGTCCTGGGAGTTTTTTTCCCTCGTGTCCAGTTTGAACCTCTTAGACGTAGTTTGTCACTGTTATCTCTTATATTGTGTCTGGCTGGAAGATAGATAATTCTTCATCCTGCACAAAGGAGTCAGCAGTCATTGAAGCTCATTGCTCACTATTCACAGCATCAGCTCCGTATACAGGACCCTGAACTTCTTGTCCAAGTGAACAGCTGCAGATACTAGAGCATTTTTCCTACTGCCAACAATTTTAATTTTCTCTTTGCCAGGGAACCTTTGCCTTCCTATGGTCCTTAGCCTTGGCCATACTAGCTCATCTACAGGCAGTGGATGGTAGGTCTTCCTTCTGCAGGTTCTCTGTGAAGATCCTTTTAAACTCTTTATCATTCCTCATCAGGCAAACCCTATATCTGCCTTTCTGCATTTCACCAAATCTAACTTGGACAAACTATATTCCAAGGTTTTTGAAAGGTACTAAACTAAAATTTCCAGCATGATGTTCAGATTAAGTCATACTTTTTTCAAAATTTTCAGTATTTTTTTTTTCTATTGAGATTCCCAAATGCAAGCTTTTCCTTTGAATCATGCACCAAAATCATATAACAGTTTAGGCAGAGATTTTAGGAATAAGAATGCTTACTGTCAGTAATTGAAAGCACGATGCTGAGGCTTAGGCTTCTAGTTAAGAATTACAAGAATCTGAGACTCATTTCCCAAATACCATAAGAAGGTTCCAAAAGCAATTATAACCCCCAAGATGGTTACAGTTACTTTTGTGTTTGTGACAACATTTTGTATCATTGATCAATACCTCCATATTTTCATTTTTCCTGTGTAGCAGTAGATACTGAATAAGGCTTTCTATGAGCAAGGCAAAGAATTGCAATGACTATTCTGAAACTTGAAAATATTAGCTTGATGCCTCAGGGACATCATGTTGAGCTAGTTCTTATTAGTTGCAGGACTGCCAGCAATCTAGCAGCTTTGTGAATGCTAGCCAACAACAGCAGTGAATTCTGCCAGGTAATCTGACAAATCAAGTTATATTTTTATAAGTAGCCTTGGTTCCTAACTAAGATTTAGGAACTCTACAGATCCCCATCAACCTACATAAAAAATATGAAACTTTGTGACCTTGATCTAAATTACTCTGAAATTAAGGGTGTCTTTTTTTAAATTTTGGTTTGGTTTGTTTTTTTGCTTGGTTTTGTTGCTATAGGCTTTTTTGGTTTTTGTTTTTATTTTTAAATCTGTGTTCTGTCTTTGGTTTATTATAGTGATTTTCTGAAAAAGAAAACAAAAAACCTCCCTCTTGATTGGTCCTATGTCCTATTTATACTGTTCTAGATTATCTCTATGGCATTTGGATTCATTCCAGCTTGAGGGGAGAGAGAAGGATCATGTATATTCCTGTATTCTGAATGATATTCTATTCTCAGTCAAGTAAGTCAATGGTTGAGAAATTTCTTTTCAAAAGCACTGAGCTCCACGTATGACATCCTAAAACAGATAACCAATATCTTTGATTGTTCCTAGACAGCTGTGTTCAGGAAACATTGGCTTATATATGTCTTATATATGTCTTTTTCTAATTAAAAGACATTATAGGTATTTTATTGATGAGGTACTGGACACATCCTTCAGAACTGATGAATTCCTTGATATTTTTGTCTGCTTGTCACAATGAGTGAAGATTTATGTAGACATGTGACTATCTTGTGCCACTTTTTTACCCTGACAAGGTAGAAAATGACTTTTGCTATAACGAGTTCAGTTTTCATGCTTGATGGATTGGACTTCTCCAATGGAAGCTATATCTGGTTTTGATCTCAAGGTAAAAGAGTCAGACTCTTTGCCCTTGAGTGATTTTCAGTAGAACAGAACCTTTCTATACTAAATAGAAACTGAAGCAGAACTTTGTCAGAAACCATTCATTAGAGGATGCAAAGGTGGAGAAGAGAAATAAAAACTTCTATAATGAGCAGAAAAAAATAATGAGTCTGTGTCATCACTGAGCTATCAGAATAGAAGAATGATACTAAATGAAAATAGTTTTCTAAATTATGTATAATATGAGAAATAAGAACATAATAAAAATACATGCCGAAGGTAGTAGAAAAGAGAATTTTCTCTACAAAAATAGTGAAAATATACATTTGATAAATGCAGGTTGAAAAACAAATGCAAATTCCAAGTCAAGCACATTTACAAATAAATGAAAAGGTGGCTCATTCATTCACATTCTGAAGCAATGTACAACTAATCTTATAAAAAGGAGTAACTAGGGGGCCTAGGGAACTACAGATTAGTTAATTTTGCACTTACACTAATTGTTGTTTTCTATATAAATACATGAATGAGAAAGAGGGAGAACAGGACACCTTATTAAATACTTACCTTTTGTACTCTCTCTATTGCAGTGGTATTTGAATGCAGACCCTGGTTCATACCTAATCTGTAAAGAAGCAGACCATATGCCATTGATTTCTTTTTCTTTTCTGTCTTGACATTCACTGAAGTCCCTGATGAAAAACTAAGGAAGAAAAATGAGTATCCAAAGAGAAAGAAGTTCACTAAACTGTCTGACAAAAAAAAAAAACAAAAAAAAACCAACCCAAAATACTATTAACAACTGCAATGATTGGAAAAGCCCCATGAGAAATGAGATAAGTTCCCCTTAGAGATAAGTGATAGCACTATCAAAGAGCTTTGCTGAAATAACTGAATTAGAAGAGGTGTGAATCTATTCCACATAAGATTGCTAATAACAATGAAAATGAGGAATATTGCTACCTGTGATAACACTAATCAAAAAGATTAGGAAAATGTAGAAGTTCTTTTGTTTGTTTTGATAGAAAATTTAATTCTAAGACCAAATAATTACTTCTTATCTTTTTTTAAAAGGGAGCAAAAAACTGACTGAAACTGATAGTATCAGAATGGGTGACTGGAACACAGTGATCTCATAGAGATGCCTTGTTGATGTCCTAGTTGATATCACTAAGTTTTCTTGCTGTATTGTGAACACAGATGAGATTGCTATGTTGAAGTTCGGCATGACCTATAATCCCCCTGTAGTGCTACTTTAATCTTCCCATAGTTAACTGTGTAATTAGTATCTTTTGAGAAAGCATTATGCCTATATAATTCTAAGCTTTTTTTTCTCCAAAACATTTCCTACTGCTTACTTTAAGAATAACAACTCTTATTTCGTAAGTTTAATAATAATTTGGTTTTCTCTGTATTAGTAGGATCATTTTCAGATTTTTGTTGCCTAAAATAACTGTTTTAAGTTTATCCCTGCTCTGTATTGTCAATGTTATTTTGTACTTGATGTGCTATGCTGTTCTGTTGATGTTTTAATTGATTTTCTTAAGATTTTTTAATGAATATAGTTGCATCAAGACAATAATTGTACTAGATGATGAATTTGCCCTATAATAATGCTATATTTTTTAAATTTTTATTTTCGGTAGTAGGCTATATCATCTTCCTTTAGATTGCCATGTTCAATTCCTAATCAAATCATGACAGTGATGCAATTTACGTGTACAGAAAAATCCACTTAAAGTTAAAAATATTTATACTAGGTCATAGGTAGTTTGAACTTTGTGATTATTACAAAAGGAAAAATAAAAGCAAACTGATTTTCAAAATATAATTGTTTTTCTATATTTCAAAACCTTTCTTGGTTCAGACAGAACTGAGCTCATAGATCTTTGTGATACCTTCATATTTTTTAAAGAAAATAACTTAAGATACAAAGATAGAAATTCAATAAAAAGAATTTATCTGTGCAATGACAAGTCAAATGCTGGAAAAGAATGTAACGATTTTTTCTGCTTTCACTATGGAATTTTCTTTGTTTGGAGATGTTTAATATTCTCCTTTGGATTTCTCAACCCAAATCTATCTTCTACATGTGAGAAACTCCCAGACACATGTATCTTCCACAAGTTCTACATCTGTGGGTCTCCAGAGATACATATGAATATCTTGCACAGAGAAAATACTATTTTGCTTCATCAGATAATCTGATAACCTGGAATTTTGATCTAAAAGATAGAATAAATGATAAAATATAATCAGAACTGGAAATCTGGTAAAGCAACATCTTGTACAGACAAATGCAGGCCAGTATTGGACTGAACAAAAGTTGTTTAATTCAGTTCAGAAAAAAATGGCTATTTTCCAAATTTTTCTGGGCAGAAATTGAAATATTATTTTAGTCATCCAAGTGGATGATAATTATAATAATAGCAATAATAGCATTAATAGCATTAATAATAATAATAATAATAATAATAATAATGTTGAAGGATTCATGGCCTTCCTCTGGACGTGCTCCAACAGTCTATGTCCTTCCTGTGCTGGGGACCCTAGAGCTGTCCAGTACTCCAGGTAGAACCATAACTCATGTCAACTCATGCCATCATCTACTTTCATTTTAATAACATGATAGCATTTCAAACAGGCAGAGAGCTCTAGTGGGTTTTGAGTCATTATAATTAGCTCCAAATTTATTAAAAATTTGAATAGTTCTAGACACCTGTGTTTAAGCTGAATAAAGATCCACTGATGGCATTGACAAAATTTCTGTTGATCATTAGGGGAAATCCTGTGAACAGCTGGGGATCCACTTGGTTTCCTGAAGGTAAATACCTGGTGCCTTTTAAGATACCCTGATGGAATCCAACCAAACACAGCTGAGTGTTATATCTCTCATCTTCTCTTAACTATCACTAGATACCTCAAATGTTGCACCACTCAGGCCTTCTGTTGTCTGTGACTGTATCTAAATTTTACCCTTACTACCAAAACCTTTTACATTATATTTCTATGTATTAAAACACAGCTTTGACAGGGTTGCCCTGCAATTTTTGATTATTCGCAGTGCTTATCTGGAATACATAGGGGCTTTCATGAAGTGACTGTACCACAATGGGTACAAACTTCAATCTGTCTTGAGCCTAAAGGAAGGGGCTGCTGATGTCATGCTGTAGTCATCCTCCCACAGTTATACTTTCCTGCAAAGGAGAAATTAAAGTCCAATAATTAATTTTGCTAAGTCTCTGCTTTGAGATAATATACACTGTACACCATTTGAATTCATATTTTTTCTACATATTTTGAAATCAAAACCTGTATCCCAACACTTTAAAAAATTATGTTTTGAACTTCCAGGTCATCTTGCATTTTAAAGCCTGCATGTGTATGTGTGGCTTTCCTAGACATTAGTTCAGATTGCTTTTATGAAAAACAAACATATAAATCTTTCTTTCCTAATCATCATCATCATCAACAATAACAAAACGCTGTGACTTTACAATAGTGATATGCATTCCAATTAAAAAAATCTCTTACTGTGATTTTTCAAGGACATCATTACAGCTTCTTCCTGAATCCCACAAAATGAAAGGTGACAGAATGCTTGTTTCAGAGCTGTAAAAATATCCCAAAGAGTCATGAGGTGAAACATCCATTGTACTATGAATGCTTTTGTATAATCTTTACAATTAAATGCTGTCTAAGTACTCTTTAAACCTCCCAGACTACAAAGATTTTCTTCTCCTTTACGGGTAATAAATGTATTGTGGATGATTAGTCAAAATGACAGTAGAAACGATCTAAGTGGAATTATTCGCTCTTTTCATTTTTTTTCTTTTTCTTTGTTTATGTTTTCCGATGTTGTAAATGTTATGCCTAGAATGACTTACTGCTGAGAAGAATTGCACATTAAATTACTTCTGCACCACAGTAGCAAAACATCAGCAGTCATCTTTACTTAGGAGGATTTTTGGCATCTAGGTTCAGCTAAATTCTTTGTGTAAAAATTTGGTTTTGCAGCTATTAATGATTCTATTTTTTTAATTTCAAGAGAAAGGCCTACTGATGTGCTGTTTTAATTTACTAGAGTTCTCCATCATAATATGTATTTTTAAAATTCATGTACAGTAGTCAGTCACAACCTCAATGGACTTTTATACATGTCATTTTTGTTTGCTAGGATTTCAGCATTCATGCCAATATAATATTTAATCCTGTCCCCAGGGTACTTGTGACATCTCTCCTTGATAGTTCTGGAGAGGTGGGGGCCTGTCCATGCAGCCATAATAACCACCTTGCATAGGATGTTAACAGGTTTACTTACAGAGATTTTAATCTGCATTGATAATTCCATTCGTTTAAAGGACTGTGGAAGATTAAATACAACTTGTTGCTGGCTTTTATATTTGATGAAAAAGGATCTAAATTTAGAAATCTGTGGAGATGAGATTTGAAGAGTCTTATCAAGGCCCTTGGAGGTAGTGGGATGGATTTTGAGGGTTTAAGTTTTGCTGTGCCGATATACATCATCACAATTACAACTGTGGACTCATTATACCTCCATATGCACACAATTTCCCTCTCCATATTCACTGTAATGCTCACTGAACAGCTGCTGGCCTTGTAACATCTATTCCACTTCTGAAGGAGTCCTTTTAATGATGGCTCTTTTATTTCCCAATCTGTCAACATTTTATCAGTCCCTGTAAATGCTGCTATTGGAAGGGGTTACTGTTTTACTTTAGGAACTTTAGTAGAAGACAGTGGTATTGATATCTCTAATAGATTTATAAAAATTGTCCCACATTCTTTCACATTCTATTTGTGTCCCTGGCAACCTAATGTCTCTCACTCCATAAAATTCCATTTGGGAGTCTCCCAGTTTGCTCACTAAGTAAATTAAATCCTGAAGGCTTGTATGGGCAGCCCCCACAAGCATTTCAACCTTAATAAACCATTTTTCATCTGAAAGCCAGACAGAAAATTTTGGTGTGGGATGCTCAGGAGCTTTAACAATAACAATCCAACCCATCCCATCCAGCATCCAGAACTCACTATTTCCTGCATAAATCCACTCCAATCCATTGGCTGCACACATCCCTCTTGCTGCACACATCCTTCTTGCGGTGTTTTGGACATGAACCTCCCATATTCCATCCTAAAAGTTTGCTACAAAAGTATTGAGACTGTCTGGAAGACCCTGAATAAGAAGGGTTAATCTGGCTGGATTGATAGGTGCTAACATAAGAGACCCTGTAAACCTACTCCTTTCATGCACAGCCTGAGTACATACTACTTTCTGCACAGAAGCTGTGACATTAGAGAATCCAGTAGTTTTAATGACCATCAGGTACCCTATCATACAGATAAATTCCTCCTGCCTAGCATACCGCCTATGCAGCTAAAAAATAATCATGATCTCTGCGACTTGTGGTTAAAAAATGCCAGGGCCTCAATAACCTCCTGCTTCTTCCTCACTCAATGAAATCCAGTCTCCCCTCGTCAGAGAGACTCGTCACACATATTCCATCTCAGATTCTTCCAAATGGCTGGAAAAATTTCACCAATTCTGAAGGAGACCAGGGAATTGTGCACACTGCCTTATGAATTTCCTTCTCCCCGACACCAGCTTCAGTCTTAGTTAATGGTTGTAAAAACCATTTGTGGCAGAGACCACAATAAAATTCGCTTCACTATCACCCCAAATGCTCCCATACCAAGTTTCAGAATCCTCATAATGGGTTAATTTGTGGATCTGACTAACCATTCCTGGAGAGGGTAATTGGCTTATTAACAGATGTAATGTTTCTTGCAGATATTTGCCAAGTTATTCTGCAGTAGACAACTGATATTTTAAAACTTCAGTTTCAGCTACAAGAGAATCTATGCAAATTTCTAATTTTTCTATAATTACTTTTTAAAAAGCCAATGAGGCTTTTACCACATCGTTTTTTGATAGAATCACTGCATTTTTTTCTAGAAGTGGAGGTTCTTAAGCTCTCTTTGTTCATGGTCAATAACTGTACAACACAGATAGTTTTCTCTTTTCCAGCTTTTAGTTTCTGTTTTGTTAAACACTGCTCGATACAGTCTATGATCTTACCTTTCCAAGACTTTTTAACAGTCTTTCCAAAAATGTGATACTGAAAATCTTCGTCCTTTGGTTTTTGAAAAGCTTTTCAAAAAGACTGGAGATTCAGCATGAGCAAAAGGCATTGCTCACAACACCCTTGGTTTAGGATTTGGATTATTTAGAGAGAGGACTCAGACTCCACAGCACCTGATGGTGACTTAAAATACCATGACCTCTCCATTCTCTTTTGTGATGGTGTTCCATTTCTGGACTGTACGCACCACCACAGTACGCACAGAAATTTCTCTGTGGCCCCAAGGTGCCAACCCACCAAGTGGCTCACAATGAAAAAGATGCTGCCTGGAGTCAGGCATGTGTTCAGGTATTCCCCTGCATCCTTCCTATCCCTCATGAAACTGCATCACAGGGTCACTGACATTTGTCTGTAATTAAAGGAGAGAGATGGTTATATCGTAGGGATTCTGTATTGCACACTGGACTCACTCAAGATGCCAGCATCTTTTAAATTGCTTTATAGGCAATCACATCATCTATTTTGAGCCAAGAGTCTAACAATGCCCAAGTTAAATCTAATCCCATCAACCCTTGGTGGATGGTCCTATTTGATAGGGAAAGATTTGAGGGCATTGGTACACACCAGCTCAAACACACACATGGGAAGACATCCCCAGGTGTTCTTCATATTCCTAGTGCATTATGAAAGTCTGATGTCTTGTTTAGAACTGTTTAGAGTCTTTTCTAGACAAGTTAGAATCTAAATCAATTTGAACAGAAGAAGTTAGTACGGGCCAAAAAAGCTGTGGAAATTATGGTTCAGTTATATCACCCTAGATGAAAAAAGCACAGACAATTAGAAATTTCTACTTTACAAAGCAAAATTATATTTAAGGTGTTTTTACAGTATTATCCATTTACTGTATTTTAAAATTATTTTATTCTAGTAGGAAACATTGGTGTAACTAATATTTAACAATAATTTTTACATGATTCCACTTTAAAATTATTTTTATGTTTGAATGTACATTAAAATATTATCAAAATTCTCAAGATAAGTGGAACCCATTGAGGGCTATAAATAATTTAGCAATCTATTTAACTAATTTAATTTGTTAAAAAGTATGTTCTGACCTGGGATAATTTTAAAAAGTATTCCTCTAATTTAAAATTAGAAAGATTTTAAAATAAGACTCCTATCTGATTTTTAAAAATGAATTCCTATTATCAAATCCTCTTGTCAATGACTGTTTGATTTAAACAGGCAGAATAACTTCAGTTAGGTGTTAACTGAGTTTCCTTAGCATGCTAAAAATATCATGGGTCCTCTTGAAGTCAATTTTTCAAGTACTTTACCTCTTATGAAGGCAAGATTACTCCCTTCCTTTTCAGATGATAAAATTAAATTAAACTTATTTGAGGAGGAGATTCTCTTTGTTATTATGTAAAATATTATAGAAGCATTTTATACATTTAAATGGATTCTACCCTCTTCATTTTCCCATCTCATTGGAAGAGCATAACAGTAGGAATATTACTTTTGAAGCATTTGGCATTTGTCTTGGAAACAATAGCAGGTGTTTAATTATGCCTTTCAAAAAGACCATTGAAACTTTCCCAGCACGGGTGAGTGGGTCACACCATTAGAGAGATGCTTCTAGGGAAACCTGCACACACTGTTTTTCTTTTCTGACTTGCTGCATTATCCTTACTGAAGAAAGTAAAATAAAAAAGGAAAATATGAAGTCGACTATTTAAAAACTAAAAGCAAATAATTGAAAATATTTTCTTTCTGCAGAATATTCAGCAGAAAAATTTGTTATTCATAGAATTCTGAATTTTTCATTAGAAGTGGTCTGATTTGAATAGAACTATATAAATGTAAATGGAATAGTTACTTTTAAATGAAATAGACCTTCCCTTGACAAAATGTAATGTACTAACCATACAGAAGCTTTTAGGCAGATACAGGATTTGGCTCAGAAGCAGCACAGAGTAGATATAAATGCAGATTTCATGAACTATCAGAAAATACAGAGTATAATAACATATTTCACAGTCATCGATATTAATGAAAAGGAAGACTACGAAATATCAAAAGTAGCTATGTAATTTTGGACACATCACAGTAAACACACTGTCTTTTTAAATGGGCAGAAAATGCTTTTAAGTGGAACAGTGTCTAAATGTGTTGAAGTTCACTGTTGTGTCACATCACAAGTGGCGCACTTCCCAGACTGTTAGGTAAGTACTCCTCTGACTATGCAATATACTTCTCTTCTTCAGAGACTTGAGATGAAAAATTGCAATCTTCTTGATATTTGATGGCTGAAGTTGTAATTTGTAATAATGACTCAATTTATAGTATTGTTATATATAAGGGAGGTACACATTCAGCAAACATATGTTAATATACTGATCATTCTTTCTTTGATGTGTGTCAGCTAAAAAAAAGATTCGGGAAGCTTAAGTTGGACATTGACTTCTTGACTTTTTCAAATACTAGATTTTGCATTAGAGGGGCTGCAAACCAAAGAGATCACTTGAAGGAAAAAGTCATGCAGATGAAACAGAGTAACCAACAAACAAGTGGAATATTTTCTTAAAGCCCTCTGTGAAGAGCAAGGGTGGGAGTGGGGTAGAGTTCATGTCTTTTTACGATCTTATAGGTTTGCATGTTTTACCTGGTGTATGTTCAAACCTGTTCACATTTTTCTATAATGATCTATACTGTGAGCTAAATGTAAAAGCTGCAAGTGAAAACTTACAGGCTATTCATAGCAAGAATTTCCTTTACTCTTGCAAAACCCAATAATTGTGCTTAAAAGTCACAAAATGCAGAGAAGCATATTCTTAAATGCTACATAGCTTTAGGTATATAGGAGGCAGAGTAACATATTCAAATACAAGTTAATAACAGCAACAATAACAATCATAATAAACTTCTCTAGAAGCAAAACCATTCCCTATGCAAAAAATTTCCCTATGGAGCAGCTAGTATTGATACTGAAGGTAAGTAATTCCTCTTCTTGATGCAACAGTTCTGTGAAAATTTTGTCATCATTGTCTTACGAAGATCAGCAGGGCAACCTAATAATAAAATGGAGAACATATTTCCCTTTTTGTTTAACCATCCAAATCAGAAGACACTTAGTATTTGTGAACAAAAAAGTATAATATAATTTCCTATCTGAGACTTCACACATCTCTGAAATCTTCTCTGACTAATGACATGAGGATATTAAGACTACTGTAATGTTGGTGAACTTTCTTTAGGATAGAATGTCAAAAAAGGCAGACCTGATTTCTTTGCTGAAAAGTGGTGGCTGATTGACTTTAAATTGCCCTTCTTTTTTACAATGGATCAGCACTGTAGAGAGTGACAGCGTTTCTGAACATTCAGTTCTGATGGGTATAGTATCTGAATCTGCTGAGAAGCCAAATTTCAAGACATTTTCTTTTTTTAGTTCACTGTTTGCAGTTGGGCACTGACATCCACATTTCCTTGTTATTTTTTTGTTTTTTGTGGGGTTTTTTATATTTTTCTTTTTTTTTTTTGTTTTTTTTTTTTTTTTTTTTTTTTTTTTTTTTTTTTTTTTTTTTTTTTTTTTGTTTGTTTTTTGTTTTTTTTTTGTTTTGTTTTAATTTATTTTGATAGAAGGGTAAGCCAGCTGGAAAAAATAATAAAAAAGAAAAATAAGTCAGTAAGTCCAAAAGCATGCTCCTACTTTTACAGAAAATCTGTGCTATTACATCAGCCTGATTAAAGCCTTCCTAGGCAACTCATATTTCATTTGCATCACATTTTACTGGATGCTTGCTTGCTTATATTAATGGCCTATAGCTCCACCATCTCCCTTTATGAGCTTCTCAGGCTCTAAAAGTACTGCTTTCACAGCCAGCCTACATTACTCTCAGAGAAATCTATGAAAAAAATACTTTTCCAATTGCATCATTTATCTACTGCTGTAAATTTACACAGTGCTTTCAAGGGAGACATAATCTTTCGTCTTAGTTTCCTATAGGCAAGGGCTTGGTCTGCACTTACAAGATTTTACTTCTATAACTATGTCAGATTGTGCAACCTTTTTTTAACCATTACAACTACAGTAATAAAAAAACCTTGTATGGTGGCATTTATCCTAGTGAAACCACCTTTGAAACAATATTTGCTGAAACACACAAGCTTGAACCCTTGGATGCCTATCTGTTATCAAAATGAATGAACTAGGTATCTAAATACTTTAGATGGCAGGACTTATTTAGCAATACATTTCCACTGAGCAGTGGTCCTAAATATCAGTGAATTTTCTACTGAAGTTGTATCTCTGGAAAGATACGAAACAAAGCTGCTCAAAAAAGAAACCTAAGATTGTAAAGGCCAAATAGCAGAAGAAAATGCACACTGACAAATAAAAAACGTTCTGTTTGATTTTCAGTCTTGTACAATGTACTTCCAGTCCCCTTTTCAACATACACTTTCCAGTGCACTGAAAGTTGGTATTCCGGGCCTATTTTGTCCCCCACTTTAATTTACTCACTATACTTCACATGCTTTGTCAGCACCCCTGCTTATTCAACTGCTGCCTCATTCTGAAAACTCTTGAATTCTCAGTCACTGTCACCTCCCCTTCATAACCTGGCCCTAAAATGCACACTAAAATGTAGCAAAATTGTGCTGAAACTCTACACTGTAAAAGCAGCATTTGAGTTGTTTGTCCACTTACGACAAAAATGACCAGCCATTTATCTACCTCTCTACTGTTTGACATGTGCTTATTACCATCTTTTCCACTACCATTTGTGGACAGACCACTGCCATCATGGGGAGTGGTGAAAACAAGTGGCAGTAAGTGGATGAGGGGAGTAGTACCTGCCCTTCAGTCTTTTCTGAATGTGCAGTCCCACAGACTCCACAGCATGCAGGTGGCAGGCAGTGTAAACTGGCTCTATCCTACCTCCCACAGCTGTGTAGGATTTGATGAGGAACATGGTGACTTTGTCAGCCCTATGACAACCATTGTGGGGATAAAAGTGCATTGCAACAGATGGATATTTATAGCAATTCACATACTTCTCTAGAGCAGAAGATGATTGGTGGGGACACTATGAAAATACACTACTCCCCCAGAAACTCTCTGAGAGTAAGTAGAAAACGCTCAAAATTTTTCACAACATGTGCTTAATTACATATTACCATCTTAACCTCTGATGTTTAAGTATCCAAGGAAAGAATCGCTTATCCTTTCACATTTTGTGTGAGGTATCTAGAGGAGTACTGTGAAATCAAAAATAATGAATTGCTTTCAACAGTTGGATAAGAATATATTATTTGCTATTCTGTGTTATCTGGTATTCAGTACTATGCCAATATGTAGCATTATTCATCATATATGTATTTGATATTTAGAAGCTCTTACCACCTTTGAGAAGGTAAGTGCAGTTGCCACATTTGAAATTTAAAAGCTTTATTTTAGCAAAGGTACTATTTTGCATGTAGACATGCTCCAGGAGGCATATTATATTCTTAAAATATGTTTAAACAGCAGCTTAGACTCCCTTATAGAAGGAACTGGGCAAATTGTTCACAGTGTATAATGCACTTGGCACATATAATCTTTTATTTGGAAATTTTCTCTGAGCAGCATTTGATTTATTTCCATTTTCAGAATTGCTCAACTATGGCTTGACTCACTGCCAGCTTCTGAATTACCCTTATCAAATCTGCATCATTTTCTTTTATGCATGATGTAATCCCTACCCAGATCACATGGCATTATTTATTTTCCCTCAGTGGATAACCACAGCCAATTACAAAAAAAGTATCATGTAGTGAAGAGACTAGATTCACCAGAATCACTGGAAAACAGTTTGTCAGAGGTTGGAAGAGATGTTGGGGTGGCAACTGGTCCAGTCTCTTTTTTCACACAGGACAACCTGAAACAATTTACAAACTTAAAAAATTCTTGAGTGTGGTATTTTTTAGTTTCTAGTCTAGGTTTAGTTGATTTTTCTTACCCCTCAGTATTAATCATTTGCAGTAAGGCTTTTTGAATAAAAATGCTGACAAAGTTGCCATTTTATTTCTGTTTTAATTATAAGCTTAGAATTTCTTTGGTTTATAACCATTAGGGAACATGTTTTTGGAAACAAAAGTATATAATAACAGAAAGGACAAATTTCTTTTGATGAATATTATATAAATTCTATTTAGAAGATTTCCATTGTGATTTAATAAATGTGGGATTATTTTTATGTTTTTTTATACTCCCCAGTATAAACTACTTCAGAAACAGAACACCATATTTTTTAAGCGATGTGAAACAAACTGCCATTATTTCATGCATGTTGGATTCATAGTTAAATAAATTAAAACCTTAAGTAAATATTTTATAAATAAACCAAGAATATTGGTAAACTTTCTGTTATATGGAAAATAAACTCCGAGATGACAGTAAGAAAAAAATATTTTATTTCCAATTTTAAAAATTCAGTTAGCATATATCCAGTAATTTCCTGAGAGATATCATAGCAATTTAGTTATGCTAAATTATTTTTACACAGTTGTTTTCTCTATCAGAAAAGTTTTAATTAGATGTACATTTAGCAGCTACAGAATTCCAATATGAAGTGTTGTCAACTGTACTGCAGAAGCAGAAATGTGTCTTGGGGCAAAAATTGCTGAATATGGTTACACAACTTAATAAAATATGATGTCCTATAGCTATATCATTACAAGGTCAGATTTGTATCTCTTTCTAATCATGGGAGGTTTTAATTTTTTGTTTTCAATGAGTTGCTACTGCTTCCCTTTTCCTCATGCTTAATAAAGAGGCATAGGTGACTTGAGATCATTCTTTTCTTCAAATCTCCACAACAGAATCTATGGGAAGAAAAAAATCTAATAAAATCACACAATTCTACTTTGAGTGGAAGATATTTTCAAAATGTTTAAAAAAAAAAACCTGAAGCTTTTTAAGTTTTTAAAAATCTCTTCCAAGCTCTGAAAACATTCCTTCTCTTGAATATTCAAGCACTGAAGGAAAGTTAGCTCTTAGACAAATAATCTTACGGCATTTTGGAGCCAACAAGGTACAGTTGCTTGGAAGTCATGGGTTAGAGAGTCAGTTTGATTGATCTGGCAGAGTTTCTGGATATATTTTTAAATCATTAGAAATGAAATGTCTCTGACTTACTGCATACTTGCGATGAAAATTTTCCTGTAGCAGCAGCTGCCCTTGTGTGTGCCACTTACTCTGTTTTCACGGGCCTTTTTTATGTAGCTGACAGATTGAGAAATGGGGGCTTTATTTCTGCTGTTTTATGTTTTTGCTTTCATTTGTGGCTTATATAATTCTGAAAGAAACAACATAGTGTTTGCATTGTTTCTATAATATTTAGAAGCCATTCATTCTTACTTTCCAAGTTTCGGAAGGGTGCCCATTAAAGAAAAATCAAAGACGGTGGAAAAGGTCAGTCTTTCAAAATGTAAATGCAGGTGCAAACCTCATGCTGTTAGCCATCAGTCATATTGATTTCAAAAATTCAGTTCAGTTTCAGTGTTGTGCTTTAATAAATTTGACTTTGACAGACAGTTGAGATTGATTTAATGTAGTTATTCACCACATACAAGGCAGAATACAAGCATGTTTATTTGCTCTTGATATAGCAGTTTTTTTGATATGAGCAGATGTAATCATGCTGCCAACTCCAAGTCTTCTGCTTGTTGCCTTGGCAGCCAAAATAAAGATTTATAAGACACCTAAGACTTCTTCTTACAATTAACAAACTTTACCAGCATAATCTCTAAGTCGGTAAGGTGGAAAAACTAATTAATTTCATATGGTATTCTTAATAAATAAAGTTTGCTGAAGGAGTGTAAGGATGTGGAAAGAGAAACTTGGTATAAAACTCTCAGCTGAAAAACACTAGGACAGAACACCACCTACCACCTTCTAGATTGCAAAAAAATAAGTTAGAATATATAACTAATATCTCAACTTTTCACCGACAACCTTAATACTTCTCAACTTTGTCCTCGCATGGAGTCATCATTCAAAAGATACATAAAACATAGAAAAGTTTCTTTAGGATAGCCCTCTTGTATCTACTCCAGCTTTGTCAAAGTTTGTTTGGTGGCAGAAACACCATATGACTGTTAATAGTTATACTTTCTGCAGCACTTCTTTGAAATCCAAAATAATAAATTGGTCCTGAAAAATGCACTATCATCAACATTAGAAAAAATTAAGAATATGGTGGTCATAATTTAATAATTTTACAGCGTATTTATTTTCTGCAATCTTTTGTCAGTTTGAAGTTCTGTAAAAATAATACAAGAGGATCTTCCCCCTGTGTGACGCACAGGAATTTAAATAACTTAAGTTTTGGTCTTTGAAGATTTGTTAGGGATTTTTGGTGTAGACACTTGGATTTCTGTCAGTCACTCAGAGGTTCCTTTTGTGGGTAAGGACAGAAGCATGAACTCTGACAGCAGACTTAATCTGATTTATGATAAACACCAACATAAGATAAGATGACTCTCAGGTACCGCCAAAATATAAGGCAGCCCATTTTCCCCCAGAGTTATCTTTCAGGGTGGCTTCATTTCCTGGTCAGATGAGACACCCTGAGGAATTATCTCAGGTAAGTGTATATTAAGTAATGTCCCCTTACTTTTCTACATCTTCATAGCATCATGAAACCACAGAATCATAGAATGGCCTGGGTTGGAAGTGACATTAGAGATCATCTAGTTCCAATCTTGCTGCCAAGGCCAGGGATGCCTTTCCGTAGACCAGATTGCTCAAAGTCCCATCCAACCTTGCCTTGAACACTTTTAGGGATGGGACACCCACAACTCAACCTAAATTTTCTTTAGGCAGTTCTAAAAATCTTCATATGCTTCTTTGATTTGGAAATTCTTAATTCAACCAGATTGGCCATCAGACCAGAACCCTAGAAGGTTCTCCAAAAGGACAAATTATCTGTCCTTTATGATGCGTGTTTCTAATACTCATTACCAATACTTTTTCCTGGAAAACTCTATAGGAATGATCTTCTTCTCACTCAGTAGCAATTGGGGAAACACAATGGTATTGAAAAGTGTGACTGTAACTGATATCTAGATCACAACCTACAGGTTCCCTCTAACACTCTCTATAAAACTAACTTTGCAACTCCAGTATATCATTAATAAACTCAATTATCACAAACCAAAGGAAGTGTTAATTTTGGTTCATCAGCTTTTCTCAGCTCTTAAACATAAACACATTACTTTAATTGTATTCTACTATTATTAATGCTACTATATTTAGATAAGGTATAAATAAAATATAAAAAGATTTTATTTTAATGTAGAATTTTAAAGGTTTAATAAAGACAAAAATACATTCAATATCTCATGATTGGAACGGTAGAAAAATTGCAATTCCCTGGTTTAGATACATTAGGCTTCAGACATTCCCTCTGTTTTCTCTCAGTAGTTCATTGTTCTAAACTGTGCTTCCTGCAGGATTCTTATCAGGAGAGACCTCTCAACATCTTGCTATCTTCTGTCAATGAAGAGTAAAAATCTGTTCAGTGTCTGTAGTGGAAAGCTGAAAAACAGATAAAATTGCAAGAGAAATACACAATAGGAGGAAGCACTTAAAAAGTTTAGGTGGCCAGAAAGTTCAGGAGAGAAATTGAATCTTGTCCCACATTATCCATCCTAATTTTGGGTGAATTTCTAGTGACAAAACCTCTTTTCAAATATTACCTTTGGTTCCAAAGTGAAATGAAGATGACAATTTCAAGCTAATTTAAATTCATATTGTGTATTTTTTACTGGTCATGATTTAACCCTGTTGGGCAGCTCAACACTACCCAGACACTCATTTCCTTCTAGTGAAATAGAAAAGAGAATCAGAAGGGTTAAAACAAAAAACCTTGGGGATTAAAATAAAGGCACGTCAATAGGTAAAGCAAAAAGCTGCCCAAACAATACAAAACAAGGAACTAATTCACTGCTTCCCATCCTCAGAGATGTTTGGCCATCTCCAGGAAAGCTGGGCTCTATCACACACAGCAGTTACTTAGCAAGACAAATGCTATGAAGTGTGTACCCCATTTTAGACCAGGCTGCTCAAAACTCCAAGCTGGCTTTGAACAAGACCAAGCTGGCCTTGAACACTGCTAGGGATGGGGTATCCACAGATTCTCTGGAAAACCTGTTCCAGCATCTCACAATGTTTGCAGTAAACAATTTATTTCTAATCTCTAACCTAAACCATCCCTCTTTCAATTTAAAGCCATCACACCTTGTTCTATCACTGCATACCCTTATAAAAATGTCACTCTTCAACTGTCTTGTAGGCCTCCTTTAGGTATTGAAATAAGTTCTTTAGTTATTGTTAAAAGGCCTCCCTGGACCCTTGCCTTCTCCAGGCTGAAAGACCTAGCTAGACATTGTGCAAGAATTTTCCAGCAGTAGCTAAATCATCCCAACTTTATTAACAATGTTTCCATCACAAATACACAACATACCATCCTTTGGGAAAAAGTTGAACTGTATCCCAGATAGGATCAGTAGATTAGGTGTTGGGTTTTTTTAAATAAATTAGGCCTTCTGGTAAAATGACGTGCAAAGTTGTCTTAAACCAAACAGCACTGTGTTGAGTAGGAAATATATTTCTAGTAGTCAGACTATTCCCTTAAAAAACCCAACAAAAACAAAAACATAGCAAAAACCATCAAAACAATACAAAAACGACAAAACCCAACCATCTCAAAAAAAAAAAAATACAAGAAAAGGGGGAAACCCTGTTATTTTCATTTCAAATCATAGAGATGTACATCAGGCTCTTATGAATTTCTGGTATTTTGTTTATTTCAACAGACTTTGGATAGCTTATTTGCAGATAATTCTTGAAACAATTTTCTAAAATCGAACATTAGTCTTTTGCATACCTAATCACAGAATTATCCCCTGAAAGGTAAAAAAGAAAATACCACCACAGAAATCCTGAAAGCAGAGGAGGGCTAAACTCTGATGCTTTCATTCATGAGAAGATTAATCTTTTTCACTCTTATTCCAATATCTATATAGTTTTCAAAGCAAATAATGATGGAATGAACATAATGATGGGACAGAAATACCACAGAAATAAACTGCTACTGCCATGTTAACTCTACTGAAACATATTTCTAGAGACAAATGTCATAGTTTTATCTATGACATAATGGAATGCATCTATTTGCATAGCCCCTAAAGGGAAAAAAAAAACAACCCAAATGGACAAGTGAACAAAAAACTGACCAGAAGCAAAGATTATTTATCTAGCACACTATGCAGAGTGCTAGGCACTCCCAGATGCATAGTTGGGTTTTGTTATTTTTTTACAATACAGTCAAGTGCATTTTTTTGGTTTTTTGGTTTGGTATGGTTTGGTTTACTTTGGTTTTTATTTTTTTGTTTTTGAACTTGTGTTCAACTTCCAGCAGAAAATCAAAAAGCTTTGTGAATTATTGTCATGATTCAGGTACAACTGGTAGATTTGAGCCTTTTGCTTCCCCCTCACACTTTCTCTTTAGGTGGAGGACAATTTTGATTGGTTTATAGTAAGAACTTATATTAATAAAAAATGAACATAAGATTAAATTGTATAGTAAAAAGGAGAATCCCCTAACACTGTCTAAATCAAATCTCGCTAGTGAATTTTAACACCTCTTTCATCTGATGGAAACTTAGCTTTCAATGTCTAAAACATGTCCAATTGCAATCATATAAACACAAGTTCAAGTTCATAATTTTCACATTAACAACCTTCCCACATTCTATAAACTTAAAATGATTTTTCAGAATTTTATAATAGTTTCCAGCTAAGAATATAAGCAGGTAATATTTTTCCAATTAGTGCCATAAAAATTAGGCAACATTATAGAGGTATTAAAATGCTCAGTTTCCTTTTATACTCCATGTAAAAATTTGTGAGTCATCTATTCTAATATTTTAAACAGACTACTTGATTGAGTCATTCCACTGAGATCATAAGAATTCTTTACAAAAGAAGAAATTATTCAGTGCACCTCATGACGGCAAAATCTCTAAGTGTATGGGGACTGAATTTTATAAAACAAGTGACATATCACTCAGCTTTCATTTGTTAAGAAGCATGTGGTAGTACAGCAGGAGAAATACGTAAAGGTTTTTCTTCGGTCATTATTGCAGTGATTTCAAATCAATTGATGTAAAGAATGGAACTAACATATAAAAAAATGAAGGTGCACATTTTAAGTAGTGAACATATTATTTTGCTATTGCTGAATTCTTATTTCGCTTAATAAACCAGAAGTTCTTAGCAGTCCATAAATGAAAAGTGCTTATTGTCTTAGCTCATGCCTACAATGTTCAGTGCAGCTCTTGGGAAAGCTCTGTCAGTGAAGAGTGGAAAGCGAAGAATGACAGGTATGTAGACATTTTACATGCAAAGTGAGTAGCCAAAGGTAAGCCAGGCAGCTAATCAAACATCTTTAAAGCCTGCATTTTATCTGATTGAGTCAACATTCATAGAAAAGAGTTTGGCAGGTGAAAATTAGGGAGAATAGCTAGCTGTCCAAAGAAAATTGCTTTTTCAATTCCCTGTAAATTGTTGTGCTCTAGAACAGTATTAGAAGCAGACATTCAAGCTGAATATAAAAGAGGTTTGAGTCTTTAAAAAAGGGCAAGAAAGTGAGTGGGAAAAGAAGTCTTCATGCACTATTATTTTATACTGCTGATTCTCAAGAAAAACACTACAGAAATAAGATATATAATAGACACTGATTATACTGATTGTACAAGTATGAGTAGTATAATGTCTAGGTGTTTTCTTGAAAATAAATATCTCTTTGTTGCATATTCCTGCATATGCCTACTTGTACCCTTATTTGCATAATCCAGGTGGTTAAGTGTTCACTGACAAACTTGACTGCACTAATGCATTTCTATGAAGTTTGTTAGATAATACATACTTTGTCTTCAGCTGTAGAAATCACCAAAGATTCAGTAAGTAAATGGAGCTGTAAGGGTTTGTCTCAACTGACTATCTAACTTCATTGTATACATAGACTGAGAATACTCTTAGGAAAGGGCTTGAGAAACCTTTTTCTTTTCTTAGTTCTGGAACACCAGGTAAAGGTCAAAGACAAAATAAGAAATTGAACATAGAAACTGCTATGTCATAACTGTAATGAGTCAGTAGTTCAGATACAGTGATGTAGCTAACTGTGTATTTGACAGCCTTCCAAACTTTTAGCCGAAATGACCATGTACCTATTTACAGCTTGGCGGTTCTGGGGAGAATTTCTGTCAGAAAAAAAGCTGTTACAATTGCTCTTCCATCTACCAATATAATCATGCCTTTGGAAACAGTTAAAGAGGTCTGACTATACATTTTGCTTCATCAAAATTGAGATGGCAGACAAGAAAGCATAGAAAATTTTAAGTAATTGTCTCCATCCATAAAACAAATATCAAGTCCATGCACTGACATAAATAAATTTGGACCTATCTCAATGGTAATCTGACAAATAGAGTTGATGAAAAAGCAGGGGCATTCAGTGCTTTTTTTGCCTCAGTCTTTAACTATACTGATAGACTTTGAGCTGCCCAGTTCCCTAGGTTGGAACCACCACTGTGCTTCCACTGTGAGCAAACAGCGTCTTTCCTTTTGTGGGCACTGAAATTGTAAGGAGCAGCTGAATCTTCACAATAGCATAGGGCCTGATGGGATTCATCCCACTGTACTGAAGGGTGTGGAACTAGAGGGTGTTATGACTAAACCCCTCTCAATCATCTACCAAAGTTCCTGAGACTCTGGGGAGGTCCCTGCTAACTGGAAGACAGGAAGTGTTATTCCAATACGCAAAAAAAAAAAAAAAAAGAAGCATAAGGGAAGACTCAGCTAACTATAGACCTCTTCTTTTAACTTTATTTTCTGGAAAAATTATGGAATAAATTATACTGGGGGCTACTGAAAGTCATTTAAAGAATAATGCTATCATCAGGCACAGTCTATGTAGGTTCCAAAGGGAAAGTCCTTTTTAAATAATTTGAGACCCTTCTGTGATAAAGTCACCCACTTGTTGGATGGAGGGAAGGCAGTAGATTTAGTTTCTCTGAATTTTAGTATGATTTTTGATACTGTTCCCTTCAGCATCCTTCTGGAGAAATTATCCAACAGTGGGATGAGCAGGTTCACTATGCACTGGGTTAAGACTGGTGGAAGGTCAGGGCTCAAGGGGTTGTAGTGAATGGGACCACATCTGGCTGGTCTGGTGGAAGGTATGCCTGCTCCTTGTGACAGGGGAGTTGGAATTAGATGATCTTTAGGGTTCCTTCCAACACAAGACATTGTATGATTCTATGACAATTCTATGTTCACCATATTCTACTAAATAAGGTTGGATGTGAAAATTTTAATTGTAGCACACAGTGTTCCTTTTCATGCAGGCCAGAGGAGACAGCTCTTAATAAGAGGATTTTCAAGCAGTTCTACACTTCTTCATCTGAATCCAGATTTTAAAATTAATTTAATGTTTAGCTAACTTTTTCTTATGCTCATTTAAGATGTCCTCTGAGGTTTGGTTTGATTCAATTGGGGAATTTTTTCTGTTTGTTTGTGGTGTTTTGACACTTAGTCTGCTTTATATCCTATGTACCACATATTACCTTTCCACAGTCTTTTTTTGTCTGCATTGTAATTCTCTCTTTTTGCAGTGTTTTGAGGGTTGAGGTTTTCTGACCCGGCTTTCAGCAATGAGGAAACAAATATAATTTTTCCTTGTTTTTCTCTAACTGTCTTTTACCTATTTCAGTATCTTCTAGTTAATATAAAAGAAAGGCATGTCAGAACATATGCAAGCCAGATCAAATATCTTATTGCAGCACTTTGTTGAATATCAGCTAATTGGAAGTGTTGCTCAGCTGGAGTACAGTGTGAGAAAAATAAATAATGGATGTATCCATTTTTTCTTTTGAGGAAAACTCAGTGCAGTTCAGTACATATACTAGAGTCCCTGCACCTTTTGTACCCCAAAGACTGTCAAAGGATTTTATTCCATATTTAATACCAGAAATTCACAGTCATCCTGTGAACTCCATACACTGAAGAGTGATGAATGAAGTCTAAGATCTCTTCACAGGTATCTCAGTCAAAGAACTCAAAATTTATCCTCTGTCTGCTTACAAAGCAGCATTCTGCTCAAGATAAAAGGTATAGCAGCGTAAATAATGAGGTGAATGACAGCTTGCACCAGCCGTGTGGAAGGGTGAATTCACCCTAGCTGAAAACAGCAAATAGGAAGAAAAAATAGTAAAGAAAGGCAGTGGAACTATTTAACCTTAAAAACAGCTGAGAGCTGTATTCTTTTATTATATGTTTAAACCACTACTTCTATAATACATTTTAAGAGGATCAAGGCTGTTAGATCAGCACTTACTACTCACTATTAAAAATGGAATTTTAGAATTTTTTATTTATTTATGGTTTTCTAGAAATTCAAGGAACTCATTTCAAATGTAGTAGGAGGTTTAGATGATTAGACTATCAAATTAAAGCAGAAGTGAACTGAACTCAAGATAGTTTTGATAGATTATCCTGACAGCATGAGGGTTCCTAGAGCTGAGACAGATGGCACAATGTATATGTGTAAATACATGTATAACATGTACACTCTGCTCAAACTCCCAAACACTTCCCAATTTGTAAATATCCTAAGGGTACTCAGATTAAAATTAAAAATAAAGTTTAGCATGATAGAGAGATCTCATAATTGTGTGCAGAAAATACCCAATAATTTATGCTAATTTTGAAATCAACTACTAGTATATTTTTGAGGCTAGCCTTACTCTTAAAATTAGATGATCATACCAAACTATTTTAATGTCTAACATAATATTTCAAAGTTTCTATGTGCTCCAGAATGACCAGATATTTTGCATCAATTAGGACACAGAAGCCGAACTATGTTATATTAGTATTATATTTATATTTCCAAGATAAGTAAGTATTGATGCATTTAAAGTTCTACAGAGATGTTGTAAACATTCTCAAGCCTCATTTTATCTTGAATTTTCCAAGATCTTTCTTCCTACACTGAAGGAATTGTCCTCACCACAGGGCAACAGTCCTTGTTCCTCCAGACTTATTGTGAAGGGGAAAAAAAACAAACTACAAAATCCCCCAAAACAATAACTGTTTGTAATTTACTGAACAGTTAGTGCATTTGTAGATACTTAGATTCAGACCAACAAGCTCGATTTCATTCATACATCTGGACATTTAAATCTTCACCTGCCTTGTCTATAACTTTTACATAGTTTGTGTATTTTTTAACATACTTACAGACTGTTTAGACTCCCCATCTGATTAAAGAGGAAAAAAATACATTTAGAAGAATTTAAAAAATCTATTTAGTCTTCTGAAAAGCATGAGATACCAATTCATGAACTAAGAATAACAATAATTGTATCAACAGTATGGCCTGCTTCCTTTTTGCATATAGTATTTACCTATCTTTCCAAAGAAAATAGGCATTTTTTTCTCCTACATTCAATATTTTACTGGTAAAGAGAATAAAACCAGAAAAAAAGGCCCTTTTTATTAGATTTGTCCAAAAGAAAAGGAAAAAAAAAAAAGAAAATACAGAAAATTAAAAAGAAAAGACATGGGAAAAGAAAAAAAGAAGAAGGGGAAAGGGAAATAAAGGGTTTTTAGATGAGCAGCTGTGTTTAATAACTTGAGAAAGAGTAGTTGAGAGTCATCCTGCAAAAATCCGGTTTTGGAAAATAGTAAAATTTCATTACAATTTTAAGCATTTTTTTTAATATAGTCTAAACTTTGCCACACAAAATATTTTAGGATGTAAGGCAGAGTTCTCAGGGAACACTGGGTTTAGTCCTGAGATAGAAAGATAGTTATACTTTTGTGTTCACAAGGGGAAATGAGAAAGACATAAGGAAGAGCGCTTGATGAAGACCTGCTCACAAAAAATTTGAATTATTATCTAGTAGCAGCATAAAATTTGACAGTAGCATTATACCTCACAGATAGCAGTGTCTACTGAATGAATGTTATTTTCTCAAGCAATATAATGCATCATGCATAAAAAAGAAGTAGAGATGCAGAGAAGAAAGGTTTGTTTATTTGTACAGAATTCCCTTAGGCATTTTCCTCCAATAGGTATAATTCTTTCCAAATCTATAGCTAAAGCCGTGTATTGCAAGAGATAAAATCCTCAGAGAACCTCAAATTAATTACTCCAGTTCATAAAAAGAGCTCCAATTCCAAACTAAATATGTGCCTCAAACCCATTAAACAATAACAAATTGGCTTAGAGATCAAATTTGAGAACAATAAAATTAATGTGGTTATTTGTTAATTTTGAAACAAACCAGTTCCTGACTAAGAAAATAATGAATAAATCTGTGTCTAAAATCCATAACTGGGAATATGTTATACAGAAATAGATCATCAGATCATTTATATTGGTGGAAGCCAGAGTTATTTCGAGCCTAAGGGCTCTAGTGGCAGAAAGCACATGAAGAACATTGTGGTTATAGCTTTTCAAGCAATTTGCTGTCAGGAATTCCCCATAAGGATTATATCCTGTTTTTTCTGCCCACGGAGACATCAGAGCTGTTCCTGACAGCATGTAGCCAACATGTAGAAGATGAGCTCATTAACTGCTTCTCTGGAACGCCTTGCATTGGCAAATCTCCTGCATGCTCCTCCTTGGCAAAGACTTGCATTTTCCTAAATTGTGGGGATTCAGAAAGAATGGAGCATTCGTATTCCTGCTTGTTCCTGCCAACAGATTGGTACCCCTGAGGCTCAAATGAAGCTCAGTCTACACAGCAGCTAAACACACAGTTCTTTTTTTATTTCTTCCTTTTTTTACTTTTTTTTGTATCATAAGAAAGTACATAAATCAGGATGTCTCTGTTGATAAATGCAACTAAAAGATTGGAAAGTCCATTTCATATAAATTTGTATTAGCTTGATCCTAGCTCTTCCATTGTGGACTTTGTGGACACCTGTACTGGTTTGGACTTTGACAGAGTTAATTTTCTTCTTAGTAACTGGTACAGTGTTATGTTTTTGGATTTAAGCTGAGGAAAATGTTGATAACATGTTGATAATGCTGATGTCTTGGCTGTTGCTGAGCGGTTCTTACCCTAAACAAGGACTTTTCAGGTTCCTATGTTCTGCCAGTGCAAAACTACTGAAAAACCCAGAAGGGAGCATGGGCAAGGCAGATAACCTGAACTGACCAAAGAGAGTGATTTCTGTGAGAATGAGAAGTATATAAATAATGAAACTTTTCAAACATAGAATTAATTCTAGAACATAAAATAGATGAAAATAGGTTTTTCTGTAATGTAACTTTCAAGTAATTAACTGCAATATAAGTTTCATAAAAGTACAAATACATTATAATTTTTAAAGACTTTTTTTTGTTTAATTGGTTGGTTTTTTGCAACGTAGATTTTATATGTGATTCTTTTGCTGCATAATCATCTTGCTTGTGCTTTTCTTTGGTTTTCATTAATTATTTTAAAAGTCTTCACACAGAACAAGCTGCAGTTATTTTAGTCAGAGAACTACCTAGAATCTTCAGCAGAAATATGGCATGTGTACGGGTTTTTATAGTTTTGTTTGAATATTTTAAATTTATTTTCATTTCTGGGCACTGAATTCATGTTACTGGCAAGTTCTTTCCAATGCATGACTACATAATCATACCAATTGCATTGACCCATTAGATTAACTCAATTCTAACTAATCAAGAGATAAATACTTCTTAAGTGAGATAACAGTGCAGGAAGGAGAAATTTTCTTTGCACTTCTTTTTGATTAAATTAACCTGCTGTAAAAGAACACTTTTCAATCAAATTAAAAAGACACAGACTTAAATCCACACAGTTCATAACAAGTAGACTAATCGCAGGGTTTTCATATGACTAGGAATGACAGGAACATTGTACTGAATGGAAAAAAAATATTTTATGACCAAAATTTTGCATAGTTTAGAAGTCTTAGAAAGAAAAGTCTTAGAATGAACCAATACTCTGACATTATGCATACATTTTATTTTTTAAAGCAATTACATTCATTTAATCTAAATTCATAGTGACAGAAGCAGACTTTATATTTTAGCATAATTGAATACCAGATGGGAAATCACACAAATAAAACAAGGGAACACTAAAAGAGAGAACTCCAGTATTTGCCATTTCTGCTGAAATTGGCATTTCTTTCTTAAGAGATTCAGAAAAAACCCCAACCTATATTTTCTTTTTTTTGTTTTATTGTAAATATTTTTCTGTTGTTCGGAAGGAGATTAATTGACTTCCTTATCTTATGAGAAGCAATTTTTCTTCTTTTTTGTTTGCTTCTTCTCAAAGAGAGCAGTTTGCAGAGATGAATAACATTATTTAATTCCATTTAAAAATATTTTTCGTAACTGTCCTGGTTTTTAGCCCCAACAGAGTTCCTTTTTCTCAGTAGCCATGAGGGTGTGGAGCCTGGAGACTTGTGGACATGTCTGGGTTGTTATTTACTATCTACTGGGGGAAGAAATAAGGGATTCTCATAATAAGGGAGAGGGCCACGGCTTTTGGAAGAAAAGTGTTGCCATGTAGGATTCATTCACCATTTTGTTCATTGTCTCATGGTTGTGCCAGTTCAGGCTTGGTGAGCAATTTTTGTATGTAAAATACCTTATTTTTGTCTACTTTTTTATTTATATTGTTGCTATTAGTTTGTTTTCTTATCTCATTGTTGTTACAATGTTATTAATCTTATCCCAACCCATAATCTCTGCCTTTTGTTTCTTTCACCTGAGGGGGTGGGAGGAGGGGAGAGGGAGTGTTGTTCCTAAACCATAGCAATAATTTTGTGGGTTTTCCCCATCTTTGTATCTGTGATATTATTGTCAGTTTCCTGGAGCATTCCTAGGGGCTGGCTACCCAAGTTCTTTTCCTTTCAATGTTTAGTTACCACAAAGAAAATTTGGCTGTAGAATCAAGGGAGAGTCATGGTTTCCTGCGATGCCTGAGAGTAAAAGAATAAAACTGACAAGATCCTCAGAAAGTGTAATATCAAGGTTTTGAACAAAAATGTGAGAAATTCTGAGCAATCTGGTTTTTTTCCACAGAAATGAATATTTCACAAAATTTAAAAAATTAAACTTCTCACAAAAATTCCAACTTAATGTAGCACAAATTAAGAAGCTCTCTAAAGAACCTGTTATTATGTCAGAGTTTGTCTGCATCAAGTCCTGCTCTCCTGTTGCTATATGAATTGCATCCCTTTGGTGACTTAAGCATGTGTTGTAACATGCACAAAAGTGTACCAATAGTAGTGTTGCATGGGTGGTTTTCTCTTCAGTAAATTCTTATGCAAATTAGTCACTGTGAAAAATTAAATGTTGAAGACTTTACTCTCTACAATTAATAGGTAGTTGTAGACAGAGTCAACACATCTCAACAGTCTGATTTCAGAGAAAACTGAGATTGTTACAAGGTTGAGCGCAACTTTCAGAAAACAGTCATTAAGGAAAACTAATAAAAATATTACCCAGGTAAAGAAAGGGGAATCTTTGTTAAATAATTATACAAATGACTTTCAGAATTAATTTCTAGAATGTTATTGAATCTACCCTTGGGATTTTCTTAGAAATAAATGCTTCAGGTTCTCATCTATACTGACTTGCTGGAATGTGCTGTAGGTAATTAGATATTGATTCTTGCTGTCAATGGGTATACCACCTATTATCCATTTCCATGCAATGTGAAATGTAGAAAGTCTGAATTAATCTTGGAACTACTTTTAAATAGTTACATTTTAATTACATATTCCGTGCCACTAAGAAAACTAATCCTATTAGAAATTGAAGAGGATAAGAAATTTTTAATGGCTGAGTGACTCAAACATTAAGAGCAGTAACTGAAATTTGCTCACTGCTGTTTTTCATATGTACATGTATTTGTATGCTTACTGATCATGTTTGTTCTTATTTGTTAGCAAACATCTGTAGAAAAAATGTCAATAGAAATAACTAAAATCAAGCTGAGATTAGTATTTCTTGAAAAGTTATTACAAGGTCAATGTCTAGTTCTGCTGAGAGTAACTATTATTTTTAGAGTAGTTAATCATAGAATCACAGAACGTGCTGATTTGGAAGGGACCCAGGAGGATCATTGAGTCCCAGCACTGCACAGGACCATTCCCAAGAATCACACCACAGGCCCCACAGTATTGTCCAAACACTTCTTGAACTCTGACAATCTGGAGTGGTGACCACTTCCCTGGGGATCTTGTTGCAGTGCTCAAACACCCTCTGAAGACCCTTTTTCTAATACCTAACCTAAATCTTCCCTGATACAACCTCAAACCATTCCTTAGGATGTAGGTAACCTTAAAAATCTTACATTATGTTCCTCTGTGCTCTACTTGATGACGCTATTCTTCTTTGTCTTACTTTAAAAGAATTTTTCTCTAACTTTATCCCAGTGAATAAAGTAAAAGAACAATGCCAAATGGAGTTGTTAGAAGAAACATAAAAAGCTCAGAAGAGGTAGCTAAATATGCTGTTTAGCTATACTCACATATTGAATATTTAGCTGGTACAACCATAGGTTGATTTTTTTGGTTTTCAATGAGTTTCTCTCTGCACATTTTTGTGCAGAGGAAGAACTGGGTATAGAGATTAGAGGACCACAGCTTAAATGCTTTATTTCTTTTTCTTAAGATATATATCATATCGAGCAGAAAGTAAGATATAATCAACTTTCTTTCGAAGAAACAGAGAGTTTTGTAATTATATGGTGCCAAGAGGACCAATATATTCTTAAGTTGTTTCCTTGTGTATCATTACAATGTTTCACTGCCTTGATGAATTAAGGGGTTTATTTTTCCTTTCTTACATATTTAAAACTCTATAGGAGTAAGGATATTATATAGGTGAACTCCTTTGTTGTTGAATCTAGTACCTAATTTATATTACAAAAAGAAAAAATTATGTATCATAAAACTTTTCTCCTTTTCTTAATTATTTTTGCTTTATTTCTGAGTTTAAGGAGTCTGCTGATATGAATTTGGGGTATTAACATAATTGTGATCTTCCCATCAAAACTAGTGGCTTAAGTTTTGCTTAAAGTAGTTAGATGAGAACTCATAACTGAATAAATCACCCTAATTTCTTTGATGTCTCACCTAAATATACGTCAATTACACTATCTGAGCCATGAGTAAGCTTCTGAAAACAGATGCTTTCTCTGTTTTTCCCATAGGACATATAGTGTATCTGAGTTTTCTTTCTGTCTTTCTGGAAGAAACAGTAGCAGAGGTCTAGAGCTTCCAGGCAAGAAAACAATGTGCAATGCCTTACTGTGCCCAAAATGTGCATTTTCATGAAAGGATCTCTATGAAAACAATAAAAAACCCCAAACAAACAAAAAAGCAAACAAGAACCCCCACAAATAAACAGAAAATAAAAGAACAGAAGCAAACAAATTTTGTCAAGATTTAAATGTTACTTTTTTGCACAGTTTTGAATGAAGTAACTTGCCTCTTTCTGTCTCCACCCAGAGAAAACAAATTAATGTTGCAGTCTGCTAAGGACAATTTAGTTTTCTTCTCCTGACAGCTGATGAAGCCAAATAAAGAAGGGGTCTCAAGTTTACATAACTTGGCAGAATTCTTTAGACATTAACAGCAGATGGTGATATTTTCTCATTTCAGAAATTTCTCTTTAAGTGATGGTCATATTAAAGAAATATTGAGGCTTTAATAAGAATTACTGTCCATCAATATATTTTGTTTCGTCCTTCAGGTTGAAAGATTAGAATCTCAGTAGTTACTAAAATCAGTAACTTAAATAATTCTATTAGCCTTATTCTGCAGGAAGTACCAAACAATGAGATCCTAGTTTGTAGTAATCTTCCTACAACTAAACCCCAGCAATAAAGACCTATTTTTTTGTGTATGAAAAAGATGGCAGATTCCCAGATGTCAAGAAAGCATTTTGTTACCAGCTTGCTAGTAGCACAATAAGTCTTGGTGACAAATTCACAATATTATGGACACCCTTTCATTTTTTCTTAAGACTTGTCAGACCTGCCAATAACTGAGAAAAAGAGGGTGGGGTTGAGCTATTGAGAAGAAAATATAATAGGATGTTGCCACAGTGTTTGCTACATTAAATATCTGAGTAAGCATCTCACCCTAAGGTCAGGCGGGAAAAACAAAATCAAAGAGAATTAATTATCAACTGCTTGTCATCAGAAATTCACACACAGATTATCCATGGCTTCCTAACAGATTGATTGGCTGTCACAGAGGTGCACATGCAGACAGTGAAAGTATGTTACAACACTGCACAGAAGAAATGGTCAGCAGTGAATATAATGCTAAACTAGAACTCCTGTATAAATTTTCATTGGACTGATGCATCTGGCAAGTGAGAAGAATTATATGAAACAGACATGTGCATTTTAGAAATACAAAATCAACAAAGTAATAAAGTGAAAGAAAAAATTATGTGTAAAATCCAAGTAGGCCATTGAAAATTATCAAGTCAAATTCATAGACACTATTTATGAACCTGATATTCCTCTATGACAAGATGATACCCTTAGTGGATGGAGAAAAAATCTGTGCATATTGTGACTTCAGTAAAGCATTTGACACCGTCTCCTTCAGCATTCTCATGCAGATACTGGCTGCTCATGGCTTAGATGGGTGCACTCTTCTCTGGGTAAAAAAAGTATCTGGAGTGACACCAGAGTGGTGCTGAATGGTTACATCCAGCTGGCAGGCAGTCATAAGGGTTGTCCTTCAGGGCTCGGTATTGAGGTCAATCCTGTTTAACATCCTTATGATGTAAAATGATACATCTATGATATATCTACATACGTCTAGATGAGGTGGCAGTAAATTTGCCACCAACACTTAAGTGAGAGATTGGAGAAAATTATTTCTGGCTCAAAACAACTGAAGTGCATGTGTATGTGTGTGTGAGGATGTGTGTGTGTGTGTGTGTGTGTGTCTGTGTGTGTGTGTGTGTGTGTCCTCCTCTTCCCCCTCAAATATTTCAGTTTTTTGAGCCAGTAATAATTTTCTCCAGTCTCTCACAGGGTTGGAATATTTATCTGCAGGAGGGAACAAAGGCTCCAGAGGAATCTGGACAATCTTGATCAATGGGCTGAAGCCAACTGCTAGAGGTTTGATAAGATTCAGTGCCAGGTCCTGCACATGGGACACTACAACCCATGAAGTACTACAGGCCAGGGGCAGAGTGCCTGGAAAACTACTCAGAAGAAAAGGATCTGCTGTGCTTGTCAGCAGCTGGCTGAACATGATCCAGTGTACACCCAGGTGGCCAAGAAGGCCAATGGCCACCTGGCTTGTATCAGCAATGGTGTGGCCAGCAAAACCAGGGCAGTGATTGTCCCCTTGTACTCAGCACTGGTAAGGCCATACCCTGAGTCCTGTGTTCACTTCTAGACCACTCTCTACAAGGAAGATACTGAGGTGCTGGAGTGTGTCCAAAGAAGGGCAATGGACTTGTGCTTCCACAGAGAAAATTAACAAGCTATTAAAAAGCATCAGGACCGAAAAAAGCGTCAAGGAGCTGATTTTCTTGGATATTTTATAGATGTTGATAGTGACTAAATAAGCATTTGGTCCAACTGTGTAATATATAATCAACTTAAAATCACTGTGGGTGCAAAATCATTCATTTTACACAGAATTTTATATCTGACAGTTTGTCCCTTTGGTGCAGAGTTTCCTGACTAAGTGGTATAAATAAAGTAATTAATAAAAAATGAAAAAGATTCTGAAAACTTAATACATTGCTAGCCATAATTGCCTATATCTTTTTCTTTCTCATTTACATTGCAGATACTGTGATCTAAATGTTGATTTGCCCTTAGCATATTATTTTGCAGGGAATGGTATGTAATTGGCATTCAAATCATTCTCTCTATACTGCTAGTAGTGGGTTGCTTCCATAAGGGACAAATGTCTTAAGCTCAATTTTAAAAATCCAACATGTTTTCTTATAAGTCAATGGTTCTTTTTGAACATAATTTAAATCTAAAAGAGTAAAATAAATTCCACATCTAATCAATAACAAGATTGTGTTTAGAAAATAAATGATAGTGTTAAAGTAAAAACAACATACTCCATCACAACAATTTGCATATATTATCGATCATTTGAGTACACTTCATTTGGTATTCTATGAGATAGCTTTGAACAGAACAGAACAGAACAGAACAGAACAGAATGTCCTCTGCACTCTCATAATTTCTTTCCTTTTTTTTTTAACCATTTAGTGGTATGGAAATCTTCAATATTGAAATCAGAACCATTTTTTCTTCTATCATAATCAGATGATTAAATATATAAGAGCTTAAAATGCTGTGTAACATGATCTTGAACTGCAGTACATAAATGATGGGATTTGAAAATGTGTGTTGCACGCATTTTCAAAGAGGCGGAATGTTAGAACAGCAAGCAACTATGCTGTTGACTAGGTTTTGGAATGAAGTTTAGACAACTGAAGAGGATGTTGAAAAAGACAGCTGAGAACATAAAAAGTGCTGATCATATTTATGCTGAATAAAAGAGTGGTGAAAGTTGCAGGTAGCACCATCAGGGAGGGCTGGATCTCAGAGGTCCAAAGGCAAGTAATGAGAAACAGTCAGACCCCATACAAAAATGGAGAGGAGCACAGGGGAATCTTTGCAGAGTATGATCTTGTAAGGAAGGCAGTGCCTAGGCAACTGTATCAGTAACACTGTGCAAGACTGAGACTGTCTGCACAGTGTATGAAAATGGGTTATACCACCATTTGGAGGCACCTTTCCTGCCTGGAGAAATGGTCAGAAATTTCATCAAGAGGTGTGTGCTAAGTCCTGCAGCTGAGAAGGAAAAATTCCATGTGTCCATACATGCTGGGGTCTTACAAGCTGTAAAACCACTTTGCAGAAGAGTGCCTGGCAGTGCTGCTGCTCACCAAGCTGAATATGAGCCAGCAGTGAATCCTTGCAGATAAAAAAAAACAGCCTCCTGATTGGCATGAGGAAGCAACCACCAGATTGAAGGAGTGCTTCTTCCTCTCTACTCTACCCACATGAGAATCAGCCGGAGTGCTGGAGTGCTGGGTCCAGTGCTGGGATCCCCATTACAGCACGGACATGAAGACATAGAATTGGGTCCAGCAAAAAGCCACAAATATGGTCAGTGGATTGGGGCACCTCTCATAGGAAGAGAAACTGAGAAAGCTGGCACTGTTCAGCTTAAAGTGGAGATGAGGAGGCTAAGAGAAGATTTTGACAGGGTGTTGAAATGCATTACATGAGGATCTAAAGAAATGAAGTCAGACTGCTCAGTGGTGCTCAGTAACATAACAAGTCAGTGGATCCAAATGAAAATGCAGAAATCTACATTCAAATATAAGAAAACAGTTCTACTGTGACAGAGCCCAAACATTGGAAAAAACTGGATAAAGAGTGTGGGTTCTTCACCCTTGGAGAACCTGGCTAGGTGGGATTACAGGATCTCCAGAGGGGCCTTTGAAATGCAGCTATTCCATGGTCTTGCAAGTTTATGAAATATCAAATTTCCATAGAGATGTAACAAAACATGTGACAAATGGGGGGAAATCCATAAAGACTGGATGTTTATCTGGAAGGACAGTAGGGAAGAGAAAAGGAGGAAAGCAAGTAGGAGGGATGTAGGAGGGCTGCAGATTGAGTGGTTTATGTTTCCAGGCTGTCTGGAGTCACTATCAAAGCCTTGGCTGGGCCGCCTTGGCTGGGGCCAGCCAATAAACAAAACCAATCACTATTGGTACCTCATAGGAAAGGGGCTGGCTTGAAAACAAATGGAAGACTTTTCTGAAAAAGAGACAAGGAGAAAAGTATTTTCTAACATTGAAGAACTGAGACACTTTCTGTATTTCAAAGTTACACAGAATTGTATTTTAAGAAAACTTTATTTCTGGATTTTAAGATTACCTGCAAAACCTTATCCAACATAAAAGTAGATCAGAGCAGTAGAAGAATCAATGGGTTGTGTGGCATGTCCCACTCATTTTCTGGTAAGAGAGAAATCACCTGTATCAAAAGGATGGTACAGGAGAGTGGTAAAAGTAGCTGGATATGGATAAAACTTCCTACCATACTACCCTAGGGATGAAAGCATCTGTGTTGTTTGGTTTTGGTTCGTGGGGATTTTTCTTTGGGGTTTTGTTCTTGGGTTTTGTTTTTTTGGGATTTTTTTTTTTTTTCATTTTTCTCTGTCGGAGAAACATCAAAGCTAAGATGAGTAGTTAATCCTTCCTGAAAATGTGTTAATTAGGACTTCAGGCTCTTTCCGTTTCTTTTAACAGTGCTCCAGCCAACACTAAGAATGTTGCACAGAACCAATTAAAGTGCTGTTAGAAGGGAAAATTGATTCATACATAAAGTCTGGACAGTCAGGAAGCCTTACAGGGTCAGATTACCTAATTAAGAGTTGAAGAACTTTTTATTCTTGCTACTCTTTTGTAAAGGGACAAAATCAAAAAAACATAGATGTTTCCAAGTGTTTGTGACTTTGCGAACCATGTTAAACTCCATTAGCTTCAAGGACAGCTGGGCTTTGATGAACTGGTAGTTTAAGATTTAGGAAATTTCTGTTTATTGTGCTCATCCCTGAACTGTAATTATTGAGTCATGGGGTACATTAGGATGAACTCCTGGGCTCTCTGGGTTGGTTGCACATGTTATTTTGGCTTTTGCAACTTTCTATAATCTTGGACTCACAAAAAATTATTCAGCTAAGCAGATTATTACTAAGAGAATGAATGATGTCCTCAATTATTCAGATTCAGTTTAGGTGACTGGAAGCTTTATTTAGAATATTCATTTGTGGAGCTGAGATGGCTGTATTTGAAGCAGCTTTTTGTGTGTGCCTGTGTCTACCTACACAGTTTATTGAAGATAAATGAAAGGAATTAAAAGAGTGGCTCAAAGTGCTTATTGGTGTTTTCAGGTATGAATTTTAAGCAAAGAGAAATGCTCTTGAAAATTAAGACACTAAAATAGAACAAACTGGGAAAAAGGCCACTGGAAAGCTAAGTAAATTTTATGCAAATTGATAGGCCCAATTAAAACCATCAGACTTCATTATAATTGTGCAAGTACAGGTTACAGCTTCTCTATCTGTACAGTGATATTAGCTATATGACTCAATTCTTTGCTACGTAGATGGAAACAACAGTTCTCTAGAGGAAACCCACCAATTCTGGAAAACATTAGCATTCATGGCCATTTTGGCAAAAAAGCTTTGAATAACGAAAATTTAATACATGCAAGTTATATACATATACACTATTTATACATATATGAAATAGCAAATGCATACATAATAAGTAGCAATAAAACTTTATATTTATTAGACAGTTTGAATGTGAACTTTTTATACTAGAAAGGGTTTTTTTAGCTAAAGAAAATGAATTACAACTTGTCTGCACTGTGATTTGCTTAGAAAACTGTCTTTAATGGAAAGATACTTGTAGTTTCAAACTTTCCAAATTGGTCACCTGGTCTGAGTAGAAGACTACCAATTCAGAGACAGGATCAGCTTTAAATCCTCATCTTGACACCACCAAATTTCAATTTTATGAGAGAAAAGACTGTGTTTTGCTAAGTGTGTCCATGTCCATGCCTTTGCACTTTGTTCAGGTAAGGCACACTGACCTCAGGACCTCCACTGAGTTGTGTACACCTTCAGGTATCAGCCAGAACCTGGGACTGGGCCACATGTTTTTAACACATTACATTGGAGTTGATATTTACTTAAGTTATTTATGTCTTGTGAATTGTTGTTATGACTAGATCCCAGAGGTCAATGAAGATCTGAACAACTTTTACTTTATTATCATTCTTCTGGAAAAGATCAAGCTATTGATCAACATGAGGTTGTATATAGGGGAGCCTTGTAAAAAATCCCAGTATACTATAGCCATGTATACTATAACAAGTACTTTGCAGATAGCAATCACAGCAAAACTCAGTTATGCATAATTAGTCATATCAAGCTATTTTTGAACTCCTTTAGTACTTGGCAGAATTTTTCTCTCAATAGTGCTTCATGTTCCTTAAATCCAGCCACTGATTCTTATGACTGTCAAACGCCTCAGTGAGGGTTTATAGAGCAACATGGAAAGTTTTGCACTTTATTAGCTTCAAAGAAACAGACACTATATACAGCACCAATGGGTGCTTTTTCTCTTAGTTGCAGTATAAAGAATTTGGCAGTACCTGTTTGCTTTAATGGATACATCTGTTCCTTTTTGGCCTATAAATTTCAATGTCATGCTAATGTCGAATTCAGATGCAAGCTGTGTTTTAAAGTGGTAGTGCATGACAAGTTTATGCAATTTAACAGCAGATTTCATTCTTTATAACTGCTTTTGAGAAAATTGTTTTTGTCATGGTGACATGTCATATACCGTTTAGCTCTTCTGTTTTTAACCTTGTTAAAACCTTACAATTTTAAAGATTATTTCATCTTTCAGCTAAGTGAAAATAGTCTATTCAAGAGATTGTTCTCCCATCATTTAGTAAAACCTATTAAAGATGTCTGCTAAGAGGTGTTATCCAATTGCAAGGAATACATTTTATTTTATAATTGTTAAGTAAAAGTTGACGCTTTTATGTCACATTCACCCAACTTATTTTGTCCCATATGTACAGGTTCTGCTAATAAGACAACACGTTTCTATTCTTGGAAGAATACACTCCTTCAGTTAGCAATGGAATTTAAAACAGTCAGTGATATTTAACATTGCACTGAAAGAGGAAAGTCTTTCTCCATCTTCACAGCCCAAATAAGGGTTCATCATTCACCAAATCAGCTCATAGCCCAGGCTTGGATTTTAAAGTATAAGAAAAACTACTAACTGCTTCTTTCCATAATTTCACTCCTTAAACATATTATCAAGATTACCAGTGAAAATACCTAAGGCCTCACACTTTTTCGATTTCCTTTTAGATAGATGACAACTCAATTGACTAACTTCTAAATGTTTTTTGTAGTCTGTAATTCTAGAAGGGATTGACATAACTATAGGAATAAAGGGAATTCTGGTGTTCATAAAAGAGAATAAAAGACAAACATAAGGGTCTATACAGAACTTCCCAGTTAAAAGTCTGAATAGCTAGAAGGTTTTGTAAATTACAGGGGTCTGATGCTTCAGAAATATTGAGATAATTATAATCAAATGTTTCAGTGCTGTGTTCAGTCGTAGAGGGGCAGCCACAAAAGGAGTTGGACCATCTATGTATTCGTAGGAGTGGGTTTATCAGGAAGGGAATAAAAAGGGAATATCCTTACGAAAACAGTTGAATTCTAATTTGGACTATTACATAATATCTTTGCATCTGGTATGAAAGTCTTACTAGATGATAGACAATTCACTTTTTAATTGTATAAAAACTTTTAATTTGATAAAACCCAGGCTTTTTACGGACAGCCATTAATGGAATTTTCGTCACTTTTTGGGTGCCTGTGTTGAAGCTCAGAACCCTGATTACTAGAAAAATTGGAAGCCCTGAGAAAGAAAGTTTTGCTGCAATACACACTCTCAGATCATGTGAGAAATTACCTACTGGTGGTCTCATTCAGAATACCTAGATTTAATGGAAGTATTTAGCTGAAGTCACTCTATGCATCAGTTCTTAAAAAATAATGATGCTAATTTCCCTTTTTTTCATAGGATCCAAATTTTTATTTCAGTATTGCAGGGATTATGGAAACACTTGAAGAACACTTTTGTACAGTCAGATTTTCCACAAAAAAGGTGTTATACTTCAATAAATAACCCTCCCCACCCCTCTAATTCTTACATTTAAATTAAACTAGAAATACCTAAAATGAAACGCATTTTAGAAATGGACTACCATCTTCTGAAAATGCTGAAATGGAATTTTTTATTATTTTACCTTTTTTCCATTTATTTTTCAGGAAAAATAGTTCAGTCAATTTGAAGCATATAATAATGAAATGTGGTAGAATTAAATATTAAACTGAAATTTTTTACTGTTGTCTATATTAATGTTGTCAAATATAAAGGCCTCAGAGGAAATCAGCATTTTTTGTTTAAATACTACTTTCAGGAACATTCTGAAAATCAGAATAATATAACAAAAAATGAATAGCATATCTCTTTATTGGACTTGGTCAGATTTTTTCACTTTATAGGTGAAGAAACTTGATACCAATTTTAGTCTTCCTCAGTAAGAATCTCTGGCACAGGGCTGGTCCTGTGCAGTGCCAGGAATTGGACTTTGATGATTCTTATGGTCCCTTCAAACCCAGGATATTCTATATTTTCATTAAACATTTTATATGGGATGTAATGTGTGTTTGTGCTTGTTTGTGTGATTTCAGCAATCCCTAAGAAAGGATTAAGTGACAAAAAATAAAAATTTAAAAGTTCTCATCTAAGTAACCCATTGAATACTTACTAACTGTAATTAAATAGTTGCTAACCTGTGGTTTATGCCTCTTATATGCTTTATAAATCTACTCTCTATTTGAGGTTTAACTAGTTTTACTAGGACCATCTATTGCTTATAGCAATTTTTTACCTTTGAATTTACATAAAACCCACTTACATTTAAAGAAAACCTTTTCAGTTATTTTGTTGTTGTTGTTTATAAAACAATTTTTATTGACCAGTTTCTGGAATTTCAGTTATTTTTCTGCACACATGCCAATCAGTGTCTTTCGAATTGAAACAGATATAATAAATGTATAATAAATTAAACTAAGCTTTTTTTACAGATAAAGAATAGAGCTGTTTACAAAGCACAAAATGTTTATGGTGTTCTATAACATGCAATAGCTTTTTTGCATAGATTTGTGATGGAGTTTTAGAATTGTATACTCAGATATTTCAAGTGTAGGAAAATTCCAGAGGGATAATACAAAACTGTGAGTTTTCCAGGAAGAGTGGACTTGTTTTTTAAATAGCCAAATCATTAATTTGATATGTTAATTTTAAGAAGAGGTATTTTCCTGGTAAATCGGAAATTGCAAGGTAAGGAAATATTTTTTTTCTGCCCTGTGCCTTACAAGGATAAATAGACACTGAAGCAATTAATATATTGCAGTGTCATATAAAACTAGGGTAACTTGATATGGAGCTGATTATGCTAGGATGAAGGGATTCTATTTAGTTACTTTCCTAGTAAATTCAATGAGCTTCTTGCAGGCGTTTATTTTTAAGCTAACTGGGTCCAAGGTTTTCTGTAAATTAAAAATAGTTCTCTGTGGAGTAGGCTTTAGATTTCCAGCTTCTAAATCCAGTTCTGCTGCCTTTGTTTGTTCTGAAAGACACAATTAGAATTCCTATGCAGTAAAATTCTTCTCAGTATTCCTGATAAAGGAAGATCTGTCTATTTCAGTCACAAAAACATAAATAAATAACTAGACCCTGTATTTGCATGTGTTTGTAGGGATTCAATTTGACTTTCAGATACCTTGGTTGAGATGTTCAATATTAATAGGTACTCAATTCAAAGATTAAGCTTTGAGCTCTAGAGAACAACGGGGGATGGGGGCGGGAGCGGGCGACTGGATAGCACTCAGTTGCCACCTGGGGTTATACCATGACATTATGGAAAGTAATTTCTTGAAGCATTTTCTAAGTAAGGTATCAGATAAACTTACAGGCCACCTAATATCTTGAATTTATTTGCTTTCCGATCCTGAAAAACACATTTATACCTATTCAAAAGGAATAGTCTGTAGTTGATTACACATTTCAGCCCCCTCCAAACTATTCATACAAAAGGAAGGTATACTTTCCTTCTCTTTCCCTGGTTTCCAGTGGGAATTGATGGCTAGGTAGTGAAAACCCAGTAAGCTCTTTTTCTCTGTTTTGGAAAGAAATACCCTTCTGGGACTTAGGATACTGAAAACAGCAGCATGGGAGACTGCTATCTACTTCCCATTGTAGACTCTTTAGTGAAAATGAAAGCCACACAATAAACTAACAATGCTCCTTCTTTTGCAGCCTTCAAATGAAGATATTGCATCACACTTTTTTTTTTTTTTTTCCTGGTGAAAAGATGTAGCTCTACCTACAGAGAAGAAATATAATCCTTTATTATTGAAGCCACATTCCTTTTAGCTACCCACTCACTGTATGAACAGTCAACAGAATTATTTCCTAAGTAATTCAGAGGGTCAGTTTATAGCTTCTTTTTTTCTTCAAGGTATGCATTGTACTGCATAGATACAAGGACATATTACAGTTTTTTGTAAGCCTTTTTATCATCATAAACAGTGTTAGATAACTTTGTATTCCACTTAAGGTTGTAATGTATTAAGGCTGTAATGAGAAGTGATGTCACACTTAATTGAGTGAATCCTGATATTTTGTAAAAAAGAGTAATTTTCTTTCCCCTTTCTTCTCCCTAAAACAAATATTAAAATATTCAGAAAAAAATAATACATACTAGAAACATACATATTAGAAACTTCGTAGGATTTGCATTTTGCTAGCTTATTTTCATGCCCTTGAATACCTTGGAAAACGAATTGATGAATATACTCAAATGCCAAACTCATCACTGGGGCTGTCAGTTCCTGAAAGAAGCATCTACAGTGTATAAACTGGTATGACGAGAAAGTTTTTCCAATTCACCTTGGATATGTCCTCTTATGTTGATACTTACATGAATAGCCAACAACACTTTTATGTGGATGATATATGACTTACATATAAAACTGCGCCAGCTACGTGTCTTCTACCTACTATAAATGATATATTAGGCAAGTCTTTAAGAGGTTGCTTTTTTTTCATTTGAACTTTCATAAAACTATTTTACTGACAACTGAAAGCACAGCCATGCTATAAATGCAAATTTGCATTTATCACAGAAACAGAGATTTTATCAGCTCAAGGTCATATTAAAGGGTAACTCATCTTCTTTTATCATATTTCAGAGTTTATGAAGGCATATATGATTAAATGTAATGAATAATTATATTTGGAACTAAATCAGTAGCAGTCATTATATAACAAAATTTTTATCCAAAATGGTGTTGTTTTTCATATGTGGTTATATACATGAGGATGTGATACTGAAATTTCTCCCTACCTCCAAAATTTGATTTTTGTCAGAACTCAGCTTCTTTTCAAAATGTTCTTAGTGTGACTAAAATACTATTCAATACATTCTTATTTAATCTCTCAAATAAAATACGAATTAATCTATAATTTCATAGAACTTCAGGTGTGTAAAATAAATTCTAAAATTTCCTGAAACCTCTTTATAACTTTAGTCATCATTTATCTGCATGAGTCATCTCAAAATTCTATTTTAGCCCAATTTCTAAAACCATGGGAATATACAATGTCATCTTGTGAGAAACCTGTGTGCTAAAACCCTCAAACCTGTTTTACAGTGTTAAGCTTGGCTCAGTAGAAGTTTCATGTGGCAGAGTAGAGTTATTTAAATAGGGAAAGGCAACATTAGGAAAGCATTTAGATGAAGTCATTCATGAGAAGCAGCAGCATGCCTCTATGTGGAGGTTTTTGAAATATGAACAATGATTGTGGCACCATATGCTTCAGAAAATGTTCACTTTCTGGTCAGTTGAATAAAGTTGTCTATATCAGCAAAAACCAGTGAATGAAAAGATAAACACATAACAAAAAGAATCCTCTATGAGGGATTTTCCTCAAGAAGTAAAAAATGCTAGATATTTCACAAAGCACTGCACTACATTAAGTATTCTAACCGCAAATTGTTTAGTGTGTTAGGACTGGATAGCAGAGGGAAAACTTGAGACACGCAAACAAATTGAAAAGAAAACTGTTGTTACCACTCAGCAGGTTAAGATCATCATCCTAAGCTGAGAACAACATAGCACACAGTCTTAGAAATATAATATATCTACAGATTGCCCCGACATAATGTTGTTGAAGTATTACTGCTAGTTGTATCTAATGAAGTGTAAGTGTAACATAGAGGATTTTTTGATAAAAATAAGTGAACAAAGAATAGGTAATATTCACCTTGTTAATCTGATAATGCATTCTCCAAATACTCAGGAACTGCTTAGCCTCAGGCCACAATAATTTCCTAACAGAAATAAGTATTTTCCAAGCAGAAAGGACAATTTCATGCTTGAAAATAAGTCAGCAGTTCAGTAAAGGGTCCTACTCTTTTAAAGTCAGACTCTTAGGCTGAATTTGTGTTTTTAAATAGGTTTCCTTTTCACCCAGTCCTGATGAAGTGAGTTTGTTTCTTTCTCTTTTACTCTTCTACTATTTTGATTTCAGGATAATGATAAACAAAAAAATTATGGCTTTTAATTCAAAATACATACATGGAAGAAAAGGCTATCTGATTATTTTTACATCAAACTCACAGGGATTTTCCTTTCTTTTTACCACAGGACTTTATGTTAACTGAACCTTTTCTACTGTATATCTTTTCATCATGTATTAAAAGAGACCAGGAAGAAAATGGCAAGCCAGAAAACATGTTCCTGTCACAAATTGAGAAACTCATTGTTATTTAAAGGCTATCTAAATTTCAGCTGGTAATTACAGAGAAAGGTTAACATATCTGAACACTATTAAAAAATCCCAACAGCACAACAACAATAACAAGTCTTTTATTTTTGCAGTATAGCCTTCTGGAAGTCAGATAACATTTTAAAATATCTGAATTTTGAAAGGAAGTTATTACCGTGAAAAAAATTCCATGAAACCCTCTAGAATAGGGTCAGGTGCTGGCGGTGTGTGAGAAGGTCATTGATGCAGCTTTTTGTAACTTGCAGGACAGTCACTCACACTGGGACAAACTCTCCAGTTTGATGGAGTTTGATGGACTTTGTCAAAACCAGCAAGACATAAACACAATTTTGAACTGTCAGTGTTGGTAACTGATAAGATCTCAGGCAATTAAACTGCAAAGCTCTAGTTATGACTCGGATGATTTTTTTACAGATTTTTGATAATATTCAAATAATTTCTAGTATTGAAACTTCTCCTTGTTTCTCTGATACGAGGCCAAAAAATGTAAACTTCACATTTTTCTTTCATTTTCTTTTTTTTTAAAAAGGAATCAACATAAATTTATATGTGAGAGTATTTTTGTTCTTTTCTCTCTTTTTTCCCCTTCCAGTTAGATCTATTTCTTTTGCCAAAAGTGCTCAATAATTACTCTTTTATTATCCAAGGTGTGACATTTTTTGACACGTGTAAGATTTTGTAATGAATATTAATGCATATCTTCCTGAGAACATACATATCTCTTGTGGTTAATCTGCATCCCTGTAATGGAGATTTTGAGAGATGACTTTTTTTTTCAATATATTCTCTGCTTTATCTTTCCCAAAATTAGAGTAAGTACATCACCAGTTTCATCTTCCAAGTCTTTTAACATCAGATGTTTATCTTGAGACAGCCTTTCACTGTGCTTAAGCTCAGTCACATCCAATCATAAGCTTTTATCATCAGGGCTTCAACACATCTGACATGGACCTTGATTTCCCAGGTGATGCTCAAGACACTACAAGATTTCAAATAAACAGAAAACAAGCTGCAACAGCATGTGAATGAGAAAGCTAGCTCCCTTGACAAAGACTCATGAATACTTCAGAGAACAGAAAGTGCAGGTTGTTATTATATTTTTCTTAGAGAGTCTCAAGCATAATTCTTTTAATAAAATGACAGTTTGGAAAAGAACTTTTTTCTCATTCTGCAATGGCATAGGGAAATATAAACTGAATTTCTTCAGGGCTGCATAAGTCAGTTGCAATACACTGGGCTATAATGAAGAAGCTTCATTTTCAATTCATCAGATACCTTCATCCAAGCAAATCTTCTTTTAGCAAATTCAGTAAATATGCTGATTCATATTCAGTGCAGTAGTAATTCATATTTTAATATTAATTCATACAGTTTGTACTCATCAACAGTGTTGGAATACATTTACCAGAGATGCCCCTGAAAAGATAACCTTGTTGTACATCTTTGCAGGCACACAGGTTACCTTTCTGGAGAGTGCATCCTCCCTCTTGGTTACATATTTTCTAAGAGATGACGGAAAGGGGGATATGTCCCCAGTGTTTTGCTTTATGTAAAGATTATTTTGAACATTGCTCAGTGATTATCAAGATTTTCCTAAGACTTGGCTTCATAATCTAGCCTGTCTAAGTAATGGATGGATTTCCCATAAGAATTAACTATGTCTGCACTTGCAAACACATGCAAGTAGACAGCTTGCAAGGCAAGGCACAACAGACATTTGTATAATTAATATGATAAATAATCTCAGTGCAAAAATCCATACTGGAGTATTCTACTTTGAATGAAAAGTGAGTGACAGAAGTATATCCTGAGCTTGAAACACTAATGAAGAATTTTAATCCTTCGGGTTCTTAGGTAACCTAAGTGTACTAGATTATTCTAATGTCTCTTACTCCCACTTCCCTCCACAGTTACTAAAAATCTTTTTCATAAAACAGAAGAAAAATACATTGAACTAAAAATTAAACTCCATCTAAATGTTTGAAGTAAAAGAAAAAAATTAAATTGCTAACGAAATTCCCCCAACTGCTTAAATCTGATTTTGAGCTCCAAGACAAAATGTTATGGATTAGATTCACAGAATAAGCTCAGCTAAGGAACATTCCCTTAATCTGAAAAATTGTGCTCCAGTTAATTCTCAGTTTTCACCTGCAAAAGTCCTATTCAGACAAAGACTCTCATGCAGAAAATATACAGGGCTTTTTACCTATGAAAGTACTTTTAAATAGATATTAATAATCTTTTCTATGGACACTATTTGATGAAAATATTAAGAATGGAAGCACGGATCCAAGTAGACAATGAAAGAGTGAAGCGTCTTAGCTGTGTGGAAGAGCTCAGGAATGAAATGTAGACAAAATTAAACACAAAAACAATGTAATGTACAGAAGATATAATATTCTTATTTTTATACATCTGATAATGTTTTTAACCAGAAAATTATTATCCATGAATGATATCCTGAAGTTACCAAAGAGCATTCTATGAAAATACATCAACTTGTCATAAAATGTTCAAAAAAAAAGGTACAGGGAAGAAATGAATGACAAAATCTCTTAAGGAACTAGCAGAAATATTGAAACAAGATTTAGAATCTATATTATGTGTCCTCAACTCGAATGTTAGTCCCAATGTGTATAACACAACTGGGTCAGGTACAGAGAGGAAGAGCTAGAACAATTAAAGGTAGAGCCACTGTACGGGAATAGCTAAATTAAAAGCATTCTCCAGTATTCAGGGTGAGAGAAGATATGATAAGCATAAGATCATGTATGTCATTAAGAAACTGAGCACTTTTTCCTCAAATGCAGAATTCTTCCAAGACATTGGCAGGCAGCAGATTCAAAAGAGGAAGCCCTTCACAGAACACAGAGTTAAACTATGAATAGCATGATGAAGTCATTACAGAGTTCCAATATTTGTATTCTTGGTGTTGAAAAACCTGCTAACTACACAATATAGAATATAAATCCACCCAGGTATATTGCATGGAAATAGTAATGCAAATATTCTTGGCTCAAGAGGTTCCAGAGCAGGACCGTGCTGTGAAATTGTTAATATCTGCTGCATTCTAGGGGTACCGGGGGAGACCCAGTGTGTTGCAGCCTTCCTAGAGGAAGCGTCCCGTGAGAGAACGGCTTCTCCAGGGGCCTTTGCAATCCCCTAAGTGATGGGTGATTTCAGCAAGTGCAGCAGCTTCTCTGCTTCAAGTGATTTCAGCTCTTGTGATTCAGCTCTTTGTGAAATCGCCCGAGGCAGACTAGGGGACAGAGAGACGAGGGAGCCGTATGGCAGTGCCACAGAGCAGCTTTATTGTCCAGAAACTCCTGTGAACCCTGACTGAGGCTGGGACAGGGGTCATTCTATGGGGAACAAGGGGGTGGGGTAAGATCCATTTAGCCAACTGGGTGCAAGGTATTACCATGGAGGAGAAAGGCATGCTGGGGGTGGTTCATTGGTCACCATGACCATGAAGTAGTTTTCTTATCTCTGAGTCATCTTGCCCTCAGTTTTTTTCTCCAAGCGAGTGCAGAGGACTCACACCCAAGAGCCAAGAGCTCACAGCCCTCCACAAATCTCCTCATAAAAAAAATTGTTTTTGTTTTCTTCCCGTGATATTCTTTCTTAATACTTTAATATTGGACCATGTTGTTGGAATGATAGTGTTGGGCAGAATTGATCATGTATCTAACCCAGTACATTCTTTTTTACATCTCATGGAAATTAAAATCAAGTTTACTTAATTTCATTTTGCATTTGACAAAAAAAGATGAGCTGCACTTCTCCATTCTACCTAATTTTATAAAAGGGTTTTCTTCAGAGATTGCTTAAAGGAGAAATGAGAATAAAATATAAACAATATAATTTTTCCTAATAGGCCTTTCCTTCAAATTTTCTTCTATAAACTGTACAAAGCAGTTTAGGAAACATGCTAGATGCGTATGTTAAGCTTTGGTTTTTCCTGTCTGGATAGAGCACCTGGACAAGTGCAGATTTTCTGGAAAGTATAGAAGTGACAATGCTAACCTGATCCTCCAAGGTTAGGGGTGTTTCTGTCCTTGTAATCTTTGTTTGATTCATGTCTCAAACAATTTGGCTTCTCTTATAAATGTACTCAGACTTAACACCTATGAAAAGCAGCATTACTATGCCATCATTTGGGATATTAAGTAAAAGAAAATATCCTGTATCAGTCTAAAGCATGGGTGATTTTTCAACTTAAGAAAATATCTTATTTTTCAGCGTCTTGTCAACACAGTTATAAAGAGAATTGTTTATGATATTCTTGATATGTATTATTTATGAATGACAATAAGAACAATGTCACCATATTATTAGATTATTTATGACAACATCACACATAGTTATTGTGTTGCATGAACTAGCAAACTGCATTCCCGAATTTAATCCTTGAAGGTTTTTAATTTTTCCTCATAATTTTGAAAATCTTTATGTGTTTTATTAAGAAACTAAAGAAATGCAATTAAATCTAGTCCTGTCTCACATTTAAATGGTTAATCTATAGTTCTTTTTAAAATCCTGTAAAATTTTAAAGTTCATGTTTATAAATTACATTCATTGCCATTTTTCTGAGAGACATTAAAAAGAATGGATGATTTTTTACAGCTGTTCACTGAGTTTGGAACAGGCATATTTTTCACATATAACCTATAGGATTCTTTCTAAAAGGTTAGAATGCATCTAAATATGAAAAATCTAAAGTATTTTGTATGGTGGTCTTGTAAAAATTAAATATTTATTTCAGAGATATTGCTTAAAATAACACAGTGTACAAAATATATTTATGCATCTATATGAAATAAATATATAATCAACCTAGATGGATTAGATTCAAAAGCTACCTAAATTCCAGGAATAAAAATGTGGTATTAAAATAAGAAGTATTAAATTGATTTAAAATATTTATTTATCTATGTATATTGCTTGTTTCTAAGTAAACTAGACATTAATTCCAGGAGAGAATAATTGCCTCTAACTTTAAAGAACGGACTGAAACAATAGGTTAGACTGGATTAGTCCCTGCTCTGTTTCAGGAAAATAATAAAAATACTATAAACCACTATGATAGTTGGAAGAAAACTAGTGTGGCATTCTATGACTTAATACCTTCAAGCAGAAAGAATTTCCTCTAAAACTGTCAGAATGTTGCAGGATTAAGGACTCAGTCCTGCTATTTGCATATATTTTACGTAAAAGAGACAACATTATACTCTATGAGTCTAGTACCTGGTATGACTCTGGGAAGTTTTGACATCATTCAAAAAGAAGATTGGATATTCAAGCTCTACTCTCAAAGTAGTTTACATGGAGTAATCATTGATTTTGATTTATACTTAATGTTTAGACAACCATTACAGAGAGAAAACAGATTCCATAATTTTGTCCAATACTGTCTTCAGAATATTTCTTTATTGGCTTATACTTGCTGGAATGAAAAAGTCATTTATAGCAATAGTTTTTTAAAGAGTTCTGCTTTCTGTTGAAAGATTTCTGATTATGGCAGAGGGTTGAAAGCAATATTTAGCTAAGTTTCATAATTCTGTTTTTTCTTCATTCCCTATTTCTTTTTATTAATTGCAGAGAAACTTTTTAATTTAATTTGCCTATGAAGACAACAAGTAGCTATGTTTTGAAAAATGTACCATATTAGATAAGATTTATGACACACAGCACCAAATATTTAGAAAGGAAAAATAACTCTAATGTGTGCATAATTGAGCTACAGAATGGAAATGCTTTTATTGGTTCTGTGTGCTGTTTTTGGCTGGGGTACGGTTAATTTTCTTTACAGTCTCTGGTATGGGGCTATATTTTGGATTTGTATGGAACACAGGGTTGATAATATAGATGCTTTTGTTGTTGGTGAGCAAGGCTTGCACAGAGCCAAGGTCTTATCTGCTTTTTGTAATGCCACACTGGGGAGGAAGTTGTTGGTTCATGGGAGGCTGGGAGAAGACACAGCCAGGAGAGGTAACTGAGCAAAGGGATATCCCAGACTTTGTGACATGCTCAGCATATAAAAAGGGGGGAAGAAGGAGGAAGTGGGGGATGTGTTGAATGATGACATTTGCTTTTCATACCATTTATAGACCTTGATCACATCTCTTTCCTTTGTTCATGGGTTTGTTTTTTTTTAAATTTGGGGTTTTTTTGTTAAATATTTCATTTATTTTATATAAACACTTTTCTTTTGTACATAATTTACTGTGTTCTTAAAACTTGGAGACATAAGACTACTCTGAATAAATATATTTGCTAAAATAACGTAGTTGTTATTTTAAGAGTAGTGGGCCTAGTGATCATTAAATCAGAAGAAATTATAAAATAAAAGCAGTCCAGAGTATTAAATTTTAAACCTAAAGAACCAGTAATGAGCATTTGCAGAAAGGCAAGGAAAGTACGTTAGAAAGTAATTGCAGGTCTTAAAATGCACGGTGTAAGTAACTATGGAAAAGAGTTTGAATCTGTAGAAACACTTCTTTTTTTCTGAAGAAAAAGGTATTTTTTGTAGTTACACCATGCCATTTCTGACTGGACAGTAATTTCTGTGTGATGATATATCAAAATATATGCTGGGGTTTTGATCAGTCAAGAATTTGATATGACATTGTATAATTGGAGTGTGAACATGGGCCTAGGCTGACAGTGGGACACCATGATCCCATTGTGTGATTGTACTCAGAAAAGTCAGCTTAATACAGATGTCAGACAGCAGAACAGGAGCAATAAGCCGCTTTTTCTTCTAAGAAATATAAAGAAAAAACAGCAAATAATGTTTTCTGTAATATGATTGAAAATATTGCAAGTGTAACATGCAACTAATAAAATAAACAAAAGAAATCAGAGAAAAGCATCCTCTTCCATTTTCCTTATTCAAATGTGTGAATTACCTCTATGACATGAAAAATATTCTAATTCTTTGAAATAAGTGGAAGCAGAGGGAAGAAATAGAAAAGAAATATGAAAATACAAATTCTGTGGGCAGTAAGAATAGAGTAAATGTGCTAGCCTTCACTGAAATCAAATGTACTATAGAGGATTTGTATAAGTGGGATGAGGACAAAATGGACATGAGAACTTTGCAAAATCAGTAAGTTTTACTTTCAGACTTAAACCAGTTTCCATGAGGTTTAAACCTCATGGAAAATTGAACAGTTGATACATTAGAGTAAACCTGAAAGTTGGACAATAGTAATTTTCATTTTCAAAATACTACAAACCCTCCATAAATCATTAAAAAAACTTCTCTCTCTTTCTCCTTCTCTCCAATTTTCCCCACTTTTACCCCTTCTTTTTGCACATTCTAATTGCAATATAGACCAATTTTAATAAAATGCCAAAGTTTACTGATTTGATGTATTAGTTATGTCATAGCTAGCCTGGTCAAGCTGTGTTAAAGAACACAGACAAGAGATTCACATTAGATTTCAGCCACAGAATGAAGATAAATGGCTTGGTGCATTTGAGAAGGAAGCTCCTGTAGGATGTGAACGTGAAATGCACTGGTGATGAGCATAGCTAGGGTCTGTGGTCAGTATAAAAAATGATGGAAAATCAATCTTCATGCAGGCTTTCTTAAGGACACATAATCTAGGCTGTGCGATATCACACCAACTGAAAATGAAGAATTTTCTGGAAAGTGAGATGTCTAAAGCTACTCTTTTCAGTCAAGACCAAAAATCACGACACTATACCCTCCCATAAGTGAATAATAAATAAAGCACTATTATAAAATTGACATAACTAGGAAAAAATCCATTATCATTTCTGCATGAGATGGTGATATAGCAAATTCTGCGACAGATGCCACGTGCTAAAACACAGGCTCTTTATTACAATCAGAGAATGTCTTCATACCCATGTCTGTTGCGAATTGCTGAGTGAGAATAGGAAAATAAAGACCAACTTTGCCTTTCTAATAGGATCTCCACACAGTTTTTGTTTTGTTGCTGTGCGCTGTTGTGGAGTTTTTTAAGAATATGTGTTGGAATTAAAGATCTTGGAAATGCTATGGAACATGAATTACGGATGTGTGTATAAAACTACACTATGCAGAATGACTTTCAAGATGTCAAAGATCTTGGAAATACTTTTTAGAAGTTAATACTCCTAGTTTCTATCCATGAATCGTGGACAGCCTCCTGCAGTTTCTAAATTATGAGTCCTTAATTAATAGAAGTGGTTTTGGTTTACATTAGTCTAACTCATGATAGACTACTAGCAGCATTGCTCAGTAAGGTCTTGTACTTATATTACAATGACTTTGCTGCTAAAATAGAGGATTTAAAGTAATTGCTTGTTTTAAAAAAAGGCTGAATAAATAGAGGAATAATCTCTCTTTCCTATATGGGACCAAATAACTTGAATGGAGCTCTGTGAAAAGTTAATTTAATTATGGTTTTCCTTTAAACCAATTTTTAATTAAGTGTACACAACTATATATCTCCAGTATTTCCTGCACAGTGTCACAAAAAATATCATGTCATAGGACAAGTAAATTCCTATGTATGTTCTGGGCTTTTGCCTCCAGTCCATCTTTAAAGTCTTGTTTTTCAATTCTGCCTATTCTTTTTTCTTTCTTTGATTATTCATTTTAAAAACATATTTGTTCAGACTGAACTGTGTCCTCTGGAAAGACCTGTCAGATAAACCAGCAGCTGATATATCCAAGATTCTGCAATGGAAAGTATTGGCACAGCTTCCAGAACAGTTATTTTAGGTCATGGTTCACAAACAATGTGATTGCCAGAAAAAGATTTGGATTAGATTTGGATTCAAAAGAAGTATTTTAAAAGCTGATTAGAAGAGATGAAGCTCACAGTGATCTATAGTATTTGATTGATTGATTTCATTATAGATACATATGTTATTATATCTATGAAACTGTACCAAATTTTTTCTCACTTCCAACTTAATTATTTTCTATTTCTGGTTTATTTCATACATGCATAATTCTTGACCAAAGTACTTCTTTCCTGTTTTCTTTTCTAAAACACTCAGTAGGAAAAAAGTAAAACAGAATAGGCCTTAACCTGGGGGAAAGTGTACAGGAAAGTTCTCAAAACCAGAAATCTTATTGCTATATAATTTTCTAAACTCTTTGACAAAATACATTAATAGTAGAATAATTGTCACCCGTGGGACTTTTATCAAAGAAAATGACATGCTGTCATTCATCGGGACAGAAAGATGAAATTTAACCTTCATTCCAGTCTGGTGTGCTTTTACTGCTTTATTTCTACTCTTGTGTTCCTCTGCAATATTTGTCCCTTTTGACCTTTGGTCATGAGGCTTCTCTCTGTGACTGTAAATTTTCCTAGATAAAGAATAATGCCTTAAAATCATAACTCTAATTTGTGTTTGCTTAAGCTAGTCTAAGCTAGAATCACCCTTCTAGAGCTAGATTTTGAACACTTGATATGCCCCTTATAAATAACATTTCCACATCCTGGAAATGTTATTTATGCTGGCAATGCAGAGACTGACACCTGAAATTTCAGTTTTCCATGGTCTCAGCTCCATACTCTGACTTTCATCTTAAGCCACTATTAATTTACAGCACGTTTGTCTAAAATTTGGCAGTAAATGGGTGCACCAGGCTCAACAACTTACCAAATATTTCCAGTTTGTTGATATTTAAATGACCGTCTCTGGTAGACTAATAACTGCGGTTAAGCATGACAGTATTACTTCTGTAATCTGCAGCTGACATACTGTATAAAAAGATAGTGTTTTCTTTAATCATTGGAACTGTCCAGACAGTAAGACTGTTAGTTCACTTTTCAAACATGAATTCTTCTATATCTTATCCAATCCAGTGACACAGATTAAAATATAAAACTTACTTTCTCTTTTTATTTTCTATAACATGGCCTGAAAAACGTTTGACTATGCAAGTATTTAAGGACATGCAGAAGTGAGATATTAGATCTAATTCTATAACCATTCTTCATTAAATGAAGCCGTGTTTTTATAGCATATAAATCATTGCAAAGGAGTTTAGAAAAGTCGTTTTGAATGTCCCAGTCAGAATGTGTTGAAATCCTTACATTTTGGTTTCCTGATCCTTTCCATTTGAAATACTGTTCTGTGTTTACAAGGAACTGTACAGTAGTATTCCTTGTATCAATCTTCAAGATTCAGCTGAGGGAATCGTTTTCAAAGCAGTTACAAATCCCATTCCCTCTTTCCCTAAGGTGCAAGCTGTCACTGTTTTACAAAGTTGACTTTCACTCTTCGGGGAAATTTTGGAAGGATGGCAATGCAAACAGTCGAAACACAAGCTTATATTGCTGCTAAAACATGGACAATGGACACACCCCACACCACCCTGAAATACCAGAAGCTATAAAGAGCGATGGAAGAACAGATCTGGTATTCCAGCTACAGAGCTTTCATCAGAAACCCAAGTAGCATATAAAATGCTTCATTATTTTCTTCTGCAGGGTAATGACAGACCATGTGCTAAGATGGACAATGATATGTAGTAGTCCAAACGTATGGGAATGTTGTCTTTTTAACCATTTTCTCTATGTGTTTAGGATACAGATCAAGAGAGAGCTTCTTGGAAGCTGAGAGTTCAAATTTTGACAATGTCATGGAGGGGACTCTTCAATGACTCTTCAGCTCTGGGAGAAAGAAAAACTAGTAAATTTAAACCAGAAGAGAAACCTTTAAATTTTATTTTGAAAATTATTTAACATCCTTTATTATTATTATTTATTATTATTTCAACTATTTAAGATCACAATTCACAGTAAAGGAAATGAAAAAATGTCTTGAAGTGAATAACTTGGAATTTTGCCTTAGAAAACACAAAGTACCATACACCTTTCCAAAAAGAACCAAGACTCATTCAGCATAAAGCATCTCACAAGCAAACAAAATTAAAGTTAGATGGGGAAATGAAATTCTGAATTTTGCTTGTTTGTATACATTTTTTTCTGGTATGAAAAGAATTTATATATAAAACCACTGTTGTTTTTTTGCATTTGGGGTCATATTCAGGGAGATTTTCTTCCTGCGGTTATGATATGATACTGAAATGAATAATCCCCCTGGCCAAATTCTTCATAGGAAAGGACTGTCATCAAACATTTGAGAAAGCACAAAATCTATCCCAATTATTATTCTACGATGTAGTATTGGTAACAATTGGAATCTCTATTAATCACATGCAATTTAAAAATTGTTCTTCAAAGTGAGAGTTGTAAGATAAATACAACTTCATTGAAGATGTCTTTAAAACACTTCAGTGATGAATTTTAATCATCAAAGTGGACAACTCTTTGGTTTAAAATTGCTGAGTAGCCAACACATTTTATTTGGGAAGGATAGGTAAGAGAAATATGACTGAATAACTGTTTCAGGAAAATGAACTATGAAGTTTTAATTCTCATAGAAATTCATGTATTTAAAATTACTAGTTGAAATTAATGAAAAAAAAAGAAAATTACACCATGATAGGTTAGAAAAATCAGGGGGTTTAGATAACATGCAAAGAGATTTTAAACTATTTTTTCCATCCTAATCTTAAATTGTTATAGAAAAATATTCAATAAGTTATTTTAAGTAACTGTATGAAGTTCTAGTATTTCTATCGATGCATTAGGCTGAGATCAATTGGGAAAAGTATGTTTCTGGGGTCAAGAAAAAGACTGTGCAAGCTATCTTCCTCTGTATTATACTACACCCATAAAACTGCATAATATGATCTACCTTGTTCCGCAGGGTCTTTAGAGGCTGGTGGATGAAATTTGTAGAGCACACTTATTAGATACTACAATAATTTCTGATAGTGTCTTTATCCAAAAGTATTAGGTGAAAATGAGATCTGGTTTGTGAAGTGTGAAGCTGAAATTACATGCTACTAATAGCATATTGCAACTAACTACAATCTATAATGCAGTTTATATTTTCTTTTGATATCTGATAGAATTATAGGTAATAAATATATATATATGCATAAATATACCTATTTTTATTCCCATATATGTATTATATATATATACACACTTATAATTTTTATTTTATCAGTATGGCCAGAATTCTGACATGCAGAAATGGAAGAAAAAAAATTCCTTTGCAAAGACTTTTATGATTTCTATTTCTCTTACTTTTCCTTAATTAAAATAAGCTTTTATCTCAACCCACAGATATTAGTTGGGTGTTTTTTTTTATTCTTCTTACAATTCCTTTGTGGTGTGGGGTGAAGTGGGTGAGTATCTGTGTGGTATTTAGTTGCCAGGCGAGGTTAAACCATGAGAAATTCTTATATTTTGAAGACTCAGCCTTCTGTAGTGAATCCCTATAATCAAAAACTTCTCAACATTCTCCGTTGTATTGAAAGCTATTCTCAGAAATAGGATGAGCACTTGAGGGGAACGGGAAAGGCTGCCTTGACTAAATGAAGTTTGAAGTGGAAGCAGGTGTAAAAGGAAGTAATTTTACTGAAAGCTTCAGCTTAGATAGATTTTTTAACCACTGAGTGTTGTTAATCTTGAAGACCTATGGAGTGCTTAACATCTAAACTAGGCGTACTGTATTATCAGGACTTGCCTTGTACTTCCCTTGTTGACTTTGGAAATATACACTTGACATACTTGTACCTATGAAGGATGCTGTACCCCTTAAACTCACTTTTTCTGCTGGAGACAAAGTATCTTTTTCGTGTTCAGAATATTTTATACTCATCATCTCTGGGCATACTGTAAACATAATTCAAATCTGATGCCTCATTATTTTATGCAATTCCCACTGTTCAGGGAAAAAAAAAAAAAAAGATGTTTAGACAGTATCAATGTATCCCAAAAATTCAAATTAAATAGTTCATATTCCACTAATTTTGAAATTTTTGAATTCACATATCCTCTAGAATTTTGTTCCCTCTACTTTTAAGCTCATAAGCTAGAACGTTTTGTTGGTCCTACTGTGTTAATTATTTTAATAGTCTTTAATTTAAATTTCATTGCACAGTACAACTTTTTGTTCCAAGAATTTGAAGGCCATTATTGCTGCTATTTGGGTCTTCTATGTGAAATAGACACACATTTCAACAGATTCGTTTCTCCATGTCTCAAATAACTTTTCAGATCTTAAAATTCCTTCCATGCACTTTCCCTTTATCAAGAGATTTATACTTTTTACCTACAGTAATTCTTTTTGCAGAAATAGATCTACTTCTTCTTTCTTCCTCCAGAAATAGCTCATAGGTTTGGGAAAAAAGCTCCTTTGGAAAGCAATAAGTGTGATTTTAAGTGTCTTCATTCTGAGAGCACCCTGGTTGCAACCCTGAGGACCTTCATTGTTGCTGTTACCATTAATAATCACTTTTAATAGTTAGGCATCTGATATTTACTATGTCTCTATTTAAGGATCTGATCATGAATTTTATGCCACAATCCTTCACAATGCATGTGTTCTTTAGATATAGGCTCAAAAGAAGATAATTCTAAAAAGGTAGTTTGGAAAAATACTCTAAGTAAACTACTTTGTTGTAATTTGCAATTAGCATCAGAACACTTTTAAGCAAGAGCAAAATGCGCATTAAAATATTTTTTATGGTTTTTTTTCCAATGCTAAAAGGTACATAGATCAAGAAAAAAATATTTTTCAAGTAGTAACTGTAACTAATTTATATATGATACATTAAAAATGTTATCATTCTGTGTTCTATGTGATAGGATTCATCTTATAACACTTATTGAAGAGTATTTACTACCATGGATGGAGATAACAAAGAGCATGGGATAAAGTAAGAAGCATTGCCATTTCTAAAGGTATTTGCCAAAGTTTTTATGGAATCTAATGTAAATAATTGCATTACAATTGGAAATTCATTTCCATATCCAGACAGAATTTTTCTTATTTTTATTTTTGAAATTAAGAATTTCATATGCTTATATTAAAGATTCATGGAGTTTTTACTGTAAGTAATATCAGTATCCTTTTAATAGTTGTATATATAAAATTAAATTATAAGGATACATGCTTACAGACCTAGACATTGGCAGCAGATTAGCTTTTGCACAATTTGCAAGGGTAAAAATAGAGTCTAGTTCAATTTGTTCTGGATCAGATTTTGTTAAGTGGGTTTATGTCTTGAGGGAAGAACAGTATTAGCATAGTTAAAGAATAAGCAAACTTGTCTTTTGTTTTTAAATATACACCCTTTTTATCTGAGAGTAATGTTCTCTCTAAGTCTCTCATCATTGACTAAAGATGAATAATTTTGCCTGACAGGTTATAGAAAGATAGAAGTATTGAGTTCCAACTTCTATTTGACTGGCTTTATATAAACATTTTAAAATATTATTATTAGGTATTTTAAAACTTAATTAAGGTGATCATTAGTTAGTGTTGGGGTTATACTAGTGCATTTCATATTAGAGCAGCATGATCGCTGAAGGTTAATGCATACAGTATTTTCAGTAGTGTTATAAGACATATAGGCCTCATATCTTATAAATAGATAATTCTTATCTTTCCCTGCTTCTAAAAATGGAGAATGTTTTGTCTGTCTAATTGTTCATATTTGAAGAAAAATCTTGTTGAACATCTGAAAGAAACAAGCTTTTTGTTTGATACAGAACAGCTGTAGCATACAGTTTGCCGCCACAAAATGAAACACAAGATAGTCAAACAGCAAAAGAATATTTTTTATATTTATATTAAAATGTCTTCAGATTTTTTTAAAAAATGCATAATTTATTTCTATAACCCATTATCTTATAAATAAAGTCCAGTGTCACTAAAGGTCACTTTGTCAAAATCCTACAGGATATTTTGTCCCTTCTTGCAAATTCATATAAGTATCCTAGCAATTTTTCAAGTCATGGAGTGTGAACAGCAAATGAATACCCACAAGAAATACTCTAGGGAGCAGCAGAGTATGGGAAAGGCAGCAAAATAATGTGTCAAGAAAAAAATTTCACATCATAAAATTTTTCCTATGTAACTGAGCTATATGATTTTAGAGCAAGTTTAGCCAGACTGGTTACTTCACATATTGAGAGTACGACCTAAATTACAATATCATAGAATGTGTAAGGTTGAAAGGGTCCACTGGTGGAGACATCTGGCTTAATAGGATGACGTCCAGATTGTTCTTCAATATCTCCACAACCCCTCTGGGCAACCTATTCCAGTGCATGGTCACACGCACAGTAAAGAAGTTGTTCTTCATATTCAGGTGAATCTTTCTGTCCATCAGTTTCTGCCCATTGCCTCTCATCCTACTGCTTGGCTCCACCATTACTTGGCAAAGGCCTGATTTCTTCAGTTTTTAGGTTGCAGTGAGTAGCAAAACTTATATTTAAACAAATATCACCAATTAATTTATCAAATAGTCTACAAAAGTGAATTCTCTCTAGAATTTCCCTTTGCCATCTTCTACTGCCAACCTTCTCCAAACCCCTTTTATGTAAGATTTCTTGTTGAAGTTTCTTGCCCAGAGAACTCATTTTCTTTATTCTTTCCCTTTGTGACCTACAGCTCCTTTCCCTCTTCTCTTTTGTTTGTTTATATTTTTGCTGCTTCGTCACAAAAAGGACAACGTGAAATTTACCAAGAATTATGCTGCTTATTGTATTTTCACATTATTTTGCTAAATGAGATCACTTCAAGCACTTTCTTCTGTATGCTCAAGAAACTGCTAAATTTAACAGCTTGTAGTCATACAGCAGACAACATAGCAAGTCAACAGAGGAACAAAACCTTAATTGCTGCATGTGTCTAGCTTGGCAAAATGAGCGACTCTTATCTTTCAGTTAAAACAGGTTTTTTCTACTTTTAGAGTGAACATATTTTTTAAACACAAATTAGCAACTGGATAAAATATATTTATTCCGAAGACTTATGAAAGATTCTCTTCTGAGGATCTGAGAGATGTACTTCAATTGTGTTACAATATTTTTTTCTGCTACAGCTTGCCTTCTTCCTCCATCTTATTAATTGGATCAAGTTTCCAGCAAATCTTTTCTTGAGATTAAAATTAGTTATGACTTAATAATGAAACACTCAAATGTTTTGGAGAGATCAGTTTCCTAAATCTTGGATTTAAATACAGTTTTTCATCATGTTCAGATATTTTTTTCTAAAACGAAGTGTGTCCTTAAAACTAGAAATTATTCTTGATCAGTTCTATTGACCATATTTATTGTTGGTTTTTATTATTTATTATTTATTGAGGTTTTCTCTCTTTAATTTATCAGTTTGCATAGAGAATTAGAATCTCAGAAGAAAAAGACTGGTGATTAAGTGTGAATGTCAAGGTTAAGATGCAAATTTTTTTTCACTGTATTTGAATAAATTTTCTTCGACAACTGCTATTTGAAACTATCTGTAACGCACCAGAGAATATAAATATCATAATGTCCTGTTTTCTGAAGCACATAGTAGAAATTTACTCTGACTTTCATATGGAGGGGCAAGCTTTTCTAACACATCCTATGAGGTTCGCATGACCACATGACATACGCTCTGTGTAAACAATCCTCTAAAAACATTTGACTTTTGAAAAATTGTTGGAAACTACAACAAATGTTCAGTTTTGACACTCATTTAATGGTATTGGATTTGAGAGACAAGGTTTAGGTAGCAGAGGACCTTCAAGGGGTAGCTTCTTTTGGCTTCTTGCCCTGTGTGTGACAGAGCCAACCCCAGCTGGCTCTGAGATGTACCCTCTACTGGCTAAGGCCAAGCCCATCAGCGATGGTGGGAGCACCTCTGGTATAATGTATTTTTGAAGGTGGTAAAACTACTGCACAACAGAAACTGGGAGAGAGTACTGAGATTGTGTGAGAGAAACAGCCCAGCTCACAGTAAGTCCACCAAAGAAGGAGGGGGAAGGGGTGCTTCAGGCACCAGAGCAGAGATCCCCCTGCAGCCCATGGTGCAGACAGCCCATGGTGAGGCAGCTGTGCCCCTGCAGCCCATGGAGGTCCACAGTGCAGCAGAGATCTGATGCAGCCTGTAGAGCCCCATGCTGGAGCTGGTGGATGCCCAAAGGAGGCGGGGAGCCCATGGTAAGCCCACACTGGCATAAGAAATGCCTGAAATCTAAAACATGCATCACTAGAATCCTGAAGGAATTTAAGGTGCAACTTCATAGGACAAATTCTGGGTCCTGAAACCAAAGTTTTAATTAATTGTATATCCCCAAATTCCAAAGGTGTAAATGGCAATGCCCAAGTATCTAAATATGGTGCAAACTGACAACTTCTGTGGCTTCTGGAAAAAGTAATAATCCTGTAACTATTGCTTTTTTATTTTTTATTAAACAGAGTAAAGGTAATATTTTTAAGAGACAGTAACAGTATGTTTCATGTGACCTGGGGGAAGAGTATATGTTAACTAAGAGCAGATTGCAGATCTTCCATCACTGTTTACTTGCTTTATCACCCTGAAATACCAACTTTCACCTTTGTTCTTCAGCATGTGTAAGCAGTGCTCTGTCTGAACTAAAATTCAGTGCTGAAGACAGAAGACTAACTATTATTAGTGGAGCAAAAAGACTGTGCTTGCATATAGCATTGCAGTGCTTTTTGTATGGGGGAAGACAAATTAAATTATAATAGAGTACAACAGCTAAGGGCAAATTTCCTTGCATGTTAGTTTCTGAAATTCAAATTTTGGTTATAATTGACAACTGCATAACTACTCAACTATTGTTCTCTCTCTAACATTGACTCAGATTACACTTTTTTTTTTTTTTTTAAACTTGCCTGAAAAGATACTGCTTCATCCTTTGTTACATATGCTGCATGAATTCCTGGCACTAAATTATTGAGTTCTTTGTAATGTCAGCTGGAGATAAGAGGCTATGAAGTCAAGTGGAATCCTGTGAAGACAAATCTCATGGTGCTCTGGCAACACTTTGAAGTCCTGTCTTTCTTGAATCCTTGAAGAAATATTAGTGATTAAAAGGTTAGTCATGGCATTCATTTATTACAAAACCCATATGCACACACACATATACACACGTTTAACTTGCTGTCAAAAATGTCAAATTGTGCTTTAGTGTTTCAGTTTTCCAATTAGTTTCTTATCAAAGTTCTATAAACTGCACAAATTTGAAATCAGACAGATGCTGAAAATAGAAATTTTATACACAGGATTTTCCTCCTTAATTTCTATTGCTGTTTTACCTAGAAATTTTTTTTTGTATAATATTGAATTTTGATAACAGGACAAGTTTTGATATATTTACATGCATATGAAATTCTTCCAAAAAAACATGCACACAAACCACCTTATACTCTTTGTCTAGTTTCTCTAATTTGGAATTCAATGTGTATATCATACAAATATTTATGAAATATTGAAGGATTTCAATAAAAATAAGTTTTCTTATACAGTTTCTGAATCAAAAAGGGAAGGACAAAACTCTTCTATTTTTCTAGCTGATTTGGTTTCACCTCTATATCTTTTCAGGCAATTTTTTTCTGTTCCTATTTTATTCCAAGGCAATTTTTTTCTGTTCCTATTTTATTCCAAGATCATAGTTATGGAATACTGGCAAAATAAAAACTTGGGATTAAATGAATTTCCAGAGCAAAAATGCACTTTGGAAAGCACAATGGAAAGCACTTTGTTCTATCTGTACGATTGTACCTCAAATTCACGTTACTATTTTTCTTGTAAGATCTCCCCCTACAAGAAAGATATTTGTAATTCTGATTGTGTTTTACATTCAAGTGATAAAAATTATCTCACTTCTAGCCAGTGTATTGCAGTCTTTGAGATTTATTACAACTAAGTGGAAGTAACCAGTAGGTAGTTTCCAAGCTGATATAAGGAAATATTTTACATCTGTAAAACATATATACACTTTATCTCTAATTAAGTCAGCACTCATAAATCTGTCTCTTTATCAAGAAAATTCTGCAAATCTTTTAAGTAAATGAAAGCCATACTCCTCAAGGAAAAAAAAAGTACAGAAAAACAGGGGAACAGGTGAAATAGGTGAAGAAATTAAAGTAATTTCAGCACTTCATAAACGCTGAAGAATTGGAAATGTGAACTTGAAAGTTTGAGTTCTCTATAGAGTCATAAAAATCTTAGGTATACTTCTAGGTCACCAAAAAATCTTCAGGGACTGAGGGAAATCTCAAGAGATGAAGTGATCTCAGTGCTATCTCGACATCCTTAATTGCATTATTTCAGAAAACTGCTGATAAAGAACCTCACTCAGCACAGCATACCAGGTGCCAAAAAGTTGAATCAGTATTAGTGGTTCCTATTAAGAGTGAATGCTACCCCTACATTTAATTACTTTTGTTTATATTACTATCTTTATACTAAGACTTCACTAGCAGTGCCCAGGCAGTGGTCTGGATCCCCGCGATTTTATCTACATCCAGATGTAGATGTATAAGCAAACAAAGGAAAAGATTACTGCAACAATTTAGATACAATGAATCAAAATAATAAAAGTCATTCTGCCAAAATACTTGCTCATATTTAATAATTTATTCTTAAAAAAATGTGCAATAATTTGGGTTTTTTTCTTATTCCTTTCCCCCTGAGCTCTGAAGGTCGGGAAAAAACAGCATGTGTTTGAATCTGATTTTCAGTTAAAAATATTCTGTTTGATTATAGCCAGAGATAATAATCCAGATATTTCTCTACTCTCTATCTCTCTTCTACCCCCACCCATACCCCCTGGTCCCTTGTTGTCTTTAAATGTTTTAGATTTTCGATTATTATTCTGTTAGCAGTTCTGCAGGTTTGTCTTTTGTCGGTATGTCAATGAGTTACTGTAATCAATATGCTTTTAAAAATTCCCCTTTAATCATTCTCTCTGTCTATTGGCTATTGCTTATCAGCAAAGCTAAGAAAATTATCCTTTCTGACAGTGATTATAGATTTAGGGCTTCTCTGGGCAGCTGTCTTCAGAGCATTTCCAACTACTCCAGTGTGGAGCTGTCCATGGGCTGCAGTGTGAATCTACTCAGATGTGGCCTCTCCATGGGTGAAAAGAGATCAACGTCATCACCGTGGTCTTCTCAACATCCTGCGCAGCAATCACTGTTCTGGCACCTGGAACACCTCCTTCCCTCTTTCTTCCCTGATGTGGTTTTCTTCAAGTTTATTTCCCTCATATTTCTCACTTCTTTCTCCCAGTTGCCATTCAGAACTATTTATGCTTTCCTAAACAGTTTTTTCACAGCGGGACTACCAGAATCATTCAGCTTTGGTCCAGTGGGTCTGGTCCATCTTGGACACAGCTGAAATTTGCTCTATCTGACACTTGTGTTTCTGGTCTCTTCTCAGTAGTCTCAATAGTTTCTGGTCTCCTTTCACAGAAGATACTGCTGCCGACACACCACTACCAAAAGTTTGTTACGTAAACCCAGCGCGACCCCAAGTCCAACAGAGTTTTGGTACTGCTGTTTTACAGGTCTAGACCTTTATAACATGGCTTGTTTTCATCCTTTTCATAATGTAATCTTTTGATTGCCTATAAATAAATTAAATCACAACACCCCACCACACCTTAGCCTCATGTAGATAATTTTTCTGTTATCTTCATTGTTGTTATTGATTGCTATTGGATTGGGAACTGGAGTTTATTTTTGTGATATCTACTGAAGTTCCAAGTTCAATGCATTTTCACATTAGCAAGACACAAAGTTTATATTCAATTTCTTGTCTTCTGCTTTCCTCCAAACTTGACTTAAATGAACTACATCACTTTCCAACAACTTTGGCTCTTGGTTGCAAATGTTCAGCTATTCTGTACTACAAATACATTATGTATCTGCTGCTTCTAGCAGCTTCTCACAGAAGCCACCCTTGCTGCTCCCCTGCTACCAAAACCTGGCCACACAAACCAAATACAAATATATAGCAGGCAAGCAGAGAAAGAGAACAGAGACAGAACTATTAAAAAAATTTTAAAATAAATATTTCTATTTAGCATGTAAAATTAACCTATTTGTATCTCCATGGTAACTAATTGCTACTCTCTATTTGATTGATGACAGGTTTAGAGTCATAGATATTTTTAGTTTTATTTGTAACTAATTTTCTGAAACATAAGTGTTGCATTCAGACCTCTAATCACTTATTATGAATTTGTAGAGATATAATTTGAAAACAAGACTTTAAGAGTTTTCTCCTCATTTTAAATGCAGTTAATATAGAGATCTGAAAAACTGTTTTTTCTGAATTTGTACTGTTGATTGCAGTAATAATAAAACTAATTGCCTGTAATCCAGTAAAGTATAATTGCACCTAGCTTGATTTAGACAAAGATGTAGATATTTCATAATTAGATCACATGAAACATTATATGAATAATTCATAAGAAAATATGATTAATGAGATCATTTCAGAGACTTAGTTTAAACAAATATTCCAACTGAGTTATGGGTACACTGTGTGAGATTCACCTTATCTGACTTTACCTGTCTAAAAAATAGTAATTTAAGTCTAAATTGGAATTTTAAGAGAGTCTCCATGACAAATAAAGAGTAGCCAACAACACACAAGGCAAGTGAAAATACTGGTCAAGTCTCTTGTTCAGTTTAAGATAGCATTAATTAGCATACAAAAACATGCACACTGGCACAAGCCTTAAACAACCTTCTCCAGAGCCTTTGGAATGTTCATCAAGAACTGGAAAAGTATTACTTCACTGGTCTCTAGGAATCATATGATTTTTTAGATTCATTAATTCCGTATTTGATAAGTGCTTACTATCACAATTGAAATTAAGTATAGAATCATCCACTAGATACTCAGTTTGAATCTGGTAATTGATATTGGTGATCATAACATAGACTCAAAAGAAGCAGTTATTTTAAAAGGAGCCTTTGCTTTTAAGTAAAGATGCTTTAAATGGGATGCAACATAAGATATTTTGCTATAAAACCTGCAAAGCTCAAGTGTTTAAGAACACTTTAATATGAAGTTTTCCTCTGTGTTTAAAGAAAGAATGTGTGTGCTTGCTTCTGTTTAAATTCTAAAGGAAAATAGTTGGAAGATGTAAGGTTTTTTTGATTCTATTTTCTAAATAAAGTAGATGACACTAACATTATTTTAAAGATGACTAATTTTAAAATTTTTGATCCCTTGATTGATGACAGAAGATATGTGGATATGCTAAGTCTGTGGAAGCATAATAAACATAACATAAGGTCCAGATGAGGTAGGAATAACATCTTATATAGAGAAATGGGTCAGCTGCAGTATTTTGCCTGGAAATTTTGCTTTTAAACATGTATGGCTTTAAGAATTAAATCCTTTTCCCAACCCCCAAATACATTTCTAATACCTTTACTCTTTTTTGAATCATTTTTTATGCTTTGCTTCATTTAAAAAAAATTAAATTTAATTAATGCAGTTGAAAGAAAAAAGGGGCATTTTTTTCAAATGTTGATGAAAACATCTGGGGGGATGATTTGCACTTCTTACAGGAAGAGAATACGAGGTTTTCTGCTTTTGTCGTTAGCTATAGATAACCATAAATTCATTCAGTTTAGAAATTTTTCTTGTTTATTTTGCATGGATGTTCAGCTGTTTAGAAAGTCTGAGCAAAAGTAGGTCTGTAATATTCAAATGCAGGGAGAGTGAAGAAAATCTGTTATTACCATTACTGAGCAGGAGGGAGAGGGAAGAAGCCTGTAACCTCTTTATAAGCAGCCCTAGAGCTGAAATGGATGAGAGCTTTGAGATGGAATTTGGCTTGGAAATAATTCTCATTCAAAAGAAGTACCTTGCTTTCAGACAAAATTTGGTTTGACTTTACCAAAGCATAAGCTTCTGAATATTGAAAACTGACTACAGTAATAAGGTTTTAAGCCTCTCTCACCTTCTCTCTTCCTTCCCTCAGTACATAAAATTTTCCTTTCATATGAACATTTAAAGTGTAAAATATTTTTACAGCAAACAGTGAAATATCATACATTGCTTCAGATTGGCAGTATCTCCTGTTAATTTCCTAGATATTAAATTGCTGAAACCAGTTTTGATATTTCAGGTGGTTTATTGTTTATTTTGTTACTGCAGTTACAATTTATACTCTTCACTGTCTTCAATTGTCATCAAGGAATAACTGTCCTTTATCCGAAATGCCTCTTTAGTTCTAAAACCTGTCAATTCTATATCAGATATGTCTAATTTGCAGGAGTGTGAACATTCCCAAAATTGAAACTCATACCAGTATAATATGGTCTCAACTGCAAGACCTCTTTTCTCAAGAGACTTTTATTTCCCTTGCATAATCCTAGATTGGCTTCCAATTATCCTGCTAAATCAATATAGCTATCGCAGCAAACTCTGGAAGCCTTGGTTAACTCTCAGTCATTAAGAGTAAAGCACTCCTATTAAGTGATTTCATAATTGATAACACTTGCTCTACAACAGGGAGATAGGTTGTATTCAAATTACAGTTTCAGAGGGCTGAAAAAAGTGACCTTTCCTGTTCATTCTTTATTTCATCAGGACTCCTCTGTGTGAATCAGTTAGGACAAGGCAGCATTTACTAAGTTTCCCTTGCATGAGAAGTTTTAAACTAAAAGTGTGAATGTCTTTCCAATTTGAGGACCCAAGATTACCTTGTATTGACTGTACCTGTCGTTTTCCTTTTAATGAGATTTCCCATTTCTCAAGAACTTTGAGAACTTTTATTTTCATTAATTATTTCATTTTAGGAATGCAGTATTGTAGATGCTGCAGCCACTAAGTTATCTGTCTTTTACAAATTTTGCAGAGTATTTGCTCTTTTTCTTATAGGTATGCATTTTCCTTTGAATAAACAAAAATTTAGTTGATTTTAATTAATTTAAAATAATATGCACAAAGATTCAAGTGAAGACTTTCAAGTAGATAGAGACTAAATTAGATGGACAAAATCACAGTACAGAAGTTATACTCAGAATTTCTGTCAATATATAGGATATTTTAAATTAAATTCAAAATATAAAATCAAAATGACACCTTTATTTTCTTTTGAAAACTATTAAAATTTTAAATAAATGTAGATATCAGGTTATTTTTTCAAAGGATCAAATGCCAATATCTGAGGCTGAACTTCTAAAGTCTTCTAGACAAGTAGATGACTGTGGATCATTTAAATTTTTTTTCAAGTTTCCCTTCTGTGGTGCTTGTTCAAGTTGTGTTCATTCAGCTGCAAAACAATTAGTGTAGCTAGTAACTTGTTAGAGAGCTTTTCTCTAAACGGCATATGTACAGATAGTTAAGAATAAGCTGTAGTTGGACATCCCTCACATCACTGATTTATGACACTAGACTAAAGATTGGGATTTCTCAGTTCAGTGTATAATACTGAGGCAGAGAAAAGCAGTTCCACATCTGCTCTTTTCCTCCTCTCACTCTTCAGGGTAAGCAGATCATGCTTCTCTAGGAAGTATAAGCCCTTTCAAGTCCACAAAGAATTCAAGGAGCAGCACAGAGAAACTAAAAAATATTTGTCTACTTTTGCTCTGAAGCATCAAGATTCACACAAGTTTGGGCCTATTTTGGCTCAGAAAATGAAACTTTTTAAAGTTTTAATGGTGCCGAGAACTCTTAATTAGTCATTACCTTCATGATATGTCCTACTTAAATACCACGTCTTTCATAATCATCAAAGTTCTGAATTTGACTTGCTCACAGACTTCTGAAAGAACTCTGTAACTATTTTTATAAATTTTCCTTTTTGCTAAGAGTGTACTCTGTAAAGTACAGACAGAAAGGCTGTGAAAATAATTGATAGATTTGTGCTGCTAATGCATTAACTGATAGCTGAGTACAGCAGAAATTAATTTTGAATAAGGATTCTTGTATTTTTAAGGGTTTTTTAAAGTTTTCTTTACAGTGTTTTATACTAAGAAGTTATTCCTTTGTTTCAGTGCACTACCAACAGGTGTGCTTAAAATAGCTCTCTCTAAATCTAGCTTTCATTCTACTTGAATCTAAATCACATGTAAAAGTATACACCTTCTAGCCACTCATTTTGGCAGACATAAAGTAAATTAAAGGGTGTTGTCACTACATTTATTGACAAGGACAGATTTTAAAAAAATTATTATTTATATCATGATATCTCCCTCCCCTTGTTCCCAATTACTTCTATTTTATAACGAATGTCATACTTACAAAATGCATGTCATACTTCAAGATGTCTGTCTGCGATGATATATTTTCACCTTATGATGATGAATTTCATGTTACATTAAAGTATCCATTAAAATAGAAATAAAATAAATTAAAAAAAAATAAAAGGAGGGAGGATAATCAAAGTCTCCTACTTTTTATGCAGTAATTATCCTAGAGAGTACCACTTTGTTTCTAAATGTTGATACAAATATTTCAGACAAAGCAGGGTAGCTGAGTGTATCTATAATTCACAAATGTCTCTTCCACATATAAACATGTTTCCATATATAAGCACCAAAGATGGTATTCAGATGACATGGTTTGACACTGGCCCAACTCCAGGCACCCACAAAAGCTGTTCACTTGCCCTCCCCTGACACAGCTGGGCAGTGGAGAGAAAAAGAAAAATTAACGAAGGGTTCATGCGTTGAGATAAGGACTGGGAGAAAACACTTCAAGCGCAAAACAGGCTCAACTAAAGTTGCAAAGTGAATTTATTATAAACAGAATCAGAGGAGGATAATGAGAATCAAAATAAGCCCTTAAAACACCATTCTCCCCCAGCCCCTCCCACCGACAGTTCAGGGAGACAGGGCATGGGAGTTTTGGTCAGTTCATCACTAAGATTTTCTTCTGCTGCTCTGGGAGAGGGGTCCTTTCCCTGTGAGATTGGGGTCCCTCCCACAGGAGACAGTTCTCGTGAACTTCTCCAATGTGGGTCCACTCTCACAAGCAGCAGCCCTGCCACACCTGCTGCAACGTGAGTCCCTCCACGGGCACACAGTCCTCCCAAAACCGCTGTGGTGTGGGTCACTCTCCCACGGGCTGCTGCTCTCCAAGGACAGGCTGCTCCAGCCTGGAATCAAGGGCCCTCTCTCCACAGGGTCTCCCACAGGATTACATCCTCCTCATGGGCTGGGGATGGATCTCTGCATCCCCCGTGGATCCCCATGGGCTGCAGGGGCACAGCTGCCTCACCATGGTCATCACCATGGCCTGCAGAGGAATCTCAGCTCCTGTGCCTGGAGCACCTCCTACCCCTCCTTCTCCACTGACCTTGGTGTTGCCATGTCGTTTTCCTTCACATGTTCTTACCTCCTCCTCTTCTCTGACTAGATGAAAAAACTGTGTGCCCCACTTTTTTTAACATTTTCTTCTTAAATGTTAGCACAGAGGCATTACTAACCTCTCTAATTGGCCCAGTTTCGGCTATCAGCATGTCCATCTTCAAAGCCATCAGGGATTGTCTCTGCTGGACATGGTGGAAGCTTCCAGCAGCTTCTCTCAGAAGTCACCTCTGTGGCCCCCCCACTACCAAAAACCAGACCGTGTAAAACAAATACATCAGGACAAGCAAAAGTTTTAAATTTCGGGTGGATAGCAGAGTATAGATGGGTATTGGTCCCTCACAAAAAGTTGTGAGGTCTATTTCTTGCTCTTGCATAGAGTTACTTTGCTGTTTTGTGCAATTGTAACAGCTGAGTTTTCCATAAGGTCTTCTGTAATAAAGAAGGAAAAGTGGGCCAAGATTTTTTGAAAGAAATACAAATGAGGAGGCATAGAGAGAAGCAAAGTTATGATGCCTAAAAGGAGGAAAAACCTTAAAAGATGAGTGGGAGCTATCATTTGATGTATAAAGTTGTGGCATGATCAAAAGCTACTGTAGGTAATGGAAAGATTTCTATTGACTTCATTGGCATTTGAATTCAGTATATTTTAGAAGAAAACAATGAAGTTTTCCTATCAACTCCTTAGTTGTGCTGGTTTCAATCATACTAAGCAAACTATATAGAGTCAGGAGTGGAGTTAGAGATAATTGACTTTACTTGAAAAAAATGGGCAAAAGTAATTAATTTAGTTTAAAACCATACAGCATAATTTTTAAAAGGAATTTAATGGATTTAAATATTCTGTGTACTATTTCAAATATCCAGATATTAATAATTTACTATAATTTTTCTGGGAGAAAAATAGAAAAAAATTTTGCACAACTTTCTGTTAGAGTTTGTACAGATTTTTATAACACAACCTTTCAAAAATGTAATTTCTTTTTTTTTTAAGACATATTGGCTCTTCCTTCCTTTTAAAGCTTTTCTAATAAGATACAAAGTATACTCATTGATTTTAATGTCCTAATGAAAATAAATATTGTAGTTTCATTTCCATGACAGAGTCTGGGTCCTTGATGACTCCCCCCATTTATTTCTCAGACTATTTTTTCAGTTCATGTAAAAAAACCTTCTGGACAAGGCCTTTTAAAGATAACTTACAGCCATAATACCATTGTACTCTTTACAAATATTTAAAGATTTAAAGAAAGTTTTTGTTCAAAGAGTTTTTTAATAGAAATACCTTTTCCAGAGCCTACAGTTACAGTTGGACACTTACATAGTCCTTCCCCTTGCCATTACTATTACAAAAGTATTTGAACAAGGCTCTACATTTTTTCAGTTTTTAAGGTGTATAATTTTTGCCAGTATCAATATCTAGGCAAGAATGATCTTGAGATAATTCTTTTTATAATCTTCCATTTTAGATTGTAGCATCTAATATTCCCCTAAAATTACTTTGTTACAACCAAGAGGATACTTGTACCTCTGCACATCTACTGAAAATGACCACGGTTCTCAGGTGTGACTTTTTCCTGAGTTTTATTTTCATTAAAATCATGGTACTGTATGGTCAACATTTTTTGGCTACAAAATGCAGCAACTCTGTCCTTGCTCTTTTAAAAAAGATTATAGAGATGTGAAACAAAAAAATCTGAGATGAAAGAAATTATTTAACCAGCTAGCTATGAAACATGAGCAAACACCGTATTTGGGATCAGCCCAGCAAAAATTAATCTGTTTTTTAGGCTTAGCAGCATTTAGTCCAAGAGTATGTAATTCTGCTAAACTATCCTTTCATTGTAGCCATATCTGAAAGATGGAACGGGGCTAATACATCGTAGCTTCAAAGGATTTTGTGGCTTTTTTATGGGACTGGACTTCTTTTCTCTTGTATTTTTACTGCTTTAATTTAATTTCTATTCCAACTCTTTTAAAAATTCCTCAAATTCTGAAGCCATTATACTGTTGCAGAAAGAAAAAATATTAATTTTTCAGTCTGTAAACTTTCCAGTTTCAAGTTTGAAACATTTGCTTTTTTATACACTACTTTTCTAATAACTAAATGCAATATAACAATCTCCTCCTCTACCCCCCTTTTGTCTTACATTCCGCTGAAATGTGACTCTCTCATCAAGTTATTTTAGCTGATAAGTTTCTTCTGCTGCCTTCAGTACCTCATTGGCTTATTGAATATTTAAATAAGGAAAGACAATTAGTTGTTTCTTTGTGTTTGTTTCACAAGATATTTTGTATAAAAGCTATGTAGCCAGAGGGGAGAGAACAAAAACTGGTTGGACGGAATTAGAATCCTAGTCCTGAATTTATACTATGGTAAGCATTAGATAATTCAAAGGACAGAAAAATGTTTTAAATGTCTCAATCATGAGGAAAAAAGTTTCATTCAGAGATTCTATTTATTCTAAAGCAGAGAATACAAGGGCAAGTAAAATAAAAAAGTGTAGCAAGAATCACTTGGGGTTTCTGAAGCACGAAGCATCAAACATGGCAGCTGTCAGTCCATGTCAGGTCCAGGCAATTGAGCTGCAGTTAGTCACCTGACAAGAGTCAGTCAGGAGACAAAGAACCAGGCTGTTAGCCTGATTGGTGGTTTATTCCTTGTATATAAAATCCATCACTTCTTGACTTGGTGGTGGTTTTTCTTTTTCTGTGTGCCACTTGATGGCAGTTGCATTTCAGAGGGTTTCACTCCTATTCTTGTCTTTGCTGTTCTGATTTTGGGCTTTGGGAGTTTGGTTTATTTGTTTGTTTTACCTTATCCTTGCAAACATCATCCATACTTTCTGACTCATGTCTTTGCTTTCTTGTCCCTACCCTAGTCCTCCTTGCTCCTTGTCTCCATTGGTACCTTCTTATTCCTTGTTCCAGGAATGGGGACAGTCACTCTAACAATGTTGCCTTGTCCTTCCGTTCAGTAAGCTTTTGTTTCTGGAATCTTACAACAATATACTTGTTAAGCATAATTAATAATCAGACAGTACTGTTGAACTGACTAAATAATGTGATAACTCCTTCCTTTACTTTCTATACTTCTTGTATTGGTTGGGGCAGGGGTGTTTGTTTAGGTTTGTTTTTGGTATATTTTTTTGGGAGAGGTTGCTTCTTTGTTATGTCGTTGATGTTGTTGGGATTTTTGGTGATTTTATTTTCACTTTAGGATTTTATATATTTTCCTGTTGGAGTTTTTTGGAGTCTTTGCTTTTGATGCTCTGAATTATTAAAGATCCCATGTCAACAGTTTTCCTGGTGCCTGTAATATTAGTTTCTTTTTCTTTGACATGTTTTCTCACAGTTCTTTTTCAGCAATCTCAGGCACATCTACGCACTTTTGCCATAGTAGACATAGGCCTTGTTTCCTTGGTAGTAAGTTGGCCAAGTATTGTGGAATCAGGAGTTTGCAGTGGGTTTGTTTATGGTACTCTTGCATCCTAGGGCCAGCAGTATCAATGTTCAGAGTAGAGATAAGTTGTCTCAGACAGTCTTAAGCATCTTAAGTTTGCAGGAAGCAGTTTTGATGCTCATAGCAACAGACTTTTTCTACTTGTTCTTGGGATAAAAATATTTTTAATTCATGTATGTTTCCTGATAAAGAGTTGCACGTTAGGACACACAAAACCAGATAGCTGCTCTTTGTTATGCAACAGCTCCTTTAGGTTTATCAGACTATATAAGGTGTTTCTGACCTTAAGATAGAATAGGCTGGGTAACAGTCACTTGGCTACTAGGCCATTGCTAGGTGAAATTGTTTCAGACCAGTGTCTGAAAGGCCGATTGCCTTTTAACCGTAATTGCAGAAAGCTCTTGGCCTAGATTAAGAACAAGAGATTTAGCATGTTGGTAATTTCCTCCTGTTATATTTCTATTTTTTTATTGGCAACAGAATCTAACAACTATTTGTCTTTTACCTTATCATATAATTTTCTAAAATTTTTATAGCGGTGGGAAAAACATAATAAAAATACAAGGGAAAGTGAATGAGTTTGAAGAATTAAAAAACAAGATACATTATACAACTAAACTTTATTCAAATGTTATTCTTACTGTACACAATAAGAAGGAAAAAATGCATGGGGAGTTAAGTGAAGTTACTTATGGTAAGCAAAAATAGTTTAATATCAAATTAAACAATGTATTTACAGCAAGTGTACTTAACATACTTGAATTCAGATAAATTATTTTAGTTTAATTGACTTCATATGTAACTTATAGTACCTGTAGACACAAACAAATTTTAAAGCACATGGATATGATATACACATCTCAAAGATGGAAAATTTTGCTCTGTGCAGTAGAACATGAACAGGATGTGATAACATGATAATCAATCATACCCTGGCAAAGACCAAGTACAGTCTTAGCATTTAGCCTTCAGTGCTTACACATAAAGGTCATTGCAAAATAGATATTTGCTCCTTCAATTCTGAATTCCAGTCACGTATTTATAACATTATCATGATTAAATATTTAATAGCAACTCCAGAGTGATCTTTATATGGGAAGACAAAACTAATAGCACAAATGGAACTCAACAAGATTTGGGAGCTTGTTGTGGACTATTTTAAATGTGAAATGGTAATCTCAAATGATCTTTATCAGTTATTACAGGTTTCCTTTAAAGGTTAAGCATTTCATGGTTTAGGGAAAATATATATTTTTAAGTGAGTTAATTTGTGGACTGGAATGGTAAAATTAATGGTATTCATTCCAACATAAAAATAACTATCATTAGAATAAATGCAGAGCTGTTCCACAGATTGCAATACATAATAACTACAATATTTCTCATGTTCTCAACATATTTATTATTTATTTAATGTATTACGTGATTACAGGATATCCATGTTAAACAAAATTTGAGTATGGTGCAAGGAAATCCGTTCTGATTTATATGATGAGGAGCAGTTGAGGAGTTTGGGTTTGTTTGTTAAGACAGGAGCAGGCTGAGGGGTGACCTCAGTGCTCGTTGCAGCTTCCTAAGGAAGGGAAGTGAAGAGGAAGGTGCTGAACTCTTCTCCTTGTTATCCAGGGAGAGGACACATGGGAATGACTCAAAGCTGCACCAGGGGAGGTTTAGGCTGAATGTTAGGAAGCATTTCTTTACAGAGAGGGTGGTCATGCCCTGGAACAGGCTTTCTAAAGGGCTGGTCATGTCCCAAGTCTACCAGTGTTTAAGAGGCATTTGGACAATGCCCTTAATAACATGCTTCATCTTTTGGTCAGCCCTGAATTGGTCAGGCAGCTAGACTGGATGAACATTGTAGTTCTCTTTCAGCTGAAGCCTTCTATTCTATTCTATTCTATTCTATTCTCTATGTCCAAAGACAGAATCCATTTTATCTGCATTAATAATTATTATTTATTTTTTTTATTCCACCCACGTATTTGTGTTTCATTTCCCAAATGGAATAAATTAGTTTTTTTTTAAAATTTTTAAAGATATTCTTAATATCGATACTGAATTGTTTATTTCTCTGCCATTGAATTAATGTTACAAATGCCTGAATAAGAAAGTAGCATTTTCAAAATTGAGAAAAAAATTATATTCACTGTTCAGTCAGAGTCCTTGACATACTTCAGTGTCTATAATCTACTTGATCTGAATGGAGAATTCTATCAGTAAATTATTGCCAGGCTATTTCTACTATTTATTTATTTATTCAGCTTTTTTTTTTTTTTATCTTAGTCTTTGTCTGAAAGAGCAGTTCTATCTTGTGAGAGCATCATGCTTAAAACTTTCCTATCCTTCACCTTCTGATTGACCAGAATCTTGCATAGAATTTGCCCAGATAAATATTTTCCAGGAAAAAGGAAACATCGAGCATGTTTTTTCGTTAATATTCTCTTGTTCCCATTGGTTTCTTTACCTTTATTCCAATGCATTTTTGCTCTCTTAGCTAAAATATCTAGTAGGAACAAAAGCAGTGTCATGATTCTGGTGTACTTGAAGAAATGTGCCTGTTTAACAAATAAAATTTATTTAGTAATAAATCTTCCAGGGAGATTGACACACTCACTCTGAGGGCTTCAGAAGACAATCCTCTAGAAACACAGAGAGATTCAACTACAGTTAAGACTAAGAAACAGAAAGGAAGCAGTTTCTGTGCTCATCTTTTGAAAAGACCACCCTAAAATACGCTAATATTTAACAATACATTTCATTTTGGTCCTCTCAAAAATATCATTTAATGCATTACTTGACCACCTTTGGTTTATTTTCTCCTAGCAAAGGACATTTTACAGATTTTTTTTCCTTCTGTAAAGCAGCAATCTCATGGAAGCAGTTTTTATAGTCCTGTTTTTTAGCTAACATAATCTGGGTAAAGATTAATTCCTTTTATTGCATTGTGTTAACACCATTTAGTCTCAGAAATGATGTATTTATATGTATTTAGTAGGATAGCCTTTCTGCAATACATCAATGGCAGACACACAGGCTGCTGAGAACATAAGCTCAGCAAACACAGCATTGGCAGTGCAAGTGACAGAGCTACACACAGCTCAAGAGCCCCTGTGCTTTGCAGTGCCACAGCTAATTTCCTTTCCTATTTTAATTTACTTTCCACAATAGCTTCCCTTTCCAGCCTTTTTACTGCTTTCAGTAATTTGTCCCAAAATTTTATTTACGTGCTGGTTTTAGACACTGTGCTAATAAAAGTCTGCTTTTCTAATAAATATATAGAATTTTAAATTATATATCTTTAAATGTTGTCCTATCAAGTGACTCATATAACTGAATTTTTTTATTCCTAAGAGTTTTGTGAATGAAAATTTTTACAGTTAAAAAAACAGACTTGAATATGCATTGTCAAAACCAAGTAAATACAACATATTTGCTTTTGTAATGTATCTTTGACGGCTTCAGTGGTAAATGTTGAATTTTGAATATGTTGGCAAATTTCTTGTCTTATCCAAAAATTTGTTTTATTTACTTCCTTTAGAAGAATAGTGAAATAAATTCAGCTGGACGGATATTTGATTCTTTTTATTAAACCACTTTTAACTCTGCTTAGTTTTGTGCCTTGTAGATACAACTGTGACGTCTACCTATGACTACTAGAGAGTTAAAGTCTTTATACAAATTCCATATTGTTCTTGATCAAGATAATCAGCTATTTATCATTATTCTTTATTCATTAAATAGGTTAAGAAAGATCTGGCAGTCAGACATGAGTTTAATAGAGAAGCAAAACTGAAACCTCCATGTGCTACCCCATCCCAGAGAAGAAAAAGGGAACTGGCCCACCCTGCCTCCAGTGATAAGGCTAAAGAAAAACGAAAGTTACTAAGCTGCCAAAACCTGCTGTTCTTCATTCATCCACAATAAAAGCCTGAGAAAGGCTTGAATTTATAATATTGCAATGTTATATAAATATATGATGTACTACAATTACATATTGTTGTCATACGGAGGTAAAACTATTAAATTAGTACCTTAAATAAATTTAGGACATGTCATATTTATTTTTTATATATGATTCTAAGGAAGAATTGTTTTATCTTATTTTAACTCATTTTAAAACTTGCCGTCTTAAGGCAGTCTAATTATTCACTTGTCTTCTCTTTTCACGATAGATATAAGCTCCTTCAGAAAGTAATTCAGTGTCAAATACCACATTCATACTTTCAATGTTTTTTAAGTGTTTCTAATGTAATATCACTAGCTCAAGCCAAATACATATTGAAACCCATAAGAATCTATTCCACCTCGTGAAACAATATGATTGAGTTCAAGTAATATCCAGTGTGACTTTGAAATTGCAAAAAAAATTTCTTTAGATAATTACATATATTTTTTCATTTATAAATAATTTTAAAGATATGTGGTATTTATTTTTCTGGCTAGACTCATGACCAGCAACTTTATTTGTTAACAATAACCTGTTGTCTTCTAACATATCGGAAACCAGTAAAATAAGTTTTATGATACACAAAAAATTCAAATGTATTTGCTATGAAATTTTGTCACATTATTTAATTGCACATATGCCTGAACAGATGTACTTTCTATATGTTATTGATGATTATTAAGGTTAAATATTGATTTTTACCATGTTTCATATTTTAAATATTATGTTTGTCTCAGAACTGCAAAATAGGTATCCAAAAAGCTGTCAAATTTAAATACATAATCAATTGCACTTTACTGTATGGTTCTCAAGTCAATTTTTTTTGTGCAGAGAACAGCAGCAAATCTTTATACTGCTGTAAACAAAAAATGAGCTGCAGACATTCAACATATCATGCTGAGAACTGATCTGAAGCTTTAAAAAATTCTTTAGAGGCTGTGGATCATGCTGATAGTTAGACATCAGCCATGAAGTATAGTAATAGAAAAGGTTTTGGAATAGTTCCAGTTCTAAAGAACCAGGGATGACTGAATAGAAGATGATAAGTAGTCACTAGAAAAGCTTGTCTCGAAAAATACATCTTTCAATCCTAAAGAGAGCGTACCAAGAAAAGGCCTGTTCCTATCATGGATTATCATGAAACAGGTAGAATTATTTAAAAACCAGTTGGAGACAGAGAAATCATAAAGGCATATAAAATTTAATTACACATAGGGCATATAACCTTCAGTTATCTTTAACCATATATTATAAAAAAAAAAAATCACTCTTAGGATGGTCAGGTTTGGAATAGGTTACCCAGGGAGATGGTGGAGTCACCACCCCTGGAGGTGTTTAAGAGGTGTCTGGATCTGGTGCTGGGTGATATGCTTTACTGGTTTAGAAGCTACAGTGATAGCGCTTGGTTTGATGGTTGGGTTTCATGATATTAAAGGTCTCTTCCAACCTTGATGATTCTATGATTCTAACCCCAAATTGCTACAAAATTATTAGAAGATATTGTGTGCATTGGCCTAGAACTTGAGAGTTATATCAATTTATGAAGCCAACTGTGTTAGCTGCCAACAAATTGACAAGTAATAAAATCACAGTCTGGGAAGAGAGGAAAAATGCCTTTCATCAGATACCAGCTATTAAAACCCAATGCTGTTACCTTCTCTGCAGAAAACTTTCAGGTCCAAATAATTACTGGGGAAAATACAATAAATAAAATTCATGTTTCTTATCTTCAGTTTCTTATCTCTGTGAAACCTGGGCATTTACAAATAGAAAGAGACAACCTAATATGTCTTTGATTTGAACAAAACTAAAATCTGTTGGCAAAAATAATTCCTAGATCGGGTCTAAAAGATGTCTGAGTGATCAGATAAGATGAAACATGAAGCCCTTCAATGGGTTTTTACTGATGAAGCCATATGGTAGTGATGAAAGAAAACAGACCAAAAAACATTTCCTAGATACAATTTCAATTTGTTGCTGGCCTGGCTGAAGGGGGAAATTAAGCACTATATCCCCCAGGACTGATAGCAAAATTTTGATATTACTTGACTGCACTGAGAAATATCTATCAGAGAAAGAGTCACCAATGGCATCTACAGTTACAAAGACAGACAGCAAGCAAACACAGCAGATTATAATTTCACTGGGGAAACCTGAATTCAAATACAGTATTTTTTTAGATACCTCTATTTTTGTGGCCAAACTACAAAAGTATAACACTTAGCCCATAACCTAAAACCTAGAAAAAAAAAAAGGAGTAGATGCTCATGAAAATGACCCAATATGAATTCCAAATTTTGGTATTTTGTAGAAGTCAGATATGTCATCTAAAATTATTGCAGAAGTAACAAATATATGAAAACAAAAACTTGTGGTTTGTATTTACAGTTACACTCCAGAACTCTTTAATTTCTACTCTCTAAAATCTCACTTTAGTTTTAAAGTGGTTTGAGCGCTAATACCTTTAGATCTAGCTAATAATTATAATTTATTTATACTTCAGTACCCTACTGGCCTACTTAAACTTTCAGTAAAAGAACATAAAATATTTGTGTGACTTTCCATCCAAACTTAGATATTAAATAAAACCAAGAAAATTATGCTATACATAAACACAGAGCAGAAAAACAATCAGAAATATAGCTCATTAAATGCATATAATATTTTTTGTTTATATCCAAAGGAGAGTTTGGAAATAATAAGATAGGGAAAAGTAAAAGCAGATGGCGACAAACAAGTTATTGTATTGTATATGCTTTTTCCTCTCTTGTTAGAAAACATTATTGAAACCACTACTGATCAACCTGCAATTGCATAAAGTAGAAAAGTGGAAACCTCAGAACCCCACTGGATTATTTCCTTGGCAAATAGCATTATTATTTCTCAAAGATCACATACACTTAAATTCTTAATTATTGCAAAATAATTGTAGAACTATAGAATACCACAGGTTGCGATGGCCCTTCAGATGTCATCTAGTCCATCTACCAGCTCAAAGATGGGTCAGTATAGATCAGGCTGCTCACAGCTCTGATCAACTGAGTTGTGATCATCTGCAAGGTTGGAGGTTTCACATCTACATCAGCCCCTCGTGCTGTTTGATGACTCTCACAGTAAAACATCTCCAGATGTAATTGGAATTTTCCATAGGGCTATTTCTATACTGTTGATTGAAAAAGACAAAACAATAGAAAGAACATGCACTAAGATGTTACAACTACAATTGAAAGGAGTTACATTGTACTAAGGCATTTTACTGCTCATTTAAAAATTAATCTCTTGTCTTGTTTTTGTTTGGTTTGGGGTTTTTTATTGCTTATTTTTCAACAAGACCTCAAGACTTTCTTCCTCATAGCATATATGTACTTTTTGTTTAATTGGTGTTGAAAATCTGGTTATGCCCATGAGTGCATAAATAATATTATCAAGAAAAATGTCATCTGAAGGTCCTCTTTGAGACAGTCCTTAAAGTCAAAATATTAATGGCCTTATAAACATATCAACAATGATGCCTTAAAAAAAAAGAAAAAGTCCCTGTAGACACTACCTAGTGAGGCTGTGACCCTTTCATTTTTCCTTCACTGTGAGTGCAACAACCTCAGACCACTGATTAACAGAAAGCTCCTATGTAGAGATAAATTATATATATATGGACTGAAGCAGATGCAGCAGTAAAAGGAAATGTATCTATTGCATTCAACACTTCAAATACCTGTTAGGTACATATGTTTCACATGGTGAATAATATGGGCATTATGAATATTTCACTGTTCTTTCTTGATTTATAGTTGAGAGCAAACAAATTAGTATTATGTAAAGAAGATAAAGAGAATTTGAATGTTTGGCTTATACACTCCAAGCTATGGTACATTCTAGGACATAAGCAATCTGTAACCTGAAGGACTGTAGGCAAACTAAAATGAACAAATAAAACAAATCTACTGAGGCTTAACACTGACAGCATGTTTGATTTGTTAGATATGACATGATGTTTCAATATTCAAAACTGATTTATTTAAAGAGAGTCAGTGTGTCACAGTTCAGGTCAAGATCTTTCCTTCACTAATATTTAAAATATTGGAAAAAAAGAAAAAATCCTCATCCTTACATTTCATAGGAACTGAGGCATTTCTGATCTAGAAATGACATAATGAATAGAAGGCTGTACATAATGTGAAAAGTTCCACAGACAAATTTTCAACATATTTCAATTTTCTACTGGACTTTTTCAGTGGATTGGATGATTTCTGAGTCCCTTATGACCTTATTTTTTTGTTTTAATTGCAATTTTTTTCTGTGTCTCACAGACTATATGAATTTACACTCCGAATCAAAGAATTAGAAATACTTTAAACTTAAAATACTAATGAATATATTTATGTGCTGGTTTATAAGAATTAATCTTTTCAAAAGGAAAAGTACAGTCTCTTATTCTGTTCATAAAAGGTCGTATTTGATAAGGAAGACTTCATTCTTTTCTGAAAACTGGAAAATTTCAAAAATATTTAACCTTGAGCATCCAATACTTCAGTTACTTAATATTCACACATAAATAATGTCATCCTCACTTGAAAAATACTGATTAGTAGCAATATGTTCCCTCTATCAATTTTAGAAGGATTTTAGCAAAAAAAACCCAAACCCTAAGAAATTTAAATTCAACTCATAGTCATGATTTAATGAGTAGTCCAGAATGTTTCCCAGTGCTCTAATTACAGCAAAATGCTTCCACTGTACCACTAGACATACACATATTCTTGAGTTTCATTCATCACTGTACAGGTGTCTACACATTTACTATCTCATAAGAACAGACTAATAGAGAAAGAGGGCATAAATTACCCAAACATTACTGCAACCCCAGACACCATGTCAGACACTACTTTCAGTTAGGGTTTCTCTTTGGATGACAACTGCTCTCTAAAACTAGATTGACCCAGGCTCATAGTAAAATGGTGTTGTGCTACTCTAGAGTGTCTAGTCTCCCTTGTTCATTTTTTACTTAAATCCTGAACTTCAAGAAAGATCTGACACTACTGGCCACCTAACAAACAGAAACATGAAAATAACTTCTTTAAATGTACATTAATATTATGACTTTCAGTACTCAGAGGGTGTCTACAAGAAAGCCAGAGAAGGACTTTTTACAATGCCAGACAGTGATAGGGATAGGGGTAATGGCTTCAAACTGAAAGAGGGCAGGTGTAGAGTAGACATTGGGCAGAAATGCTTTTCTGTGAGGCTCAAGAGGCAGAAGAAAATGTTTACCCAAGAAGCTGTAGACTCCCCAGCCATGGAAATATTCAAGGTCAGGTTGGATGGGTCTTTGACCAAGCTGGTCCAGTGGAAAAGATCCCTGCCTGTGGCAAAGGGGTTTGAATTAGATGAGCTTTAAGATCTGCGATTCTATGATTCTATGAGGTATCTCAGAGCTTGTTGGCTATATTTGGATAGGGTTTATAATGGTAAATTCTCATCCCATTCCTATTTGAAAGACGCTGTTAATAATTGATGTAAAGGATCAACAACCAAACCACAAAGGTGCCCTAGATTGACTGAAGTTGAAAAGAACTCACTGAGGAGGTGAAAGAAAATGTAATGTCATGAAATGATGAAGTTCATAAATCAAGGGAAGGGAATGGAAAGAAAAGCACAATAAAACCTAGATATTTTTAAGAATGTTGTGTAATCTTTGGTTTTGAGAGTGTTAGAAAAATGTAAGCAAAACCCACCTATGGTTTTGCAGAACCTACCTGCAGAGACAGGGTAGATGATCCTTTGAGTTTCCTTCTAGTCTTATTTGCATATCCATAGAATTTGTTGCTTGTGCAAAGAAATAGTATAGCCTCAATTAGTAGTCATATGGACAATGTTGCTTTCAGACAATGAGGTTTTGCAAATTAAGATCAGTGTAGAAGTGGTCACATACTTTTTCTGTGGGTTTTGTCCTGAGAGTAGAAGATATACTTGATCATCCCAAACAAACAGGCGGATAATTCTTTTTTTAATGATTTTACCTAAAGCTTTTTAGGGCTTAAAATTCCCTGGATTTTCTGCACTTCTGCATAACTTTATTAACTACAGATAGAACTGTTTAAAGGATACACATAACTTGATCACATTTCAGCCAGGAATACTGTATCTGAAAGCTGATTTTTCAGTTACAGTAAGGAAAAGGATATAATATTCAAATCCGTTCTCTGAGGTGAAGGCTTCCACATCAAGGTAGAGCTGTTAACATTATTGCTTGTTGTTTGACAAAATAAATTTCAAAACAGCAGGATGAAGCTGATAGAGTTTTAATCCTGTTTGTAGCATACAGTTTGCAAAGCTTTCCCAAGAGATCCCAAACTTTACTGGTTAATAGCACAGAGTGTACTTACTTTGAGCTGATTACATTCTGGTTTATAGTTACCAATTAGAGAAACCAATTACATCTCCAAACTGTGTCAACAGCGTTTGACCTAATTTGATGCCAGTTAATCAGTTACATAAATAAATTCTGTTTATAGAACAAATTGAATTTGAGTTAAAGAATGTACAAGAATGTAAAGAATGTAAAGAAAGTGCTCTAGACAATATTTTAGATGTAAAAGATGTAATCAAGTATATTATTTAGAATGAGTTTATTGAAACGTAAAGGAGACCCTGGAAACAAAGAATTCTTGGAAAAGCAAACACCTTAGCAGAGTAGCTACTTTCTTGTAATCTCTTGAGAATCTTTAACATCGAGCTGTTTTATAAGAAAAAGTGAAGTTCCCTTCAGCTCTATCTTTTTTTTTTAATCTGAAAGGATCTATTCTTATAGATTTAATAATAATATTTTAAAAGCTGATAGTAGCATTAGAATTAGGAGGTATATGGGTACCCATCTGTCAAATATGTGAGGTATTAGACAACTTCTTAATTTTTTTATTTTAAGACCATGGTGTTGTGGTTGACCTAACTACATTTTGGAATTCATGGCAACAGAAGACTTTCAGAAATACCTAAAGTTCTGAGAAGCACAGAAAAGATAAGAAGTCTACATATATTTGTTTCTCTTGGATACCAAATCACAGGAAACTGAAATCAAAAAAGGCAAAAAAAAAAAATAAGGTGCATGGCATGGGTTTTGTACAGTGGCTTATAGTGTAATTGGCACATACATTTCCTGGATTCTAGATGTTCAGTCTTTGCTAATGAATATATTTTATACTTCTGTATTCTCTTTTTATCTCTTCCCCAATGGTCCTTTCTTTTAATGTTATGACTTTTTAATAAATTGAAGGATTTTGTTGTGAGATATATGCGCACACACACACACACACACACGCACACATATAAAAAACTGAGAAAAAATCCTCAGTCTCTTTTCTACAGCCTGAGATAAAAACCATTGCATTTGATGAAAAGTTCTTATGAGACTTATAGGCCTTCATTCCAGTGTCAAGCGGGATTTTATCTGCATGCCTAGAACAAGTACTCACTGAACCATTAAATAATGTTTCGTCATCCTGCTCACTTACTCAGCATAAAGAATTATTAGTCATATTCTTCATGTAGTGGCAAAACTATCTTTCTGAACTGATTCCAGAGGATTTGAAGCCACCACATTTAAACAAGGAATTTCCTGTATTGTAGTGTTGGTGCCATTTCCTTCTGTGGACAACAAACATTTCCACTTGTTTCAAGGACTTTGCAATGAACTCTACCTTTCTTTATTCTTCTCAAGTTCCATTGACTATGATATATTACTTTTTATTGCCATCAAGTGAGAAAAGTATCATGAGCTTATTTTCACAACCATAAAGTCAGTAAACGAAGGCTAGTTAGTAAAGGATGATTCTGATTTGGTTTCCCTTCAGCCCACTCAGGAGCAAACAATGAGATATATATTCAGGAAAATTTAAAGCTTACATGTGTACTGACATTTTAATTTCTAACCTGTCTGAGTGCAACAAAATATGGCAAGCACAGCACCTTCTTACTCATCTAGAATTTTATGCTGGTTTTGACTATGATAAATTTCTTCATGGTAGAGTTATGAAACTGTGTTTTGGATCTGTGCTGGAAATAGTGCTAATAACACAGGGGTGTTTTCACTATTGCTGAGCAGTGTTCACACAAATCCAAGGTCTTTTCTGCCTCTCACCCCACCCCATCTGTGCAGGAGCTGGGAATGCATGAGTTCACAGAAGAAACACCCGGGACAGCTGATCCCAACTGACCAAACCCAGGACACCCAGGACACCCAGGACAGCTGATCCCAAAGGAACAACCCAGACTGTATCACATCATACTCAGTACATAACACTGGAGGAAGCAGGAGTGATGGTGTTTGTCTTCCTAAGCACTGCTAGCATGATGGAGCCTGGCTTTTTGGAAATGGCTAAACACCTGCTTGCCCACAAGAAGTGGTGAATGAATTCCTTGTTTTGCTTGGCTTTCATGTGTGGATTTTGCCTTGCCTATTAAACAGTCTTTGTCTCAACCCACGTGTTTTCTCACTTTTAGCCTTCCAGTTCTCTCCTCCATCCCACTGAGGGGGAATGACTGAGCAACTGGGTGGGGCTTAGTTGCTGGCTGGTGTTAAATTACTGCAAATTGAAAAGGATGCTGTAAGGAAAATCAGTGTAACAAGGTTATCTCTACTAAAGAATTAGGCTAATCTCTGGGTGCAAACAAGTTGTTTAGACAAATAACATTAGATCCAAGTCAAAATAAAGTGAATAAGCCAAAAATCTATACAAATGGAAAATGGAATGAGATAGGTAGAACTTCAAGTGAGAGATCTCAATAGTTGTTGCTAATGTTACCTTTCATAGTAAGTTTCTCGGACAATGGGGATGTTTCTTCCTACTGTCTTTCCCAGCTGTCCTGCTCTTATCTTCTCTCTGACCACTATAACTGGATAGTTCACAAAAACCTTTGAGAGACTTTGGGTCATTGCAACCATGATTAAGCTAGGCTTCAGGGATTTCAAATGTGTACAAAATTCCAAAATACCTCCTGTTGTGCTTGTATTCCTACGTTATTTGTGTAGAATTTACTTAATGTAAATATATCTTACGAAGAAGCTACCTGATCTGGCACGTAGACACCCTCCTGAAACAACATGAAAAGCTAAAGGACTGTGACTCAATCATAGATTTTTACCCTAAGACTATAGGTAATCACCTCTGAAAGTAGTAAAAGGAAGTTCTACTTCCTGTATGGCCTCATGGTTCAGGAAAGATGTGTGTACGCTAATATTGCAATCATTCTAAACTTAACTACATATTTTGTTTCAGCATAGATAGAGTGTTTTTTATCTGATTAAATGTTTCCTACCATTTTGAGAATCACTGTTGTGGCTTGAGGCAAACTTTGTACAACTTAAAATAATAAGATATATAAACTCTCAGTGTTTCATATGTCACAGTCTAAAAAATACCAATATAAGAAACAAATCTTCAAGAGAATATACCAAATGCTCATAACCTTCTCTCATAATAATGTTTCTTTCATTACGTCTTATTAAAAGCATCAAAATATTACATAAGGTGAAAAAACACATGCCTTCAGCCATTTTCCTGGAGATATCACTACTGAGTTTTCATAAGATGCAATTATTTCCTCTTAGTTTCCTTCTACTTTACAGATAAAGTATACACTATATTCTATTTTTCTGGCCATTAATAATTCAAGGACTTTTACACTGCATTATATATAATATCACCTTTGCTAATAAAAGCAGTGGGAGAGCAGAGATTTTTTGTGTATATAAAAAGATAAAATTTAATCTTTTGGTGGACAGAACATTGAATTATGGATTTAAGTACTGCATGGTATCTCTAACATTGCAGCAATCAAGGCTGTGTCCATCAAAGGGTGAAAATATGGCCACAACTGGAAAAAAAATCAGATTAAACAGTTTCTTATTTTTTCCATTTCATAAACTTGGAGCATTTAAAATACATAACCAAATTGTTTTCCTAAATATGTTCGCAAAAACACAAATAATTATTTTCCACTGAAAAAAAGCCATAAAGTAATTATCCTTAATAAGATTATTTATTATGGAATGGAAAAGCAATACTGTTTACTTTGTTATTGCTATATCCCTGTGTCTCAATATGATAACATTTCCTATTACAAGATTTCTTCTCTCCAGTTTCAATGCTTTCATACCAAGGAATAGAGATGCACAGGGTTAGGAATATTTTTGCATTAAAGCAGAAATTAAGCTTCTGCCATTTATCACTCTCCAGCTCTCCCTTTTTCTAAGATGCACTCTGATCACTATTCACTCCTATTTTAAACATAGGAAAATATTTGTATAAATCCATACAAGTAATGTATAAAACATATATTCATGTATATAAAGAAATGCATACTAATTTAATTTTTTTTACAAGAAAATCACATTATTATCATCTGACCTAAAATTCACCATTATTCTACAAAGCATGTACATTTGAGGTAAGAAATTGTAAAATTACCAACAAAAAACATTGGTGATTTTTGAAATTATTAGAACTAATCTCTTCTACTCTACATCCATTTTTAAATTACTTTTTACATGCCTATAACAGAGCTTGATCTCTGAAGCTATAATTATAGTAATTTAGACATATTCAGTCTGGACATAATCAAAATTTATACTGGAACAAAATACCTAATGCCTAAAAAAAATTAATACCTCTAATACTAATAAGATAAATCTATTAATTTCCTTAAATATTGTTTGCCAATGTACTTTTTTATTGTTCTATAATTCTCATTACTGATAGTTGAAAGAATTTTGCTACAAACAGAAGACTGAATTTCTCTAACTTGATTTATTTATCCATCTTGTGCTACTACAGGATTGTAATAAATGTGGGGTTTGGTCTCCAAACGCCACCTCCAATGGTGATATTTACATATGTGATGATATCTCCCTTAATGGGACAGTATGTCCAGTTTTTACACTCAGTCTATCTGCGCTACAGAGGTTGGATCATATTTCAGTAGCATTGAAGTTACTGAAACACAATAAAAGCAGAGTGAGTGAAATCACTGCAAAAAATCACATAACATATAGAGAATGAGAACTTTTGCTGTAGTCTCCTACGTATTGTTATACTGAGGAACAGCAACATTCACTTTGCCAGTATTGATGAAATTACCTCAACACTGAAGGATCCCTTAAGCTAAATGGGGAATTTTGGAATGTGGAGTAAAGTAATAATAAAGACAAAATCTACAGTAAAGCCAAACCCTCAATTGCAGCATTTTATAGTTATTTTGGAAAGAGGCCAGTAAGGATTCATGGTAAGAATTACAGTCATCTTGATTTATTTGGCTTAGTTTTCTGTAAGTGTCTCTAGACAGTAAACCTCAGTTTTGAGAGTATAAGGCAGTTAAGAGTAACAGCTTGCAAATATTAAAGATTTTGTACTGCTTTCTTTCTGCTAGAGAGAATGCTGAACCTAGTTTCTATGCCAACCTATGACTGAATTGCATCTTGCACACCAGATGATTTATTAGCAGATATTTTTCTTAGACATATGTCACATAAATATGTGCCTCAATATATTGTAGGATAAGAATTCATCTAGTACACCTGCAACCTTAAATTTTTGACTTAAATTATAAATTTTCAATGATCTGTATTTCAAAGGAGTTCAACCAAATACAAATTTGCATACATTGCTAATGTATGTAATTAATTTATGTGTTAATTTAACTAACTTAGGAATGTTGTTGGTACACGCAACATTTCATGAAGCAGCAGATCCTGGAAGCCGTTTCCAGACATATGAAAGCAAGAAAATCCTCAAGGATAGTCAGCATGAATTCACTAAGAGGGAGTTGTGCTTGACCAATTTGACAAAATTCTGTAAGGAAATGACTGGTTTGATAGATGACATGTCACAGAAACAGCACTACATAACTTTCCTGAAAGTTATATGAAACCTGAAAGTTTTCATATAATCGTATAATCATATAATTTTAGAATATGTTAGACTGAAGTGATCATGTGGAGAACATCTGGTCCATCCACCTGCTCAGAGAAGGGCCAGCAGAGATAGGCTGCTTGCAGCTCTGATCAGCTGAGGTGTGAGCATCTTTAAGGATGGAGGTTCCACAATTTCTTCAGCAGTCTGTCATGGTGTTAGACCACCCTCATGCTAAAAAAGTCTCCAGATCTAATTGGAATTTCCTATATGGCATCTTGTGTCTCTATTGCCTTTTGTCCTATCAGTGTGCAACTTCAGGAGGACTCTGCACCTGCAAGTCTTTCCCCCCTATGCTCTATCTGAGTAGCTGAAGCACAATTATATCTCCTCTTACCTTAGACCCAGCTGTCAGCTTCTTCTCACACATCATGGACTCCAGTCCCTGAGCATCCTGGTGATCCTTGGTTGGATTTGCTCCAGTACATTAATATCCTTCTTGCACCAGGGAGCCCAAAACTACTCTCCCAAGTGCTGAATGGAGGGGAGAAATCACCGCCCTGAACCTGATGGCATTACTGTAACTGGTTCATCTTGTTCAGGTTGAGTTTCTCCTCTACAAAACTACCCTGCAGGTTAATGTTTAACTTGTCTACTGGGATCCCAGGTCCTTTTCTGCAAAGAACAAAATAGGTAATGAAGAGTCAGCTTGGCTTCATAGAGTGAAATGCAACCATTTGAGTTCTGCAGGCTGTCCAATTTTTCACCTTGCTAAAGTTATTTCAAAACAATATATTTTTATTTTGATTTTAGAGATAGTATGGGGTAAAATCTCATTATAATTTTGCCCCATTGACAAAAATACTATTAATTTCAGTAGGACAATCTGTATTATTAGGTACTGTTTATTTTGAACAACAAAGAGAAATGAGAAACTTCCAGTAGCATTGGAGCAATCCAGAACTATGAAGATATTCACAAAGATATATGAGTAAAGCTCAGAGAAAAAGGGCAATAGCTGCATTCACATCTTGGTGATTGTCTACCATAGTGCCCTTCATAGCAATTTAGATGTCTGAATTACCTCGGCCTCATCTTTCTTCAGCCTGAAGTTGCTGAGAGTCATAACAGCACAAGCATTTTTCCAACAGTGAAGAGCTGAGCTATGTATATTAAGTTTATATACCTCATCTGTGCTAGGGCTACGGCAAGAAACAAAAATATTCCCTGCTGTCTTCACACATTTGTAAGGTCTGGATAATTCTCCCATCTGAATAACTTTGCCCTACTTGAGTAATATAAACCATTGTATGAACCTTTAGAAGAAGACCTCAAGGACACCTTATCCTGTTTTTTCTTTGGCTGGATTTTTCTTGTCATTATTCCAGAGAAAGAGAAGGAAATGCATTCCCTGACACCTGGAATAGTGTCAGATGACAATACATAGAACGCCAGCCTCAGCGTACACTGTGGACAAGCCCATTACTCAAGCAATCTCAGGATTACAATGTGGTTTTATATCCCCATTCCTGTACTGAGTGCTCTTAAGCTATGGCAAAGGATGTAGAAATTTTCCATGTACAAAAAGAATAAATGAGCCCTAAATAAGCCTTTACTGCCTTTGAGGACTGCGTGGCACTCTTTGATGCCAATAACAATTACTTGCATACATGAAACCTATCTCCATAGCCAGGAAGATTTTAGCTAGGCTTTGTGAATAGGCATTGTGAATGCAAAAGAGAACTAGAAAAATGAACCTAAGAGCAGAATTACATGGAATTGGCAGCAGCTTTATTTGTAAAATGGATTTCTGCTTCCACGTTTTGTTCCTCCTTTTTCCTTGCCTTGCCTTGCCTTGCCTTGCCTGATGTTCTGTTGTGTTAATAAGTGTGGATACAGGTTGAAAATTACAATGGGAGCATTTCTTTTTACTGCACACCAAGCAAAAATAGTCAACAATCACAGTTCATTAAATACTTATGTAGGTGGTATTTTCAGACCTTGTATGTCACTTTGTGGGTACTGTCAGAGTGAAAAAAAAAGTTACTGTAGAAAGAAGTCTCCATTATAATAAGTTTTCACCTAAAGGTTTGTTTTTCTGACAATGAAGATTTACAGAAAATCTAGGAGGACTGTAGGTTAGATATACAGCTTTAATTCAGTTACTATATTGATATATACAGATTTTTAAAAGTGAATTTATATATGAAAGTAGGCAACTGTTCATACATTTTTAAAATATGTTCCTGATTTATTTGGCAACTTACTGAATGTACTTTATGAAAGTTTTACATTTATAAACCTATAAAATATGTATCATTTTTATTCTACTAAAGAAACTGAAACAAATATTATGGCACAAGGAAAATTTAGTGTGCTCTGCACACGTCTGGTATAAGCAGTAGCATTGTGCAAGCTCAGAATAGCTCACCTTTTCCCTTTATTATCACTATTAAATTACTCTGCTTAGGACACAAGACTGCAATCACCTGTCTGATTGTCCAATCCTACTTCCAAAACATTGACAAGACAGGGGGAGCTAAAGGAGTTGATGATATGTGAGAATCAGTGTTTGAATTGCTGTAAAACTGTTCTGCTCTGACTGAGGAATTTGGTAAGGAGTTCATGTGAAACCTTTACAAACACAGACTTGTCTGGACAAGATAGAAAATTATTGTCTTTTCCATTTCATAATATTCAAATAACATCTTCAAATAAAAAAAGTATTCTTGGTAAAAGTGGGAACTTCACCCAAAGAGTTGTGGTGAATGGAGTTAGATACAGTTAATGGCTGATCACAAATGTGCTCCCCAGGACCCAGTATTGGGGCTAGTCCCATTAAATATCTTTATCAGCTTCCTGGATGAGGGAATGGAAGGCACCCACAGTCATTTTGCACACAACTTCAAGTTGGGTGGGAGTGTCAGCCTGCTGGAGGGCAGGAAGGTTCTGCAGAGATTTCTGAACAGGCTGAGACCAATCACATGAGGTTCTGCAAGGCCAGGTGCTGGGGCCTGTACTTGGGTCACAACAACCCCAGGCAGAGCTACAGGCTGGGGGCAGAGTGGCTGGGAAGTGGCCCAGCAGAAAAGGACCTGAGAGTGCTGGTTGACAGCCAGCTGAACATGAGCAGCTGAACAAGAGCCAACATGTGCCCAGGTGGCCAAAAAGGCCAGTGGCAGCCTGTCTTGTACCAGCAATTGTGTGACCAGCAGACAAGGACAGTGAGCACCTCCCTGTATTTGGTGAGGTTGTACCTCAAATACTTTGTATCATTTTAGGGCCACTCACTGCAAGAAAGACATTGAAGCTCTGGATTACTGAAAGAAGAGCAACAAAGAAAGAAGTCTCCAGAGAGTAAGTCTTATGAAGAGCATTTGAGGTCTCTGGCATTATTTAGCCTGGTAAAAAGGAGTCTCAGGGGAGATGGCATCATTTTCTGCAACTACCTACCTGAAAAGAGGAAGTAGTGAGCTGGATATTGGTCTCTTCTCCCAGGTAACAAGCGACAGGATGAGAGGAAATGTCCTCAACCTGTACCAGGGTAGGTTTTGATTAGATATTAGGAATTTTTTTTTTTCCCAGAAAGGCTGGTTAAACTTTGTAGGGTGCCACCAAGGAAAATGGTTACCTTTTCTGAAAATATTCAAGATATGACTGAACATGGCACTTAGAGCTATGGTTTACTTGACAAGGTGATGCTCAGTGAAAGGTTGCACTCCATAATCTTACTTTTCCAACCTTTCTAAAGACTCTATTATTCTATACCTACATGAAATGTAACTGACTTGTTTTTGAAAAGTATGTCATACAAAAGCCCTGAAATCTTAGAGCTTTTATGGCAACATTTGAAGAGAGTTTAATCAAAGCAAACTAAAATCACATAATCACAAGAAACATTGGAATTTGAAGCAACAATGATTGGATTATTCCAAAATTCACTTCCAGTTAAGAGATCCCTAAATTATTTAAATAAGAACACTCATATCATTCCTCCTGAAAAAGAAAGAACCAACCCAAACCTATTTTGTTGCAATAAAACGAATCCTGGCCAAAGTCTCCTTTGAAACTTACAAAGACTGTGCTGCAGAATACAATATTTTGATAGAGATATTCATTCTCATTGGCTCAAGCAATCATTTCTCCATGGTGCAGCATAACACCCAGCATGTTTTTATGATTCAGTCCCAGTAACACAATATTCCTGTTAGCATGATTAATCAGCCCAAACAGAATACAGCTTGGGTTTAACTCTCCTGCTGCTTGCCACAGAGCTGAATCAGTCAGGGCCAGTTAAGGAAGTCTGCACTTCTCTCTGTTGCACAGTATGGGCATGACCTGTGACTCTTTGCTATGATGATATAATATTATTTCCAAGCCACTATCTAATTATCTTTCACACATACCATTTATTTGCTCACAGTGGAGGGCATTGCACTGTAAGGATTGATCAGGAGCTTTGCTGTGTTGTAGTTTTTCAGTAAGAAATGCCTGTTGGTTAAGGAATAAAAAGCCCCACAGATTATCTCATGGACTTATCTGTTAATATTTTGCCTTCAGTTAAACCCAGGAAAAAGAAAGTTCAAAATCCTTAACATTTAATTTTGGAAACGATTGAACAAAAGGTTGCTGTTTCCTGCTTAAGTAGAATGTGTTTGTTATTGCTCCAGATCACCAGCTGGGATCTCAATGCTTTTGATGATAATTGTGGTCTTTCTTCTGCCTTTTCAGACAAGTAACAGAAGTAGATAGGCAGGGTTTTGGGCTCTTTTGGCACTGCATAATTTCTGACAGCAATTTTTTTTAAATGCAATATTTAAAGATATTACTCTAGGCCTGACTCAATAAAGGGATTTTTCTTGTTGGTTTTGTCTTGTTGGTTTTGTTTTGTTTCCAATAGGGTAAATCAAAAAGGAATAAACATGGGAACAATTCAGAAAAATTGAACTCATGATTTGCACTCCACCTAGTGATCAAGACTGATGTCCCCATTTTAATCAATAAAATACCTCTGGATGATTATCCATTTCATCCTAAAATAGGCACACAAGATAAAGCACATGTGTCAGTCACTGTAGGTACTGGAACTGTTTATGACAGACTTATACGTCACCTGACTAAACAGAAGAGCTGAGATTTCTGGGATCAATGTGTGATGCCCGATTTATAGAAACTTAGAATAATAGAATGGTTTAGGTTAGAAGGGATCCTGAAGATCATTTAATTCCAAATCCTATGCCACAGGCAGGGATACCTTCTAATAGACTGCTCAAAGCCCTATCCAACCTGCTCTTGAACACTTCCCAGGAATGGAGCACCCACATCTCTGTGCCTCATGGCCCTCACAGTTAAGAATTTCTTCCTAATAGCTAATCCAAACCTGCCCTCTGTCACTTTAAAGCCATTAACTCATACATGTCCTTGCAAAAAATCCCTCTCCATCTCTTGTAACCCCCTTTAGGTACTGGATGGGATTATAAGGTCTCCCTAGAGCCTTCTCTTCTCCAGGCTGAACAATCCAACTCTCTCAACCTGTCTTCATAGAAGAGGTCTTCCAGACCTCTAATCATCCTTTTGGCCCTCTCTGAACCGGCTCCAACAGGTTCACATCTTTCTTGTGTTGAGGACCCCAGAGCTGAAGTAGAGGGACAGAATCACCACCTTTGATCTCCTGATATGCTGCTTTTGAAGTGGCTCTGAATATAGCTGACATTCTAGGCTGCAAGTGCACATTGCCAGATCATGCTGACCTTGTCAACCAATACTCACAAATTTTTCTCTTCAGGTCTGCTTTCAATTGATTCTCTGTCCAGCCTGTGTTTGTGCTTGGGTTGTGCAAACCCATGTGCAGGACCTTGCACTTGGCCTTTTTGAACTTTGCAAGGTCCACACAGGCTCACCTCTCCAGCCTGTCCAGGTCCCTCTGGGTACCAACCCTTCCCTCCAGCTTGTCAACCTCACCACATTGCTGTCAATAAACATGCTGAAGATGAACTCAATCCCACTGCCCATATTGCTGACAAAGATGTTAAACAGTGCTGATCCCAATGCCCAGCCCTGAGGAGCACCACTCCTGTGCAACAACTCCACTCAACCTTTTCCCAAGATGAGTCTGTTTTACACATGACCATATATCATGGCTGATCTCTCCATCTTTATCTTGACCCATGACCTTTTCCATCTTATTTACTCCCTCTGTCTTGTTGGGGAATGGGAGTGAGAGCAGCTGAGAGGAGTTTGGCACTTAGGCAAGGTACCCACATAATGACATACGTTAGCATTATTAACTATGTGAATTTCAGCAGGTGTCATTGGAAACAGATAGCTTCATATACATTTTGTGCTATCAATCATTTACATAGAGAACAAAATATCCATGTACTAATTATGATATCTGATGTATTCTTCAAATTATTGTTGTCAAGGGATGTCACAGAAAAATGGCAAGAATATTATTTATTTAATTATTTGGGGGTTTCATTTTCATTTGTATCCTGAACTGAATTTGTGCAAGCACAGACAAATTGAAAGTAAATTGTAAAATGACAAAAAAAAGTAAAATATAATTATGCAAATGACAATGCTTACAATTTCTAAGCTTCAGGCAGATTGTTTAGTGCAATTTTGTAAAACTGAGCTCTCAGAAATGAAGACTTGGGAAATCCTGCTCTGATTGACAGAGCAAGTCTGTCAGGAAGGCCCAGGAGATCAGAAATAGTGTCTGAGGTTTTAGTTGTACAACACTCATAAAATTCTAATCATACTCGAGTGGCAAAGAACAAAGGCTGACTCTGTTTCTCTTACTAAAGGGTACTATGGATGTTTTTTTCAAGATCTAGAGGTATCAGTAAGAACAAGAAACCTATCACCAAATGTATAAGAGGCTGTTGAGACAACCCCAGACAATCCCCTGATCCTGAAGAATTTAAGAATGCAAGAAGAGAAAAAAAAATTTAAAATCCTACAGATTTTTTTTTGCATCAGAATTTAAACATATAAATATATTTTTATACAATTTATTCAGAATGCACCTGCTAATGAAACTTTTGGTTTGATCACAAAAATTCAGGCAAATGAAAATTTCTCATGAGCTAAAAGAATTATTTTCTATGGCAAAAATTTATGTGACTGACATAACATTCCCTTCATCACAAAAATATGCTAAAAACTGGAGTCATACAACGTGGCTGTGCTCAGTTTGATACACTGTGAAACAGACCCATATTGAGCACAATATGCCAAAAATGTGATTTCTTTTTAACTACAGATCACCATAGAATTCCCTTAAATATCAGTCCTCTGCTGCTGCACAAAATTTGTGATCAGCTCAGCTGTAGGTTGGTTCTGATTAGCCAGCACCAAGCAGTTATCACCTCTCTTTTCTCAGCCATCGTTCTGTGAAAAAGAAGGAAGTGGAACATCATTTTGTGATGAGCTGGGAAACTGCTGAAATCTAGGAAATTAAATTTTCATTTTAAAAGGCAGGAAAGAACAAAAATACACATGGAGTAGCTTTCAATCTGTTCCTGGTTGGAGCTGTATTATGAACTAAAAGAAAGTAAATGCTAGAAAGGATAAGAAACCGTTAATATCTAGAGCTGACATTTTCGACTTTCTTGGCAGCAAAACAGGAGTCCTGCTTCATCCATTCAAACAGGTCTCATGTTATAAAAGCTACACACAGAGGTAAATAGACTGATACGTAAAACCTTAAAGACTTTGTAAAATTTATGAATTTTTCCTTCCAGAACCCCCACCTTTACTGGATTTAAGGAGACTAAGCACTAGGCCACTACATAATGTTGTCTTTATTCTCCACCTAGGAGATGGATCCATCAGAAGAGATTCTGTGTAGTGAAAGTCAATACTTAGGAGAAGTGTAAAAAATGGATAGCTTGATTCAGCACCAAATATATTAATAACATAAGCATTTTGGGAGAAGTTTCAGTGGGATGGTGGGGATGGTTGTCTCATAAGCATTAAGAAAAATCTCATCCCCTGTGCAGAAGTGTACTTAAAGAAAGAATATTTTTTCATCAACTGCGACCCTACAAGAAACCAAACAGCTTCTTAGATTGTTGAACCAGGTGGATCAGAATCAAAGTGTGTGTACTTTTAAGAGTTGTCTTTTTTGTTTCAGGACAACTATCTCAGCAGGGTTCTCTGTACATAATCTGCAAAACCTTATAATTTTGAAATTAATGTTTATTCCACTTGTGATCTCAGGCTATCTGGGGTTATGTCCCAGAGGTTCTGGGAGAAATGGTTCCTCCTCAAAGGGGCTAGAGCCACAACAAAAAATTGCAGAGGCAGTGGGATGTTCCCAGCTGTACTGCACAGGCTAATCTTAGGAGAAAATATGTGATGTTGTTTAGACAGTTGTTTTGTTTCAATAAATATTATTAGGATATTTTTGATATGCAGAACAAAGGGGAAAGGTATGCCTAAAATTAATTTCTTCAAGACTTTATAACCAAATGCTTTCCTAATTAAGTTACTTAAACAATGTACCTTTTCTTGTGTATTTATATGTTGTTCAGTGGCTCACAATTGTTTGACTTTGTCCTCAAATGGTACAGTAGTGCCTCTTTGTAAATTAAGAATTCCCTGAGTGCAGCTACAGTGGAGATGCATTCTTCTTTCTACAGAAGGATTTTCTGATGATGAATCTTAAAACTTACTGTATTGGATCAGTGGGCTGGTCTAGCCTTTTCTTATTAGGATTTCTATTATTGAATATCAGAGCTCATTTAGGAAGATATATAAAAGATTTAATACAATTTTACATTGGCTATAGTCTATAGTACAGACCATTCTACTTCACAGTCTCTCTCTGAACCCTCTCCAAACATAAAGTGACTGTGAAACGGACTGTCTCATTTACATTAACTATCATCTTCTGATGATTTTATATAAATTCTCTGTATTTAATGCAGTGGTTTAAAGGAGTGACAGCAGTATATGATGTCTAATACATGGTTTTTTGGTATTTCTTCCAGAAAGCATCTTTAAGTACTTTGTAAATCATCTTGCTTCAGAATTTCCCAGATATCACAGAGGAAAAATATTTTGATTAGAGTATACCAGGAAATATGGCTTCACAAACATTTAACAGACTGAGTACAAGTTGTAAGTCTACACTTACATAGTAAGGATATCACAAGTCATGACATAATATAATTAAAAATGTCAGCCAAAGTCTGTTGCTGATAACAATTTTGTTTCAAATATGAAAAGGATTATATCTTCTGCCATCATTTTAAACCCCTCTGTGCCACATCCCCATGTCTTTGTCCAACATGTAAATGACTTGAACCCCTAATATTGATTTGAAGATTTTTTTAAAAGCCTGCTGATACTTTTTTGCTCCTCTACTTCTAACTTCATAAAATCACTATTTTCTGATTGTCATTTGTGCTGGTTTTGGTTGGGGTAGAGTTAATTTTCTTCACAGTAGCTGGTATAGGGCTGGGTTTGGATTTGTGCTGAACAAATTATCAACAACAGGGTTGATAATATAGAGATGTTTTTGTTATTGCTGAGCAGCACTTTCACAGACACAAGACCTTTACTTTTCTTACAGACACACTGTCAAGGACGTTGTAAGTGCATGGGAGGTTGGGAGGGGACTTAGCCAGGACACATGACCCAAACTGACCAACAGGGTATTATAGACTATATGATATCATGCTCAGTATATAAAGTTGGGAGAAGAAGGAAGGAGGAGGGGGATATTTGAAGTGGTGACATTTGTCATCTCAATTCACTGTTGCACACAATGGGCACTTCTGAGATGGCTGAACACCTTCCTGCTCATTGGAAGCAGTGAATTAATTCTTTGTTTTTCTTTGCTTGTGTGCACAACTTTTGCTTTTCCTATTAAAATGTCTTTATCTCAATATACCAGTTCTCTTTCATCTTTCCAGTTCTCCCTATGATCCTGCTGGTGGGGAAGTGAGCGAGTGGCTGCATGTTGCTTGGTTGCTGGCTCAGATGAAGCCATGGCTTCAGCCTATTCATAGCAAGTAAAATTGCCAAGGTTAACCGCTTCATTAACTTCCTGTCCACAGACAGGTCCGTGAGGTCTCATAGCACATAATTTACAAATTATACCATTACACTGGTATTTATATTCACTGAGGATAATACTTTCAAAAGCTTTCTGGAGTGCCCATGAAAGGGGCAATGTACATCCAAACACTTACGTGTCATTAGTGTTCTCTGACAAACAATCCTATTCATGCCAGAGGAAATAGGAGGGAAGGATTCACTCTAGCTGACAAATTCCCAGAATCAGCAGTCTAAAATGTAAGGAAAACTGAAATTTGGCAAAAGAGCTGGTGATGTTATCAACTTGTTTCACGGCCAAAGCACTGCTGATTGCAGAACAGTACAGCCACCTCATGTATTGCACATTCTGGATGAACATTATTCAGTCAAGGATAAAAAAAAAATTATGTGTTCTGTCCTTAGGACACAGACAGATATTAGGAGTGGGACCTAAAAATTTTTGTCAACAACTATTCCCATGCCAAACTTCTTGGAGATACAAAAGCAACACTATCGTAACAGAAGAAATTTAGCTCAACCCTCAAAAAGTTGGCAAGCAAAAGAGAGGGGAAGGGAAGATAGGTTTGATCTCATAATGATGAAAAAGTGATGTTGGACCTATGATTGTTTTTAAATGTTGCCTTTTTAAAGAACAGGAAATAACAGTATAAGTAGTACAGAAATTGGAAATTTGAACAAAATATTGTTATCAATGTATATAAAATGTAAGAAAATTAATTTTTTTAATGTCCTAAGTAAATTTATAAAAAAGTAGGCTTTGTGCCAATTTAAAATAAGGATCTAAATGATCTGATGGAGAATGCCATATCTAATGACAAATGCAGCGATGAAGTAGAAAATATTTTAGCTAGTTAAATTCACAATACTAGAAGAAAATCCATATAGATCTTTTTTTATCAAGGCAGATGTTTTCAGATGATCAATAGATGTGATTTCCTTTAAAAAACAACAACAACAACAAAAAAAAGCCAAAAAAGCCCTATAAAGTTCTAGAAATTATTGAATTAAAATATTTATATATTTATTATCATCATTCTTCAGAGACGGCAAGTTACTGAAATATAATGCAGTTGAAACAAGGGTTTTTACCCCATTTTGAATCAAGCTATTATCATTCAGAATGAAGGAATGAAGAAATGAGAAATCTGTTTTCTGTGCCACCTACAGATCAAAGTCTGCAAAAAAATATCTCTTACAAAAGATTAAAACACTGCTGTTGAAAAAAGCCCCAAAAAACAAAATGGCTAAAAAACCAAACCCAAATTCTCCCAAAAAGTTAAAAAACAACTCAAAAATCACATCTCCAAACCCTCCCAAAAACCTCTCAATATCATTGCCTGTGTCTGCATCCATTCATTTAGAAACTCAATGCCTAAATGTTTTGCTTTCCATATTTCCTGCCCAAATATTTTGTAGCTTTTCTTGAGACCTTGCCTTAACACCACTGTAGAGTTGAACTAAGCTTCCTGTTTTAACAGGAAAGTATGTTGTTGTTTGACTGAAACTCTATTAAAAGTCAAAAAACAGAACTGCTGAATAATTTTTCATGCTGTGTTAAAAGCAGATCCTTTTAAGTAAACAAAATAATTCTTGACATTTTAGATACTTATGTGTTATATGTGTATGCATATTTATAAATAGAAAACCATATTTCTATGTGATATACAAATATTGAGATAATTTCAGTAGAAAATCTGTAAAAAATGGAGATATATCAAACTTCTCTTGAGAAGTGAATTTCAGCACACACTTTCAGTATTCATTGATTAGTTGTGTGTAGTCAAAACAGCTTTCAAACTGTACTGCCACTATGGAATTTGCTTTTTAATGATGGCAAAGGTCTGTCTTTGCTGTTTATCTGTTGAAAGTGAATATCAATCTAATTCAGGTGAGCACGTGGTAGTTATAACAGAATGTTTCATCTCTATGAATACATTTGCGCAGGTTCCTAGAGCAGGATCTACTGGATACCACTATATGCTTCTATTCACTGTCTCTCTATACTAATCTTTCAGCTGAGAAATTGAACAGTACTAATTAACCTAATTAAACTAATTAGGTTTCTCTTTGTCTCTATTTATTTTAGCCCTTGTAGGGAAGGTAGATGCCCTTACACTTGCTCTTAAAACTTTAAAGGCAACATTATGAATGACATCAAAACACATACAAAAGCCATGTTGCCTGAAAGTCATTGAAAGGTTTTCTTAATACCACCCTAAATATATCCTACGTTACAATTTCAAGTATGACTCCATTTTAATTCACTGGTTTTTGTATCTAATCAATGAATAATCCTATTTTATAGCTCTCACCAAAACCTACTCCTCAAGAAAAACAAAAAATATCAAACTACACTCATTTAGAAAGTGAAATTTTGAAGTAATGAGTTAAATAATCTTTGAAAAATAGCTATCATCTTAGTAAAAAAAGTTTCTCAACATTTTATAACTTAGCTGTAAGAGGTCTAACGAACAGAGAAAATAGCATAGCATTTAAAATCTACACAGGATAAAGTTGTTCATAAGGAGTCCAAATTAACTACTTATAGGTATCTTACTAATGCAAATAAATATATTAGCATTTGTCTAAGGAAGCACAACAGATTGAATGGCTTCCAGTGTAAAGAGTGGCAGAAGAAGAATGTTCATATTGGCATATTATTTTGGCCTGTTCAGTGATTATTTTTAGCTTGAGGACAAAAAAAGTAAAAACCTAAATGTGATGGTTTTAAGAGTTCATGTAATAGTTTAATAGATTATCTTCGGAATGAAGAAAAACAATTTACCTGTCCTGGAAATTATTTCTAACCCATTTTCAAGGATCTGTGATCAGCAATGAATATTGCAATACTTCCTTGAAAAAAATATAAAAATGAATACTTCTTTAAAGTATTAAGGAAGTAACTGTCAGGAACATTTCCAGCTGTCCTACACTAATAGGCAGATGCTCTGTATATTTACTAAATATAGGAAGGATGTGTTGGTATGAGAGAGAGAAAACCCTCTACTTGTTCTGACAGGTAAATTGGACTGTGCGACTGAAGGGAGAACGTAATTCCCATTGCTCACTCATGTTTCAATAATATGAGTGGTCAATACCTCACATCTCACACCTTTTGCTAAAGTAAAAATGTAAAAGTCTGGAGAAGAGTGATAAGACATAGATTTAATGAAGGGATTGACTGAAAGAATTTTCTCCAAAGAAAAAAACAGGTGATTATTGGTGGGAATCTGAGATGCTCATGGAGCTGATCATACCAGAAAATTGAAAGACAGTGATTGTTCAACACTTATTCCTGTACTGGTAGTGTGCATATCACAAGAACCTAGCAGAAGGTAATTTCAAAACACGTGAATGAAAATTACATTTCATGCAATATGTAGCTGATCTGCGGGACCCTTGATATGGAAAGCTGTGAACACTTAACACTGGCATAAATTCAGAAGGGAATAGAAAAAATTCATGGTTATTCAACTAGCTCAGAAAATTCTTGAGGTGTAAATTGCCAAATGGTAAGAGAATACAGTGAGGGTACTACTTTTACTTATTCTTCTCTGCAAATTTTCCCTGAGTTTTCACTGTTAACTACTATTTAAGACAAGATACTCATTAGATCTTTTGTCCATTTTATACTTACTTTTCCTTAGACTAATTGCAATCAATATAGATTTCCTTATTAGTTTGGATAAAATTCAGATAATTTCCATCATTGGTGAATAACTTTGTCTTTTTAATAATGATTAATTTTGTCTATACGTGGACACAAAATTAATATGGAATTCATTCTGTGTAATATGATCCCACTGATAAATGTAAATTGCCTTTAACTATCTTCCTGCATTTAATGCTATATAGGATGGGAGTTGCAGAAGAATGCCCAGATGCTTTGCTGCTTTCATGCTGTTGATGTCCTACTGAAGTATGCCACACATCTGATGTCAGTCCTCTGACCAGTTTCTTGTGGTAGAAAATTTTGTTCCTCTTACATTTGTGAATTAAGGCCATTAACATTTGCTTTTATGTGTACATGTTCTAAAGGATGTTATGCTTGAATTCCAGGTACACTGAGAAATATTTTTAAATTATACCATGCTAGGAGTGGACCAAGAGTTAAGACGGTGGAAGAAGAGAGAGAAGGAAATAACTATGCACAAAAACACAAAATTGAGCACTTAATCTCAAATAAGAGAGAGCAAAAATTTGGAGATAAAAGGAAAATTAAATAAAAATGGAATCTTTCTTTATCGCAGATAGATCACAACAGGGCAACACATATAAGGTTATTAGATAACTACTTTTGTACAAAGAAGAAATATTAAAAGTTTTAGGACTTCTATGAACTATTTTGGGTTGCCTCCACAACTAAGCACTCACACAGTTATTCACTTGGACACTCACTGTACCTCTTCCCTCAGTGGGAAGGGGGAGAGAACAGAAAGTGCAAAAGTGAAAAAAAAGAACACTCCTGATTTGAGATAAGGTAGTTTAATAAGTGAAGGAAATGGGAGGCAGGGGGAAGTGGTGCAAAGACAATCACTCAACACCTCCTGCATGAAAATCAATGCCCAGCCAGGCTGCGTAATGGCTAACTTGGAAGAAAGCCCCAACTCTCCCAGTAGTTGTTGCTGAGCAAGTTCAGGTCAGCTCCCTCAGGTCAGCTGTTCTGTGTTGCCTCTCAACTTCTCACCTGCTTGCCTTGAGGAGCAGGCAGAAAGAGCCACAGAAAGCCTGTGCAAGCACTGCTCAGCATTAGATGAAACATTGGTGTATTATCCATACACAGTCAAAAAATCCGAATCACGGGGTTTTTATGATGAATGGTTAACTTCATACCAGCCAAACACCCAGCCAGGCCCAGTACAGCCATGGTTCATAGCAAAATATAATTTAAACCACAAATTCATAGGAACTAAACTTGAAGAAGTAATTTTTTCAGAGGGAAGGGAAATGGATGATACTGAAGGTCAGTGTCATCTTGAAAGGAGATGAACGACAGGCAGGCTTTCAGGTGTAAGTATAGTGACTCATAGCTGAGTAAGCTAGTAATGATCTTGAACCACTAATGAAGATGTGGGAAACACCTTTGAAACAGAGAATATTCCCTCAGAGAGGAGAAAGCAAAGCAAGGCAAAGCAGAGCAAATCTAAGGGATCCAAACTACATTGCTGATTCAGGGTAATAAAAATAGATGTAATGTGAACTCTGTCACATTAAGCAAATAAAATACCTCAGTCAATTTAATCAAGCAAAATGGATTTCTGTCCATAAATGTAACAGCAAGATAAACACAAGGGAGGATAAAATCCCTCTGTCTGGTTTTACATCCCTAGGTTATCTATGCTAAAAAGTTGTCACAGGAACATGTATCAAAACTAATAATAGTCATAGTGGTCTATCCATAACCTATATATACCTGTAAAGCCCTGGGACAATCTTTCAGGAGGATGGTTATGAATCACAAAGAAAAGCAACTACTTTTAAGAAGGATTCTATGAATTACAATGAAAACTACATAACAAGCAACTATAAACAATAGTTTCAACAACTGGGGAATAAAATTAGAATGCTTCTTTCAGAGCCCTATTCTCAGTTATTACAAATAAATATATTGTTGATAATGCCAAATAATATGTGTAAATTGCTGTTTAAATCAAAAGAATTACTTACAGTGCCTAGTTCAACAATTTCCCCTGAAAATAGCTTTTTTAATGAAAAAAAGACTAAATTATTCTTTCCCCACACATCTGCATTACTTTTTGTTCATGTAAATTGAAACAGTGATTATTCCTTCCTGTCTAGCCTCTTACTATACTAATATCACTAAATCTTTCACTTCATAATACAATTTAATTATCTATTTTTCTCTGGAAACAGCAACCACAGTGTTCACATTACCTAATATACCAACAAATTTGTTGGATTTTTTGTTCTGGCTCAAGTACATATTCTTTCAATAGCATAAGCAATATTATATTGCATATAGGAGGACCTCCATGTTCATTTAAGTCAGGTTTTTTTGCATATTTTTTACCTGACTTTGTGTTCCTTAGTTCAGAGAGATCGCTTTGGTTTTTTGCTAATGTAACAATATCATCACTGTTAGATGTGATGAAATAGATATGATACATTTTATGCAATATGCAATCAAAAAGTCATTAAGATGTATTTCTATTTTAAAAAAACCTACCTGTGAGTATTAAGATACAAGAAAGAGTGGTTCTTTCTTTTGATTAAACCTCTTTTTCATTTCCATACAAAATATCCCAATTTATTTAAAATTAGTTCTGTCAGAATTGTTTGATACTATTTGTGACTCATAAAAGTTCATCTGTCGAGATTAAGTAAATATTCAAAGGTGGAATGTTTTTCGTAACCTGTTTCGTACCTTATATGGTTCTTTAATGTCTGTCAAAGCTGCAGAGGTATTAAGACTGAAATAAACCCTCTTACGAACCTTCTACAGAGCACAGCAAAAACATCATGGAGATTTTGATTGCAAAATGAAAAGGTATTTTTGCCAAAAAAAATACATCCCAATATATTTTTTTATTATGCTATGACATGCAACCCTTGCAATCACACATAAATTTTTCGATTTTCCTAGTGAAAAAAAAGTTTATGGATTAGTGCCTGAATGTATTTTGTACAGTATCATGCCTTAGGAAAAGGACAGCCTCTAATTCATGTGCTCTCAATTGACCTGAAACTTGACATAGAGATATATAAAATGTGAAAATGATTTCACATTATAGGAGTTTACTATATAGGAATTTCTATATCGTGTAGGAGTTAGAAGGACAAGACTCAAAGTGTTACAATGAATAGAATGGAAGGCAGTGAAAGGAAGATATTCTCGAAGCACAGTTTTATGAGTGGAAGACATAACATGCTTAACAGATACTAAAAACTAAAAATGGCCAATATGAAGTTTACAATATTATCTAGCATTAAAATTCACTATGAAATAAATGCCCACAGAACAGCAAAAGCTTGTGATTATCCAAGTAGAAAAATTAGTATTGTTGAAATGTTTACATGTGGCTAAGCTAGAATGAGAAAAAGAATTAATTTTTAAAAATCATTAGGTACATTTCTTCTGTTTAATAAGCCTAATAAAGATCATTCTTGTGTAGTGAGAGATCTGTCTAAAGCAAATTAGAGCCACTTGACTTTTAATTTTAGGGATGCATAAAAGCCAGGTGGGATTATTGAAGATAAGTAAAGCATGAAAATACTGTCCAACTTCAAATGAAGGTGAAATGGGACTAAAGGAAATGCAGAGCAGACTTTTGAATTTCCTATACATGGCAAATTTATAAACACACATTCCTCAGCAGATAATTTTTTAAAGCCAAGTGAAATAATGATAGAATTTAGAAATTTCAGGAAAAAAGATATTCAAATAAGCTTATTTACTTACCTTATCTGCTAAGATAATTTACTCATTTACAACATATCTGGTTGAATATAGTACTCTTATATGTAATAAAGAGAATCTCAGACTATATTATGGAAGAGATAATGAAGACCTCATTAAAATATTCCCAAAAAGGCACATTTTACAAAGATCCATAGTCTAACTATTTAGTGGGTATCTTTGGGAGCTCTTTTGGATCTCTTATTGTTTAATGTTCTCATTAATAGCTTGGTGCAGTACAGAGTATCCATATTCAAAGCTGGGGCTGGTCCTCTGGAAAATGAATAGGGGAAGAGGAAGGGAGAATGTGAGGGATGCAAGTACATTTACTACTAAAATAATTTGGTTAAGTAAGTAAAATGTCTAAACAAATATCAAAAATCCCACTAAGGATTTGCGCAGAGTCTGAAGTTGCAGTTGATAGCAAAAATGTCTCATAGGGAAAAGACTGGATAAGCATCAGCATCACATAAAACCTTGTGCCTATACAGAAGTGTAGGCTGAATATCAATTACCAATTAAGAATGTTCTTAAGAAAAAAAGGTCAAGAAAAAAGAGAAAAAATTGACTAGGGAATAGTTCTTTCAGACTTTTAAAATAATGTTCTATTCTGCCCCAAAAAGATCTTAAGTGAATTACTTACCTATTCAGAACAACATGTCAACATAGATACAGAACAACTAATAAAATATGAAGTAGTTCAGCAAATGTGATTAGAGATCAAGAAGAAAGGTCTGCCAAACAGAAAGACTTGACACTTAGCTTTGAAAACAGAAGGCTGAAGGAAGAAAATAATGTAATGGCTTTAAATGTGGTAATGTTTGAAAAGAAGGCAACAATTTTTTGTCTGTGCTTTTTTAAACCAGGAGAAGAAACAATGACTTCAGGAAAGGAGATTTTAGACAGAATTGTGTAGTACATTGTTTAATGAAGCTTTATTACCTATGTCTTAGGTTTTTAAAGAAGATGCATATATTGTTCTGACTGAAGAACAAGGAACTGAGTTTCTGCTGTGTGTCCTCTCCAATTGCCTACAATGTGATAATGATATTCAATCACAAATGTAGAAGCAAAGGGGAAAAAATGTCTATTTTTAAAAAGTAAGTATTTTGTCCCAGTAAAAAATTTTATCGAATCAAATTCAGAAAGCATGGACCCCTGAGTAAGGCTGGCTGGGTTAGGAGTCTAGGGAGAGCATGAACTAACCTTCCTGTTAACTTGGATTAAGTATTAATGCACAAGTTAATAAAGATGTTACTCTTTACTCACATTTAGACTGCTAATTCATGCACCTTTATCCTTTGCTATATAATATTTACAAAGAAAAAGGTCTTCTGTAAAGAAAAGTTTCCTTTATTTTCAGTTCTGAATAAGAAATATCTTTTAATTAATGATATTCTATTATAGAAAATATTAACACTTACAGTAAAATTTCTTTGAAATAAAATTTTAGTGAATTCACTTTATAGCATCCAATCAGACTAGGACTTTAACCTTGAATTAAATTCCAACCTTAAAATTCGTGAAACCTTACATGTTGACAAATGTTTGGGGTTTTTTCTTCTTTGTTTAATTTTTTTCTGTATAGAATCAAATGTTAAGAGATAACTATCTAAAGCTGGAAAAGTATGAAAAGACATCTGTCTTTCAAGAAAAAAAGAAAAATATCCTCATGATATGTTAAAAAATTGAATACATTTAAATGAAGTGTCCTTTTTCTGTGTTATAAAGCAGCAGTACATGATTAGATATTCATCAATTCACTTTGCTTCTAAATGCATGTGATGCTCACTTTGCTCTACTAGTTTCATAAAATTGCTTTAGACCTGAAAAATACGGAACAGAAAATTCATTAACTTACTTCAACACTCAAATGCCATGCAAGTCAGCCCTTTTTTGCTTAAATTTAGTTAAATTTTTTCAATATTAAGTATGGGGTTCTTCTCACTTGTAGGAAATATTTGCAGAACATATTTTATTATTTTTTCAAATTTACACCCTAAAATCTGAGGCCCTTCCAGACCATCCTTTGTCTCTAACTTCTTTTTAATTTCTTGGAAAAGAAAGGCAAAGAAAAGCAAATGGAATGGAGGAATTCCAAGAAGCAGAGCAAGAATGTAGTATGCTTTTAGAACAACCTACCTGGAATTAAAGTCAATATTATTGCTGTATCTCTGAAATAGAATTTGGAGAAGAGATACTCACAAAAATAGCTGATCAAAAAGGCTGTGCATGAAAAACATACTTAAACCTAAAGCACTTATTGGCTTCAGCAGCAACATTTTTCTTAATTGAATGACACAGACCACTTTTAAAAATGAAATCAAATTGTGATGAATTTTAAAATGAAATTTCCAAATTTATGGAGAGTTTGGTTTTGTTTTCTGTATTTTCTAAGTTCCGAGTATTTCTTTAATTTTGCAAGCAAAATACTGTCTCCCTACATAGTATAGCCACATATACTTACCTCTTAAAAATGAAAAAAAGGCTCTGCTTCTTTGATGACCATTTAAATTTAGCCTGTCCGAGACTCAGCTCTATTCAGCAACAGAATGCTATTTTATCCTCTGGCAAAATTTCATTAATACACTAAATAAGATGCAAAATGATAGAAGGCCTATATTAATTGCTTTGAGTATTATGTTGACACAATTTGAGTATTATGCTGTCAATTCCTATTTAATATTATCAAAACATGGGCATATGCATAGACACACATCTACATTATGCATAATCTTTACATCTATTTTGGTACTGTCTGTCTTTTCCTGAATATCTGATCTATGTATCCCCATTTCTTGTTTTTCTTCATTATTGTTATTCTATGATTTGATTTAGGGTTTTTTTAATTCTATCTTTTTCTCTTGAAGCAGCTCACTAAAGAACTACTACAGTTCCAGAAAAATTGCATAACTTATAAGGAAGAATAATCCTTGTTTTGTAGAAAAAATTCTCATGGATGCCACAGAGTGCTTTTTAGTATGCATTGTTCCTTGAAATGGTCCTATCATGAAATCATACCTTCTGTCGTGATATATTTTCTTAATTAAATTGCTTTTGCTTTCTTTTGTGCTGTGTGTTTTATCATACGTCTAGAAAAATATGACTTCTTTGCTGATGGAAAAATCTCATAAACTGGGTATGGATTCTGAAAATTTTTTTCACAGTTTTCAGCAATTCCTGTCATGTTTTCTATTTTATCAGGAGATGTGGCATGTTTCAGTATGTCCCTGATCCAGACTAGAGTGTCAGAGGCAACAACGTGTTGTAGATGCTGAATCCAGATGGGGGGAGCATATCTCTTTTTTCTAGTATTGCAGTAATCCAAACCAATGCTGAAGTCAGCTGTTATAAACTTAGCACATACAGCTTCTCCTTAGAGCATGTCATGTATTTTCAAGCAAGAACATAAGCAAACTTCATTTTACATTTGATTTTTTCCCAGATAATATAAGCATAGACATAAGAATTAAGATACTTATTTTAAACAAATAATTTCTGTTTACTTGATCTGAAACAGTTTTATGTCAAATATATGGTGATGGTAAATTTGCTCACAGAACAGGACTGAGCAATCAAAACTCAGGTAAATTTTCTTTAGCATGCAGCACCTCAGTTAAGGTCAGTTTGGTGTGCTCAGTTATAATTTTTACTTTAAAAAGTTTCAGAGCTTTTATACTTTTCAAATTGTATCTATCTAATGGCTGGATGTTCCTTATCAAATCCTGAAGAAGGTGAAATTTCAGAAATATCCTGTGCAAGCCTTTTTATCTGTTATACAGATATGTAGTGTTTCAGCATCCAAAAGGAGATGGACTCCTTTTGTGAAAGAAAAAAAGATGTTTTATTTTTCATAAAAATCTATTTCCTGTAAGAAAGCTAAATACCAGGAAAGTTTGTTTAATTTCAGACCACTTGGCCTAAGTGTTTTTACTTCTAGTATGTGATCCAGAAAAGGAAAATTTTATATTTGATTAAACATAAAACAGATATCAATAAAAATTTTGTTCATGCAGCCAGTATTCCTAGGAGGATTTGTGAGTCACTGGACCATGTGGTTTTATTCATCAGTTAACTGATGAAGGGTGTAGGTTAAGAAGAATAAGATAGGAGCTATAGAAAAGAATGTGACTCCAACACAGGTGAAGAGGCAACTGGGAGTCACTTTAACTGCACTAAATTCCCCAGTGTAGCCTCTCAAGAGAAAAGTGTAGTGATGATGAAGACCCCTTCATAAAAGCCAGCATGAAGCAATATGGGTCAACTTCATATTCCTGTTCTGAATTACTCTGGTCCTAAGCATTCCTTACATGTAATTTCTTTTCCCAATGCTACAATTAAAAAAAGGAAAAAGAAAATCCTTTATAAAAATGCAATTTTGATATTTTTATTGGCACACTGTAAAATATAATTCTTTTCACTGTGAGTCACAAGACGCTATGAGTCAGTAATTTCTTTATGAACTTTCTAGCCTTATTATTTTGTATTATGCTGTGTTATGATGTACCATATTGTATTATATATCATGTAATACCAGGGAATAGGATTTTCTTTGCTATTCTTAAATGACTTAAATTCAAGGTTAAACCCCAGAGATTAGCAAATCAGAAAATAATATACATATACTCTTCCATGTTTTCTCAAGTTTTATTCCAATAGTGTCATGGTAGCAGTTGTTGCACTGGGTATGTTTTCTTTTCTTTTTTTATGTCATACCTTTCATAAATGAAAAAAATTATTGCCACTCAAAAATCTAGAGGCTTGGAGATCACATTTATTAAAGGGACAGGAGGTAGAAATTTTGCTGGATCTCACTGTTTTTGTTTTAAAATGTCACCTGCTGTTTTAAAGTTAGAGTTGCAAAATTGAACTACATTGTAAGCTCCCTGGTCAAACAAATTGAAAGGACGGCAGGTTACCATAGAAACAGCATCAGGACAAGCCTGTGATATTGTTAAAAGAAAGCAACGATGGCAAAACGAGCAGTGCTTGAATCACAAACCCAGATGAAATTCTGAAGAATCCCTTCACTTGAGAAAGGACAAGTGTTTCAGGATCATTCAGTTAGCTGCTCATCAGAGATTCACAATGTGGCAAATAAGTCCCTTCAGATTTTTTTACAAAGCCTCCAAACACAGGCCAAAATTTATTTGCAAAGTACACAGAACTCTAGACTGAAAAGAAACATAATGTTTTTCAAGGTATTGAGTCTGAATGGTAAAGCCAGTTAATCAATGAGGGAAAAAAAGCTCACACAATACCCTGAGTTGTGACTAAAAAATATTTAAAAATGGGGCATAAAAGGAGAGAAAAGGAACAGTGAAACTGATAAACTGTAACAGGAGAATAAAAATGAATATATTTATAGGAAATGGTCAGAGAAGAAAATGAAGCTAGACTGCTGGCCAAATATTTAATAACATTCCTGCTTCTGAAGATTTTGGGTAGAAATGATGGAGTTGTCTTCCCCATATGAGTATGTCTTAAGAAGAGCAAATGTGTAGTCAGGCAAAATGAAGCCTAGCACAGGCTAGTTCAGACATACTACCCTGAGGCTTTCCTCCAATAAAAAAATGTTCTATCATGTCATAAACTCTACAGACAACAAGGCTCTGTATGTGCAAAGTGCAGTCATGGTCGCAGTTTTGGCAGTATAACATGCCACTCTTTTTGGCTTTGACGTATTCGAAGTCCACAGAGGTTACAGATGTTCCTTGGGAGAGATGTGATTATTCTTCACATGAAAAAGTTTTGAATGTGTTATTTTTGGAAGGGATTACTATTGCTTATAAAGGAAGCGATAAACTGCGGTAGTCAGGATAAAGATTTGCACCAACGATATGACTCCACTGATAACATCTCTTTGCATTTTCACTAATTTTGCTTTAAAATACATAGCCAAATTATTAACCTTTTTTAACTATCATCACCGTAGGTATTTGGTTGCTAGAAGATATATGAAAGAAAAGATTTAGCTTTTGTTTGGATCATGTCATTTATAATCCCCCCAAACTAGAAAAGGAACCTATTTTTTCAATGAACAATGAAGCTTCCAGGATACCTTTAAATATTTCTGATTATTTAAAACTATTTTCTATGAGCCCTATTTCAGAAATAGAAAGAAGTATTTTCCCACTGCATCACCACCAATTAATGTGACAAGAAAGACAGTCTGGTACACCTACCAAGACCAAAGGACAGAAATGTCGTTTCATTGGAGGGAATTCTTAAAATTAGTCAAGCAGCTATCTTCTTTAAGCATTAAAACTGCCTAATAATATTTTTAAAAGTTAAATTGTGTTTCTCAGTGATAAGGTTTCAAGAATCATTAGTGCTTTACATTTAGGTTCTCATTTTATCATGGACAAAGCATCCTTCATGAATTTGAGATGTGGAACAATTATAGGTCTGATTTTTTTTCTATTTTTAGTGTCAGTAACTTTACTTCTGCAATAGATTATGTAGTATTTTGTTTGTTTGCATTCAGAAATTTCTACCTTTACTGACTCTGTACCATATAAAAATTCCAGGGAAACTAAGAATCATAAGGTACGTGGCACATATTCCACAACACTTGGGTAAGGCAATTCTCTGAGAATTATTTGAGAAGAGAAACAGAGAGTGCCCCTTTCTGTTACTGAGCTAGGTGATAGCTTCATTGGATCTAAATCAATGGTGAATGATCTCAATGACACAGAGAGTAAAGAAAGCTTGCTGAAGGAAGATGCTTCAGCCTCCACACTAGTCTGAAAAAGGAAGATTCTGAGGAAACACAATGATTTTCTGACTTGTGAATATGCTCAAACAAACCTTCCATCTAAAAGCTCCAGTTTCGAATAGAAGGTTCCATTCTTCTAGGACAGCCAAAATAGCTGTATGCAAGAATTCTGCACTGTTTCATCATGCTGTTATTTTTTATCTAGTTAATTGGTTCTTTCCCTTATGTTATTAACAGTTTTCTACTAAAGGAAGGAGATTGGCTGTGTTGGTTACATCATGGTGCTAATAACGCCAAGGTTTTTGAGTTCAATCCCCATAAAGGCCATTCACTTAAGAGCTGGACTTTCTGATCCTTGTGGATCCCTTCCAACTCAGAAGATTCTGTAATGTGTTTAATGAAACAGGGGAAGAGAAGTAAAGAAGGTAATATGGAGAAAGATTCATTGGGATAAATATGTTCTGTCTTTCAGTGCACGGAAGTCATATGTATGCCATTTTAGAGTTATATTTCATGTTATAAAGCAGCAATCTTGTGCAGCACCCACCACAGACAGGTATGTGCAATATTGGAGCCTTAACCTCTGGTGTTCCTGGAGATCTCTGAAGATGTAGGAAACGCTTGGATGACAGCTGACCTTCTCATTCCTGGGTATGAATGTAGCACAAAGGGATAATACTGAAAAAAACCCCAAAACAAAAAAAAACACCCAAAAAAACAAAAAACAAACAAACAAAAAAAACCCAAAAAAAAAAAAAAACCACAAAAAAACAAAAAACAAAAAAAAAACACACACAAAAAACCAAAAAAAACACCAAATCAAAAAACCCCTCAAAAACCCTCTTGTGTTGGGGTAGCATCTCACTGACAAAACTATCCGTGATTTTACTTTTGTTTGATGTATTGATGTCAGTAGATAGAAGTGCTGCCTAATTATCTATGAAAAGGAGAAAAAAAACCTAAAAACTACAAATAAAATGCGAAAAGTAGAGAAGAACTGCAGCGAAAAAACTTCAGCCTAAATGAGCTGAATAATTTCAAATTATGTGAGTGAAAAAAACATCAAGAGGGAGAAACTTGCCAAAATACAGATTTTACATTGTTCTAAATATTTCTAAGTTCTTCTTCAAGGCAGAGATCCCTTTTGCATTTTTGGACCACTCTGGAACAGAAATCAAAGATGACAGGCTTGAGAAACCTAAGCTCAGAATATATTCAGCAAAACTGCATTAATTTTGTAATTAGCTATGGGAAACGTGTTAATGGGGTAACTTAGATAATTGATTATAACTTTATAGTGACTGTGCTGTAACCTAGGCATGTCAAGGTAGTGGATGTGAATTTGATTCCACATGAATCTGCTGAAGACTGGCAGCAAATTTCTTTTCTAGATGTGTATCACTAAATTAATTCTCTTTTCCTTCAGATGAGACATGGAACCAAAGAGTATTTCCTGCCCCCTAAATCTGACTATGAACACTGATTTACACAGATGTCAGCTGGGGAGAGATTTTTTTTCTGAGGACTAGTCCTTTTTTTAGGATGGAAACACAGGTCCATGGTCTGAAACCCCACAGAAATGATTTGCTCCATAGTTTTGGAATAACCTCTGAGATATAAAATCATTACTTTCATATATTTAATGTATTAACTATATCCTGCCTGGGTACCAATCCCTGAGAAAGAGAGATAGTCTATTCAGCACTGAGCTAATATATATATATATATATATATGCTTTTTAAGCCTAGGGAGAACTGCTTATTTTTAATTCTTTTTACTTTAAAGTTTGTTAAACTATCTTCTTTACAGTAACTCTGAGCATATCTTGAAAGAGCATAGCTTTGGGGCTGGGACCAAGTCATACCATATTCAAGGTGCAACTACTGCAACATTTCTTAGCCTGCTATGACTTTTTATAAGACTGAATTCATAAAACATATTCAGTGTTGAATATTCAATGATGAAACGTTTCTTGATGTCAGATGTCATAAACAGTTCAGATAATATGGGTAGGGATTTCATGTAAATGTGCTATTCATTGACAGTACTCTAACAAAATAACATCAGTGATGGGTAGATTCTTAGGCTTTATACTTTGAGTAAACACCCATTCCTCTGTAGTCCAATTAATTTCAAGGGGATAACACACAGAACAAAACTCTATTCAGTGTAAGTAAAATTACCATAATGAAAGTTTACACAAGTTTGAGTCTATGTCTACAGAGGCTGATGAGAATGAACATCAAAAAATTTCAGTTAATGAAATACTTGAGGCTTGCTACTATCTCACTATTTTCTGTCTGAAAAGCAGAAATTGCTGGGGTAAAAATTAAATTGCTTACATTTATTGACACACTAATAAAATAAATTCTTAGCTATAGAATCCATTTTATATACACACAGTTATTTACCAGAATAAGTATTTTTTCATGCAGACACTTTCTTTTATGTCAACGTTTCAAATACCAGGCCAAGTTGTTTCAAATTCTTTAGTCTGCAAACTTTTAAGGTTTCGTAGTAAAAGAATTTTGGGATCCAATAAACTCATAAACATATTTTAAAGTAACAGGTGTAGTGTTCATATGACAACAATAGTGAAGTGATAGTAAAAAAAATTTTTGCAAATCTGTGCTATTTTCCTTTATGTTCAGTCACTTGCACAAGCTGAAGCTATAGTTTCCATCTTCTGAAAGGGGAAACAAACATGAAAGAAAAAAGCACAGAGGATCCATACAGACAGAAATATCTCTTCACTATAATTTCTAGTTCAAAAGAAGCATTCCTTTAAATTATGCCTTTGCTGACGTCCCTAATTAGCTATATTTTAAAAGTTGCTGAAATAAAGAACGTATCATCCAATAAAACAACTAGAATCATTAAAGAAGAATGTAATAATTTATTTTTAATACCTAGTCCTAAATGAAAGCATCTGTTTCCACTTCAGTTAAAATTAAATGTTTAGAATTAATTTGTTAAAAGTAGGTAGAACTTTAAGTGCCTCATCATCAAGAATTTGATTAGTATTTTTTATAGCACTTACAATAAAAGACACACTTGTGATTCCTGTGGAGTCCTTATTTAATATTGAAGTCTTTCATTTAAAAACCTTCATTTAGTATACAGTTTGAAAGTGTTTCTAAGAGCTTCCATGTTGGATTACCTGTTTGTAATTTTAACCATTATTTAATAAATCCAATTCTCTAGTACCAGTACTATTCCCTGACTATCTTTAGCTTCTGCTCAGGCAGACATTAAAGTTGTGTTGCCTATGCACCAAGTATTTGTCTGTATTATGGAAGGTTTATTTTAATAATGTAATATTTTATTTATACATATCATATTTAGTATTAACTAAAGATCTAGTTAGGTAACTTCATCAGTCTGGAATCTTCCTGTCATTTACTGAGATTGAAACAATGAAAATAAAGCTTCAGTTATAGGAAAATGGGGGAAAAAGGGTTATTCAGATGCATGCTTTCATAAAACAGTCCAAATGAGGCACTGTGATGAAAAATAGGATGTCTGTTGTAGGGTCAATGCATTGTATGGTTACTCTTGTAGATGTGCCTTCCATAAAAATTACAACCAGGTTTTAAGAGTAGAAGATGAGGCAGAAACAATAGTCATAAACATCCCTTTAATGATACTACAGTAGTAATTCTATAGATAGCAGTGCAGCACAAAATTTCTGAGTGACCACCTCTGTCCACTTATGAGATAATCTGGCAATTTCATTCTGAAGAAAAAGGGAAATTGCACAGATCAACAAGGTTAGCTACAGCCTTACACATCAAAGCCTGAAGCAACTCTATCAATGTCATTAACTTACAGTGAATTTCATGGCTACTCTACGTTGACAAAATCAGAGATCTCTATGAAGTTAACTTCTACAAAAGACACGGTGTTTTGTTTTTTTTTTAAATTTCATAACACATCCATGCTCTTAACATATATTTTCTCTGTTAACCTGTACATTTCTGGACCATATTTTGTATAGCTACTTTATTTATCTGTGAACTCCTGAAATTATCAGCCTTTTAAGATATTGCAAGAAACGGAGTGACGTTTTTCCAAGTATGTCTCAATATAGTTGTAATACATTTTTGCCTACATTCTTACTTACATTTTTATTTTAGCAATTCTGAATTTCTCAGGAGACTTTAAAACTGATGTTGCATAGCAATAGCAAAAAAGAAAAAAGACCATAAATTCTTTTATACATATGGGTATATATATGTCTCAAGTTGTGTATGTATATATAAAATATCTTTCTGATTACTTATTAATATTTTAGTATCTTTTTTTTGAGCAATGTTAATAATAGTTAACAAGCTGTTTGCTTAAACCTATTTGATTCTCTTCAATCTAAAAAAATCTTTTAAACACCCTTAGTGTTTCAGGTTGAAATATATCAAAAGACAGCATTTTAATGCCTATTATGTTCTATTACTGCACAAGTTATGTAGCTTAATATAACACTAAGAAATTTAATATTTTATCCAAATTGTTTAGAAATGAAACATAATACAATGTTTGTCAGGAGTAAGCAGCCTTCAACCATTTTTTGGCTATCCAATGTTTCAATACTCTGCTCTAGTAGCCAGCTGGGGCTTTGAAATTTCAGTAATTCCCTTCAGTGTGGCACCAGGAAGAATTTTATTAGTGGAACTAAGAAAGTGATGAGGTGTCTATGAAAAACATGGAAGGAATCTAAATCTTAATACAAGATTTTGAAAATGAAGACAGTCTGAGGGCAAGAATAAAGAACGATCAATTAATTATTAACCAAAGATATTTCCCCCTCTCGAGTACTGTATCTGTATACATGCTCCCAGAGTTGAGGTAGCCACCTTCCTCATTACCTTGGGATGGATCCCATCCATTCCCATAGTCTTGTGAGCATCTGAGTGGCTCAGCAGGTCACTAACCACCTCCTCATGCATTACAGGGGTTTATTCTGCCCCCCATCCCTGTCTGCCAGCTCACGAGGCCACTGTCCTGAGGATAATCTGTTTTACTGTTGAAGACTGAGACAAAGAAGGTGCCAGGTACCTCATCCTTTTCCTCATCTTTGGTGACTATTTTACCTACCATGTCCAATAAAGAATGGAGGTTTTTCTTGGCTCCATTTTGTTATTAATATATTTATAAAAATCTTTTTTATTATACTTTACGGAAGTGGCCAGATTAAGTTTCAACTGGGCGTTTACCTTTCTAATTCTCTTTCTACATGGCCTAACAGTATTCTTAAACATTTCCTGAATTGGGTACCCATTTTGCCAAAGGATATACACTCTTTTTTTTTTTTTTTCCTAAGAACCTGATACATTCTGTTATTTTATTTTTATTCTTTAACAAACTAAAGCCTTTGCTACTGCATTTAAACCTGCAATTGTTGCTATGTTTTTTCCTGGCAGTAAGGAAATGGTTGTCAGATCTGCACTGCATTTCGATCTAAACAAACAGTAGGTAGGAGTTTGCTCAAAGACTTTATCTTCTGTGTCAACACTCTGTGAATGGATAGCTCTCAATGTTTACTACATACATTCTGTGTTGACATTTATGCTTCAAGCAAACTCCAGCAATAATACTTTGTCTTTTGATTATATCATAGGCTCTGTGAGTGTTGGATTATGTGAAGTAAAACTGTGTTTTTTGGTTTGGCTTGAATACTTAGGTAGTTGCTTCTGCTTTATAGCTGCATAAATGACTTTTCATGAGCCCAGATTTCTTAAATGTTGCAATGGCTTAAAAGTCAATTCCATTGACATTTGCCTTTGAGAAAACATCATTTGCAGTTAACTCATTCTATATAATATCCACAGGAATGCCATTTAAAAGGGTGCATAAACACAGCCAAGTAAACTGCTAATTTTATTCCAGAAAATGTTTGCCTACCTTTTAGCGTGTGTGTTTTCAAAGACTCATTTCTTTTCACAAAACCCATATTTATCTTTCCACAAAGGTACAAAAATATCAGTGATGCTCTGTGACTAACTTACACTGACTTCTCTAACTCCACTTTCTCTCATCCATTCCACAACATTCCCAAAGCTCCATAGCATTATTCATTTTTTAATTTTCTTTGTTCTCTTTCATGATCCACTGAAACTGTAAAGGAGTTAATACATTTTTAGTTTCCCATGTAGTGAAATTTAGTCTTTAATGTTTTAAAGGATTTGATTTACCCAATAGGCACTAGACAAATCAATGACATTATTTTAAATAGATGGATTTACCAGAGAACTAAAAAGTCTTTAATCTTCCTCTTACCACTGTTTTCCGTGCTTCAGATTCTGTTTGATTTTTTTTCCTTCACAGATGATATGGGAATGGGATAATTTATCTGGGATTTTGGGTTTCTGCCTACCTCTTTTGGGACAGGAGCTCCAGCTGTCTGCCTGCTGCTCAGAAAGCCCAGACAAACCACTAGAACACAAGCAAAGCTCCTGTTCAGTGGCTCTGAGCTATCGAGAACACACTCTGCACTCACTGACCATCTGCTGTCATTGTGTCAGCAGAGTTGCAGTGGACATCAAGGGTAGGCAGCAGGTGTTACAGCTTTGCCCATATAAATACAGGGGCCACAGTACTGTGCAGAGCAAGCTCTTGGACTTACTGTACATGGGCCCATGCAAACCAGCAGCCTCTTCAGTTACTTTTTGGCTGTCCAAGAAGCCAAATGGTGCCTTTTGGTCATAGGTTGTTAATTTTATCAAAGTGCTGGTCATACTTTCTCTCTTTAACCTAGTTGTCTTCAGAGCATTGTAAAAAGCTATTAAACCACTGCCTTTACACAGGGAGAGAGCAGCATTACAAAAAATGATTGTGGTTTAGACAAAGTTCAGAAAAAAAACTAAGCCCCTCCAAGTATGACCAGCTTTTGTCTCTTCTGCAAGATTCCTGAATTTAACAATGTCCCTAAAAGTTGCTTATTTTCCGTCACTGGGAACATATAGGTTTGTCTCTGACTTCACAGGACTGAGAACCTCTCAGATTAGATAGTCATAAACAGAAAGGGTACAGAAAATGTACATGTTTACAATACTGTATTTCCTCAGCTGGCATTTTCACAGATATCCAGTCTTGCATTTTTTACCAAAATGTGGATGCACCTCTCAATTTTTTTGTAAATAACAGAGAAATGGAGAAGAAAATAGTGAACATATTATCAAGATATGTATACAATAGATTGGTAGTGTAATACAATGCAGTAGCAGTAAGAATATTTGTCAAGTATTTTCTGCAGTCCTGTTTTTCGGTTAATGACATTTAAAACAATCCCTCTTCCTTCTCTGAAGGAATGCTTTCATTCCATCCCTCTATTTGTGTAGACTTTACTGCATAGATAGACCCTGTCCCTTGTTTTAAAATCTGTTTCTCTTGGCAAAAAATATTATTGTGGAGAAACAGTAAGTAAAGAAAGTAAGCAAACACAAGCTTCATCATAGTTCTCTAGAACAGAAATTACCTCACTTCTTTGGATCCAATGAACTGACCCTAATATGCTACACTATTATTATATATTTTATTGAGGTTAGTACATTAAAAAAAATCTTGGAGAAGGAAATGGAATCCAGTATTCCCTCCTTCAACACAAGTGTTCTCAATACTAGGCCACAGCCCAGTTTTTCTGGTGTGTATATTTTTAAGTATTGATATTTCAGTTATTTACACAAATGTTTAAATATAGATAGGATATGTTAAAAATATCAAGCTCATCCAGTACAAAAATTGCAATGTACTCAATCCAGGATCAGGACTTTGTTTTGTTTTGTGTTTGTGGTTTTTGTGGGTTTTTTTTCCTCCAGAGAATAAGAAATGGATAAGATTTCTTAGAGATCTCTTCATATGTCAAGCCAATGTTTTAATTACTAGATAAAAAAAGCACCTTTCCTCATCCTTCAGTACCAAGAGAATGAGAGTAGACATTGATATCTAACTGCAGGAGACAGTCCTGGACTAGGAGCATTGAGAAGTCTTCCAGCTAATCTTGAAACACATTCAGTATTCTTGAACTGCACTAAGCAAATGGTAACTGTATTTCTGTCTCCTTATTTCTAACTTTTTTTTTTTTTTTATATATGCATTTAAGACCAGTCTAAGGGTCATCATCAACAAATTCTGGATTACCTGCATGATTGATGAAGGTAAACCCAACCAGCTTTGGTTGGAAGCCTGAAACAACTCTACTGTGAAATCTCCTGGTTTCCCAGATGTGTCATAGAACTGAAGCAAAAGACACTTCTTATCTATAAATGCTGTAATTTTGGAGAAAAATATAGTCTCTACAAGAAGAATATGGCCTTGGATTGCAAAGGAACACATATTGTGTGTTTAAGTATGCATGTGTGTGTGTATATTTTAACAGTGCCAGAGAAACCAGTACACACCTCTCCCTGACATTTCTCCAAAATATGTATACTATTTCATATGTAATGACATTACATGTGACATTGCTTATAATGCATATCATATAATGTATTTCATAATTTTTCAACTTTTGTTCAAGAAAGATGACTTCTGTATCTCAGAAAATCAGTTGGAAAAATTACAGTGTCCCTTTAAAAATATATTTTCATCACAGTTGCACCTGCTACACTGATTTTCTGAGGAAGAGCCTCTCAACTAATATACTAATATTAACTATACTAATAAACTAATACTGATGTAATGATGGAGTTTTGGGTTGCTCCTCTGGAAAACTGTGATGCTCTATTTATTATATTACATAAGATCAAACACTTTTTAATGACCTTGCTATGCTACTTGCAATTTGGATCTAATTAGTAAGATAGCTGTTCCCTTGTTGCACCATTTATTTAAGTATTAATAGAAAACTACCTTGTGAACACTGAGATTTTGGAATATCAAACTAATGTAACTGCCTGAGAAATGGTATTAATTATATAATTGTTAGCATAATTTAAGTGAAAAAAATACAAGACAGAATGAACAGAATAATTTTAATTATATCACTTCAGATCTCACTGACTACATAATAGGAATGTAACTTGACTTAATTGATCAGAATTCATTATAACAGGTACATAGATAAATCAGATTTTTGACCTTTTAATTTTGTACCTCTCTACATAATATCAAAGAACCTTGTCAGTTGAACCCAAAGGGAGACATAATATGTTACAGAATGCAAGTGCAAATAGACTTGCAAGAAGTATATAATGCTTTACTTATCTGCCAAAACACCAAGGAGTTAGTGGTAATATATTTTATAGATATGCAAATAAATAAAGTTGAATAACCAACCCAGTTCAACTCGGTTAGAACACTTAATTATTCAACAAAAAAATACCAGACAAATTTAATTTTAGAAGTGCAAGTAATTGCACTATGATATCCAAAGACTTGAGACATTATCGATGGCTTCCCATTCCAAGAACAAACTACAAAACTACTAATTACTTGACTCCAGATTCACTCCTAGGATACTACAGGTAAGCTTTCATAAAAACAATTTTAAAATTGACTATCTTTTTTAAATAAAGAGGTATACAATTTTAAAAGTAAGTTTTTTGAAAGTTTCACATATTTGGGTTTACACTGATAGGATTACCACAATAAGCAAGAGGAAAATCCACAGAATATCTAAAAAAAAGTGGTAGTTCACTCATAAATGGAAGATATAATATTTTGAGACCTCAATATATATGTTTTTTTCATGCAAAAAAAAAATTGAATACAAATAAATAGAGACACCTCAAACTGTGGGCTTTAGACTCACTGAGCCAACAGTGCTGTCCTTAAAGTAGCAACAAAACTTAGATTCAGAGAAAATAGAATTGGGGAGCCTTTTAGAAATTCTCATCTCTTTCCTCACTGTGGTGACTCTGGGCAACATAGAATAACTGACATTTTACTGTTTAACAACTGACTCATTACCATAACATTCAGCCACCAAATCCATACAGTCTCTCCTATATTTGACCTTAAGTGAGATGCCTAAACATTGGTTGTTGACCCAAAATTCCTATCAGATGATGGGCAGAAAGATGCATCACTCAATTCAGCTCACACCTAGTTGTCTAAGCTTCAGATGGAAAAAAGGGCAAGTCAGCTGATTCTTGTCACCTGTTTCTAAGGCCACTATAATTTAGAAAAATATTAGTTTTGTAGCAAAACGTCTGAATCATACCAATGAATTGGAAAGCCTGAGAGGAAACCAATGTGAATAGAGTAAAAGAAGAAAATCTTGACAGAGGGGTCAGATTGGACCTGTAAAACATGAGTTTCATATTCATATAAGCTTTACTTTTAAAAATAATATTTGATAATTATAGATGTGAAAAGTTGAACAAATAGAAGTGAAAAATTGAAATAATCTTCACTATTAAACTAAATGGTATAATAGAAAGAAAGCAGAACAGCTACATTCCTGAGATAAAAAAGAGTAGTTGTATAAAAAGATGTAGATGTTAACCTAGGAAAAAGACAGGAACATTTAAATTGCTAAGTAGATTATTGAATTTGAAAGGTATGCATGCAAAATGGAAAAAAAGAAAGTACTTTTCTTGACGGTATTGTGACAGTGCCAGACTGAGTAGTAAAACAAACAGTAGACTTTACCCCAAAAAATATTATCACAAATTTTCTAACACAAATATTGATAATATTAGTATATAAGAAGCTGCAATCTCATTTTATAGAAAAATAATACTTGGGAAATAAACACATTCAGGGTTGAGGTACTTTTTGCTCTAGTAAACTACACAAGAAGGAAATGTTATTTCAGTAAGACAAGACAGCACTTGGTTAATTGTACAGATTATTTTTAAAGGAATTATTGGTTTTCCTTTCAGTTTTTTTTTCAGAATAAATTTGTCTTATCAAGGATCTTGCTGCCACAGAAGCAAAAGTTGTAACTACTCCCCTTGCTGATCTGACCACATTATAACATGAAGGACTAGAACTTGTCACCTTGATGATGTTCAGAAATATTAGATATTATTTTTCCTTAATCTCATTGTCATGTTCCTATATGAGGCACTAAATCCCCTAAGGTGGATGTAGGCGAGGGAAGAAAATGTCATGAAACTTTTAGATCCTTGGCTCAGTCTATGTGGTGTGCATGGCAAAGGACCTGGGGGCTGCCTGATTGGGGTTGTTTCAGAACTTCTGGGATGAGAGCAAGCAAGCAGATTTGGGGCATGAGTATGAAAGTTTATGTGACACTTTTGAAAGTCTGATAGATATGTGCATAACATATGAAATGTTTTGGGGTTAATGAGGCAAATGTTTGATGAAGAAGAGGTAAAATAAAGGAAAATTGCAAGTTCTCTTGGAACACATACACATTTCAATACTGAAAATTGCCAGGTACTGTTAGTAAGTTATGATAAGCATGAGTGAGTAGAATTACTGTAATGGTGTGAAATCCAGACAGGAAAAAGATGTTATTTTCTTTCAAGGCTTGAATTTCAAGTAAATGCGTAGCATAGAAGTTAATATTGTGTCTACTGTATTTTTATGGTATCCACTGATGTTTTGAGGAATGCTAATTTATATGATTTGTTAAAATAAACATATTTGGGGTTTTATTTTTTTGCTATTTTTTCATAGCAAGAGACTTTAATTAGCATGAAATTGCAATTTATATATTTAAAGTTTTCTTGTTTACTTTTCTCATCTGAATCACAATTTTAGAAATAGAATTATTTTTGCATTTTGGCATTATTTTTGCAATATAGGAAGAATCATTCAGCTTTTTTCTATTATAAAGAAATATATTATGGATGATGCTTATATTAACCTTTGTATATCAGTATATTTTAAAATAATATGTATCTCCAAACCCTTTCAGGTTTTAAATAACTACATAATTATTTTATGTATCATTTATGCTTTTGACCAAAGACTGTATTATTTGCTTGAAAACTGAACTGAAAAAGGTTCGACTGTTTTTACAATCATGCATTGAGAACTTTGTGTTCTGAAACAGTAATACAAATGTGTACTCTATGATGAGTTTGACTGTAAAAATATTACCTTATTTAAATAGTCACAAAGGAAAATCTGTGTAACAGCAAGACCTTGTGATTCTATTTCTTTTAAAAATGTATGTGTGAATATTTAAAAATATAGTTTGAGGGAATGCTGACGTAATGTGTTGAGTCTGCATGATAAGGTTTTGGTAGCAGTGATGTTACATGGGTGATTTCTAGAAGCTTTTCCCATATCCAACAGATCCAAGGGCAGCTGGCTCCAACATGAACCTGCTGCCAGCCAACTGTGAGCCCATCAGCGACAGTGGGAGTACCTCTGGGATAACAGACTTAAGAGGGGGGAAAAAGGTGTTGTGTGACAGCAATTGCGGTCAGAGAGAGAATGAGAATATGTGACAGCAACAGCCCTGCAGACACCAAGGTCAGTGCAGAAGGAGGGGCAGGGGTTGCTCCAGGCAGTGAAGCAGAGATTCCCCGGCAGCCCGTGGTGCAGACAATGGTGAGACAGCTGTCCCCCTGCAGCCCTAGGACTTCTCCTCCCTATTCCATTGGGCATGGGGAGAGAAAAAAAAGAGAGGGTTCAGAGAACAGCTGCATGGTGTTTCCTCTTCAGCTGGGCTTAAAATCATGACAAACGCTCACTTAATCAGAAGGCCGTCAAAGTTTTCTATCTGTGCGTTTGTTTTACCTGGTGCAGTGCACACTAAAACATTATGATCTTCATATGTTGGGAAAATTCTAGAACTCTGTAGTAGCTGCTTACCCCATGAATAGGTATTTTTATATTTTAAATCATGCACTAAAGTAAGGTAATATTGCAAAAAAAGAGAATTCTGATTACTAAAGGTTATATTGCTTTCTACAGTGTAGCTAATCATTAAAAGTTCCAGTTCTATCAGGAATAATACCCTCCATAAATGAAACACACACCTGTTATATTCTGGAAAGCAATTGGAACATGAGAAAACTGAGCCCAAAGCAGAAAAACCCAAACAAAACAAACCCCCTACAAAACCCAAATGCATGAGCTCCCCAAAACTCTACCTCCTCCTCCAAGCCCATATAAAAGCAAATGTTGCCATTTCTATGGGCCTCAATACCACGTCTGTTTCTTTGCTCTGTTCTCTAATTCCCCTCAGCCCTGTTCTGCCTAAAACACTGAAAATACACAAATGAAGTCTGCTCAGAGTTTGTTCAAGTACCTGTAATTCTGTCGATTTAAAAATCTTTTCTTTCTTTCTTTCTTTCTTTCTTTCTTTTCTTTCTTTCTTTCTTTCTTTCTTTTTCTCTTTCTTTTCTTTTCTTTTCTTTTCTTTTCTTTTCTTTTCTTTTCTTTTCTTTTCTTTTCTTTTCTTTTCTTTTCTTTTCTTTTCTTTTCTTTTCTTTTCTTTTTTCTTTTCTTTTCTTTTCTTTCTTTTTTTCTCTACCTTATGGGTAAAATGAAGAATTCCTGCACAAAACCTATGTCATCACACAAGACCTATGTCATCCCACTTAAATGATATAATTTATATGTGTTTATACCCAAAGTAAGCTTGAAAGAAATAATTTCTTGGATACTGTATTGTCAAGTTTTAAATGTGACACAATATTTCACATTTAAATTAGATATTCAGAATTGTTCTCTGAACAAATCTTATGAGAAATTCTGAAATTTTCCAGTAGAAGGTTGCTCCTGTCTTCAAAGGTGTTCTTCCTCTGGCAAGCAGATGTGTAAATCCAAATTTGGTCTTGCATCATGGGCATTGAACAGGCCTTACTGAGACAAAATGTGTGACAAGTGGCCTTGACAGAATGTTAGGTACCTGGCTTGGATTTTTAATGTTTAAAATTTTGAAGTTTAATATGTAATTCATATAGTCACAAAATATTTGTACCCAGTCTTACACTTAATCACTTCCAGCAAGATCAGTATCTTCTCTCTGAATTTAATAGGAGACACTGGATAAGTAGGAAATATGTAATAAAAAGCAATGACATTTTACTTGCAAGTTTATTCATTCTACCTTTAAGCTCACTGCACCATTCATAACTTCGTGGACTTGAATATGCTCACTGAAAACAAAATTCCAGTTTCTCAGCATTAATCTGAGTCCACTGTGCTGATTAGCAGCTCTCCACATCATCCACATCCACCATAAAAAATGTATTTTTTTTCAACAGCAAGCTGTTACTTTTGAGAGTAATGTATTTTTGTACTTTGTGTGTCATAATTAGCACGATAGGCCATTAGCACAGGCTTTCACAGACCTCAGAGATTACCTGGGAAAAAACCCCTTTAACAACATTCCAAGGTGTTCCAAATATCTCTAGAGTGCTCTGTAATAGTGATTTCAGATATAAGAATGTGTTTTGAATACCCTTGGCTTTTTAAACGTGCATGGTACTTGTGTGTAGACATAGATCTCTCTAATAATAAAGTTCTGTATATTTGCCATGCATGAATGCTAGATAGTTTGCACAAAGATTATTTTAAATTCCTGCCTTTTTCTACCCAACCATGTGTCTATTTATCTACCTATTTAAGAAATGCACATATTGCTTTGTATGCATGAGGAGGATTACCCCACAAACTCTTATTTCCAAAGAATCAATAAATATTTTTGTGCCATGCATATTTATAAACACCTCTGTCTTACTTTCTGAAAATGAAAACAGATGTTGGGGTAGGCACAGAGTACCATATCCTTTGATTCTCAAATTGAGAATGCTTTTGCCAATTTCTTTTTCTAATAGTGTAGACAATACTGTGATAATCCCAAAACCTGCGTGTGTTTTTCATGTAAAGATTATTTAATTCCTCCCTCAAATCCCAGCATGCCTTATGACTATCCCATAGATGTTATTGTGTCTAAACCTGTCCTTTTCCATTGATATTTATTTAGTCCATAATAGATTTTGTCTAATAATAGTTATTCTCCCTCTCATCTCCTCTCTCCATACCTATGTTTCACTGCTGTGCTGATAGCCTAAGAATGGTAGTTAGTCAGTTTAGTAATTAATTTGAGATTACAAGCTCTTCATGCCCAGTCATATCATAGAGCCAAACTGTGGTTATAATAAGTATTTAGCGGTAGGTTTGCAACAACACAGTCTGAGGTGATTGATTATATCTTTCAAGTTCTTGTACGTTTTTTTTTCCGTAAGTATTAGTTGCCTCTCCTGTTGTATATTGTTTTGCAGACACCTGTCAACATATTCTAGAGGTTGCATGCATGATTCCTAGCCAGCCCTCGAGGCAGAACACTTACACCATCCCACTACAGTCTGTTCAAATAAAAGCTCTTCACTTATTCCAGTCATCCAAGACATCTCATGAGTAACTGCACAATTTGTCAAATACAATAAATAATTTGAAAGAATTTCTTTAACTCTAGAAATACAAAAAAAAAGTATTTAATGGCAAGTATTTTGTGTTGTTTTAACAGGCTTATTTACATTTTAATTACTATGCCTTCATATCATTACTGATATTTAAGTTTTAAGGACTTTATTTCCTTTAGATTATGTTACAAATCATAAAACAGTATCTTACTGGATAAACACAATTTCAACAGCAAGTGTTTTCCTCTTACCTGCATTCATGTAAACAGAAGACATCTGCATTGAACAAATAGCTTGATTTGTCAATACAGAATTATTTAGTGTCTCAACAGGTACAAGTGTGGGATTGTGTTGGTATTACTGTCTGTGGATCTACACATGTATAAACTGAGTCTGAGGATATATTAGTCTAAAGCCTCACACTATCAAATATTATGTTTAAACTCCTTAGCTCTGGGCAAGATCTTCATACGAGCCAAGATATCTCTCTTCTCCCTCTTCTAGTGAAATAATCCATGTGAATTCACACTGAGTCATTTGTGCTACTTAGGAATTCCCCCTTAGCTCCTCTGTGCTCCATCCATGGCTAAAGCAAGGATAACTTCACAGATAATAGTTTTATACAGTTAATGCTTCCAACAAAATCTTGACATTGCAGCAGCGGCACACATGAAAATTAGCAGTATATACTGAGTTATCTGGTATCAGACAACTCCTTAAATTGAGAGCATATTGTTTTCTCACTATCTGTGCTGCAATTCAATATTTACCCATTACTGTGATCAACCTTTTCTTCAGTGATAAAAATGGAAAATGTAATCATCATGTGGCCCTGAAATACAATGTTGTCAATGCTAGTAGAGTCTTTCATACTGAATTTCCAAAGCTTCTGTCCGATTTCCTCTGTCTGAACTTTTCTTGGCCTGCCGTGATTTAACTTTTCTCTGACCAGGTGCCTATGGCTCATTTTTTTCTTACTTTCACAGAATCACAGAATGGGTGAGGTTAGAAGTGACCACAGTGGACCATCTGGTCCAACCCCTCTGCTCAAGCAGGGTCATCCTAGAGCTCAAGGCACAGGTTTGTGTACAGACATAACCTCTCTGGGCAGACTATTGCAGCACTCAGTCAGTCATGCAGTAAAGAAATTCTTCTGCATATTCAGATGAAGCTTCCTTTGCATCAGTTAATCTTTGTTAGATAACCATAGTTTATATAGATAGCAGTAATAAGCAGTTATTCTCTGTAAAGAAGTTTAATAACTCATTTATGACTGATGATGTCTAGACAAAATCATGTGTGGTATGATAGGAGGGGTCTTCAAAAAATCAGAGACAGTGTGCAGCATAGACCAGTAGCTGCATGTGAAAATTAAAGAAAGGATGAGCACAAAAGCAGGATAATGCGTAGAGACTAAGAATTGTGTGTGGCTTATTTTAATTATACGATGAGTACTACGGAGATTTTTTTCCGTAGAAGTAATCTGACTGTGCTATTTTTCTTTCTTATATTTTCTGTAAAAATAGGTTTATACTAGCAATGATTTTTGAACTAGATGATTGGGATATTTGTTGTTCTAAAAATAAATATTTGCTTTCTGTAAATATACACATATATACACATATATGTGCACACATATGCATATGTATATATGTATATACATGTGCACATATGACAAGCTTATTTTCTGTCTATATAAGAGATTTGGAGTACAACAACACAAATTCACAGAGGAAATGTACATAAACCATTTTGTTTTGGTGAGGTTATTTTGATCAGATTTTTTTGGATGCACACATGACAGTACACATCACTTCTATTACATTTCTATCACTATATACAGGGAATATGCTTGAAAAGAAAGTTCTGTTCTCTAATGCTCCAGTAGCAAAATGTCAGTTTCACAGAAATTTGATGTAGTAGTTAAATTTTTTCTAGGATCTCCATCTGTTTTATATTTCCATATGTTGATTGGCATTTGCATGCATACAGCATCTAACAGTCCCATAAGCCTGCACAGGTTAGCAAATTTTCTCTACCTCTGTCATGGGACAATAATATTGCTATGACACACTTGTTTAGGATATTCTTCCTCAAATTACTTATTTTTCATAGATCAAATAGCTTTTCTAGCATGAAATATCACGGCTGGAGTAAATTGATCAGTTCACAATGACCAACCTTCATGACTTTCAGGTTCTTGTACATTGTGCCCTTATCCATTTAGCAAAGGTGGTTTGCCACACCCATTTCTCACCGCAGGGGACATCAATTCTTACATATTCCTGAAAATACTTGACTTGAAATATAACAGTATTAGTTTTGCCCTTTTCACAAAGATACCACAATGGCTATTTATTTTTTAGCACATTCAAATTCTCTACACTACTCACATTTCCACTTTTTGCCTCTATAGCTTACAGCTGATGTCTCAGGAAAAGGTTTCTTACTAACAATACCTTGGCACAGAACTGGATCTACAGTATTCATATATCTCAATATACCAACAATTGTTCCCTTATTCACTAAAACTCCTGTAATTTAACCTATTTTCTGAACACCAAGATATAACTGTCAGGGAAACTTTATTTTTATTTTTTTGCAAATGATTTTTTGCCAACAGAATGGCATCTGGGAAGTGTTGGGAGTGGGGCAGTGGTGTTTCCCATCTCTTTTTTATCTCCTTTTTTTCCTTCCTGCATTTCTAAAAGGACTATCCTTATCTCTTTATATTATTATGACAGATATTGGGTCTTAATGGAATATTGTAACTACACTGACAGGAATGGGATCAAATTTGTTACCAGGTTATCTTACTGTCTTCTCTAATACTCATTTCTTTAACCTCAATTCATTTGACAATTCCTTTAAGTGTAGTGTAAGACTATACTTAAAAATATAATGAATCAAAAGTACCTTTTGGCTTACATGCAGCTACACTTAAATGAAAAACCTTCTTCAACAAAATAGTACCAAATGTGTCATCTGATTATACACCCATGGTCTGTTGGTGCACTAAAGAAATTAATAAATTTATTTTCTTTTGCTAAATCACAGATCATAATGCAATAGGTCACATTTTCATCAATTATTTCACTGATCCAGAGAGAAAGAATTGGCCCTGAAGGAATTTACTTACAACTAGCATTCTATTTGCAAGTTAAGAGTGACTTTGCATACACCTGTTTGCAATAGCAGGGTAAGTGGTCAGAATTGTCTAGCGTTTCTTTAAAAGCTGAAAAATTGGTGAGGGTGGTTGAGAAAAACAGGAGCTGGGCCCCTTCCTTATCTTACACCTGGCTCAAGCAGGGCCTAACAAATGAGTGATGTCTGGAGAGAAGAGGATGTCTCCCCACATGATGTTCTTCCAGTGAGGCCCAGAAGAACACTGAGCCTCTGTACCAGCCAACAGCTCCACTCCCTTCACCTTGAAAAACAAGCCTCATTATAAACCTGTTTCATTAAGGAGGTGAGGATGTGTACAAAGACCCACTGATGAAGGTCAGAGAGCCTTTACTGACACCTCAGCACGTGAAGTGAAAGAGGACCTAAGTGTTTATTCTACCTCTTTTGTTAACTATGAATTCTGACCAGGACCCTCATTAAGCTCCATTAACACATTAACTTACTTATCCCTTGAGATGCAAATGAAGGGGATTTATTCTATGCTAAATTCCAATAGCCTTAACACAACAGTAAGCTGTTAATACAAGAAAGCAGGATTGTTAGAGGCATGCATCTTGCAAATATCATGTGAGTAGCATCTGAGACTAACACATAATTAAACCCAAAATTGATTTTTATTGTTAAAAGAAAATGTTTGCAACCACTGTCATATGTCATATGATTACCAGATAACATTCTTGAAAAAAGGTGCATAGCAAAATAAATTCAAATATACCTCTTCAGTGTGTATTGTGTACATATGCATATAAGTGTGTATACATATATTTTCTATGTAAGCTTTTTTTAAAAAAATTGTACAAAATGCTTTGTCTGGAGTCTGAATCTAAAAAAAGTGATTAAGAAATGATACTGAAACCTATACAAGGCAATAATTTATCAGCCATATTCTTATTCCATGAATCTGTAACACAAAGCAGTAATTTTAAAAATGGATGGTAAATTTGACTTGCAGTCATTTTTTTTCCTTTTTTTTTTCAGATTCTCTTATGTATATTCTTATCCACACTTAAAACATAGGCACCTTTTCAGTAGATTTCTTGAACAGAAGCAGAACAAATGTAATAAAAATGGAAATTAACATTGAAAACTGTGCTAATAACATACTTTTAAAAGTCCTATAACATAGACTGCTAAAATATAGAAGAATTTTCCATTTACTGACTTCTGAAAAAAACATTACTCCTGCAGTGGTCATGGCTGAACTTTGAGCAAATATGTTAAGGTGCTAATAACACATTGGACTGATGAACCCTGCTCCTTTTGATTTATAACACAGCATCTACTTATAGTTAAATGGATGTGCATATTGCCTTAGTTCCATTTCTGTCTTCTGCTTTGTTAGCCAAAAGCCAGTTTGATTTTAAAATTCTTTGGCACTTCATAAAATCTTGAATCTCAGTTTCATAATTGTTTCAGGTGCTTTCTTCATCCTCAATCTCAGTAACAGTAAATTTGATCTAGTTATTTGATATTACTGAACTATAAATTACTAGAATACAAAAGCCTCAAAATAAGACCTCAAGATCCAAGAAGCTATTATTTGGGACGACTGAAATAGGTACTTCTCAGTAGTGTATTTATCTTCTGTCTATTCTAGAACAAGTTTAACCTCATTTCACTCAGGGCATGTGCCACGTCATACAGTCTTTTGTTTACTTCAGGGTGAGTATTTTTAAAGAGGTTATTACTGTGGAATAGCTAATACATCATAATTAGTTATTCCAGGGTAACCTGCTCATGTCCATAACCTCACTTAGCTGTTCTACAAATCTAAGTCACGTCTATCTACTTATCATTCTTATGTGAGTAAAGTTCTACAGCCTTTGGGACATATTTGAGTACTCTTGTATAATACTTCATTCTTTGAACAAACCCATTGGATTCACTTTAAAGGCTCTCAAAGACTTCAATGAGCTGTGAAATTAAGCTCTACCCTTGTACTCTTTTCAATCTGAATTTCATCATGGACATTTGTACAGCTGTTTTGTTGTATGAATGTTTGTGGAAGAGCTTTTAATTCACCTGAATCCCTGATATTCACAGATGAATGACCATATTCATAATCCCACCATATAAGCATGAAATTACTAGCAGACTTTGACAAGGCAAAGTTGAATGAAGGTTGTTCAGGATAGAGAGTCCTTATGATTAAATTCAGCCTCGAGGTTCCCTACCATCCAATTTTCTACTGTTTTGTATGTTTGTATGCTTTAGTTTGCTTTGCTTTTATCTAGGTGGGAATCTGTATGCACTACATACAGCAGAATGTCATGGCTTGGTCCTTACAAATGCCCAGCATTAATTGTGAAATATTCCTGAAATCCATATAACTCTGTTAGTTTACAGTAGTTTACAATTTTCCCCTTTGGGTTGGAGAAAAAAGATCAATATTTGAACAGATTTAACCTAAAGACTAGAAAATCAAGAAAGAAGCGAGGAACAGATTTGGTTGTTGAAGAAATGCCTTGTTTTGGACAGTATTATGATTTTCAGGGAACACAGTTCTGATTTTTAGTGATTCACCATAATGTGTTTGAAGGTCACAGACTGACACTGCAGCACTTTGATGTTTACCACATCAGCTGAGTGTCCTGCTGGGTCCTAGTCAGAAGCTACACAGAGAAGACCAGGGATATCTACTTTCAAGAAACACTGGTGTCAAACCTAGTAACTCTAGCAAAAGAAACATTCATGAGAGGGAAGAGTATGCTAATGACACATGAAAAGAAAGGGAATAAATAAGCTTGTGCAAAAGCACAGCCACTCCTTCCTTTATATTCTTCAGCACCCACTACTTACAACTATTCTTTGAAAAGCCTGCTTGTACTTCGTAGCCTGGAAGGATGGTGAGGTACTGGATTACTGAAAGATAATCGTACCATGTGAATAAATGGCAGCATATACGAGGTGACCCAGCATGATAAGATAATAAATCCTCTCAGTCTGTCTTAATACATATTAGAAATCCTTCAAGCAATTACAGCTAATGAGAAAATAATTACAGCTCACAACTGGTCCATAAGGAAGATGAACAGGGAGGAAAAAAAAAGGGAGCTCCTATAATAAATACATACTTTGATCAGCTCAGAAATGCAGTGCTAGTTCAATGACTTGTCTGTACTGGTTTGAGCTGAGGTAGAGTTGTTTTCCTTTGCAGTGGTATGGGGCTGTGTTTTGAATTTGTGCTGAATATAAAGAGATCATAATATAGAGATGTTTTAGTATTGTTGACAAGAGCTTACACAGAGTAAAGGCCTTTTCTGGTTTTTGTACTGTCATACTGGCAAGGAGGCTGGGGTTGCACGGGCAGCTGGGAGGAGACACAGTCAGGACAGGTGACCCCAGCTGACCAAAGGGATATTCCAGACCATGTGACATCATGCTTAGTATATAAACTGGGAGAAGAAGGAGAAAGTGAGGAATCTTTGGAGCATTTGTCTTCCCAAGTCATCAGTACATGTGATGGGTCTCTGCTCTCCTGGACATGGCTGAGCACCTACCTGCCCATGGGAAGGAGTGAATCAATTCCTTGCTTACTTGTGTGCATAGCTTTAGCTTTCCTTATTGAACTGTCTTTAACTCAATCCACAAGTTTGCTAGCTTTTGCCCTTCCCATTCTTTTCCCAGTCCTACCGGTGAGGGATGCAGCTGAGTGGTATTTGGATACTGGCTAGAGTTAAACCACAACACTGTCCCAGTTAAATTCAGTTCTTCCTGATGATGAACAGAAGAAAATCTAAGATTTTCACTTGAAAGTCATCTTAAGGTGGTTTCACTAGGCAGAAATAGCAAGTTTTGACTCTTTCAGATGCATCTTACCCATTATAATTTTTACCATATTTTCCTGAACAGAGAGTAGGTTGAAATATAAAGATTGATGAAAAAGGTACATAAGTTCGTTTCAGGGAATTTTTGCCTCATTAGAACCAAAGTCTCCCAGCCACACACTGTAAAGCTTTTCAGAACAAGGTCAGAAGGGATGATATTAATCCTGACAGAAGTGGATGATTCTTCTAGCCATGTTTAGAAAAGCATTTTCTTACGGGAAATTGATGATCTTCTAGCATCTTCACAGTCTATTAAAAAGTTTGAATATAAGCAGTATATATTTTCTTCTACTGTTTGTGGATTATGGTAGCTTTTATTTGTCAGTTTCAGGTTCAGTGTTCTGTAATATTTCAATCATCTGATATGCCACAGGTATTTGTAAACTCAGTATAATGGTACTACAACACTAGGCAACCAGTGCCCCCTTTTTTTTGAGAAAGTCAGCATATTTAAAAAAGCCATTAGAATCAACATGGTTTATTTGGATGTTAAGCTTTTCCATGTAGTTTATTGACAAACTGTGAATGAGAATACTTAGTCTGGTATGAAATAGAATGTTGGAGATCTATGTCCTAGACATTCAGTTTAGTAATATTATAGTGATGTTGGTGATTAATATTTTTCCCATTGCAGTATTAAAACATATTTTAACACTTGAAAATTCAGTTTATTATAAACTGAAGCAGTATGGTCTGAAATTATTTTTGTGGCACACACCAGTCCTTACAGTCTGAGGACCCAGATTGCCATCACATTAAACCACATTGAATTATTTGTGGCCTTTCATTCCTAAATACAGATCTGAAGGAGTGATTTTTGAATATTTATATTGATATGTATAAAAAATATACATGAATATTATAAAATCTTTGAAGGCATTTTTTACAAACATTAAATTTAATTAGATGGTCTCAGAACACTGAGAGATAATACATGCATGTCATTTGTACTGAAATATTGGCTAGCTTTTCATAGCAGCATGTGTGGCTGCAGTAGGTATTAGCAACACTACCAGCCTGACACCTGCACTAAGCAACAGACTCACCCTAATATAATTTAATAAGATGTCTTTTGTTATTAAACCAGGAATTGTATGTTGCCAGCTGAGGTGGAAAATAGGTCCCAGAGGTTTTTCTCCCTTATTCCATCTGTGGTTATTTTTAGGGGACTTTAATATTTAAAAGTCTATTACTAATTTCAGCATTGCCCATAGAAACCTGCTTTGTAGTTCTATTGCCAAATTATCCCTTGAAGGCAAGTGCTGTAAATAATTTCTCAGTTCTGTTCCTAGACACTTGCCAAGGTCATTATCTGGCTTTCCCACAGTCCTAGCATTCTGAATTTGATTTTGAGTGGTAACTAAGAAACAGTTATGAGATGCAATCACAAGCTGTGGCAGTCTTATCAGAAGCTGAAGATGGTCCCCGAGCACTCTGATGAAGCCAGTGGCTCAGCTGCTCTTGCTTCTTTAATACTTCATTTATCTTTCAAATTGGTCAACCAACAGAGCACCAAGAGCAAACATAAAATAGGCAGTATGAAGCAGGCATGGCAGCCAGAGAGAAAGGAAGCTTCAGAAAACCAGTTGGATGGAGCTGATTATAGAATTTCGACATTTAGTTTCTGATCAGCAATAATTTGTCCTTGTGCTCTTAAACTTTCTTTCATCTTTCACAATGTCCAAAATCTGACACATCTTTTAAAAATATAGATAATCATTCCCTAACAAGTTTCTCTTGAGCTGAGCTGATGAGACCCTCTAAGGAGAGACTGGAACAGCCTCACATTCACAAGGCCTGATCCACGTGGAGGATTTCAACTATCCTGAAAGCTGTAGGAGGGACAACATAAAAGGGCATAAAACATCCATGAGGTTCCTGGAATTCATTGATGAGAACTTCTTTCTCCAAGAGATACAGGAGCCAACAAGGAGAGATGTTATGCTGGACCTTGTTAACACCAAAAAGAGGCCTGGTGGGGAATGGGAAGCTCGGGGGCAGCCTTGGCAACAGTGACGATGAAATGGTGGATTTCAAGACCGTTAGATTTGTAAGGAGAGCATTAGTAAGCTTCTTACACTGGATTGCACAAGAGCAGATGATGGCCTTTTCAGACATTTGCTTGGTAGAGTATCATGGGATTCAAGAAATCTGGTTAATATTCAAGCACTGTTTCCTTCGAGCTCCAGATTGGTGCATCCCAATGATGCAAGCGAAAGGGGTAAGAGACTTGTATGAACAAGCAAGGAGTTTCTGGTTAAATTGAAACAGAAGTTTACAGACTGTAAGAAAAGGGACAGGCAATTTGGGCAGAATATAGGAACATTGTCAGAGTATGCAAGGATGCAGCTAGGAAGGCTAAGGTCAGTTTGGAATCAGATGTGGTACAGAATCTCAAAAACAAGAAGTGATTCTTCAAGTACATCAGTAGCAGAGGAAAGACCGGGGAAAATGTGGTCCCAGTGCTGGATGAGGCTGGTACCTTGATTAATACAGCAAAAGCAGAGTTACTGAATGCCTTCTTTGATTCATTCTTTCATTCCTAAGGCCAGCCCTTGGGAATCTCAGCCCCTAGAGGCAAGAGAGGAAGTCTGGAGAAAGGAAGACTTTCCCTTGGTCAAAGTGGATCAGATTAAAGTTCATTTAGACAGATCTATGGGCTTCAATAAGATACACTGGCCTCAGGAGTGCTGAGGGAGACAGCAGATGTTATTGCTTAGCCACTCTCTGTCATCTTTGAAAGGTTGTGGAGAATGGGAGAGGTGCCTGAGGGCTGGAAGAAAGCTAATGTTACTCCATTCTTAATGAAGGTCAAGAAGTACAACCCAGGAAATAGCAGGCTAGTCAGCTTCATCTCCATCCCTGGAAAGGTGATGAAACACTCATCCTGGATGTGATCTCTAAGCCTGTAGAGGAAAAGAAGGTTATCAAGTGTTGGGGCCGTTACCTTAAAAATGAAGTCCCGAAAACCCTTGGACCACTCCTGGTGGACGAGACCACAGGCACGGGAAAATCCCCCCATTGTGGAGACTACAGTGGTATAGTCCTTGGCAAAGCCACTCCCCAAAGTTACTCCCACTTTGTTGTTACTTGTTCTGTAAGTTGTCAATCCTTAGTTAAGTCTACACCCCTTTCTAGAATGTTCACTGTTTTACTGTCAGTGGTTGGTTGCTCACCCTTGTTCCCTCCCCTTCTCTCTTCCCTATGGTTGTAACCCCCTGACCCCTCCCTAGCTCCTCCCCACTCCCGTTCCCTGATTGGTTAACTGGATCCCTTATAATGTGTTGCACGAGCTAGTTCGGGGCTCTTTGTCTCTGGGCTCAGGGTTGAATAAATCCTTCCCTGTCACCAAGCAAAGAGTCGCTCCTTTACTCCGTCGATCTCCAGGGCTCCAAGGGAATTAACCCACACCCTCCAGCTCCTCCAGCACCAAGGAACCCCCGGGGTTCCCTTATTGTCCCACCGAGAGGTCAGGGGCTTTGAGGTCACTTGGACCAGCTGGAGGCCACACCGCGCGAGGACCCCTCAGGATCCCCGGCCACAACCAGATACTTTACAATCAAGTAGTTCACATGAATTCACTAAGGAGAAATCATGCTTGGCTACTATGATAGACGTCAATAATGGAATGGTTGGCAGGGTAAATGACTAGAGAGCAGTGGATGTTGCCTACCTTGACTTCAGCAAGGCTTTTGACACTGTTTCCCATAACATCCTGAGAGGTAAACTCAAGGATTTTGTTAGAAGAATGAGCAGATGTAGATTGAGAACTGTCTGAATGGCAGAGCTCAGAGGGTTGTGATCAGCAGCACAAGGTCTAGCTGGCTGCCTGTAGGTAATGATCTCTTCCATGGGGCAGTACTGGGTTTGATCTGGTCCAATTAATTTATCAGTGGCCTGGATGAAGGGACAGAGTGTACTTTCAGCAACAATGATACAAACTAGGAGGAGTATCTTACACACTAGAAGGCTGTGTTGCCTTTCAGCAATATCTGGACAAGCTGAAGACTAGGACAGAGAGGAAGAACATGATGAAGTTAAACAAAGACATATATAAGGACCTAGGAAGTAATAACCCCATGCATCAGTAGGGATTAAGGGTTGACCTGCTGGAAAGCAGCTTGGGGAAGAAGGATGTGGGAATCCTGGTGGACAACAAATTAACTATGGGCCACCAATATGACCTTGTTGCAAAAAAAGGCCAGTGGTATCCTGGTCAGTCTTAGGAAGAGTGTAGCCAACAGGTCTCAGGGAGGTGGTGAGGCTGCTTCTGGATTCCTGTGTCCATTTCTGGGCTCCTCAAGTCACGAAAGATAAGGTGGTTCCAGCAGAGGGCTACAAAGATCATTAGGAGACTGGAGCTCCTCAGTTTTGAGGAAAGCTAGGCTTATTTGCCCAGAGAAGGGATGACTGAGAGGGGATTATCAGTGCATACAAATATTTTAAAAGTGGGTGATAAACGGATGTTTACAATGGTGCCCAGAGAGAGGACAAGGAGCTACAGGCACAAACTGAAACACAGGAAGTTCCATCTGAATATAAGGAAAAAACTTTAAGGGTGTCTGAGCACCAGAGACAGTGTGGAGCTTCTTTCTCTGAAGATGTTCCAAACCCATGTGGACGAGATCCTGTGCAACCTGCTCCAGGTGAACTTGCTTTAGCAGAGGGATTGGACTAGATGAATTCCAGGCGTCCTTTCCAACCCCAGCCGTTCTGTGAATCTGTGAGGCACGAGTTTCAGGATCAAAAGGATTGTGGTGTAAAGCTTTTCTTGTTTTGTATACCCTTATGGTGAAAAAGCCCACCAAAACTGTAGTATCAAAGGCAGCTCATCTGCGAAAGTCACAGGTTTACCCGCAGTAAATGTAGGACTAAACCATGTAATATGGTTGTGCTAAGTTGGATACCTAACTGTACTCTGAAAAGTAACCATGTGTCAATGTGCAGTTCAGATCCTTAAGTTTAGGAACCACACAAAGAGATACAACTGCAGTTATTCAAGCTCACGTATTAAGTATATGGCAGAATCTTTATCAGATCCCAGCTTTCAGCACTACATCCTGACATTCTTCAACCCCTCTGACTTTCAGTAATACTGTTTTTATAACTCTGGGTGTTTAGCCTCTACAGCTTGACAAGGTGAAAATTAAAATGCTTTGCAAGCTCCTGATGTTTCAAGATGAAATGTGGTCCCGGCAGAAATAAAGAATGTTTACTGCATTTCAAATGTACACTTCAAGAAGAGACACAAAGGAAAAAATAAAAAAAAGAGAGGAAGGAAGGAAGGAAGGAAGGAAGGAAGGAAGGAAGGAAGGAAGGAAGGAAGGAAGGAAGGAAGGAAGGAAGGAAGGAAGGAAGGAAAGGAAGGAAAGGAAGGAAAGGAAGGGAAGGAAAGGAAGGAAAGGAAGGAAATAGAAAAAACCAATAAATGTCAGACTTCTGACTTAAAACTTCAAAGCTGACAAGAAATGCATAATATTTTTTTATTTCTTTTAGTGAATAAATTATGTATGTAGTATTTTAGTCATAGGCTACTTTACATTCAAAAGCTACATCTCTAAAATTAAATTAGCATCAAACCATATTCCTAGGAGCTGGAACCTGGTTGTGCATATTGTTAAATTTTTAAGGTAGGATCTCAGTTTTTGTGTCAACTAATCAGTAGGCTTCTAAACAACTGTTCACAATTATAGGTGTACCAAAGTAAAGGAAGTTTGCCACTTTTGAATAAGCATTTTTTATACAATCATCTTCTTTTAGAAGATGGGAGAGTGCAATTGCATTCCTAGAGAATAATCCTAGCATCTTTTTAATTTGTTTTGATAGATAAAATAACATTGTATTATTTTAAAAACAAATGCAATTTCATTATATAAAATAAATAAGTATTCTATAGAGTAAATTTATATTTAAAACTAATTAATGGTGGTTTTTGAGAATTTCATTAAAAAAAAATTAAAACCATGCAAACCAATACCAGAATCACATCAGCATAAGTTTTCATTTGCATTCACCCATCACTCAAATTGGAGCCACACAGTAATTACTTCTGTTTCAAGAACCATTTTAGTTTAACAGGTGTGGATTATTCATTCAATAATTTGAACCAGATCTTTAGCCAAAAATAATTCATACATGGAAAGAAAAATGCTTTGTACTGCTGTGCTTCTTGCTGCATTACTTTGACCCTAATTAAAATTATTTCAGTAGAAGTATATCCAAGCCGTTTCCTTATACAGTTGGATAATTGGTTCTTTGTGAGTTTAAAGTATTACATTTTCCACATGATATTTTTTACACATTATAAAGATATACATTATAAAGATATATACCATATTTATAATTTGGATATCCATATAGAAAACATACACTCAACATAGGTCAGGATTTGAGTTAATTTGTTTCTTTCTCTTTCTATCTTTTAATTTCTTTTCTTTTATTCTCTTTTTTTTTAAATTGAAAATACTTTTATTAACTGAAAAATAAAATTTTAAACCATGGGAATAAATAAATTCACAAAATATTTCTCTTTATAAACAAGCAATGAATTAAAAAAAAGAACTGAAAAAATGCAACATTTTTTAATTGAGTCATATTTAATTTAAAAAGGAGAGTGAGAAATGGTCCACACATACACAAGAGAGTATTTCCTGTTTCAGTACAACGCTGAACTCTATCTTAACTAACATTCCCCTGCAAATTCTGGTTCCTTCTTTACCAATTATGACACACACACACAAAAAAAAAGCCACAGGCCAAAAAAATGAAAAGCAAACAATCAACAAACAAATCACACACACCTTTTCTAATTAATTCTACAACTGCAAATAAAGAAAGCTGTGTAGTTGATTTCATGTTGTATACTGTGTATGCTGTATTTTAATTTGATTTGTCACTCAGGGTTTCATTGCCCTTGTACCCCTTCTAGTTAGTAAGCACTGATGAAATCATACTTCAAAAGGTGGCAAACAGAATGGGGATTTTTTTATTATCAGTTAGAAATCTCATGATTCAGACAAAGTCTAGCCTTTAAAGATTTTCCAGAGTAATTGTGGCAGCTAGAATTGTTAATAAAAAAAAAAAAGTACTCCTAATTTAGAGCAGCTACTGCCTACAATTAATACCAACGCCAAGTCCATGCCTTTGATGTAAGTTATACTGACATGAACTCTTTGAACTCTTTTGCAGTCTCATGCTCAATTATCTCACCTTCAGTGCACCAAAACCCCCCACCTCTCTTGGCTGAGAGACAGGAGCAGCCTTTCTCCAAACAGGCTTAGCTGGCGTAACTAAGCAGTGTGAAACACCTAAATTTTCATAGAACCATAGAATCCTTAAGTTTGGAAGAGACCTCTAAGATCATTGAGCCCAACTATTAACCTAGCACCTCCATGTTAACCTCTAAACCACGTCCCCAGGTACCACATAAACATGACTTTTGAACACTTACATGGTCATCCCTGATGATTTCACCACTTCCCTTGGCAGCGTATTCAAATGCTGGACCTCTGGTTTTTTCAGTGAAGAATTTATTCCTAATATCTGATCTAAACCTCCCCTGGTTCAACTTGACACCATTTTCTCTTGTTGTATCACTTGTTACTTGGGAAAAAAGACTGACTCCCTCTTACTACAACCTCCTTTCAGGCAGTTGTAGAGAGTGATAAGGTCCCCCTTTTCTCCAGACTAAATAACCCCAGCCCCCTCAGTCATTCCTTAGAGGATTTGTGCTCCAGACTCTTCACCAGCCTTGTTACCCTTCTCTGGACATGTTCCAGCAACTCAGTGCCTTTTTTGGAATGAGGGACCCAAAACTGAGCATAGTATTCAAGGTGTGACCTCAAGTGCTGGCTACAGGGGGATGATCATGATCACTGCCCTCACTTTTCTGGCCACACTGTTTCCAATACAAGCCAAAATACCACTGGTCTTCTTGGCCACCTGGGCACACAGCTGGCTCATTTTCATGTTCGGACAGTTGTTGACCAACACTTCCAGATCTTTTTCCCCTGGGCAGCTTTCCAGCCTCAGGTAAGCACGAAAAGTGAGTGTAACATGTTCCATCTTTTACTTTCCATCAGAAAAAACAGACAGCAATGGTCATAAAGAACCCTCTGTAATCCAATACTTCTTCAAAACTTTAGAATTCACACCTACATATGTCCATTGCATTAATTTTATAGAAATATGTCTTTCATCTTTGCATTTTTCAGGAAATTCTAGAGAGGCCCTTCATATAGCAATTTTCAGGCATTAATTCATGTTAGACTGTTCTCTCAGTGAGCTTAAAACAATGTCTCTTGCTAAGGAGAAACTGAAATAATTTTTAACTTAAACAATTATAGGATTGTTCCACATGCTCATTTAATTTCCCACAGGATATCAGGCAATAAGTTGAATACAGTACTACAAATGCTTGCCTATAGACTGGAGGAAACATTTATCATTCATTTCATATTCACTCACTAAAGCATATCATATGCCAAAGTAGATTTTTAGAAATCTGCAGAAACAACCCCGTATGTGTAAGAGGACCTTGTCACACACACACAATTCAACTGAATCATTCTACCTGTTTCACAGAAAAATTTCACCTATTTATATTTTTCTCAACAATGGCATGTGACATAATCTTACAGTCATCACAGAAATTATTGAAATGGTGTCCTCTCAACAAATGAGCTTTCATCTACTCCTTCCTTGTATGGAAAAAAGGGGAAGGTTAATGTCTCTTCAGTTTTAATTTTTGGGGGGGTTCTGTGTGTGCTTGTGAATAATTATCCTTGATATCTCCCTGAATTCTATTAAAATTTTTGGTCATATTAATTTTTCCCTAAAAATTGTTATGTTTCTTTCAATGACTGTTTTTGTTTGTTACAATAAAAAAAATATTAAAAAATGATAGACTGTTTCTGCTTTTTCATGACCTGGGCTCTCACCATTCTATTAGCATGCAGTTTGAGTCTAACTTCATTCAGCATTGTTCAGCAAACTTTCCGGCCTCTTAGTGGCTGTATCAGGACGAAAAAATTAATGCCTCTTCAGTGCTTTACTTAGTCCAATATATCACTGAAATACCTCTTTCCTAAATTGTGCTACTGCTTGTGCTGTCCCACAGTAGTTAGCCAATAATGCCTCAAAGTCATTAATATTGGACAAGATTAATGGTCTGTTTTCACTGAGGATTTACTTCATCAGTACTTTCTGATATGCTGAAAATTTAAACAATAATTCCTCCTTGCTCCCAGATCTGTGCTAGGGGATCCCATGTTCCATTCTAATATCTGCATCCAAACCCTGACTGAATGATAACTTTCCTCAATGCTCTAAATTGAAAGCTGCTGAAAGAATAGTCTATGTTTTCTACTCTTTAACACCACAAAATTGGTGCCTTAAAAAACCTCTCATCTAGCATCACTATAACCAGAAAACTGGTTCAATGCTTGGATCAAGTTTTGCCCTGAACTAAGAAATAACTATGATTTGAAAATTTGCAAAAGCACTGTAGAAGAACCTGACACATAATATCCTATGACAGAGAAATGTATGGCTAATTTCAAGATCAACATGGCTGGATATCCCTGTAGGAACAAGAAAAAAGCTTCACTGGATCTATGAAAAGGAATAAAATTAGGAATACACACACTCCTGTTTCATGAGGAGCAGCCCAACTTGCCCTGAACAGCGCAATTGATGCAAATGCCTCTATGAAGTGTGCAATTACTCTGATGCCAAAACCAGTAAATTCAATACAAAAATGTGTACGCATTCTTACCTATCATTCAGCCACAAAAATTATTATAGAAAGCATGACCCACCTTATACTGATCAGCATAACCAAAAAAGTGTTTTATAAAAGTCATTTATCGGTCCACCGCTTGGGTGCCCACCCGGATTCGGGCAGCCGCAGGCTGACACGATCCGGAGTACCCCTGACCCTTGGAGGGGTGGGACTCTCTGGAGGGTTCAAATATGACCCTGCCAGTGGGCTGCTCGCTTGGCAGTTGGTGCGCCAAGAGCAGGGGTAAGCGCAGCTGACTGCTGAAGAAAGGAGAGAAGGACTCTGGTATGGGTATTCTGTGTAGGTTTATTGAGGAGCCTAGCACAGAGGGAGCCCAGGGACCAAGAGCCCCGAGCACCCCCTGACATGAGCTTATAAGGGGGAACAAGAACCAATCAAACGAGGGTCCGGGGGCAGAGTTAGGGAGGGTCCAGGGTAAACTGTCCAATAGGGAGAGAGAGGGGGAGGAGTTAGAGGGAAACAACAAATCAGCAACTGAATAAAGAAGAACTTTCTAGAACAGGAGGGGTAACTGACAAACCCGGCGGCCAATGGGAGAGACTTAAGCATAACCGCCACCCCGGACTAAACCACTGTCTCCTCCATCCCCAGGGGGAGTTCTCTGGTCCCAGGAGCCCTCCACCAGGGCCCCCCATCCTCTTTGGGACCTTCTGAGGCCTTTGGGCCTTCAATGCAGCGGCTCACAACTGCAACAGTCATTCTATATAATTTTTAATTGAATTCCTTATTTACTTTCCTGGAACATTTTAATAAAGATCATATATTGTCTCCTTAGTAACCTCATGCAATTTCAAAATATTTTCCTCATTAAAAATAATATGTTAAATGTGTATATTTCCCACAGCATTAAATTAATCCTTTTATATAAAAGACTTTAATAACAAGAATTTGAACTGATGTTCATTTGGATTAAATTGTTGATACAAAGAAGGAAAGGTATTTTTACTCTCTGTGTTGTGTAATTTATGTCATTTTACATCATAATTAGTCTCACAATGCAGCCTTATTAATTATCTAAATTATAGTGAAAAATAGAGTGGACAAGCTTCTTTTGTTATTTTTTGTTTTATTGCTGTTATAACACACCAATAAAAACCATTCCCCTAAGTTACCCATTTATAACAGCTTTGTTTTACTATATAATTGAAGTATCAACCCATGCAAATACAAGGCGCAAGTACTGCCCAAATATAAAATGTTTATATAGTATATCCTAACAATATTTTTATTTCTTGTCATCTGTGGGAATAATTACAACAACTGGATGATCATGATTAGTAGATCTTTATTGTATGTTACCTTATTTGGGCATTAGAGATCTTATCTGACAACCACAGATACTGTTGTACTATTGTATCTGAGGCATGAATATACAAGGAGATGCAACTGTATACGGAGATATTTTCAAGTTAAATACTGGAGGCATAATTAAAAAAATAAAACAAATAGAAGTGTAACTTGTCCAGAAACATTGTGGGGAGGAGGAGGGAGGAGGGGGATGGTTTTTGTGTGTTTTAGTGGCTTGGGTTGTTTTTTGTTCCGTTACTTTTGCATTTTACTTTTTACTTACCCACTTGTCTCTTGAGACAAGTAATATGGATCCACATTTCATGGAAATTAGGCCAAAATAAAAGACTGATGGAAAAAAAAAAACCCAACAAACCTGTAGAACCATTAAGGTTGGAAAATAATATTAATAATAATAATATTGAGTCCAGTCATTAGCCTACCAGGGGAGGTTTAGATTGGATACTAGGAAAAATTTCTTCTCTGATAGGGTGAACATTGGAACAGTGTGCCAAGGGAACTGGCGGAATCACTGTCCCTAAGAGTGCTCAAAAAATGTGTAGATGTGGTGCTTAGGAACATGGTTTAGTGGTGGCCTTGACAGTGTTAGCAGTGCTAGGCTACAGGTTGGGCACAATGGTCTCAGAGGTCTTTTCCATTGGAAAAAAAAAAGTAGAAAAGCATTCATAGGATATCTTAATAGAAAATTCTATCTATTTTGAGGACAAAATATATGTAGAAAAAATGGAGCAGTACCTTTGAAGAAATCAAGTTCTTTAGTATGATTTCAGTTTTCTAAAGATAAGACACTGCTGCAAATGCTGTCTTGAGAAATCATGGTACTGGCTATAAAGATCACTTTCTGTTGGCACCGAGGTTACTACAGATTTGGGATGTAAACAGTGTTTGGAAAATGAAAAGCATGAACTGCTCTGTCAAATGGCAGCAGACTAAGTGTGTACACCAATAGAAAGGGAGCTCTCTGCAATGGCTGTATCAAAATTAATATTCATTGAAAGAGACAGGAGTTGTGGGCTAAAATATTATCTAATTGTGTATGCAAAGACAGTATCAAATTGTATTTGCACAGGCAGGCAGATCGAGAATGCTGTCATCCTTAATTCTGAAATCCTTAAGTTTCGAACTTTGACATTCTTTTAACATAATTTTTCAATACAGTGTGTAATGTATAATGCATATATGCAGAAAAGGCAGTTCTGGCAGTAACATGTTCTCATTTTATCTGTTGCTAGCTATTCCTTTTCTCAGAAAACTAATCAAACCCAAAAGCATTTCATAATTCGCATCAGAAGGGAATTGACTTTCTTCTATCACTCTTAATTCTTTCTTTTTGTTACTTTTGAAACAGTTATCTGTGCCATCTAATTTGACTTTGACTTGCATTTATATACTACATTCTTATATTTGATTGTCTGAAAGGAAGGGGAAATCAAGTACATAAAAAGATTCAATCAATCTCTGTCTATATTGCTCTCACAGATATGGTAAAAGGGGATGCTTTCAAAAGATCTTTTTCTTGTACAAAGGTGATCGAGACCAAATTGCATTAAAATAATAAAAATTCCCTGACTACTAGGAGCAACAATCAGAATTGGCATGCAATTTGTATTCCACCAGAATATTTTAGCATGCCATCTTATTTCAGCAAGCAGATGGTGTAGCATTTAGTTCTCAGCTGTTGGGAATGTTGATGGACTCATCATCTTTGGCACAGTTTGTGTTGTACTTTTTAAATAATAACACTTTTCAGCAATTGACAGAAATTGCACAATTCAACTACGTACCCAATGCTCAGCACAGGGTGATGCATTATGTGAAGCTACTGTTTTATTAACTTCAGCTAGTAACTTTAGTATTCTGATAGTCTGAGAGATTTCATGTCAAAAAGCATCAGTCATTTCATGTACTTGATTTACCTGAACTTTGTCTAAGAATAAATGTCTGAGATAATGGGGTTTTTTTTTAATATTTAAATAAGTAAATTGTCCAGGCATTTTGAGGAATTTGCCTTGTTTAAGGGAACCCTGAAGATTTATATAAATATCAGTAAGAAAATATTAGAGCTGCCGAAAAGGTGCTCTTCTATATCTTTTATGTGATCTTAGAACTTAAAAGTAAGCTGCAAAAGAGCTGTTTTGATTTTAACAACACAACTGTTGAGACACTGAGTCCCATTTTTTTCTTCCTCTGCCAGGTATTTCCTTGACATCTCAGACTTGTACCTTTTATTAAAGAAACAGGATTAACTCACTTCCACTTGGAAAGCATTCTCAATGATAAAATGGATTCTACTTTTCCCAAAATACTTAATGCCTGAAAAAAAATAGTGTAAAAGAGGTTCCAATCACTTGTTCAAAACAGTCATAGCTAAAGTCTGTTTTAAAAATGATTTGTTGATTTTACAAACAAGATTCTTCGCCAAAACAAACAACTGTTTAAACAATGAAACATAAAATACAAAATTGCATTAAACAAAAAAAAATAAAGTAAGATTATTCTACTGTTTCATAATGCCTCATAATCCAAAAGTTCAAAAAGAGAAGGTAGAGCACACCAAAAAATATCAAAATAGTTCTAAATGAAGGGTCATTTCTGAAAGGAGTAACTATCAATTTATTGGAGGTGGAACCCTAAAAGCTCTTATTCAACCAGTTCAATCTCTACTGTTCATATTTTCTCATCACATAGCAATCTATATAGGGAATTTTTTAAGCTATGTTCATGTAACTGTATTATAAATCTGTTTTTATTACACAGAAAATTAAATTGTCATTACATGACAGAATGGGCTGATATTAGCCCTTCAATATGCAACTTTTAGACCTGTAATAAGATAAGCTCTGAAGCACTTAAATTGCTCCTATTTCCTAAACTGAGAAATTTATTGCGCAGAAATGACTGTGTTGTTTGGAAAAAAAAAAAAAAAAAGCCCACAGCAAAACAAAATAACCGTGAACAGCTACATGACTTTTTCAGGACATTATTCACCTATTAATTAACACAGTGGAATTACCCACAGATAAAATTTTTCTCAGACATCAAAATGACATTTTTTTGAGAAAGATAATTGGCGAGTTAAAGCTAAATAGACTATAAAAGAGAATATCAGTGAGCAGAAGTGGAGGAGAAAAGATGATGAGAAAGGCAGAAAGATGAGAAAAAAGTCTTTCAGTGACAGGATGATACAAAAATTTGCATCAAATTTAAAAATGAGAGAAAAAATTATTCTCTCTGTCTGGGTAGACTGCTAGATAGGCCTCCAAGCATGTTTGGAAATCAGGATTTTTGAATTCACTATGCAATTTAAACTCATACTGTTTTCAAGAAAACTGCATACAACAGAAGCTGAATTATAGCTTTATGATAGGTTAACCAATAATTCAGAAATACAAATCACTAAATAAAATTTCATATTATTATGTTATGGGTTTATAGTTTTAGTATTTGACCTTAAAATAAATTTCCATGGTAAATTTCCAATTACCCCAAACAATTTCTTAGCAATATCACTAAAAAATCTCAAACACCTGCACCTTGTCCTTTTGAGGATTTCATTGCAAGTCCTTAGAGAATGGAGACTGGACTCTGATATAGAAAAACAATATATTCAGGTTTTAAGAGTGCTCAATGAAAAGGTATTACAAGGTAAGATAAAAACACTGAAAGAAATTCAGTGTCAGTCTTTCATTGTTTTGTTTATCTTATCAAGATTAATGTATCAATCTCTATAGGAAGCAAAAAAAAACTAATACATTTTTAGAGCGTTTTTTTCCCTCATGCTTTTCCACTCCCAAATTAATACTGTTGTTTTTGGAGGATTTTTATGGGTTCAGTTTTTTTTTGTTTAGGTTTGGGTTTTTTGTTTGTTTGCTTGTTTGTTTTTCTGCTAAGGTTTCTTCAGTGGGATTCAGCAAGAAGCTCAACTTCAGTATGATCTTACCTTGGAGATTATGGACACTGTACAAGTCAGTATGACTAAAGATGTTTCAAAGTAAATGCTATTAATGATCCATTTTCCACAGCATTAAACATTTTTAAATATGGAGTTAATTTTGTGTGACAATACAAAAAAATTAAGAAGATGCTTTGGTTAGTAATGTAATATGCAGTTCTTTATGGCCACTTTATATGGCCATTCTGACAATATCTATTCAATCTATTCTGTTGGAAATAACAGTATGTCTGAAAACATGACCTCATGAAGTTTTCTTGAATAATTTTTAATTGTGTAAATTGTTTATATTAGCATATTTCTCTTCAGTATGTGTCGAATGGATGAACGGTCCAAAGAATTAATAAACGTACAAATTCCACTTAGACACCACTTCAGTTTGCATTCCAGCTAGTGTAACTGAAACATAGTGGTTTTCCTCTCTCACTATTTGTTTTTACTTTCTTTTGCCTGAATTATTATTCCAGTTTCCCTCTAAGACCTGCTTTCCAAAGAATAATCTCTCATATATCTTAATGTTACTTTCTTTTCATGATGAAGCATACAACATGAAGAACAATGGGATGTAACACAGTTGTGTCAAAATCTTTACATTCTTCAAATTTTTCAAAGCACTTTCTTATTGAGGTATTTGGGACATATTATTTCTTTATATTAGAGTTGGAATAGCTGGAAAGATTATAATCCAAGTATGGTTGAAGTACTTCTATGTACATTTGTACTGATTCATAGCTGTGTATTTTGTATCTTGGCAGAAAAAAAACTCAGATTAAAATTAATTAACTGTACATTATATTTCCTAAAACTTATCACGTATTTCTGTTCTTGCATATTATTAAATACTCTTCCTATATTCTCTTTATAGAAAATATCTGTCAGGATGTTTATACATTTCCTTTGTCACTGAAATTTTATCAAATATATGTCTCTACTCTAAAATAAAACATAAGCCCCAGAGGACTTCAGGTTCCTGTGAGGAGAGAGCAGGGCTAAATCATGATCATAGCCCTGGACTTCAGGAGAGAAGTGACCTCCTTGGAAGAACCCCGAGGAATATAACCATGAAGAGAATAGGGTCCAAGTGACCTAGATGATTTGCAAGGATCACCTCCTCTAATCTCAAAAATAGGCTACCTTGAAGAGCATGACATCAAGACAAAGTGGCAAGAGCCTCCAGTGTATGTACAATATGTTCCTGACTAAGTCATACATCAAAAGGAAGTATCCTGGAAGTAGGGCCAGGTGACCGGGGGCAGGGGCAATAAATGAACCCTTTCTGAGGGCAGCAAAAGAGTTATGAAAGCCAAAGCTCACCTGGACCTGAAACTATCAAGAGATATTAAGGGCAACAAGAAAGAGGCATGACAAGGTACATCATCTGCCAAAAAAATCAGGAAAACATAGGCCTCATGCTGAATGCTGTCAGACATATTCAAATTAAGCCTGAAGGAATCAAGTCACTGTTTCAGGTAACAAATGTAATGTGACTCCATCATAAATTGACAGGCTTATTTCTTCTAATGTATAATAATTATTATTGGCTTTAGCGATTGCTTTCTAATATGCAATCCAACACTTTCTCTTATATTTTTTCTTCGGATGCAGGAGGCCCCTTCACAGTGGATTCTCATGTAGAAAATAGTTCTTGCATGTCTCACAAAGGTACCTATATTATTTGACCTTAAACTATTTTCCTTATTTTTATATGGAATATGAATATTAATTATTTTTTTAAAAAGTATTTTCACTGGAAAGCACGAAATGCATTATTATGTATTATGTATTTTATTCTTATATTTAATTAAGTATGGATATTGCAAATGTCTCAGTGAGTTTAGTGCCAATGTATGATGTGACACAATATAGGAAATCAACAGAAATCTAAAATTTTGCGGATGGAAATTATGTTCACCAAGGGATGATTAAAGAACTCTATATTTTCTAAAAGATTCTTTCTTACAGACTTTTATATAACTAATATTTTTTTTTTTTGGCCTTCCATAAAAATTGTGCTTGAACCTTCACAGACCAGGATGAGGTTACCTTTTAATTTTTACTTTTTGTAAGGCTGTCACTCCACAGGTCAAATAATATATCACCACTGTGCAGACAGAAACTCACTTGTTATAAATAAAAGGAGCTCATCATCTTACTTACCCAGGAACTTACAGAAGTAATTAATGATCATGTAACTATTCACTATGATCCCTAAGTCCCCTTTAAAGTCACAGCTTTCAAAATAAAGTGTCAACAATTGCTTTTTAAAAAAGTATTAGCAAGTGTACAGAATAACTCTGAACTGAATCAAAGACTTGAATGACCCCATCTACAGTAAAGACAAACATTTCATGGGACATCTGTGCGATTGGTGGTTCCCTCCTGTCACTGGTGATACAATTGTATACAGACACATTCGCTTCCTCATTAAATAACACAGCTTTAGTCATGCAGCTGCATAGCAGCTTGGACTTCATCTAGACTATGTATCTCTCTATTTTATCTTTTTAAAATCTAGATTCTTTTGACAAATTTATATTTAGCACAAAGCAGAACGATTTCATTTGGGACCACGCTTTTCAAATTTAAAAGTATGATGCTGTCATCTTTGCATCTGTAGGCATATGAATGTACAAAGGTAATATATACACAATGGCACTTGGAAGAAGAATCTCTGAGTATATTGAAAAACTTCTATGTAGTAGTGAGTGGGATAAATGCTACAATTTTGTTATTCAGAGCACATTACATTGACTATATACTGAAGAATAGAACTGCATTTTCTTAAATCCAAAATAGCATGGAAATTTCTCTTCAGAAAAAGGTATGTGCATATATCACAGAAAACACATTGAAAAAACCCAGAAACTATGTACAAGAAGGTTAGAATTATTCTTATATGTGTATGTGAAAATTCTCTTTTGATAATTTCCTCAAGTTATGGTCCAATTTGCATTTAGTTCAAGAAAGAATTTGAAAGCAAATCTTCAGAAACAAGCAGTTAGTTTATATTCTCAGAAAATGACTTCTTCAGTTGGAGATTCCTTTCCCCAGTGGTTCTCACAACATTGTAGGTGCTGTACTCCTGCTACAAAAGTTTTCACTGCCACCTAAAGTAGGCAAAGAGAAATCTCTAATTTTAGAAGATTATTAAAAAGCAGTAGCAATGAAAAAAATACAACCCCGCTAGGTGAAAACCAATAATTTATTGCATATAACATAATCCTGCATATTAATGTATGAAAAACATAGCTGCATATATATTTCCAATGCTGGATATGATAACTTCATTTAAAACAGGAGCTGCGTAAGGTCATTTTAGTGTTTCAGCTGTGATTAAGAAAGAATGGTAGACATTCGTAAACATGCGATAAATAAACATAGATAAACATTGTGATAAATGTGAGCTAAGATATTTTACCCATTCTTACCACAACTTTCAAGTCAGTAACAAAACTCTCATTGATCTTACTTGTAACTTGATCAAGAACTCCATAAAAAAACTGCCATCTAACTGTGATGTTGCTTTTCTTACCTGTATTTGATGTGAATAATGCACTGGCACACAACCTGAAGAAAACACACACACACACTGACACAGACACACACACATATGTCATTTGTGCTGACTAGATGAAATAGTAGAATTTTATTAAGTCTATCAGATAAAATATTGTTCATGATGACTTAAGCTGTGCTAAAAATCAGTCAAGGTAAGGGCTCCATTTTGTAAAGTGCTGTGTAAATACAAAACAGGTTATTTTATTTTTGCGATGAAAAGCTTAAATAATAAAAAACTCATTGTGCACAATTATAACTGTGCTGAAACAGACTGTTTACAATCTTTAAATAGGCAAAATGTATGCACATGACCATTTCCTATGGTGCATTGAGCTTGCCTGGCTGCCAGGCACTCACATAGCTCCTTGTAAGAGGAAAGACTCACAGAGTTTTTTCCATTCCTTCATTCCCAAGTCTTCTATCTCTCCCCCCACCTCGAGCTGCACTGAGAGGAATGGGGAATGGGGGTGGTTGCAGTCAGTTAAAAATAGCTCCTCCCTTCCATTCATTCCTTCCTTTCTTCTTTACCACACTTCCATGCAGCAGCATGGGCTCTTCACTGACCACAGGTCCTTCAAGAAATACCCAGCTGCTTTTCACTGAGATCCCACACACATTGCAGTGTGGATATCTTCTCTGGCATGGTTCTCTCCAAGGGCTGCAGAGATACACCAGCTTCACCAAGGTGTCTCCACCAGCTTCTGTGAAACTCTTGCCCCTGTCCCGCAGCACCTCCTCCCGCTCCTCTGACACTGGTGTCTACAGGGTGGTTGTCATCACTCCTCTCCATCTCTATAGCATCTTTTGCCCCTTCTTACCCACGTTTTCCAGAGGTGCCCAGAGATGGCTGAGAAGCTCAGCTGTGCCCTGTGGTGGGTCCATTGGAGCTGACTGAAATTGGTGGTGTCCAGCATGGGGCAGCCCTGACCTCAACACAGGAATCACTGCAGTTTTTCTCTCTGTCAGCACCTCAACACCTACACACCACCTCTGCAGAGAAGCAAGAATTTGACTGAACCTTAGCTTCTGCTTCCCTTGTATGTTGAGCAATGCCTCTGAATCCACGCACAAGTGCTAGGCTCTACAAACAGTACAAATTAACAGGAAACCTTTGCATCTCATTGGAAATAGTGGAAGAAGAAATAAAATGCATGAGGTTCAAAGGTATGCAGAAGCTCTTCGGTCCCTGAGAAATTTGTAGCTCAAAGCTTATGTTTTACCAAAAAAAATGCACTTAGAAATCAAATGGTACATGGGATAGAAACAATGTCCAAGTATCCATATAGACACTGAGAGCATTATTTGAACATGAGTCTGACAAGTCTAGAAAATAGTGGATTCCAATCAAAAGTGATTTATTTGCATTAGAGAAGCATATTGTATATGCTTGCAGAACAAGCAAGAACAAGGTGCAGAAGAGGAACAGAGACACAAAACTATTGTTGTGTATCTTAGTGCTTTGCAAATAGAAATATGAATACATTATAATCTGAACTGGTACTAGTCTGTTATTATGATACAAATTTACCTGAAATATGATGTGCTATAGGCAATACATTTAGCTGACAAAAGAAATATTCAGTAAGTGTTCTTAAAATTTTCACATATTTCAAAACTAGATCTATTCAATTTGCAAAAGTATGCTCTTAATGGTGTTTAATTTAGTATGCTAAATCTATCTCATATTTCTTTTGACAAATAATAAAGGATGTTTTCTGCATTTTATCAGTTAGTTTCAAAATGGAAATAGGTGAGTATATTCTTAAAAAAACCCCACATTCTCCTTTTTAAATAGCATATATGTTATTTAAACGTATCTGTATATCTATGCATATATGTATATTTTTATTTTAAAAGGGGTAGTGATCTCTTTTCTATGAAAGCTATCTCAACTAGTAAGCTTTCAGTTAACATCTCTAAGTCCCAATAGCAATCCAGTATTTCAAAACTGAGAAGTAAAGTACTGACAACTGACATTGTGTCTTTTATTACATGCATATAGACTTTTTATAATTATCCATTTTTAAAGTATAATTTATAAGAAACATTAAATATATGCATATATATCATTCAAGTAGACTGATATAAAAAATATATTTAATAAAAAAAATTGTTTAGACATTCTAACAATACCAAGGAAATATATAAGACTTATTCATATGCAATTTTCAAATAGGATGATGTCCTGACAAAGCTGAGATTTCTGTTGGACAGACTTAAGGCAGATTATTTGCCAAATAATGGAATTTGTCCAGTATCTTTAAATAGCTTTAGGCAGGTTTTCAATGTGTCTTGGAAAGAATATTTTTTGATTTTCAAGTGCCTGTCCTGCTTGTTTAAATTATATACTTGGAGCAGAAACACAATTAGATTTTTCCAGATTGCATAAACTTGGGCTTATCTCTTTTTCCTTGCAGTATTGTAATAAAATTAAATACTACTTTCAATAAATAATTTTAATCTCATAAAGTTGCTGCACATAAGTTTTCTTGCTTTGCCTATTCTCATAACTTTAATAATATTTCACTTGTAACAATCACATTAGAATATTATACTGTATAGGTAAGATAATTAGAGTTAGGAAATACAGATATCAAAGTCACCTAGCTGGTTCTGCATTGCAAGATTCTCTTTAACTATATTTTCGTTCCACAGAAGTCTTTGATTCTTTCATTTCATGTACTGCAAAAGTTTATTGAATTATGGTGATCAATATTTTAGGATTTTTGACCACTCTTTACCCTCTCTTTTGACTGCACATTGTTGATATCTTGTTCTAAACTTTTAATTAATTTGATTGATTTCTTACAGTCTTCTCTTCCAGAAATATTAATAGTCAGTGATAAGCCACCAGAGAAATGTTAGCATGAGTATTAAAATGGGAGAGGATTAAATGGTTGATTTACAAAATTCTGTTTGCATGTTCTTTTTCTTCTATATAGATACTCTATATTGTGCATTTAATGAAAGTCTGTGTGCTATAATTTTGCCTACAATACTTCAAAAACATTATTCAGAAAATTTTTAAGAAATACCTCAATATCACAGGTAGATATTCTGCCAACATCTCTTGCCATTTTACAGGATCATAAGATAATGCAGAGGGGAAGGGTCCTCTGGAGATTTCTGTTCCACAACTCAGCCTTGTGCACAAAATAGAGTGAGTACTAAATAAGGGCCAGGATCCTCAGACCTTTTATTATTGGGCCTTGAATACCTCTATGGATGGGGACTTCACAAACCTCTCTGGCAAATATTATACATGCTTAATTACCTGATTTCATGCTGATTTCAGCTGAGGACTCCATCCAACCTGACCTTGGACACTTCAGGAATGGGGCACCCACAAGTTCTCTGGGAAACCTATTCCAGTGCCTTATGACCCTCGCAGTGAAGAATTTCTCCTTAAAATCTAATTGAAATCTCTCCACTTTTAGTTTAAAATTGTTCCTCCTTGACCTGTTGGTATTTGCCTGCGTGTAAAGTCATTGTCCCTCTTTATAAACTTCTTTTAGTACTGAAAGGTTGAAATAAGGAGCTTCTGGAGCTTTCTCTTCTCCGGGCTAAACAACCCCAACTCTCAGCCTGTTTTCATAGGAGAGGTGCTTGAGCCCTCTGATCATGTTTGTGGCCATCCTCTAGACTGGCTCTAATAGGTCCTACCTCTTTATTTTATTGGTGACTCCCCAGCTGGACACAGTGTGCCAGGTGTGATCTCAGAAGGGTAAAGCAGAGGTGCAGACTGCTCTCCCTCACTCTGCTGCCCACGCTGCTTTAGATGCACCCCAGGATACAATTGTCTTTCTGGGCTGCGAGTGCACATTACCAGCTCATGTTCAGCTTTGCATCCACCAGAACTCCCAAGTCCTTCTCTGCAGGTCTTCTATCAATGAATTCTTCTTACAGTCTGTACTTGTGTCTGGGACTGCCCTAACCCAGATAGGGTTATTGAACTTCATGAGGTTCACATGCCAAAATCAGTCCCCACTATTCCAGCTCTCTGGAAAAGCTGAAATGGTATGCCAAACAGCTTTGAAACATGTGAAAGACACCGGCTGGTGAAAGCAGATGCAGGCATTAATGCAGTCCAGGTCTGTTTGTGGAAAATATTTTAATATGATGTTATGTGATGAAAGTTCATTATGACTATTTTGAGAATCCATCTACATCTTCAATACTGTTTGGAATGGGGACAAGGATATGAAGTTGTCTCCACTCTTGCATCCACCTTCCCACACGGTAAGTCCCTACCTTGTAAGTTGTTGAAACAGAACAAAGCCTTTCATGTGTGCAAACACAAAGAAAGTGCTAAACAAGTAAAACCAGAAGAAATTATAAAGATGTATGATCACTTAAATCTTTCAGAACAAGGGAAGAAAACAGGTGAGTAAAAATAATTTCTTTGTAGATCACCTAGAAGTTACAAGTGAATGTCTTTGGGGGTTTTCTTGGGGTTTCTTTTGTTTGGTTGGTTTTGTTTTTGTTGTTGTTGTTTATTTTTTTGGGGGGGTGTGAAATTTGATTGGCTGGCTGGTTGGGTTTTTTTTTAGTACAAACTGTTTATTCCTATTTTTTTCTATGATCAATTATTAATATGACATTTATGGGTTTTTTCTTATATGCTCACTGGAACTACTCAGATTACCCAATTCAAGCTTGTAAATATACCAAGAGGTAAAACAGAATATTTTCCTATCATTAAGATGGAGTGTATCTCATTTTACAGTGCTTAGAGTTTGAAAGTGATTGTATTTTTGGATTTTTTCCCCCAGTTTTATGAATCATAATTTAGATCCTAAGGTGCATTACAGTTTTCATACTCACATATCCTTCTGGCTTGACATGTCAAGTGCTGACAGTATGACATTTCAGATATTCATCTATCTTATTTCAGTGATCTGCAATGTGTGTGGAAATCATAAATCTCTGCTCTGCTCATTTACAAATTGTTGCTCAGCCCAGTCTTATTTATTACTCTGAGTTTCATCACAAGCTCCATATCTTGACGCACATGTAGTGAGACAAAAATGCCATATTTCTTCTGTACATTTGATGTAATGCATACTGAACAGTAATTATGAGAATTAGAGGTATAATTCAACTAGTAAATATTGCCATAATTATAATTGGGTTGTATAATTTAACTAATACAGATATTCCAGTCTATCAAGTATATTTTGTGTTCAGCTTTATTCAGAAAAAAAACAGACAGGCAGGAGATAGGATGGGGTGAGGGATGAAAATGAGGCTTTTTATAGGGTCTGAAGTAAAATTGGTGGAATATTATCCTGTTTTATTGAAAAAAAATAAATTACATTACATGATGGTCAGAAAAAAAATATTACTTAAAAAGGTCAAAATAAAACCAAAAGTTTTCAGTTACCTAACTGAAGTATTTGAATTAATTAGAGCCAAAATTAATTTCAGTGTTTATGTATTGTTCTTTTATGGTTTCTATCTTAAGATAAATAGTTTTGAAATTACAGAAATGAGAATATAAAAAAAGAAATCACATTCAATTTTAATCATACTCAGTTAGGGTTTCCCCAAAATTCCAGGATGGTAGGCTGTGCAAACCTATGCTCACATGATGACTGCAGCCATGCTTTAATTCTTACAGCTAAAGAAGGAGACTATTGTCAGCATAGTTCCCTGGTTTCTCAGTACTCAGTGGCTTGTACTTAGTTATGTTTTTCCACTATTTTTAGACAGAAGAGATTGTTCCTCTACTTCCTTTCATGGCTCCTTATGAAGTAAACAGAGGGCTGGAGAGTGAACCATCTCAAGTTTTGCAATGATCATCCATGCCGCATTAGCATTGGCTCTCCCCCTGGTTTCTTTGCTAGCTCGAAGCAAGACCTGTGGTAGACCTAAGGCAACTCTGTTATGAGAGATATTAGCCAAGATAATGCTATAACTCCTGGATCTAGAAATGAGCCTTTGATATGAAGGGCTTGAATTTTACATATTTCTCTATTTTTTAAGGACTGCTACTCCAGTGGGGGGGGTATTGATAGTCATTGTTCATTGGTATCAATGCTGTAAGGAATATGGTTCTCTCAAAACCATAGCAAGATGGTTGCAAGTGCTCAGGTTGTTCCAGATAATTCAGTCACTATCCTTGCATGTTGAATTATGCTAGTGATCCATAAAACACTGAGTTTGTTGAAATGAAACTATATGATTTCAACAGTTTTCATATACAAACATTCATTCTTATAAATAAACACGTGTGTGTGTGTATGCCATTGCTTGCCCAGAAAATCTAATATTTCATAGAATATCCTCAGCTGGAAGGGACCCACAAAGATCATCAAAGCCCAACACCTGGCTTTACACAGGACAGCCCCAAAAATCACATCATGCTCCTAAGAGCATTTTCCAAGTGCTTCTTGAACTCTGTCAGGCTTGGTGCTGTGACTGTTTCCCTGGGGAGCCTGTTCCAGTGCCCAAGCACCCTCTGGGTGAGCAAGTTTTTCCTAATATCCAACCTAAACCTCCCCTGACACAACTTTAAGCCATTCCCTTGGGTCCTGTAACTGGGCACCAGAAAGGAGATCAGTGCCTGCCCCTCATCTTCCCTTCACCAGGAAGCTGTAACTGCAATAAGGTCACCCCTCAGCCTCCTCTTCTCCAGGCTGAACAGACCAAGTGACCTTGTTTTGACTTTTCATCTAAATGAGAATGAAAACACTAACCTATTCTCTTAAGTAAACAGTATTTCTTTTAGTCTAAAAACCAGTACAACAAGTTGGTCTCAATTACTGTATTTGGTCTGCTAGAATGAATGTGACCTCTTCTGTTGTTACATTAATAAGGTTCTTTTTTCTAGAGTAATCCTCTGGGATATACTAGTGTGATCTCTTGTCTTTTGGCATTCTTTCCATGTCAAAGAGCAATTGTTATGTGAGGACTTGGTTTTTAACCTCTTTTTTTCTTGTGAGAATGAACTATTCAGTCCTGTTAGTTCATCAAGAAAAAAATTGGAACATAGGAAATGGACCAGCTTCCAAAGTCAATTATCTGAATTAATATGGAACACAAGATGTTTCAGGGAAGGTACAATAACAATTTGTATAGAGAATGCCAATGCTCTAACATTTGAAAGAAAAAGAAGAAAAGCAAAAAAAGAAAAAAGGAAGAACAAATCCAAGAAAGGGAATTGAAACAGCATTTCATTGTTGTGAATGTGCTGCTTCAACAATGACAAATTCTAGTGTAGGGACCTGAGATCAGTCCTGCAAGTCTCTCATGCCAAAAGAGCAAAGTGGAGTAGCAGGCCAAAATCAACACAAGCTTGAAAACCTTTCTGACATTAGTTTTAAGAAACTTTGCCAAGGAATCTTTGCATCACTAGCCATATATTCAAATGGTCTGACTTCAATCAGAACTGATCTGCATAACAAATAATTGTTTCCTGACAGACTAATGACACCTCCCTAAATTCAAAAGACAGTTTATTTACAAATTTCACTTATAGATGCTTATTTATTAATTTTAAAATGAAAATGAAATTTTAGCGAAATTTGTAGGAATAGTGAGCATATTCAATACAATGGTGCATCTATCCATTTTGTCTGTAGATCTCCCTTGTGATAGACTGTAGACTAATCAAACTGTATTTATAAGATATAAAGATATTTCAAAGGCAATTGAGTCCCTATAATCTTGAAAATTTGTGGCATCTTGGAGGAATCTCAAATTTGTGCCTTCACTGAGGAAGAAACCAGTGGAAATGCAATTCATGCATATTTTTTTCCTGGCTGTGTCAAAAGGACAGCTTCTTTTCCTGGCCAGACAAATGCACATAACTCTCACCAAATTGTATCATCTATTTTCTTTGGTGGAGAGAATGTCTGGTGACAGCAGAGAGCAGAAGGGAGAATTAGTGTTACCCTTGCTATGAGGAAAGGGTGACAGGTAGCAAACCAGGCAAAACTGAAAGTCATCTGCTTCTCCTTACTGTGCTGCTAATGAAACAAACTACTTCACTGAAATCTTAGGAGCACATTTTAGAAAATGTTAGGAGAAACATTTTAGAAATATTTATAGAATCCATGTCTATTTGCATTAATCTCATTTTCATTTTAGAACAATATAATTTCAGTTTCTGTGCTCTTTAAAAGTACTAACCTTTATTATTCAATATTCCCTCTTAAATTATCACACACATTATTATACCTCTATTAAGAGATATTTTAAAATTAAAATTAAACTGTAGTCCTATTTTCCCTTCCTCTAGGCTTGGGGTTCATAAAGAGAGGTAGGAGTACATGGAAGGAGAGAAACTGTCCTGTCTGTTGTACCGTTGCCTATCTTGCATGAAACAGGATTTTTCAAACTGATAAAAAAAAAAGTCACCCCAAAAGAAAATCAAACAAAAAAATCTCCATCTCCCCCATTGTCCAATGTGTTGAAATCTGTTACCTAGAAAACTCTACTGCAACACACAAGGCTTGAATTCAAAGAAAGAATTAAATAATTCATATCAGATCGTTATACTTACTTTCAGTCCTTTTTCCAGTGAATAAAAGCCTTCTCTGTGGGTCTGGACCATTCATAGCTAGTGAAAGATCTTTCTAATCCCTACATCCTGGCTGTTTTATGCAGATAGAAAGACCTTTGTTTAGCTTCTAATCACAAATGTCTGTCAAAACTAACACATGTATTATTGTGAAATGTTATCATTTGAACATCATTAACATTTTATTATTTAAATCAGTGAAAATGTGGCCCATCATTATTTAAGATTTCTGGATCAAATATGGATTGCACACATTCATAGAGTGTCCCTGATTTATATCAGGTAAGTGCCAAAATCACTCCCACTCTAGCTAATTAACCTTTTGTGAATTTCTTGTAAACTGTTTTCCTGAAGTTGCAATGATGATAAATGGCTAATGTTCTTTTCACTCTATTTCCTCAAGAAATTGAAATGAACTTTTGTTTTGCAGTGAAAATCTCATTTTGCTTCATAGATCCCTGATACCCTGCACATGTTCTGTTCTCAAGAGAATGTTTTGATACAGAAATACAACATTTCATATGGAAAAAAAAGCACCACTTTTTCAGACTTAAAAGAAGCCTGAGCTTAGTTGTAGAGGGAATTCTTTTCAGTATTATTGCTTCATAAAATATATTGATTTCAGAGCTCCAATCTGTTCCAAGGAGAATATTTCATAGAATCTTGCTCAACTCCTGTCCTCCCCAATGCCACTGGCAGAATGTGTTACATTTGTTGGCAGTACTCACCGAGGGAAAGAAAAAAAAGGGAAATACACAACCATTAACATTTAGTACAACTGCAGTTCACTCACTAACAAAGGAGAAACAATGAATGAGGAATGGAGAACCAGCAAATGTAAAGTGATTTATAAATAAAATCAAAACAGACATAACATAATCAAAATCAAAGTGGGGAAAGCTCCCTCAAAATGTCAAGATCGTACCTGCTGGAAAAAATGTATGTTGAGGGATCAAATTAAGATATAGTGAAGCAGGACTTATACTAGCAAGATTAGAGTAAAATTCACCATTATCTCCACTTAACCTGCTTCATGGTTTTTTTAGTTTCTTTGTTTCTTCTTTTGAGGAATATCCTCAGTGTCCAAATAGAAAAGCCTACATCAAAGTTTCTCCCTTGTGTTGATGCTCTGCAGACACCTACTAGGTATTAATCTGACTTGTTTTAGACATCTGTGTCAGGGTAGGATGAATTAAGCTTTCAAAGTAGTTTATTTTCTTAATTTTTCAGAAAAATATCCTAGCAGAAGCAGAACTGATGTAAGTATGCATATTCAATGAGATGAATTTCCTACTCCAAGCAACATTCAGCTTTCCTGTTATGCTGTTCCTCACTTTCATGTTACTCTAACCAGCAACCAGGTTCTGGTAAAGGTGATCTTAATATACAGGAATACAAAGATGCTTTAAAGAACTAATTCAGTACAGTACATCTTACTGCTTTGCAACTCTGAGGACAGGCATTTGACATTACCACTACTGGTATTTTTCTTTTTCTCTCAAATACTTTGGACATTATAAATTTTGAAAGGACACCTTTGGTCACTTGGAGTCTTTCTAAGGTGATAAACCAGAAAATTTTTGGTTATTTAGGTAATTTCTATAATACTGCAGCAAACTTGCAACTGAACAAACTTTCCATGATTTTCAGGGCCTTCTCCTGATGGTTAGGTAGCAAGGGGAGGAAGATTTTGTTCTTTTTTATCTTTTTCATCTCACTATTAGTATAGTTAAACAAGGACTGTTAGAGACAGATGAACTGAGCAGATCTGTTGGCTCACTGCCTACAAGAAATACTAAACCTCTTTTCTGTTTAAGCATAATGGGAGCGAACTTTAGATAACAATTTTCAAGTGTTCAAAATATCTCACTTTAAACTCAGTCAAATCTGCAAATACTTCATAGATTTCATACAGAAAATGAAATTATGTCTTCAGAGAATCTTCCTTTCTGATTCAGGCTGATTATAACAGCACTACTGCTATCCTAAAAATCTGCCTTTAGAAATTTCACAGTGAAGAGACATATTTTTCCTAGCAGTGTTTTGAAACTCTGTTTCATTATGTCTACCCAGAATTCCAAACTTGGTGCTCTTTGTGGGCTGCATCAGACTGGAGAAATCCGGAAGGTGTTAGGAACCAAGAGTGACTGAATATCAAGTTTACAGTGTCTTCTCTGGAAAAGATTTTATTCATGAGGGAGGAATTGCATAAGCACACAATGACAACAAGCTCATACATTCAGTAAGAACAACTCATTTAATCAATGATAGTATCAAATTGCTGAAGGAAAAATGGTCAAATATGTATCTCATTAAAATAAAATTTTATAGTACTGGACCCAGAATTTAGTGAAGATAATGAACCTCTTAATTGCAATGGCGTTTGGTTATGAAAAAAAATATATAAAAGTGTACTTGAAAATGAGGTTCAAGGTGACTATAAATAGCTTTTACTTTCTGCCCAATATCCTCTTCTTATGCAACAATATTTGTTTGGCAAAAAATTATTTAGTCATCACCTAAAACTGCAACTAATGCTATTAGCACATTGTAGAATAAGCATCAACTATTCGTTCAAATAATTTAAATAATGTAGGAGATCTACACAAGAGATGAAAAGGAAAGTATACATCTTTCTATGCAGAGCCTGTCTCAACGTGGGAGCAGGAGAGTGAAGTTCATTCCAGCACTGATTGCTATGAGCATCATGGGTACACTTTGAAAGAAAGGGAAGAATAGTATTGAATATGAAGCTAATGAACAATCTGTCCTCCTTGTTACACATCAAAATGCCATCCCTTGAGGTATCACTTCATTATTTTTTTATGATTTTTGTAACAGATTGTACAAAAAAAAAAAAAAAAAAAAAAAGTAAGATAGACTTCTGTATCTAGAAAGACGAAAGCAAAAAGAGTCTTGACATGGACTGCAAAACATACATTTTTATATCTGTAAAAACAATAAAATTCCTTTTTGTCCTGTATTTTTTCCTTTAACTATACAACAAGGAAGGGATTTTCTGATCCCTCAAACATTCTGACAGTGATGAGGCTACTGAAACTACAAACTCCTGTCTGTAGGCCATAGGGAAGCTTAATAAGCTGTCTGACAGAAAAGCATTTAAACAAATTCATGCTTTATTCAAAACATATGTAATATATATAAGTAACATAAAAAGACTCCAAATACATTTGCTTCCAAAACAATTATATTCTTTAATGTAATAGAAAAATTTACCTATTTCAACTAACAGTTTTGTTTGCTTTTTTGTTTAGCTGTGTCACGTTTTATTATGTTAGGACATCTAATTTTTAAAAAGTTAACCATCTGTGGAAATATTTAATGAAGTCCGGTGTTTCTTCATGCCCAGAGATTGCTTTTCTTGATATCATATGCATATATTTTGAAAATACATTTTGTCCCTGAGAGCTTATGTTCAAATATGAAACAAGGTATAAATTGTAATGACAGGCAGCTAGATAGTATAGCACTAGGAAACCCTTCTACATAAATCTCTCATGGGCAATTATGCACTTATAGTAAGACTTTCCACTTCTTTAATTTGTTTCAGTACATAAAAAAATTGTAGTTAAGAAGAAGGTTGATTATCCTCTGTTCGATCTTATAAGAAAATAGAAAAACTTGAGAGAACTTTGCAGGAAAAAGAAATGCATTGAACATTCCTGAAGCTTCATTTTTGTTTCATTAATTGAATAACAAAAACATTTTCACAAAAGCAAGAGTCACTTTTATTTAATCTTTTGTATTATTTCTTGTTTTGTTTGTTGTCCATTAAAGAAGTAGTAACAAAGTATTATAAATATGCTGTTTGATGAATATCTTATTGCCTGACAAGATACTGCATTTTGAAAACTTTCAGAATGCAATTGCCTAACAGACCTACCAACAATGGCATGAAACAAAGGCAGAAAGGTGACAGATAATCCAAATAAATTCTCTGAGTGACCAAATAACTTACACTGGCATATCAAAGAAATTAAAACACTATTATCTATGTTCTGTTCTTTAGGTCATCTATGGCTGTCATATATATTACATTGAAGATTTTATTGAAATGCATGTTAAATAACCATGTTATTCACGAGTCATGCTGCTTAGTCAGACTCCTGATGTCAGCTCAAACGACTACCCATAAAACTCTTCACCCCAGTCACTTATTAGGTGCTTGTAAGTGATGCAGATTTTATAGGAAAATGAGATACAAATACTTCAGGAACTTTTTAAGGTATATATGAGTATTTTGTTTTTACCTCTCAGATTTTAAAAGAAATGTTTTGAAACTGTGGTTTACAGATGGGACAGGGAAAAATTTAGGCTTTTTGTAGAGAAGAAATAAAATAATATAACGTAATGTTCCAATTCATTATGGCATCCAATTCATTATGGCATCTTGACATGACAGTCCAACATTTAAAATTTTTCAAAGCTGTATTATTATTAGCAGGTACAATTTGATAGTCATCAGTCAGTTGAAACTCTTCTACCCAAAATTAAATTTGTGAAGGAACAAAAAAAAAGAAATCAAAGGAAAAATTTTGCAAATGAGATTGCAAAGTCACTGTAATTGAAATCCAGTCTGAATAGGTATGTCAAAGATGGGTTTATTGTGAATCCAACCTCTATCACTCAGATCTTCTGAAGAACAGATTTTCCCAGGTGTTTGATTGGATTTTACTCTATCCATGCCCTGTGGGCAATGAAACACAGACTTTAAGCTATCCTCAAATAATGGCTTAGAATACATTTACACTGAGCAATTGTATTGTGCTTAAAATTCTGTCACACCACCGATACTGCTTTGATTGTCTTTATCCCGAATGGAATTTTGTGTACAAAATCAAAATTTTGAGTTGAGCGAAGATAAGACCAATCATCTCGAAAGTGCAAAGACATTTGTCTACAAAAGCCTATATTAAAAAAAGAAAAAAAAAGGCCCTAAACTTTAGTATATATACAGAATAAACTTCTCTTTCTGAAATGAATATGAAAAAAAATACTGAAGGTAGTAACGTCTAAAGAAATGGTGAAACCATATTAGAGTTTGGGGGTTTTTGTATTGTTTCTAAATAGTGAAATTATACTTTATAATTCTAACACTGAAAACTAGATGGTATAAGGGAAGCTGTATCCTAATGCGCTTAAGCTTTTTCCTTTGTGCAAATTTTTGTGGGACTGGAATCCAAGTTCAAAGAGAATGAACCACATAGTTTTGAAATACTTCCAGCTCTAACTAGTATTCCAAATAACAGAAATAGCCCTCACATGTCAAATGTACTGGGGACTTGGATTTAGGTATTATTGGAATTAATTAATTAGTACTAATGTTAAAGTTACAGTGATCCACATTGTCTCCCACTTCATCAGAAATTTGGATTTGGACAACACGTACAAGCAGGCAACTAATATCATCATAATATTAATGAGGAAATTGATCCTTTTATTGCAGAGTAGCTCCTGTTATAAATTTGTTGTTCATTCACCCTGTTGAATTTAGAAATAGAATTGATAAATTCTTTTAAAACAGTCACTACAATAAAAAAAAAATCAGTCAAACATGAGAGAAAAATACAAGAAAATATGTAAAACAATCCCAGTTCAGACTAGATGAGAACTTCGGCAAAAGATAACTGAGCCATGTAAATGTTTCAGAGAGTACACCTGTAGTTAAAATGTCATTATAAAGAAGATTTTGATAGTGTGTTAATCTTCTCCGTGAGGTATAAATAACTTGGCTTAGAGAGGAACAATTCTGCTAGACTATATACAACCCTATAGTTGGTTTATATTTATCTCAAAATTATCTGTCTCCACAATAACAGTGATCAGAACAGAACCCTGTCTTGCAAACAGCTGGATAGCAACAACTGCTCTCTGCATATACATTTCATTATTAGTAAACATATTACCAGTCTGTTCAGAAACAGACTTTACTTATTGATATGTAAATACAAGAACAGTGGTGATGGACAAGATCAGACCCTGGAGAAATGATTGTTACCGAACTTGTATAATATGGAAAAAAAAGGGTCTGTAGTGTATGATATGTAGGTGCTGTAATTTATATCACATAATTTAGTTTTGTTGTGTTAATACATGAATCCATGATGTTGCTAATGGATGTTACTTAAAAATTTCTCCAGGCTTATAGATATTTAAATACATGAACTCAATTAACAAAGTTGTCACAGAAGCAAAGCAACATATTAGTTGAGAGGACCAATTTTCCACATATTAATATTGGGATCTAATCCCAGTTCATTGAAGATTTATAAACTGAGACTTAACCTGGATGTTTAAAGTACTTTAAAGCCTGACTAAGCAAGATATGCTCTTTCTTAAAACAGCAACAAAATTAACTCCGAGTTCTGTCCTCAGCATACAAAGAACCATCAGAGAAAAGTTTTGTGTTTTTAATATATTAATTGTAAAATGCTAAATGAACTACATGTTTTGATAACATGACATAAAATGAACAGAGAAGCAAAAATCTCACAAAAACAATGGATGGGTTAACTATTACCTCAAATTCTTTCCTTCAAAGAAAGCCATATCATGTTATCCACGTATTCTCTTAGTCTGCCAATTCAGGAAAATGTCAGAAGTTTAAACTCTGCAATGCATTTTCACTATCTTTATGACCTTCCCTATTTATGGATTGGAGAAGAAGTACAAGATAACAACTGGGTAACAATAATATTTAAATTGTCAGGAGAATAGATTAGGCTCATAGTATTTTCTGTTCTCATTACAGACATTGTCATACGAATGTAGAATTCAAATTTTAATGCCTCATATATTTTAGCAATCACAATTGTAAAATGTTCTTTTGTGACCTTCTCAATGTTTGTTTTCTGATTTATTAACACCTTCTATAGTTCTTTGCCCAGAGCTCTCATAATGTGTGAGAAGAATGTCAGAATGTTCAGCCTACATACATTTAGCACTTTTTAAAAGTTTATATATTATAAAGAGTTTATAGCAGAGGGCATCTTCTAAGTGAACAACATCAAATGAATAAGTGAAAAAAATAAGATATATTGCATCTGAAATATAAACTTATAATTCTTAGGAGTAAAAAAGACATCAATTTTGAAATTTTATCACTTCCAGTTATATGATCTGTATAAATTACAACTTACAAATTAATGCATTCTTTAAATTTTAGATACAGCTCTTTTTTTTTTTTGCCAGATTTTAGTTGAAATATGCTATTCTACAGAAACCTCTTGGAGCCTGAACCTCTTTATTTTGTAAGTATTAGGTTTCCCAGTATGAAAAAGAATACTTTTTCAGCTAGCTTCATTAAGTGCAATGGCACAATCACCTGGCATTGAAAGATAAATTCATCAGCTGTATCTGTTCCCAGAGAGTACCAGTACGCAGACAGACTCAATCCCTTATTTAAGAATGGCAGTTTGTATTCAGATCACATATTAATGAACTTCCAGCTTCAGCATCTCTCCAGTTTTAGTAGAGTGTCTATCTGGAATAATAAATACAGATCTTTAAAAAAGAACCCTGTACTTGACTTTTAGTACATGGAAATTTCCCCATGTGTCTTATTTTCCCTTTCAGGAACACAATAAATTGTTTCCTGAATGTGTTTGTCAGAAAACCTTAGACATTTAATTAAACACTTTCACATCTACTTTATGCACAATTGTCTGGACAAGTATCTTGAGTATCGTATTTTGTTCATGGCACTATTTATCTCTGGTGCAATGAACCATATGCACCTGTAAGAAACAATGGCTTTTTGCAGTTTTGTGGTTGTTTTGGTCAAGCCTTGATTGACAGCCAGAATTTTTACTCATTATAACATTAACCTAAGTGAAACCTTTGCAACGTAGAAATGTGTTGCCTTTATCTTATCATAAGCATTGTGTGCATTCCTCCCAGATAATGCTTAGCTATTGCACAGACAGGAGTGCCAGATCCATCTTTTCAAAAGGAAATAAACAAACAGGAGCATCCATCTACATTGGGGCACTCATTAATGAAGCAGCTAAATAACCACATTAGCACAGAACACATCAGTATAAAATTTCTTTCAGGATGGGAGATAGCTTGTAACATCTCTTCTAAAGTACCATGTAGGTCTCAAATGACAACAAAGTCAAATCTGTCTATGGGGTCCAGAGACCGATTCAACTTCTCTTCTAGCTAATGCCTGTATGGGGTATTTTGCAAGACCTATAAGCTGTAATAAGAGTGTGATGCTGCTGCATAAGCACAGGAACGTGCCAGAAGAGTGATAAATGAAGTGAGCATTGAGAGATGCAATGCACAACCCACAGGACACCCAAGCTCTTCTGTAGGAGCAGAAAGAGGCCAGGCATGTGATTACATTTGAGAAAGTGGTTCCCACCTCACTAACAGCAGTGATAATTTCTATGTTCACCATAACAGGGTCACCCACCTCACACAGACACAAGTTCACATTTATGTGCTGAATACAGAACTGAACCTCACCTTGATATTTCCGACATTTATCTTGTAGATGGTCTGTTTCTTAGATCTAACAATTACTTCTTTGATTCAGACATTTTGCAATGCTTTTGAATTCAATACCAAAATATCTTTTTATAGAATAAGCCTCTACTTAAAATATTTTAAGTTTTTCAAGTCTTAATCAGACTTTATAATAAATATTTAAGGGGTGCCTGACTCATATTTCAGTCAGACACTGTAATCATTTTTTTGTTGTTGAAGACTTGATTGAAAACCTGCTGAAATCAACTGACACTGTCATGTGCCTTCAACAGCTTTTGGATCAGTCTCTTATGGTCTGTGAATAAATATAAATGATCTCATTTTATATTTAAAATTAAGAAAATATATTTTGCTTTCAAAATGGACTCTATAGAGCCCATTTTATTATTTAGAAACTACTTCACGCAGGTTGGAAAATACAAGATCAATGGATTCAATTTTTCAATAATTAAAACAGAATTGGACAAGAAAATGTTTTAAGTTCTTAAAATGGTTTAGCATTTACTGAAAGATAAAACTTCAGCATTCTTTAAAAGGATTTGTATTGTTTATTTGTAATCCTTTAATAGTGATTTTTATTTCACAGATGCATTCAAAATCCATTTTATTGTATTTCTAAGCTGTTGAACATCAAAAAAGAATGCAGCATATAAGACAGTGTTATGGTTATTATGATACAAACGTAATATTCTATATTTTTGCTTAAAGCAAATGTTTACATCTTTAGAAAGAAAGTCCATTATTTTGGAATATCTGAACAGATTGATTTTTTCCAGCTTGAAAGTAAAATAGTTCCCCTGTCCTTATGTCTATCTGATATCCTGCCCTTCACCCAGGAAAGATGCCACAAATGGAGTATAATTAGAGGAGACAGGACCGGTGCAGCACAGCTGGCTGGCTCCAGCCTACAACAGCCCCTTCTGTCCCCATTCCCACCCTGTGCCCCAACCCAAGGAGCCTTTCCTACTCCACGTGGGTCTGGCCCAGCCTTCACACTCCCCTGGGGCTCCTGTGGCAGTGGGAAGGGGCTGCTCCACTGCCTTGTGGAGCTGCCAGGGCTCCCCCACCCCTGTGCGTGGGGATCAGCCTTTGGCCACCATAGCCTGGCAGACACTTTTTCACTCCTTGTTATAAACAAATTAGCAGAGAATAATTTAATCAGGCCACCACCTTTTGGAATGATTTCTGTACTTTGCTACAAGAAAAGCCTTGTTAAATAAAGGAACTTGAATTATTTAGGAAGACAAGAGAGCCATGGAAGAAATTCTTAACTGCACAGAAGAACCTTGATTCCTTTTTTGCAGGCAAAAAAGTGAACTAATATGATTTATTATACAACTAGTGACCAACTAGGAAGTGTCTTTTCTAACTTCTGAGCAGAAACATTCTCATTCTTATCTTTCCTATATCTTCTTAGCTTTCTTAATCTTCTAATTGTCTTTTGCTTTCTTCCATTTCTTCTCTTTCCTCTTCTGCTTCTGTCTGCTTATCTGCTATTTTGAAAGGAGTTGATGCATACTATTTTGAATGTGTGTAGAATTTTTTCCCAGTGTCATGCTATTTAAACATTTAGGCAAAAGGTGTTTATTACTTTTATACTGTTTTTTAAATTTAAGTAACTTTTGATCACAGAAGCAGCTCAGTATGCCTCTTTTATTCAGAGGAATTTTAATTTAGAGTTTAGCAGCACTGCAGGGAAATGATTTATTAAGTGACTATGCCCTGACTTGGGGTAAATAAGGCACGGGAAACTACTGGCAGTGACAAACATGATGTGATAAACTGACTAAAATTACAGACAGCACTATTAGGAATAGATTGCCAAGGCAGGAAGAGGGGAGCTTTTAAGGGAGAAAGGCACCAAATTCATAGAAAACTGGAGAAGAGCTTCAGGAAGCAGAGCCATGCAAGGCCAACATTGCTTGGCAGCCTTGTCAGTGATAAAATATCAGGTTAACATTTCCCAGGTATGTCAGAAATACCAAAATTGGAGGCAAAGGTAGCAAAACAGGGACCTGTGAGGAAAAAGCCTTTGGAATGGTATGTTTATCTGATGGGAGACAGTTACAAGGAAACGAAAGTTCTAGGATGGTGAAAGTAGGATTGAAAAATGGAAAAAAGGCTTAATGAGGTGTGTGAATCCTGAGCCAAAGTTCTCACATGAGCAGGCAAACAGAATTTTGACAAAGTAGCAACAGGGTGTCATCAACACCTCACAACAAACCCTTGGAACATTCCCACAAGTTTTCCAGCTCCATTGTCCTCTATGGTGGCTTCATAATATGAGCACTTAAAAATACTTAAAATTGTAACAGAACACATTGTGGAGACATTGCCTCTAAATAATATATTCTGAAGCTTAAATTTAATTATAAAAAAGGGAAAAATGTGACAGGCTTTAATAACAGTGGCATTTCTGCAGTCTATACTGCCTTTAACCTTGACAAAGATCCATTGAGATTAGCATCTAGAAAAGCTGATATAATATGCAGCATCTTTAGCCTCAGGTTAATAGGATAAATAATTGAGGCAAGTACTCTGTGTAATGAGGTGAATTTTAACATTTTAATACAATAATCAGATCTAAGCAATTGTAAAGTCTCTCTACAGCTTTTGTCTGTCCCGGGACTTGCTATTTGTAGCACAAAATGTAGTCAGGAATGCAAATTACTGTAGTAAGATGACAGGACAGGGCAGAAGTAGAACATAGCATATATCTCATGTAGTTATAGAAAATGAGTACCTGTAATCTGCAACTACCCTTTCCACACCTGTATCTGCCAGAGTGAATTGCAAAAACGGCATCTGTTCAAACCCACTGCCTAACAGCTCCTAAATAACTCACCTGTATAATTCAGTCTTTATTTACTACCTACTACCATGAAGCTTAAGCTAATGTTGAACAAAACAACAACAAAAATCAAATCATATTGTAGCCATTGTCCTGATCACTGGCAAAAGAGGAGTTTTATCCCTTTTTATCTCTCATGATGGCATGCCACATGGCCATAGTCTGCAATGTGTGAAAATAATGAATTTGATTCTGTGGAGACCTTCTAAAAAATTATAAAATTCAAACCCCAAAGTTTCAATGTGCGTGATATTATTCATTTTGTTTGCTATACCAATGTTTCAGAACAAGCTCTGATAAATAAAGGGCATTGTTTTAATTTGTCATAGCTACTGATCCCCCAGAGTAGTCTCAGGTTTATCTGGTAGGAGACAGTTGCAAAGAAATGAAAGTTCTAGGATGGTGAAATGCTAAAGCTTTGACAGCACACAACAACGAACTGTAATTTCTGCCTGTTATGCAGAAAAGACCTGTGGCACAGGATTAGCAAAAAACCATAACAAAAATACAAGTATTTCCACCAGAAGGAATTTATCAAGAATTGTAGACAGTCTCAAAGTCTTGCAATTACTGTGTGTAAATTAAGCTTTTACTTTACATAGGATATTATAGCGCTTGCAGATCTAACAGAAAGTAAAAGCTCTTTTCTGTATTATCATAAAAGAATCAGAATGAATTGTGATCTAATTTGTATAGATAAAAATTAAAGCATCTTATGCATTTTTCTGCTGTAGAAACATCATAGATCCAGAAAAATAATGGATATTTGTATGTATGTATGCTTTTATTTTTTGACTAATGTGTTCATCTACAAAAAAGAAGGTCTGAATTCTAATCCCTGCTTCTTAAGATGCTTCCTCTTTGGTTGTTGAGCTTTTCCCCTTACTTGTTGTTTCCCCCTTGGTCTTGATTTAGTTTTAACTTTTTTGTTTTACATACTGAAAACTACATAAGATCAGTCTCAGGAAAAAGGGACTAGTTATGGTACACACAATGGCTAACTCAAAACATTAAATAGTAGATTTTTTTATTAAGCTTCTTCCTTCATTTTTTCTTCTGTCTCTTTCTGTCTTGAAATTCTTTCTCAGAGAAATTACTTATTTCCAGCTTACATTTTCATACTCTGCTAAGACAGACTCTGAACACTTTCTACACGTCATTAAGAGATTCAGTCTTCCTCGAACAGACCAGAAGTGCAACTCATGGGAAGAAAATATATGCTGAGGTGGCCAATAAGGCAAACACCATTTCAACTTGTATCAGCATTATGTGGCCAGCAGGACCAAGGCAGTGATCATCCCCCTGTTCTTGACGCTCATGAGGCCACACCCCTAATCCTGTGTTCAGCTTTGAGTTTCTCACAAGAAGGACATTGAGGTGCTGGAGAGTGTCCAGAGAAGGGCAACAAAACTGGAGAAAGGCTGGGGCCACAAATTTGATCAGAGGGATGGAGCACCTCTCCTATGAAAAAAGCCTGAAAGAATTGAGATTGTTAAGCCTGGAAAAAGGAAGGCTTTGGGGTGACTGTTATGGATCAGGTGAAGGTGTTAGACAAACCCTACTGTAGGTTCAGATTTTTGGCAGCAGCTTTATTCAGGTGATCTGCAACTAAATCACTTTGGCTCACAAGTTCTTAAGAATGGCTGATAAGGTCTGTTATGAGTTATTTATTGAACAGGTAAGAGATTAACAGAGAAATAGCCTTGAACAGAGCTACTACACAGGTTAAAGCAAAGAACAGCTAGTAAGAACAGCACATAAGACAATGCAAGGCATAAAGGTACTTATATTATAGCTAGCAAAGAAATAGTATAGATAAGGAGTCAATGTAACTTACCACCAACTGATGATGGGGTACACAGATTGCTTTCATTCACCTCCTGAAAGAGTAACCACAGTGTGGCATCCTGACTTTGGGGAAAAGCCCCACACATTTCCAGGGAATGTGCAGAAGACTTCTGCTTTGTGAAAGTTTTGTGTATCTTTTATAGTTTGCAAAGTGAAGTGTCTGTCAGTCAGAAATTCAAGCTTGTCTTCCTTCAATCTTGCTCTCAAGGCAAAATGTTTATTGCCAGCTGGGAATGCCACCTCCATGGTACCAGAAATAACTCACTACCAGACAGGTGTCTGGCTTGAGATATTTCACCAATTAGCAAATTCCTGTGAGGGGGAACATACCCTGAGCTATCTCACCAGCTGATAGGCAGAACAGATGAGCCCTCCTGTGGTGAGGAACGTCCTGCCACAGTGACTTAACTGCAGCCTTCCAGTACCTGAAGGGAATTTACAGGAAAGATGAGGCTAGACTATTTACAAGAGAATGAAGTGACAGGATAAGGGTGAATGGGTTCAAATTAAAGACGTAGGTTTTGGCTAGATATTAAAAAAATTCTTGACTGTGAGGCCCTGGAACAGGTTTCCCAGAGAAGCTGTGGATGCCCCATCCCTGGAGGTGTTCAAAGCCAGGCTGGATGGAGCTCTAATTCATGTATATGTGATTCTTTTTCTTCTGGATAAATTTGCCTATTAAATTGTATTCTGAATTTGTCTATTGTAAGGTTTCCTATTTCATACTTACCTGAAGCAAAAAATATGTTATCAAAAAAGCCTACAGAACATAATGATGAAACAAAGGTTTTAAATAGAATGTTTTCCTAAAGTTTTACGATTTAAAATTATATTAAATTTCCTTTATTTTGGGAAGAAAGAAGTGATATGTTACAAAGAGGAGAAGTCAATTCATCTCAGAATATCACTGAAATCTATTGTTTGCTACACTGGAGAAGGTAATAAGTAATTTTATATGTGCATTTAGTTGGATTTGGAGACTAGACACAGCAACTTTTTCACTATCTGTAATTGTTTAAAGAAGTATTATTAAAATGTGCAGAAACCGTTCATTGAAGAATATGTATACAGTTCAAATCTCTGATTTAAGGTATTCTGTTTAGTCTCTAAATTTAAATCTAATCAGAAAGAGAACTGAGTTTTATTCTACCTTGTTGACTACTATTTGATTACTCAGATGTAAGCAGTACTTGAAAGTCCAATTCAATAATTAGGTTTAAAATTCACAGGGATATTACTACTTTAATAATATAGTACAATATCCAAGGTAATTGAGATACCTATTATTCTGGTATAGACAATGCAAAAATATACAGACTCCCTGGTAGCAATTAATGCAATATCTGAAGTAGAGGCAGCCTGTAGTAAAGCTGCCTACAAAAGACATATGGTTCACTGAGATGCTTTTAAATATCTGGACAGAGTATCTCTAGATACTGTGCAAGGAGGTGCCCAGAGGCTGTGACACAGCCAGAGACTCACTGGCATCTCACACTCAGCAGTACCGTGGGTGGCTCTAAGTGTCTGCATATGGGCACCTGAGACAAGCTCTTGCTTTAGGATGGGAGAGCCCATTGGCAATGGCTAGATGTGAATAATTCAAAGCTTCTTTTTAAGTGGCTAAATTTTGGGGCAATTAGCTTTATGATGAGAAGTTTTGGCATGCTAAATAAGGAGCAATGTGAGAGAATAATTTGTACTATACATAACCTTTTATCACCTAAAGAAATAACTCCTGCCAGTATTTTCATTAGAAATTAACTTTATCTTTGTGTCCCTGACTGAAAAGGGAGGTTGGAGGGAGTTCGAATTTAAGTCTTATTCTCCTTAAGAAGGGAAATTTTAATGTGCATAAATGATTTGCTAAATTGATATCTCTATGAAGAACAGTAGTAATTTTGCTATCACAATCCTATCAAAAAGAAACTGAAATAACATTTCTAGCATTCTGTCATGTTATCACCTAAAAATAAAAAACTAAATGCAGTGAAATATTCTATGTTCTGTTCATAATCCATATTTTGATTTCTATGTTTCTGTTAGGGTCAGGTGAATTAACAATTCTTGTGCTTTATTTCCCTGAAAACACTGAGTGAAAAACCACCAGCTTTACTTAATTTCCTGCTGAATTCTTTTGGCATACTACAGATAAAAAAGCACTAGTCAATCCAAATGTACTCTTAACAACACCCTCATGCATTGAGTTCAAGTCTCACAATGCTCAGAAGACTTACAACTCAACCTCTTATCTCTCCTTCCTCTCTCTGCCTTGTCACAAGCTAAAACAAAAGCCATAATGCAAAAGGTTAAAAAAGAAATCAAATAACAAGTGAAGTCATAATTGTGACAGAACCAGACAAGACTACCTTTTGCTACTTTTCAAAAAACCTTTGTGGAAAATTGCTGAAGGCCTTCGGGAGATGACAGTAAAAATAAGGTTGCGGTACCCCCTAAAGGAAGGTAAATGCAGCTTTTATTTCTTCTTTTTTTAAAAATCACTTTTTCTTTTCATTGACAGGGAAAGTCAGTTCACTCTTCCCCTCATGGCATATAAAAGGGAAAAATGATAACATTTTTATGTTAATAGCCAAAGAGAAAAAAATCATTAACCAGGAGTTTAGAATTTTCTGATTATTGTTTTAATGGGAGGATAATACAGCTGAAGGTCTGGATATCTCTGCATTTTAAGAACATGTATAAAGATTCAGTCAGTGGTGAACTGAATATTAATATAAAACAACAACTGGAATTCTTTTAGCATCACTGTGCTTATAGAACGCTTATATGCAAAACTTAAGAGCATGATCACAGAAATAACTTTGGAAGATAAAAAAATTGGATGGCAGGCTGCTGAACTGTTTTTATCTTGCAAATTCACCTTGTGAGACAAGAATTTAATTCCATTTTATTCTTTTCTTTCATAAGTACTCAAGTGCTATAAAAGCTGTCATAGCTGGAGCAGGAGGGAACTACAGAAGAAGCTGAGTATGCTGCAGTACATCCAGTCACATTAAATGTCTATTCATCCCCACATCATCTCCAGGTTTACTTGGTGCAATTCTCGTGTCTTTCAAATTACTCACCATTTATAATTCAAAGACTGAATTGGAAGTACATGAGGTTAAAATAGGCAAGGCAGGAAGAACAGAAATTGAGTGAGAAAAGTTTTAATAAAGTAAAAGGCAAGTAGTATCAATGTTTTAATTTTTAGTTGCTGTGGAAAAGGGTTTGTAGCAATTAAATCTCTCACGAGTAGTGGTGTACCCTAGATATTTAAATAGTACCTACTGGTGATCTAAAGCAATATTTTTCCATCTACCTGTGTATTGCACTACATCCAGACTGGCAGGTACTCAAAGACATAAGTGGATTTCACAAATGGATAAATAAAATATTATTATCATCACAAATGGATAAATATTGTTTCAGGAGAGTTTATACTCCATTTCCTAAAAACTTTGTACCAACATTAAGTTCAAGTTCCTGTTCTGACTCATTGGTAGTTTGGTCTATTATAACTACAAGGAATGTAAGTAATTTATAAATCAAGTCCTTTATGTAAAGGACAAAGTTGGTTTTATTTAGCAACAAAGTTTAAAGAAATAAAAAAAGCGAAGTAAATTAAATGTATGGTTGCATATAATTACATAATTCATTGGAAAAAATCACTGCTGCATATAGATATCAGTGAGTCAAACCACTGAGTACATCAAATGAAGTTCTATAAACCAAACTACTAGACCAATCATAAGGTGTTGGCATGTGGATGTTGTTTGAAATACTTAATTAGCTGTTAAAAGTGATTTTTAAACATTGATAACTAAATGAGAAGGTGATTTAAGCACAAACACACCCCCAAATACACACTGAATTAACACATAGACAGCAAGATGTGTTCATTATACAGCAGAGAACTATTTCACTGGATTATCATCATTACTATTGCTATTGCTATTCCTATTACTATTAATCACTATTACTATTACTTTTAATTAAGATTTTCTATTAATTTCCCTCTTCTTATTTTTACCATTAAGAAATATTTTTTTTTTATTTGTTCAGTTCAAGGATTACTGTACCAAAAAATAAATAGATTTTGTGAATAAGCATTTCAGTTTGCTGGGTTTTTTGACAGGCTTGGGCTGCTACTTAAGGAAGCTACACATATTAGTAGCTTAAAGAATGTGAATTATGACATTTGTACATGGCCCTTCCTTATCTTAATTTTCTGTCTTGTGTGAGTACTAAGCAAAAAAGAAGAAAAAAAAACAACCTTTTAATAAATCTAACAGATTCAAGGTATTCCATAAAAGGGCAGCTGTTACTCTGCTTGTTCAAAACTTCAGAATCTTACTGCTGACCTGATAATAGTAAGAACCGGCTGCTGATTTGAAAGTATTTTAAAAAATACATAGCACTACAAAATTTTAAGATCGATATAGTTTTCTCTGTTACTGTGATCTGAGACCAAATCATTCTGTATTAAATTGGCTGAGTTCCATACTACCTTTTTCTGTCAGATTTCACAGGTATTGATCCTATGGCTAGATCAGTGATGGATTTTCTTTCTTGTTAATCTGGTGATATGCTGCAAGGTAATGACAGTCTCATGCTCAGGATGTTCTCAGCAAATTATGGGAATGGGTACTACAATATGGTCTCTACACAGCCACAGAGCACCAAAGCAGTTATGTTGATGTTTCTTTCATCTTCTCACCCTGTTTGTGCTTATGCCTCACTTTTTAAATGATATTTTAGCTATTTTGACATGGATATCATGAAGAGCTGTATGAACAGCACTCATTTTTGCTTTTCTTGGGAAGCTGGGGGAAAAAGGGAAGACTACTTATTTGTGCTTTTAAAGATAAATAAAATTGCCTTTTTTTTCTATTTTACATTGTCTACTTGTTCTTCCACTTTTATTCATAATTGTCTTTTCAAAAACAGAGAGAGAAAAGACTACCTTTTTTCTTTTTGTCTTAGGACTTTTCAGTAATTTTTATTTCTGTGATCTTCAATGAAGTATAGGGCTGTTGACACACTAAAAATTATTTTTTGTGACAGCTATTAGGTAGCATTACTCCTATATTATTATGTCCAGACAACAAAAGGTGGAACAAAAGAAAGCTCCAATATACCTTTTATTTTGCTGAAAAAAAGCTATACTTAATTTTCTAATGTCTTCCACAAAGATCAGACTTCTAAATAAGGTATTTGATTTAAAATTTGACTGCATAAGACTGTTAGTAAATGGCCATCTCCAGAGTTTGCTATAGCAATTGAAAAGGTTGAGATTTGGAGGCTTTTGCAGCCAATAGTTTTCTCAGGAAGCAAAAACCCACAAAATCTGCAACAATCATGATGAGCAAAATGCACTGTAAATTTATTTGGTTGGTGTTTATGTCCACTAGTTTCTATGTTAAAAAAATTCTAACCTGCCTACTGGTGCCAGCTATAACTTAAATCCTTCTTTCAGTCTCTTATCAAAAGAGTGAAAATAAATAGACAAAACAGACCTAATTTTTAAATGTTCACAGGAAAGCAACAGTAATAGTCTTTTGGACAAGTATGAGAAATATAATTCAATATGATCAAAATTATGTCCCCACATCTCCTGTTACTTTACAAGAGAGTAGAACACCTTCCACAAGACCATGTCTTACCTTTTCTTTAGTCTTATGTCATTGATTGTCTACATCTTACGTATGAAAAAAAATGCAATTATACTCTTATTGCATGTAAGTTTTAAGAGAAAATGGAGATTAAAACTATCATGAAATAGGATGTCTATTTTAATGAATTAGCAGTGGAAGTACAAATACTGTTTTAGTGATATAGCTTTAATATTTTTGTACTTAATTGCCTCTAAAGCAGCTGAGCAATGGCATACTGTTTAATGGTGGGAAGAAAATAAAGTTTCTGAATTGCTAAAAGGAACTATGTTAAAAGACTGTGAATCTCATATATGTGAACTATAAAATTTTAATTTGCTTTTCCACTTGACTAAGGAGGCAACTACTTTGGTAACCACAGCTGTAGACCATGATAAAGGACTCATTAGAAGAATGCCTGACTTCACTAAGAAATACAATTTGTATAGATTAAATATAGTGTAAAGAACTACTTTTAAAAAGAAGAAGCATATCACTTTGAAATTACAATTGGAGTTTCTATCCACAGAACTCAATATTGAATCTAAAACCAAATAAAAGGTCAACCTAGGCAAACAAGATCAGCTAATTAATCTAATAACACTGTAAAAACCACATAGCACAATAAAATGTTAATTTAAAATGGAACAACAGTCCTCAAGGGACAGCAAAAAGAATGGAAACCTTGTTAAAACTGACTTTTAATCAAATTTGCCATTGGCTGGATATGTGAACTTTATTGCCTTATCTGTTTTTGAGCATAGATGCATTAGGTACTGTAAATACTCCTGTATTACATGAAATTCCAATTCAAAATGCTTGAATTATGCCCTGTCTGCATTCACTTATGGTAGTCTGTGATAAAAGTAACACGCTATTATTTCAGTAATATCTTTGCCTCAGTCCATTACAATAAAATATTTCACTGATTATCTAATTCTATTAATGTTTACCTAACAGTTATTAAAACAGCTTTTTTTTCCCATTTTTCGTTGTTTTAGGAACCAGAAGTTTTGCACATTATTATTGATTTAATGAATTATGAAATGTGGTTTGTGAAATTAAAAAATGTGGAAAAAGTAAAGTTATGCAGTCAAATTTCAGAGTTTTTCTTTCAAAACCTGAGTTATTTTGATACTTTGATATTTCATTTTCTACATGTATTTTTAATGATTTTTAAATTTTTTCTCCTTTTCTTTATTAAAGGATAGCTCCATGCCACTTGTGCCAGGGGTACAGATTTGAGGGTCACCATCTGTTCTTTCCGTCCTTATTTTCCCTTATTTAAAAAATTACTTTGGCATTTCTTTTGCAATTGGGCCTTATATAAGCATCTCCCAGTCTTCTTCTCTGAAGTCTCATTTTAAAACTGTTCTTATCAGTGAGCCATTTGATCCAAGAGGAACATATCAATGCCAGTGAAACTTATGTTTTTCCTTTAAAAAAAGCTCAAATTTTATACACAAAGAAAGAAAAGCATTTCAATAGAAAATTCCAATAAAATGGACCTGTTGAAAAACAAAACTCTCTGAAAACACGCTGCATGTTCTATTTGAAACAACAATTTTCATTGAAGTAGCAACAGTATTGAAATGTAGTTTTTTTCCATAGCCCAAAACAGACCTTGATTATGAGGTCCTTCATATGGTCAGCTTTTCTTTATTTGAGATATTGATATTCTGATAAGTTAAACAGAGTATATCTTAGGGGGCAGCCTAATAACCTGATGTGAAATTACCTGCATGTCTAAGAAGATATATCGACTGTGTGTCACAAGTCTCTGCTGACAGAGACAATAACCAAATGGGGACAAATATCAATCCCTGGCCATAGAAATGGTTGCACTGGTTGGTTCAGGCCCACACTGCTTAGGAAAAGCTGGTTTTACAGTAGGTTTATCTTAAAACAATCTCAAATCAGTTCAGGCCAAGACTTTAAAGTCAAGGGCTGAACCAAGTCCCACATTATTAGATTGACACAAAGCCTGCGGCTTTTCAGTAGTAGTGAAATATTCTATTAACTGGATTGCAAGAAGAGCAGACCAACCTCCAAGTCCCAACAAAACTTCTGTTCTCGTCCTATCTGAATGCAGACTGTCATTTGTTTAATGCTGCCCATAACAATCTTAAAAGGGAGCTGGTTTGGTACAATTTTTTTTTTAATATGTGCATAATCTGAAGTGGGTTTCCTTCATACTCATTTTCTTCCATGCATCTACAGCAAGAGAGATGAGGCACCATTTCCTACCCTGACTGTGTACCTGTGGTTTGAATCAAAAACCACCCACAAGATTACGTGGTGGGATGGTGAATACTGGTCTGGCTCCAGGCTACCAGGAGGCTGAGCAGGACGCTGAGGTGCTTCACCCCACATGTGCAATTTAAGGGTATCTCAGACATTGTTTATCTGTCTGCTTGCAGAAAACTATCGTCTGAGTGCTGCGCTAATTTTGCTTAATTTATCCCTATATTGACAATCAAATGACTCTTTAAAAGCTGTTTATATAAAAATACTCATATCCACAGAAATAACAAATAGCAGAGAATCAGAAATTATGTTATTTTATATAAAAATGTCTTCATCGTATTTTGAAACATTACGTGATAACAGCACTGTTTTATCTTTTTTTTTTAACAGCAGAAACAAAACTAGCAGAATAGTCAGTACACCAATTTCCTTTTTAGTTCATTTTCCTAATAATTTATAAAGAGTTAAATATTAACAATTTTCAGAGATACTTTTGTTGTTCATTGAAGATACTTCATAATTTTCACATTTGTGAGTGCAAATTGTCCTAAACCAAGACACTGTGTAGTTGTAACGCCAAGGTTGTATGTTCTGAAGTACTAGAAAAAATAGCATTAAGATATTTGTGGAATAGATTAAGAAGAATAGGTGACAGAATAATTAAGCTATATGTTTCTGAAATAAACCCTCTCTTTTAAGAATAAATTCTTTTGACTGTATACTTCAAATTGCCTATGGTTTGCTCAGCTGCCAACAAAAGTTTGTTCTTCTAGCTATGTAGATGACTAGACTAAAAAAACTAATTTAAACTCAATAATAAAATGTAAAATGGCAGAGAGATTTTACAGTCTAAATTTAAGCACATGGCTTTATTACTAGGTTCATTTTCCGGATGCATCATCTTTTCCTTTTTTTTTCTTCCTATTCACTAAATGAGGAACATTAACTTCTAACTTTAGGATGTGAGAACTGCTTTTAAGTTAGATGCTAGAAGCAGTCAGTGGGTGAACAACTCATGCACTGAATTCTGCAAACATGTGCTTAACATTGGCTTCCATAGACAGTCACACAATTTGACTCTTCTGCTCTTTCTCACTATGGCGTTCCATCCATGGTAGGAAGGACTCACAAGTGTGACTGTTCTTAAAGCACAGAAAAATTGTTCAGTTATGCTCTCTGGAAAATACTCTGTTGCACTTACAGGATTCCTTGTTCGATCTTTTGCATGATCTTTGCTTTTTTAAACTGAGAAATAAACACAGTGCTTGATTACTCGATTGGTAGTTAATTTATCTTGGATACTATTATGCAAATATTGAAAATATTGGACTGAAAGACTCCGAGACTACAGAAAGGGTGTGAATCTATGAATCTGCCTTTGTCTCCAAATAAATTTGTCCCTCTTTGACCAGTGATTGTGCAGGTGACTGGAAATGTAGGAAAGATTTACAAGTTTGTACTTTTCCTTAAAGTTTTTGATTCACCTTTCCAAGATCCAATATGGTAAAAGGTATTTCAGTGCTAACTGGATTTGATGTTTTGTTCACTTACAGGATTTCTGCACACTAGGGTAAAAAAGAAACTAAGTTGGTCATATGGAGGCCATATTATGCATTATTGGTTTTCATGTCTTACATTAACTACTGAAGTAAGCATACATGGCAGTAAGAATGTTTAAGAATGGCAGTAAAGAACAGATACATTTTCAAATGAAATTGATGTTTCAAACAAATACCACAATTAAGTCTAGTGAATGTAGAAAGAAATGGTTATTGAAGGGTTCTAAATCTGAAATTGGAGGAATCCAAGCAGTTCTATTGCCAGCTTTAGCACTGAAGAGCTTATTCATTTGCCAATAAGAACAGACATCTTAGTCAATATTAAATCTTGTGAATTGACCCAACCTGTTAAATGAAAAAGTACCTAAAACGTGAGAAGTGACTTCAATAAGGTCAATGACAGTTCCCATTAACTACTAGAAGAAAGATATCTAACACTGTGTAATTGAGACTAAGATTTCTTTTCCTGGTCATTACTTGATTTCATTATTCATTCATGTTTTATTGTAGTGTTGATGAAAATACTTATTTTCAAATATATTATTTATTGTAAATGCAACATCAGGAAATCATCTTTCCATATTATGTAAATTGATGAGAAGAAATAGAAGGGGGAAAAAGGGCATTAGAAAATAAAGGTTTACTTGTAACAGAAAACCAGTAGTATTACTGATCTAAAATTCTTGTTTTAATCACTTTGTCTTTATATCTCAGCCCAAATTTAGAATGGCTGAAACACTGGAAGCCTTGAATAGAGGAACAGAGATTTATAATAATAATATCTATTATTATCATTATGATTAAAGTAGGAGCAAAATAAAAGGCATTATGACATTTTAAAAGATCTTTTTGTTTCTATTGTTTGCCTGTTAACTGCTGGAAATGCCTTCCTTAGTATTACTATTTACAGATTGATTCCTAATAATTAGTTGGAAATAAGTTTTCAAAACCATAATCACAATGATCAACAAGGATAAATTTATAAAAAAGAATTTAGATTGGAATTAAAAGCAATATAAGACACAATATTAAATCTTTTTGAAGACATTTTTGTATGCATAGACCAAGTATATTCGGAATATATAGATTAATATCTTGTCTCTGCTGCTTGACAAAGATAGAAAAATACATATATCCATAATAAATCCTTCTCTGCAAAATTTAAATTAGTAAAACACTAGTTCACACATAGTATTTTATTGACTGCTTCTGTGGTACAACTGGTGGAGAAACGAAAAACAAAAGCAAAAAATAAGGAGAAGTATTAACCAATAGTTAAACCTCTTCATCCTTTTAATATGTGAACCATAAGTGATTTTAATGTCAAACTCTTGGGATGCAAGAGAATTATATTAATTAAATAAGTTCCAAGGGGAGATTTCTTTAGTTTAATGTAGCAATATGATATTGGTTTTGTGGTGTGGGACTGGTCAGTTGTGTCAGATATTGATATCATTGTGTTTCTTCTTAGGAGCTTATGTTACATTTATCAGAGTCAGATTTCCCACGATAATCTTACAGACTGCATTTTTAGTAAAGTATCCACTAGCAATAAAACTTTAAATATTTACCATGAGGAAAATTGTAGTTAAAACTGGTTCATGAAGTCCATAATTTAACTGTAAAACATTAGTGCATCTAAAATGTGAAACACAATTCTAGTTCTAGCATGTGGTCTTTATGTAACCTTGAAAGAAGTACAGTTTGGTAGGTTGGTTTTTAAATATAAACATGTGGTCTTATTTGCAAATGGTGAACAATTACTTTTGTCTCCTTAATTACGCCAGTGTCCCACTTCTGGCCAAGGCAGCTGAGGAAATGATTTGCACCTAAAACTCACAAGAAGGACCTGTGAATTAGTAAATCACCTGTGAATTAGTTGATTTCAACAAAGAAATGGGAAGACAATATGGGAAGAAGAATCCTTTCACTCCTTTTTTTTTTTCTCAAATCAGGTTGTAAGGAAAAGACTGTAGCATCTACCAGAAAATTGTCTTCAGCAAATACAATAAAAAATTTGGCAACCACATCATCCAGAGGTGAAAAAAATATTTTTTTTCTGTGAAATTGACAGAAATTCTGAAGGAGGGAAGCCAGGTAAACATGGAAAGAGAGGAGAAATCACAATGGTTTTTTGGTATATTATAAATCTTGATCAAAAAATTCTTTAGAAAAATGCGTGTCAAAAGCAGTCACAGACCTTCAATGAGTTCCTATAGCAGGCACTGAGGCCTGAAATAAGAATGTCTGTATTCGTGCTATTGAATGAACTTGTCTCTTTGCCTTTACCCTCAAACCAGTCTTGTACCTCAAAACCAAACATCAAGAGTTTTGAACTAAATCCTGAAACACACTCTCAAAGCCTTGGGACATGCTCTTTGCCCTGCAAGAAAGCTATAATAGGAATTCTTCTTACAATTTAATAATACAGAAAATTATCCTCACCAATATAGACGTACCCATTGAATGCTTTCTCTCTTCACTGCCAGTCATAGCTGCCGACCCAAGGGGAAGCTGTACATTTGTGTGTGCCTGTGTGAAGTCTATTGACTGACTGCAGAACAAGAATGGTTGTGTCTATATTGGCAAGAAGTGTCCATCTGTGAAGCAAAGCAGGCAATGACTGGTGCTGAGGACTTAACATCCAAGTGATTCAGGAAAGTCTTGGTGTTGAATTCACTCTGTGAACTGCTCTTGTACCATGGACTCATTGGCTCTTTTCAGCTTTTCGTTCCACTGGAATACATCTGTCAGGTTAGCTTCAGCTGAAACTATTTTTAGCTCAGGATTCTGCTAAATTCTCCATGCACGTCACAGCCCATCACAAATCAAACTGGATTTGATTAGATCCACTGCTTCATACATATTGTGAATGAGTGCTTAGGTCACTTAAAGAATCATCATCAAAGGTATTGGCAAAAAGCAAGTTTTAATATGAATTTATGAAAGTATGATTTTAACAGAGTTTAATGGCAAGGTTCACTCTATTACTTACAACATAGATGAAGCATACATAAGAAAATTGGATTAGAATCAATTTAGAATGATTTACAAGAAGACAAGGAATGCAAAAGGGTAGAGGCGCAAAGGATATGATTACAGAAGATAAGGGCAGAAAAGGGTTTAGCAGCACTTAATCATTGACTGATTTAATATTTATAAAGTGATTCACTAGGGTTTACTTGATTTACAAAAATGACAATTATGGACTCACAATAACATCATTCATACCTTAATCAGTGAACATGCAGACAAAGAGATGTATTTACTTTTATCTGTGTGTGTAAAGGTACCTGTTAAAACTCCACTCAGGTTCAGTGAAATACATCAAATCTCTTAGCATTTCTCAACAGGCATGGGTTGCACCTTGAGAAATAGTGAGGTGGGGAATATCAACCTAGGCCTCATCATCAGTGATGGTCTTTTGAATATCATAAACTTGAGAGTTCATGAGATCCAAGAGGTGTCCCACTTAGGGGGAGATGCTGGTGTAGCCTACAGTAGTCCAGGAGAACTCAAAGGACTTCCCTTAAGACCACTGTTTATAGGGTCACAAGATGTTTGTCTCTAGTCATCAGTCAGTTTCCATCCTGGCCATAACACAAGTGGGGAACTACTAGATGTTTTTTACCAACAGTAATGATCCACTCAGGCTGAAATTAATTTTTTTAAAATGTCTTATAGAAACAGCACCATTTCACTTGGGCTATACAATTCAGGTGAATGATTTACCAGGGCTAAGAAGGATAACTGCCTATTCTTTGCTCCCTACATTGGTCAAGCAGTTGATGTTCCTGTTAGGGTAAGAATCATTCCCACTTTTGTCATGCAAGAGCACAGTCAAGGGACACTTCAGTGACAAACTCGTGCCATCAAGGAGTGCTTCACTTGGTGGCTCAGCTGGTTCAGTCAGAGCTTATCAGGAGCTTCCGAGATAAGAGAGCAGGACTGAAGAGGAGTGGGGAGAGCAAGGATGCACCACCCCAACAAAACACAAGATGGTGGAAATCTCATCCCATCCCTCATGATGTCTCTGTGTCTCTGTGTGTATGGGGGTATATATGGTGTGTATGTATATGTGGCTCAAAACATGGTCATATAATTCAGAGAGACCCTTATCATGCATATGCTTGAGCAATTATTTCTTCCAAAAACATCAGTAAAAAAGCAGACCTTGTAGCATAATAGATTAAATCCCTTTGCAGTTTGTATTTTTTTCCATTTCTTTTTGTTTTTAACAAAGCATTTTTAATTTTCTTCAAATTAGCTCAATATGGGCTGTAATTAATAATGAGGTACTGTAAATGCAATACTGAAATTCTGCTTTTTTTCATTTATTAGTGGAAAATTATTTTTATTTCAGAGAGGCTATGCAAGGAGCAATAAATAATTCTCAGAGCACATAGTGTTCTAATACTTTACATGATTACTTTTCTAATTGTACATTAGCAATTCAAACATAGACATAAACATTCTGTCAAATCTACCCAGGTAATGAGATTCTATTTTAAAAATTATAATCAGTTTAAATCCTATTTAGGCAGATCATTTCAACAACCTAAGCTGAGCTTGATTAATTATTTGTCCCAAACACAGAGAAATGAAGGCATCATGAATTAGCATTGAATTCTGAATTAAACTAGGTGATTTGCTCCACTGTGCCAGTTAACACTTGTGAAGGTATTAATGGGCTTGCCTAGGGTTGTTAGCTTGCAAGCAAGCTCATAAGGAAATAAAGATATCCAAGGCTTTTCTCCCTGTGATGACAGGCAAATAGTGAAGATTATGTCCATCTTCAGATATATGACAGAAGATATTTCTAAGTTTCTTAAATGGTTTGAAAAACCCCAGAGCAAAAAGTAAAAATTTGAATGGATTCTACTGTTTATTAAAACTGCTGAAATGTATGTAGAATATATAAATTTCCATCATAATTTAAATAAAATCTGACTTTTGTTGTTTTGGGTTTTTTTTAATATCTCTGTAATGGAAGCACTAAGAGAAAAAATTAGTGTAAAACCCCATAGAAGTGCACTGATCTATTCAGGTAATTGCAAAGTAATAAGCTTGACATTAAATAAAATATCAAAGAAAAAAGTAACACTTTACTAAATAGGCAGTGGTCGAAACTTGCTATCAAGGTATATGCTCAATATTCTAAGAACAAAAAAAACCTTTACTGACTTTATTTAGTTCAGTCTGAAGCTCAGACACTGGGGTTTCTAGATAAAAGCAAACCAAGGATTTTAGAGTCCTTAGGTTGTTAAATTCCTCACCTAAAGCTTACTTCTTCAAGTAATCCTGTGGAAGGCACTGAGTGAAATGATAGGGATTGCCTGATTTGATTCAAGAGCTGCACTGTTCTGAGCTTCCTGGTAACAGCTACAAAGCAAATATTTGCAAAGGCAATTGAATTAGAGTTTAAATGACAAACACTCAATAAAAATACTGGAACAATTATTGCTACTAGAAGATACACTGCTGAAGCAATTACATTGTAATACAGTGCATATTGTAAACATAAAGTAAACAAAATTTAATATATTCCTGTTATTTTACTGTGGCTGGGAGGATTTCCTATAAATACACGCAAAGCAACACCACTGATCTGCTTGAAATCCCTCTTGAAATCCATTCTTTCACTAGCAAACAGAATCTTTAGAGTAGCTGCTGTCCTGAAGGTGAATGCAGTGACCCACAAACAGACCCCTGTTATTCCCTTATGACTTTCCGATTCTCTGAACTCATATGTCCTTATCACTTTGCTCAATTTAATGCAGAATTTACAATACCTTTGTTAAGGGTAGATTTTTCTTCAGCTTTGCTACAACATCAGCCACAGTGGGTTTAAGTTTTAATTTCTGAATTGCAGTATTAATCAGGTAACACCAAGAGAAATGTGCAAGGCAACTGAAAAATATTCCTATTTTTGACTGACTTAAAATTTACTTATCAAAGGTCTACTTCTCCAGTGGAAAGATTTCATCTATCTGCAAATTAGAAAAAGAAAGATAATCACTGATCTAGCAAAATAGTATTTTATTTGATAACTGATTCATGGTCTGCAAAACTGGTAAGAAGCCTGTGAACAGACTTTGTGCATAACATCTTTATGCATCAGACTTGTTATACACTGGATGCTCAGCTACACTGGGCCATAGCAGAGAAATGTTATGACATTTTCAAACTGGAAGTCCACTTCCTAGGCATCTTAAATCTGTCCCTCAATACTGTGCTGACAGGCACTAAACTAATAATAGAAATCATTATCAGTGATATATATATAAATGCTTCTACTATAAATAGAAATTAATACGTCACATGGAGACTGTGATATAAACAAAACATAAAAGCAGTCTAAAATACTGTTTTTTTCTATGTTCTACATGAAAATCTTGTGAAAGCTTGAATATAGAAACACAAATATCAAGTAAACAGGACCTTTTTTTTTTTTTTTTAAGTTGTCACTGCTATACTTTAAAATCTGGAAACCTTGGGTGTATTATAAAGTTTCTGGAAGACTGGTCAAGAAGTGAACTATGAGGATTTTGTTGTTTTATAATGTCCACAAAATAGGTAATAAATCTGAATTTTTACCTGTATTATTCTGGAGTAGATATATAAAACTGACCACAATTTTCCACAGTTTTAAGCAGATAACTGATGATAGCATCTTAACCCAGTATATTCAGGAAATAATTTGGAACTAAAGATTCACATCATATGATTTTGCGTACTTTTCTTGCACTAACACAATAAGCATTTTCAAAAAGTATTTTGTTACCCTGGTTCAATTTTTGTGAGCAGTTTACTTCTAATAATTGCCTCATTTGCTTGGTTAGAAGAGTGTTAGTTCTACCACCAGAAAAAATACAAGAACTGGAAAGCACAGATTTCTTGTTTGAACTATGACAGAACTAGAACCTTATAAAGCAATTAATAGCACGAGTCAGGATGAATCTTTCGTATATAAATTGTAATAAGTACTGCAGAGCTGCTTTGTTATGTAAAACCACTAGTAAGTAATAGTATTTTATTTATTTATTCTTATTTTAGCATTTTTAAGATACAGTGTACACTTACAGACCCAACAGCCATTTTTTGTGATTTCATTGCATTTAGTAACAATCATGTCGTCTTTCCTCAATTGTGTATGCAGTGTTACACTTAGACATCTTTTACCTACCTTTCTTCACATCAAAGAAAATAGAAAGGAAGCTTCAGTCATTCTTTGGCCATGGCCATTGAGAAAAAGTAACCCATCATTTTAAGCCACTTGAACTGCTTTCCACCCTTGAGATACTCAGGATCACTAGAAGGTTGTGCCTGCTGAGAGTATAGCACCATACTCACTTGAAGGTTAGTTTCTGTTATCTTTAGTAAACAGTTGCCAGATCTGCCTAAAACAATCAAAAATTATTGCAGCTTTGCTGCACACTAGCTGAATCTGCCATATGGCTGTACTGTGGAAATGATCCAGACATACTAAGGAGTTATTTCTTTTTTTAGCTCCTTACCCTAATAAAACATGTTTGTTTCTTATTTTCACTGGTTTTGTTGTATAAATATGGTGGAAAAACCTAATGTGCTTCATAAATTATATCAACTCTGAAGAGAAGATTCTATTAATAACTGAAGCAATATGAAAATTTAACTTTACACTTCCTTGGAATTTCTAACTCTAATCTCTTACAGGTCTGAGATTTCTCCAGCACTAGACCATGTCATAGTTGTTATTAAAATTATTCCAGTAGATTTTCTTTAATTTTGTCTTAAATTCACTGCCATTCTTCTGTCTCAGTATCTTAGAATAGTGTTTTTAATATAAAAATACTCAAAAAGGTGAAAAGTCTCCTGCCTTTACTACTTCGCTCTCTTGAGATGACATCACACCCAGACAGCTTCTACATATTTATTCTGTTCAGTCAGATAGTAAGCTAAGTTTTTCAAACATGCCAGTGATGCCTCTAGCTGTTTGGCCACACACAGAAATGTTTTCAGAAGTTGTCTGGAAACTGCAGTTTGGAATCAATGGTGGGCTCAGTCACAGACACCACACATCTTTCCCTATTTTTTTTCTGCTGCTTTTATTCAAAGTGATTCAAAGTGATTAAAAATTATTGCCATCAAATGTTAATTTCCACATTCAGTGACAAATTATTAATTATTTTTTAATAGGTACAGTTTTTAAATAACAATTCTCCCTTATAGAACAGAAAGCTTCTTTCAGTTCAGGTATTTTATGCAGTGCCTCCCACAGTTTCTTTTACAGATTCTACAACTGTGATTGTTTATGTCAGTTGCTGATGTTAACTGAAAATTCATACAAATAAGAAACAATAACTGGATATTTAGCTAAAATAAAACTAGATTAGTACATAACTATTTTGACGATACAAAGGGTGAATTCATCATACCTTCATTTCATCTACTTTGCCAGAATTCTTGTTGTCCTTGTTAAAGAGAAACGAGAGAAACAAACAAATTCAGTAGATCTCCTTCAGGAAGTAAATATTCTTCAGATTACTGTTTTATACCATGCTTAATAAAGAAATCTGTCTCTAAAATATTAAAATTGTTCATTCAAAACATTTCTAAAAATTAGGAATCAAATTCCATTGCCTGTATTATCCATCAAAAGACATTACCCACAAGGTAAATAGAAAAATAGCTGACTTTTTAGATGTGACACATCTGCTTTTTATTAGATTTTGGGATTTTTTTTTGGTTGATCAGGAGTGTTTGAACTTCCAGTGAACTGACACCATTTAAATGCATTTCATTTCTTTTTACTTGATTCTTTCATAATCACCTTGGTCACTTTTTAGCATTTTGCATATATAAATTCTCTGTTTTAAACTCGCAGTAACTGAAGATGTTCAGTTAAAGGATCAAAGGCATAGCTGTCACCTTTTGTGGGTTTGTGGTTTTGATTTGGGGATTTTTTGTACCAGTGGAGCTGCAAGGGTGAGAAGCTGCCAGAAGCTTCCCCCTTACCTGACAGATCCAATGCTAGCTGGATCTAATATGGATCCATCACTGGCTAAGTCTGAGCCCATCAGTGACAGTGATAGCAACTCTGGGATAACACATTTATGAAGAGGGGGGAAAATATGAGCAACTACAGCTGAAGAGAGGTGTAAGAACATGTGAGAGAGCCTGCCCTGCAGACACCAAGCTCATTGAAGGAGCAGGAGGAGAAGGTGCTTCAGTCCTTGGAGTGGGGATTCTTCTGCAGCCCGTGGGAAGACCATGGTGAAGCAGGCTGTCTCCCACAGCCTGTGGAGGTCCACAGTGGACCCAATATCCACCAGTATTCTAATCCTGACAAGTCTGCTGGGGTAATTCTGATCTCAGTGATACAAGAAATACAGGAAAGTAACACAGTCTAGCAGAGAATTCTTCACTTGAAACCAATCCATCCAGCACTTTAGAAAGCTATCTTGACAATATGTGCTGGAACACAATCCTACATTCCATTCTTTTCCATTTGTATTTTATTTTGCTTCGGTAAAAAGACCCAAATTTTTGTCTTTTTTTTTTGTTTTGTTTTGGTTTTTTTGGTTTTTTTTTTGTTTTTTTTTGGTTTTTTTGTTTTGTTTTGTTTGTTTGTTTGTTTGTTTTGTTTTTGGGTTTTTTTTGGTTTTGTTTTTGTTTTTTGGTTTTTTTTTTTTTTATTGTGTGTTTAGTGACCAACTTGTTCCATTCAAATTTAGTTGATATTTCAAATAACCTTTTAGGACATATCAACTTTCCTTTTTAACTCTACTGTGGCCAGTTACATAAGGCATTCAATTCAGAATCAAAAACTTGAAATGTTATCATTTGAAGGGATTAATAAAACAGTATTATGAATTAGATTTCAAGGGTAAATTTGGTGACATTTGCCAAAATAAAAAGTTGGTTCTTCAGTATGATTAATTTTTAACATAGGTAGTCTAACCCACAACTCACTGAAGTCAATAAAGAGCTTCTTACAAACTTGGTAGACTTTAGGTCAAGCCATGAAGCTGTTTCACCTGCAGAGCATTATTCGAAAGAAATGCAGTATTCAAAGGAAGCCATTATGCATAATAATTTTTTCTCTCAAAAGATGAAGAACTAAAGACAGGCACCTCATCCAGACTCAAAAAGCAATTCAAGATGAGAACTAAAAATAGAATCCAATCTTTACTTGCATAGTGATAATAGAAATACTAGAAGCATTAAGGACAAAATTGAATAATGGTAGGGAGCTGCATAATAAAGAAAGACTGGATAACTGTGTGTGTTGTTCCTGAAGGTATATTCAGATGAAGGAGTAATTTATACTATATTTTTATATGCAAGTTTTGGATTTTCCCATGTTTCTTATTGGAATACTGCTTCATATTGTTAAATAAGTGCATGAAGTCTAATCTGCCTTTACAAGAACAATTTTATTTTCTACATTTTATTCAAGGAAAGGCAATGCAAATAACCTCTATATGTGGTTCACTCCTGTATTCATTAATACTGTGTAAATAACATTTTTCTTATCACATTGTTCTTGAAAACAACTTACAGAAATCTATGCTCCAAATTTATTAGGTTTTTTTTTCTACAAAAAAAAGTCTTGCAGATGCACATCAGTATGCATCATCTGTACTGATTCTTCACAGCTTTAATTCTCAGATTATGTATTTTCATACAGCTGAATTCCCCTTGTTGTAGATATAGAATTACGACTTCACTAATATGCCTTTCCTTTGTGGATATTTTACACTCTTCACAATGGTGTTATGCTATAATTATAAGAAATGTTTATTTTTAAACTTTTACATTAGAATCTTGTTAGAAAGAATCTGTTAGAATTTAAGCAAAACAAAAGAACATATACTTATTTTGTTGGTCGGGGGGTGGATTTACTGATAAAAGTGAAATGCATTTATAGGATGGAGAAGTATTATATGCAAAATTGCAATTCTTTGTAACGAGATTAGTTCCTTAATTTGATCCAATGAGTGAATATCTTTAAAGTCAGCTGCAGGTCAAATTTTGCAGGTTATTTATGAGAATACAACTGCAGAATCTATGACTCCTCTTTGCTTAATGTCAGGTAAAGTATATTTAGATTCAAACATTATTTCATCTTCCCCACCTCTGGACACTTCCCCAACATAGAACAGATAATATTCAGCTGGGGTGTTGGGCCATTTTGCCTAGAGTACCTTTCACAACAAAGGATGAAGCAGATGATCCTTGAGGTCCCTTTCAATTTGGTATTCCAGGACTCATATTCTTTACGTCTTTCTTATTTGACATAAATAAGAACTTTATGTTTGGAAGGAAAACCACAGCAGTCAATGTATTAATTTTGATTTAAGATTATTATTTAAGGTTGGTATTGCAAATCTGCATATCCTTGGATATGGTAATGTTACTATTCAATTCATCTCTTTTTTAAACTAGAATTTAATTGGTTTTGGTTCCCTCTGCAATGTGTCTGATACTATGTTATGACCTTTTCATTATGAAATTTTCAACATTTTCACAAGACTGCAAGTGTCATTTCTGGCAACTACTTCAGATAAAGTGATATTTGACCTTCTGTTCAGTGTTCAGAATATGTTTAGAAGTAACCATGGAGCTATCTTTGAACATATTGATAATAGGTGTGACCAAAAATGAGGCGAATTTCATCACAATTGTTGAAGGTGAGTTCAATAAAAGCCACAAAAAATGTAATGATACATGGCAGCCACGCAGTGTATCCCATAAAAACACTTTTAATTAAATCAAGTGGTTCCAGGCAAATTCCCTGATTGTTAGCCCTAAAGTAGCCTTGGCACACAGTTCTGTGTTATTTTAATAGATATCTTGAAAACTAGAATTTATGCATTTCAGAGGACAATCCTTTCCACTGGCAATGGATTTTACATAGATTTCTTAATTTGAAGAGTTCCTGAAGGTCCCATGACCTATTCCAATGATGTGGTGTCTCTGAATATAGAGGTATTCCGCTAGGTAATATAATTTACCCAAAGTGAAGATCATTCAGGACTTAAAACAGCTACAATTAGTTCTGTTGCGTTCTAGGGCTATCGGAGGGTAAGAGAGGGTTCTGTTCTTTTTCAAACAAAAAAGGAGAATAATACTTACATTAAGACAGTGCTTTAAGTACCAGAATTTCCTGCCAGCTGTTAGGTTTAAAAAGAGACAGTGTCATATAAAAGTGAGATAAAGATTTAAATTCTATCTGAAACCTGAGCTTTATACAACAAGGAATTAATATGATACTTACATTAGGCTTGCAGAAATAAAAGAAAAACTGTATTATCAGTCCAGTCAGGATAAGTGGAGTTGTAATTAGAAATTACTGTCACATGCATTTTGTTACTAATATATTTAAGGCATTGATAGCATTTAAATTCTGATACCTGATTTAAATACATTTGAAAATACTGGAAAAAAAACTTACTTGAAATAAAGATGCACTTTCAAAAATATTTAGGAAAATATGCACAAAAAATTAAACATTTAAGATAATAGTAGTTGTTTTGGGTAATCATTAGACAACTTGTAATGAAATATATTCTGAGAAAATAATTTCATAATAGAACTTTCCACATAATACATAAATGTCTTTAACTGAAATAACAAATCACATGCGACTACAGATAGGAAAATAAATGAAGAGTACCACTGATTTCATCTAAGCCAAAGGACATAACTATCAAATACATGGTCAGGAATGAAAATTAAAGGTTTGTGTTTTAGTGGAAAGGGAGCCTCTTTTCAGCACTTTTATATATCAAAAGAGAGTAATTAACTCAGAGGGCCCTGACTTACTCCAAGAGTGCCAAAAAGGTCTACATTACACAACTGTGCACCATGCTCTTCCAGTAGTCAGGAGGCTGATTGCCTATTCATACAGATAGTTTGTGCTACATAACACAGTTTCTCAGTAAAATCCCTCTCTTCTATATCAAAATGACATTTTAACTTTTGGGGGTTTTAATACCCTTTTTGCTACTTTATCTTCTGCTCTGCCTATTGATTTTTCTAACCTTTTGACAGAAGCTTTACTTGCCTTGTCTTTCTGCATAATTCTTTCAAATTACATTCAGACCACAAGACAAATTCTAATCTCTCTTAGACATTTCTGTTAACTTCAATGGATTTACTGTATTTTTGTATGAGATTCAAAGTCTGATTCTGATCAAAAACAGACCGATTGGCTTTTAGTAGTCTAGATTTTAAGCCAGGGAAAAGCACAGTGGGCCAAGTTCATTTCCAGTGGAGTTACACTTGTCTGCTGACTTCTAATAGAAGAAATCTAACATTTTCTTTAAAACTTTTACTGAAACCCATATTTCTTCCTCTGAAAAATGGAATTTAAAAGTTTAAATATTTTGAAGGTATGATGGTAATTACAGTTATGAGTTTGCCAGTAACTTTTAAGGACCTTCCCTGACTGTGAGTCATGTGCACATAATTTTGTATCCCAAGATTTGGTTCCCTGTCAATGTAGTTCAAGTGACCTACTGAATGTATCATTCTGCCCTTTTCCTTATCATGTCATCTTCCTATAGGAAAAAAGGTCATAAAGTCAATGATGCGAAGATCCATCCTGAAACACAGGTAGCAGCCACTTAGGATAAGCACTTGCATCCAAAACCTGGAAAATACTCCGAATACTAAAGGCTCAGAGAGTTCCACTGAATTAGTCTGGCATGATCTGCCCTTGGTGAAGCCATACTGACTCTCTGGTCACTTCCCTGTTTTCAATAGGTTTTGGTGCATCTTCCAGCAGGATCTAGTCCATGTTCTCAGATGACACAGAAGTGAAGCTGACTGGTCAGTATTACCCAGGGTCCTCCTAATTATCCTTTTCTAAAACGAGTGTGACACTCCCTTTTTCCAGTCACTAGGGACTTTGTCGATTTGCCATGATTTTTCAAACATGATAGACCAATGAAATTATTGTAGGCCATACTTACAGTATCCTGCTTCTTTTTAAAAATAGAAAAGATGTTGAAGATTTTGGAGTCAAGGAACAGAAATTTTAGTGAGACTGTCAATGCTTAGGCAGTATTTCAAATCTAATGTACACACTTGGCAATTCCACAGCAAAGAAAGAGTAATCCCTTAAAATTTTATATAACATTTTACTATCTCATATAATTACTGATTTATGCAAATATAATTCTTAATCTTAAAACCACTTATAAGTTATTAACTTCTAGAATTTCACTTTCAGCATGACTGCACTTCTCTCGGCTTAATAATTCTGAAATGACTGAAACTGCAGGATTAAGTTTCAGGGATCTTCAGTACAAAGAACAAATGAACAAATTGTTTCATTCATCATGAATGGAACATTTGAATCAACCTTGAAACCCCCACTATTTCAAATAAAGGCTTCTTTGGAATTACAGTCATTATTATTTATCTTTTTATTATATTTTAATCTGGAGGTAAGCATGCCAAGGAATTTTCCTGTGGAAAAGATTTCTTCCTCATCTTATAACTGGTATTCATCATAAGCTTTTGCAGTAGATATATTCTTCTACACATGAACATAAATGTCTTTTTCCTTAGGTCTTGCAAGAACCCTTTATTTAATTTAGGAAACTACTCTCTGGGAAAATAAGCAAAAAAACCCCAATCAAAACCTAACCAAACAAATGAAATCTATGAATCCTTGAATTATATTAAAATTATGCTGTCTGTAATGGTTTGAACCTCTTTGCTGAAACAAAGCATATATTTTAGTATTTAACAATTTTTAATATTTTATAAAAGATTTTATTTCCCCTTCAGATACACAGTTGCATTGCAGAGGATGTTTTTGCTCAGGCCTATACTGGTTGAATGAGGAACTCAAAAAGGAAATTTACCAAATTCTTGACTGATATTTTAACTATATATTTGCAGCTTATGAGACACAGCATTCCATCATTCCCTCAGGCTGACTATAAGATTGAAACTCTCCACCATATCAAGCCTTTAATTTTTCCTCACTTAGGCTTAAATATTTTTATTTTAATTGCAGGATATAAATTTCAGCACAGTTCCCAGTGAGCCATTAGTAAGTCAATATTAAACTTTTAGTACCAAACAATTTGATGTCTTTTCACATAGGTATGTCATCTAAGACCATGCAACACCCGTCAGGAAGTGTAGTAGAAGGCAGACAATTTTCATTCTTCACTTGTTGCTTTTTACTTTCAAAGTTTTTCTTAAAGTAACTGAAAGCTTCCAGTTGAATGTCTTAGGAAATTTTATGAGGCAGCGATAAAAAACCCTCTCTCTCACTGGAGAACCTCAGCAGGATATTTCATACGTGAATAGACAGGTGAAAGAAGTTGGTTTAATTTCTGATGAAGAGAAGCTGATACTTCGTAATACATTTTAGATCAACTGCAATTTCCATAATGATGTTTCCTAGTAAACCTTTCTAGAAAGTACTGTTCTACCAAATGATTTTGAGATCTCTGACAAAATTCAGCCAATGAATAAAACAATCAACCTATGCAAACAGTATAAATACAGTTTCAATACATTATGTTTCCATAATTAATCGGTAACTCCAGTAAATTATCCAAGAGTTATTTTGCTGATGGTTTGTTATAGAGCTGGTGATACTGTTCAGACTTGGGTATTTTTTGGTTTGAAATATAGAGAAAATTTTAGATTATTCTTTTCAGAACTTTTCTTACCAAATAGCTGTGCACCACAGAAAGATGATAATTTGTTATGTTCAGTATTTGGACTTTATATTTCCCAAAATCTAATTTTGTTTCCAAACCTAAAACTTCTTACTGAACTGGAACAGTGAAACAATTGCTCCAGGCTAAATTAGATTTGTTAACTCTTCTCAATAGAACAGGAATACAAATGATGTCTTAGAAATGTGTGCAGAGCCCAGCAGATACCATAACATAATTTAAAAATAAAATGTTGCCAAATTCATCAGCGTTTGTTTACACATAAAATGGTAAAATAATTTCAATGCTTAAATTACCCCATTGAATTTTTATTTTTTTCATATGAAGATGTTCAGATTTGGAAAAAAAAACCCCACAACAAACATTGCATTTTGTAACCTTTCTATTGATTTTTCCAGCTTCTTGCAGTACTGTTTGTTTTCAAATGTTCACCCTATTATTTCAACATCTGTGGGATAACTGATTTAATAGCCAGAGCACCAGCTTCTAAAGTGCCCTGAATTCATGGATTATACAATTTAGGATTGTACTTTTGGGAGAAAACTCACTTAAACTGTCATTCAGGGATGGACTCAGCTGTCAGAGTATGAGAAGGACTGATATAAACTGCTGCTGGTTAACTTGGCTTATTGTATGCTAAAGTGTCCTGTCTACAGTGTTTTGTTTCATACTGTCTGACATTTTGACCTGTGTTAATAAACCCAATTGGGAAGCAGGTTTTCTGGAATGGAGAAATGAGATACATTAAAGCAAAATTATGTGGGTTGAATTTCCAGGCTGAAATAACCACTCTGTATCTGGCATTCTTTTCTCTGTTGCCCTATTGACTGACTACACTAATAAGTCTATGAGTGTACTTGTGTATCTCAACTACACTAGTATCATCCAGGCAACTCTTTCTATTCCCATTATTCATAATCAAGTGTCATGCTTTGCAATAGCCCAAGGCAAGTTCACATAGTTGAGCTCAAAAAGTGATTATTCAGCAGATGTGCTTCATGTTCTGTGTGGCTCATGCTGATGTCTTAGATTTTAATGAATCACAGAGATTGAAGAGAGTCCAGGCTCATCTGGAGAGCACTCTAATGCTCAAGCATCAGTAAGGAAAAACGAAGGGAAAGGGGACACTTAGCACTGATCTGGCACCACAGCATGGAAGAGAGGTTGAGCTGAGTTATGCCAATGTTAGGAAAGATAAAATTAAGAGCAAATGCAACCTTCTCTGAGGCTTGAATGGCATTTTTGGCAGAGATATGATCTATATCCTGTGAAAGTCATACAGCAGCTCTTGCAAATCCTTACATACAGAGGTAGAAAACCCACAAACAGCACCTTTCAATTATAGATATGCTTTAAGAGTTAATCTAAGTTATTTGCATCAGAGTAGGGTCTCTTAGATTTGAGCAAGTGTGTAAATGTAAAAATACGCTTTTCTACTGTGTTTGATTTGTCTATATGCCAGAGATATCATTTGAGGGAAACAAACTACCATAGATGGACACAAAATAATCATCCTTATTAAATATAAGTGAATATGCCATCTAAAAATATGTATAGATACATATATACGATGAACAACATATGCTTTCGAAATAAGATCATGGTCAAGAATAGTTCTGTGGAAATCATGCAGTTTTTTTCTCTCAATTATCAGTCCAGCTCCCAGGAGCTGTGATCTTTTCAGACTGGTGCAGGATTCCTGAGTTTTCTTAAAGCTTTTGCAGGTAAGTAGAATGTCTGAAGGTCTTGGGCACCACAATTTCTCTAAGCTACCAAGATATATATTAAGCTGTGCAGTAAGAAGGGCCTGCAAGGGCCCCAGAAATTCTATTTTTAAAAGTCCAGGGGAATTTGTTTTCTACGTCAAAATTTTTAAAATTTTTTCTGATGAAAATACGCTTGGTTCAAGAGTCTGAAAAGAGTCCATGGCTAAGCAGTCCATCCTAGGTAATAGGTATTCCAGATATCCTTATTTTCTCTACAAAGAGAATCAGAAATGCTTCAGTTCTGAGTATGAGATACTCCTAATGTACCTTAGAGTCTAAAAAATCCCCACATAGAAAAAAATATCTCTAGGTTATTAATATAAGGATTTCATAGCAATAAACTTTGAGAATGTCAAAAGAGAGTAGTCCAACTTACTGAAGATGAAGTGGAAAGCAATACCTTTTATAAAAAACACAAGGCAAATATTCAATCTATAAAACATTATGCAAGATGAAACCTAAATTGATGGCTGATAAATACGAACAATTAGTCTCTACACTACATTTCCTGAAACTGTGGCATTATTTTCCATTGCAGCTATACAGGCCATCTATAAAAATAAGTCCCTTTGATAAAAAACCCCTCAAACATTTTCTTTCAGTTCTAATTGCTATTGATTTCCATATAAGAAGAGAACGATACTTTAGCACATATTTTTAATATTCAATTCATATGGTGTGCCTCATGCTCACAATACTCAATCTGGTATTTTTTATTATCCCCATGCTGACTTGGTGAATCCCTTTTTTAGCTGTAAAGGTGACAATGAAGATTTTCACTCTCTTAAACTCTGAAGCACTCACTAAGAGCATAAGATTTTTGAAGTAAAAATTTTGCCATTTGTTACTGAAATTTGTGTCAGAAAGAGGTCAGGCTAAAGACTACAGATAAAGAAAGAGGATTTTTATTTTTTTTTTATTTGTTTAATGTAAATAATAAATGCATATCCCTAAGGAAAACTCAGGGCATGGAACAAGCTTCTAGAAAGTATAGTTACTCAAGACAGACTAACATCTCTGCAAAGGACATTAAACTCATCTGTTTGATCTGATCTTATTTAGTCTCTTTCTCATACAACAATTATAAAATGTTAAAGACAGTTGACTAGTTCCTCCAGTACTTGCTAATACAACACGGATTTATTTCTTACTGTTACAGAAAAGAAGGAGAAATGGAGAGGACCAAAAATATCTATAGCTGATGGCAGGCATTGAACCTACCAGACTAGGTTAGTTTTGGGGACTGCCTCCCTGGTCACTCCCCTGCCCTTTCAGCAAACCAAACCAAACTAAAACACAAAGCCAAATAAACAAATAAAAAAACAACCAACCAAAAAAAAAAACCATCAAAAACTTGCAAAACAAAAAAACCCAAAAAAACTCTCCAACCAACCAACAAACCAAAAAACCCAAAATCCAAAACTAAACCAAGCCAACAGCAAAACCTCCAACAACTCAAACAAAAGAGATAGAAAGGAAAATGTCCTGCAATGTCCTGCTGGAAATACATGTACTAATGATCCCCAAAGAAAGATTGTTTTTTCTGGGGACCCTCTACATATTTTGTGAATTTTATCAATCTCCCTACTGACTGCTCTTGCTCATTATACTGATGGCCTTGATTGAAAAATGCTTTGAGAGGGTGCAGAGGTTGCATATTTTCACTGGATACTAAGCTTTGTGCATAAATTTTATGTGAACAATTCTTATTGGTTATTTAATCTTATTGGCTCTTTAAATTATTAACAATTGCTACTGTTATCTACTAATCTTTATGCCAGCCCAGGGATATGAGGACATGAGCATTTTAGATACAGGCGTACAGCACTGCAATAGGAGACAAAGAGAGGGAGGGTGTGGGTTTACAAAACAGAAGTGAAAGGTGTGCTGCAGTATTAGAAGTGCTGGGCTGTGGAGCTGCACATGGAAGCAGGGGAACCTTTGCCTTGCAAAGGTTAACACCACCTTCTTTATAGAGATGCCTTACAGATGTAGTCATTAATATTTCCAAAGTACTCCTTAGTCCTCAGCAATCTTGCCTTTAAGATTAGATATTGTAGATAAAGAATACCGATGTTACTTGAGCTCCACTTAAATAAAATTTAAAGGTCTATCTTGACATAAAAATCTATCCTGTAAGTGGGTTAAACAATTCCTTTAAAAGATACTCTGAAATGTCTAGACATACAATCAGAGAATATTCCCAGATGTAAAAGACCCACAAGGATCATCAAGTCCAGCTCTTAAATGAATGGCCCATATGGAGATTGAACCCCGACCTTGGTGTCATTAGCACCATGCTCTAATGAACTGAAATAATATTAGGGTTAAGAACTTGTATTTTTTTTTACAGCTAGGAATTTCTCTGTTGTGTTTGTCTATTTCTTACTCTTACTTATTTCAATATGTATGATTCCTGACTCTTCATACTTTCTTTGCATCTTCACCTTTTTACCTTGTGTTTCTGAGAAACACAGACAGATTAAATTTGGGGGGGGGACCTTTGGAAGCCAAAGCAGTGACAGCTTCAAATTTGGTTCCAGCTACAGAGACAGATGAGGTTGTTCAGTGCCTCGTACTGCTGAGTTTTCAGTACCTCCAAGGGTGAAGATTCCATATCCCATCTGGACAGCCCATTCCAGTATTTGGCTGGCATCATCGTGAAGATTAATTTCTTTATTTTCAAATAGAATTTCCCTTACTGCAATTTTCCTATGCCTCCAAGTCTTTTGCTGTGCACTTCTGGAAAAATTTTTATCTGTGTTTTCTATGAGCATTCATTATGTAGTAAAAGGAAACAAGCAGATGTCCCCTTAGCTCAGGTTTCTTCATGCTGACTAAAGCCAGTTCTCTCAGATTTCCTGATATGCCATGAGCTCCAAACCCCTAGCTGAAGCTACAAATGCACTGCTGCTTATAAGACTTCATTGTGAGACCCTGTAAAGCCCTGTCAAAATCCTTATGCACTTTCCCAGATCTTTATATGAAATGCTGTCTTTCAAGGCTGGTTAGTTCTTGATTTTTCTAATTCTGTCTGACATACTGTAGAGCTGGCTTTTATCCAGAGATGTAATGGTGCCTTACTATTTCCCAGGAAGCCCGTGAAAGATTTCACTGTAAGGTTTTTATATCCCTTGAATTCCTATATGCTATGGTTTACCTATCTTCCAGATCTCCTTTGTGTATCTTTTTTTTCTTTTTGTTTATTTATTTGTCAGACTCTAGCTAGGGGTTTAGCTAGATGACATTTCCATTTACATCTGTGTCCTAGGTGGCCTAGGTGACCCGAAAATGTGTATTCCATATTTTTCTACATCATCCAACCTGTTGTACTGTCCCTTAAAGACTCAGGGCTGGAAGCAGAAATGGAGTGTTTTACTCTGGTTCCCGGGAAGGAGGAGGTGTGGCATCCCTTTAAAAATTGGGAATGCACACGCAGCAAGCTCTTTTGTTCTCTCCAGGCTCCTGGGGCGTTGTTTTGGGTAGGTCTTCAAGTAACAGCCTGAGAAGCTGAGGTGGCACAAGGCAGAAGCTCTTCTGTTCTCCCCAGGCTTTGGAGAATTTTGCAATGCCTTCACTGCTGCTCCCACTTGCCATTTTTTGGGGGCGTGAGGAGGAACCAGCTCCAGCTGCTGCCCACAGCCTCTGCACCACACTGGACCCTCTCTCTGCAAGTTCCAGCTGCTGCAGGGGTCAGTGCTACAACATCCAGGAAGTTTCTTTCAGAGGCCTGGGAGCACTGACTCATTTTGGACAAAAAGTAGTTCTTCCATGTTTTTGTTTTGTCCCTGTTCTGCATTGGTTGTCATTTGGGGGAGGAGGAGCTCTGGAACCTCAGGCTCAGTGCTGTGCTCTTTTCCTTTGTTCTCTCTCTCATTCATGGTCCACAGTACAGGGCTTCTCTGTCATCTTGTCTTTTTCCTCTGGGCCACGTGGGCTGCTATGCTGGCCACCATCTTGGGAAAAGGGAGGGGTCTTCCCTGCCATCTTGGTTTTTTTTGCTCCCAGGGGACCATGCATCTCAGCACCTCTGGATCTAGTGGTTTATGTTGTTACCTTTGTTCTTGCTCTTTTCTTTTTAGTAAACTGTTATTTTTTTCACTTATATCTTCTCTCATCTGTGTCTTCTTATTGGTGAAAGGGGAGTGGTTAAAACTAAAAAGGAGGTAACTCATTTTGGAGTCTCCACCCTGTATAATTGTTTTAAACTAAGACAGTCTGCTATTCATCTGATTCTTTTCTACCACTCCCCCTTTGCTGAGAGTACTGTGTATAAGCCAGTTTTGCCATATGAGAACAAAATGCACATGTTGCAAGAGCAGGCATAAAGACACAAGAGTGGCTAAGAATTCTTTATTTCAGTGTTTTCCTGGGTGGCTGACCATCTTGCTCTAAGCTTAGTGTAATATTTTATCAAATCTCTCTGCTTAACAGGAGCTATGTGCTTGACCAGTGATATGGGGCCTATTTTAACACCTAAAATTTAGGACAAATCTTTGATTAATGGTGCTGTAAATAGCAATTTGATCCAAACCAATGTCTTGAACTGCCATATCCTTCAGTTGTTCCACTGGTTACACCCAACTTGCCTGATGATCCATTTCTGTTAGTTACCTTAAACTTTGTAGTAAACATATCTGAAATATCTCACTTTAAAAGACTGTCCTGTGTGAACAGTTTGTGTATTAAAACTTTTTTCTGATGTCATTCCCTGATTCAAGACCAAGGTCCAGTGACCTTGCAGACTTGGTATTTGCCTGTTCTGACTTTTTTCATTGGCATAGCTGAGGGACATGAGGCTTCACAGTTCTGTTTTTTTCTAGTCACACACTCTCAATGACCCCTGGCTAACACCAGGGCTGAGCATCTCTTTCAAATGGTGTGAAAGTTTGCTCCAGGCAAGTAAGCTTTTGATCCACAGGATATGACCTGTAGTGTTCCCCTTTCCATTTACATCAGAGTTATACAAATCCTTCTGATCAATCACAGAGTTTTCAGTGAATCCATGAGAAGAGTGAAATTGAGTTACTTGGGATTTACCTTTTTTTGCTAACGCTATTAGCAGGTTATAGAACAACCTTATCTCATGGGACTCCAATTCTACAGGGTCCTTCCTCTCACTCTCTTTATAATGCAGTAACTTTGCATGCTTGTCAAATTTTGTGAAAATCAAATTCAAGAGCAGAGGAATTTGGGAGTAAAGTACCAACAGGAATCATAGTAAGGGCCTCTTTATACCTATAAGAATGATGAAGAGACTTGGAAAAGCATGTTGTGCTACATATTTCTCTATTGATGTTTTTCCTAGTTATATGAATATCACAGCTAATTCTCTTTAAAGTTCTGTAATTACAACCTGGACTTTTTTGTTTGTTTTGTTTGTTTAGTTTTTTTGTTTTGTTTTTTTTATGTTTTTATCTGTTATGGTTTTTTTCTTTTTGTAAAATTCAATATAAACCTCATTATTATAATTGTTAAAAGATTGCTTTTAAAATTTTTGTACAAGTCTCTCTACCAGTGTGCTGATTTATATGTTGACCCTACATTCTTCAAGCTATTATGCTGCTTTGCTTTAAATGTAGTAGTTCTCTGACAAAGACTATATAAAATATATAGGAAAGTGTGCCACTTAATTAGCAATGATAAAGCCTGCAGAAAGTAATGACATTAAATCCAAAACACTCTCTTTTGGTTAAGCTTAAATGGGTATCTCCCCAAAGTTGCCTATTTTCTAGACTGGGAATTGAGCTACAAAGGAAAATATCCTTTGCTTCAGCAGAGTTTCATGCTATGATGGATGAGCTTTGGCTACTAGACAAACTCCTACCCAGAAACTCATTCACTTCCCCTCCTTCATGTGAAGGAAGGTCAAAATAGGTAAAAAAAGGAATGAGAAAGTTTGTGGGTCAAGATAAATACAAGAAATTACTTGCCATATCTGTTTTGGACAAAACTGACGTGAACTTGGGAAAATTACCTTTTTTTTTTGCATATAACCACTTTAGTGAGTACAAAGTTGGTAAAAAACCATAAAAAGCTATGCATGTGTAGTAAGTCAACAAAGTTTAAATTAGGAGTTCTCATCCATCTGTTAGCTATAGAAGAAACATGCACCTCAAGAAGGTAACACAGTGCACTAGACTAGAAGTAGTCTGTCTAGTAGTCTGAAAGCACAGAGAATACATAAAAATGCAAATGTTCTTCATTGACCTTAGATAACTGTTTATTGAAATATCTGGCAGCTAACTTTTTCTTCATAACACAGTGGCCAGAACACACAGAAAGAAAATGAAATATATCAAAGATTTTTAGCCAGTTTCCATTACTCCCTGCCTTTAACCCTTGTCTTTCATAACCTTCTTGTGCACATTAGTCATAAAACCTGTCCTTATGAAAGTGAAGTTCTTGATTAAGCAGAAGAATGAGACAGCTTTGAGACGATGCAAGTTTGGCAATTTGGGTGCTTCCTTGGGAGAAAAAAAAATATATTTTAATACATTTACATTAGTGGAATAAATATTTCTACAAGGATAAAGGCTGGACTCCATTAAGAAGAGTATCTTTCATACAATGACAGGCTGAGCCAGCTGGGAGTGTTCAGCTAAGGGAGAGGGAGTACTAAAGGGAAATCCCATCCATGCATATAAATATGTAACGGCATGTAGAAAAGAAATGGGACTGAGGGTCTTTTCAGTGGTGCCCAGTGACAGAACAAGAGGTAACAGCCACAAATTGAAATACAGGAGACTCCCTCTGAACACAGGAAAAAATTACTTACCTCTTGCTCTTAGCATACTTTAAAAAGTTCCTATTGTCTGACACAGCACTGACCAGTTTCAACTCTAGCTGAGCTTTGGCCTGTCATGTCTTCTCCCTGTATATCAACTACAGCTGTATTATCTTCCCGCGAAGTTCAACTTCACTTCCAAAGATCAAGCAACTTCATTTTCCCATTAAGTTCCATGAGGAGTTCCTTGTTGGGCCAAGCTGGTCTTCTGTCCCAATTGCTTGACTTAAGACACTGTGGAAATTCCTGCTCCTGTGGTTTGAAGTATTTCCTAAAGACTGATCAGCACTCATGGACTCCTAAGCCCTCAAAACCAAACTCCCAGGGTACTCCAATGAATAGCTTCCAGAATAGATTAAAGTTTGCCCTCCTGAAGTCCAGTGTAGTAAATCTGTTGTCCTTTTTCTCATTACTGGAAAAATTTAAAACTTGCTCATTTGATCATTTAATGATCTTCATGGCCAAGACAGCCACCTACCATCATGTTCCCCTTGATTCCTTCTCCATTTACAAATAACTTGTCCAAAAAAAGCTTACTTCCTAGTTGGCTCCTGGTTGCGTACTTTCAATAAGAAATTATCTTCTACAAACTTAAAGAATTTCCAAGGCTGGCTTTTCAAAGAAGCATGATATTCCTGGTTATGTCTGGAAAGTTAAAATCTTCCTGAAGAACAAGCATGACTGATCCAGAGATTTCTCCTAATTGCCTATAGAAAAATTAATCAGCACTTACATTTGGGCTGAGTAGTCTGTTGTGGACACCCTCTAAAATTCTTCTTTACTTCCCATTTCTCTAATGTACACCCAGAGGCTCTCAAACATATAATCACTAACTATAATGTCTGTACAATCAAAAACTCTCCACTAAGTACAGTGTGAGACCTCCACCTCACCTGTCCTGTCTATCCTTCCTGAGCAAACGACAGGCACTCCCATCCCAGCACTCTAGTCATGAGACTCATTCCACCAAGTCTCCCTAATACTAATGATGTCAACTCTGGAAGCTGACCAATGCTTCCAGTTCATTCTGTCCAGAGATTTAATATAAAGATTCTAGTTTAGGTGAGAAAGAACATCTTGAGATCATCTAGTTTTCAACTTTGCAAATAAAATATTACAAAATGTAACACTTCTCCACAATGGTGTGGGACAGACCCACAGCCCCACATGTTTCAAAGGGCTCCCGGCCTGGGGCTCTCGTCAGCACCCATTGGTCCCCTGGCAGGACCCTGCTGATCCCAGCTGCAGGCTACAGCCCTGCTGGCGAGATAGCAGCCACAGACACTCCTTGAAGAAGAATTGACACCAGACTAAGAGATGAGAGGGATCTTCTGTATGGATTCCTGAGTTTATTAATCTCAGAAGGGTCCAGGGACAAAAGGCAGATAGACAGGGTAGGACATCAATGTTTATATGGAGAGGGCGAACCAATAGGGACAGGGTTCAGGGGCAGAACAGGGGAGGGACAACGCAAGGGGGGCCAACCAGTGAAGGGCAGGGGAGGGGAGAAGGGGGCCAGGCCAATGGGATATCAAAGTTGGGGAAACATTCTAGAACAATATGAATATTTAAAGAGAGACTGGGGGATTACTGACCAACCATTGGAACTGAATTAACATAACTGTAACAGAAAGGAATCATTATAAACTCAGGGGGGAGATGTCACACAGTGGTGCCTTCCCACCACTCATTGGGCTTGTTTGTCTCATCTGCAGCCACCCTCAGGGTGGCTTCAACCATGGCAACACAACTTCACTGCTGAAATAGAGTCATTTAGAGCAGGTTGGCTAGGACTGTGTCTAGTTGGGTTTTGAACACCCCCAGAGATGGAAACTCCTAAACCTGCCTGGGGAACTGGTGGTCTGACAACCGTTAAAGATAGATTGAACAGTGCTTGATGGGTTGAAATTTAAAATGCCCAAATGCTGGATTCTGCATCTAGAATGGAGTAACATCAGGCACAAGTATAAATGAGGAGAGGAATGTCTGGACTATTAAAGAAGGCTGACTGTTGGAAACACATGTGTACATCTTGAAATATTCACTTATAAAGTTGTGGGAAATACCCAGTGAGACATGACCTGTTGTTCTGGTTTTGTCCAGGACAGGGTTGACTTTTGCAGCAGCCAGGAGGAGCATGGCCAGAATGGTGGGCTTATTTGATATCATCTCATGCCATGCACAGAGAGGATGGAGGGGAGCTGAGTTTTTTCTGGTTTGCCAAAGTGTGCAGTTGGGTAGCACAGAATCCTGTGTGGTGAGCAATTGTGTGTGAATCACTCACTTACCTTGTACATTGTAAGCATTTTTGTTTCTATTGTTCAGTTTCTTATTTCCTTGCTGTTTCTAGTCAATTGCTTTTATCTGTAATATTTACCTCTTTGTGGCTCCCATTCTCCTCTCTGTCTCGCTGCCAGGGACGGGGAGGGGGAGAAGTGAGCATGAAGCAAATCATTGGGGTGTTTCAGTGGGAACACTGAGTTGGGGAATACCATGTCTAAACTACAACCCCTGTCCTCGTTCAGATGCTCATATGAGAGCTGGAGTCTTCTCGCTGATGCTGAATGTGGGGCCTAAACAAACTATTTTTAGTATAGGCTTGTTTAGAGGGAAAATACTTCTTTACTTCCAGTTCAAGCAAGTTGCTGGCAAATTTAGAAGATACAGCAAGGTGTCTGCAATGATATTATTTTTTGGCAAAACTTAATTTCTTTGGGAGCCTCAAATGTGCAAGTTTTGCAACCAACTCACACAGCATATATTTTTTTCCCTCACTAATATATAAAGGTATCATAAAAACCCAGGAGATTAATTCTGTGTGTACGTGTTTGTGAATAGAAATTGTGGGACACCAAGTCAATTTTTCCATATTGGAGTTGATATACAGGTCAGCTTACTTAGCTGATGCAAGGTCAAGGCGGAGTGAAGATGAGATTTTTAAAGCCTGGGCTTGAATTAATTTGTTCCACTACTAACTGTTGCTTAAAATCTGTGGTAAGTCTTACCAAAACCTCCTCATGATCATAAATGCAACAGAAAAAGAGCAAAAGTTTGAATGTTTTGAATTTTGACAAAAAACAGGTTTATGTAAGAAGATATGAAGTGTTCATAAGTCTCATCAGAAAAAAAAAATTCCCAAACTGAACTCAAATACCTGTGTAGTCCATACATCCCTTTTGGACATGGAATCTCTATCTATTTAACCCCTATCTGTAAGATGTCTTATTCTGTTGGGTAAAAATTTTGCATGAAATGTCTATTGAAATGATAAAAGAGTAAGCCAGTGACATAAAACTTAATGAATATTAGCATTTTTTATTTTCATCTTACCCAGAGGGCAGATTTAATGTAAGCACACAATGCAAACAGAGGTATTCAAACGAGTCTGTATCATAAAGATGCATGGGGTTTCTCTGATATCTCCCCTGGTAAATTCTCTTTCTTGGATCTAATTGAAATTCAACAAACATAAGTTATTATTTTATTTTGAAGAAACTAACTGCTAAAGGGAAAAAAATCAATAGAGATTTCTGGGCAACAAGAAAATGTGCAATTGTCATACTATTTGATTTTAAATTAAAGCTTTCATCCTTAAAGGATTTGTTGAACTGTAGAAAACACATATGGATTACAGGGAATTAATTTATGGAAAATGCAATGTCTGAAGCCTCTTCATTATTTTTACACACTTGCCAGCAGTTTCTATCAGCTGTATTCCTCCTATGTTAGGGTAGGCAGCAACGGCCAGAAGGTTCTGTGGAACACTGTCGTAAATGAAAGTGTTATGTCTCAGAACTATTAGAAAATACATTGAACCAAACATATTTGGTTTGGGAAATCTATATTTAGTCGTCTGCAATTGTCTGTATGTCACTATTGCAACTTTTGTACTGACATCCTTCAATTTTATGGTATTAAAACTTTGATTTCATGATCTATATATTCTCTTACAACACAATGAAAGATTATAAGGAAGACTACAGACTGAACTACTGCATCCTCCATAAGCCTATAACTTTTCATGAAAGGGCCTAAAATAAGGGCTTTTAACAGTTGAAGTTAGTACTTGTTACTGGGAAATGCAATGGGAAAATCATCTCTGATCAGTGAAGTAGGAAAATTAGGTTAGAGGTAGAATACTCACTCAGACAAGCAGACAAGTGATTTTTAATGCAGAACAAAGTATATTTTCTTATGTGTGGAAGAAAGACACTTTAGGCACTCGCTGAAATTCCACTGTGGGTGTGCACAAAGGAAACAGAAAACAGTATGATATGAATGTTAGTTGTAATCTAATAGTTACTTCAGTCTGCTTGAAAAAAATAGGTCTAGATGACTTAAATTAGAAATTAATTTAAAAATACTGTATGAATACTTTTCCTACTCATATCAATAGAAAAATTATTTTTGCTTTCAAGAGGACAAGCATTTTTGCCTTGTAATTTACATACCATATGGAAAAAGCATAGCTAGACAACATTGTTGGGTTCTTTTTTAGTTCCTGAAAATTTGAAAACTACAGAAAATAATAGTTGTCTGAGCAACTGACACTGAAATATGTTGAGATGAAAGCATGAAATATATATTTTTTAAACTGTGTTTACATATCTGTGTTAGGAGAGTTAGGTTCATATCTCAAAAGTTTCATAGAAACATATGTTCTTAAGATTGTATGAAGTTTTATTAAAAAGTCAGTAACTTTATATTTTCTTTGTCAAATTGACTATTGTTTTTAAAGTAGTCATGTAAAATAGAATATACTCTTTGCCAGAGATTACATTGCAAGTATAGTTTTAAAATAAGAAAAATCTTTCTTCTGCAAATAGACGTATTTAATGAAATGGACTTCTATATCAATATTCCTTCCATACCACAAAAGGAACGGCTTTTTTTTGTGTTTTCAGGAGATGAAACTCAGGCCTACATGTGTTATTGATTTAATCACACTATTACTTTTTTCAGATGGTTAAGTGAAATTCCCACACAGAAGGTGAGGTCAACCGAGCAACAATTACAAAGCATGTGATCCAGGTGGCCAATTACAGGCTTAAATGTTAAATCATTAATCTCACGGCAAAATTAAAAACACAGTGAGCACTTCCTGATCAAGCCATGTACTGGTATAAATTAGACTCAATAATTCTGCAGAGCAAATAAATCTCCAAATAATCAGTTCTCTTTTTCCATGAAAATAAGTAGATGAAGAACTGGAATTCTGAGGTAATAATTGGTATTAGGATTTGAAAATAAGAATTGTAATGAAAGTGTAATAAAATCTTATCTACAAATGCATAAACAGAATTTATTTAATACATTAATACTGCTAAGATTAAAATATGGTTTTATACAACACTTGATTTCTCATTTCACAAAAACAGACTTTCGTAAAAAATATATTGAGAGAAAAAGAATCCTTATTGTTTGCAGGTATTTTTTCTGCTTTCTTGTCAGTTTTTCATATATAGACTCTCTTTTAAAGTTGCAAAAGACTAGAGCCTTAGATTGGCAGAAATTTACATTTCCAATGAGGCCATATTTTGCACAAAAGAAAATCTGACTGAAGACTTCTACCGTCAGAGACTTTGGAGAAAATTATAATCCTCTTCTTAAGCCTGAAGCCTTTTCTCTTTCAGAGTTCTGACATGAAAATTCAACCTGCAGTCTCTAAATCATGATAATTAGGAAAAAAGAAACAGAAAACCTGTAATATCTTTCTTACTTACAAGAGCAGTACCAACAGCTGATAGATAAGCACTTCTTCAGTACTTTGTGTATTTCTGCCTCCCGAAAAAAACAAAATGTAGTGTAACTTTACTTATTAAGAAAAACTATAAAATTATGGAGACATTGAAAATTCCATGCAACTGTGCAAAAACAGCCCACCAGGCTAAGTACTGTCTTGGGAAGGAGCTTCCTGGAAGCTGACTTCCTCCACAGAGGAATATCTTTAAAGCAGTTAATCATCTTATGGATATTCCATTTCTTATAATATAAGAAATATTATAGGAAAATCCATAAGAAATTTCTAAACAAAATATAAATTGCCATTCTTTGCTTTTAATGGGCACAACTCCTGAAGCATCAATTAGTCATCCTCACACAAGTTAAAATATTGCAGTGAACCAATATGCAGTGACAGAATAAATAGTTAAAAACCTAGAAACTGAAATTGAGAACTCATTTTTATTCACAACATCATGCCGAAACATTCTTTGGTTTGACTGTATGCAAATTTAAGATTGATTATAAATATATGTTTACTTTCTCACCAGTTCATAAAACCTAAAAATTACTTAAAACCTGAAATGCTCCAGAGTATTTTTCATTTTTGTCTGTTTTTAAAAAAAAGTAGATAAACTGTTTAAAATCACGAGATTCCTATTTATTTCCAAATTAAAATCTGTTCTTTATAAAAACAAACCACTGATTCATTTAAGAGTTTAATTTTTAAACTAAGATTACATGATAAATCCAAGAGTATTTTCACAAGTGTTCCATAAGGTTTTTGTTCCAGTTTGATCTTTAAAGCCATATAACTTTTTAAAATTACTTTGAAATGAGCTATAAATAAAAAAAAAAAAATATTTAAAATGTGACAAAAGAGCTGCTTCTAAATTTAAATTTGCAGTTACATTGAGGCCTTCAGATGGTATCTAGTCCATCTCTCTATCCGAAGAAAACACCCTGTCATTCTTGGCAGGTGTTTGCCTGATGTATTAGAAGTATATTTTGTGATGGAGCTTGCACAATAACTTAATCAGCTTTTTCAATTATTTTCTCTTCACATTGTCAGAACATACCAATGTATAAAGATTTTTCCTACTTTACCATTATCCTACGACCTTTGATACCTATTGCTTTAATTATTAGAACTGTTGGCGTCACTGGTAACATTTTCTATATATTTAGAATAACAGCCTGTTCAGGTGGTGAAATGTACTAATTAGAACTACTCTGATTTTCCATTCAGGCATTTTATCATTCATGGAGCATATAATCTTATTTTCCAAAGTGAAGATGGATATTTTAAAGAGCAATAAAACAAAATATTGTGAATAAGCAATATAAGCATGAGTTTTCCTCATCTATATGTGTTCAGTTTCACCGATATTAGTGGCAAGAAGATATGCATATTCAGCAGAAGTAAGTGGGAATAGCCATATTGCCTTCTCTGGAGCTGGACTTGCTCATCACGAATAGCAACTTAGCCTATTGCCTTCTGAATAAGAAAATGTGTCTTTTCCAGAATTCTTAAACCTTAAACCTTAAAAGTGTGCCTTCTTGCTAAAAAATAGAGAGAATTCCTGTTTATCAAACAAATATGTTGGCAAAGTAAACAATTTGTTCAGCCTTTGTTACAAAAATAAAAAAAAAAAAAATTCTGGAGATTTTTTGAAAATAAATAAATATATAAATAAATCTTTAAACCCTTGGACATTTTGAATGATAATTGAATATTCAGGTCTCACTGTGTGACTACCTTCCATGTACAAAGATAGTAGAGTCTGAGCATTTGATGTCACAGGATAATTGCATTAGGGAATCCTGATTTATACTCTTAGGTTTCTCTGTTATTTGCTAATGTATATAAACGGCAATGTCAGATGTAAACATCAGTACACTTATGAAACGTAGATATATGACAGTACTTCAGCATCTAGAAAACTACGCCAATCACTGAAAGATGCGCAAAATATTTCATGTGTCTCCTCTGGGACATGACATTTATCCAAAAAAGCAGTGTAATTTGGCGTTCAAATGCAGACATCAAACCATCCCAGTATAAGATCTGTGGAAAAAATTCTCTCAGAGATATGCCTTACAGGACCATCTGAACCTGCACAGTGGGGAGAAGCCCCATAAATGTAACTCCTCTAACATGTGGTTTGTGCATAAACTTACTTTCGAGGAAATATATTGCACTGCTACACAGTAAAAATAGTTTTGACAGTGTTAGGTCTATGAGTCATCTGTATGAATGTCCCTCTCATACCCCTGAGACATTGAGGAAAAATGGAAGAAAAACAGTAGGAATGGAAGTAATTGGAGAAATAAATTATATGAGGAATTGCTTATTAACCTTTATTGAAAATTAAAGTAGTGATGGCAACTGGTTTGATAATTTTGAATAAAAGTGACCTGACTTTACACTAAATTCTGTCTTAAATCTGTGCTTGTGTGCCACAGAATAAGTCTCAAGTCAATCAGTGACAGAAATTTCTCCTTGTATATTAGTCCTGTAACCTTGAACTTTAAAGTAGACTGGAAAAAGCAATTTGGAATACTGTATAAATTACACAGTTTTACTAGAAATTGCACACTGTGAAACAGATGCTTGTTCAAAAGTTACCTGATTGTTCTCTTCAGAGAATAATTTCAAGATTAATTCTATTCATTTGCTTCAGCAATTCAGCAATGTCTCATCTTCCCATTGTCTGGTCTGTATTACTTATGATTCTTTTCTATAATAAAAAGGAACAATTTGTTGCTAGAAGCTTTGTAAGAGAAGGATATCTTCATCCCTTATTCAGCAAATGAAAAATGTTGAGAAAAATAATTGCAGCATCCTGGGAGGTAGTAGTTCTTTAATAGCAGTATTTTAACTTCACTAGAGACCAAGTGAATGTCAAAAATTTCACTTTACTGTCAAATTCAGTTTCCTCATCACTTCTTAAGATCCTAGGAAAATGTCAAGTAAATCCAACACAATTAGAGGTATCCTTGACTGAAAGGCTATTTTCCCTGAAGAAGTTATTAAAAGAACATTTTAGAGGCAGTTTGCTCAGTACCTGTGAAGAATTGATAGCTTGTACTTCCCATGTTCTTAAACCAAAGGGGGAAAAAAAGGAAAGAAAAAAGAAAAAGAAATAATTGCTCTTGGCAATGAGAACCTAGAGGCTGACACCTGCAGAATACAACATGATTTGGATCCAAGAATGCAAGCATGCTGCTTTGATCTCTAACCATATTTAGGTAAATTATTTGCAGCTAGCACATTAACCCATCAATGGCGTAGGTACCTTCAATTCTACTTCTTAAATATGCTTTTGAAATGGGAAAAAAAAGAAGGTATTTTTTAATTCAATCCAATTTAAAAAAATATACCAATACAAATTTTATGTTTATCTTTTTTCATTATTGTCATGGCATGGTGTATATTAGGTATATTTCTACATGGTTTCCCTTAAGAATTTGTGATTTAGATTGAGATGTAGGTTGTGATTGTGTCCTTGTCCATGGCATGGGGCTTTGGAACTAGATGATCTCTAGGATTCCTTTCAACCCACACCATTCTGTGATTCTGTGATTCTGTTATGACTTGACATAGCAACATGAAACTGTTTTAACCTGAGATTTAGGTATCTCAATCTTTCCCATAATGAAATCCCTCTAAAGGACATTGGGCAGGTTATTTGATGTACAAAGTAATATCAAATTATGTATCAAATATTATAACAACAAAAAAGTTATAATTTAAGATCTACTATTTCCAGGGAAAACAGAGAAAACACAAATCAAAATAAATTGAACCAAAACATGAAACCCCAACTAAAACAACTGGGCCTCCTCCCCCACCCTGCAATCCCTGTCTAAAGCACTATGAAGGTGTTTTGTAGGCCAAAAGTAGCTTGATAACATATCAAATGGATTACATTATCTTCTTGGGCAAAGAACTGTAAAGCAAGATGTTTTAACTAGCAATAAAAATGTTTAAAATCCATAATTGAACATTGTTTCAATTCTGTGTAAGTGTATGTGTGTACAACCTTATTTTTGTGAATATTCCTGGTAACTCAGATGGACTATAAACAAATTAAGTAAAAGGACTAAGCGCTTCTTTGATCTATATTGGATGAATAAGTAGAAGTAGAGGTAAATTCTAACAATCTTGTATTAGTAATAGAAGTCACATGTTAATCATGAAAAGTTTTTTATGAATATTCCCACATAAACTACATTACCCACAGGTAACAAATCATTGGCTTATTAGTTTCAATAAGGAGCATAAGTTGCATTATTAACTTATAATTTATAAATGCACTAGATAGCTTGTTAAGTATATTATAAAATGCCTTGTATCTTTGGTACATTTTCTCCATGTTTTCTGTTTTCATTTCAAACCCAAATTTATTTGGTAAAACAAATAAGCAAAGAACCAGACAAAAAAATTGTGAAGATTTTTTTCAGATAAACTGTTACATCTTAATGTACATTACTATGGAATAAATGAACTGCTAACACTATACTAGTGCTGCAGATTTATATACACCATATAAAACAATGCCTAATCTTTCTTTTTCTCTTAAACTGTATCTCAATATTTTTTCACAATAATCCCTCTCTAAACTGTGTCTCAGAAGAAAAAAAAAAAACCCTACATTTAAGCTCATAGACCTTGCCTTCCCTAAAACATTTAAACATCTTTGAGAACAATTCTGCAATCAAGTTATTTGACAGAAGTCAAGTAGCACTGTCAGTTCCTCAACAGAGAAAAATGATGGTCAGCCTCACATGAGCCATTAAAGCTTTTTACTGGAGTTTACACTTACAGGTTCAAGCCCCTTAAATCAATGAAGGTATGTGTATGTAAGCAGATGTGCACTCACGTATTTTGGTTCCCTTGTTGCTCAGATTGTTAGATAATCCTTAGCAGCAATGAAAAGCACCAAAGGTGTCCACAGTCTCATAAGATCAAGACCATCTCTACATGTATGATGATGATTCTTTCAGGAAAGATCAAACCAATTGTATTCTTAATTCACACATTTAAACCCCACAGAATATATTTTCCTGAATGAATTTCACTTAGTGGGGAGCATCTAAAATATGTCTCCATTCTTCAAAAAGGCCAGACATTTAATTATCCCCTTTCTTCTCTTCTCCCTCTGTACTTATTATTCTAGTATTTTACATTTAAGGACTCCCTTTCTATCAGACGGAATCACAGTAACAAACAGGCCAGGTCAATAGCTCCATACTTAAAACAATTTCCCTGTAGTTTAATTATGGTTATTTCCCACAGTAGTGGATAAGGTAGCCCTAATCTCTTTTTTTCTTTCCTTTTGTTTATTTATTTATTGTTTGTTATGATTGTTTGGGTTTTTCTGGTTTGTTTTGTTTGGTTTGGTTTGGTTTTTTTGTTTTGTTTTTTAATGAAGAAGTATGGTTTGTTTTGTCTTTTTTGTGCTTGCAATTGATAGTCTTTTTAAACCTGTTCCTTTCCAAAAATGAAAACTCTTTGGAGTAATAATGGAACTTTGTTTTTAAGTAACAGGAACAATTCTGCTGCCTGGAATTGTTTATGAATGATGTGCTTATTGCCAACTTGGATAAAAAGTCTACACAGAGTGCAAGCCTTCATATCATAGTGATTGCAGGGAAATCTCAGTGACTTCACAACAGAAATTTGGAGCTTTCAGATGAGAAGTTGCACAGAACTAGTCCCAGCATCACATGTTTTTATATCTAAGTTTTGTGTTTATTTGTGAGGTTTATTTTACAGCATGTGCTAATAAATGAATGGGACAGTACCGTGCAATGATAAATTCACCGTCTATGCATTAATATAGAGCTCTGTATTCTTATCCATGTGCAGAATTCTGCAGTATGGATCAATAACTCTTTTTCACTCTTTGTAGAAAGTATCTAAAAAATAGACAAAAAAAACATGCAAACAAACAAAACTCCCTAGGCCTTCTTCATTGTAAAAAAAAAAGTGTATAGACAATATATTGTACAGAAGAATTGGAATTTCATTAGGTAGAATTAATATTTAACTTCTATTATGTGAGTTTCAGAGGCACCCATATAACTATGAGTTAAATAGTACATTAAGGTAGTAGCAATCAGATCAATTTTATAATTGAATAATTATTTGAAAAGTCTGAGAAAATATTCTTGCCACTTGCCATATCTGAAACTGATAAATGTACCATGAACTGCCAGTACCTGGAAAATTTCCAAAATTCCTATACATATTGCAATATTTTTTTTTCAAATTTTTTTCATGTGGAGAATTTTACAAAGGAAAGGAGAATGACAATAGTTTTGATCAACAGATTGTGTGTTTATTCCCTTACTTAGCCTAAATTAAAATATTGTCATTGTAATTTAATTTTAATTAATTATTGACATTCTGTTAAAGTTGGAAGCTGGAAATGCCAGTTGATTTTAAATGAAGCTGAACAAGGGTATTAGTTTATATCCAAATTAAGTTCTAACCTTCCTTTCCCCTCCCCCCCCCACACTCCTTGACATGGATTTGTACTCAACACAAGTTAGACAATCTCTTTAGTTCTTAGCTGAAACTTTTATCTATTTAACACAAATGAGTTACAGATTCTATGTTTAATCTTATATGTTAAAATCTATTTCTCTATATATTTTCTGATTTCCTATTTGATACTGAAAAAGTCTGAACCTGAAACTAATCTTGAATATCTGATCCTTATACTTACAAGAAACCAAAGAATTAAACACAATATATTTTCATGGAGGCCAATTCCACATTTCTAATCAAGATTTTGATCCAGAGCCCTGTAAAACACTGAGGTCAAACGGTCCATTGGGAAATAATTCATTTCAAGCCCAGGCAAAAATATCAAGGAAATTATAATGAAGGATAAAAATAAATCCCAATGTAGGGAAAGGGTTTTCCTAAACATCCATCAAAAATAAAGAATACTGAAAATTTTGCCAGTCTTGTTGGTTTTACCTGATCTTGGAGTGGAGACCACTCTGCAGTAGCAATGAATTGGCCTCCTACCTGGAGCAACGGAGCATGTCGAGCCATCAAAAGGCCATTCATGGTTATGTCTAAGATTTCAGGTTATTTTCTGAGGATTTTCTAGAAGCCAGCAAGTTGGCTAGTTTGCCTGACTGCAAATAAGTTGGATCAAATCCTATGAGAATACCATAATGGAGATTACCAAACTATCCTTTAAATAGCTCCATTAGAGTAACATGGTACAGCACCATGAACAGATATTAGTCTAGTTCCCTAGGAACCAACAGAAGCCCACACAATTTCAAATTTCTATGAAGTATCTATTTCAATTTATTAGATTTCTAATTTTGTGTGTTTATTTTTTGCCCTTAATGACATTTAGATGTTTTGTGCAGCACTTCATATTTGGGCTAAAACTTGGTAGTGGATAATTTAAATCCGTTTGTGGTAATAGCGACCTGATAATAATTTAAAAATTATAATGAAATTGGCATCAAATTATTACTGTAATAGTTCCATTATGGATATTGAAAGTTCATAACCAAAACTGTATGCACATTCTTTTAATGATCACAGGCTAGGAAAAGTAATCCTTCATTCATAAAATATGCATTGGGCCTTGACCATTTCTGTAATGGTAGCTCGTTATCTATTTGAGGATATTACGAGTTTAAAATTCAAATTATAAGAAATTAAAATAAAAGACAAGACTATTAGAGAAACAGTGACCTAATTTAAGTGAAATTGAAGCCAGGATTATTTGTAGAAAGGACTAAAAGTAGTGGAATAGACACCAGAAACCTTGCTATCTCTTTCGGTCAGTTTTAGAAGAAACCTCTGACATTCAATGCTTTGAAGGGAGTGACTCCAGCTTGAAAAGAAATCCACTCCATTCAGGGTTGGGAGTAGGGGAGAGGGCAGTAGTAGGATGTTGTTTGTTTGTTATAAGATACATCTATTTCACTACATATCCATAAAATATGTAGGTCACAGTCTAAGACCTTTTCACTGATTCCTGGTCAGATAACAAAAAGCTGACAAAATCATCCTGATCTGTCTAAAGGACCTGTGTCAACCTTGCTCAATCAGTGCTAATTTTCTGCATCCCTAGCTATAATTATTTTAAAACTATTTAATCTACAGTTTTAATATATATATGAAAAAATAACATATTGATGCCTGAAGGACTTTTCTGCCTTTCTTCTGAATATTTCTTATACTGTTCCCTATATTCACAAGTATTAGCATGCATACTTGTGATGCTTTAGGTGATAGTTTAGCCTGGTTTCATGGTGTTTAGCAGGCCAGTAGACTAAACACCCCTGAAACCACGTAGAGTTAGAGACCAAACACCCTGTTTTCGTGGGCCCTCAAGGTCTCCTAGTAGGACAGATTTTGTAAACTAGAGGTTAGCCCACCCAGGCCCCTTACTGGGCCCTCTGGTAGATATGCTAATGTGTAGAGTCTTTAATTGTATACTTGACTGGGGGGACGGGGCTTTTGCGGCGTGTTCTACCTGGACGGCAGAAGCCATCGAACGGGATCCTATTAAAATACCGAGGTAAACAACCCCCAACCCTTTCACTGTGTCTGAGCCTTTATTTCCTAAGACCAGAAAAAGGCATCAGTATCATTTTTGGGACTGGGGCATCCCTACTAACTCAGTTATTAAGGCACTGGACTTCGGTTTATTTTTTTTAAATAGACAGCTCAAAACTTGTTTGGCCTTTCTTCTATTTTCCGCTCAACATGGGGGAAAAAATGGAGATTTTGATATGTAAACATATCATTAGGTGCAATTTCATACTTGTGAAAGAGCATATGTCTACTTAAAAAAGAGATAACAAATCTTCCCTAAATATCCAATGTGAAAAAACCCCTTGTCACTAATTGCAACTAATTACATTCTAACCTGTATTTAAATTTAACAAGATGCATATTACTGACTACCCTGAAATAAACAAAAACAAGTAAAAATCTACCATGTGTATAGTTAAAATGCCTCAAGTTGTGATAAAACCCCCAAAGTTTCCATCTCATTTGGTAGCCATGGAAATTATATGTATTTTGGTAGATGGATCACAGGGTTGTGTTTTCTTTTGGGGGAGTGATGTTTCTTTTCTTTTTATGGTTTGTTAGTTGATTTTTTTGTCATTGCTCTTATATATTAAGTTTAATAATGACAGCTAGGGCATCTCTAAAAAGTGATTTTTTTTTACTCATGAAAAGTGCTGTTAACAAGGTCAGAATTAGCAATCTAACAGGGACATTAGATCCTTTTTATATGTTTCAGAAGAAAGAAATGCTAAAAGGCAAAATTTTTATTACAGCAATGAAGTAGATTTACAAGGACTGTTTCAGAGTATGACTGCCACCTTGAGCTTTTTATTAAAAGAATAGCAGAATATTTAGGCAAAGCAATGCTGCTTCCTCAAATAAGACCCGAAGATGTTTGGAACACCTGTTTACCAGTTCTGTGTCTCCTGAGGTCCTTAACACAGTGCAGTAATCGTCAAACCAACATACAAGTGCTGTAACAAGTGAACTATAAAGCAAAAGGATAAAAGAAGGACCATCACCTCAAATTCCTGCTAAGGGCAGAACTGCCTTAGACATCTACATGTTGGCAAACAAATATGAACACTAAGAACAATAACAGAGCACAACATTTGTCTGCATTTCATAGGTCTTCTAAAAGTTGATGGTTTTCTTTTGTTACAGCATTAGTCTTTGTAGGTGTTAGCTACCTTACACTGCTCCAAAGTTGACAAATTTTTCAAATGTGTTGCTGCTTCAAAGACTTCTGGAAAGACTCCTTACCTGACAGAACTAAAAAATTAAAATTATTTAAAAAAACCTCCAAAATCTACAACCAATAAATCATTGACTATATTGTATATAAAAAGCATACTATTTTCTCACCATGATGTGAAGTGCTCTTCATTTCAATGATCTTTATGTTTCTTCTCAACATAAAAAGTGCAGTGATGATGGTGGCAGCGAGTAATGAAGTATAGTGTATCTGTTATAATTATTGGGGCATTGGGTTTCTTTTTGTAGTGTAGATGTTGACATCTGCTTGCTGAAGAGATTATGTGTTTGTCAGATCATTGTAGTATAAACTGCAGAGAAGACACCTTATGTCCTGTTGACTATATTCAGTAAGGCTGTTTTCTTTTGTCAGGATGAAAATCAATGTGCCTTTTCAATACTAAAAATCAATTTCTTCCATTTAGATTACACTACTTTTATGTGCTTCATTGTGTGTAAACAGGCTTCTCACTGTTAAGTCTATCTTATAATTTATGTAAAACTAGGAAGACAAATATCCAAGTTGTGGGAGTTTTCTCTATTTTTTTTTTAATCTCCTGCATGTTTTTGGAAAAGGTAAAACTTCTGGAAACATATAATGTTTCCTTCTAAGGAAAAGTATTGCTTGGGTATAATTCAAGATTAAATTTTATAATTTACAGAAGAGAAAAGGGTTAGTGCCCAACAAAATACTTCAAAAATGCCTATTTTACACTCTATTTGTTTAAATTGTATTGGAACAAACTATTTTGAAAAGTTAGTTTTAGTAAATGTTGATGTAATGACTAAATTCCCATGAAACATTTTTTTTAAAAAGTGGGATTAGTATATTGCTATAGAAGATGTGAAAATATTTCATTCAGCTTAACTTACCAGTTAAGAAAAAAATACTAAATATATGTAGAAAAAATTGTGAAATATATGTGTAATAATACCCCTAAGCATATTTAATAGATATAAAATCTATGAGATTGCCAGAGCTGAGACATGTTTATTAATTCTGTACAAGAATCTCTATTATGCCATAAGGTTATAAGACATTCTGTTTCATTTTCCTCTCATTCATTGTATAACCAAAAGGAATAATAATAGAAATAATGATGAAGCAATGATAATGTAAGCAATATAAAGCTAGTTACATTCATGGTGTTACAAGAACAATTTCTTTTTGAAAGAGTAAAATTATTTTATATTGGCTGGCTGTATATCTCCTGATTTATTTCAGAACTTGTACAGATCAGGAACAAAACAATATATCCTAAAAGAACAAGTAAATTATAATGGCCTGAAACAGTGATTTCTACAAATGTAGGGGACTATATTTTGAAGATGGGAACTGGCATTAAATACAGAATGAGCTGGATCAAATGGATTTAAATAAATGGGGATGTATTGCTCCGGGAAAGTCTGAACTCAAATTCAATACAGTGCAATCATTCAAAGTGAAACATTTTACATCCTTACATATGCAAACAGAGATAGGAGAATGAATCTTGGATTCAGTAATAAAGTGAAAAAATAGTCTCTTTCACAGACTCTAGCAAAGATTTGAGATTTACAGGTCTAACTTTGAGAGTCCTTTGATTTAAGATATAAAAAGATGATAAAAACAGAACAGGCAGAGGCAGCTAATAAGACATATCACTATGTAGGCATGGAAAAGAGATGGAGATGCTGCTGAAAGAGACCTGTAAGAGAGCTGATGTGTCATTGAGCACACTCCCCCCTGACTGCAGCAAATACACCAGGCACAGCATAGCTGTGTTGGAGAGGACAGGGCCACCCAGAACTGTCTGCTGTGTCTCACTGAGCTGGGGCTGGTGGAGGTGCTGTCCCTGACTGTGGGAGATGGGTCTCTCAACAGGGCAAGAAGCTGTGAAAAGGGAAGATGGCACAGTATCGAGGGATATGTAAACAAAATTTACAAGCACATCTGAGCACATGCAAACAAGAGAGCTCAAACCTACAGGAGGACCAGGCAAAGACTGTGTTCACTGGATTGCAAATGGACACCTCCGTGGTAACAGAGGCAGGGAGATGATGTTGGGAGGAAACAGCAGTGTGGCAGTGGGTGACTCCCTGCTGTGGGAAGGCCTCCATCTACTGGCCTGACCTATTGTTAGGTAGGCTTGCTCCTTGCAGGGGAGTCAGATTTGCATGCTGTTTCTCCGGATATCAGATTATTGCCCTTGCTGCTTTGCCTGATGGACACTGTGGTGGGTTAACCTTGACTGGTATAAAAGCAGCACCTCCAGTAGAACACTTTGAGACCACTACCACCAATCAGATCAGGGTGAAGAAGGACCAGCAGGACATGGCAGAAGTCCATGTAGTGGTGATATCTTTTGCTTAATGTCTCTCTCTCTTTTACTCTCTTTCTCTTCCTCCCCGACCCTTTTTCCCATTTCCTTTTCTCTGTCTTCCTCACATTTACAGTTAAATAAAAATTGATACTTTTAGTTATGATCTTGTTTACACCTTAATTGAGGCAGAGGCATCTCTTAATAATTGGATCATACCACAAGGCATGTTTACTTCCTCTGGCATGGAATCCTGCATGGGCTGCAGGATGGATCTGCTCTCATGTGATCCTCAGATCTTCAGGAGACAACTGACCTCACCTTCATGCTGCAGGAGAATCTGCTCTGACATGTAGGGGATCACTTCCTCCTTCTCTGACCTTAGTGTCTACAAGAATGTTTTTCGGACATTTTTTCACACCTCTCTCACAGCTGCTGTGTAGGTGTGGGGTTTTGTGGAGGTTTTTTTTGGGTATTTTTTTTCAGCTTCATAAACATGTTATCACGGAGGCAACCACCAGTATCACTGATGGTCAGCTTTGACCAGCAGCAAGTCTGTTTTACAGCTGGTTAGGACTGGCTTTGTCCAACAGAGGGGCAGCCCCTCATGTCGTCTCATAGAGGTCACCACTGCAGACCACCAGCTACCAAAAAGTCAAGTCTTCCTACATTTTGTATGAACAATTCATTTCAAATATCATTGTTCTTTTCTTTTCAAGAGGTCAGAAGTTTCAGCCACCTTCAGAAATATTTTAAGATATGTATATATAATGGATCCAGATAATCAGTGAAAAATGACATCCGTTCAGTCGCTTAACACAGCTCCCAGCTATGAGGGCTGCTCCACAGAAGCTTCTTGTGGCATAACAGAGGAGAAAGAGAGAAAGTTGGGTCTGGGACCCTAGTGCTGGGGCAGGAGATGTGCTGTGCAGGTCACTGACTGCCTCTTCTGCTTCCTCTGTAGCCATGCTGCTGGGACATCTGGGCACCTCCTTGGGACCAATATGGGGGTCCTCATCATTTACCATACCAAGGGGCTTTCCCAGATGTAGCTGAAGTCTTCTTCCCTCTGGGCTGGCTCTTGAATGTTGTGGTCTTTCCATTGGGACAGCTCTTTGTCATGTTCATCTTCCCCTTTGAAAAGCTTATTGACATTGTCGTCATCCCCTTGGGAGAGCTCTTGGTCTCTCTTGCCTTCCCCTTGGGACAACCCTTTGTCATGGTCAACTTCCCCTTGGAATAGCTATTTCTCAAGTTTGCCTTATTTAAAATAGCTCTGATTTTATACAAAAAAAAAAAAAAAAATCCAAATAGTATACCAGATACTATCAAATCAAAAAGATTTGTACCATTGAAAGACTCAATTTAAACCTATCACTCAATCCAAAATATATGCAATTCCTCCATCTACATCCTGTTTCTGCAGCTCACACTTAGTGTGATAAGCACAGAGTGTCACAAGAATCATTTTAAAGGCCTGTTTCTATGTTTGGTGATTTTTTATGGAATTCTTTTAAATAATTTCACATAACTTTAATGATTGTATCATCTACAAAAGCACTGGCATTGTTCATGTATTTTGAGAAGACTTGAATCTCATTGTCACTTTCAAGACGGAATAAGCTTGAAACCAGTCAGAATATTTTGTTCTAACCTCTGTTTCACAAGGGCTGTTGAAGTGTTAAATAGCCTTGACAATAAATAAGAAAGAAAAATCTCTGTCTGTCTGTCATCAACCCACTCAAAGAATTAGCAAAATTAAGTTAGCCTCACCGAGTTTTAGATCAAAGCATAGTTACAAGAATTTAACAGATTTTAAGTAAGAAAAATTATGACAGTCTTTTAAATTTGTAAGTCCTTATCAACATAGTTCTTATCAGCTATATTCATTAATCCTGAATATGCCTCTTTGGTTTTCCTACTTCTTCTCTGGCTTCACTTTCCTTTTTGTCCTTAATAATTCATGGAGTCTCTCATAGTTTCATATGGACTCTTATGTGTTTCCTTCAGACTTCAAGTTGCAGTTCTGAATATTTTCCAAAGTTCTTCCAATTTATTTTAGTGCATCCTACTTTGCTCATAGGCTTTTTTAATTCACTCAAAGTTAATTTCCTGAAATTGAATATGCTAGTATTCTTGTATTATATAGTCCTACTTATTATTATTATGCTGTATGAAAACATTACCAGTTGGTGGTAAACATTACCAGGATTCTTTTTAAACTGCAGTCCTTTTTTTCTGTTGCAAAGAAAAGGCCTTCTGTATGCTCTTAGTTACATGTTTCAACAGATGTCATTCAGTGATACTCAAGTATACAGCAGTTTCTTCTTTTGAGTATAAACAGATCTATATAGGTCTGAAACACCTCCCTGCTATTTGTCTCTGTCAGGTCTGACAACCTAACAGCTTCTTTTATATTAATTTTCTTTTGGTGAACTCCCTGGTACAGTATGTAATCAGCTTTTGCAATTATATTTCCTTTCATTTCCTTTCATTTCCATTTTGGTTTCAAAATTGAAGCAGAAGTTATTAAAACAATGGAAACTACAAAATTATTTAAATTTGTTAGTGTCAAAGATATGGAAAATAATGTTACAAATTGTTATTATAGGGTGCACCATATATTTTTTATTGTTTATACTTATAGGAGACAAAACAAAATATTCTGTCACTAAAATTCAAGTGTTTCTGTCTAAGGCCTTTTTTATATTTAATTTGTGAGGAAAGCGGAGTCCTTTCTCCCAAAAATATTGGCTTGCAAAATGCATGGTAACTTACCTCAGACAGGTGAAGAAAGAATGGAATTTTCATATCTTGGCTGTTTGTAATGTTATTTGGATCAGTTTTCTAATTCTCTGTTGATGATGAAATTACTCACAAGACACTATTTAACACCACCTTCCTTCATCAGCCAAATTTACTTTTAATTAAGAGTGGAGTTCTGAAGCATGGAAGTTTCTAGCTATCCATTTTAGAGGCAGTTGGAAGAGATTGATGGAGCTTGGATAAAAATAGGCAGACAAAGTAGCTGGTACACAACATCTTAATTTCCTCCCTCCAGCTGGAATTTCACGTTTGACCTAGAGTGATATGCCTTTTCTCCCTACAGAATTGTTCAGCTACAATCTACAGATTCCCTAGTGATAAAAAAGTGATTAAGAGTAGGTTTCACACACCCTTTCCAGCAGTGACTTCACACTGCTTGCTTTCATGTTACAAGTTTTCTACAGGGATGACAAGTGCTCCTGTAGGTCACTTCAAGAACAACATGTTCTAGATGTGCACAGGCTACAATTGTGGCCCCTACAGCTGTGAGGGGCAGGTCTAGATTGGTCAGGGCAAGTGCTGCTGAGACTGAGCAGTCTGTCAAATATCCTGCTGCCACTGAGTTTTTGGTCTTTTGATGCAGTGGTAATCTTTATCAGAGAGATTCCTATATAATCCTCAACACTAGCTGTGGCAGATAACCCCTTGTTAGCCCTAAGAAAAACAACTAGAATGAAGTGAGGAAAAGTGAGGAAAGAAGGAAGGAAGGGAGAGGAGGAAGGAGGAAGAGGCAAAGAGTGGAAAGGAAAATATAAACAGGAAGACAAAGAAATAAAAGCTTACTTTTTTAACAATGCAGTTAGCTCTATTGATCCACTGAGGATTATAACATGATATGCAACACAGACAAATGAATGGAACAATGAAAGGGGATTGTCAGAGGACTCTAGCATAGGACTGTCTTCTTTTTTGGCAAGGAAACATTGGAATAAACTGCTTTCATTTCAACAGATGAAGAGGTAGATTACATGAAGAGGTAGACTACTAGAGACATAGTTTTCCAGAGATTCTCACAAGTGCATGAAGAATTAGAAATCCCCAATTTTGAAATTATTTTGTGACTTAAAAAAGGTATATTTATAGCATAAATGCTTTTCTCAGAGTGCTTATACATTTCAGAGAGTAGGATTTCCAGTTCATATATGTGGAACAGTCTATATCTCATGAAAGATCAAATGTGCTTTGTTTTAGAAACAAATGTTTTGTGTGCATTGGCTGCAACCAAATGCACATAAAAATGTCAAAAGAAAATAAAAAGTGTACCTATCTTTGGCTGGTTGTTAGTGTTTCTTTGCCATTTGAAAGTACGCCATATGCATAGTTCAAGATATTTTCAAAAGAAATAGTAATTTTGGAATAGCAATTCACTCTATCCTTAGAGGAACCTAAAGAATTACATTAGAAAACTTTTTCCTATTAGACCTATTTTCCTCTCCACTCACCATAAAAAGTGTGTTCTTTAAAGATTTTCCCCACCTGTCTAAGTCTGGGCTTGGTTTTGCTTTTTTGGGTTTTTTTTTTATCTTTGAAAAAACAGCTCTGGGTTCTGGTCTTCACAATGCCATTGTATTGTAAACTGGTAATTCTCCAGCATGACTTCAGTGCTAGGCAAACACATTCAATCATCTGTACAGGATGGAAGCACAATGAGCCTCATATTCACAGATTTCTGCCTGACAAAGAAAAACCTATTAGATGGCATAAATGGGATTGCACAAGTCACCACCATCATCATCATAAGAATCCATTTTTATTTTGATTTCTGATAATCTGTCAGAGACATGACATGAAGGTCACTTTTATTTATGTCCTCTGTGCAACATCTCCAGGAAAAGCTTGCATTTCTAATTTCATTTTGATGACTCATGGTTTTTTTTTCTTACACAAATGTGCATAAGCTTGATGGAAAATGGTTATTATTTGGTTTCTTTCCAGACATGCTGTTCATCTGATACGCTCCCTTGTAAATCAATTGGAAACCAAAAGGTAATTATTTAAATTAAGGAATATGTGTTTAATTAACAGAACTACTCAAATAAAGAAACTGAAAATGTAAATGATCAAGTGCCTATTTGCACCTGTTTTTATTTGTCATTATTTACAACCATAAGCTTGAAAATAAAGTATTTTCATTGTCAACTAGTTTTTCCATTGAATCATTAATATATTTTCATTGAAAAAATACATTAAATATATAAATATCATTAGTTTTCATTTTGCAAGGGTAAAATTGTTGCTCTAAAAATGTAGAAAAAATTTAAATAGTAAAATTTGCTATCTAAAGATGGCCTCTTCTGTCTCCCTCCCATGACCACACAATGGATAACACTTGTTGCCAGTATAAACCATAATTTTCACATGAAGATAGACACAAAGAATCAGACCCACACTGTTTTAGGAAACAGGATAACTAGGTAAAATGACTACCTACGGACATGTTTATAGTGTTCTAGTTGGGTAGGATATTAAAGTAACTGTCCATTATACTCTTAACAGCCATAATCTCATAGAGTGCTATTCACCAAATGGCTCTCAGCTCCCGGAATAGCACTGGGCAGGGTCCTACGGCTCAGCTCAATTAAAACTGCTCTGACAGGGCAAGACCATTTTGGCAGACAGCACTATTGCTCTTTCATATAAAAGAGCCCTGGGAACACAATAAGCAATCGCTGCACCATAATGGATGAACTGGAGCTAATGTTCAGTGATGCAGTACAGATTTACTAAGCTAATGCAAGTCGACTGTGCTGTGACATACCATACACAGCTTTCTAGAAATGGTTACACATTTTAATACTGTGCTGTCAAGTTTTGCTGCTTCAGTACTATAGTGCTTGTGAAATAATATATGCAGAGACAAAATGCTAGGTATAGATTATTTTGAAATAACAAAAAATCCAACAGAAGGAGGCAACAGTATTTATCTTGTTTTCTGGTTAGTATACGAGCAGACCCTTTTCTTATTTCTTTCCTACATCTGAAGAAAAGAGATGCCTATATCTATATCCATATCTGTACTTATATAATATCTTCTTAACCCTTATATAATTTCCTATTTTACATACATTTATTATTTATAACATATATAGGCGTGTGTATAAATAAACTATTTATTTGTTTGGTATTTGCTTGTGATTCATATGTTTCTTCCTCAAAAACTGAACTGGATTTTCATAACAATCATTTTTTTCTCCAAGGCCAAAATAGTCAACCCACAATCACTGTTAACGGTCTTTCTACATAAGAGTAGATTGAACTAACATCAATTCCACAAAGATAGATATAATGTATATAATCCTGACTCTTTTTATCTTTCCTAAGTAAAAGTATCGGTCTGAGTAAGACTGTTGCAATCAAAATTCAGTGGTTTCATCTGTCGCCCTTTAGGAACAAAGCTGTCAAACAGTACTCTAAGAGAAAAAAGAAAATCTTGTGATAGAGCTCTGTTTTATTTCTTGCAAAATTCACATTTATTGTATGTAGACACAGTTGTGTATATATCTGACTATAATGTTCTTTCATCAGCACACACACTATTATTGCTTTTGACTGCAAGGGAAATTCTGGAAATATGTGACAACATACATACATGAAAAGTTGGTTTCTATTTGCTATTTTATTTGGGGTAATTTCTATAATTTCACTCAGTAAATTTGATATAGGTGGTGGTGGTCATATGCTTTGTATGATCACATGGGGGAACTGGTGAATAACTAAGTAATCTCATAAACACATAAGAATCAGTAGCAATTAGGATCAACTGCATTCCAGATAAATTATTTGCAACATACGAATCAGT